>CM040122.1:107712580-109011739 GCA_022559845.1 Amorphophallus konjac | reverse complement strand
ACACTCTCATTGCCCTCAGCGGTACACCCTTGTTACCCCCAGCGGCACACCCCTTTTTGCATCCAGCGGCACACTCCATTCCCCAGCGGTACACCCCTTTCCATTGTCTCTTCCCCCTTTCGCCGGTACACCCTCATCCACCGTCTCAAACTCAATGTATAGACTTGGCAGATTGACGTACAAACACAGCAATGAGCAATGTATAGACTCTGAGCTGCAACGTATAGACTTTGAACTGCAGCCAATGAATAATGTATAGACTTTGAGTTGGCCAACGTACAGACTTTGGACTGGCCGATGTATAGACTTTCACGAGCAATGTATAGACTTTGAGCTGCAACGTATAGACTTTGAACTGCAGCCAATGAATAATGTATAGACTTTGAGTTGGCCAACGTACAGACTTTGGACTGGCCGATGTATAGACTTTCACGAGCAATGTATAGACTTTGACCTGCAACGTATGGACTTTGAACTGTAACCAATGAATAATGTATAGACTTTGAGTTGGCCAACGTACAGACTTTGGGCTGGCCAATGTGTAGACTTCGAGCTGCAACGTACAGACTTCGAACTGCAGCCGATGAATAATGTATAGACTTTGGGCTGGCCAATGTATAGACTTTGAGCTGCAATGTACAGACTTTGAGCTGGCTGATGTATAGACTCTAATAAATGATGTATAGACTTTGAATTGCAGCCAATAGCCAACGTATGGACTCTGAACTGCAGTCAATGGCCAATGTATACATTTCCGAGCTGGGCAATGTGTAGACTTCAATAGACGATGTATAGACTCTGGGTTAATGAATACAACCCATGAACAGACTTTGAACAGTCGATGTATAAACTTCGTGTCGCAATAGCCCGTCAACGTATAGACTTCGAGCCGTCCCCGGTATACCCTCCAATCATTGCCCTTCAGCGACACCCTCCTTAGGCCCTTCAACGGCACACATATCCAGCCCTTCGCCGGCACACTTTCCGTAGCCCCCCCTTCCAACCCGCCAAGGGTCAACTCTCCCCGAAAAAAATAATACATGAATATATATATATATATATATATATATATATATATATATATATATGGGCACACAATGACAGAACTAAGAAGCCAATAAAAATCATGATGAATAAATAAACCTGAACAGATCCGTATAAAAAAAATGAATGAAATAAGTGACAATAATAATAAAAAAAGAGTAATGATGACCGTAAGCAAGATGAGGGAAATCACCCGGAACAGATACGGAAAGAGGAATAAGCTACGGAGTAAGAAGAACAATAATGATAAAACAATATATGGTATTAATAATTCTACATTGCAGCCCCCTCTCTCCGTGACTCGACGCAGAAGGAACAATAATGCCGCCCTCTCAGGCCGGGCCCGAGTCTTGGGAATCATCCTGACATGGCCAGGCCCCGACCTAGTCTCGGGCCGACATTCCAATCAGACCAGATTCGTTTCTCGCCCCGGATCCCTTCCGAGCCATCATTAAAATTGCCGTGCACGCGGCAGATATTTGAGCGGATTCGCCCCGATTTTCCGTCGCGTTTCTATCACGGACCCGAGTCCGAATATGAAAAGGTCCACGAGTGACCGACATGGCCAATGGCTCGTATCCTGATGTGGACTTTAGTGTGATTTATTCTGTCCCCTCTTCGCGCAGTTAGTATTATTTATTTTGGCCGCAGGGCCCCTAATTTTGGCAATTAATCAAGGGTATTCCCTCGTATGGGGGATGTAAATGACGTCGTGACCTTTATGGCATGACGGGATCTGGTCCCGACACGAACCACACAATCGTCTGACGACGTCAGATCGAGCGCACCATGGGCTCTTCGGAGCCCGAATAAATTGTCACTTCGGTGACTGGCACGCCCACGCACTCAATAGACGAAACCACCCGCCTGAACAAGCGAATTTAAGTGCGTCCACAAGTCTGGCACGCCCGGTGGGACCAATCCACCCTTCATCTCTTTGCCGGAATTAGGGGCCCTGCGGCCCCCTTCTTGTGATACTAATTGCGTTACTTTCTCAAATGCAGGAAAATCGCATCATGGTGCCGACGATGGCTGTCACTTGCGGCCCTCAAGTCGTTGAGAACCATGTCCGAGGCGGCTACCTGGCGGTCCCCCTCAACTTCGGGAGCTTCCCTCCCACTGTGGGCTTCCCCAACTTCTTGGGGGTGGCTTTTGCCAACATCCTCGAGGTGAAGGCGCCTGAGGAGTCCCAGATCAACGCTCTCGCTCCGGGGGCCACTGAAGCTGCTACCGGCCGAGCTGTGGCCAAGAACAACAATGGCGTCCCAGCAACGACGCTAAGCTGCAACGTGCACCACGTGCACCAAACCACCGGCCCATCCCACCAAGGGTCGGCATCCTACCGAAGAAGGCTCCGGAGGAGCAACGCCGGCGCCAGCTCTGGGCGCCGCACGTCCAACTCTGGGAAAACTATGACTGTCGGGGCCCTCCGAGTCCGCCTGGACGGGCAGAGGTCCCAGGTGACACCGGACCGTGTCGTCCCGACCGTCCCAGTCCACAATTCCTTTCAAGGACTGGAGAAGCTGAAGGGGAGGGTGACGCCCGCTGCCGTGGCCGCCTCACCGAAGACTGCGCCGGTGCACAGGCCGGCCAAACTGAAGCAAGTCTGGGTCCCCAAGGAGGTCCAACCCACTGCGCCCGCCCAGGCGGGACCTAGCACTTGCCGCCCGAGACGGGCCCGAGGAGGTGAGCAGGTCGAATTCACGACCCCAGGCTCGCCGACCTGCACCTGTCATGACGGTGCTGCCCGAGAAAGCTCACCGCCGTCACCGCGGGCACCGACACAATGCCGCCCGCCCGGCACTCAGGGCCTACTCTCCTCCTGCCGCTGTCATCGACATGCAACCGCAGGCTGCTCTCCCTGACCAGGAGTGGGAAGGGATCGAGCAGGCTATGAGGAATTACCTCCGAGGCCCGGGTAGCACCCCCGCCGGCCGCCAGAGACTGCTGGGGGCAATGGCCTCCGCTTTCCAGGAAGAAGGAGCCCGGCCCGCGCCCAGCGCAGAATCGAGGAACCGCTCGGAGGAGCAGCGCCAGTCCCCTGTCCGGGAGGAAGCGCCGCTCCGACGGTCGGTCTTCGACAGGCTGGTGTTCCCGGGAAGATCATCCAGGAGGGCGACAAAGAGAAACAAGAGATGGCAAACCTTCACTGCAATATGGCAGGAGTTCCCGGTCGGTATGGGGCTTTGCCTGCCGATCCTGAAGAAATGGCCAGACTCGCCGCCAGGCCGGGACCCCTTACTAGAAGAGGGAGAGCGGCAGGCAGCGCGACACCCACAGGCGCCGAAGGGACCTTACCTGAAGAGCCCCTTGCAGCCCTCACGGCCAACGTGGTCACCACCGGCGACACGAGCGGCGGACCCTCCACATCATCCGAGGACGCCCCGGCCGAAGAGACGGGGGGCATGCCCCGTCTCCCCACAGCTGACCCTGCAATGCTGCTCATGATGCAGCGGTTCCAGCAAGAAATTGAGTCACTTAAAAAGCAATTGAATGAACGGAACACACCGCCCCCGATGTCCTGGCAGACCGAGGTTTTACCCGAAGCGCCCAGGGACAGGGGGCAATCTTCAGAAGCAGCCCTTCCAGCAGCCCTCAACCCTCTCGGGGACGCGTCCCTGCAGCAGGCACACTGCACCGCACCGGCCCCGCCACAGGCCTCACTTTCCCAAGGGTCCCTCATGGCCCCCCAGGCGACCGTGCTGGCCACCCCGAGCGCGCAGCCCGCTCATTTTTATCCGAGTCCGGTCGACCCGGCAACAGTTAGCCGGTTGATGCTGGAACAGATGATAGACATGAAACTGGCCGAGAGAGGTGACGGGGATCAGACGCCGTTTGACGTCTACCGGGTGCCCTACCCGGCTCACCATGCTGCGAAGAAGTTGCCGGTCGGCGTCACCAAGCCACCCAAGTTCGAAAAGTTCAACGGGCAAGGGTCCCCCAGGGAGCACATTGCTTATTATGTGAACGTCATGGGGGACTTGGCTGCTGATGAGGCCTACCTCCTGAAGTTCTTCGGCTCGACACTCACCGGGCTTGCCTTTGAGTGGTACTCCGGCCTGCCACCCGGGTCTGTCGCCGATTGGCCCGACATGCAAAAGAAGTTCAAAGAAAGATTCTATGTTGCAGAACGGGAGGTCACCGTGGCAGAACTTTATGCCACAAGACAGAAGAATGACGAGTCGGCCCTCGACTATATCAAGAGATGGAGGAACCTCAGCATGAGGTGCAGGCGTCCCCCACACCAGGAGGATGCGGTGCAGATCTGCAAACAGAACTTGAAAAAGGAGATCCTGGAAAGGATGATTGGCACCGAGGTCAAGACATTTGACCGCCTGAACAATGTGGTAGCAGAGATCGAGGCATTTTTGGCCCGATACTCCTCCACCCCGGCCATGTCAAGCCAAAGAGCCAGGCAGGCCGAGAAGAAGCCAGCTCCCCCTGAGGTGCACACATTAGATTTCCAGGCTTTTGAAAAACAGAAAGAGAAAGCCAAGGGGGCTGCCAACCTTCCTCCGCCCAGAACCACAGAACGGCGGGAGGGCCCCTCACTAAGGGAGAAGATGAGAAACAAGCTATATTCCTTCGCCCGGGACAAGTCCAAGCTCCTGTTCGAATGGGCAACCAGCTACAACAAAATTACACTGCCAGAGCCGAAAAGGCCCGGCGACCTAAAGAAAAAAGACGACCCGCGCTTCTGCCTGTACCACCGAGTGCTCGGGCATACCATTGAAGACTGCTATGTCTTCAAGGATGTTATTGAATCCTTAATCAAGAATGGGGAGCTGGACATGGGGGAGCATAGAGTAGACCCCCCGCAACCGCATGAGTTGCCCAGCATAACCTCCACTGTCAACATGGTCTCGCTATACCAGGAGTTGCCTGAGGAGTGGGCGGAGGCCTGCGCCCGCGCCACTTATGAGACCTTCATCACGACCCCGGCTCAAGATCAAGGAGGTTGGCAGACTGCAACTAGAAAGAATAGAAGAGCACACGTCCCTCGACCCAGCCCCGGAGTTCGTCTGAGGGATGTGACACCCCTGCCTGCACCGCCCCCGGCAAGCCCAGTTCGCCACGACACGGCCCCTCGGCTGGTCATGAGGCGGCCCACTCATAACAAAAAGAGCTCTGTCCCGCTGCGGATGCGTCAGAAGACCAGTCCGGCGGTCGAAAGACTCCAGGCTATTATTGATGGGCTCGAAGATTATGAACAGCCCGAAATCCAGCCCGTGGAGCTGAAGGAGTATGTCCCATGGGAGGAGTTCAAATCACTCGAACTGGCTCCAGGGACAGAAGCTGAAGCAGAGAAAGAGCCTCCCCTATGGGCTGAACTTCCCCAAGAGCAGCCATCCGCCGCAGCAGGAAAGAAGAAGAAGAAGAGAAGACCCAGGGGCAAGAAGAAGAAGGAGGTCGTCGTCGCCTGCAACACCCTCTCGGCGTTATTCGACACTGCCCTTTCCCTGGAGGAAACAGAAGAAGAGCCACCCCATGAGCCGCCAGAGGTGAATCAAGCTGAAGTCTCCACTTCCCAACATGCCACCAGGTCGGGAAGGAAGTGGGGGCGCCCTCCTCAGGATAACCTCAACATCATGCTCAGGGGGGAACAACCATACCAGGTTCCCGACCCTGAGGTCCGAGGCACCGAGATCCCTCCTCCGGCGGGTCTCTATCCCGTAGGGGCTAGGAGCCGAGGCACCCCTTCATTCGCCGAATTCCTGTTAGCCCGAGCAGGCGGGAAGGCGCGCTCCCAGGGGTCTCCTTCGACCGAAAAAGTAAGCAGCTCTCAAGCTCTACCGGCGGCAACTCTTCCTCAGCCAGAAGCGGACAACAGTGACATCCCAAACCTCGCCGAATTCATGCGGGGGACGGAGGAAGCCCAGCAGGCCCCGCCGGCTCAACAGGCTGCAACAGAGCCCACAAAGCTGGCATCCCCTGATCTGACACCCCAGCTCCAAGGTGGGGGCAGGCGCGGCAAGCCCGAAGAGATGAAATTACTCAAGGTGCGGGCTGCCGACCGAATAGTCAGACACCTCAAAAAGATCCCGACCCGGTTTACCGTATGGGAGATGCTGTCTTTGGACGAAGAAACACGGCAAGCCATCATTGCCGCACTCCAGACGCCAGCACATCTTGAAGCTTGCCTAACAGAGATATCACCTGAGGTGGCCGTGGCTTTCACAGAAGATGACATGCTCCTGCCCACCTGCAGCCATAACAGACCCCTCTACATGAAAGGGCAGTTGAACGGCCAGCCTATCAACAGGGTCCTGATCGACCCAGGGGCAGCAGTGAATATACTTCCTTACCGGGTGTACCAAAAGCACTACTTTGACGTGCACCTGGTTGAGGTCAAAAATGTCAAGATTGCGGTTTTAACCAGAAATGCGAGGTGCCCATGGGGGTTGCAGAGTTCAACTTGACCTTTGATGACTTTACCACCAAGGTCCAGTTCCACGTCATCAACTCCAACACCTCCTATAAGGCGTTGCTTGGCCGGCCCTGGCTACACCAGAACAGAGTGGTGCCCTCCACCCTGCATCAATGCATCAAGTACCCTGTGAGGGGAAGGAAGTCAGAATCTTCGCCGATCTCCACCCGTTCGAGGTGTTTGAGTGTCATCTGTCAGATGCCAACCTATATCTAGAGAAGGCGAAGCAAGCTCCCCAAGCCGCCCAAGACAAGGGAAAGAAGAAAGTGGAGTCGGGCAGCTGGTTTCCTCCGCCGCCCCCGGGCTATGTGGCTCCCCCACATGTACCATTCATTGCACAAGAGGGGGGGGTATTTAAGGCAGCCCCTCTCGCCATCTACTCTACACCGGGGACGCCTTGCCTCGAAGACCTGCTGGAGGATGTCAGAGTCCCGCCAGGGATCATCAAGCCCATTACAGAAATTGACTGTCAAGCGGCCGAGCAGCTGAGAACTTTTGAAGTGCCTAACCCGGAGGGGCCATCCACTATCTTTTATGTTGCCGGGGAAAAGCCAGTCAGGGAAGACGATGATTGCCGATTTCCTGACGAGTTGCATGACCCGCACGTCCCCATTGCGGGACTCCCCCACATGACCGACCAGGCAGCCAGAATGGTCAGAAAGCAAAAGATTCCCCCCTATCAACCCTCCAGCCGGAAGGAAATGTTCGAAAGAATGTGGAACCCACCAAACCTGGATCGGCGGTTGCTGCAAATCACCAAGCACCCCGGTCTGGGCTTTTCACTAGAAGATTATTACGAAACTGATGTGATATCGGTTTCGGCCTTGTCCGGCGACGACCCCGCGGAAGCTGCAGATTTGCGGGAAGCCCACCAAGACGTATATCCCAGGCCTCCGGCTGAGGAGGCGCAAGACGAAGAAGTGTTCCTTTGGAACCCTCTCCGCCGCCGCTGCATGGGGAAGACCTCCTCTTTCTCGAGGACTAACCTCGAAGGGGCACACCACTGAGGCGCCCTCACTCCGGCCTGCTGGCGAAGCAAGAAGCAGAAGCATGGGTCATGCTTCAAATTCCACTCGATATGACCCCGTCATGTACGCCTTGTACCATAGGCAGCAACGGGAGATCGAGATGTTAAAAGCACGGCTGGCTGAGTTGACCTCGCTAGTTGCCGACCTCATCCAGGGTTCTCTCCGCCCGTGGGGTGGCTACATGTCTCGACCCCGAGACACCAGTCCCGATGTCCCCGTCTGGTCAAGAAGGGAGACAAGAGACACGGCAAGCCCATTAACCGGGCGGCCAACCAGGCGAGGCCTGACACTCCAAGAGAAGCTGCAAAAGCCCTACTCTTTCCCAAGAGAGAAGACTCGGGGTATTTTTGACTGGGCCTGCCATTACGGCAAGGTCTCCCTCCCACGGTCCAAGAGGCCGCAGGACACCCGAAGAAGTGGGGACCCACTGTTTTGTCCCTACCACCAGATACTGGGCCACGCCATCGAAGACTGCTATGTCTTCAAAGACATTGCTCAAGACCTCATTGACAGGGACGAGCTCAGAATGGGAGACTATGTGGTAGCCCCACCACGCCCCCACGTGGCGGACAGCCCCAGAAGAGGAGCCTATACACTATCCATCCAGTACCAGGCGCCTGAAGATGCGGCTGCCCCGGCCCCCGCCGGAGCTGTCTATGATGAGTACACAGAAGACCCCGAGGTGGCCCTGTGCCTTTCTGCACCAGCGGACCCCACGGACCCGGCGGCTACGGTCCAGAGGAATGCGCGACAAATGCAGCCTCCGCGCCCCTTCATGAGGAACAAGAAGAGGGGGATGGCGTCCTCGAGCCCGAAGACAATGAAGATCAAGACTTCGTCGATTTGTCGCCAGCCCCGCCGAAATTGAAAATGGGGGCTAGGCCACAGTCGACGAATTGATTGAGATCAACCTTGGCACAGAAGGTGACCCCAGGCCGACCTTTCTGAGTGCTCTTATGCCCCCACAGGAGAGAGAGCAATACACAAAGTTGCTGCAAGAATTCTGGGATTGCTTTGCCTGGAACTATAAAGAAATGCCTGGGCTCAGCCCCGAGGTGACTCAGCACATCTTGGCCATTGATCCCACGGTGGAACCAGTGAAGCAGTCTCCCGGCGTATGAGGCCGGAATTGATCAGCCAGATCTGCAAGGAGGTCGACAAGCTCATAGATGTCGGCTTCGTGGCAGAGAACCAATACACCACTTGGTTGGCCAACATCGTACCGGTGAAGAAGAAGAATGGACAGATCAGGATTTGCGTGGATTTCCGTGACCTGAATAAAGCCTGCCCAAAAGATGACTTCCCGGTGCCTATCACCGAAGTGATGATTGATGCAACCACTGGCCACGAGGCCTTGTCCTTTATGGATGGATCGTCCGGCTATAACCAAATTTGGATAGCCAACCACGACCGGATTCACACGGCTTTCAGGTCACCCAAGGGGATATTCCACTACAAGAGGATGCCCTTCGGCCTCAAGAATGCCGGTGCTACATATCAGCGGGCGATGACCAAGATCTTCAACGAGCTGCTGTATAGCAAGGTCGAATGCTACATTGATGATCTAGTTGTCAAGACTAAGAAGAGAGCTGAACATCTGAGCGACCTCAGGGTCGTCTTCCAAAGGCTCCGGCTGTATGGGCTGAAGATGAACCCTATGAAGTGCGCCTTTGGCGTGTCCAGTGGTAAGTTCCTCGGCTTTATTGTCCGGCACAGAGGGATCGAGATTGACCCCTTCAAGATAAAAGCCATTCAGGAGTTGCCCCCTCCGAAGAGTCTAGGAGAGCTGAGGTCCCTACAGGGCCGTCTAGCCTACATCCGCAGGTTCATCTCCAACCTGTCGGGGCGTTGCCAGCCCTTTCACAGATTGATGATGAAGAATGCACCCTTCAGCTGGGGTCGCGAATGCCAGCACGCGTTCGACCAGCTAAAAGAGTACCTAAAGACCCCGCCAGTCCTGGGGGCACCTGTCAAAGGCAGACCGCTTATTCTCTACATAGCGGCTACCGAATATTCATTGGGGGCAATGCTCGCCCAAAATAATGATGAGAGAAAGGAGCAGGCGCTCTACTACCTCAGCCGGAGATTGGTGGGAGCGGAGGCCAAGTACACTCCGATAGAGAAAGTCTGCCTTACTTTGGTCTTCGCAGTTAAGAAAATGAGGCATTACATGCTGTCCCATGAAGTGAGCTTAATATCCAGGGCTGACCCCATCAAGCACATTCTCTCCCAGCCTGTCCCGAAGGGGCGCCTTGGCAAATGGGCCGTGCTGCTCATGGAGTTTGACATCACCTACGTGCCGCAAAAGGCCGTTAAGGGACAAGCCGTCGCGGATTTCTTCGCAGCACACCCTGTGCCCGAAGACTCCCCGTTGGCCACAGAGCTACCCGAGGATGAGACACTGGAGGTGGATCATGTCCAACAAGCTATCTGGCAGCTATACTTTGACGGGGCTTCGAGAACAGAAGCGACCCCGTCCGGACACGCCAAGGTACGGGCCGGAGCCGGCATCGTCCTCAAATCGCCAGACGGAGAAGTGATGCACACTTCCTGCTGCATTAGCAAGCCCTGTACAAATAATGAAGCAGAGTATGAAGCTCTGATCATCGGCCTTCAGGTGGCCCTCCAAATGGAGATCAAAATGCTCCAAGTATTCGGCGACTCGCTGCTGGTCGTCAAGCAGGTCCAGGGACAGTTTGATGTCCGAAAACCTGAGCTGCTCCCTTATCACACTAAGGCGAAGAGACTCATGGAGCGGTTCTACCTCCTTGAGATAGGCCATGTCGCCAGAGGGGAGAATGCACAAGCCGACGCCCTGGCAAAACTGGCAAGCTCACTGGCAGTGCCTCCAGATGGATCTCTCAGTATCCAAGTAATAAATCAGCGCCAGATGCCCAGTATGATAGAAGAGGAACCAGAAGAAGAAGAGCTAGAAGTCACCACAGCAGAAGCCGTCGGCCTACCTGACTGGAGAGACCCCCTGATGCAGTGGTTCAAGTACCAGCAGCTGCCCAAGAAGAGAGAAGAGAAGATCAGGCTAATCAGAATTAAGGATTCTTATGAGCTCCGAAACGGAATATTATTCCGAATGGTGGCCGACGCCAAGCAAAAATTACTCCTCCGATGCTTGTCCATTGAAGAAGCCTGGAGGGTCATGAAGGAGGTCCATGCCGGGACAGCTGGCGCACACCAGGCGGGGCCGAAAATGAAGATTGAAATAAAGAAGCTCGGCTATTATTGGCCTGCAATGTTCGACGACTGCTGCAAATATGCTAAGTCGTGTCAGAAATGTCAGGAGCATGCCACCATACCCAGAAGGCCCCCCGTGCAGTTACACCCAACCGCGCCCAGTTGGCCGTTCGCCCAGTGGGGAACGGACGTCGTGGGTCCCTTACCTGCATCTTCCACAGGCTGCAAGTACATTTTGGCGGCAACCGACTACTTCTCCCGCTGGGCAGAGGCTGTCGCCTTACGGGAGGTCACCGGAGAGATCGTGGTCAGGTTTGTCCGCCGTAATATCATATTCCGTTTGGCGCGCCCGACCGAGTTGTGTCAGACAACGGCAGCCACTTCCGCAACCAGAAGGTCTACCGGCTGGCAGAAAAATATAAAATTGATTGGAGGACATCGACTCCTTACAACCCACAGGCTAATGGGCTGGCCGAAGCTTTTAATAAGACACTCTGCACTCTCCTGGCCAAGACTGTCAGCTCTAACAAAAGGGACTGGGAAGAAAGGATGTACGAGGCGCTTTGGGCGTACCGAACCGTATACAAGACTCCAACAGGCTGCTCGCCCTTTTCTCTCGTATATGGCTCGGAGGCAATCGTCCCCGTTGAACTGGAGATACCGTCCCTCAGGGTTGCCATTCAACATGGGCTTGTCCTTGAAGGGCAGACCAACGTTGAACGAAGGCTCGAGGAACTCTCCAGTCTAGAAGGAAAGCGGCTCTAGGCCCAACAGAACATTCAAGTCTACCAGGCCCGGATTGCACGCGCCTTTGACAAGCTTGTCAAGGAACGCGAATTCAAGAAGGGCGACCTCGTCATGGTCAAGAGAAGAGATCTCATGGCTGCCAACCCTAAGGGTAAGCTGAATGAGAACTGGCTCGGACCCTACGTAGTCCAAAAAGTCTACGAAGGTGGGGCCTATGTAATTGTCAACCATCGCGGGGAAGTTCAGTTCCCGCCTCTTAATGGAAGGCACTTGAGACTGTACCATGCTCCGGCGCCCCCGTTCAATCAATAATATAACCCTCCGCCCTATTTTGGGCGGATTTGCGTGATTAATGTCCAAACAACTTGACCACTATCCATGTATTCAAAAAGCGAGAAGAAAAAAAAGGAAGAGGAAGGTAAAAAAAAGAGAAGAGAAAAAAAGAGGAAAAAAAAGAGAAAAAAAAGATAGAAGAAGAGAAGAGAGAAAGGAAGAAAAGAAAAAAAAAGAAGAGAATAAGAGAAAAAAAAAGAAAAAAAGAGAAGAGAGAAAGAAAAAAAAGAAGAAAAGAGGAGAAAAGGAAAAAGAAGAGAAGAGAGAAAGAAAAAAAAAGAAGTGAAAAAAAAAGAAAAGATACAAGAGCAAGGGAAGAGTGGAAGCCGAGAAAGGGGGAACTCCCCCCATTTCCAGCCGTCGCCCCGTAGCAACGGAAGTACTAAAAGAAATTTCTAAACAAACTCTTCTCTCCGTCCTCCCCGGGCGGTGAGTACCCTTTGGCTCGGATCTCCCATCCGGGTCATTGACTAAACAAACTCTTCTCTCCGTCCTCCCCGGGTGGTGAGTAACCCTTTCGCTCGGATCTCCCGTCCGGGTCATTGACTAAACAAACTCCTTTGGCTCGGATCTCCCGTCCGGGTCATTGACTAAACAAACTCTTCTCTCCGTCCTCCCCGGGCGGTGAGTACCCCTTTGGCTCGGATCTCCCGTCCGGGTCATTGACTAGACAAACTCTTCTCTCCGTCCCCTCTGGACGACGAGAAACCCGGTCTCTGACCGAGACCCCCCCGCCTGAGGCCAGTACGCGTTTCCAACGTTGTGGCGAGGCCAGTGAGTCGCCCGTTTGGTATGGTGGAGTGGTCCCCTCGTCCTCCCCCTGGGAAGGCGAGCACTCTCCCGTGCCCTGACATGGGTTCCTGCCGGTCCTCCTGAGCGAACCATCGCGAAGACTCACGCCCTCCCGATGCGTCCCGGCACAAAAAAAGAGAGAGAAGGGACGATATACGCGAAAGAGGAGGAAGGAGAAAAGAGGCCCCCTAGGGGAATGCGTGCTAGAAGAGCATGTGAAACCATAAATCTGTTGTTCAATTCAGATAAAAGAAAATCGACCTACATGAGCTTCGGGGCATACCCTGTGTTACATTCAAAAGAAAAGAGAAAGGAATTAAGGGGTGCAACGCTCAGTCGGTGCCCCTGAAGATGTCCTCGAGGGGAGGATTCCGACGCAAGGAAAATTTGTCATGTCGCGCAAGCGGCCCCTCCGTTCTTCGAGTCGAGCAAGTTCCGCCTCCACGGACGCCGCCTCGACCTGGGCAACGGCGAGAGCCTCGCCTTCCGCCTCGACCGCTCTTTCGGCTTCGGCAAGGTCAGACCTAGCCGCGGCAAGGTAGCTCTCCAGTTTCGCAATTCGGCTCTTAAGGGAGCGAACATTGCTCTGGCCTTCCCCGAGAGCCCTCTCATGGCGCTCCTCATCGTGACGCCGGGCCTCCAAAGTCTGTAAGTACTCGCCGGCCTGGGCATCAAGGGCGGCACATTCGTCAGGAGCCTGGGTCTCGAGGAACTCGCGACGCTTAACATACTTCAGTAATAGTAAGACTCGTCGCGACCATTCCCCCAGTGGACAGCCCAACACTTGTAACGCCCCGGTCAGCTGCGTCACTATGGTGTGTACCTCCCGGTATGATAAGGAAAGGTCGGCAAAGAGCATCGTCCGCAGCGTTACCAGCATTTGATGGACTGGCGCCTCCGACAAGGTGTGACTGACCAAAGGCACGACTGGGGGAGTGAATTCCACGGTGCTGTCCACCTCCGCCCATAAATTGGCATCCACGGCGGCTGAAGAGGATGGAAGAGCAAGAGTCAAGTCCCCTGGCCGGCCTGGCTCGACAGAGGACCTCTGGACAACCACCGCTGGGGGAACGGGTAAGATCATCCCCGAAGCATCTGGCGCCGCCATCATTCGTTGCTCTCCTGCCTCCTCTTCCCCTGCCCGGCCCGCCTCTGCCACTAGTTCAACCGGCGGGGTTGCAGGTACCGCTACTCCGGCTGAAGGAGGGGCTTCGAGTAAAGCCGGACCGGAAGTCACCGCCCATAAACTCCTCTCGCGCGTCTGGAATCCCTCCAGATGAGTGCGAAGCCCCACAAATATCTGCCTCAGGAGCGGGTCCTCCATTTGGGCTGGGAGCTTCGGGAGAGGCGGAAGTGGAACCAGCAGCTGGGGGATGCCCCCCGCTTCTACGAGCGTCGCAAGGCTCTCCACCCCTGAGCCCGAGACAGGAGCCAGCCCCTCCACCGCTATTGGGACAATGCTTGGCCTCCGTTTCGCGACAGCCTTCCGGGCACGACCTGACGTCTTCCCTCCTGTCGGCATCACCTGCTCATGGGAAGCGGAGTCAGCCACCCGCTGTCGGGAACAGATCATGCAAAGTCAAAAGGCGGGGAAGAACCATAAGCCCCACATGCTTACCTCGGCCACCGGGATGATGCTGACTTCGGGCGCAATCTCCCCCTCCTCCAGAGGCTCGTCCGCCGTTTCGGTAGTACTTAAAGGCTCCGCGGACGCCTACCGTTGAAGGGCGTCGAGCAAGAGGGCTAGCTTGCCCATGCCAGCAGCGGCTCCCGCCGGGCGGTCGACCGGCGCGACTGAAGCGGCCTTCCCCACAGCCTCCGGCTGGGTAAGCTCCTGAAAATCCGAGGACAACAAGAACGAGATCATTAGCCCACTATGGAAAAAAAGGGGGGTCCGGCCCAAGCAAGCTCACACTTACAGCAGCCCTCCCCATAAAGCTTAAGGAGCCAGCAAGTAAGGGGGCCTTGAAGACCAGCTCGGGCAGCCCCGATGCTTCAGACGCGCCCTTGTCATAAGTCACTTCATCGGAGGAATAGTTGTAATCTACCTCTTCGCCCGATGAAGATTCAGCCACCACGGGTTCCTCCCTTGCCGACAAAGGGACCTCCTCTTCGAGGTCAATGACTGGCGCATCCCCCCGCGGGCTAGATGAGGCGGGTACGACAGACTTCAGCCTTTTCCTCATATACCGCTGCGTCGCCGGGAGATGCAGGCGAGGCCCAAATAGCCCAGTAACTGCCCCAGCTACGCCTGTCGTATAAAAAAAGGGAGAGGGAAAGACGGGTCACATCAAACCCAGTTGGCTCCCAAAGAATGAAAGGAATCAAGTGGGTCGACAAAGACAAATACCCTCTTCAGCTCCTACAGCGCGGGGTGACCCACGGGCCTCCTCGGCAGGCAAGGCCTTCTCGGGAGCCGTAGCCGCCCCTCGCCTGGGATCAGCACAAGTGACGGCTCCTCCGTACCATCTGAAAGGAAGAGAGGCAATGGTCACATGCATATAAAGGGCTCACCCGGGAAAATAAATAAATCTGAAAAGATGACAACGGTCGATAAGCCTCACCCGCATGGTGGCTCGGCCCGGTCCGAGTGACGTCAAATTCCTCGAAAGATGGAATGGGAGCCACCGGGGAGACGGTCGCCGAGGCCGGGGAGACCTCTGCCCTCCTTTGCTTTGCTTCCTGCCGCCCAGCCACTCTGGTGGCGGCCAATGCTTTCTTAACAGGCGACTTTGCCCGGGACCTCCCCTTGGCTTGTGGTGAGGGAGTCGGAGTTGGCGTCGAGGTCACCCCTGCCACGGCCGCAGCTTTACCCACATCAGGGACGGGCGTAGGAACCGGCTCCTCCACGTCGGGAATGGGCGTGGGCGCGAGCCCTTCCACAGAGACTAAGACAAAAAGAGACATTCAGGTGTCAAAATCTTGCCTCAAAAAAAAAAAAAAGAAAAGGAACCTTTAAGATACACTGATGGTGGGAGAGGTTAACCGGCAGGTTGGCTCGGCCCGGTCCGGGCAACCTCGAACTCCTCAAAAGATGGGACTCGCGACGCCGGGGGAGTGACCGTCGAAGCCTTGGCCGCCTCGGTTTTTCACCTTTTTACGTCCCGCTGCTTGGCTGCTTTAGCAGTATCTACCGTCTTCTTCACAGGTGATTTGGCCCGGGACCTCTTCGCAGCTTTGGGCAGGGGAGCCGTAGTCGGAACTGGCAATGCCGCCTCAAAATAGGCGGGCTTCTGTACGAGCCGAAGGAAGTTCCGGTACGTCGCCATTTGCACGCTGTCGGGATGGTCTGTCAAAATAGACGCACGCATATGATTAGCATCCGACAACCTGCTAAGGTCGCAGCGACGAGAATAAAGGAGATGGGAAGGTTAAATACCGTGAGGACCGGTGTACAACCGAAGTGTTATTGACCAGTAGCTCAGAGACAGCTCCTTATCCCGACGCGCCGCCTCTCGGACCAGCCAGCATACGTCCTCGACCTTCTGGCACCGGTCTGTGAGGGTAGCCAGATCTGCATGCTTCTTCGAAGAGAGGTGGCAGAAAAGATTGAAGTGGTCCATGCCCCACCCGTCGGCATAATAGTATGGGACGTGCAGGCGCTTGCTCAGGATGGCGGCCGTCTGATCCTCAATCTTCAGCCCATTCACCCGCAGCAGGACATACAGCCATGTGGTGTCCTTATAATTCTCGGGCTTCCTCTCCTCCTGCCTCATAAACGTGCGGTATGGGCAGATCACGTCCCTCTCTGGATGCTAGCTCTTTGCGGGGGTACCCTCCTCCTCCATGGGGAGCGGGTAATTAATGAGCTCCAGACGGTCACTCCCAATCCGGCAAAGATCCCTCAATGTCTTCTTATAGTTGTCCTTCGCCACCGGAGGCAACTCTACTTTCGGCGTCGGCCTCGCGTCCCGGGCTTCCTGACGGGCGGCCATATATGCCACCACCTCCTTCTCCTGCTTGTTCTTGAGCCGAAGAAGATGATCCGGTTCAATGTCAAGCACCGGCAATGCCTACCTGCTGAGGAACCTCCTCTCGGCCCCATCCCAGCAGTCGGTCTTATGAAATCGACAGAAGGCCGTCCGGGTGTTCCACCACTTGATGTAATCCTGGGTCACTCTGGGGATACGACCCGAAGCTGGCACCCTAAAGGAGGCAGAGTCTGCCCGGTGAAAGAAGTCCCACCGGCTCCTGGTGTGCTCGGCAACCGAACTACCCCGGATATTCTGTGAGGGCAGGCCGAACTGTGCATGGTAAACCGGGATATGCTGATCATATCCAAAGTTTCGGCCAAAGCGGAAGGGGTAATACGGCTCCAGTAATACATTGTCCCCATTCCTAAATGCCAAAACACTCGGGCGAATAGACAGCGACCAGTCCCTCAGCTCGGGCTCCAGCAACGGGCGGACCACATTCTCCTGGATGATAGGGTGGACGTACTTCTCCACCTGGTCATCTTTGCATTCCCTCTTGTTATTCACCAGGGGGCTTGAGTGCGCGGCCAGCGTCCAGAAGTGAATAGTGCCATCCGCGTCCCGGTGAACCGTTGTCAACCGGCCCCGAATGTCATACATCCGCATGGAAGTAGAAGCCGGCTCTGCGCTGGCGAACTCCAGCATTCTCGGCACCAGCCCCCAGTCTTGAAGAGCTCGGGGGGCGAACTCGGGGAACAACGAGTAGACCCACGCATTGAAGAAATGCAGCGGACATATGTAGCAGGCCTGTCTCGGGAACTGATGAGTACTGACGTCCCCCAACGCCTTGTAGATCAAGCAAAGGGTTGCCGGGCACAGGGAGAGTTTGATCCCCCACGCCATCTGACATGCCGGATAGATAGCGTCCGGTCGAATCACCGTCTCGTCCCCATATGGCATGGCGAATGAACATAGCCAATACATGAGATAGGCGGCGCAGTGAGTCTGCGGGTCGACACCCATCGGATTAGGCCCGCTCCGACGCCCCTTGGAGGGGATCTTCACATCGAGCTTGGGCTTCGCACGCTTCTTGCGAGCGACAGCGGTGCCAACACGGGGAAACTCTTCATATTGCTTCAACCCATCGTAGAAGTATTGCAGCCACAGGGTCATGCGCACCCTCTTTCTGTCCCCACGGGCGGGCTGCCGCCCACCATGCGACAACTGGTATAGCTCCCGGTACCCCTTCATAAGGTACCGATATGAATACCCCAGCGAATAATAGCCGTCCCCGTTGGTTTCATCCTTGATCAGGTCGGGGAGGCATACTTCTTCATAAGGCTCCCCGTCAATGGGCAAGCCGCTCAACTGGCTAAGACTCCACAGGTCCACGGAGGTCTCGCCTTCCGCAGTATAAAAAGTATTGGTCTCAGCACTGAATACTTCTATCATACCACAGTAGAGACCCTGAGAGATGGGGTAGCCGTTGCGGGAGGCGTAAACACTATGGTAAATACCAGCCCGGACCAACAGAGGGGCGTAGTTGAATAGTACATATTCGGTAAACTCCACCGCCCCTTCACGGAAGCTGTGTGCATCTTGAAGCTTCAGCTCCCCGAACCAGCCCAGCGACAGTTCATACTTGAACCTGATGGCCAGACAGTCTAAGATAAATGGCTCCTTCCTGTAACCCCATTTCAGGGGAGCCAAGAACAAGCCGAATCGGGGCGACTCGCCATGCACCTTCCCAGCGGACATGTCTGTGGACGTCAAAAAATGATGATGATCATACGACATGCACGTCTCAGCACTCGAGAGCGAGTCGAAGACGGAAAGGCTGAATAAACCCTGTGCCCCCTCCAAGAAGGACGAATACCTACCCGGTGCTCCGCCACCCAACAAAGAAGCCCCTCGGGTTGAAGAGCTAGCCACGGCTCCCAAGTCGGCAATGCCGAAGGTCGAATCAAAGAAACTCAGGAGTCCGAACGCCTGCTCGGCATACACCGGAAATCACTCAAAGCCCTGAATCGAGACTCGGAGGCTCACAACTAAAGGAACACATGAGGGCAAGCATCTGTCCGAATCGCCACTAAGCTGGGGGGGAGCCCTTTGACGCTTAAACCGGTGTGGCATAGCTTTAAACCGGCGTGGCATAGCCTTAAACCGGCGCGCCCCTAAGGGGGCCTTAAACCGGCGTGCCCTTTACAAGATGCTAGTCCGGTGCGCCCCATGAACTCCCTTGCTTTGTGTTAAAACGGCATGCTCCCGTTGAAGGGCCACCCCTTTGAATGCACTAAACCGGCGCGCCCATTTTGGAGTGCTAATACGGCGTGCTTAGTTTAAAAACAAGCCTTTCTCTGAGGCCTTTATCTGGCGTGCAGTAAAGCATCCCGTCATCAATGCGGTCCCCTGTTTCCTGGGAACGGCATGATGACGAACAAGCCTGAAGTGGTTAAAACTCCCACTTCGATCTGGAGGGCAACCGAGCATATGTCGTGAATGGAAGTTCTCGAGCCCCATCCCGCCTTGTGCTCATTCCGTCGGTCGACCGGCCATTCTTCAGCAAATGATGAAAGCAACGTGGCTCCCGGTGGATATGCCAACGGAGGAGGAGGCCATGCCTCTGCCCCCCTCCCGGTCACACCATAGCCTCGCCGGAGGCGACGTCGACAGTAGCAGCAAGGCCACGGCAATAGCAGCAGCAGCAGGGCAACGTCACCAACGTCAGCAGCAGCAGTGGTGGTTGCGGGAAACAAGGAACCAATGGAAGGAAGGAAAATACAGAGGACATTCCTCCAAAACAGGGCCTTCGGCCCCTATAAAAGGAGCGCCCAGGCGAAGCTTAAATGGGTTGGAAGGGTTGAACAACTCTCGGAAGCCTGAAAAGTGGAAGTCTTCTTCTGAGAGAAACCCCTTGAAGCCCGAAGCCAGCGTTCCTGTGAGAGCGAAGTTAAGTGAGAAAAGAGAAGGAGAGAGCAGAGAGTGAGGTGAGGGAGATACAGATCTCCCCTCCCCCCTTGTTTCTTTTTCTTTCCTTCGATGTATTCTTCCCTTTGGTTCCTTTCTTTAGATGCATGAAGAGCCCATGTATTTGCACCCCCTTGTGGTGAAATGAAAATGATCCTTCGGGAGATCCTTTTTTTGATATGTTTCTGATCTCCTTCCCCACTTGTTCCCCTTTGAGGGATCATTGCCCGTGAGTCGTGAGAGCTCTTGAAGGCTAGTCCTCGAGCTTTTCCACACTCACACTTGGGTTATCGGACCGCCGTGAGGTCTACATTTTGAGGTTCACCCCGGAGCAATCTGTTTGGTGTTCCCCATTGCTCTTTGGCAAGCTTCAGTCCGGGGGAGATGCTGCCCAAATTTCGCCAGGGCAAGAACATGTAAGAACAAACGAGCAAGTTAAGCTTTCTAGGAGTAAGAAGACCATATGCTCGAAACCACTGAAACAAACTGAATCTCTGAGTTCCTGCACAAACTATTCTGATAAAACACGCGGATCATCATGACAATCCACCTGAACAAACACTTAAAACACTTAAATCTTCTTTCCACAAACATAATCCATCAATAAGATGAACAAACCAATCAATAAATCAACTTGCAGTTGAAGGAAAGAAGAAACAGAGCATAAACGGGTTGAAAGGAAGCTATACAATGCTTAATCCGGCGCCCCCTAATCCGGCGTGGGTTAATCCGGCGTGCTACCCCCCCCCCCTGCGCCGGTTTAACCCCACACTCAAAACCCACTTTATTTTCCTTGCAGCTATCCGGCGCGCCCCCTTGCATTAGCCTATTAAACCGGCGCGCTATACTGTTCATTGCCTATTCCGGCGCGTCCTTGGAACCTCTTCCTTCTTGTCATAGAACCGACGCGCCCCCCCTTAACATCTTGAACCGGCGCGCCCCCCCTTAACATCCTTAACCGGCGCGCCCCTCTTAATACACTTAAACCGGCGCGCCACTCCTCTTGATACTAATCCGGCACGCCCCACCCCCTTTGCTTCCTCAATCCGGCGTGCCTGGAAGAAAGAAGGTGATCAAGAAAATAAAAGAAAACATGCAATTCAAGTTAATAGAAAACTAATCAAAAGTCTCCCCTCCACTATAATTCAAGTTAATAGAAAACTAATCAAAACTAATCAAAAACCCCGCGACCTGACCGCGCAGGTCGATCCGCGTGCGAGGGCGCATGTTGCCGAGTTTTGGCTTTACACTTAACAACCCGCTCCCCCGGACTGAGTGCGAAGAGAAACTCAATGATGCCTTGTGGTATCGGACGTGGACCTCGGGACTCCCGACATGGTCATGATCCGTGCACCTCTTGGGCCGATAGTTCATCAGCTTGACCCACTTCTTCCGGGATCCGATCCCGCACCCACATGAAATGTGTCGTACCTACGGCAGATATCTGAATGTCTTTATTGTTACCTTCGATGCTTCGAATATGGACTTTCGTCCGAATGCTGAATGGTCCGTTAGTGACCGACATGCATATACTGGGATCTGATCCCGCATTTGTATTAAACTTGATGTACTCACGGTAGGTACTTGTACGATTTGTCACCGTCTCTTATGCTAAAAACACGGACCTTTGTCCGAACATAAAGGGGTCCATGAGTGACCGACAAAATCTGAATGGGACGAGAAGGATCTCGTCATCCCCGGACCCTATACATGGGAATATCAATAAGGCCTATGTGGGCCATGCTTAGACCTCGGGTCTGCCCCGATCATGGTCATTGCTTGACCCATATCCTCGGCCTATAGCCCGCTCTCTTCGAACGCATATTGGTTCTCAGATCTTGTCCCAGGACATCCTCCCGTTGCCCCCTTGGCACCGGAAACATTGACGATGCCCACGCGAGCCCGACTTCGACCGCGGGGGGCCCACCGCAGTATGGTCGTAGCTTGATCTTGCACTGGGCCGACAAACTTGTCGATTTCTGACCGCTCTAACCATGATTTAACTGAACGTTTCCCGTCCCTTTGAACAATAAATTTGCCATACCCCGGCATACATATGCTCCAGCTTTCCCCGTGACGATCACGATTCTCTGAAGCCGGACGCTCGTCCGAATATCAAAATGGTCCCTTGAGTGACCGACATCTTCTGAATACTTGCTTCCCTAGACATAGGGCTTTCTGACTGATTCGAGACCGCTATCGGTTTGTTTCTCTCGATATAGTTTCTTGGCCATGAGGCCCCGATTCCCGACGATTAATCAAGGGTGTTCCCCTCTCCGAGGGGATGTAAATAACGCCGTGACCTTTACGGCGCGGCGGGTTTTGGTCCCGGCATGAACTACACAATCGTCTGATTAGTCAGACGGAGCGCACCCCGGGCTTCGGACCACTCCAGTCTTGAAGCCCGAACACATTGTCACCTAGGTGACTGGCACGCCCTCGCACTAGATAAACCGATAGACCGATAAAAGAATATCCCGATATTTTCATGAAACCAACGAAACTTAGTGTGTTCCACAAGTCCCATTTTGCCGGGGTGAATTGAGGTGCTCGCACCAATTTATCTTTAGCCGGCAGCACCCCCTCGATCCCCAGGATGAGCTTCCACTCTCTGGCCTCTCCCACCAAGTACATCGGGATGCTCCTGGGGACACTGTATAATAAACTGTCTCGGTCTTGCAGAATGGCCCGCTCAGCACTCTTCCCGGCCCGGAAGTCTCGCCCTTCCCATGAGCGAAAATGCTTCAGAAAACGGACGAGGTGTTTGTCCTTCGGGAAGTCCCTCCGGTACTCCCCGATGGCCCGATCAAATGTGAAGCCGCCTTCAACTCTGGCAAGCCGGCCGAAGTCCATGCTCTCACTGTCGTAGCCCGACGATGCTGCCAAAGTGGCTATCTCCCCGTGCTCCCGGTCCAAGTCCTCCACGTTGAGCCATGTGACCGCTGGCACTGGACCCCGCGGAATAAGGTCGGCACCGACATCAGTAGCAGGGGCAGAAGAACCACTTGGGGCAGCCATTTGTCTGCAAAGATACACAAATGGAAGACCAGAATAAGCCACAGGCAAAAGGGAATGAAAAACTGTGAAGGGACTTTACTACGAATAAAATAAATAAGATACTGCCAATTTCTAACGAAATTTCGGCAGAGTTTCCCCTAGGCCAGAGGCGTAAGGGAAAACACGGGTGCGTGGCCACAAGGAGTGACGGCCCCAACAAAGTCATGGTGGGCCCCGAGAGGCAACACCAGAAGTCCGTCGATCAAAAAGTCTTCTTCCCCGGGCTTAAGGCCTCTTTACTGGCACACTGCCTAGTGCCTTCCCCGGCACGCCCTGAAGTTGCCCTCGCCGGCACACCCATGGGGCCTTCACCGGCACACCCTCTGGGGCCTTCGCCGGTACGCCTAGGGGAAGCCCTTCCCCGGCACAGCCAGCTCCTGCTTCCCCGGCACAGCCCCTAAAGTGCCTTCCCCGGCACACCAGCTGAAGTAGCCGCTCCTCGGTACGCCCGTGGAGCCCTTCGCCGGCACAGCCAGCTCCTGCTCCCCCGGCATGCTTCTAGGTGCCTTCCCCGACACGCTCGTGAAGGTCGTCTTCGCCGGCACACGCCGCTGGGAGCCCTTCCCCGGCACACCCGACAGAGTCATTCCCCGGCACACTCGGTGCCCCCTTCAACGGCACACTCGTGCTCTCCGTCGCCGGCACACTTCTGTCCTGTGCTGCCGGCACGCACCTATGCCCGCCCCCCGGCACGCCCTAGGGCCAGCTTCGCCGGTACCCTCTGCAGACGCGTCCCCGGCACGCCTTGAGCGCCCTTCGCCGGCGCGCCCCCGACGGCCTCTCACGGCACAATCGGTGACCCCTCGCCGTCATCCCTGGCCCTAAAGGAGAAGACGAAAAAAAGAAAGGGGAGAGAAAAGGAGAAGAATAGAGAGGAAGGAGAAGAGGAACGGGGAGCCTAGGGCTCCGCCGTCCCCCGAGGACTAAGAAAAGAAGAAGCAGGGGATTGGGAGAGGGGAAGAAAGAGAACGGGGGAGGAAGAGAGGAATAGGAAGGAAGGGAGAGACCCCTCCGTGGCCGCCTCCTCACCACGGCGACGACGACGGCAGCGGCGACGGTCGTGCCCGGAGAAGAAGGGGAAGGACGGGGGGGTTCGTCCGTTCGGTCACCAAAGGAAGAGAGAGAGGGAAGAGGGGCGGTTCGAAGCAGGATGACCGTTCGAAGCGCCCCCGCCCCCCTTTTATACAAAAGAGAAGAAAAGAAGAAAAGAGAAGAAAAGAAAGAGAAAAGAAGAAAAAAATGGAAAGAAAAAAGGGAAGGAAAATAAAAAAGAAGAAGAGAAAAGGAGGGGAAGAACGAATAAAAAAAGAGAGAGGAGAGAAGAGAAGGGAAGAAGAAGAAAAAGGAAAGAAAAGAGGAGAAGGAAGGGAAAAGGAAATAAAAAGCGAGAAGAAAGGAAAAGGGGAAAATAAAAAAAAAGGGGAATGAAATGAAGAGATGAAAATAAAAAGGATGAAAAAAAAGGAGAAATAAAAGGAGAAAATAAAAGAAGGGGATGCAAAAGTATATGTAAAACATTAAATAGATGAATGTATATACCTACATATGTGCATACATTTACATACTCATCCACTCACATATGTGGAGGAGTAAGTCAATAATATACAGTAATAAATGTCCCCGGGGAAACATTCCATCCCCACAATCCTGGTCGGACGGGCGTCCACACAAGCTAAGGCGACTCTACCCCTGCAACTCTACCCTTGCCATGGTACCACTACCCTGCCAATAAACAAGGCCATCCCTGGCATGTGGCCTCGTGCCTCAGCCACCTCCCATCATACAAAATTGCCATCAAGGGCCTTACGCCTGGATCGGCAGAACCTCTATCCTTGCGCTGGCATTCATCCCTTGCCAGCGAATTAATCCCTTTCCGACGCAAGGCTCCGTGCCCTACCCACCCACTCCACACGATAATGCCATTACGGACCCTACGTCCGAATCGGCACGAACTCTCCCGTTGCGCTGGCATTTTCTTCTTGCCAACGAATGAGCCCTACCTTCCGGCGCAAGGCTTCGTGCCCTAGCTGACACTCGCATATCACTCGCTTGTCAAAAAAAAGAGAAAAGAAAAGAAGAAAAGAAAATGGGGTTAAAAATAGAGATACCCCGCCAGACTTGCCCCTATGCGGGGACAAGGGTAAAAATTGCAACAACCCGGCTGTGGCGAAAACCCGAAAGGGCGCTACAGGCAAAATCGGGTACCCCGCCACATGAAAACCCGAAAGGGCGCGTGGGCAAAAGCAAGAGGGGGCCGGTGCCGGTGAAAACCCGAAAGGGCGCTTGTATCGGTAATGTGGTTCAAAAAAAAAGAAGAGAGAAGAAGAAAGAGACAAGGAGACCAACAAACCAGGTTAGCGCCCGGCACCCTGTCGGCACTGACGAAGAGATAAAGAGACCAACAAACCAGGTCAGCTCCCGACACCCTGTCGGCACTGACGAAGAGACAAAGAGACCAACAAACCAGGTCAGCTCCCGGCACCCTGTCGGCATTGACGAAGAGACCAAGAGACAACAAACCAGGTCAGCTCCCGGCACCCTATCGGCACTGACGAAGAGACCAAGAGAAAACAAACCAGGTCAGCTCCCGACACCCTGTCGGCACTGACAAAGAGACAAAGAGACCAACAAACCAGGTCAGTTCCCGACGCCCCGTCGGCACTGACGAAGAGACCAAGAGACCAACACACCAGGTCAGCTCCCGACACCCTGTCGGTACTGATGAAGAGACCAAGAGACAACAAACCAGGTCAGCTCCCGACACCCTGTCGGCACTGACGAAGAGACCAACAAACCAGGTCAGCTCCCGACACCTTGTCGGCACTGACGAAGAGACAAAGAGACCAACAAACCAGGTCAGCTCCCGGCACCTTGTCGGCACTGACGAAGAGACTAAGAGACCAACAAACCAGGTCAGCTCCCGACACCCTGTCGGCACTGACGAAGAGACAAAGAGACCAACAAACCAGGTCAGTTCCTGACGCCCCGTCGGCGCTGACGAGGAGACCAAAAGATCGACAAACCAGGTCAGCTCCCGGCACCTAGTTGACACTGGCGAAGAGATTAAGAGACAACAAATCATATCAGCTCCCTGACACTCCGTCGGCACCGGCAAAGAGAAAAGAGGCCAGTACACCCGCGGGCACCGCCCGGCTCATCCTTTGCCTGCGCTACCCGTGGGTGGGGGCATTTGTGGACACCAAAAAGTACACACCCAGATATCCTACTCGGCCCAGCATCAACAACGGCACCGAGTGAGGAAGCCCCGGAGGGGCTGGTCATCCGGACTCCCCAAATATGCACACTGCCGTGAAGCCGTCTCCGGAGTCACGACAGTGAAGAGAAACCAACCACCAAGAGCCCCCACAATCCATGGGCCTCGAAGAAAATTAAATGGGCCACAACTCATGCTCACAATGGGCTCAGAACTGCCCCTTTTGGGCCTTCAACGGCACGCCCGTTGGCCCTTCAGCGGCACAACCCCCAGGGCCTTCAGCGACAATGCCCCTAGGGCCTTCAGCGGCACAGCCCCCAGGGCCTTCAGCGGCACGCCCATCCTGGGCTTTAGCGGCACGCCCATCCTGGGCTTCAGCGGTACACCCCCAGGGGTCCCCAGTGGCACACCCCTCAGGGTCTTCAACGGCACACCCAGGGGGGGGCCTTCAACGGCACACCCCCCATGGACATTCAATGGCACACCCTAGGGGCCTTCAACGGCACACCCAAAGGGGCCTTCAACGGCACGCCTTTTGCCCTGCCCAGCGACACACTTCTTTGGGCTTTTAACGGCACGCCTTTTGCCCCCTTCAGCGGCACGCTTGGGTAGCTAAAACTTATAGCGACACGCTTCTTCAACCCGCCAGCGGTACAGCGTGAAGGTTTTTCAACGGCCAAACGATGTGAAGCCCATGCCCTACATATCCTTGGCGCGCAGTGAGCTGTCCGAGGTGTCAACCAACGGTTGGGCCACGCAGGCTACTCCCCTGACAGCCAGGACGGGAAAGGTCAAACGTCATCATGATGAAGCTGCTTCCCGCCTCCGACTGCTGTGCTAGAAGGCCCCCGCGGCTGGGAGTATAAATCCCCTCCCATTCCGGCAGGAGGAAAACGGGAAGAGAACAGAGGTAGAGGGCACTCCGACAGAGATGAACAGAGCCTGCCACCGGGAGAAGAGAGAAGAGGAAGAAGAAGCTGCTCCGGCATTGGAGGCTTCCCAGAGACCAGAGAAAAGAGAGAGAGAGAGTAAGAGTAAGAGAAAGGGAGAGATAGGGAGGGTCTGTGTATCAGTGGGAGTGGGGAAGAGTAGGGAGCCGTCGCCTCTGCTTGACCCCTACTCCCCTCCTATTTCCCCTCCATGTTCTCCCTTTTCTTCTTCTCCCCTCTCCTATGGCTTCGGTCTTGATGTATACCGTAACGTGTATGGCCGGTGACGGTCATCTTTCTTTATGAATGAAAGTCTCTGGCCCTTTCTTTTGGGTCTTTTCCAGCCTCTCCTGATCTATTCTGCTGTATGGTGTGTCATTCATTTTCTCCTTTTATCCTGTGCTTTTGGAGTCTCCGTAGCGATGTGATCCCTCCCGTATAATCATTGACCTCATGGGTTCTTTACCTTCTTCTACGGCCGTCAGTTGTGCCCATCCGCTTGAAGGGAGAGAGGGAGCCTTCATCTCTTCCCGAACACCCAACTACCAGCAGCCTACCCTTGGCCTTTAACCCTTCTCCTTTTCCTGAATAACCTGCAACCCTCCCAGTCTACACACGTAGCCCCCTTTGGCCCTTGGCCGATATACCATAACGGCCCCCAGCGGCACACCCCTCCGGCCCTTGGCCGGCACACCTGTAGTGGCCCCCAGCGGCACACTCTTCCGGCCCTTGGTCGGTACACTCATAACAACCCTCAACGGTACACCTTCCCTGGGTGCCTCAGCGGCACGCCTGCCCCCGCCCTAGCCCGGTACGCCCTGGTTGATCCCCAGTCCACCTTGTCCAGGCCTAGAGGTCTTCGGCCCGTTGTTTTCCCCGCGTTTTCTCGAAGTTTCACTAAGGTGTTGCCATCCTCGGGCGCCCACCTCCAGTTGTCGGGTTCCGCCACTCCGTGTGGGCGCGTTCCCTATATCTCCCTTACGCTCAGGTCAAGGGGAGATGCTGCCGAATTTTTGTCAGAAAATAACAACATGTTAAAAAGGTAAAAAAAGAAGCAACAAATGAACAGAATGATCAACGATGAAACTTTCCGACTAATCGAGCCACTGTCGGTAGCGTGAAAAGAACTGAACCGAATAATGACATAACATATCAGACGTCTGACTTGTGAGCAAAAAGGCTGAACAGAACCAAGGAAAGGGGAAGTTTATATAAAACTATATAAAAATCAATAAACGAAGAAAAGAAAAGCCTTAAAAACAAATAATAAAAGATCCCAACCTTCACCGGCGCGCTTTGTTGTGACCCCAGCGGCACACTCCAACGACCTTCACCGGTACACCTTCATCCCTCTCCCACTACCTCATTCTCCCCTTCGCCGGCACACTTCCCTCAGCGCCTTCAACGGTGCACTCATCTGGCCCTTCACCGGCACACTCTACCGCCCCATCCTAACCCCCAGCGGTACACCCCCGCTTAGCCCCAGCGGTACACTCTCATTGCCCTCAACGGTACACCCTTGTTACCCCCAGCGGCACACCCCTTTTTGCATCCAGCGGCACACTCCATTCCCCAGCGGTACACCCCTTTCCATTGTCTCTTCCCCCTTTCACCGGTACACCCTCATCCACCGTCTCAAACACAATGTATAGACTTGGCATATTGACGTACAAACATAGCAATGAGCAATGTATAGACTCTGAGCTGCAACGTATAGACTTTGAACTGCAGCCAATGAATAATGTATAGACTTTGAGTTGGCCAACGTACAGACTTTGGACTGGTCGATGTATAGACTTTCACGAGCTATGTATAGACTTTGAGCTGCAACGTATAGACTTTGAACTGCAGCCAATGAATAATGTATAGACTTTGAGTTGGCCAACGTACAGACTTTGGACTGGCCGATGTATAGACTTTCACGAGCAATGTATAGACTTTGAGCTGCAATGTATGGACTTTGAACTGCAGCCAATGAATAATGTATAGACTTTGAGTTGGCCAACGTACAGACTTTGGGCTGGCCAATGTGTAGACTTCGAGCTGCAACGTACAGACTTCGAACTGCAGCCGATGAATAATGTATAGACTTTGGGCTGGCCAATGTATAGACTTTGAGCTGCAATGTATAGACTTTGAGCTGGCTGATGTATAGACTCTAATAAATGATGTATAGACTTTGAATTGCAGCCAATAGCCAACGTATGGACTCTGAACTGCAGTCAATGGCCAATGTACAGATTTCCGAGCTGGCCAATGTGTAGACTTCAATAGACGACGTATAGACTCTGGGTTAATGAATACAGCCCATGAACAGACTTTGAACAGTCGATGTATAGACTTCGTGTCGCAATAGCCCGTCAACGTATAGACTTCGAGCCTTCCCCGGTATACCCTCCAATCATTGCCCTTCAGCGACACCCTCCTTAGGCCCTTCAACGGCACACATATCCAGCCCTTCGCCGGCACACTTTCCGCCCACCTTTCCTCAGCGGTGCACTCCCTTTAGCCCCCCCTTCCAACCCGCCAAGGGTCAACTCTGCCCGAAAAAAATAATACATGAATATATATATATATATATGTATATATGGGCACACAATGATAGAACTAACAAGCCAATAAAAATCATGATGAATAAATAAACCTGAACAGATCCGTATAAAAAAAATGAATGAAATAAGTGACAATAGTAATAATAAAAAAGAGTAATGATGACCATAAGCAAGATGAGGGAAATCACCCGGAACAGATACGGAAAGAGGAATAAGCTACGGAGTAACAAGAACAATAATGATAAAACAATATAAGGTATTAATAATTCTACATTGCAGCCCCCTCTCTCCGTGACTCGACGCAGAAGGAACAATAATGCCTCCCTCTCAGGCTGGGCCCGAGTCTTGGGAATCATCCTGACATGGCCAGGCCCCGACCTAGTCTCGGGCCGACATTCCAATCAGACCGGATTCGTTTCTCGCCCCGGATCCCTTCCAAGCCATCATTAAAATTGCCGTGCACGCGGTAGATATTTGAGCTGATTTGCCCCGGTTTTCCGTCGCGTTTCTATCACGGACCCGAGTCTGAATATGAAAAGGTCCGCGAGTGACCGACATGGCCAATGGCTCGTATCCTGATGTGGACTTTAGTGTGATTTATTCCCTTCCCCTCTTCACGCAGTTAGTATTATTTATCTTGGCCGCAGGGCCCCTAATTTCGACAATTAATCAAGGGTATTCCCTCGTATGGGGGATGTAAATGACGTCGTGACCTTTATGGCATGACGGGATCTGGTCCCGACACGAACCACACAATCGTCTGACCGAGTCAGATCGAGCGCACCGTGGGCTCTTCGGAGCCTGAAAAAATTGTCACTTTGTGACTGGCACGCCCACGCACTTAATAGATGAATCAACCATTCCCGAAGAGACGAGCACAACAATAGACGAACGAAAAGTGTGTCCACAGAGATGTAATTCCTACTGAGCGTTTCGCTCACCTGCCTATCTTTAACATTTTTCAGGTAACGACATTGAAGATAGTCCAACAGATGGGGAAGGGCTAGAGTGAAGAGTGTAATGGAGAATCGTGTCGGTGTCTTTTATTCTTTCTTTGAGTCTCGTCCTGTTATTTGAGTCCTTTCTCTTTATTAGAATGTAATAGTGAGTCCTTCCTACACTTTTGTAAGTTGAGTCAAGATATGTAATTTGAATATTTGATTATCAATAAAGATTAAATTGGCCCACATTGTCCAGTGTGTAATTTTGTGTCTTATGTTTGCTCTGATCATTCATCATTGTATCACTGCCGCGTTCCGAACTACACGTTCTGCTGCTATCGGTTCGGGGCGTGACACGCTCACTCCATCGGCTCTGGTCGCAAAAAGAAGCTTCCCGAACAATAAAATCAGGAAGAGCCGCAAAGTGATGTCTCCCTCAGGTCCCGGCTCTGCTGCCAGTCTACCCCGGACCTGGGCTATCACTCTCCTTATGTGCTCCTCTGGCAGCTCCCCTACTGATATAGCAGCTCCCCTCAGCCCCAGGCTCTCCTGGAGTGTTGATCGTCTCAGCATGGACGACTGATGCCCTGGTCTTAGTAAGTCCAATTCCAGCAGCCCCTGCGCCATCTCTCGATAGTCCCCGTAAGTCCATCCTGTCACCGGTGCTCCATAGATCTGCAGTCCAGTGATCCTTGCAATGTCTTCCAGCATGGGGATCATGTGGCCCCGCGGGAAGATGAATGCCTTGCTGACCGGATCCCATATCTCGTGTAGAGCATAGATCAATGTTGTGTCAATTCGGGTCACCTCAATGCTCAACAGCTCCCCGAAGCCCATGGTAGCTAGTCTTTCTCTCTGATAGTCCGTGATGGGAATCAACACCGAGCCTGTACCTTTTTTATTAAATTTATATCCTTTTAGTTTATGTTTATATCCTTGGAAAAGTATGTACGCAAATGTAAGGCTTTATAAGCCAAGGAGTCATTCCCATTGATTATGTGGGTTTTTATGTAATTATACAGTAGGACCAGCAAGGGGGCCCTCAGCCCTTTCCCATCAGTCCATGTCACCTATGTGGGGCTGGTCAACCATCCTAGGTGGCCATCTAGAAGGGTTGAATGTCAAATGCCACATTGGTAGACAAAGGGAGTAAAAAGTCTAAGGTAGGCTACCTACCATGTCAAGCTTGTCTCCCACTTGAGTTATTTTATTTTTTTTTATGTGTGTTGGTCACATTTAATCTAGGGCATTCATTCCCCATCCCTATATCCAATGGTGGAGATTGGATTAGATTGGAGGCATATAAATACTTGTATTTTCCAATTTGAATATTAATGAAAGTGAAAAAAATCATTGTGCAAGAACCCCTCTCTTGGAGAATTTTGACCTCTCCTCTCTCTCCCCCTAGTTTCTTCATCCCCAACCCCCATTCTAGAGTGATATCTCCTTCCCCCCACCTCCGGTGATCATCGGTGTCGCCGCCGCCGCCGTTCGTGGCGCCATCACGCCGTCGCGGAGCCACCTTCGGTGTTCTGTCCATCCTGGATAGAGGCTTCTTGTCCGAATATCTGCTCTCTACCACGTGAAGATCTCAAGATGAAATTTTTATTGTGTGTTCTTCCCTTGTACCTCAAGCTCCACCTAAATTTTCACGCCCAAATTCCATCGTTTAGTATTTTCCCATTTTCTTGCATCTTTCATTCCTAGTTCTATTTTGTCTCTGTCTATAGTGACAGAAGCCCTTTGTTTCCCACCTCCGGCCATCTCTTTGATTTGTCCAAACCCTCCCAATTTTACTGGGAGTTATTTCTATCATCCCCTACATCCAAAAATTTTCTTAATTTTTTATCAGCCTTCTATCTATTTTTAGAAATTCATGTTCTTCCTCAGCTACAGTGTTGTCAGTCAGATCCCAGATCCGACCACCCTCCACTTACAAAATCATAACAAATCACCACCACCTCCAAATCTAGATCCAAAAATAGCCCTGGTTTCGTAACTTGATTTCCCACAATGTTTCTGAAGAACACAACCCTAGATTCGGACGTCTACCTTGCAGTCAAAGGTAATCCACAGGAAAGTTCTCTGCTGACCTGAGATTTCAGGAACTATACAACAGCAACCTTCAAAATTCGCCAATCAGAAGTACAGGCTTGATTATTTTTTTGTAATCACCTTGTGTTGAAGCCCTTCTAAGCATCTTTCCAACGGCGCCGGTTTCGTCGCATTCCGACGTCGGGGCTGATCGCAGCGTCCGTTCTCGTCGGAGCGCGCGCCGGAAAACAGAACCGACAGGTCCGTGGCCGGTTATTCCGACCGGTGCCGATCGGAGCCGCCCAGCCTCCGGCTGGCGAACCAGCATGCCGCCAGCCCCGAGAACACTTCCACAAGTGTCCCCACCACAGTGGTGACACCGGGTCCCGCACGGTCCCTCCGGACAGCATGTGGGCCCCACCGTCACGTGTTCGGGTGCTGCCGAAGAGACGCGAGAAGCCGCCCGTCAACCCGAATTCGGTCCTCCCGGGCCCGTTTGTGTAGCCCTTTACCTCCCTGCGTGGAGTGAGCAGTAATTCATTTGCTGTAATATGGTGTGTTAACTGTCCTGGGAGTACGAGTTTCGGCCGGGTCCATCTTCCCCACGCCGAGCGCGTGGAGGTATCATTTTCATTCCCTTCTTGGCATTTTGCTTACTTCATATATATTTGTTTATGCCGGTGCTAGAGAGCATGTGTAGGGATATCTAGCTCGCTTTATATGTTCATTACCGCTGCTGCGAGAGAGTACGTGACTGTCCCGTGACCCGATCCGGGCACAAAAGAGAGCCGATAACCCTAGCTCATTGTCAGTTTCTCAACCGCGCACATCCGACGCTTCCCTCGTTAAGGGGCAATCACAAGCTTGTCGTGTCCGTGGTCTCGTCCCGCATCAATTTGGTATCAGAGCGAGTTTGAGTCTAGGGTGTAAAAAAAAAAAAGAGTGTCATTTACATCGAGTCATTAGTCAGTTTAAGTCGAGTCTAGGATCATCATATTTCTAAAACAAAAAAGAGAGTGTTTTTAAATTGCATTTCATCCCGATAATTCGGTATATCAAAAAGTGTTGTCCAAACGTTAGGCTACGCCTATCGGGAAGGCCGCACACTTGCACGAGTGATCTTCAGATCGATTAACTCCGCCACGTGCCGAGTTTTGGTTACGTCTAGGTGCATCATCTTGTAGTGTGCATTTGCCTTAGTCGGTGTCTCCTACTCCGTGTCTTGCATGCCCACTCGTCGAGGTACTCAATACTCACCCCCACCATCACCTATGGCGGAATCCCGAGTCTATAGTTCCGATGAAGTGGCCACATTGTTCCGAACTCTTGTGGGGAAAATGGATGGGTTGAGTGAGCGCATGGATGAGTTAAGTACTCGAGTGGATAGGATGGAAGGGTTGAGTACTCAGGTGAATGGCCTAGGCACCCGCCTAGAAGAGAGGATGAAGGCCGTAGAGGATAGGGCCGCCGGGTCGAACCAGTCCGTTCAGCGATTGGTCGGGAGAGTTGCCGCACTAGAGAAAGGACCAGCCCAGGCACCCATCCCACCTACCCAAGGTCAACCGGAGCCGGATCACCAACCCGCGACTCCAAGGGTTCAAGGGGTAGTTGCTAGGAGGCACGAAGCCCCCGAGGTGCATGACTACGGGTCCGATAATGAGCAACGGGGACATGGTCGTGATTACCGCCCTACACGGCGTACCCACGACCAAGATATGGATGAACGGGCCATTCGGACCGTTCGGGCCGACCCTCCCACCTTTGACGGGTCCTTGGACCCAAAGGTCTATCTTGATTGGGAGGCTGGTATGGACCGATATTTTGAGTGGTTCGAGATGTCGGACCAACGAAAAGTCAAGTACGCCAGGATGAAACTTTTAGGCCAAGCACAAACCTATTGGAGGAACATGGAGAACCTATTGTTTCATCGTCAAGAACCCCCGATCGATACATGGACCGATATGAGGGAGAAGCTTAGGAAGAAGTACCTCCCTACCTCCTACTGCCAGCGTCTTATAGAGAGGTGGCAAAGTCTCACCCAGGAGACCGGTCCGTCTCTGATTACATCGCCGAATTTGATGAATACTATTTGCGATGTGATGCCACGGAGGAGGATTCCCTTACCGTCTCTCGGTTCCGGCGTGGTCTACGCCCACACCTACGGTATGAGCCTCTCCGCCGCAAGGTGGACAAGCTGGAGGATGCTTATCAAGTTGCTCTCGAGATGGAGCAATTCGAGGGTGAGTTCGAGTCTATTCCCCGGTGGAGCCCCGCTCCTCCCTATAGTGACTCCCGTGGCTCCTTAGGTTCATACCCGAGGGGACCTATGGCTCGTCCACAGGAGCCCGTCCGTCAGGAGCCCTTTGCTCCTAGACCTCGACCTCCCCCACCACGGGATCTACCTCCACCCCAACCACCGGCACCCGTTGCCCGTCCCCCGGCACCCATAGGCTGTCCCACGGCCCCGACACTCCCTCCTCTGTTGCCCACGGCACCTACACCACCCTTGTTGCCTACACCCCCTACCCGTCGGGAGGATAAGGGTAAGGCCCCTCTTATCGGAGAGAGCAGTCGGTCCCGGCTGCAATGTTTCCATTGTCATGGGTTTGGCCACTTCGCCAACCAATGTCCCACTTGTGCCACACTAGCTCTAGGGGTTGAGGAGACCTTGCCATCTGAGCTTGAACTTATCAATTATGAGGACGACCAAGCACTAGCCGATGAGTACTATGCCATGGGGGGAGAGTTGGACGGCTCACCCGCCGCCCAGGATGCCGCCACTTAGTGGGCTTGTGTCACCACCTTAGTTTAGGGTCATATATGAGTCGGTGTGGTTTGTTTTGTGTGGTTTGTTTGGTTTGTGTGTCGTTTGTTTGTCTGCATGCGTCTTGTGCAAGCTCATTGTCGTTCTCTTATGAGTAAGAGGCGAGTGGACTCACTTGATGAGTATGGGATCGGTTCTATATCTACACCCGGATCTAGTCACCTATAGGGACTCAGCGGCGATTCCTAGTGAGTCTTCGAGCCGCCACCTCCCCCTTTGAGAGCGCCCCACCCGGAGTGTCCACCTCTAGCCCATGGCAGCTTGCGCATATCGAGTATATATGGAATGAGCAGGTGACGGTCACTTGGAGTGGAGCATACCCGTGCTACTTGGCACGGTGACGGATCCGCCGGAGTACTCGAGCATCCATACCCCTACTCGACGGGGTCGAGTTCCTCCCACCCGGGGAGAGTTGATGGGAATCAACATAGAGCCTGTACCTTTTTTATTACATTTATGTCCTTTTAGTTTGTGTTTATATCCTTGGGAAAGTATGTACGCAAATGTAAGGCTTTATAAGCCAAGGAGTCATTCCCATGGATTGTGTGGGTTTTTATGCAATTATACAGTTGGACCAGCAAGGGGGCCCTCAGCCCTTTCTCATTGGTCCATGTCACCTATGTGGGGCTGGTCAAAAATCCTAGGTGGCCATCTAGAAGGGTTGAATGTCAAATGCCACATGGGTAGACAAAGGGAGTAAAAAGTCTAAGGTAGGCTACCTACCATGTCAAGCTTGTCTCTTACTTGGGTTATTTTATTTTTGTGTGTGTGTGTTGGTCACATTTAATCTAGGGCATTCATTCCCCATCCCTATATTCAATGGTGGAGATTGGATTAGATTGGAGGCATATAAATACTTGTATTTTCCAATTTGAATATTAATGAAAGTGAAAAAATCATTGTGCAAGAACCCCTCTCTTGGAGAATTTTGACCTCTCCTCTCTCTCCCCCTGGTTTATTCATCCCCAACCCCCATTCTAGAGTGATATCTCCTTCCCCCCACCTCCGGTGATCATCGGTGCCGCCGCCGCCGCCGTTCGTGCCGCCATCACGCCGCCGCGGAGCCGCCTTCGGTGTTCTGTCCATCCTGGATAGAGGCTTCTTGTCCGAATATCTGCTCTCCACCACGTGAAGATCTCAAGCTACAATTTTTATGGTGTGTTCTTCTCTTGTACCCCAAGCTCCACCTAAATTGTCACGCCCAAATTCCATCGTTTAGTATTTTCCCATTTTCGTGCATCTTTCATTCCTAGTTCTATTTTATCTCTATCTACAGTGACAGCAGCCCTTTGTTTCCCACCTCCTGTCATCTTTTTGATTTTTCTAAACCCTCCCAATTTTTCTGGGAGTTCTTTCCGTCACCCCCTACATCCACAAATTTTCTTAATTTTTTATCAGCCTTCTATCTTTTTGTAGAAATTCATGTTCTTCCTCAGCTACAGTGTTATCAGTCAGATCCCAGATCCGACCACCCTCCACTTCCAAAATCATAAAAAATCACCACCACCTCCAAATCCCGATCCAAAAATAGTCCTAGTTTCGTAACTTGATTTCCCACAACTGTTCTGAAGAACACAACCCCCGATTCGGAAGTCTACCTCACGGTCAAAGATAATCCATAGGAAAGTTCTCTGCTGACCTGAGATTTCAGGAACTGTACAACAGCAACCTTCAAAATTCGCCAATCAGAAGTACATGCTTGATTATTTTTCTATAATCACCTTGGGTTGAAGCCCTTCTAAGCATCTTTCCAACGACGCTGGTTTCGTTGCATTCCGACGTCGGGGCTGATCGCAGCGTCCGTTCTCGCCGGAGCGCGCGCTGGAAAATAGAACCGACAGGTCCGTGGCCGGTTATTCCGACCGGTGCCGATCGGAGCCGCCTGGCCTCCGGCCGGTGAACCAGCATGCCGCCAGCCCCGGGAACACTTCCACAAGTGTCCCCACCACAGTGGTGACACCGGGTCCCGCACGGTCCCTCCGGACAGCACATGGGCCCCACCGTCACATGTTCGGGTGCTGCCGAAGAGACGCGAGAAGCCGCCCGTCAACCCGAATTCGGTCCTCCCGAGCCCGTTTGTGTAGCCCTTTACCTTCGTGCATGGAGTGGGTAGTAATTCATTTGCTGTAATATGGTGTGTTAACTGTCCCGGGAGTACGAGTTTCGGCCGGGTCCGTCTTCCCCATGCCGAGCGCGTGGAGGTATTGTTTTCGCTCCCTTCTCGACATTTTACTTACTTCATATATATTTGTTTATGCCGCTACTAGAGAGCATGTGTAGGGATATCTAGCTCACTTTATATGTTCATTACCGCTGCTGCGAGAGAGTACGTGACCGTCCCGTGACCCGATCCGGGCACAAAAGAGAGCCGATCACCCTAGCTCATTGCCGGTTTCTCAACCGCGCACATCCGACGCTTCCCTCGTTAAGGGGCAATCACAAGCTTGTCGTGTCCGTGGTCTCGTCCCGCATCAGTCCGGCAGTGCCTGGTACACGGCTCGGACTTGCAGCCATGAAATCCAAGTTCGTCTCTTCCCCTGCACGCATTTAGAACATAGGTCAATCATTGCATTGCATTTTCATTGCATTGCATATAAGCAAAAACAACAACAAAAAAAATAAATCAAATAAGACAAAAACACAAAATATCGAAGTCTTGTCTCTGATCCTCTGGCGGCCATATCTTAGGCCGTCTGAGTCCTCTAACGGCCATGGTATGGGCCGTTTGAGGTTGTAGCGATCACTAGAACGACCGCTACGACACCCGTGAATGGGCATCATCTTCTTCGTTTCCCCAGTCCGTGGAAATGGCCAAAATGGCCTACAAGTTGTTTTAGTGGGTCCCCAAACCCATTCCCTTCTCCATTCATACACATGCATCCATGAAAAAATTAAATTAAAAAAATGAGAAAAATGGGTTTTTTTGGGCCGTCGGCCTACCTCCGTCGACCGCCGTCCGGTCACTGCCATTGGCGCTTCCCCGGCCGCCGTGGCCTCTTCCTCTTCTTCCATGGCCTCCCCAGGGCCCTCTTCCACCGTGGGTACTTCTTACCCCGCCGTTTGGGCCGCCGGTCCTCTTTCTTCCGCCGTGGATACTTCTTCTGCCGCCGGGGGTAGCGTGCCCTCTTCCGCTAGCCGCTATTGCAGGCACTTCACGGTGCGCTTCTTCACCATGGCGGTGGTCGCCGGTGGTGTGTGGTGTTCGCCGGTGGGTCACCGGTGGAATAGGGTAGGCTCGGTTTTGGGTGTTTGGTTGATTGAAAGAGCGTTGAATGGGGGGAATGAACGATCGGTTTGTTTTTTTGAGCACTCAAGAAATGTGGCGGTCTATCGTTAGACCGTTACAGTATTTCTGGCAGTCCTACAGTCAACCGTTTGTCATCAGAGTGTCTTTCCTCGAAGGATGTGAATCGACATACTTTAGCGATCCATGCTTAGACCGTTAGGGCTCTTGTAGCGATTTTATTCTAGGCCGTTTATGGGCTGAATACTTGATGAATTTCAAAGCTTAATCAATTATGTTTCATGCTTTAAAGTTGCATCTGTTATGCTTCACGCTTATCCTATGGATCTATTTTAATGGTGGTTAACCCTTCTTATCACTCAAATCATGAATGCCATCACGCTTTTTCAACGCTCGCCAGGTAGGTAAGTCAGGTAAGTATCTCGATCCCTAGTCCCTTAATGCATTACTATATGGTATCTATGATATATTACCTCGAGAACCGGCTGGTCATTCATGTGTTCCGGGATCTGATGTTCCCCTCTAACAAAAACGATGATGATCTAGGTGTGCGTGTTTAATCGTTGGATAGGCCATTAGGTTGGAAGAGCTGCATGGGAGACGATGGTTCTATCTTGCACGCCGTTGTTGTAGATAGTATCTTGACCCTGATTTATCTGGTCTAGCAATACTATTCTCGAGTATCTTGCTATTTTATTCTTTCTTGGCATTCATTTTGATGATTGCTCTTTATTTTAGCCCAGCATGTATCATCCGCATCTTTTGAGTATTCACGTGCCCTCATCTGTCTCAGTGTCTCGATAATGGTGGATAATTGTGTGTCCATGGTCTTGAGTAAGGAGAGTCATTCCACTCTGAGTTGGATGGTTTCCTTCGGTCTTTTTGCTCGATCTAGTAATCTGAGGATTCTTATCTGGAGTTAGTTGCTCGTCTCTTTACTTTTCCGCTTGCTCCGACCGCCTATCAGCTGTGTATTCCAGTGAGGAGGTTGGTCGTGTTTTTATTTTCCTTCAGTTGTTAGTTCCTCCAGACATGCGTCATTCAATTTGTCGTTCCCGGTGATTGGTTCGCAGTTTTTCGGAAGATTCCTATCGCTCGTTGGTTGAGGATGGGTGTCGGTTTACCTTAACGCCTACTTTTCAGTCCACTCCGCCACATTTCCGCTTCACCTCCATGTTCCATGCCGCTTTCACTTCACCTCCGCTCGTTCCCCTACAAAGAGGACGTTAAGGAGGGGCATCTGTTGACACCCGTTTTATGACCAATGAGTTGGGTCATCTCCTTATTTATCTTTATGATGCTCCGAGTTATATGCTGTTTATTGAGCCATTTTGGTTAGTCTTTGAGGCTTATTTCATGAGTCATTCTCCCAGATTGGGTCTCGCTCCTTATTTGTTTTTTTTCGCGGGTTGAAGCTTAGTAGGTTTTCATTGGTCTTGCACCTAGCGGTCTATAACACGACCGTTAGACGTTTTTGGCGGTCTATCATGTGACCATTTTTCTTCATGTGCACCGACCTGGTTCATTGTTGCACTGACCTGAGTTTGCCTTGCATCGACCTGATCTTTTCTTGCGTCGACCTGCATTATCTCTGGCGGTCTATCATATGGGTGTTTGATGACGTTTGGCGGTCTATCTTAAGACCGTTTGCTGACGCCAGAGTCTAGAGCCAACGTCTTTCTCTCAAGCCTTATTTGTTCTTATCCATTGAGCTCTGGTGGTTTATCGTATGGCCGTTAGAGGCATTGTGGCGGTTTTACTTTAGACCGTTTCTTGGTTCCAGAGTCCTGCTCATGAAGTTTTCACCCATTGGCCTTATCTTCTGAAGGTGGCGGTCTACACTTGGACCGTTAAATCCAAGTGGCGGTTTATCGTAGGACCATTTCTAGTGACAGAGAGTCCCGATTTACTGATCTTCCTCTGCTACGCCGTGGTCGAAGTAGAGTTTTGATTTGATGATTTCTCTCTCGATAGTGATCCTTAGAAGCTTCTGTTTATTTCTATGGACTCTTGGGAGTATTATCTTCAAGAGTTTGCTAAGTTTCATCTTACTTTTTCGCTGGAAATCTCTCCAACTCGAACCTAGAGTTTGAGGGTCTATAAATAGAACCCTTAAGTTCATGGGTTAAAGAGGAGATTTCTGGAGTTTACGTCGAGGTGCTGCCGCGTTCTGGAGCGAGTACCCATCAAGGAGAAGTGTTGTCTACGTCCATTAGCCTTGAAAGTCCAGAGAGTATTAAGTTTCAAGGGTTCATTGTGTTGTTTTCTCTCTAGTTTCATTCCCCTCTTCATAACATTCATAAGCATATTCCCCTCTTCTTTTTCCACGTTCCTAGCATCTTTGCATCATTTTAAAAACATCTCCCTATCTTTTCCATGCCCCACAAGGGTTAAAAAACCAAAGCCCACAGGTATTCACCCTTCCTTTTGCATGCACCTTAGTTTATTTGCATTATAGTTACTACACTTGTCATAGGGCTAATTTGGGTTGTTTTTCTGTGCTTCTACACTCTTTTGCAGGTCTACAGGGTTCCTAGCATGAGGCCCAACTCTTCTAGCCGACCGGGAGAGGTGGAGATTCAAGTCCCAATTTGCTGTTTCGTGCGCTCTGGCGGCTGTATTTAGGACCATTTGAGGACTGTGGCGGCTTATCGTAAGGTCATGTCTTGCTCTTTGGCGGTCTGATATTTGACCGTTTGTGCTCGCAGAGTTCTGGTTTTCATCTCCTGTGGGTGGGTGTTGCATCCTCCTCTTTCCAAGGTATTTAGCTTAGCTTTGCTATTTTAATTACCTTGGTGGCGATCACGCTTCCTTAGTTGGGTATTGTTCATCATTGTCATCATTCTTGCTTGCTCTTTTCTTTACTATATTTGCTCCACACCTACGGTGTGTGTTTTTGTTTTACTCCTTTGCTCCACGCCTCGGCGTATGTTTTTCTTTTCTTTTTCATGAACATTGATGACATGCCCATGCTTCTGATTTTTGTGATTGTTTGAGTTAGGTTATTGCTTGCTCACATATCTTCACACACATATCTCTCATACCACCATATTCACCTTCACATCATCACATCACATCATACAAAGAAGAAAAACATCAACACTATGCCTGCCCCTACCCGGACTTTGGTCGATCCAATTGCTGGGGTGTCGATTCTCGATGCACCATCAAAGTACAATTGCCACAGTGAGGGTTGTACCTGGATGATTTCCAGGGTCTCATCTTCAGGAAGCTCTGGCTCCAGCGGGCAATGTTCTGGCATGGGGTGCTCGGCGAAGAAATCTGCGATGGCTTGGCCTTTAACGGCCCTTTGTGGCACGTAGGAGATATCAAACTCCATAAGAATCACCGCCCATTTGCCTAGGTGGCCTATGAGTGCCGGTTGAGACATGATATATTTAAGCGGATCCTCCTTGGAAATCAACTTAATTTCATGCGACAACATATAGTGTCGAAGTTTCTTGACTGCGAAGACCAGTGCTAGGCAGATCTTCTCGATAAAGGTGTATTTCTCCTCAGTTCTGACTAATCTCTGACTGAGGTAGCAGAGGGCTTGTTCCTTCCCTTCTTCATTATTCTGGGCTAGCATTTCTCCCAGGGAGTTGTGTGTGGCTGCTATATAAAGGATCAGCGATCGTCCTTTCACCGGTGCACCCAACACTGGAGGGGTCTTCAAGTAGTCCTTCAGCTTGTCAAAGGCTGTTTGATATTCTTCATCCCAATAAAAGGGAACATCTTTCATCATCAACTTATGAAAGGGGTGGCATCACCCCAACAAGTTGGATATAAATCGTCGGATGTACGCCAGGCGGCCTTGCAAGGATCTCAGCTCAGAGCGATTCCTTGGTGGAGGTAGCTCCTAGATTGCCTTGATTTTCACGGGGTCTATTTCAATCCCCCGATATCTGACAATGAAACCCAGGAATTTTCCGTTCGACACTCCGAACGCACATTTCAGAGGGTTCATCTTCAACTCATACTGCCTAAGCCTCTGGAATACAACTCGGAGGTGATGGGAATCAACACCGGGCACTAACTTTTATTTTTGCATTTGAGTCCTTTTATTTGCATTTATATCCTTGGGAAAACATGTATGCAATTGTAAGGCTTTATAAGCCAATTTGTCATTCCTTAGGATTCTTTAAATTTTTGTGCAAAAGTCCAGTAGGACCATCAAGGGGCCCCCATTCCCTTCCCTATTGGTCGACCTAAGCCTTAGGGCTCATGTGGGGCCAGTCAAAGGTCCAAGGTGGGCTTCTAGAAGCTTGACCATTCAAAGGAGACAATGGGCTTAAAATGTCCAAGATGCCATCCCCATTTTTCAAAGCCCCCCCTCTTAATGTTTTTTTATTTTGTTCCAAACCACAAGGGGAATTAAATATGTTCTATCCCCTAAGTGCCCCTCCCCTAACCTAGATCTGAGTTTAGTTTAGGTCATTTTGTATTTCATACAAATACCATGTAATTCCCATTTTACTAGAATTAATGAGAAGAAAATCAGAATTTGCCTCCAAGAGCCCAAGGGCACCCCTCTCTCTCTCTCTCTCTCCCCCTAGCTGCTGTGAAAGCTACGAATTTTCAGAGGTGTGAAGCCTCTCCACCACCACATGCCTGAGTGTGAAGCTCAGCACCGCCGCCGCCGCCGTCATCGAGCCGCCATCGCACCGCCACCGTTGCTACGTCGGAGTTCTGTCCAAATCAGGACAGAACCTCAATCCTGTAATTTTATCTTCTCCTCTTATTGTCTGATCAAGCCCAACCTTTTAGGACTTGTTCTCCCTATCACCCCTAGTCTCCAGTTTAAATTTTGTGCCATTTGGCCTTCGTTTGATATTTTTCTCGTATTTTTGTTCTTCCCCTTAGTAATCTGTCATTTTACAGATCTGCGGGACAGTGTTCTCTTTTCGTATTTTTCCCACTCCCTTATAAATTTTCAAAAAATCCATAAAAATTCTCAGGTGTTTCTAACATCCACCCCTTCCACCAGTCAGTTTTGCAGCATCCATAAAATTCTCCTACCCACCGGTCAAACATCATCTTCAGGCAGATCCCTATCTATCTTGATCATCTGTAACCTGAGCCGCAAAAAACAACACAGTGTTGTAGAGCCTCCCAATTCTCATCCTTTCGTTGGATCAAGCTGAAAAACTTATATGTTGTAGATCTGGGAGTCCTCTTTCCAATGCCACTGATATTGCCTCGATCTGATTCCAGATCTGAGAGAATTAATTCTTGCCGCCGAGGCGTGCAGATCTGTTCCCTGTATAGGTCTGAAATAGCAGTCCGGGAGAAATTCAAAAATAAATAACAAAAGTCAACTTCCGTGACCGCCGCTCCCAAGAGTCGACCACGGACATCCTGCCAACGTTCGAGCCAAGCGGCGCCTTCCGAAGATCTCAGGAAGGTGATGTTCCTTTGGAAGCCGCACCTGCTGTCCAATGAGTCAGAACCGAGTCGGCGCAGCACCGAGTTGGCGCAGGACCAAGTCGGACCAGCAGGCCGAGTTCACCCCGAGAGCGCCTCCAGTTTGCTGCCCATCAACCCAGGGTCGGTCCTCCCGGGCCCACTTGTAGCCCTTTACCTCCCTGCGTGGAGTGGACAATATAATTGACTGCTGTAATTAAATTTTAACCGTTGTTACCGGGAGTTACCGTACATGGCCGAGAAGTCTTCCCCACGCCCGGAGCATGGAGGTACACTCGCTACCCTCCTCGTAGGCATTTACTTTACCCGTATTGATTTGAATGCTGCTGCATGAGTGATAGGAAATTAGCTCGCTCAAATATTTATCACCGCTGCGAGAGAGAGAGCGAAACCATCCCGTGACCCCATCCGGGCATGATAGTGAGTTGACCACCCTAGCTCTTGCCGATTTCTCAACCACGCACGATCATATGCTTCCCTCGTTAGGGACGACAACGAGCTTGTCTAGAGTCCAAGGTCGGTATCCAACTTGGAGTCGAGTCTGCGTGTCCGTCCCGCATCAAATTGGTATCAGAGCGCCAGTTGAGTCTAGGGTGTTTAAAATAAAAAAAAGAGTCATTTAAGCCTAGGAGTCTAAGTCTAAGTCGGTCGTTGCATTTGGATACCATTGTTCGGTATATAAAAAGGTGTCGCCCGACCATTAGGTTACGCTTATCGGAGAGGTGATTCACTCGCGTGATAGGATCTTCGGATCCCCGGACTCCGCTAGGTACCAGATCTTGGTTTAAGTCTAGGGTCCTTAGTGTGCATTAGTTAGTGCATTCGAACCTTGCATAGTCGTGTCTAGTGTCTTGTCCAAGTGTCAGCATGTCTGTCTTGTAGTTCCCCATTTCCAATGGAATCTCGGTCGCCCAGGCGATATGACCATTGGCACACCCATGGGCTTGGCAACCACCCTCTCCACTTCCGTAGGCCCGAAGCCTCGGATTTTTATGGCTCCAATGATCCGGGCGACTATCTCAAGTGGGAGGCCACCATGGACACATACTTTGATTGTTATACCATGTCCGAAGCCGGACAATTCTATTTTGCCAAGGAGAGGCTTCTCTACGGGGCTGTCGAAAAGTGGAGAGACATCGAAGGCTTGAGAGAGGTTAGGAGGCAATGGCCCATCGAATCATGGTGGGACATGAAGAGAGAGCTTAGGAGAGTCTACCTTCCCCATCCGGTCCCTTCCAACCCATCCCACCCATTTACTTCCAAACACGTGGGTCACACCTACAACCAACCCCATCCAATCACCTCCAACCAAGTGGGTCATAGTCGGAGGCAAGGAGCCCCGCACTTAGATGAGCCCCGACCCAAGCCTAGGCCGGTTGATTACGGGCGAGTCCACCGTGATACCCCTACTCCGACCTACACTGTTGTCGAACTTGTGAAAATGATTTTGGAACGGGTGGATAGGAGGTGTGCATATTTTGAGTCGTTGGTCTCCCCTTGCCCACCTCCGAGACCGGACGTAGCCATACCCGAGCCTAGGGATGTCATAGCCGGTAACCCCAACCCGGCCCAAACTCCGGGGTCCCAAGGACCTCTTCCCCTCCGAGAGGATGTTCCTTCCCCACCCATGAGAGCTCCATTGCCACCACCCTCATCTTCCAATCTTTATGTGGAGCTATCTCAGCCCGAGCCACCCGTGTTTCTAACGGGAAGGCTTTTCATCGCCGAGCCACTCCTTAGCTGGCTCAAGAATGGCTTGGTCCCACCTCCCTTCCCATCTATAGACCCCACACTTCCTCTAGTGCCAATCAACTCATTTCACACCACTTTCCGGTCTAGTCACTATGTGGATACATTGGATGACCTTCTTAAAGGGTTAGACCGGCAGTTGACGTTGACGCACTTGTTGGCCCCAGGCTTCGACCGACCCACCGGTCATAGCTTCACCCATCCCGCCTTAGGGTCCATTACCTTCATGTACACCGTGGGTCATATCACCACGGAGGTTCTTCTACTCCTCCCGTTACCGGCCGAGCCCGACTTCATTCCTTTGATCCCGAGGGAGGAGCCATATCTTCTATACATTGTCCCATCTACCACGATGGATGGAGGTGACCATCACCTTCATGAATTCCACCCATGTGACTATGTAATGGAGGAACCGAGAGGTCACACATTCTTTGACCCATTCAACCCCTTCTCTTGTGGACCCCTTGACCCACCACCTTTACTCCACCTTTTCGAGGGAGTCCACCATCATACCCCTTCTCTACGGGCCGATCCATCTGCACCCTCCAAGCCCGTTCACGATACACCTACATATTGGGATGATGTAGAAGATGGCCCACCCAAACCTCCCAAATCTAAAAGGCCGTCCGTGCATGAATGGATCACTTTAGGATGCGTTCCTCATTCTGCCAACCACTGGTTGCATCTAGTGTATGCATGGCACACATTCGGGTGTCTTGGTACACCCTTGCATGCATATGGGTCGGACTAACAATAGGTTTGTCTAGGGTCTTATGTGTCTGTGCATACATCGAGTCAAGTCGGTCCTTTGTACCCTCGCGTTGTCAGTCCCTTTCGAGTGTGAGACTTGTCGGACTTTGGGATCGATTCTACCTCACATATCGGATCTAGTCACATAAAGGGACCCAGCGGTGATTCCTAATGAGTCTTCGAGCCGCCTTCCCCCTCCTTTGAGAGTGACCCCACCCCGGAGTGTCCACCTCTAGCCTCATTCCCCAGCAGCGTGAGCATATCGAATCTATACGGGATGAGCAGGTGTCGATTACTTGGAGTGGAGCATACTCCGCGCTTTCAGGTTCGGTGACGGATCCGCATGAGCTACTCGAGCAGCCGCACCCCTTACTCGACGGGGTCGAGTTCTTCCCACCCGGGGAGAATTGATGGGAATCAACACTGGGCACTAACTTTTATTTTTGCATTTGAGTCCTTTTACTTGCATTTATATCCTTGGGAAAACATGTATGCAATTGTAAGGCTTTATAAGCCAATTTGTCATTGCTTAGAATTCTTTAGGTTTTTGTGCAACAGTCCAGTAGGACCATCAAGGGGCCCCCATTCCCTTCCCTATTGGTCGACCTAAGTCTTAGTACCCATATGGGACTAGTCAAAGATCCAAGGTGGGGTTCTAGAAGCTTGACCATTCAAAGGGGACAATGGGCTTAAAATGTCCAAGATGCCATTCCCATTTTTCAAAGCCCCCCCCCCTCTTAATGTTTTTTTATTTTATTCCAAACCACATGGGGAATTAAATATGTTCTATCCCCTAAGTGTTCCTCCCCTAACCTAGATCTGAGGTTAGTTTAGGTCATTTTGTATTTCATACAAATACCATGTAATTCCCATTTTACTAGAATTAATGAGAAGAAAATCAGAATTTGCCTCCAAGAGCCCAAGGGCACCCCTCTCTCTCTCTCTCTCCCCCTAGCTACTGTGAAAGCTGCGAATTTTCAGAGGTGTGAAGCCTCTCCACCACCACCTCCCTATGTGTGAAGCTCAGCACCACCGCCGCCGCTGCCATCAAGCCGCCATCGCACCGCCACCGCCGCTACGTCGGAGTTCTCTCCAAATCCGGACAGAACCTCAATCCCGTAATTTTATATTCTCCTCTTGTTCTTTAATCAAGCCCAAACTTTGAGGGCTTGTTCTCTCTTTCACCCCTAGTCTCCCGTTTAAATTTCGTGCCATTTGGCCTTCGTTTGATATTTTTTCCGTATTTTTGTTCTTCCCCTTAGTAATATGTCATTTTATAGATCTGCGGAACAGTGTTCCCTTTTCGTATTTTTCCCACCCCCTTATCAATTTTTAGAAAATCCATAAGAATTCTCAGGTGTTCCTAACATCAACCACTTCCACCAGTAATTTTTGCAGCATCCATAAAATTCTGCTACCCACCGGTCAAACATCATCTTCAGGCAAATCCATGTCGGTCCTGATCATCTGTAACCTGAGCCAGAGAAAAAAACACAGTGTTGAAGAGCCTCCCAATTCTCATCCTTTCATTGGATCGAGCTGAAACAAATATATGTTCTAGATCTAGGAGTCCTCTTTCCAACGCCACTGATCATGCCTCGATCTGATTCCGGATCTGAGAGAATTAATTCTTGCCGCCGAGGCGTGCAGAGCTGTTCCCTGTGTAGGTCTGAAATAACAGTCCGGGAGAAATTCACAAATAAATACCAAAAGTCAACTTCCGTGACCGCCGCTCCCAGGAGTCGACCAGGGACATCCTGCCAATGTTCCAGCCAAGCGGCGCCTTTCGAAGATCTCAAGAAGGTGACGTTCCTTTGGAAGCCGCGCCTTGCTATCCAGCGAGTCAGCACCGAGTCGCCGCAGCACCGAGTCGCCGCAGAACCGAGTCAGACTAGCAGGCCGAGTTCGCCCCGAGAGTGCCTCCAGTTTGCTGCCCGTCAACCCAGGGTCGGTCCTCCCGGGCCCACTTGTAGCCCTTTACCTCCATGCGTGGAGTGGACACTATTTTTTTTTCTCAAGAAACCTTGCCTAGTGCTGGATGGGAGAGTGCACCCTTGTACCAGAGGTAAAGAGCAAGCCACTCCACCATTCAGACATTAGGAGGTGAATTTTATTAATTGGAGGAAATGTTACAATTACATTAAGCGGATACTGGGCATACCCAGTTTATCCAGGCGAGCTACTCCCTTTATAGAATTAGGAAGCTCATCATAAGAGAAAAAAGCAGTACAATGAGTGGAGCAGGCCAAAGAAGCTAGAGAGTCAGCAACCTTGTTTCCTTCTCTATAGATGTGAGCTATAGAATCTTGTATGCTGAGGAGCCTCCAAATCTCTCTTATACAATGAGTGGAGTGGACAATATAATTCACTACTGTAATTAAATTTTAACCGTTGTTATCGGGAGTTACCGTACTTGGCCGAGAAGTCTTCCCCACGCCCGGAGCGTGGTGGTACACTCGCTACATTCCTCGTAGGCATTTGCTTTACCTATATTGATTTGAATACCTCTACATGAGTGATAGGAAATTAGCTCATTCAAATATTTATCACCGCTGTGAGTGAGAGAGCGAAACCGTCCCGTGACCCGATCCGGGCACGATAGTGAGTTGACCACCCTAGCTCTTGCCGATTTCTCAACCGCGCACGATCATATGCTTCCCTCGTTATGGACGATAGCGAGCTTGTCTAGAGTCCAAGGTCGGTATCCAACTTGGAGTCGAGTCTGCATGTCCGTCCCGCATCAGGAGGTCTTGCAGATGGTTTTCTTTTCTTCTGGTCTTGATCACCAAGTCACCTATATAGCACTCGACCTTGTGGTGGAGCAGCTCATCAAATATTCTGGTCATTACCCGCTGGTAAGTTGCGCCAGCGTTCTTCAGTCCGAACGGCATCCTTTTGTAGTGATAGATACCTTTGGGAGTTTGGAAGGCAGTATGGACTCGGTCATGTTTTACGATCCATATCCGATTGTAGCCGGAAGACCCGTCCATGAATGATAGTGTCTCGTGGCCGGTTATGGCGTCGATCATGACTTCAATGATCGGCACTGAAAAGTCATCCTTGGGACATGCTTTATTCATATCTCGAAAATCCACACATATTCGAATCTGCCCTGTAGTGCCCCAGAATTTATATAATAATCTCTGGATTATTAGGAATTTATAAGGGCTAAATATATTAATATAAAGATTATTGAATTTATAAGTCATTATAAGGCCCAATTGTGTTAAATAATTAACATAGCCTATTTAAATAAAATCCAAAAGGTTTAAGGACCAAGCACATTAAGTTTGGCCCATATTCTAGAAGGTTATTTAGCCTATTTACGTATTTTAAGGATACATACCATTTTTATGGATAATAATATGGATAATTAACAAAATAGTTTGATTTATGTTGAATTCTGTGCACGTTGGAGGTAGCGGTCTATCGTGCGATCGCCACGTGCACCTAACGCACCTAGACTGATGCGTTACACCCTGTTAGTTCCGTGAATGAAAGAACGAGCAAAAGGATTGGAACTTTGGGATCCTATCTGCAAGAGATCAACTTGGGAGAGATTATAACATTACTAAGGACTCTTAGGGATTAGGTTCTGGCAAATTAAGGACTCTAGAATCGATCTAATCTTCAAACCTTAGCCAAAACCCTATAAATAGGACCTAGTTCTGAACTGAGCGACCCTTACTTTTGGCTCGTGAAGAATCAAGGTAAGGAGTCATAATTTTGGGTAAGTTCTTTAGAGGATTTTGTTTAGTATACTTTAGACTAATAGTTCTCCAAATTTCATGCTAGGAGATCAAGCAACCAAGGATATTGAAGCTTCTAAAGTTGCTGGTTCGACCATAATAACTCAGGAAACTGAACGCAAGACCCCTGAAGATCAAGAGATTAAGACGTCTAAACGAGGTAATTAGAGCTCAATCCTTTAGAACTTTTTGTTCACCTTAGTTTCATCTTCTTACCCTCAAATTTTCACATCTTTAGGTTAGGAGGTCGTGGAGTTAGAGCAGCATGAAATTGCTAGAAAATCATTGGAAAAGGAGAACTTGGGCACGATTTTCAGACTCAAATTAGAAGCTTAAAGCCTAGTTAAGAAGTAGGTCTTCTCATGATTGGCAAAAACATCTTGTTAGGGATAAAACCCCTCTGGTTTTGATTGATTTCATGCATCATAGATCATCAATTTCATGTTTTAGTAGGACATGCATACATGTATACTCTTAACCCTAACTAAGTTAAAAAGGAACTCTCTTGTCAAATTCACAGAAAACCCATGCATACTAGTAGGTTAGCCTTCATTCTATCATGTGGAAGTATATATATGATTTCAAGACATGATGTAAGTTGAAACCTTGGACTTTTTAATATCTTTTCTACCAGCAGACGATCTGACGCATCAAGGTAAGACCGTCACAATTATCTAACGGCCTTACGACAAGCCGTCACAGCTTCTGTTGTTTTTAAATTTCTCTGTTATCTCTGATGGCCCAGACTCAGTGCGTTACAGCACTGTAACGGTCCCACAATAAACCGTCACAATCACTGTGACGCCCCCATTCTCGACCGTCAGAGTAACTGTAGATAGAATTGAAGAACAGTCACATTAACCTATAAATATGCCTAGTTATCTAAGTTTTGACCTGTTGATATGACTTTAAATTTATTAATTGGTTCATGATAAGTATCGCATGTTAAAAGCATCTTGAATTATTTTAAGGATATGTTAATTTCATGCCAAAGCACTATAGTTTGTATTAACTCCATGATTTTAAATGATGTATTGACGGAGTTTTATCATGATTTCATATTGTTACACATTCTCTCTATCAATAGAGTCATTTCTTTAAGTACATGGCACATATTCCGGTATGTTGTCCATTAGTTCACACTTTGCACTATAGGAACATTATTCTTGGACATGAGGACCTCTCTATTGGATATTCCTTCCAATGGATTAGGAAATCTTGTTTCAAGGCCTCCGTAATTCTCCGCGAGCCTGGGATTCCCACTAGGACGCCGAGTTGGTTGTACCATTAAAGCCCATTTAGTAGATTACACTATCGATGTTTCTGGTTCTAGAAATGTAACAGATCTATACTGGACCGTCAGGAGCATCTAACGGCCCAATATAAGACCGTCACATTTCACTAAGTCTATTTTACTATTTCTGGATTCAGACTAATGTAACGGTTGAATACTGGAGCGTCACATCATGTAACGGGCCAGTCCTTTACCGTCATATTGTTTGAGTGCTTAACCCGAGATTTGACCCAAGGGTTGATGTTCCAAAGTTTCTAGATGGATTATTGATGATCTAGAACTTGCCATATTATCCAAAGACGCTTAATATAATGAAATAAAAGTTAAAGAAATGTATCATTTTGCTGCCGATTTATTTCCATAAGCATGACCTTGTTTAAGTCATTCTTGACTCTCGCATTATTAAATTGAAGCGTTTATTCATTGAATAGTGTTATCATGAACTTATTACATTGTACATTCTTGGCCATACTTTATTGTTACATGCGTGGAAGTAGCTTGATTTATACTTGAAAATGCGATCGAGCACTGATTGTGTTCAAGGGCTCTATGCTAGTCCCCTCGGCTGATTGCCGGAAACATACTATTATAAACCATGGAGTATGATGCTACTGGCGTCACATTGCGCTGGGAGTACTTTCTCTATAAATAAGTGAAGATCCACGGCACAACATGACTTTCTTGTACATGACTTGATATTCCACATAAATTCACGAAGTACTTGCTCATAAGCAAAAGATATTGGAGTGATGATTATGTGGCTTGCTAGTACATTCTTATTCTTGAAAGGCCATAACATGTTCTTGTTAAATTCTTGCAAGTTCATACTTGCTCTCATTCTATCTTAAACGATCATCTTTGTTACTTTGGGTATTCGCATGATTTATCACATTCGCATGATTTTACCTTATTTCTTTAGAGCTAAAAATGTTGATTACTTTAATGATACCTTCATGTTGATGCGAAGATACCAACTGGGCAAGTGTGCTCATTACCTATTTCCATTCTTTTCAAGAAATGAAAGTGATTTGAATTCGGATTCGGGTTATACAAGTAGCGGGTCCGAGAGCGAATGAAAGTGTTGTCAAGATGAGAGTGAAGACTTAGGAAAGTCTATATTGTTTAGATTGAGTCTATGTAATTTTTCTATTTCTCGAGTCTGATAGATTGGAAGAAGTTGAAAGTTATTGTATTTGAATATTGATTATCAATGAAATAAGTTAGAGGTTTGATTAAAATATTGTGCAATTACATTTGTGTGTGTGATTGTCTTGCACTCTGATCATTCTTGCTTGCAAGAGGCTTACCATGCCGGCTGTTCACGTTCCTCGAGCGAGTCTTTCGCTGTCATAAAAGCTCGGGGCGTGACATGCCCATTCTTCTTTCTCACGGGGCACAGTATTAGCCAGCAACGTGGTGTATTGGTTTTCTTCGACAAAACCCACATTAATGAGTTTGTCTACTTCTTTGCATATCTGAGTGATGAGCATTGGCCTCATGCGCCGTGACAGTTGCTTAACTGGCTCGACCCCAGGGCTTATAGCTAGCTCGTGTTGTGAGACTACGGGGTTGAGTCCTAACATTTCTTTGTAGGTCGCAATCCTGATATTCTTGTAGTAGCTGGACATACAGCTTCTGTTCTTCAGCAGATAACTAGGCACCGAGGAAGGTTGGCCTAGGGTCGGCCTCATCTCCTAGGTTAATTTCTATCAGCTCGTCAACTGTGGCTTGGCCTCCATCTTCTATTTTCGGGGGCGCATGCTGAAGATCGACGAAGTCTGGAATATCATCTTCGAGCTCAAGTACCTCGGCCTCTTCATTCTGGGTCATCCGGGCTTTGCCGGGGACTCCTGATTCAGCTAGTGGCAACCGCATGAGCTGTTCTATCGACAGATGGATAGCCGTCGTGGTTTTGAGAGACGAGCTAACAACCTCGGCCCTTGCAGATGTGTTTGCAGCCATGGAGGACTGGTGGTTGTTTGTCTCTGTGCTAGAGTAGCATCGCGGCTTCACAGCAGAAGGCAAGAGTGCCCCGCCTCCCTGGATTGACATATCTTCAGTGGAGGTGCCCTTTTCTTTTCTAGCAGCATGTATCTCCTGATCAATTTTGGCAAAAGCTTCCATGGTCGGCACGGATGGCACCATCATCATTATCATAGGAGGGTCACTAGAGGGAGGCAACCCTGCTTCTTTAGTATCTTTAGCTTTGCTACTGCTAGCTGTTTGGTGCGGACACCCGAGCGCATGCGAGACACGAGCCGGCGAGCCACCGGTACCGCACGAGGAGCACGACTCGAGCCACCTCAGCATCCCTATGGCTCGGAGACAGTCTGGAGGTTCCCCACTGAGTCATAGCATTTATCATATTTTTTGGGGATTTTTATTTGTGTGTAATGTGTGTGTGTTTCATTTTATTCGGTTTGTAATTTTGATTGTAAGAGGGGTTTATTTGCAAAATGGGACCCCCGGGTCCCACGGCCCCCCCCAGACCCCTCCCATTGATCCACCTCAGCCTAGGTCCCCATGTGGGGTCAGTCAACATTCTAATGTGGGCTTCTAGAAGGGTGGGCCAAGTGGGGGGGACAATTAGACTAATTTGTCAAGGTTGGCCACCAACCTTCCACCTACCCCCACCCCTAGTCAAGGGGGCGCCCCCCTCTCACCATCAAGGTTTTAATTTTTGAAAAATGTGAGTAGAACTAATTAGTTCTACTCCATTTTTATATTCCCACAAATCCTAGGTCCAAGGGTAGTTTATGTCTTTTGCCAATTCATACATATACCTTGTATTTTCATTTGATGAGAATTAATGCCATTTGAATCAAAGTATTTCAAGAGCAAGGGCTGGTGCGCCCCCCTCCTCTCTCCTCCCTCTCCCCATTGAAGCTGTGAAGGCTTCCATTCTGAGGTGTGACGCCTCGTGTATCGGTTCCGACGATCGCCGCCGCCGCCACGAGCCGCCACCGCACCGCCTTCGCCATCAACGGAGTTCTGCCCGCGCAGTACCACAGGAGCTTCCACGAATTTCCTGTCTCAGCCCCGAGCTCAGATAGATCTGGGAATTTTATTGGGTGTTCCAGAGGTGTCAAGGACATCCCACAAATTTTGGTTTGCCATTCAGATCTCGTTTCATATTTTTTGATTTTCGTCCACTCTTCCATTTCAGTTCTGCCAGAGTTCTGTCCAGATTCATCCCCGCCCTGAGTTTCATGTCTTAGGTCCACTTTTTGATTTATTTTGGTTCGCCCAATTTTACTGGAGGTTCCACCCATCCACCCCTTCATCCACAATGTTTCTCAATTTTTGGTTCGTCCATTTCATATTTTCTAAAAATCGTTCTCAGTCCAGCTACAGTTCTGTCCCCCTGTTCCCAGATCCGACCACCAGTCACCCCAAAAATCATAGTAAATCACCACCACCTCCAAATCAAATTCCAAAAATAGTCCAGTTCCGTGGTTTGATACCCTACAACTTTGAAGAAGAGCTCAAGAGCTGAATCGGAGGTTTACTAGGCGGTCAACGGTGGTTCTCAGACAAGTACCCTACAAATCTGAGGTTTCGGTTACTGTACAACAGGGGCTTGTAAATTCATTAAAGTTCTGATCCGACCAGATCCAGCAGATCTCTCTGGGTCTAGATTGAAGCATTTGAAGAGAGCTTTCCAACGATAGCTCATGCGTCCCGATCCGACGTCGGGATTGATCGCAGCGGCCGTTTTCGCCGGAGCGCGCGCCTGAAAACAGCAACTAAAAATCCGTGGGCAGCAACTTCAAAGCTTGGGAATCGGGACCGATCGACCCCCGATCGGTGTTCCCGGCCGACCGCCGTCCGTGGAGGCGCGCCACCAGGGGTCCCCATCATAGTGGGTCCCACCCCCGCAGATCCGGAGGACCGCGCCATCCGTGGGCCCCGCGGGCCCGCAGAACCCGCCGTTCGGAAAGCACGAAAACGCCGAGTTCGGCACCGCCGGGCGACATCAAGATGCTGCCCGTCAACCCGAGTTGCGTGATTCCCGGGCTCCACATGTGACCTTTTACCTCCCTGCGTGGAGTGGGTCAAATCTTTGTATTGCTGTGATATTGTTTAACCGGGAGTCCGTGATTCGGCCGGGGTTGTCTTCGCCACGCCGGGTGCGTGGAGGTAATGGTCCGAACCTCTTGGCGTTCATTTGCTTAGCTAGTATACGGTCTTTTGCCGCTTCCGAGAGCGTAGGTACTAGCCCGTGTATCCATGTCACCGCTGTGAGAGTGAGTGTGACCCGTCCCGTGACTCGATCCGAGTCCGAAGTTGAGTCGGACTACCCTTGACCTCCGCCGGTTCCTTAACCGCGCACGGTCCGCGCTTTCCCTCGCTTGGGACGACGAGTGAGCTTCCACTTCTGTTAGCGACGTTTTGCCACTAGGAGCTCGTAGTGTCGGGCTTAGTGTCTCCCTGGTGTGTGCTGCTGGTCGCGTCTTCGTCTAGAGTCCGAGGGTGGCACCTAATAGTGTCGTCTCCCGTGTCCGTCCCGCATCAGTTTGGTATCAGAGCAGTCGAGTCTAGGGTAGTCGTTGCATAAGTCTTGCATAGTCTAAGTCAAGTCTAGGATCATCATTATTTTCAAAAAAAAAAAAGAGTGTTTCAAATTGCATTTCACCCAATAGCCCGGTATATTAAAAGGCGTTGCCCGAACATTAGGTTATGCCTATCGGGAAGGTAGCGTACTTGCGCGAGTGATCTTCGGGTCGCTTATCTCCGCCACGTACCGGATATTGGTTAGGTCTAAGTGCATCCTTTTGTGAGTGTTTGCATCAGTTTGTGTCTCCTAGTTCATGTGTAGTCCAATAAGAGTCAGTCGGTCTTGTCCAAGAGTCGGCATGTTCAACATGTAGTTCCCCCCAATTTCCCATGGATTCCCAATCACCCGGGCCATATGGCCGTTGGTCTACTCATGGGCTTGGCAACCATCCTCTCCCCTTTCGTAGGCCCAAAGCCTCTGATTTTTATGGCTCTGATGATCCGGGCGACTACCTCAATTGGGAGGCCGCCATGGACAAATATCTTGAATGTTACACCATGTCCGATGCCATGCAAGTTAGTTTTGCCCGAGAGAGGCTTGTCAACAAAGCCGCCTGGAAATCAGATAGCATTGAGCGCATGAGAGAGGTTAGGAGGCAAAGGCCCATTGAGTCGTGGCATGAGATGAAGGACGAACTTAGGAAGGTCTACCTACCCAGCCCGGTCACCTCCAACCGACCCCACCCAATCACATCCACCCAAGTGGGCCATAATCGGAGGCAACGCGCCGCGCATGTAGAAGAGCCTAGGTCCACGACTAAGCCGACTTCATATGGGGGAGTCCATCACATCGCTCCTACTCCAAACCCCACCATTGCCGAACTCTTCCAAATCATTTTGGATAAGGTGGATAGGAAGTGTGATTATATTGAGTCCCTGCTTCCCCCTTGCCTACCTCCTAGCCGAGATAGAACCAAGCATGACCCTAAGGAGGTAGCAACCGGTAGTCCCAATCCAGTGTCATCTAGAGTGCCATCCCGAGGTCCTCTCCCCATCTTGGTGGATCCTCTTCCCCCACCCATGAGAGCTCCATTGCCTACACTCCCTGTCCGTCAAGAGGATAAGGGTAAGGGTCCACTTATCAAGGAGCGTAGAGGATCACGACAACAGTGTTATCGCTGCCAGGGGTTTGGCCACTTTGCCGGACAGTGTCCCACTCGGACATCTCTAGCCCTAGGGGATAAAGGGGTTGGAGAAACCTCACTCTCCGATCTTTATTCGGAGCCACCTCAGCCACAGCTACCCGTGTTTCTAACGGGAAAGCTACTTATAGCCGAGCCACTCCTTAGCTGGCTTAAGAATGGCCTGACCCCATCTCCCCTCCCATCTATGGACCCTATCCTACCTCTGGTGCCAATCAATTCATTTCACACCACTTTCCGGTCTAGTCACTATGTGGATACATTGGATGACCTTCTTAAAGGGTTAGACCGGCAGTGGACATTTACGCACTTGTTGGCTCCAGGCTTCGACCGACCCACAGGTCGTAGTTTCACTCATCCCGCTTTAGGGTCCATCACCTCCGTGTACACCGTGGGTCATGTTACCACGGAGGTTCTTCTACTCCTCCCTATGCCGGCCGAGCCCGATTTCATTCCCATTTGCCCAAGGGAGGAATCTTACTTTCTACCTATGACTGCCGTCCCACCTCTCACAATGAATGAAGGTGATCATTTACACCTCCAAGATTTCCAAATGTGGGACAGTGAATTGTGGAAGCCTAGTCCGAGGGTCATACCTTCTATGATCCCTTCGACCCATTCTCTTGTGGACCCCGTGACCCACCATATTTACTCCACCTTTTCGAGAGAGTCCACCATCATACCCCCACCGTCTCATCTCTCTTCACGGATGAAGGTGACCATCAACACCTTCTAGAATTCCACACATGGGACCTTGAAATGAGGGAATCCATATCGAGGGGTCACACATTCTTTGATCCCTTCGATCCCTTTCTTCATGGGCCCTTTGGCCCACAACCTCCATTCCACCTCTTTAAGGAAGTCCACTATCACACCCCTCCTACTCGGGCCTGGCAACCTTTACATGGCAATAGGTCCGAACCGTCATTTGGGGGTAATGAAGATTTTGGTTTCCCCGGCCCACCTAAACCACCCAAACCTCCCGGACTTCCCACATCCAAACCCAATGTTTATGATTGGTGCATCGTTGGATGTCTAGGAATCCACCATGCCATTAACCTCCGGTTATGTCAAATGCATGCATGGCACACATTCGGATGTCCTGGACCACCTTGCATATGATTGGGTCGGACTAGCATTAGGTTTGTGTAGGGTCGTGTGTGCATCTGTGTGTTTTTCTTTTTGTTAGGCATGTTAGGAGTCTGCATGACGACGTCCGTTGTCACAGTAAGGCCAGCAATGCACGGTACAAGGAGTTAGCCGGTGCCCATAGACACCACCGAGAGTTCCAAGAGGGCGAATATGTCATGATCAGGGTAAGACCTGAACGGTTTCCCTCTGGAACCGTTAAGAAGTTGCAAGCTCGCGGAGCCGGTCCATTTAGAGTGTTGAAACGCGTTGGATCCAATGCGTATGTTGTGGACCTGCCCGAGGAATATGGTATAAGCTCTACCTTCAATGTATCGGATCTTGTTGCATATAGGGACCCAGCGGTGATCCCTAGTGAGCCTTTTGAGCCATCTCCTCCCCTTGAGAGTGATCCCACACCTGAGTGTCCACTTCCACCTCCAGCCCCTTTTTTACGGCAGCGTGAGCATATAGAGCGTATACTGGACGAGCAAGTGACAGTTACCAGGAGTGGATCTTACCCGCGCTACCTAGTGCGATGGAGAGGACGGCCCGCTACTGAGGACACATGGATCACACATGGAGAGTTGCAGCGGATTGATCCGGATCTTCTGGAGCGATACCGGAGCGATGCAGACCCTTACTCGACAGGGTCGAGTTTCTCCCACCCGGGGAGAATTGGTGCGGACACCCGAGCGCATGCGAGACACGAGCCGGCGAGCCACCGGTACCGCACGAGGAGCACGACTCGAGCCACCTCAGCATCCCTATGGCTCGGAGACAGTCTGGAGGTTCCCCACTGAGTCATAGCATTTATCATATTTTTTGGGGATTTTTATTTGTGTGTAATGTGTGTGTGTTTCATTTTATTCGGTTTGTAATTTTGATTGTAAGAGGGGTTTATTTGCAAAATGGGACCCCCGGGTCCCACGGGCCCCCCCAGACCCCTCCCATTGATCCACCTCAGCCTAGGGCCCCATGTGGGGTCAGTCAACATTCTAATGTGGGCTTCTAGAAGGGTGGGCCAAGTGGGGGGGACAATTAGACTAATTTGTCAAGGTTGGCCACCAACCTTCCACCTACCCCCCACCCCTAGTCAAGGGGGCGCCCCCCTCTCACCATCAAGGTTTTAATTTTTGAAAAATGTGAGTAGAACTAATTAGTTCTACTCTATTTTTATATTCCCACAAATCCTAGGTCCAAGGGTAGTTTATGTCTTTTGCCAATTCATACATATACCTTGTATTTTCATTTGATGAGAATTAATGCCATTTGAATCAAAGTATTTCCAAGAGCAAGGGCTGGTGCGCCCCCCTCCTCTCTCCTCCCTCTCCCCCTTGAAGCTGTGAAGGCTTCCATTCTGAGGTGTGATGCCTCGTGTATCGGTTCCGACGATCGCCGCCGCCACCACGAGCCGCCACCGCACCACCATCGCCATCAACCGAGTTCTGCCCGCGCAGTACCACAGCAGCTAGTTCGAATTTCACAGGTCTTCCCAGAGCTCATTTGGCTACCAAATTTGGAGGAGTTGTTCCTGGGATGTTCCTTTCCACCCAAAAAAATCAGGCTAGCTTTCAGATCACGTTTCATATTTTTTGATTTTCGTCAACTCTTCCATTTCAATTCTGCCAGAGTTCTGTCCAGGTTCACCTCCGTCCTGAGTTTCATGTCTTAGGTCCACTTTTTGATTTATTTTGGTTCGCCCAATTTTACTGGAGGTTCCACCCATCCACCCCTTCATCCACAATGTTTCTCAATTTTTGGTTCGTCCATTTCATATTTTCTAAAAATCGTTGTCACTTCCAGCTACAGTTCTGTCCCCCTGTTCCCAGATCTGACCACCAGTCACCCCAAAAATCATAGTAAATCACCACCACCTCCAAATCAAATTCCCAAAATAGTTCTAGTTCCGTGGTTGGATATCCTACAACTTTGAAGAAGAGCTCGAGAGCGGAATCGGAGGTTTACTAGGCGGTCAACGGTGGTTCTCAGACAAGTACCCTACAAATCTGAGGTTTCGGTTACTGTACAATAGGGGCTTATAAATTCATGTAAGTTCTGATCCGACCAGATCCATCAGATCTCTCTGGGTCTAGATTGAAGCATTTGAAGATAGCTTTCCAACGATAGCTCATGCACCCCGATCCGACGTCGAGATTGATCGCAGCAGTCGTTTTCGCCGGAGCGCGCGCCTGAAAACAGCAACTAAAAATCCGTGGGCAGCAACTTCAAAGCTTGGGAATCGGGACCGATCGACCCCCGATCGGTTTTCCCGGCCGACCGTCGTCCGTGGAGGCGCGCCACCAGGGGTCCCCATCATAGTGGGTCCCACCCCCGCAGATCCGGAGGACCGCGCCATCCGTGGGCCCCGCGGGCCCGCAGAACCCGCCGTTCGGAAAGCACGAAAACGCGGAGTTCGGCACCGCCGGGCGACATCAAGATGCTGCCCGTCAACCCGAGTTGCGTGATTCCCGGGCTCCACATGTGACCTTTTACCTCCCTGCGTGGAGTGGGTCAAATCTTTGTATCGCTGTGATATTGTTTAACCGGGAGTCCGTGATTCGGCCGGGGTTGTCTTCGCCACGCCGGGTGCGTGGAGGTAATGGTCCGAACCTCTTGGCGTTCATTTGCTTAGCTAGTATACGGTCTTTTGCCGCTGCCGAGAGCGTAGGTACTAGCCCGTGTATCCATGTCACCGCTGTGAGAGTGAGTGTGACCCGTCCCGTGACTCGATCCGAGTCCGGAAGTTGAGTCGGACTACCCTTGACCTCCGCCGGTTCCTTAACCGCGCACGGTCCGCGCTTTCCCTCGCTTGGGACGACGAGTGAGCTTCCACTTCTGTTAGCGACGTTTTGCCACTAGGAGCTCGTAGTGTCGGGCTTAGTGTCTCCCTGGTGTGTGCTGCTGGTCGCGTCTTCGTCTAGAGTCCGAGGGTGGCACCTAATAGTGTCGTCTCCCGTGTCCGTCCCGCATCACTGTTAGCTAGGTGCGATAGATAAACACAGATCCAGAGGGGGGATGAATGGATCTTTCAAAGAATTTTACCCAATTTAAGTTCGACCGCTTAGATGTGTGGAATTAAAAGCGGATGCAGATATAAACTGAGAAAACTTAGGAAGCTATTGCAAAGCAGTCCAATAGGATAAACTCACACTCGATCCTAAACAAACATCTAGTGAGCGCAGCAGAGAAGTGAACACATAAGGCAAACAAACCATAAAAGAACACCAGGTTTTTTAGGTGGTTCGGTCCAAAGACCTACGTCAACCCCTCACTCCCAACCGGAGTGAGGCTTCCACTAGTAACACTAGCACAGCAGACTCAGTCTGCAACAAATGCTGCAACACAGCTTGACCAGGGGAACAACCTCCCCTCTTCCTCCCAACCAGAGGGAACCACTAGTGACACCAGTCACTAGCAAACCAGAGATGCAAGTCTCTCTTCCTCCAGACCAGGAGGGGACCTACAAGTAGCAACACTACCTGCACCTGGAGACCCAAGTCTCCCTTCCTCTGAAACTCAGAGGGAAGCACAAGTGACACTAAGTCACCTGCAAGCCAGAGGTCTCGGACCTCTCTTCCTCCCAACCGGAGGGACCCCTGGACTTGAAACCTACAAGCCCAGAACCGGAGACAAATCTCCCTTCCTCCAAACCAGGAGGGAACCCACAAGTAGCACCCAGCTACTTGCAACCGGAGATAGCAATCTCCCTTCTCCTGAACCAACAGGAGGGACCCCGACCTCTCTACAGAGTATCGGAAAAATAAGGTAAAGGGAAAACAATAAAAGATAAAAATCACAGCGACATAAAGCTGGAGAAATGAAAAGCACAATGACAAACTGGGTTGGATCTGATCCAAGGTCCAGTGAACAATGAAGCTCCCTTCTTCTTCACAACCTCTCTATCTCACTGTCTCTCTTTCTTTTTCTTCTTCTGCTCTCTCGATCTGGCTCTCAGCTTTCTCTATCTCTTATTTCTCTTCTGCACTTCTTCTCTTAGCTCTGGCTGCTTCTACTTCAGTCACTCTCTTTCTTTCTATTTTTCTTCTTCTTCTCTGTTCTCTGTACCGTGGAGGCAGTCACTGCTCTTCTGTTTTTCTTGATGGCTCACTGCTCTTCGATCATTCTACAGCCGATGAAGGAAGCTCCATATTTATACCAGCAGCAGGCAGCTAGGGCATGAGCTCTCGACGATTCCCGCCCAGAAGGTTCGGTCCACGCTTCAGTATCTCAACCTCTAGGATCACGTGCCAGTCTTAATAACCTCGTCCATTAATCCTGTCAGATAATCAGTCGAAGACAATATTAGAAGGGTGTACAGAGTTGCTGCTTAAAGAGCGTTGCAAGAACAGGCCATAGCAATGTATAGACTTAAGCGTTTCTGTGCATGACAGAACCAATGTACAGACATGCTTTCTGAACGATGCACAAAAGTAGTGTATGGACTTAATAGCACATGCTGCAGTATGCATATGGTGAAGTGTGTACATTGACGATGAATGCTCAGCCAAGCCAAACCAAGTGTGTAGACTCAGCCAAGCCAAACGAATGTGTAGGCTATTCGTAACAATGTACAGACTTGCTCATATGATGCATGAACACAACAGCAGAATGTGCAGACTTGAAGGACTTTCAGCTCGTGCAAAGAATGGCGATGTATAGACTTAGACAAGCACACAATGGAACAATGTATAGACTTGGCCCAACAAACAATGTATGGACTTGCGTGAATGCAACAGTAATGTATAGACTTGCTCCAAGCTCAAGGCACAGTACGATGTACAGACTTGAGGTTGAAAGCTTGAAGGCACAGGACGATGTACAGACTTGGTCTCTAGACCATGGGCTGTACAGACTTTGAAAGAACGATGGCCAAGATGATGAGGGAGACGATCGGATGTACAGACTTTGCTTCGTGCAACAGAGCAATGTATAGACTTGCCTAAGACGCAGCATGAGACGCTGCCAGACTATACAGACTTCGAGTGAGACAAGACGCTGAACAATGTATAGACATTAAGCATGAAACGTAGGTAAAGAATACCCCAATGTATAGACTTAGACATAACACGTAGGGAAAGGTATGAGTGTATAGACTTGGCCAAACGTAGGGAAAGGTGAGGAGTGTATAGACTATGCTTCACTTCAAGCAGCCATAGTGATGTATAGACTTAGCCTTTGAGATGTGGCTGTACAGACTTGGAGAGTTGAAGCCAATGTACAGACTTGATGATATCAAACCGATGTACAGACTTGCAGATGGGAAGCCAATGTACAGACTTTATGATATGAAGCCAATGTACAGACTTGCATATGCGAAGCCGATGTACAGACTTTATGATATCAAACCGATGTACAGACTTGCAGATGCGAAGCCAATGTACAGACTTTATGATATGAAGCCAATGTACAGACTTGCAGATGCGAAGCCGATGTACAGACTTTAAAATCTGTGAACAACAAGGCATGCTGTACAGACTTACTCCATCAAACTGATGTAGAGACTTTGAAGGATTTGAATGGGAGAATGTGTAGACTTTAAGAACCGAAGCTCACGTTGTACAGACTTTGAGGCCTAAGACAGTGTGTAGACTTGAGAAGCTCGAGGCCACTGTATAGACATGGGGTTCAGCTGAGAATGTATGGACTTTGACGGAGTGAAACAATGTTCAGACTTTGAAGTTACACTGTGGATGTATAGACTTGAATGAGCATGGAGTGTATAGACTTGAAAGTCTGAAGGTGATGTATAGACTTCAGCTAAGCAGGCCACAGTCTAATGTATAGACTTCCGGTGTGAATGAAATGCTGTACATACTTGCTCAAACAGTCCGATGTATGGACTTGAACGCTTCGAAGGCCAAAACAGCGATGTCTAGACTTTGAAACAAAGGCAATGTATCGACTTTGAAACAAAGGCAATGTATAGACTTTAAAACCCAAAGGCAGTGTATAGACTTGATGTAGTTCAGCTGCCAATGTACATACTTTGATTCCCAAATGCGATGTATAGACTTTATGAGAAGCACACGATGCAAAGACTCTATACAGACTTCATGGCATGCAGCAATACACTGGACGATGTATAGACTTTACATTCAATATGCATGAGACCTTGTACATGTGCTATACAGACTTAGTGTGTGCTAGCATGTGGATGTATGTGTTATGCAGCCAGATAAATGAATGCACAGATGCATATTACACACTGAATCATGGATGTTCGGACATGCACCACTGTACAGACTAAAACATGAAATGCAGCTATGCTCACAGTTAAACAATGTGTTGTATGACATCATCAAAACACAAGTAAACATATATGACATCAAACATATGAGTCATAGTTTGTCATCATCAAAAACATAATATGTAACAATCTCCCCCTTTTTGATGATGGCAACACTATGAGTCTTCTGAATGAAAGAAATGGAATATTCAGACTAGACTCATCAAAGTATTCTCCCCCTTTGACTTCATCAAAAAGAAAACAATACTTTGATAATCTAGTGATGTCATATGTGACACTCAAGATAGGTCAGCAGAAGAGGGCAACACAATATCAGAAGCAATTAAAACAATTCTCCCCCTTTGTCAAACAACTTATGCAGTCATGCATATGCAACAAATACTCCCCCTTTGACATGGGAGAAGATATAGAGCTAATGCAGACAAACAACATGATCAGACAATCTAGCACATTGTCCCCTTATGCATATAGTGTCTCAAACAGACCAGAGAATTCTGCCCTTATGATGCATGATGCAAGAGAAATCTACAAGGATGAACTCTGGTTATCCAAACAAATTCTGAGAGTTGTGCGTCACATAAAAGAGAACCAATGTCAATCAAAGCACATTGATAGAGGGCAATATGATCAGAAACGTTTTGAAGGTTGAAACCAATTGAGATGAAGGGAGAATATCAACAAAAACATAGGGACACTCAAGAATGTTGACTAGATTTCCCCCTTTAAGAAAGACACTCAGCAAGACAGGAAAGCTCCCCATGATTAGATGATGGAGTGAAGCCAATTGATATAGTGAAGTGATGAGCATCTATCAACAAAACACAGACTGTAATCACAGTGAATAAATGAGGAAGATAGATTTTCATTAGCACACCAAATTCATAAATCTTTGTAAACGAATTTCAGATTCTTCAATTATAATAGATTATGAATGAGTTTAAACTTACCATCATGATTTAAGAGAGATGTATTCAAAGTTTATGAAGAAAATTCAATACTCATATCTGAAACACCTTTTAATAAAGATGAACCAACAACTCATTTGATATTCATGATTAACCTCCTTCCATCTTACTCATTTAAATTTAGTGACTCCTATGGAAAATACACAAGATCATATTGAGATTAAACAGAAATAAATGAAACTGAGCTTGTCTTTAGATTTTCAGAATTTTCTGATACCAATTGAGCAGCACTTATTTTTCCTGAGCAATTTTGGTTCAGTCAACACCTTTTTACATAAGGCACAACATGTCTTAGGTGAAATGACCCAGTTACTCAATGTGACAACCGCATTGCCTCTCAAAGAGAACGGAGTTAGTAATGGAGTATCTTTTTACATGAGGAGACACCTTGATCAGAGGCCAGAATCCCCAGTTACTCAACACAACCATGCCATTGCTCTGCCAGATTTTCAACCATATTGAAAAGAGGTAACTATGACACTTCATGACATGGGCTTACTCTATTTCATTGATAGAAAACCCAGTTTCTCTGTGACCTCAGTCATTGCTCTAGCTTTAAATTTTAACTGTTTTCAGATTCTTCAAACAAAGCTCAGTACACTTGAAATGATTAAGAACAATACTTTCTACATGTATCTTAACCAAAGAAAGCCATGTCTTTTAAAATTTCAGATTTCAGAAAGTTTTGCATGAAATTCATGAGGCAATTGGTTAAGATTTATTAAGCATGATGATTCAGATATTTTCAAGTCTTTTACATCAAAACTTAGAAAATACATTAGGCTTAAATCAATTTGATTTATCAAAACATTCTTAAGCTAGTATAATAGAAGATTCTTCTTTTCAGAGTGTCTGATTTATGCCTAGGGTACACTGATTAAATCTTTCCTCATTCGGCTGAATCAATGACATTATCAAGAGAAATTAGCAGAGAGCAATTCTGATACCAATAGTTGAGAGAATAGAGCAATTCAGAAGCCTGCATTAAAGACTAAAAATCAGTCAGATTAGCCTTGACCAGTCTTGACAAGATATGAAGAAATGTGTATGATAGGAACAAGCTACCAATTGAATTCATAGTAGACAGAATCAATGGCTGAGTCTGGAATACAGACAGATCAGCTATATCAGTGTAGACAACAAAGAATTCAAGTGAACCACATATTTGCCAAGAATGGATCAGATTGCTAGACAGAAGGAGTTCAAGAGGTGAAGAGATGAAACAGGAATGCTCCCCCTATCTAGATGCAAGGAATCAATTTTTTTTTGATTTTTCAATGTAAGGAAATGCAATGCAACTAACTACATGTATGCATTCAGCAAATGAGATTATCAGAATTATGCAAACATCAATCAGACTCCCCCTTACAAAGTGCATGATATGCAATTAAAGCATTGAAACATAATTTTAAAATGTATGCTCATTCAGACTGTCATAAAAAGAACAAATCATGTATGAGGAGAGTTCAGAAAATTTGAATCTGACAATGCAGATGATGAATGAATATGTAAAAATAGATTTAACATGCTATGCAGTTATTCTAAAAGCAAGAAGTGCAGAGAATTTACCTGAAAGGGGCTTTATTAACTTGGGTGCCTTGGTTTAATTTACCCCTCTTTATTCCTCAGTCCAAGGCACACCTGCAAAGTATTTGATCATCTTGATACTGCAGGGACCCAAGCAGCTTTGGGTCCTGTGTTAGCCCTGACAGATGTTCTAAGCAAATTCATAGCACCAGGGTCATCATGATCCATCTGATAGCAATTGTCCATAGAGTGACTAAACTTCCCATAATATCTACATGAAGTGACTGATTTCTGGTTTTTATGATGCATAATAACAGCATCATGAGGTTTATAAACATGATCATAATATTTTCTGTTATATGCATGAACAATTTGGTTCTTATTCCTAACCAGCCAACATTCAGCAGATCTATGGCCTGGCTTCCCACAATTATAGCATGAAATTTTCACAAAAGGTTTTGCAGGGAATTTGACAAAATGGGGTTTAACAGAATTCTTTTGAACATACCAACAGTCCTTGACTGTATGCCCATTTTTCCCAAATTCAAAGCATCTGGTTTGCTTACTTTTGAAACCACTTTTACCCCAAGTGGATCTAAACCAGCACTCAGCGGCCCTGTGCCCGGGCTTATCGCAGTTGAAGCACACAATGTGCTGACTAGAATTATGTTTCGATCCATATGGACCATGAAAATGAATGGAAGATCTGGCATGCAGTTTATTGTCTTCTTTCATGATAAAACATTCACTCATGAGATGACCATGCTTCCCACAATAATAACATGAAGCATCAGGCTTCCTAGCAGCATGGTTTCTATCAGAAAAATTTCTAGAATGTAAAGTTCCACTAGCATGCTCATCCTTTAACATCAATCCACAATCCTCCATTATGTGACCTCCTTTCCCACAATAATAACATGAACCCTTTTTAATGTGAGTGTGTGAGAGATCATGTGGATTGTGTGCAGTCTTCTTTATAACAACAGGAGTGTCTTTTTCCTTTTTCTGTGAATTTTCACCCTTTTTCAGTTTTTGAGTTTGTTCCACAGTTTTGGGTTTCATAGTGGACTTCTGTGCAGTGAATTGAAAAACAGAAGGACCAGCAGTTGTGTTTTGATCAGAAGCTTTTACAAACACAGTTGAAGTTTTATTGATATTGATCCTTTTGTTTGTTGAACTGTAACCCAGCCCCTCTCTCTGAGAGTTATCACTCTTTCCCAGAAGCTTATTCTTTTTTTTTTATCCAACACAAAGTCATCTAGCGGCCGAAGGGAGAGTGCACCCCCATTCCAGAGGAAGGGAATGTTCTCACTCCACCAAGCAAACCACTAAATGCTGATTTTATTACTTTTCTTTTTGTGTAGAAACTGTACAACTCAATAGAGACCGGAGAGACCAAGTCTCTAGTACAATGAAACTGAAAAAGGTCTATACAAAGAACCTACGAAAATTAGGAACAGAAGAGGCGTCCGCTAAAGCATAAGCTTTGGCTAAGATAGGCAGATCTTTAAAAGAATGAAACTCCTTGTTGTGGCCGATGAATATAGCATAATTAGCAAGGGCATCAGCAACCTGATTGATTTCTCTGTAGGTGTGAATAATGGGGCAGCCACACAAATGGAAGACTTCTTGAATTTCTGCCCACCATGGAAGGAGGGACCAAGGGGGATCTTTCTTATTGGATAGCAGATCAACCATAACCATAGAATCCGTATAAATGATTGATAAAGGAATAGAATGCAGATTGGCTAGGCGCAGGCCATCCAAAAGAGCTCTTCCTTCAGCAATCATATTTGTGCCATTACCATAAAAATAAGAGAAACTCAGCAAAACTTGACCATAGGGATTTCGGATGCAGCCACCACCTCCAGCCGGCCCTGGATTGCCTTTACAAGCCCCATCAATATTTAGAGAGTAGTTAACAGAAGGGGGATTCCATCTAATAATAACAATTGCCGGCCGTTTGATGTTAACATCAATACCAAATTCATGAATCAATTTCCAGTAATCATGACTAATGCCATGTCTGAAATGGGAATGCTGCACAATTTGTTTAATCTCCAAAAGAATGTTATCAGCCATCCTTAAAATATTGGAAGAGCCACCTTCATACCTGACCAAGCATCGATATTTCCAAGTCTCCCAAGATATCAAAATAACCACCAGAAGAGCTATAAAGCCTTTAGGAGAAGTAATATGAATTTCTGAAATGAATTGTTCTAGCCACAGGCGAAAATTTGATGAATCTGGTTTAGAATCAGCTAAGAGGGATCCAAACTTATTCCAAAGAAAAACAGCAGGATCACTTTTCAGGAATAAATGATCTTCATCTTCTTTATTTTTAGAGAATTGACAACAGGAGCAGCAAGATGCCATATGTACACCACTTGATTGCACTCTACTGTCAATTGGGACCGCCTGCTGTATGAGCTTCCAGCAGAATAAAGCAGCCCTCGGAGGAAATTTGGTGTTCAATAGCTTGCTGAAACCTGAGTTGCCCTGCTGTATTATTTGCCCCTTTATAAATCTGTAAGTAGATTTGATACTGAATTTTCCAGAATTAGATAAAGACCAGATGGGTATATCCCTGCCATTCTGTAAAATAATGTTCTGAAGGTCCCACCGGTCTGTTGATCAGTAATCTGACTCCAAGCATTATGTTGAGCATCTGTTAATACAGCCCTTGCAGAGTAATCCTCAAAAGTAGATTGAAAAGGAGCCTGGGCAGATAAAGCTTTCTCTTTATACCAAGTATCTTTGAAGAAGTTAATAGATGAACCATCTTTAATGATCATCCGAAGACCAGTAAGAAGAATAGTTTTAGCTTTTACAAAATCTCTGGTTCTAATCCCAGCTGGATATGGAGAGGTGCAATCAGAAATATGGCAACCTTGCAAATATTTACACCTAACAAACCGAGCCCAAAGAGAATCACTGAACAGTGAAAGCCACATGAGTTTAACTTGGCAGCAAATCTGAATATCAGCAATACTTCTAATACCCAGACCTCCACTATCAATAGGATTACAAATTCTGTCCCATGATACCCAATGCTTCCTATGTTGAGTATCGACCCCTTGCCAAAAAAAGTTAGCACACAATTTGCCAATCTGTCTCTGTATGGTACAAGGAATTGAAACAACACTAGCTGAATATATTGCCAATGATGACAGCACAGAGCGAATAAGGACAACTCTGACAGCCTGAGATAAGAGTTTACTCTGCCATCCTGCTAGTCTGAAGTTAATTTTATCAAGGAGATATTTGAAATGAGTAACCTTGGTTTTTCCTTTGAACAAAGGAATACCCAAGTAAGTGATGGTGTTAGTCCTGTACTGGTACCCAGAAAGTTGCTTTAATTTGTTAATAGATGAGACTGGCATTTTTTTGCCCACAATAAAACAGCTTTTAGAAGCGTTTATTCTCTGTCCAGAAGACATTTCATATCTTCCAAGAAAAGACAATAGCTGCTTAACTGAAGGAATGCTACCATTCAGAAAAATGATTGAGTCATCAGCATATAGAATGTGAGATAACAGGGGAGAACCTCGTGGCAAATGATAATAATTGCATTTTCCAGAAGAGAATAAGAAGCTCAGCCCTCTGCTCAAGACTTCCTCTGCTAAAATGAACAAGGCAGGGGCTAAAGGATCTCCTTGTCAGACCCCTCTAGATGATTTGAAATAGCCATGAATCTGTCCATTAAAAGATATAGAGAACCAACAATTCATCAAGAGTTGAGCAATGAGGGACACAAACATGTTAGAAAAACCGAATTTTCTCATTGTATGAAGAATAAAATCCCATTCAATGCGGTCATAGGCTTTGGCCATGTCAAGTTTAATGAGCATATTGTGCCCTCTAACCGGTCTGTCTAACTCCATAAAAAGCTCCCTGGCCAGAAGGAAATTGTCTGTTATCAGTCTCCCACTGATAAACCCACTTTGCTCACTTGATATTATCATGGGGAGTATATGCCTCAGTCGATTACTCAATATTTTAGACACAATTTTATATGTAAAGTTGCATAAACTTATTAGCCTGAAATCTACAAATGAGGAAGGATTCTTGACTTTTGGGATCAGGCAAATAATAGTGGAAGTGACTCCCTGCGGGAGACCCCACCCTTGAAAAAAGCTTTGAACAGCCTTAATCACATCCAAGCAAACAACATCCCAACAAAAGGTGAAAAATCCTCCTGTGAATCCATCTGGACCTGGAGAGTTGTTACCTGACAGGGAGAAGACTACTGTCTTAATCTCATCAGCAGAAGGGACTAAACATAATGAGGAATTCTGATCATCAGTAATTAGAGAAGGAATAGCAGAGAATAAATTTTCTTCTAGGCTGTGTTCCTCAGAAGTAAGCAAAGACTTGAAGTAATCAACTGCCCCAGCAAGTAAGGAGGCTTGGTCATCCACCCAGGTATTATTCACCTTAAGTTTTTGAATGAAATTCCTCTGTTGTTTGATTTTAGTATAATGATGAAAAAATTGTGTATTTCTGTCTCCAGACTGCATCCACTGAACTCTGGATTTTTGATACCAAAAGATCTCCTCCCTAGCCAATATCATCTTCATGTCTGCATTTGCTTTATTGAGTGTGGCTCTGTTCTCAGCAGTGAGATTTTCATCATAACAAGCTTGAGCTCTTTCAACAGAATGAGTAATATCATCTTTGACCTTATGTATGTTGGCAAAAATATCTTTATTCTAGCTTTTAAGATGAAACTTTAGATTTTTCAATTTATTTTGAAGGGCATGAAAAGGATGAACATCAGGCTGAGTGACTTTATTCCACTGAACTTTGACAAAATCAAGAAATTCAGAATGGGTGTGCCACATATGTTGATAGATAAACCTCCCCAGGGTTAAATTGACAGAGCTTGTCGAAATCAAAAGGGGAGCATGATCAGAAGGGCCCCTGGATAAGTGTTTAACTGACAAACTAACTCCTTTTTCCAACCAAGAGGAGTTGTAGAGAATCCTATCCAGCCGAGCTCTGATGTGAGTGGAACCTAACTGATTATTTGACCAAGTGAAATTAGAGCCTGAATAACCAGCATCAACAAGACCAACAGCTGAAAGGAAACCTTGAAAATCAGACATAGCAACCACTGAGGGGAGATTACCTCCAATTTTCTCTTCAGGAGACAAGACACAATTGAAATCACCTCCTATTATCCATGGGATAGAGACCCCTTGACTAAAAGCCATTAAAGAGTCAAACATTTCTCTACGAAGATCACTACTACACGAAGCATATATAGCTATAAACAACAAAAAAGTGGAGCCTTCTTCCTGAATGCCCACAGTCAGATACTGAGGATGCAGCTGCACAATTTGTAAATTTAAACTGGGATTGTAAAAAAGCCTGATTTTAGAAGAATCATCATTGTTGCCAATCACAGACTGTAATTTGATTTTTCTGGCTACTCCCTGGGCACGTTTAAAATTGATGCAAGGTTCAGATATTGCAGCCAAGTTAACATCATGAGCTCTAATTAGCTGAGCAAGACTCCGGACAGTGGCCTTATTGCCAATTCCTCTGACATTCCACACCAAAGCTGATTTAATCATTACTAAAAGAAGGGAAAGAGTGAGCAGCCAATACCTTGGCTTTGGCCCTTGTCAATCGGGCATCACTAAATAAGACTCCAGGCAGAATAGAATCAGAATTAGCTTTCAGGAATAAATTCTTTGAACAATCGCTGAGTTGATATACCATTTTGACATTCTCAGCAGCTGATAATTTTGAAACCACATCAGCATTGGCAGCCTTAAGAGTTATCTGATCCATAGCTGAATTTACAAGACTATGATCCGGATTAGTCCCCTGCATCTTTCCTGAAGTCTGATGGATTGAAGGCAGCTCCTCAGAATCTGAAATTTCCTCAATACAAGGGAGGAAGGCAGGATTTGAAATTATAGGAGCTTTGCAACATTCCCTAGGCTTAGAACCATTAATTTCATCTTCTTCCAAGGAACCAGAAGAAGTAGAGGGCAAAACATTGCGTGATCCTTCTATTCCAGAGGGGAGTCCATCAACTTTCTTAACTTGAATATTCACAGTCTCCGAATCTATATCCTCAGCAACCTGATTTAGGATTGAGAATCTATTTGCATCTGTAGCTGGAATATCTTCAATTATAACCTTCTTCGGCTTATAAGCTTGCCGTAAATTCCTTTGTTCTTCATGGATTTCTGTAATTTTCTTTTTACCTTTATTCTTTTTGCATTCCTTTTCTGAATGACCAATTTTATGGCAAAATGAACATAACTGAGGAACTCTATGGTAGCTAATCGGCTGCCAGAATCCTCCATTGCCAATACCAATCCATATCCTTTCTCTCCTCTGTTTGTCTAGGTTAAGTTCTATACAGACCAAAGCCTCTGAGGTATTCGTCATCGCAGCTGTGGTTTCATGAATTCGAAGCACCTGGCCAATATTACCAGCTATAGAACGCAACATATCTTCATGGTAGAAATTTACAGGAAGCTCCGGAAAACCAATCCAGACAGGAATAATAGGCGGATCAGACTTAAAATCAAAATCCTGCTGCCATTTGAAGAATATGAACATAAAACCTTTTATGAAAAAACTTTTCTGTAAAAGAACCCTCAAGTAGTCAGTCTCATTTCCCAGACGAATTAATAGATGTCTAGGGTTCATACGACTGATGATCGGCTCGGCATTCAGATGAAGATGTTGAACTAAACAGGCCTTGACTTCAGGAATCGAAGGACGGCCATATGAACATTTAGCAATTATAGCATACTGGAGATGATCACAAGATACCTGAATGTCATCCTGCAAGAAAAACACAGCCGGTTCTCCCTGGTCTGTGAACGCTGGAAGTTTCACCGGAATGCGACGACGAGGATTTTGACGAGATTCCAGGAGAGACTGAGCGTAAGACTTCCGAGGAAAATTAGAAGCATCTTCTGCTGAAGGTTCGATTCCAAATCCTGGGTGTTGTACCTCCCCCGCCGCACCCGCCATGGCCGGCGGGGAGGGAGCTCTGCAAGGCAAAAGGAAAAACGAAGCAGGAAACACTCAGAGCTTCTCTCACTAGAAACGAAGAGAGAGAAAAGATTTTGGCATTTTCCCAGAAGCTTATTCAGATTGTCCTTTCCCTTGACAAATTTTGATAGAGAATTTTTCAAATCTTTAATCTCAGAATTCAAATCAACAATTTTAGCTTCATATTTGGACAAATCTGTTTCACAGGAAATGAGTTGTTGATGCAAGGCATCATTCAAACTTTTGAGTTTTTCAACTTCCTGTTTTAGCTTTGTTTCATTGTCAGCTTCAGATAGGGACTTATAAAGATCATCAACTTCTTGTTGAAGGGATGTGATAGTGAGCTCATAATTAGCTACCTTCTCTTCACAGCATTTGACATTTCCACTCAACATTAGGTTGATGGTTTTTAGACTCTCAATTTCTTGTTCAGCATTCATCAACCTATCATAATTATCTATGCTCACACCCTTGCCTTTTTCAATTGTCAATAGCCTATCTATCAGCTGGGTGTTTAGATGTTTCAGTTTGTTGATTTCTTCTTCCAATTTCCTATTTTTCTCTAGGATATCATCATCAACCACCCAGTCATCTGTTGAAGGCTGACATTCATAAAACATTTCTTGTTGTTTCTCAGATTGAGGTTTGTTGAGATTTTTCTGAAGCTCTAGATTCATTATTCTATCAGCCTCCATTTTTTCAGAAATCAATCTGTTTTCTTTTTCAAGACTCATCAATTTGTGTTCAAATTCCTTGGACTGGTTTTTGAGTCTTTCATTTTCAGATTTCATATCTTTAGCTTCAGTTTTCTTTTCTAGCAATGATTTATTTTCTTCTTTCAGAGATTTGATTAAATCCTTTTGAAGTTTATCATCAGAATCAAATTCATTTATCAAGTCTCTTAAAGATGCACAAGCATTGCAAGCATTTTCAGATTTCATTTTTTCAAGTTCAGAGTTGACACACTCTAATTCTCTCACCAATTTTTCATTCTGAACTGCATTATAGTGATGAACCTGATCATCAATTAAACTAAGCCTCTCCTTTAGTTCAGAAATTTCACAAACAAGCTCCTGAATCTCCTTTTTATGTAAACCAATTTGTTTCATAAGGGTTTGTTTTTCAGATTTCAAATGATCTAGATCTGTAGTAATAGAATCAAAATCTTGTAGTTGTCTTCTAAAAATTTCATTTTCAGTTTTTAGAATTTCAGGGCTTTCACCTCGAGATTTAGCATTCTCATGATTCTTTAGCTCCTTTTTCAGACTTTTATACTTCTTCCCTAGTTTTTTATAGGATCTTGTCAGATTGGCATAGGCATCCTCCCAGTCATCTAAAGAAAAATTCTCGAAAGAGTTTACCTCCTCATCATCCTGTTCTTCGGATTCATCTTGATCACTGCCATGGTTGCTCTTGTCAGCCATCAGGCAGCTGTCCTCATTCCTCCTCTGAGTTAGCTTCAGCTTTTCCAGAATATCCTTAGCGGGCCTGCAGTCATAAAAATAGGAATGTAGAGCCTTGTCAGTAGCTTCTTTCATTAGATTCAAAGCTCTCTGATTCTCTCCATGTTTTGATTTGTGACTATCAGTCCATTTGGACTCTTTCCTTGGTAATCTATGAGGACCTTGTGAAATTAACTTCCACAAATCCGGATCCATCAATTTCACATAGTTATGGAGACTGGCAACCCATGAGTTGAAATTAGAGCCATTAAAAACCGGTAGAGAGCCCATTGAATAAATCGGTAAGCAAATTAATGCAGCAAAGAGTAAAATCAGAAATGCACCAAGGGACAACAGGATCCTCTGCAGATCGTTGGATCTGATCAAACAGAGAACCTGGCTCTGATACCAATTGTTAGGTAGGTGCGATAGATAAACACAGATCCAGAGGGGGGGTGAATGGATCTTTCAAAGAATTTTACCCAATTTAAGTTCTACCGCTTAGATGTGCGGAATTAAAAGCGGATGTAGATATAAACTGAGAAAACTTAGGAAGCTATTGCAAAGCAGTCCAATAGGATAAACTCACACTCGATCCTAAACAAACATCTAGTTAACGCAGCAGAGAAGTGAACACATAAGGCAAACAAACCACAAAAGAACACCAGGCTTTTTAGGTGGTTCGGTCCAAAGACCTACGTCCACCCCTCACTCCCAACCAGAGTGAGGCTTCCACTAGTAACACTAGTACAGCAGACTCAGTCTGCAACAAATGCTGTCACACAGCTTGACCAGGGGAACAACCTCCCCTCTTCCTCCCAACCAGAGGGAACCACTAGTGACACCAGTCACTAGCAAACCAGAGACGCAAGTCTCTCTTCCTCCAGACCAGGAGGGGACCTACAAGTAGCAACACTACCTGCACCCGGAGACCCAAGTCTCCCTTCCTCTGAAACTCAGAGGGAAGCACAAGTGACACTAAGTCACCTGCAAGCCAGAGGTCTCGTACCTCTCTTCCTCCCAACCGGAGGGACCCCTGGACTTGAAACCTACAAGCCCAGAACCGGAGACAAATCTCCCTTCCTCCAAACCAGGAGGGAACCCACAAGTAGCACCCAGCTACTTGCAACCGGAGATAGCAATCTCCCTTCTCCTGAACCAACAGGAGGGACCCCGACCTCTCTACAGAGTATCAGAAAAACAAGGTAAAGGGAAAACAATAAAAGATAAAAATCACAGCGACATAAAGCTGGAGAAATGAAAAGCACAATGACAAACTGGGTTGGATCTGATCCAAGGTCCAGTGAACAATGAAGCTCCCTTCTTCTTCACAACCTCTCTATCTCACTGTCTCTCTTTCTTTTTCTTCTTCTGCTCTCTCGATCTGGTTCTCAGCTTTCTCTATCTCTTATTTCTCTTCTGCACTTCTTCTCTTAGCTCTGGCTGCTTCTACTTCAGTCACTCTCTTTCTTTCTATTTTTCTTCTTCTTCTCTGTTCTCTGTACCGTGGAGGCACTCACTGCTCTTCTATTTTTCTTGATGGCTCACTGCTCTTCGATCATTCTACAGCCGATGAAGGAAGCTCCATATTTATACCAGCAGCAGGCAGCTAGGGCATGAGCTCTCGACGATTCCCGCCCAGAAGGTTCGGTCCACGCTTCAGCATCTCAGCCTCTAGGATCACGTGCCAATCTTAATAACCTCGTCCATTAATCCTGTCAGATAATCAGTCGAAGATAATATTAGAAGGGTGTACAGAGTTGCTGCTTAAAGAGCGTTGCAAGAACATGCCATAGCAATGTATAGACTTAAGCGTTTCTGTGCATGACAGAACCAATGTACAGACTTGCTTTCTGAACGATGCACAAAAGTTGTGTATGGACTTAATAGCACATGCTGCAGTATGCATATGGTGAAGTGTGTACATTGACGATGAATGCTCAGCCAAGCCAAACCGAGTGTGTAGACTCAGCCAAGCCAAACGAATGTGTAGGCTATGCGTAACAATGTACAGACTTGCTCATATGATGCATGAACACAACAGCAGAATGTGCAGACTTGAAGGACTTTCAGCTCGTGCAAAGAATGGCGATGTATAGACTTAGACAAGCACACAATGGAACAATGTATAGACTTGGCCCAACAAATAATGTATGGACTTGCATGAATGCAATAGTAATGTATAGACTTGCTCCAAGCTCAAGGCACAGTACGATGTGCAGACTTGACGTTGAAAGCTTGAAGGCACAGGACGATGTACAGACTTGGTCTCTAGACCATGGGCTGTACAGACTTTGAAAGAACGATGGCCAAGATGATGAGGGAGACGATCAGATGTACAGACTTTGCTTCGTGCAACAGAGCAATGTATAGACTTGCCTAAGACGCAGCATGAGACGCTGCCAGACTGTACAGACTTCGAGTGAGACAAGACGCTGAACAATGTATAGACTTTAAGCATGAAACGTAGGTAAAGAATACCCCAATGTATAGACTTAGCCAGAACACGTAGGGAAAGGTATGATGGGGACATCACCTCCCATGCCCACGTTCACAGCTCGTCTCCTCGCCCCGGTTGCATCCGGAATGTTCTAGTCATTTAATTTTGAGTCCTATGTAATTTTTATTTGAGTCATTTGATGTATTTTCCCTTTTATTTGAGTCATGGTCCTAGGTCTTGTGTTCATTTCCCTAAGTTTGAGTGTCATCAGGTTGTCGAGTTAGCTATTGGGCCCAATTCATTGGGCTTGGCCCAAGGGCTCTCCCCTACCCCCTCGGTTATTTGTCATTGAGTCAATTGTCAGGGACTTTTGTAGAAATGTGGGTTTCCTATATATAGGACCCCATTCCCCCCATTTCAACTTAATGAATCAATGAATGAAAAACTTGCCATTTTGAGAGTTTACACTTCTTATCTAGTGGAGAGATTCCATTTTTTGGGTGAGAAACCCTAGGGGAGAGATTCCCCACCCTTCCCTCTCTTAATCTCTCTTTTTCACTCCACTTTCTCTCTCCTCAACACCTAAATTCGAATTTTCTTCTCTCTCCTCCCTTCCCAACCACCTCCACTCCCCACCTACCCCATTTAAGCCTCTTCCCATTCCCCACAACCCTCATCAATACTCCACCCCTTCCCAAGACCCCCTCCACCAATCCTCTCCTCACCATCCAACCCCCAACTACCCCTCCCACTTTCCCAAGCACCCTTCCCACTACCCCAAGCACCCCTTCCCTTCCCCAACACAACCCCCCCATTCCCAAGACAAAAAATTAACTCCACCCTTAAACCTATTTTCGAATATCCTTTCCCTCTCTCCATTCCAACCAAATTCGCAGCCCCCACTACCACCATCTATTGGACCCTCTTCCAGACCTTATTCTCCACCTCCCACACCTTACAACACCCCCTCCAAGACCCCCTTACAACCAGGGGTCACTCCCACACTCATCTACCCCCTTCCCCTTCTTCTTTCTTGGTCATTGGAAGCTACTTCGAAGTTGCAGTTTGCTATCCAGAGGTTACAGATGAACCAGCAACTTGCAGCGGCCACCACGACTTCCTCCGGATGAGTTTGAAGACGCAAGAGCCATCGTCGGAAGCGTCTACCAGTCTCCTTCGTAACAGAAGTTGTTTCATCTTCTTCCGATCTACGGGCCATCCAGGAGGTCCATTCTCCCACAACTACGCGGTTCTGTCTTGGCTGAGGACCTGAGCCAGATTAGAAGCTCTGCCACGAAGAACCCCGAAGAAATCAGTCCACGAGTTCTTCTTCAAAGTTCTTCATCGCCCAGTCTACTTCCAGAATCAAGAAACAGAACTTCATTCGGCGTTCGTGATCCAGAGTTCTCATTTTTCTCCCTCAGCTATGCAGATCTGCTACTCATAGTCTGCACCGACCAGTCGCCATTTTTCTGCATCCCCTAGTCTTCTCCGACATCGGTTGGCTTCCCCATCAGTTTTTCTGTGAATAGGATTCGTCCACGATTCCAACGACTCCGACGGTGCTCGATTCTGAGTTCGGGAGCTGCCGGTACATCCTCTGCAACCTGCTGTTACTACACCAATCTACCCCCTGCAGAGGTTCTGAGCCGGAGAAAAAGCTTCACCACGACGAACCCAGGAGGAACCAGGCCACGAGCTCTTCTACAAAGTTCTTATCCTTCCTGTCTACTTTCGGAATCAAGAAGCAGAATCCCATTCGGCATCCGTTAGCAGAAGTTATCAATTTTATTCCACAGCAGTGCGACTCTACTTCCCCACAGTCTGCACCGACCTACCCTCACTCTTCTGGATCCACTGTTCTTCTCCGACATCGTTTGGCATCCCCGTTTGTACTTCTGCAAAGAGGACCTGTCCACGGTTCTAACGGTTCTGGCGGCACCTGATTTGGAGTTTGGGAGCGGCTGGGGCAACCTCTTCTTCCTACTGTTAGTAACCAGTTGCTGTCAGTCCAGGAATTAGCGACCCTGTTCGAGCTCCTGCCCAGGCCAGCAGCGACCCCAGAAGAATTCGGAAAAATTCAGAGGCACTCTAGTTCCAGTAACGAAGATTTCCTCACTAGCCTCGGAAAAATTCCTGATCAAGTTCTGTAGCCACAATACCGACTGTCTATCCATAATTGCCGAGAGAAGGCAGATTCGGCATCTTCACTTCATCATCGTTTTAGCCCTAGTTTTCCCCACCCCGCTTGGCCGGCTGAAGGCCCCTCCCTGCGTGGAGGTAGTTTGATTGTAATCCATTAACCCCCACCCCAAGATCCCCCTCCTGCGAGAGGTGTAGTGTTGTAATTTGATTTGATCAGGTCAAGCTACCCCGGCGCGGCGTGTGGGGAACCCACGCTTCCCCGCTCGCCCTCGTCTCCGAGCGGGACCGGTTTCTTCAAACCGGTCGAGTAAGTGCTCTATAACCTTGCTCTAATTCATGCTTGTTCTTTCAATATTAGTTCATAGTTCCGCTGGCCGTGAGAGTGAGAGTTTGATCCTCAAGCCCCGTTGCTTTGAGTGATCACCATGGGAAGAGAGAGTAACCCGGTGCCTTTGGCACTTTGTCGGCCCCATTGAATTGGGCATCCACAACCTTTGGGATTCAAACCTTGGCCTTGCTGGCCCTCTACCAGCAAGGGCCTAGCCCACACAACCTCCCCTTGGCATTGCCAAGTTACCCCGGGTCTTAGTGAGCATCGGGTGAGCGGTTGCTATTATCGGTCCATTTTTGAATGCTTAATTGTGCTTGCTTGTTGAGTCCTAGGTTGTGTCACATCAAGGTATGAGTGTATAGACTTGGCCAAACGTAGGGAAAGGTGAGGAGTGTATAGACTATGCTTCACTTCGAGCAGCCACAGTGATGTATAGACTTAGCCTTTGAGATGTGGCTGTACAGACTTGGAGAGTTGAAACCAATGTACAGACTTGGTGATATCAAACCGATGTACAGACTTGCAGATGCGAAGCCAATGTACAGACTTTATGATATGAAGCCAATGTACAGACTTGCAGATGCGAAGCCGATGTACAGACTTTATGATATCAAACCGATGTACAGACTTGCATATGCAAAGCCAATGTACAGACTTTATGATATGAAGCCAATGTACTGACTTACAGATGCGAAGCAGATGTACAGACTTTAAAAGCTGTGAACAACAAGGCATGCTGTACAGACTTACTCCATCAAACTGATGTAGAGACTTTGAAGGATTTGAACGGGAGAATGTGTAGACTTTAAGAACCGAAGCTCACGTTGTACAGACTTTGAGGCCGAAGACAGTGTGTAGACTTGAGAAGCTCGAGGCCACTGTATAGACATGGGGTTCAGCTGAGAATGTATGGACTTTGACGGAGTGAAACAATGTTCAGACTTTGAAGTTACACTGTGGATGTATAGACTTGAATGAGCATGGAGTGTATAGACTTGAAAGTCTGAAGGCGATGTACAGACTTCAGCTAAGCAGGCCACAGTCTAATGTATAGACTTCCAGTGTGAATGAAATGCTGTACATACTTGCTCAAACAGTCCGATGTATGGACTTGAACGCTTCGAAGGCCAAAACAGTGATGTCTAGACTTTGAAACAAAGGCAATGTATCGACTTTGAAACAAAGGCAATGTATATACTTTAAAAACCAAAGGCAGTGTATAGACTTGATGCAGTTCAGCTGCCAATGTACATACTTTGATTCCCAAATGCGATGTATAGACTTTATGAGAAGCACATGATGCAAAGACTCTATACAGACTTCATGGAATGCAGCAATACACTGGACGATGTATAGACTTTACATTCAATATGCATGAGACCTTGTACATGTGCTGTACAGACTTAGTGTGTGCTAGCATGTGGATGTATGTGTTATGCAGCCAGATAAATGAATGCACAGATGCATATTACACACTGAATCATGGATGTTCGGACATGCACCACTGTACAGACTAAAACATGAAATGCAGCTATGCTCTCAGTTAAACAATGTGTTGTATGACATCATCAAAACACAAGAAACATATATGACATCAAACATATGAGTCATAGTTTGTCATCATCAAAAACACAATATGCAACACTAGCCGTGTCGAATTTGACCTAAAGAGCCGCTTCTTCAGGGTATACTTGATCCTAGCATCGACAAGGCGTTATAGCCTCTGATTCCGAGTCTCTTTGTAACGCCTGATAATTTTGGAATAAGAATAAAAATATACATAATAATAAATACATACTCTTATAAGTATATAATGTTTAATAAGTTAAAATTTATTCAAATAAATAAATGGTCAAGTGATATTCCTATAGGGTTGCTCAGATCGCACCTGTCTCTGATACCTAGGACAAGGACTAATAAAAGTTAAACAAATTATAAGGAATAAAATCCCTATATACATACAAATTATTAATAGGTATATGAGGGTCAGAAAATAACAAATATGTTTATATATATATAATGTAATATAGATAAATATAATACAACGTAAATAATCAAGGCCAGACTCGATACACGACCCCCTGACATCCTGAGAAATCTCACAAAAAGAACTCATGGACCCTACCATTGTATTATAATAAATTTAAGAATAACATGTTATATTTTTCTAGGCATTTAATGGATAATATAATTTTATTTGAATTTATAAAATTTAATATTTCACATTTACTGTATCATAACTTTATTAGAAGGGAAAAGGATATATATATAAGATTTAAATGCATCAAAGATATATAAAGGATAAAAGAATGGACATATATACCCTTTCGGTCTTCTCAAGGGCAATGAGAAATGACCAAAACTTAAATGACGCCTCTTAGTATAGGCATATATAATATGAAAAATGACTTAATATAAGTCGTTAATTCTAAATGAGTAAAGGCCAAATAAAGTATATAGTTAAGGATATTATAAAAGAATAGGGGTATATACACGATATCGATCTTTTTGGAGGTCAAATTGAAAAGCCAAAAATGAATGGACGCCTATATATACGGACGTCAATTTCGTAAGAAGTGCCTTCAACTAAGTCGTCAATTAGTATAAATAGCATAAGAGGATAGAGATTTCTAGAGTATAAACACAATTTTGCTTCTTCGAGGGGCATGAAGAAATGCCAAAATATAAGAAACGCCTATGACAATGTCGTGAATTCAAAAATAAACGACTTGATATAAGTCGTTATTTTATTCTAAAATGAATAGTGTCGATTTTTTCATTTAAGAATTTTTGAAAAATAATTATATGAAAAAATAGAGAAAAATGGAAAACTATTACCCCTAGAATTTCCCATCTAGATCACATCTAGAAAAAAAGATAAAAATCCAGAAAGAAAGAGCCCAAAGTGAATAGCGCCCAACTATTTGGGCGTCACTTTAGAAAGAAACTACGTATGGCACGTCGTCAATTCTTTAGGAATGAATAATGTGAGTGAATAGTGCCACTTTTTGATTTAAAGGAATTTTTAAAAACTAATTACATGAAAAAATCAAGAAAAATGGAAAACTATTACCCATAAAATTTCATAACTAAACCTAATCAAATAAAAAAGATAAAAATCCTCAAATATTGTAACTAGCATAAGTTAACGTGAAATCGTGAATAGCGCCCGGCGGAATTGCGTTATTTCTTTAAAAACGACGAGATGGAAGACATCAATTAAAAATTAACGACCTAGACTAAGACGTTGATTACATTTTGAGTTCCGTTCGACCTGGGAGACTATCCAGGGCAAGTCCTAGATAACTACGAGGAAGATTGAATAGGGTAAGACCTCTATTAGGGAAATATTACTTCCAATACAATACTAACTCCCTTAGGATCGTAAAAACCCTATAAATACCCTCCTAATTCACCCAGATCGCTACTTTGGCGATCCAACCTTCGTTCTGCTACTATCGACCGTGAAGAACCAGTAAGTTCTTCTTCCTGCTCTTTCGGATATATATATTATGAAGAATAATGTTCTTCAATCTTTTCCTTCTGTAGGAAGTAGTAACTTCTCATCCACCTGAAGAACGTGGGTTCTTCGTCTTCCTCTTACAGCAAAGAAGGAAGCTGGTTGCTGCTTACAGAATTGCTGCCGAAGGAAACTCTATATCATCTTCTCCACCCTGACATCCTCCAGTAGCAGAATTACTCGGGGATTTTTGCGGGTCATAGCTCTTCAGAAGGCTCTGTTTATAACAGAGTACCCTTTCTCTCTTCACAATCTTCACGAGTCATCAATTCAGATTATCCTAAGGTAGGTTTTCTCAAGGATTGTATCCCAAAGTAACTTATGAAATCATATTAATAACATATATTCGTGCATGCATATAGTTTCATGAGCTTTCAATGTTTTCTGTGACTTTTGGAAAGAAGCGACCCAGCTTAGGGCGCTAATTCAAGAAAGGACGCCCGACACAAGGGGCGTTAATTTCAGATAATTAATTAATACTCATGTTTAGAAATTGAATAACTATGAAACCTGTAAGGTAATTCAATGCATGATCACATATATCAAAACCTGCTATTTTTCTTGTCCTGACCCTGTACTAGTTTACTTAAATTTTATTATCCTTGAAATTACCACTGATTCATACTAATCCTGGAACATCTTGAATTAACGACCTGATGCAGGCCGTTTCTTATAGAACTGACGCCCCACCAAAGGGCGCTAATTTGAAAGTAACGCCCCTGCCTAAGGCGCGTTTCATGAAAATTCCAGAAATTAGAAATTTATGCAAAATAGAAAATATAATGGACGACTGCTATATAAGTCGTCAAATTGTAAATAAACGCCCCTTTAAAAGGCGTTAATTTGATAAGTAACGACTTAGAGGAAGTCGCTAATTTTCTTGTATAATTATTTTAAACTGTTTTCTGATAACCGAGCGTTTTATATATATCAATCTATTATTAGGCACTATATTTTCACTCCGTGAATATAGTCCCATGTTTTCCAATGGTTTATCGTTTAACTACTAACACTCGATGACATACAAGCTCTCCATTGGACATTCCGTTCCTTTGGACTAGCAAGTTAGTCATTGGGACCTCCGTAAGTCTGCTCGTAGCCTTGGATTCCCTCAAGGACGATTGAGCTGGTTGTACCATAAAAACCTATTACACTATTTTGCCATGTCACTCTATAGAAACATGGTATACCGGCCCTCATGTTATGCTAAGTGGATATCATGAGAATATCCTTAATGGGATGAGGACATCATGCCATTCATATGCTGTTCTTGTGGACCTCAATTCTATATAAAAAGAGTGACCATCTACATATGGGCACTTATTGGTTATGGTACCGGTTAGGGAACCAATTCCACCCAGTTTATCGACATGTCATGGTTTATATGCTTCGCGTTGATTTTATCGCAAGAAAATCCTTACTCAAGGGCCTTGCCCTTGAATTCCATGAAAATCTTATCTTATCATCCTATTAAAGCTTGTTCTTGAAACTCCTTATTGGCTATAAACTATCGTGGATGTCTAGATCTATCTATAATGTTGTGCATAGAAGGGCCCGATCTGGTCTTGGGAGGAGCACCCAAAAGTACTAGTGCCCATGGGAGTTATAATGATCACGGTGTCTAGCATTGCACCGAAGTACTTTCGCTTGATCTTTGGCATTCCACACTCTCTCTCTCTTTCTTGCGTGCGTGACTCGACTTGCGTGACTTTACTAGCGTGGCCCGATACGGGCAAAGTACTTACGTGAAATAGCCAATAATCTATAAAGTCCCTCGTGAATACCTTTTGTTTAAGACTCACTTGAAAGTTTTGCACGACGTGTTATTCTATTGATTAGTTTTACTTGCTCAGTTCTTTCTACATGCATAGCCATATTGCATTTACATGTGAAAAATTGTAATTACTTAAACCCATTGCTAGTTCTTGAGATATAATTCCTACTGAGCGTTCGCTCACTCCGTTTTATTCCAACATTTTTCAAGTAATCAGGTGGCTAGCGAGACCGAGACTCACACGGGCGGGACAAGTGTGCAAGTGAGCTTCGGAGACTAGTGAACCCGAGTCTTCTATCTTTCTTGAGTCTAGATAGTATTGTCTAGCTAAGTTAGCTTATCGTCTCTTATCCAGTTATGTTGTCTAAGTCTGTAGCATGTCGTTCCCTTCCTTTCCATTGTGTTGGAGTCTCTAAGTTGGAAAACAAGTTCTTGTAAGAGATTTATATTAGAAATAAAATTTCTATTGTTGTTCAAAATTATTTTTGTCTTATACGATTGCTCTTGATCATTCACGACTGTTTAACTGCCACGTTCCGAGCCAACGACACGTTCCGCTGCTATCGGTTCGGGACGTGACAGAGGTGGTATCAGAGCTTCGACTTTCATATCCTCCAGTTATTAAGTCCCAAGGATGGGTCATCCTTGTTAGTCATATCGGAGCTTCGGCTTTCACATCCTCAAGTTATTAGGTTTCGGTGATAGGTCAAGTATCCCTGTCAGTCATATTAGAGTTTCGGCTTTCAAAATCCTTATATTGTTGAAACCAAGTTATAGGTTGAGTATATCCTTGTCAGTCATCCTATAAGGATTCCGTGAGAGATGGGTAGAACTTGAGGTTAAAGTTATAAAAGAAAGATAAAGTATTTACATTTCATTAACATTAATTCTTGAGTCAATAAATTATCTCCCCACTCATCTTTGCAGGAACCTAGATAAAATGGAAGCATCTAAGCCAAGCCTTGTTCATGAGATGATCTTAGTAGATATCCAAGCTTACGCGGACCTTGTCAAGAGAGTTCAAGAGCTAGAGAAAATGGTGGAAGAAAAAGAAAGAGTTGAAGGGAAGGATCAAACAGATGACTCTAAAAAGTTCACCGTTACTAAGAAAAGGATAAACGAGGGTGATATTTCACAAAGGTGTAAGAAATGCCAGAAATGTAAGAAGTGTAATAAGGAAGCTTCGGCAGATCGCTCGTAAGATAAGTGTAAATCTTGTGGAAGATATGGTCACAAATCGAAGAAGTGTTGGTGGAGTTCGGGAGCGTGTCTCCATTGCGGGAGCTTAGATCATAAGATAGCAGAATGCCCTATTCTAACCAAGAAGCCTCCAAGAGGAGTTCAAGATTTAACCAAACTTGCCAAGAAAGAAGTTGTGGAAGGTAACCCTCACCCGTAATCCTAAACTAGCTCTTAAGATTTCTTCTGTATAAGCTCATAATAGTTCTCTGTTAGGAATGGAAGATAATGTGAATTTGGGGACCAAATTCTTTTAAGTGGGAGAGGGTGTAATGCCCGGTAATTTTGGAATAAGAATAAAAATATACATAATAATAAATACATACTCTTATAAGTATATAATGTTTAATAAGTTAAAATTTATTTAAATAAATAAATGGTCAAGTGATATTCCTATAGGGTTGCTCAGATCGCACCTGTCTCTGATACCTAGGACAAGGACTAATAAAAGTTAAACAAATTATAAGGAATAAAATCCCTATATACATACAAATTATTAATAGGTATATGAGGGTCAGAAAATAACAAATATGTTTATATATATATATATATAATGCAATATAGATAAATATAATACAACGTAAATAATCAAGGCCAGACTCGGTACACGACCCCCTGACATCCTGAGAAATCTCACAAAAAGAACTTATGGACCCTACCATTGTATTATAATAAATTTAAGAATAACATGTTATATTTTTCTAGGCATTTAATGGATAATATAATTTTATTTGAATTTAGAAAATTTAATATTTCACATTTACTGTATCATAACTTTATTAGAAGGGAAAAGGATATATATATAAGATTTAAATGCATCAAAGATATATAAAGGATAAAAGAATTGACATATATACCCTTTCGGTCTTCTCAAGGGCAATGAGAAATGACCAAAACTTAAATGACGCCTCTTAGTATAGGCGTATATAATATGAAAAATGACTTAATATAAGTCGTTAATTCTAAATGAGTAAAGGCCAAATAAAGTATATAGTTAAGGATATTATAAAAGAATAGGGGTATATACACGATATCGATCTTTTTGGAGGTCAAATTGAAAAGCCAAAAATGAATGGACGCCTATATATACGGACGTCAATTTCGTAAGAAGTGCCTTCAACTAAGTCGTTAATTAGTATAAATAGCATAAGAGGATAGAGATTTCTAGAGTATAAACACAATTTTGCTTCTTCGAGGGGCATGAAGAAATGCCAAAATATAAGAAACGCCTATGACAATGTCGTGAATTCAAAAAGAAACGACTTGATATAAGTCGTTATTTTATTCTAAAATGAATAGTGTCGATTTTTCCATGAAGCGGGCGTAGGTCCGTCCACCTCGAGTCCGACATGTTGCACGTGCGAATCACCGGTTGGAACCTAATATATATATATATATATATATATATAAACTAAGGTTGGCCTTAGTTAGACGGCTTATCCGTTACTGTTGGAGTTTTTTTGTCGAACGAACGGTTGAAAAAAAACTAAAAAAATTGCACAAAAAAAAAAAAAAAATAGTGTCGATTTTTCCATTTAAGAATTTTTGAAAAATAATTATATGAAAAAATAGAGAAAAATGGAAAACTATTACCCCTAGAATTTCCCATCTAGATCACATCTAGAAAAAAAGATAAAAATCCAGAAAGAAAGAGCCCAAAGTGAATAGCGCCCAACTATTTGGGTGTCACTTTAGATAGAAACTACGTATGGCACGTCGTCAATTCTTTAGGAATGAATAGTGTGAGTGAATAGTGCCACTTTTTGATTTAAAGGAATTTTTAAAAACTAATTACATGAAAAAATCAAGAAAAATGGAAAACTATTACCCATAAAATTTCATAACTAAACCTAATCAAATAAAAAAGATAAAAATCCTCAAATATTGTAACTAGCATAAGTTAACGTGAAATCGTGAATAGCGCCCGACGGAAGGGCGTTATTTCTTTAAAAACGACGAGATGCAAGACATCAATTAAAAATTAACGACCTAGACTAAGGCGTTAATTACATTTTGAGTTCCGTTCGACCTGGGAGACTATCCAGGGCAAGTCCTAGATAACTACGAGGAAGATTGAATAGGGTAAGAACTATATTAGGGAAATATTACTTCCAATATAATACTAACTCCCTTAGGATCGTAAAAACCCTATAAATACCCTCCTAATTCACCCAGATTGCTACTTTGGCGATCCAACCTTCGTTCTGCTACTATCGACCGTGAAGAACCAGTAAGTTCTTCTTCCTGCTCTTTCGGATATATATATTATGAAGAATAATGTTCTTCAATCTTTTCCTTCTCTAGGAAGTAGTAACTTCTCATCCACCTGAAGAACGTGGGTTCTTCGTCTTCCTCTTACAGCAAAGAAGGAAGCTGGTTGCTGCTTACAGAATTGCTGCCGAAGGAAACTCTATATCATCTTCTCCACCCTGACATCCTCCAGTAGCAGAATTACTCGGGGATTTTTGTGGGTCATAGCTCTTCAGAAGGCTCTGTTTATAACAGAGTACCCTTTCTCTCTTCACAATCTTCACGAGTCATCAATTCAGATTATCCTAAGGTAGGTTTTCTCAAGGATTGTATCCCAAAGTAACTTATGAAATCATATTAATAACATATATTCGTGCATGCATATAGTTTCATGAGCTTTCAATGTTTTCTGTGACTTTTGGAAAGAAGCGACCCAGCTTAGGGCGCTAATTCAAGAAAGGACGCCTGACACAAGAGGCGTTAATTTCAGATAATTAATTAATACTCATGTTTAGAAATTGAATAACTATGAAACCTGTAAGGTAATTCAATGCATGATCACATATATCAAAACCTGCTATTTTTCTTGTCCTGACCCTGTACTAGTTTACTTAAATTTTATTATCCTTGAAATTACCACTGATTCATACTAATCCTGGAACATCTTGAATTAACGACCTGATGTAGGCCGTTTCTTATAGAACTGACGCCCCACCAAAGGGCGCTAATTTGAAAGTAACGCCCCTGCCTAAGGCGCGTTTCATGAAAATTCCAGAAATTAGAAATTTATGCAAAATAGAAAATATAATGGACGACTGCTATATAAGTCGTCAAATTGTAAATAAACGCCCCTGTAAAAGGCGTTAATTTGATAAGTAACGACTTAGAGGAAGTCGCTAATTTTCTTGTATAATTATTTTAAACTGTTTTCTGATAACCGAGGGTTTTATATATATCAATCTATTATTAGGCACTATATTTCCACTACGTGAATATAGTCCCATGTTTTCCAATGGTTTATCGTTTAACCACTAACTCTCGATGACATATAAGCTCTCCATTGGACATTCCGTTCCTTTGGACTAGCAAGTTAGTCATTGGGACCTCCGTAAGTCTCCTCGTAGCCTTGGATTCCCTCAAGGCCGATTGAGCTGGTTGTACCATAAAAACATATTACACTATTTTGCCATGTCACTCTATAGAAACATGGTATACCGGCCCTCATGTTATGCTAAGTGGATATCATGAGAATATCCTTAATGGGATGAGGACATCATGCCATTCATATGCTGTTCTTGTGGACCTCAATTCTATATAAAAAGAGTGACCATCTACATATGGGCACTTATTGGTTATGGTACCGGTTAGGGAACCAATTCCACCCAGTTTATCGACATGTCATGGTTTATATGCTTCGCGTTGATTTTATCGCAAGAATGTCCTTACTCAAGGGCCTTGCCCTTGAATTCCATGAAAATCTTATCTTATCATCCTATTAAAGCTTGTTCTTGAAACTCCTTATTGGCTATAAACTATCGTGGATGTCTAGATCTATCTATAATGCTGTGCATAGAAGGGCCCGATCTGGTCCTTGGAGGAGCACCCAAAAGTACTAGTGCCCATGGGAGTTGTAATGATCACGGTGTCTAGCATTGCACCGAAGTACTTTTTCTTGATCTTTGGCATTCCACACACTCTCTCTCTTTCTTGCGTGCTTGACTCAACTTGCATGACTTTACTAGCGTGGCCCGATACGGGCAAAGTACTTGCGTGAAATAGTCAATAATCTATAAAGTCCCTCATGAATACCTTTTGTTTAAGACTCACTTGAAAGTTTTGCACGACGTGTTATTCTATTGATTAGTTTTACTTGCTCAGTTCTTTCTACATGCATAGCCATATTGCATTTACATGTGAAAAATTATAATTACTTAAACCCATTGCTAGTTCTTGAGATATAATTCCTACTGAGCGTTCGCTCACTCCGTTTTATTCCAACATTTTTCAGGTAATCAGGTGGCTAGCGAGACCGAGACTCACACGGGCGGGACAAGTGTGCAAGCGAGCTTCGGAAACTAGTGAACCCGAGTCTTCTATCTTTCTTGAGTCTAGATAGTATTGTCTAGCTAAGTTAGCTAATCGTCTCTTATCCAGTTATCTTGTCTAAGTCTGTAGTATGTCGTTCCCTTCCTTTCCATTGTGTTGAAGTCTCTAAGTTGGAAAACAAGTTCTTGTTAGAGATTTATATTAGAAATAAAATTTCTATTGTTGTTCAAAATTATTTTTATCTTATGCGATTGCTCTTGATCATTCACGACTATTTAACTGCCACGTTCCGAGCAAACGACACGTTCCGCTGCTATCGGTTCGGGGTGTGACACTCCTGGTTGAGCAGGCTCAGTATGTTCGACCTCCGCTGGGTACTCATCGAAGGTTGCCCCCAGTGAGCCATCTTTAGCAGGGTAGAAAGCGGAAATGTTATCCACCTCATATCGCCAACTATAGTAATATTCTTCAAGGGTGAAGCCTAACCCTGGATGTTGAGAGACGCGCCTTAGTTCTTTGTCCATGCTTGCAGGATACCACAGCTTCTGGAATGCTTCTTTCTCCCTACGGGGTGTAGATCTCTAATTTAGAATAATCCACTTAAGGAAAAATTAAAGAATATGAATAAATAAGCATGAAATAGCACGAGGTGCTAAGGGGAATTTGTGATCGCCAGAGACACGAGGCCTCAAAAGATATAACAAATAATAAACATGGAGGGATCGCGAAAAATACCTTTAAAAGCGCGGGTGATTGTGAGTGCTCCTTTCTCTTCAAATCGGCCGGCCGATGAAGAGAGTTCTTCAATTTGATTACCCTTGCAAAAAAAAAGACACAAACACCAACAAAAGATAGGAATTAGAACATGGTGAGTGTAGCATCAAATCCTAAATAAAAATATGAGCATGATAACATGGTGAAGAACACACCTTAAGGGTATTAGCCCTTAAACCCCTATGCAAAAGGGTGTGGGAGTATGATGATTGAATGCAAAATAGAATAAGGGAAAGAGTGCAAGAGGTGCACTTATGGGAGATTTCTCAACGTGGTTGAGAAGAAGAATTAACATGAAATAAACATGCATGCATGCATATGAATGATGATAGTAAAACATAAAAAAAAACTAATAAGAGCCTGTGCTTGGCTTGAATGCTCGATGGGGAGAAATCTTCCAAAGGATGATGAAGTTAAAGTGCATGAGGGATTCCTCCTTCAGCCAGCAGCAGCACCCTGCGTGAAGAAAGAAAAACAAAAAAACAAAACAGAAGAAAGAAAAACAGAAGAAGAAAGAACAGAAAAAAGAACGGAGGGTGATAGGGAGAGGGATCGAACCTCATTAACAGAGCCAATGGCTCTATTAAATAGGTTGAGGAAGAGATAAACATGGGCAAGAGTCCCAAGAGGGAAATGATAAGAATGGGCAAGAGCCCAAACCAAGCAGGTATCTAACGAAGCAAGGACTCTCTGGGGAAAGGGCTGCGAAGCCAGAAGATGAAACACGCCCTTGATCAGGGCGTCAATTCAAGAATTGACGACCTGTCAATGGGCGTTAATTTAAAACATGCCCTAGGTCAGGGCGTTAACTCCCAGATCAATTTTGGAAATAAATATTTCTTTTATTTAGAAATTCTGAAACACGCCTCCGGGAGAGGCGTTAATTAACATTTTTCAAAACATTTATTCTTTTTCAAAAATTGGATAATTCCGGGAATTGACGCCCTCATCTCAGGGCGTCCTTTCATCAAGAAACGCCCCAGGTCAGGTCGTGTTTTAAAACACGCCCTTCACCAAGTCACGAATTTATAAAATAGGTAAAATGGGGAGAAATAGATAAATTGGGGGAGACACGACCTGGATCAGGCCGCGTTTTAAAAACACGCCCATCTCCAGGGCGTTAATTTTTAAAAAAAGAGGGAAAGGGGAGAAAATCCATGAAAAATGGAAAAAACACTCAAATAAGCTAATTTGAGGGTCAAATGGGGCATTACAAGGCAATATGAGAAATACTCAAAGTAATGTCAATTTTGGCGTGTCTACAGCTGCCCCGCCTTGGCGTCTACTTTGCAAGAGAGCATAGCAAACTGAAAAGTAGATGCCAAGGTGTGATGAGACACGCAATCAACATCACTTGATAAGAAATGAAATCAAAAGCTCGAGATGAAGCAAATCTCGAGAAATCCAACGAAATCAACAATGTTTGGATAAAAGGGGGAGTGTGCACGCGGTGCACGAAGGAGATAAAATAAATGATCAACTTCCAGCGCGGTGAAAGTACCCCAGGTCACAAACCTGTAGATTTCACCATTGGAGAGCGGTTACCAGCCAGTGGACATGCTGCAGCCAAGGTGGATCAAAGGAAAGGAGATAAAATAAGATGATAAAAATCCAAACAAGGAGCTTTCGAGAAAATGACCCAAAACAATGACAAAACGAACTGCGGACTCAATTCGGCATGGAATATCTCATATCGAGAAAGATTAAGATCAATTTCAACCCTCAAAGTCAGCTTATCAGAATGATTTTTCAATGTTAATTCAAAGTCCTACATGAATGCATGCTGGGTTAAAGGGAAAATAACAAATGAAAATATAATATAATCAAGGATAATATTGTTAAACTGCCCAGACCGGGTCAAGAAACCAATTCTGCGAGCTGATACTAAGCCGAAGCCCGTTTATCCACGCACCAACTCATAAAAAGGGAACCATCATCCCCAGTCTTGGACGGCTCAACAGCCTATCCGTGTGACTAAGACTTCTCTGGAATCATCATTGTTTTTGATGAAGGGGAACTCAAATTCCAGATTTACCAAAGCCGCAAGGTCCTTGATATAATCTAGTAACATATGTAACATATAGTAAAATGCATACAGGGAGATGGTGATATCAATAAGCATGGGAACTGAGAAATGAGCTGCAAGCACCGTGGGAGTTGGATGATGATGCCCTACCGGTGGGACTAAGAGATTCTTATCCTGCGCTAAAAAATTCATCAGCCAAGACATAAAAGATAACAAGCAATGAATAAGGTATTTAAGCGTAGCAAGCATAGCATGAATCAAAGCAACAATAGCATGTCACAACATAGTAACCATTATGAGTTAAATCATGGCATAGCAAAGCATCACTATTTGTTGTTTGTCATGAGGATGCCAACTTGGCTAATCAAGATTTGGAGTTGAATGATCAAGATCTGATAATGCCCATCGGCAGAGTAATCAGATGAAACGAGCAGGAGTTGATTGAAAGATTTGGAGATGAATAATCATGAAATATGATAATCAGGAGATATAACCAAAATGATATAAGGAGGTGATAACCAAAAATGTCCAGGGTGGCATGTCATGAGAATATCGGGAGAATCAATAGATTGATAGCAATGAGTGGAAATAGGACTCATCCCGTGCTCTTGGTCCTTGCAAAGTTGTTCCTGCAAAACACCATCAGAAAATACAATGCAAATTTTTAGATTTTGGAAATATGCAAGTTTTTATGTGGTTTTGGAATATGCAAATTTTTATGAGTTTTGGAAATATTTAGAATTTTTATGGAGATTTTTGGAAAATATTTTGAATTTTTGTTGGGATTTTGATCGAGAAATATTCAATTTTTTTGGATTTTGGCTTAGACATTGTTAATGTAGCATCAAAGGGTTATTTTGAACCACTGGCTAGGGGTCCTTGTTCCTTCCCTTTTCGCTAAAACTGCCCAAAGCTGGACGTGCATTGAAAGTGGCGCCCTATAACCGACCGTCTTTGATCAACGGTGCCCCTACCAAGGCCATACCCGATAAATGTTCGGTCTTGGAGGGAGAAGAGAAGAATAATTGGAGATAAGCTTTATGCAGGATGGGAGATATCGGGACTTGAATTCCTTCCAAGGTGTTCCCTTCAAAGAAGTAGTCTATTGTGCCGGGGCTTTGTGCCTTTGATTTTTAGACCCTTGACATGCATACGACCAGGATTTTCCCTGCGGGGACTTTGCCACTCTTGACATGCCATAATTCACAATCTTACTTTTATCAAAATTCTGACTTGATTTTCATAATAGCCCTTTTGGCGAGATGTATATCATGAAATTCATATTTATTTTGGGTCAAGACTGCCCCTATTTGAGACTCCTCTCGTATTGGGGATTACCAAGGTTGGTCATCTCATCCGTCAACCTCTTGCCCCTGCACGTGGCCGAGTAAAGAAGAGAAAAGACTTTCAGATATACTCATGGCATGGCCAAAGTAGCAACGGTGTCTAACCAAAGGAGCCGGCTAAGGACGCCGTGAAGTGTGTGAGGTGCCCAGCTGAGGGTTGCTCTTAACAAGCAGGGAGAGAACGTTGAATTCCCAGCGCGGGGTTTTTATTACCAAAGGTGCTGCATAAGACAAGCCTAAAAGACTCTTTTTGGAATATTTAATTAAACAAAAGCCTAAGATAAAGGTCTAAAACACCACTTTCAAATCTTGTTAAGAAGCACTTCATTTTGAAAATCATGCGTGAAGTAATGAGGAAATGATATCATAAAAATGCGTACTTACGCCAATATATTACCTTGCAACCTTTGTTAAAGCAGCTGCCGCGAGAGGTTGATCATCGTGAGATAGTCCTCTTAGGCAGTCAAAAGGATTGGAAGCAAAGGATTTTGGGAGTGGCTTAACAAGAATGAGTGGTGCTCAAACCAGACTCAGACGAATAAGGAAAAAAGGAAAAGAGGCGAGGGCTAGAACTCCCTCACTAAGGCGCGGAGACCCTGATCACATGGAACGGTCTACAGAAGAAGCGAAAAATCAAGAAGAGGGGTGAGGACTAAAGCCTCGGAAGCAATGGGAGAAAGGGCAGATGCCCAAGGCAGTGGATGTGGAAGAAGTTGGGTCGGACCCAGAATCAGGAGGAATTAGCAGAAGAAATTGATAGATGGAAAGAGGCGGATCTGGAGGGTCCGGAGGCGGAGGAGAATCGTGAGAGGAGAAATCATCCGGAGACTCTGGAGGGATAAAATATCGAGGGACGCGATGCCCTGAGAAGAAATCTGAAAAAGAGTGATGAAAAAGGAAGAAGAGAACGAAGGAGGTGATGTCTTGGAAGAACATAAAGATGAACTGGAAGAAAGATGGATGGTCCGGAGGTTCCGTAGGGAGAAAGTGGAAAGGGGCGCGATGCCCGAGAGATAAGTCCGGAGGTTCCGGAGGAAGAAAATGGTAAGGGGCGCGACGCCCTGGGAGAAAGTCCAGAGGTTCTAGAGGGATGAAATCAGGAGGGAGAAGATGGAAAGGGGCGTCGTGCCCGGGGAAAAGATAGAGAGAATCAGATGGAGAATCCGGAGGTTCCGGAGGGATGAAATCAGGAAGGAGAAGATGGAAAGGGGCGTCGTGCCCGAGGGGAAAGTTCGGAGGTTCCGGAGGAATAAAATGTCGAGGGACGCGATGCCCTGGGAAGAAGGGAGAGAAATCTGGGAGAGTGAGATGAAAAGGTTGGAAAGGGGCGCGATGCCCAAGTAATGAAGATGAATATGAATAAGGTGGGAAATGCAGAGGATCCGGCGGTGCCGGAAGGCGGGGAAGATAAGGGTTTGGAGACCCGGGAAGCAGGAGGTGCAAATGCATATGAATGCAATAGAATGGACGTGATGAATGCAATGAATGCATGAACGCAATAAAATGCAAAGAAGATGAGGAATGTGAAGGGTGAGAGGGTGAGATCCTCCTCTTTCCCCTGGGAGTGGCCCATGAAGAAAACGTGATAGACAAGAATATGGATGGAGTGAGATAGAGGGTGGATAAAGGAGTGGAAGACCCCTTAGCGCCAAAATAACCGCCCCTCCATGGCAGCGAAAGTGTATAGCCAATTGGCCCAATGGAAGAAGCTTCAGTAATAAATAACAACCCCCTTGGAAGGCAAAGAACAACAATGTGAGAGGATTGGAAAGTTGGAACATGAAGCATTGTGCTACCCATTAACTGTGGCGTATATGGAGTGTTGAACAAAATGGGCATTCGCCCCTTGCATGGAAGAATGGATTCAGGATTTGGAAATTGGAACAAGGGGTGCCCTGCCCGGTCCTTGGGTGACATCAACACCTGGCATTCTTCTTTGGAGAACAACAGCGGCGGTAACTTGGCCTCTTCGACCGTGCTCGGAATAATAACCCGGATTGGCATCCGGCAAATGAGCTCTTGCGTCTTGAATAGCATGGCCATGGCCAAATTCTTCTTACCCGGCTCTTGCTTATCTTCGGCACAAGTATTTCTAGCAGCGCTCCCCTTCCGAGTGGTGAAAGGAGGTGAGGCGAAGGCGGAAGGCTTCGTGGAGTGTGGAGGTATAATAGAAAGTGTTGGCGGAAGTTGAAGCGGAGGTTCAAACACATCAAGTTTCTCCCTTTGCTCGGAAGCAGTCGGGGTTGGCTCGAGTGCAAAAAGTGGTGGATCCTGCTCGGGATTAACCATAGGTGAGGGTGAAGGGTTAAATGGTGGGGTAGGTAAAGTGGGTTTTAGGGATGATGGTAATGGGATAACGGGAGGTTGAATTGGGGACAGTTCAATGGTAGGCTCGGTGGAGGCCGATGGTGTGGAGGTTGATGGCTTAATAGGTGAAGATTTAATTAGTGGAGGGTTAATGGGTGAAGGTTTGGTGCGTAGGAAACACCGGACGGGGCGAGCGGTGTTAGGAGTGGGAGTGGGAATGGGAAGAGACTCAATAGGCACCGGCGCGGGCGATTGGAATATCGACCCATCGTCGTAACACCAAGAAGTCTTGGGAATAGGGGGTGAATTGGGAGTGGTGTTTTCATCCTGAGCAGGAGGTTCATCGAATGAAAGTGGGGGAAGTGGGAAACGAAGGAAACTCGAAAGGGGTGCCTGCGCAGCTTCATCATCGTATATTGCCTCGGATTCTTCAAATGCCGGCTCTGGCTCGCTTGGAATGCCGACGCCGTAATCATCCCTCCTGTCTTTCCATTCTCTCTCCATCTTTGTAATCTCGTCCAAAGTGGCATGGAGAGGATTGCCTGGAGTAGGAGGAGCCGTGACCCTCTTTATTTGTTCCTCTATCAAAGTAATCTTATCAAACAGAGATTGTTGGAGGGGTGTGACTTGAACAACCGAAGGCTGGCAGGGCCTTGAAGGAGGAAGGGCCGTATAAAAAGGCCGTGGAGGGGAATTAATGGGCCGACCCATAGAAGAACCCGGATGGGCCGGATTGCAATGAATAAATGGGCCTTGGGGCCGTGATCGAGAGGGAATAGAAGGAGGCGGGTGATGGGCCACCCGAGAAGGAGTGTGAATAGAAGGAGATGGGTAATGGGCTACCCGATCAGGATTGGAAGGAGGAGGTGGGTGATGGGCCACCCGTGTAGAATTGGAGAGAGAATGAGATGCACCCTCAACGGTGGCCTTAAGAGCTTGGATCTGTTGAGGGGTGAGATGATCTAATGCATGCAAAATTTGGGAGACCTTCTCATCATTGGGACGAGGCGGTCCCGTAGGAGTAGTGGCTTGAAATTGAGTAGGGGGACCATGAGGATGGACATTGCCCATGGGTCGGGCATGACCATAAGAATGAGGATGTGGTCCTTTGAAAGTATGGTGAGAATGATGAACATGTTGAAATTGAGGGGAATAAGGTGTGCTAGGTTGATCACCCTCATGAACATTAATTGAATTGAACATGTTATTTTGTCTATCAAAGTAAGCCATTCAAGCAATTTAGTGTGCAAACAATTTGTAAAGAAACACACAAGTTGTGATGGTTACCTTGATTTTTATGTTTGAACCTTGGGGAATTAAGGCTTTTTAACAATTTGGAGTGATTCACACAAGGGAGGAACCTAGTTTCAAATGTGATTTAACTCCAATGCCAACTAGGAACACTCTCTCACCACGTATATGCCCAACTAATCCGGGACTTCAAAAGGGTACAACCTGCCCGGCGTCCGTGAGGGAATCCACGGGTGCGGGGACTTATGGAGCCTTGGAAAAGGGATCTCCGGTCCAAAGAGACGGAATGCTCAATGGAGGGTCGTCCCGATTCCAAGAGGGTGTGTGAATCCTAATGAAGAGGAGGAGGCCTCCCAAACCAAATGCAAATGTGAATGCAGCAGGGTAAACAGGCCAACCACAATAATATGATCAATCAACAAAGATAAGCATGAAATATCATGAAAACTCACCCACGGGAAGGGTTCTAGAAACCCACAGTAAAAACACGCCCTGGCAGGGGGCGCTACTAACAAAAGACACGACAGTGTGACTGTCGTGACTCAAAGCGAGGTGCCAGGAGCAGTAAAAAACATGCCTTAGGGTGAGGCGCTATAAGGGGAAGGGACGCCCTTGACAGAGGGCGTCAAATCAAAAGAAACGCCTTGCTGAGGGGTGCTAATCAACAAAGAAACGCCCTGGCGTGAGGCGTTACCAAGTAAAAGGTGCCTTGGAGAGGGGCGTGAATTCACAAACAAGCAGGGTAATCACCACAATATAATCAATCAATGAATATGAGCATGGCATGAATCATGATGAAAAATCACGCAAGGAAGGGTTCTGCAAACCCACAGTAAAAGACGCCCTGAAAGGGGGTGCTATCCAGAAAAGAAACGGCAGTGTCACTGTCGTGAATCACTGTGAGGGGCCACACAGGCAAGGTAAAAACACGGCCTGGTATGGGGCGCTACAAATCAAATGGACGCCTCTGGTCGAGGGCGTCAACTCTCAGGGGTATGCACGGCCGAATGAATAAAACGCCTTAGTGTGAGGCGTTACAATATAAAAAGGCACCCTGGAGAAGGGCGTGAATTCACAGATAAGCAGGGTATGATAGAAGAGGTCCTGTCAAAAGGTGTTAGACATACATAAAACGCCCTGGGTGAGGGCGTGAAATTAAAAAGCGCCTCTGACAGAGGCGTTAATTCCCAGAAAGACCCCACGGCCAGCAATATCAAACACTCACAGTCACGGCCAATCAACAAATATATGAGTATTAAGATAGAAGCATGCTCATCAAAAAAATTTTTGGATAAGTGGAAATTCTAAAAAACTATCAAACTGACAGATCACTTGGGGAGAGTGCAATGCACAATGGAGGGCACCCGAGGGGCACAAAGGAGGGGTACCGTGGGTACCAAAGGGAAAGGGCACGCGAGGGTGCCAAAGGGGAAAGGGGTAATAAAAGAAGAACACAAAGGGTCCCACCGTGATCGCCAATTTGTAGATCTCTAATTTAGAATAATCCACTTAAGGAAAAATTAAAGAATATGAATAAATAAGCATGAAATAGCACGAGGTGCTAAGGGGAATTTGTGATCGCCAGAGACACGAGGCCTCAAAAGATATAACAAATAATAAACATGGAGGGATCGCGAAAAATACCTTTAAAAGCGCGGGTGATTGTGAGTGCTCCTTTCTCTTCAAATCGGCCGGCCGATGAAGAGAGTTCTTCAATTTGATTACCCTTGCAAAAAAAAAGACACAAACACCAACAAAAGATAGGAATTAGAACATGGTGAGTGTAGCATCAAATCCTAAATAAAAATGTGAGTATGATAACATGGTGAAGAACACACCTTAAGGGTATTAGCCCTTAAACCCCTATGCAAAAGGGTGTGGGAGTATGATGATTGAATGCAAAGTAGAATAAGGGAAAGAGTGCAAGAGATGCACTTATGGGAGATTTCTCAACGTGGTTGAGAAGAAGAATTAACATGAAATAAACATGCATGCATGCATATGAATGATGATAGTAAAACATAAAAAAAAACTAATAAGAGCCTGTGCTTGGCTTGAATGCTCGATGGGGAGAAATCTTCCAAAGGATGATGAAGTTAAAGTGCATGAGGGATTCCTCCTTCAGCCAGCAGCAGCACCCTGCGTGAAGAAAGAAAAACAAAAAAAACAAAACAGAAGAAAGAAAAACAGAAGAAGAAAGAACAGAAAAAAGAACGGAGGGTGATAGGGAGAGGGATCGAACCTCATTAACAGAGCCAATGGCTCTATTAAATAGGTTGAGGAAGAGATAAACATGGGCAAGAGTCCCAAGAGGGAAATGATAAGAATGGGCAAGAGCCCAAACCAAGCAGGTATCTAACGAAGCAAGGACTCTCTGGGGAAAGGGCTGCGAAGCCAGAAGATGAAACACGCCCTTGGTCAGGGCGTCAATTCAAGAATTGACGACCTGTCAAGGGGCGTTAATTTAAAACACGCCCTGAGTCAGGGCGTTAACTCCCAGATCAATTTTGAAAATAAATATTTCTTTTATTTGGAAATTCTGAAACACGCCTCCGGGAGAGGCGTTAATTGAAACACGCCCCAAAGAAGGGCGTTAATTAACATTTTTCAAAATATTTATTCTTTTTTGAAAATTGGATAATTCCGAGAATTGACGCCCTCATCTCAGGGCGTCCTTTCATCAAGAAACGCCCCAGGTCAGGTCGTGTTTTAAAACACGCCCTTCACCAGGTCACGAATTTATAAAATAGGTAAAATGGGGAGAAATAGATAAAATGGGGGAGACACGCCCTGGATCAGGCCGCGTTTTAAAAACACGCCCCTCTCCAGGGCGTTAATTTTTAAAAAAAGAGGGAAAGGGGAGAAAATCCATGAAAAAATAGAAAAAACACTCAAATAAGCTAATTTGAGGGTCAAATGGGACATTACAAGGCAATATGAGAAATACTCAAAGTAATATCAATTTTGGCGCGTCTACACGGGGCTGGCCGACAGGGATGTGCTGTTTCTAGAACATCTTGGCCATTCGGCTTGTTGTAAACGTCAACCCCCAAACGGGGATTAACGGGCTCTCCATATCTTTGGGAAGATGGCAATCTGTGTCTTCCCGTGTGGGATGCTCCTCAGCTGTGTAAAACAAACTGTTGGGGCCATCAGACTGCATCACATCTCATGCTTTGAAAGGTTTGACAGTGCTATTATCGAGGCTGAGAATTGGTTTAGTGAGGCCCTCTGGAACCCCAATGTGGTCATGCTGCGGGTCGACCTTGGTTTCATTGACTTGAGGATAGGTGGCAGGGGGTGATGTTCTGCCCACGTCCCCAGTGACGGCAATATGTGAGACCGTCTTGGCATTGACGTACCCGGGCGGTGGTGGTGGGAACCAGTTGTCGCCGGAACTATTTCTTGTTGCCTTAACAGGGGTCTTGGCTTCAGAGGTCTTCTGAGACCGTTCTGCATATAGAGGAGTGTCCAATAGGTGACACTCGAATACTTCAAACGGGTGGAGGTCGGCAAATATCCTCCCCTCCTTCCCTTCCTGGGTGTATTTGAGGCACTGGTGTAGCGTGGAGGGCACCACCATGTTCTCATGTGGCCAGGGGTGGCCAAGCAATGCCTTGTACGAGATGTGGGAGTCAATGACATGTAACCGCACCCTCGTAGTAAGATCCGCCAGAGTGAGTGTGAATTCTGCTACCCCCAGCGGCACTTCACATTTCTGGTTGAAGCCAACGATACACATATCTCTGACTTTATCGAGACGCACGTTGAAGTGGTACCTCTGATATATTCTGTAGGGCAGGATGTTGATAGCTGCTCCGGGATCTATTAGGATTCTGCTCAGCTCTCGACCATTCAGCTATCCTCTCATGTACAGCGGCCTGTTGTGGCTGGTAGTGGGGAGTAGCATGTCCTCCTGAGTGAAGGTCACATTGGCCTCTGGCAGTGCTTCAGCCAAACATGCTTCATATTGGGCAGGCGTCTGTAAAGCAATAATGATCGTCTATCGGGTCTCTTCACTCAGGGAGAGGATTTCCCAAATAGTGAATCTCGCCGGGAACTTCTTCAGTAAGTTGACTACCCGACTTCCTACTCAGACATTAGACAACTTCATTTCCTCTACCCACCTGGGCTTGAGAGGATCTTGAACCGCAGCCCCTGATGGACCTGCTTCATCGGGCTTTGAGGCTGCACCCTTCTGCTTGGTGTTGTCTTCCTACTGTCCTTCATCAGTTGCCGTTGGGTGAGCTTCATCTTCATCTGGAACTCCAGAAGGCCGTTGGAGCAACGGGTGAGTATCCCCGATTGTAGGGTCAGCATCTCGACAAGGCTATTTTCCCTTTGACATTCTTAGAAATTCCAGAAAGGAAGGAGCGATAGTATTGCCCCCACTCTGACTGTATAAACTTGAAGGAGGAGGGATTTGGACTCCCCTGACCTCTGGAGGGGATATTTTATAGGGTTGCTCCCCCCTGAAGATGATATTGTGGTTGGCGGGCGGCTGACGCACCCATCTTCGGCCCGACCGGGTTGCGTGTGTAGCAGTCACTACTTCAGCCTGGCTTGCCCCGGCGGCGGGTGTAAAGCATATTTCCTCCTCATCTTCCTCATTGGGCAGGTTGAAAAGGGCAGACAGGGTATTGCAAGAGAGGACTATGTCCTTTGTGGCCTTGCTGACTTTTCTTTTCTTTCTTTGTTTCTTTTTCTTTTCTTCGGCCGGCACTTGCCCCCAGAATAGGCTGCCATCCTTGTGGTTGGATTTTTGTGACTTCCCTAGTGTTTTGATGATGAGCATCACTATGTTAAAAATTGTCATTTTAATCAGATATCTTGCGTAATGTTATGCAATTGAAATTTCCATGATTAACAGGAAAACTGCTATGAGGTAGTACCTTGTATGTCCGTACTATTCCTTTCATACTTCGTGTTATTTGTGTTTACTACACTTCGTGTTGTCCTTTTGTACGTCGTATTGTTCCAACTATGTTTGTTGATTGTCTTCGTGCTGTTTACTGAAGCAACTCGATTTGTTCTGATGAACTTCGAGTCGTTTTCCTGTGAACCTCGTGTCGTTTCTTCAGTATTTAGTTGCTCATCTCGAGTCATCCTTTTTATTTTTGCTCTTGTGTTTTCGTGTCATTTACTGTAGTTACTCGAGTCATTTTCCTGCTTTCACTGTTTTATCACGTGTCGTTGCAGCCGTTCCTGTCTTCTATCTTCGTGTTGTTTTTCCTAGACCCCGTGTCCTTTTTACTTTGTGACCACACTTCATGTAAGGTTCTGTTTTTATCTTCGAGTCGTTCGTAAGTTCGAGCAATTTTGTATTCGAGTCATTTTTTATGTCTTCGTGTTGTTTCTGTGTTTGTGTCTTCGTATTGTTAATTTTGTGTCTTCATGTTGTTTTTGTATTTGTGTCTTCGTGTTGCTTCTTTCTATCTTCGTCCAAGGTTCCTCTGATCGTGTGTTTCTATCGTTTCACTCCGTGTTATTTCCTTCTCACCTCGTGCTGTTCTCATCTGACCTCGTGTCATTCTCTTTTTATTTCATGTTGTAGTCATCTTGTGTATCTCGTGTCGTTCTCAGTATAGTGCATCTCGTATTTCTATCACATACCTCATGCAGTTTTAGCTTTTGTGGCCCTGAGTTTTAATGGTTTTAATTTCTTTGCAGGAGAAGAAGAAAAACAAAAAGAAGAAGGTGGTCCGAGGAAGAATATTCCCCAGTGTCTGGGCTGCACGTGATCCAATACTAAAGGAACCAATGCTATAAGGGCACGTGGAAAGAAGGTTCTGGATCGAGTGTGGGAGGCACAAGCATTCTTTACCTTATCCACCTGCTGCTGCTATATATTGAAGCCTTCGTCTACAGATGAAGGTTGATCGAAAGGGAAAAAGAAAAAGCAGAAGTGCAGAGAGTTCGATCCAGCAAAAGAAGAGAAGAAAATAGAGGGCAGAAACTGAAGAAGAGGAAGAAGAGAGAATAGCAAAGAGAGTGAGAGAGAGAGAGCTCGAAGCTGAAAGTTCAGAAAGAAGAAGAATAAGAAGGATTCTGGTTTCAGGATCAAATCTGAACCAATTTGCTCTATTGTGAGCTATATTCCGTGTTTTATCGTTCCAGCATTCAGTCTGCTGTATCTTTTTAGTTTCTTATTTTTGATCTTTCTTTACTGTTCTAGTTTTGTCTCCGATTCTCAGGTTGAGATCGGTGGTCCTCCTGTTCTATTTTCAAGAGAAGGGAGACGCTGTCTCCAGTTGCAAGTGGCCGTGTGCTCCTTGTGGGTTCCCTCTGGGCTTCAGAGGAAGAGAGACCTTGGTCTCTGGTTCTAGTGACTGCAGATCACTAGTGTTCCCTCCGGTTGGAGGAAGAGGAACTTGTTTCCTAGTTTCTAGGGACTTGGCATCCTTAGGGTTCCCTCCGGGTGTGGAGGAAGAGGGGAGGGTGTTCCCCTGGTGAAGCTGTGAATCAGCCGTTGTCGCAGACTGAGTCTGCTTGGCTAGCCGGTGCTAGTGGAAGCCTCACTTCGGTTTGAAGTGAGGGGTGGACGTAGGTAGACTGGAGGTCTGACCGAACCACCTTAAAAATCCCTGGCGCAGTGTGTTTGGTTTCTATTCTGGCTTTGGATCTATTCGGTAGATGCTTGTCTAGGCCGATCCATCTCTACCTTCCTAGCTGATCGTTCTGCGCGGTTAGTGTTTGACCGTTAAGATCTTTTTCGGAAACTCCTAATTGAGAACTTATTTTTTTAATCCTCAATGTTTTACTGGTAAAGGTCCATTCACCCCCCTCTGGACCTATCAATTGGTATCAGAGCGGTCTCTGGTTCAGAATCCAACGATTCTCAGAGGATCCTCTACGTGTTTCCTGTGTGCATTGTTTTGCTTGTGAGTTAGTGTTTGATATCTGTTCATTTGAACTGATGGCAATGGCTAATCCACCAATTTTTAAGGGACCTGATTTTGACATATGGTTCAGTGTTTTTCGTATGTTTGTTAAACAAGCTGATAAGGACTTGTGGAAGTTGATTTCACAAGGTCCATATGAACTGCCCAAGAGAAGGTCCAAGTGGACGGACAGTGAGAATCAGATGTTCCGAGAGAATCAAAAGGCCTTAAACCTAATGTTAACAGCGACTGATAAAGCCTTGCATTCTTGTTTCCATGATTGCAGATCCGCCAAGGATATTATAAACCAGCTGAAGCTAGCCCACAGGAGAAATGAAAGCACATGCATGATGGTTAGCAGAAGTGACCACAGTACCAGCCAAGAGGTGGAGGAGAATGAAGAAGAGGTAAACCTCCTCGAGAACTTTTCTATAGAAGATTGGGAAAATGCTTACAGCGATTTATCTGAGTCATATGAAAAATTGCAAAAATGATATAAAAAATTAAAAAGGAATAAGGGATTAGATAATTCAAGGTCTGACTGTAAAAAATGTGCTGAATTGAAGAGTTCTCATGATGCCTATGTGTCTAATCTACAAATGCTGAAAAAACAAAATGATGTGCTAATCAATGGAAATAAGAATCATGTAAGTGAGATTGATTCCCTGAGAAAATTCTCAGCTGAAAGCAAGGAAAGTTTAGAGAAGCTCAGGATTGAAAATAAAGTACTTGCTGAAAAATCTGAAGCCATTAAGTCTGTCAACTTTGAATTACAGAAAAATATTGTGAAACTGCAAAAAGACTTGAAAACTTTTAAGGATGGAAGAAAATCTGAAACTGACTCTGATGATCAGATTTTAATAAACGAATTAATTCAGAATGACAGACTAAAGGAAGAAATTAAGAAACTAAAACAATTGAACACCATCTTATCAGAGAGATTGCTGACATTTGAAAAGGGTAAACATGTGATGTCCAATAATTCAGAAGAAATTGATGAGTTGAGAAAGGAAGTTGAGAAATACATAATTGCCAACAAAGTCTTAAATGAGGCTATCAATTGCAGTGAACAAGAGACTGCAAGTTATGAGTTACACATTGCCTCTTTAGAAGAAGAAATCCAAGACTTAAGGAAATCTTTGTCTAAATTTGTTGATGGGCAAGAAAATCTGAACAAACTGCTGGGAGTAAAAGTCAATTTTCAGAAGGAGGGGTTGGGTTATAACCCTGTAAATAAAAAGATCTTTGAAAATAAAATTCAGACATATTCTGTTTCTAGCTCTACTTTTGAGAAAAAGGGGCTGGGCTACAGTCCAGTCATGAGTAAGGTCTATGGATCAAATTTGGAAACTGTTTTTGTTAAATCATCTGAACAGGAAAAACCTTCTACTTCTTCTCCACCTCACTATAAGGCTAAGAAAACACAAGAACAGGATAAAAAATAGAAAATGAATAAAAAGGGCTCATCTGTGCATGTTGATCACAGTCCGCACACACACTCATCTAAAAGGAAAATGTCATGCCACTACTGTCATAGACTTGGACATTTAATGCATGAGTGTAAATTGATGGAAAAAGATGATATGAGGGCCGGGATAATGAATGCTAAGAAACTTCATGATAAAAATTCTTCATTCCAGAAAAAGAAAATTGAATGTTTGCACTGTGGCAAACTAGGACACAGCATCGCACAATGCTGGTTTGCAAATGGTAAGAAAATATATTCTTCACATCATGCTAAATTTCCTGCAAACCATAATGATGTTGATAGGAATAAAGTTACTGCAAATAGAAAATACTCTGCATGTGTCAACTGTGGAAAGACAGGCCACAGGGCCATTGAATGCTGGCATGGTCAGGGTAGAAAAGAGAATTGTAAGAGAATGAACTCTTCTCATTGTTTTAACTGTGGAAAGCCAGGTCATAGGGCTGCAACCTGTTGGCTGGCAGGATACCAAAGCAATGCTGGTTTTGGTAAACAGAATTTTATCTCTGTTAATAAAATTTTTCATACATATGTGCATAAAAATCATGTTAATAAGAATGTGCATAAATCCAGTCTGAAACCTGCTGCATCTTGCTATTATTGTGGTACAATTGATCATTCAATGAATAATTGCTATCTGATGAAATCTGATGACCATGCTGCTAGGAGATTGGTTAGAAAACCTGCTAGGAATGTCACTGCTAACTCAGGACCCAAGACTTCTTGGGTGCCTATTCGTGCAAAATAGTTTGCTAACCTGCAGGTGTGCCTTGGAAGCTGAAGAATAAAGAGGAGTAATAAGTGAAGGCACTCGAAAAGAAAAAACCCCAGGATCTTAATATTCAGGTCAGTTCCCAATACCTGCTTTAATTCTGTTTTATTGTGATTTAAATTTGGTTCTGTGATGTAGTCTGTGTGCAACTAAATATTCCATGATCACGAGTGTTCTCCTCTGACTGCTTTGCTAAAATCTCTCTTGGTTGGATACTTGGTATCACGCTGTAATTCATGCTCATAGTCAGGGGGAGGCATACAATTATTGTGTCAACTTACTGATTCGTGCTCATTGCATCACATTCCATTTATTTGAAAAACCATAAGTTTACTTCAACGTATTACATTTCAGCTGATAGCATGTATGTTATTCAATAAATAATTAATATTTCCAAGAGTTGTGTGTGAGATGTCCTAGCGTGGGCTGAAAAGGAGCTTGTCAGGTCATCTGGTATCTGAAGAACCTTTGTCTGCCGATGTGGTTAGTTGGTGTTGAGTTCAGACATCTCATGAGGTTGCAGCTTATTGCCCAAGAGCATTCTCTGGTTACGAGATTGAATTTCCTCAGGAAGATTTCATTTGTGAGCTCCTTGGTCTTTACCGTCTAGAGTAATCTCTCACTTGCTGCCTTGCTGTAAGGAGTGCTTCTCATCTCATCTCATCTCTCTCCATTCTGTTTGTCACCTTCTTATCCTTTTCTTATCCCCTTTGGTTCAGGAATATTCTTGAAGAAAAATTCCTTCTTATAGCTTTGTTACTCTTATCAGATTTGATCAGAATACCTTAAACCACCCAAAATCTATTGTAACAAGTTACACCTGTTAATAAAGAACTTCAATGTATGGGGGTTATATCTTGTCCTTTAATCCTTCTAAGTTATCCTCTCTATTATTGGTCAACATAGTATAAAACTTTCTGTTAAATGGAAAAACCTTGCGGAGGATTTCGTTTTAACTGAAACTTATGTGAAGAGGGCTATGAAGAAAAAAATTGTGTTAAGTAAGGGCTCTGTCTTTTGTCCAAGATCATGAGAGGTGTTACCAGGGAATACGCCATACTTTGTGGCAGAGCAATGGCAATTGTGGAGAAATAGATATTCTAGATCAAAGAAGTCTAGAGTTTCTGTCATGATACAATTAGCTATCTCTGTTTCTTATAGAAAAGTTAAAATAAAAAAAGGGGAAAGAAAAGTCAACAAAAATTCATTGGTTTTCATTGGCATAAAGGTAGCCTGTCCTGAGTAATCAGGGATTCTGGTGTCTTATAAACATGTCTCCTTGTGTAAAAAGGGACAATTCTACCTAAGTGCTCAACAAATTGGTTGACTCTGTATGCCCTCTCTTGTCCTTTAAATGAAGTAATGAACCCTGCTTGACTATCTATTTGTTATTTCTTTGCCTGACAAACATAAGGAGTATTTTAATCGTGACCTTCTGTAGGCTAAGTACCTTTAACAGCTAGTTTTGTGATCTTGTTGATTTAATGTCTTGAGGTAACTGACCAAGGTATTCAGAAGAATATAATAAATCCATATATTGAAGAGCGAACTTTAACGGGCAATGGCTGTGTTACATATTGAATGAGGGTAGTCTGGGTATTTCCTGAAAAGTTCGATAAGAGTGAAAAGTGACCCCCCAAAACCCTTCTTGTTCCTCAAGGTTACATCCAAAAACCCTCGTGTGCCCTTGCCGCTTCCTGTTCCTCCTCGTGCCGATACGTCTCGTATGCTCCTTCAAACCCTTCTCTCCCGCTCATTTTTCTTCACGAAAATCTCATCTCCCCCACAGAGTTCTCTTCCGTTCTTGGTTCTAGCTTCATCTCCAGCAGCAACCAGCAAGAAAGAGTTGATACTCAGGGAGTTACGGCAAATGAATCAGCTAGAATCCGTCGCTCCTGTTGAAAGGAAGAGGAAGGGAAAAGAAACAGTTGAGGAGCCTTCGTCCAAGCAGCAAAGATGTCTAGAACCAGGAATAGCTGTGGAAAATTCTTCTGCACAAGGTACCAGGCCTTCTCAGTCTATCGTGTTTTTAGAGAGTGGGAAAATTATTCCTCCAAGGATAATAGATTTCGGCGATGAATCCATGGTTTTGAAGTTTCCAGAACTTTTGGAGATTTTTGAGTTTCAGGATTGGAGGAAATTCCTAGAAAATCACCGTGTCTACTACCCTAGCCTGGTAATGGAATTTTACAATAATTTGTCTTTGAGCCGGGATAGGTCTGCTCTGATCTCGTCTGTTAAGGGGATTGAGATAGCAGTACCATGTGACTCTCTCCACAAAGCTCTCAGTATTCCAGAAAAAGGGGAGGTGGAGAGAGGGTTTAGATATAGTCTGCATGAAGCCTTTTCGGTCATTACTGGTAAACCCAGTAACATTCATGACAAGGGGCAATTGAAGCTGAAAGCTTACCAAACCTTATCATTTCCCCCTCTTCACAAGCTTCTTCAGAACATCATTGCCTCTATAGTCACCCCACAGACTGGAGCTAGAGGAAGAATCACAGACACTCAGAGATTTCTTTTATTTTGTCTAATTCAGCATGTAAAGATCTGTCTGCCTGAAATTATTTTTTCTATCATGAAGGGGTGTATTGGGTCCAAAAGACACCTGCCCTACGCCGCCCATCTGACAGACATCTTCAAGTATTCAAAGATTTCTTTGGATGGAGAAGCCATGTCTGAAGTTAGGGGTCGAAACATATTTAACATGAATTTTATTTCAGTATTTTTGGGCTTGGAGGGTTCTTCTCTCATGGGGCAGGTTAAGGCCCAGAAAGTCAAAGAATCACAAGCTCAGAGAGAGCTTCTGGAACATCCTCAAGAATCTGCCCAAATAGTTTTAGAATTAGCTTCTGAGGTTACTTTACAGGAGACACCATCTGTACAACCACTGTCTGCTACTTCTGCTGCACCTACTGAAGCATCCCTATCTTTTCAAAGGCTTGTTGAGATTGCATCTGAAGAAGTTAGGATGTCTGAAAACAGCATTCAAACTAAACTAGATACAAATATTGGTGGTTTGTTTGATTCCTTTGGGAAGACATCAGAAGAAGTGAGGCTGCCCGTGGAACAGCCTGCTCAAGAGGAAGAAAGTAATGAGCAAGACCTTGCTGAGTTTGTTAATTTCATTCTTAGAGAGACTATGGAGAAAAGCTTGGAAGAGGCTGACAACATGGTTACAGCTGAAATTATAGAACAGGCACCTATTGAAAACTCTGTAGATGATGATCTCATGGAAGAAAGAGTGGATGAGTGTCAGAAGAAAGTTACTGACATAGAACAAGAAGCAGAATCATCAAGTGAAGAAGAAGCACCTGAAAATGTATTTCCTGAAAAAGAAATCCAAGCTGAAGATGAAGATCGGGTTCCAGCAGGGGACAGCCAAACGCTAGTACAAGAAGAAGCAGATGAGAGGACAGCACCTGGCTGTGAATCTTATGATACACCCCTAGGTCAACCTCGACTTCTATCTGCTCGGGCGCCCAACATTGAAGAACTCCTTATAAATTTGACTCAGCAGATGCAGAGACAGGATAATAAAATGGATGATATGCTCAAGTATGTCACTCTAAATATTAATCAAGTTCATTCCAGGCTACTGAAGCTTGAAATTTCTCTCCTGACTGAATGGAAAAAGTTCCTGCTAAACAAGAAAGCTTCAGATGATGCCACCAGGTCATCGATGGAAAGCTTGCAGGAGGTATGTTCAAAGATAGCAACAGCACTTCGTGAATTACAAGATGCTCATCTTTCCTCCTTTAACTCATCTGTCAGCATTATAGATCATTGTTTTGAGATCAGGACATCCTTAGAAGTTTTGAAAGGGTCATCTAGTGCCCTAGGTCCAGATGTCCAGAAGATCTATGACAAATTGATCGCTTTCTTAGCAGAAGCGAGAACTCTGACTGACAGATATGAATCTGTTAATATTCGCCAACAAGACATCATTTCAGAAGTGACACATGTCAGAAGCTCCGTTGTGTATTGGCTAGCTGAATTGTCCAATGACTTGAAGGATTTTCACTCTGCCTTGGGTTCAGCCCCTGGTCAGGCATCCTCCAGCAGAGGTCCAACTCAAGATTTCTCCTCTGTTGCACCTAGGGGTAGACCACCACAAGACAGGCCGCGTGGCCCTTCCAACAGACATGCCAGATTCTTTTCTCCTTAAAAAATAGTGTTCTGTATTTTTTGCTCATTTTGAGGCTCTCTTACACTCTTGGACTTATTAATTACATCTCATATCATTTGCATTTCTACCTCCTTTTGTTTCTTTCTTTTTGATGTTGACAAAGGGGGAGAACTCAAGTCTTTGCTACTACTATGATTGAGAATGATTTTTTTGTTGTTAATGATTCTTTAATATTCTTTAATGATTAATGATGGTGCTGATGATGTTTAGCTTTGAACAGGTTGAAAATTATTCCTGCAAAGACTCAAGACTCATAGTGTTGCCATCATCAAAAAGGGGGAGATTGTTAGATTTTTGTGACTTCCCTAGTGTTTTGATGATGAGCATCACTATGTTAAAAATTGTCATTTTAATCAGATATCTTGCGTAATGTTATGCAATTGAAATTTTCATGATTAACAGGAAAACTGCTATGAGGTAGTACCTTGTATGTCCGTACTATTCCTTTCATACTTCGTGTTGTTTGTGTTTACTACACTTCGTGTTGTCCTTTTGTACGTCGTATTGTTCCAACTATGTTTGTTGATTATCTTCGTGCTGTTTACTAAAGCAGCTCGATTTGTTCTGATGAACTTCGAGTCATTTTCCTGTGAACCTCGTGTTGTTTCTTCAGTATTTAGTTGCTCATCTCGAGTCATCCTTTTTATTTTTGCTCTTATATTTTCGTGTCATTTACTGTAGTTACTTGAGTCATTTTCCTGCTTTCACTATTTTATCACGTGTCGTTGCAACCGTTCCTGTCTTCTATCTTCGTGTTGTTTTTCCTAGACCCCGTGTCCTTTTTGCTTTGTGACCACACTTCGTGTAGGGTTCTGTTTTCATCTTCGAGTCATTCGTAAGTTCGAGCAATTTTGTATTCGAGTCGTTTTTTATGTCTTCGTGTTGTTTCTGTGTTTGTGTCTTCGTATTGTTGTTTTTGTGTCTTCATGTTGTTTTTGTATTTGTGTCTTCGTGTTACTTTTTTCTATCTTCGTCCAAGGTTCCTCTGATCGTGTGTTTCTATCGTTTCACTCCGTGTTATTTCCTTCTCACCTCGTGCTGTTCTCATCTGACCTCGTGTCATTCTCTTTTTATTTCATGTTGTAGTCATCTTGTGTATCTCGTGTCGTTCTCAGTATAGTGCATCTCGTATTGCTATCACATATCTCATGCAGTTTTAGCTTTTGTGGCCCTGAGTTTTAATGGTTTTAATTTCTTTGCAGGGGAAGAAGAAAAACAAAAAGAAGAAGGTGGTCTGAGGAAGAATATTCCCCAGTGTCTGGGCTGCACGTGATCCAATACTAAAGGAACCAATGCTATAAGGGCACGTGGAAAGAAGGTTCTGGATCGAGTGTGGGAGGCACAAGCATTCTGTACCTTATCCACCTGCTGCTACTATATATTGAAGCCTTCGTCTACAAATGAAGGTTGATCGAAAGGGAAAAAGAAAAAGTAGAAGTGCAGAGAGTTTGATCCAGCAAAAGAAGAGAAGAAAATAGAGGGCAGAAACTGAAGAAGATGAAGAAGAGAGAATAGCAGAGAGAGTGAGAGAGAGAGAGAGCTCGAAGCTGAGAGTTCAGAAAGAAGAAGAAGAAGAAGGATTCTGGTTTCAGGATCAAATCTGAACCAGTTTGCTCTATTGTGAGCTATATTCCGTGTTTTATCGTTCCAGCATCCAGTCTGATGTATCTTTTTAGTTTCTTATTTTTGATCTTTCTTTACTGTTCTAGTTTTATCTCCGATTCTCAGGTTGAGATCGGTGGTCCTCCTATTCTATTTTCAGGAGAAGGGAGACGCTGTCTCCAGTTGCAAGTGGCCGTGTGCTCCTTGTGGGTTCCCTCTGGGTTTCAGAGGAAGAGAGACCTTGGTCTCTGGTTCTAGTGACTGTAGATCACTAGTGTTCCCTCCGGTTGGAGGAAGAGGAACTTGTTTCCTAGTTTCTAGGGACTTGGCGTCCTTAGGGTTCCCTCCGGGTGTGGAGGAAGAGGGGAGGGTGTTCCCCTGGTGAAGCTGTGAATCAGCCGTTGTCGCAGACTGAGTCTGCTTGGCCAGCCGGTGCTAGTGGAAGCCTCACTTCGATTTGAAGTGAGGGGTGGACGTAGGTAGACTGGAGGTCTGACCGAACCACCTTAAAAATCCCTGGCGCAGTGTGTTTGGTTTCTGTTCTGGCTTTGGATCTATTTGGTAGATGCTTGTCTAGGCCGATCCATCTCTATCTTCCTAGCTGATCGTTCTGCGCGGTTAGTGTTTGACCGTGAAGATGTTTTTCAGAAACTCCTAATTGAGAACTTATTTTTTTAATCCTCAATGTTTTACTGGTAAAGGTCCATTCACCCCCCTCTGGACCTATCACTTGTCTGATGCTTTGTCAGCTTCCTACTCCTGTTTTATTGAAAGCTATTTTAATTCCTACCACGGGACATAATCTCGTACCACTAAAGGTTCCAGTTCGGGCTATACATATTCATCTAGCCCGTTTATATAGTTTTACAGCCGTCGGGCCTCTGGACTAATTTCCTTGACCATCGGCAATGGAGTCTGTCTTCTCCAGTTGTGTGTAGGTATTCTGATGACTGCAGGTGGATTGGTCCACATAGGTGCCACCTCTGGTAGAGTGGGTCGTGGTGTGACACCACGGATCTGCACCCCCACTTTCGGGCGAGGTGTGCCCTTCTTCTTGGTCTTTGTAGGGACTTGCTGCCATCCCCCTTGTTCTTTTATTGGTGCTAGGAAATGGGCTTCATAAGCATGTTGAGTGCTGGCTTCTGTGATCTCTTCAGGTAACGCCTGATATAGGGAGACCATATTGACTGCGGCTCTTCTCAGAGGTGCTTCGTGAGGTTGTGGAGGGTCAACCTTGTACTCCCCCAAGTCTATCTCTTCTTTCTTGACCATGCCTTCAATGATATCCTTGAAAACATAGCAATCTTCAATCGGGTGCCCCAGCATCTGGTGATAGGTGCAGAACCTTGGGCTATCTTTTCTTTTCAGGTCTTCTGGCCTTTTCGGTTCGGGCAGGGTAACCTTATCATATTGGGTCATTCAGTCAAACAGAATCTTGGTTTTCTCCTTCGGGAAGGAATAGGCCTTCTTCATTTTTTCCCGGAGTGAGGGACCCTCTCGGTCATCTCCGGCTTTAGCAGGCTGAGGGGTAACTGCCTTCTTGCATGTCTTTTTGTTGTTCAAATGACTTAATGTCAAGAGTGTTTGCTTCTTTAGGCGCTGAATGCCGCTCTGATATTTTTGCCTTCTGTGCAGTGACAGTAGTCGATGTAGGGGCAGGTCTTGCTAAAAAGGCTTCCACCTCAGCCACGACATTGTTCAGACGGTCGAATGATCGGATTTCTATTCCAATCATCTTTTCTAATACCTCTCTCCCGAGGTTCTATTTGCAGATTTGTATGGCATCCTCCTGATGCGGGGGCCGCTTGCACCTCATTCCGAGATTCCTCCACCTCTTAATGTATTCAAGGGATGTTTCATCTGCCCTTTGTCTTGTCGAGTAGAGCTCGACCACTGTGACCTCCCTCTCAGTGACATGGAATCTTTCTCTAAATTTCTTCTGCATATCCGGTTAGTTGCTGATCGACCCGATCGGAAGGCTGGAATACCATTCAAATGTGAGCCCCGTCAGCAAGGACCCCAAAAACTTCAACAGATATAACTCATCAGTGGCTACATCGCCCATGACGGTCATATAGTAGGCGACATGTTATTTTGGGGATCCCTTCCCATTGAACTTGTCGAACTTAGGTGGCTTGTTGACCCCAGGAGGGAGTCGCTTAGCCGCATGATGTGGTGGGTATGGCACCCAGTATGCGTCAAATGCGACGTAGTCGCCTTCACTTTGCTCGGCAGGCTTCAGCTCGATCATCCTTTCTACCATCAGCTTGTTCATGGAAGTCGGATCGACTGGTTCTAGATAGAAGTGTGCATGCTGTAGATAGGGAGTGACCAAGGCGGTCACCTGCGGAGGAGGACGCAGCAGCGGAGGTGCTTGGTGCACCTGCGGCAATACTGGCGGCATCAGAGGCTGTGGTGGGCATTGCTGAGTGGTCACAAAGTTGGGTTCTACCGGCTGAGGCAAGGTATAAAGTGGTGGGAAGTCACTCGGGTTGAAGACTCCCCGTAATGATTCGGCTTGCATCTCTGGCTGCTTGGAGGTCGAGGCTTGCTCTGTCTTTTCCATTAGCTGCTTCTTCAGAAGCTCTATTTCCTGCTGATATCTCTAGAGTATCATTAACACCGACGGGTCCATGGTTACCGTGGTTTCCGCGGTCACCACATTTGTAGTTAGAATGGTGGACCCGTCAGTCAGGACTTGCTTTCCTTTTGCAGCAGCCGGCATCTCTCTTGCGGCTTCTGTTCTTCGGGTGTTTGGCCTGGGTCTTTCGGCCAATTGGGCCAGCTCCTGAGGTTCCTCAGGTAGTCTTCCATATTGGCTGGACACTCCAACCATATTGCAAGTGAAGACTTGCATTTCTTTCTTTCGGCAATGGACCCTCCTCTTTGGATGTTGAGGGAAGGTCAGTCTCTCGAAGACGGAGACTCTTCTTTCCTCCTGCTAATGAGGAGTGGCTTTATCAGCTTTGATCCCTAAGTCATCTTTATATCCATTGTCGTCAACTGATGACGTCATTCCTCTTGCTTCTTCTTCTTCTTCGACTACCATTGGTGGACAATCGTCTTCTCTTGCCATGGATAGTTGCAACAGCCGTTGTTGGCCCAATGAGGGGTTGCCCATACCCCTGAAGTAATTTCTGATCATACTGGTCATCTCTTCCTGCCCTAGTCCCTGATGTAGGACTGGGGATGGTTGTCGACCTCCAATCGGAGGGATATAGGCCAATCGAGCTCTTTCGGCGGGCTGTTCAAATCTTCTCCCTGCTGCAGGGATACCAGCTTGTCGGGCACACGCCCCAAAACTTGTGTGGTGAGGAGGCTCTGCAAAAGTCTCTTCTGTTTTGGGGGCTAGTGCCCTCTCATTCTTTTTTTCTCCCGGATGGGCTTGGAGTGGTAGTAGACAGGCACCTCATGGTGAGTTGGTTGGATCCTCTTAGGGACCCTGACTTGCTTAAACTTCTTGGGCCTTGGGGCCAGCTCTCCCCGGCTTTGACGGCCTTCTTCTTCTCTCTCAGCCCTCCTTCCGGAAATAGCCGGGAAGGAGTTGTGGGTTGGCATAGCAGCAACCACCTGGTCTGGAATTGCTTGGGCCTCACGTCCGTCCAGGAAGATCCGGACACCCTCAATCAGGAAAGACTTCCCGGACACTGACAACCGTCCGGTCATGGGGATAGTAGCTCTTCGGTGGGAACTCCCCTGGCGGAGACTCCGGGGCTTGTAGTAGTAAGTGGGGAGAGCCCCTTGAGCCACATGATGCACAATGCAGATAATCAACTGAGTCTGTTCTGTCGCTAGACCCCTGCAGCTTCGGGCGTTGTCAGCCCTTGTCTTATTGGCAGCTTCTTGCTCGGTCGGCTCTGAAAACTCGACCTCTAGTATGTCAGTGAAGGCTATCCCTAGGAAGTTGGGGAAGCCGACCACCGGTGGGAAGGAACCAAAAATCATCGGCATCGCCAGGTACCCGTCAACAGAATGGTTGGCCATGATCTCGGGGCCAAAGGCTAGCGCAGTGAGTCCAGCAGCCATCGTCACTTTCACTGCGAAAATAGAATAAGCAAACGATCAGACATCTTTGAGGGGGGGCCCAGGGCCCGTTTATCTGGGCAAAGAGATGATAGGAGAACTTCATCCCACTGGCATGCCGGACTTGTGGGGGATGAGAATCTTTTATTTAGAAAAATATAATTTCTTAGGGCATGCCAGTCACTAGGTGACGAGTTTATTATGCTCTCAATCTGACCCGAGTCGGGCGAGAGTGAAGTTCGTGTCGGGATCAAAAGTCCGCTATACCATAAAGGCTATGGCGTTAATTACATCCTCCAATAAGAAGGAAAACCTCTAATTAATTGCCGAGATAACGAGCCATTCGAGGCTAAAATAGAATGCAAGAGAGTGCATGTGATGATGAAGCCTTTAAGGCCATATGGAATGATTCATTGGTTATTTTCTTAATCATGCAGAGCAGACATGGTTCATTAAGTTTGAGCCCCCGATACGGAGCGGAGGACGTAGGTCCGGAGACCACCATCGTGTATAGCCAAGACTTCCGGTCGGGCGTGACCCGGCCCTCCGTCGAAGCCATTTGATATACCGAGGTCTCGTTCAAGCAAGCATGAATTAATGAGGTGCATACGAATGCATATCTATGTCTAATGCATGAATTGGGAGAATGCATAATGACAGAAGATTTTAACTTGAAGAGTTTCTTTTTATTTGATTCATGGTTTATTACATTGATCGACACAAGCCGTGGAAGGTGAGGGTTGACTCGAGAATGAGAGAATAGTTAAAACGGTGTGACATACATATTTTTATTCAAAACCAGTGCGGGGTAGCGTAGGTATAGGGGTTATACGGTGCGGCATAGCGTAGGAGTAGGGGTTTAAATGGCGCGGTGGGGGTGAAGGCCTTAACCGGCACGCCCCGCCCAGGGCGCGCCGAATTAGGGTGTGCCGGGTGTCGGCCAAATAAAAACCAGAAGTTTTGAGTGTGAAGCTATTCCGGCGTGGGGGGGTACCCACCGTATTAGACAGCGCCGGATTTGGACCACGCCAGATTAGCTGATTTTTGAGGTATTTTTGAGTATTTTGAGTTTATTTAGTTTATTAAGATGCATTGAGTTGATTGATAAGTGAATTGGGGTCTAGGATGCCCTTAAGACAGGGTTGAGACTCATGTAAGGTTCATACTCGAGCACGAAAGTTAATTGTTTTGAAAACGTATCTTATCAAGTCCGAGCTGTGAGGGCAATTAGTCAATAAGTCTGGAGAAATTTTGGCAGCACCTCCCCCTCTCCAGAGGATTGCGGGGGTAAAGCGGAGGCATACCCACGGATGGGGTAAGCTCCTTAATGCCGGGTGGCACAACGGCGGGCGGCAGACCCAAACAGATAGGAAATCCCGAGGACTAGCCTACTAGGGGCACCATCATTCCGTGGGTTGAACACGATCGGATAAGATGACCAATGAGGGAGGTGAGGACCCCGAGGGCTAGCCTACGAGGGGCACAAGACCCATAGTCGATTCATGATCCGGAAAAGGGACGACTAATAGGGAAGGAAACCCCAAGGGCTAGCCTACGAGGGGCACACATCCCATAGTCACCACAATATCCCTAAGGATAGTGGATTTGATATCGGGTTAAACCCCTGTCAATGTTCACCTCCTGGCCCATAGGGGATTCACATCATAAATGGACACGACCCTTTTGACCCCGTGGTGATTCAGAGATGCTGATGGGGAATGTCCCCCCTCCCAGGTTATAGATTGTCATTCTAGAGAAAATAAAGCACATCAGTGCAATCCGTGCACAAGATAAGAAGGTCTTTCAATCATTACACCGTCTGCACTTAGTCACAGACCAAGGGAAGCTAGATGGTTAGTAGGTTAGCATGGGTCGACATGCTGGCATCCGGGACCAGCAGGTTAGCATGTGGCCTATGTAGATTGAGAGGGGAAAATGCTCGAACAATCAACATGCAGTATACATAGAAGGCGATGATGCCAGAGAGACCTTTGCCCAGCTTGTAGGGACGGCCCCGTTTCATCTAGTCCATGATTAGGAGAGGAGAGGTAAAGAGGGTCCGATCTTGGGATTGACCAGAGAAGCACATTTGTGTATGCTTCTAGTGTCACATATCCCTAATGGGCATGAGAGAGCTTGGTATGAGCATCTTAACACAAAGAAACCCCAGGGATGTGGGGGTGACATCAATATAGCCCTGAGGAGAACCAGGGCGTACTCGGTATCACGAAATAAAACTTGACATTCACACACGAGGCAGTTGGACATGTGAATCGAGGGAAGAGTAAGGGAAGCATATACATCATTGAATATTATTCATTCCATCAACGAGAAAGGAAAGCCATAGAACATCATAAGCATTCGGCGCGGCCCGGTATTGTCGCTCAGAAGCCGCTTTATCCATTACAACAATGAGATTACAGAGGAGGAATAGATAGGGAGATTGTGAGGGGGGGAGATAGGCTCATATCATCGCCCCTCCCCCCCTCACTTACACTATATCAAGAGGGAAATAAAAGGGGGATCGTCAGGAGAAAACCATTGGAACCCACCTAAGATCTTCACTGTAGAAAATAGAGTATCAGAAAAGGCCCTTCCCCTCCGACCTCGAGCTTCTTCGGGTAGATGGACGAGCGAGGGTGGTTCTCTGGCTCTCTCTCAATAAACCATGCTTGTTCCCCTTTTTCTTCCTATTTTTTTCTTTGATTCTATCCAATCCCCTTTTTCTTCCTATTTTTGACTGTCTCTCTATTGGTTTATATATATCATTCCTCAGGCGTGATTCTTCCCCGGCGCGAGGTGAGCGCGCAGTAGAAGAGGTTGAAATTGCTTTTGCATGTCGAGAAGAGGGCGCTGGAAAGGGGGGGCACCGGGAAGAAGGCGCGCCGAATTAAGCCCATTCCATCGTGCTTGCTTGGCACGAGCCAGATAGCGGGCCCTGGACTGACCCCGGGTGTCACTATGACCCTTCATCTCGTCCTGATCTCACAAAACCACGGCGTGAAGTACTGGCAGAGCTTTAAGGCTGCTGAACGGCTACTTTCGGAACCTCGCGCATCTTCAGCTCGGACACGCGGGTTTTCTACTGACATGGCCTTCGGCACAGTGATTTGTGCTGCTGGCTTGACTTAACCTGCATTGGGAGCTTTCACGGGGAGTAGTATATTGGGTGTCATTGATCGCGGGACTTCAGTATACTACCCGGGGTAGGGATGTCAAATATATCCGTAAACCCGGTTACCCGCTTCACCTGATCCGTGACGGGTCGGGTAATACCCGCATAATCGGGTATGGATATGGATTCGGGTATTTTTAAAATACCCGTTTCATATTCGGGTCGGGTATGGATTTAGTGCATCCGAATCCATACCCGATCCGAACCCGTTCTTAATAAATAATATATTAATTACTCTCTCTTCACTCCATAAATCCCCATATCTTACCTTCCCTCGTAAGTTGCAAACTTGCAATGACTGTTCGATTCCCACTTTCCCTCCCTAACCGGTTGCCTTCTTTTATAAATAATACCTTCCCTTATAAGCTATAAATAATACTTGGATAAATAATACGTTCCCTTGTAATTTGTTAACTATAATTACTCTTCCTCTCCCCATCAAGGCAGCAATCACGATTCACGATTCACGTTGCCTTTCTTAAAAGTCAGAATCTCAATCGACGGCCAATCTTTTACCCTACGGCTTGCTTACTTGCTAGTTGCTATACTCTGCTAGTCTTACTATGTTACTCTTTAGTCTTTACGACTTTACAGTTTACCTGACTGCGGACTGCACAGGACGACAATGGTCATAGACTCATAATACGTATACGGCATCCGGCATCCCCTAGACCTGCACCCCTCAGCCGCTTCGGGCCACCGGAGCAGTTCTCTGAGAGGTATATGCTGTTCACTTTCTGTCTGCTTGCTGTTCCGTTTGATGACTTGGTCCTCTGCTTGCTTTGTGCTTCTCTGCGTACACATCGCCATGGCCCATGGGTTATTTATTCTAGTTCTTTTGATGGGGAAGAAGAACACTTGATCTGCTTTACAGATTTTGGTGTTCATAAAAAAATAATGTCCTTCATGTAATCGATCAACTAAATCCAGGATTGTTTATTCTAGTTCAACTACAATAAGATATGTGGAATATGCATGTAGGCAGTAGGCTGTAGCTTGTCCTTTGGTTATTATAATTTATTTAACATCATGCAAATGTAGAGAAACATTGATTAGTTAATGACTTAATGCTTATTTAACTTAACATCATGCAGATGTAAGAAGCTTCTGTTAGTTAATTTTTATTTAACTTAATCTATCAATTTTGTTGACGTTTGTTCAACCAAGTCTCATCCTGCAATACATGTACGTGAGGTTTGATTTCAAGTGTTTTATATATTGATCCTAATCCTCCTGGACTATTCATATGTAATATTTTATTTTTATTTAAAACTTTAGTTATTTGTATGACTTGCATCATTTACGTTTTATGTGTACAAGTTAAATATTTTGGATATTGTGTTAATTGTCATTGTGTTTTTATGATATTTAGGAATTATGGATTCAAATTCTATCACACCTATTGATCCAACTCCAAGTCCAACGGTTAATTTTTAGTCAACACCTAACACCTCACTATCTCAAGTTTCAAGACTTGTCGGTGATGACAATGACAGGAATGATGAATCTATTGATAATGGAGGTGACATAGTTGTTAGTAGAGTGGTGGATAATAAGACAGACGTGAATATGAAGAAAAGTGGAGATGGAAAAGAACCAGAAACTAGCAATGATGATATTGATATAGCCATTCCAAAAAGAAAGTTGACATCCGATGTTTGGAATCACTTCAAAAGACAAAAAATGGGTGACAAACTAAAGGCAGAATGTAATTATTGCAAAAAGATGCTCACCGCGGAAAGTAAAAATGGGACCTCACATTTACTTGAGCATTGGAGAAGATGTGTCTGTAGGAAAACAAGAGATATTAAGCAATCCTTCTTAAATCCAAGTAAGAATACTACAGGAAATTCAAAGATTGGTACTTATGTTTTTGATCCTGAAGTTTCAAGATGAGAACTTGCTTGTATGATCGTCTTGCATGAATACCCACTTTCTATCGTGGAACATGTTGGGTTTAGGGACTATAGCCACAGCCTACAGCCTATCTTTAAGATGATATCAAGAAACACAGTTAGAAGTGATATACTGAAGATATATGATGCTGAGAGGAGCAAACTTATGCATGCAATTGAAAGTAATGCAAGTAGGGTTGCTATTACAACTGACATGTGGACTGCTAACAACCAAAAGAAGCACTATATGGTGGTCACAGCACATTATGTGAACGAATCTTGGAAATTATGTAGTCGCATTATAAGGTTTCATTCTTTTCCTTGTCCTTTTTTATTATAACACCTTTTTATTTGGTTGTGATAAATATATCAACTTGCATATTCTAATCATTTTTAAATTTAATAGGTTTAAGTACATGCCTGCTCCAAATACTGCTGATGTTCTTTCAGATGCATTAATGGAAACTTTAATGGATTGGAATGTTGATCGTAACCTATCTTCATTGACAGTTGATAATTGTTCTACTAATGACAGTGTGATTGAGAAAATGAAAGGCAAACTTGATACTGATACACTTGTCCTAGGTGGAAAATATTTTCATATGAGGTGTGCTGCACATATTCTAAATTTGATTGTGAAGGAGGGGCTTAACAAGTTTGATAAGGGAATTGATAGAGTGCGTGAAAGTGTTTCTCATTGGATAGCATCACCAAAGAGGGTAGAAAAATTTGAAGAAACAGCTAGACAATTAAAAGTAACTGTTTCTAAGAAGTTAGCTTTGGATTGTAAAACTAGATGGAACTCTACATATTTGATGCTTCAGTCTGCCTTACCTTATAAAGAGGTTTTCAGTCGTTTTAAGTATCGTGACTCAAGATTTAAATGTGCCCCTACTGAGGAAGACTGGTCAATTGCTAAAGAGTTATGTGATAGACTGGAGAGGTTTTATGATGTCACTAAACTATTTTCAGGAGATACGTATCCAACAACGAATCTGTTCTTTATGGAAATTGTTGAGCTCAAATTGTCAATTTATAAATGGATGTCTTCTAGCATTGATGAAATAAAAGAAATGTCACTCGCTATGATATCAAAGTTTGACAAATATTGGGATGAGATTCATGACATGTTGGCTATAGCAACTGTATTGGACCCAAGATACAAGATGGCTTCAATTAAGTGCTATTTTCCTTTGATTTATAGTGAGAGAGAAGCAGAAGGTAAGATAAAAGAACTTCTAAAGAGTATAGCTAACCTGGTCAAGGAATACCAAGCAAAGGAACAGAAAAAGATTGAATCAATGACTCTTGGTTCTTCTCAAACTCAGTCAAGTGCTTCTTCTTCTACGGGATCTAAATATGCTTTTGATACTTGGATTCAAGAAAATGAAGTTGAGGATATTCTCAAGACAGATCTAGACACTTACTTGGAAGAACCTCGTGCACCAAGGGTTGAAAACTTTGATATATTACTTTGGTGGAAAACTTATGGGTTAAGATATCCTATGCTCCAAAAGATTGCTAAAGATATTTATGCCATACCTATGTCTACTGTTGCTTCTGAGTCAGCTTTCTCTACTAGTGGTAGAATGTTGAGTCCACATCGCAGTAAACTCCTACCTACAACATTAGAAGCAATGATGTGTTCCCAAGATTGGTTGTGGGCTCTTAAGAAAGGTAAGTAAATACTTTTGAATTTAAGCATCTTGCTTATTTTGAATTTGCATGTTTCTTGTTTATTTTAATCACTTGGTATCTTTTTTGTTTATCTTTTATTAGATTTAGCAGGTTCCGATGGTTGTGTTGTTATGACTTGTTTGGAGGATATGGATATCACAGACATACAGGTAAACAAAGTTATTCACATTGTTGATATTATATCTTTATAATATACTTATATTGTTGTTCTAACTTATGACTATTCTTTTATAGTTATGTGCTGCAACATCATCTGAAAGGCCAGCACCGTGAAGAAAAAAGAAAAAAGATTGAAGTGTTGCTATATCACTCTTGTTAGTTGAAATGATATAAATTTATCACATTTTTGTGACTCTAATGGACTTATCACTTTACTTTTGAAAATCACATTCTATATGTCTGAGAAACATTTAAAATCGCAAAACAAATTTATCATATTTTTAAGCTTGTGGATTCTTCCTGCAATCTGGACTTTTTTTTAAGTTGGTGTAGGATGTCGGTTTCTCCGCTTCAGTGGGCCGCATCATTTGTCTTTGAGGCTTGATCACCATTGAATATAGTTTGAGTGCCAACAAATGTCCCTCGCCGAGCTCAAGGAATTGAAGGAGCAATTGATGGAGCTCTTGAAGAAAGGATTCATCAGGCCGAGTACTTCCCCATGGGGAGTGCCTATACTATTTGTAAAGAAGAAGGATGGATCGATGAGACTCTGCATTGACTATCGGTAGTTGAACTATCTTACTATCAAGTACAAGTATCCACTACCGAGGATCGATGAATTATTTGATCAAATATCTGGAGCCAAATATTTCTCAAAGATTGATCCCAGGTTGGGATATCACCAATTGAGGATCAAGGATGAGGATATTCACAAAATGGCATTCCGAAGCAGGTATGGGCATTTCGAATTTATTGTTATGCCTTTTGGACTAATAAATGCCCCTGCAGCCTTTATGCAATTAATGAACAACATATTTAGGCCTCACCTAGATCAATTCATAGTGGTCTTTATTGATGATATATTGATATATTCAAAGATCGAGGAAGATCATGAAGAACATTTGAGGACTACATTACAAATACTAAGGAAGAATCAACTTTATGCCAAGCTTAGTAAATGTGATTTCTGGCTCGAGGAGGTATATTTCTTAAGGCATGTGATCTCAAAGGATGGGTTTTCTGTTGATCCGTCAAAAGTCGAGGCTGTAAAGAATTGGGAAAGGCCGACAAATGTAACCAAGATCCGAAGTTTCTTGGATCTAGCTGATTATTATCGGTGATTTATAAAGGACTTCTCCAAGATCGCTATTCCTCTCACTAGGCTAACCCGCAAGGAGATTCCTTATAAGTGAAATGAAGATTGTGAGAGAAGCTTTCAAGCCTTGAAAGACCATCTGACAATTGCCCCAGTCTTGGCATTACCAACCGAAGGAGAAAAATTCGAGGTATATACCAATGTATCTGGCATTGGTCTCAGATGTGTCTTAATGCAACAAGGGAGAGTCATTGCTTATTCTTCCCGGCAGTTAAAGAAGCATAAGGAGAACTACCCGGTGCACGACTTAGAGTTGGCCGCGGTAGTATTTGCTTTAAAGATCTGGAGACACTATCTCTATGGAGAACACTTCACCGTGTACTCCGATCACAAGAGTCTCAAGTAATTATTCTCACAAAAAGAATTAAATATGAGACAAAGGAGTTGGTTAGAATATCTCAAGTACTTAAACTTCACAATACAATACCATCCTGGAAAGGGTAATCCCGTAACTGATGCCCTCAGTCGAAAGCCGAGAGCGTTATTGGCCAACTATATGATCCAAGACTGGAAGATGCTGGAACAATTTTCCAAGCTTAATATAAGTATGGACAAGGAGAAATGATGTATTACTCTATCCCATATAAGGATACAACCGGATTTACTCTCCGAGATCAAGGAACTTCAAGACAACAACCGATGTTAGTAGAAATAAAGGGCAAGCTGGAAGAGCAACCCGATTTCAAGTTGGCACCCGATGGAAGATTATTATTCCGAGAAAGGACTTGTGTACCGGACTGCCTGGAATTGAAGAAGAAAATCTTAGTCGAAGCTCACCGATCAAGGTACATAATTCATCCCGGATCTACCAAGATGTACCAGGACTTGAAACAGACCTTTTAGTGGCCCAACATGAAAATGGAGGTAGCAGACTTCGTTTCTCACAGTCTCACATGCCAACACGTCAAGGCGGAACACCAAAAGCCTGTTGGTAAGTTACATCCTCTAGACATTCCCAAGTGGAAGGGGGAAGATATCAGCATGGATTTTATCATGGACTTGTTAAATCCAAAGGTGGACATGACGGAATATGGGTTATCATTGATCGATTGACCAAGTCGGCACACTTCTTGCCTATAAAGAGCTGCTTTATACATCAAAGAGGTTGTCAGATTGCATGGAGCTCCCGTTTCAATCGTGTCTGACCGAGATCCTCACTTCACTTCTCATTTTTGGAAGGGTATACAACATTCGTTAGGGACGAGACTCAACTTTAGTACTGCTTTTCATCCTCAAATGGATGGTCAAATCGAGAGAACGAATCAGGTCGTGGAAGACATGCTAAGAGCCTGCATTATTGATTTCGGTGGAAGCTGGCATGATCACTTGCCTCTAATCTTGTTTGCTTATAATAACAGTTACAAGGCAAGTATTCAATTGGCACCCTTCGAAGCATTGTATGGAAGGAGTTACCGCTCACCAATATGGACGAAGTTGGGGAAAGGCAACTACTAGGCCCGGACATGGTAAGGGATATACCGAGAAGATTCAAATCATTAGAGAAAGACTTCAGATGGCTCAATCGAGACAAAAGACTTACGCCAATACTAGAAGGAGAGACCTCGAGTTCCAAGTTGGAGATCACGTCTTTCTTAAGGTTTCCCCAGGATGAGACATTAGAAGGTTTGGTGTTAAGGGCAAGCTTACACCAAGATATATCGGTCCCTTTAAAGTGCTGGAAAGAGTTGGCGAGGTTGCCTACCGGATCACCCTGCCACCACAGTTATCCGAAGTCCATAATGTGTTCCATGTGTCTATGCTCAAGAAATATGTTCATGATCCATCCCACGTCATAGAACATTATGACATGGTGATACAAAAGGACCTTACTTATGAACAAAGACCCTTAAGGATCCTGGCTCACGAGGTTCACATGCTAAGGAACAAGACAATCCCTATGGTAAAGATTCAATGGGACAAGAATCTTAAACGAGAAGCCACATGGGAGACAGAAGAATCGATGAGGAAAAGATTCCCAGACTTATTTCAAGATCGTAGGTACTCTGGACCCTCCATGTCTATATAGAATTGAATTTGGGGACCAAATTCTTTTAAGTGGGAGAGGGTGTAGCACCCTAGATATAATTATAAGGAATGAAAATTTCTAAATGAATTAAACACATAGCAGGTTCTCTAATTAATAAGACAAGGGCCCAAATAAAACATAATAAAATAAAGCCCAACACCTATATATGAGTTGAGCATTAAAAAGCCCAACCGATATATATCTATATATATATATATATAGAAATGGGCCTTAATAAACAAAAGCCCATGACCCGTCCTATGACTATGGGAGTATAGGGTATAATACACATATAGGTATCTAATGGGGGTTGTTTTCAAAAGCCCAAAAACCTCACCACATTCGAACTCTGCATGGGAACTTTAGGGTTTTGGTTCTTTGGGAAAGTAGCTACATATTTTGATAGGAAGAGATTAGCATGGGAAATTCCAAACCCATTGGGATTCTTTACGTAGGAATTTAATTCCCAATAGGAAGCTTAAATCCCAAATTTTATCAATATGAACAGGGACAAGCAGAGCATCAAATTGCTGCTGCATTCGAAGGAGTCATCTTTCTCAATTTCTTCTTGCGGTCGTAGTTGCCGTGGGCTTTTCTCCTCTGCTTCCACGGTCGTTGCTGCATGAAGGAGCAAGCCTCATCTGCCTCGTTGCTTCATCCTCATCCTCCTATTAGCATACATGAAGAAGTGAAGCCTGATGTTTCTTCTTCTTCCGTCTTTGTTGCGATTGCTGCCGAGCTACTGCTGTTGCAGTTGCATATCTCTTTTCTTCTCTGTCCGTAGTTCCGTCAAACCAAAAGAGGTAGGTTTTCTCAAGTTCTCAAGCCCAAAAAGATAGTAAATAGAATAGTACATGCATAGACGATCATATTAGCATGCTTACATCTTGTATTTGTGTTCATGATCTTGAGGTTTTCATAGTTTATAGGTTTTCTATCTACATGAGAATTAGCGACCAAGAAGTGGCCGCCAATTAATGAACGATCGCGTGGAAAGTCACCAATTCTGAATTTACGACGGTCTTCTGATCGCCAATTAATGAGCGACCATACCCCTGTCGCCATTTAGTCTGGCCTAATTAATAATTAACCCACGCTTAAAAATTTAATATCTATGAAACCTGACGTTAAAATTCTTGCATGAGCATATTTCTGGATTCTCCATATTTTTCTCTATCTATCCATGTCTTCAGTTTCCTAAAAATTCATGTAAACATCAAAACATTACTATTCATGCTAATTAGAAAGAAATGAATAGTATTATGTGCCTGAGAACGTACCTACCTAATGCATTTTAATTTGTAGCAGTAAATGAATGGGCGACTGTCAAGCAGATGCTAATTAATGAATGAGTGCCTCTACAAGGAGGCGTTATTTCTTAAAAGTTTCAGAAAAATAAAGTTAAATGGAAAATCATGAATCTGCAACAATATCATAGACGTTATTTAAAATTTAAGCGTCATCGTATACGAATGCCAATTACAATTAAATTTATTGATTTCTAAAAATTACTAGAATTAGCACCCATTCACAGAGTCACTAATTCTTATTAGTTTCCATAGAGCTTTGTTAAAAATAAGATTGAGCGACTTTTCAAAAACCCACTATTTCTAGATATAGTGACTTCGGATTGGATGCATATTCTTGCTCTCTAAGGTTTTATCAGTTTTCTGGCTCATATCGCGGGTCTATTGACACTCTCATCTCACATTCGTAGATGGAGTCTTTATTTTATTTATATCGATTACACACTCAACTCTTGGTGATGATTGGACCCTCCGCATGATATTCCTTCCTTTGGACTGGTACTTTCTTCATTAAGACCTCCGTAACTCTACGCTAACCTTGGATTCCCTTAAGACAGCCGAGCAGGTTGTATCCTAAAAACCCTGAAACCCGTACTTGTCACGTCACTCTGAAGAAAGGTGATGCTTTAGCCCTCTTAGAGCGCTATTTTCTAGCCTCTTTGAGAAGTTTGATTATCTATTTGGAAACTGCGACCAGGACTTGGATGCCAAAAGGAATTGGCGGCCAGTCAGTGGGCGTAGTTTACTATTTTAGCGACCTTACACTGGACGCTAATTATGAATGAGCCACCACTTGAAGTGTCGTGAATTCTTTGTGCATGTACTATTCACAGGAATGAGCGACCACTACAGTGGATGTTATTTCTGTAATTGATGGCGACTGAGTGGACGCCAATTACCTAGTTTCATGATATGTCATCGTTTTTCGTGTGATTTATCGGTATGTCATCCTTGTTCAAGTTCTGTCCTTCTACTCATAATTTTGTGAAATCTACCTTATCATCCTACAATGGCTTATTCCTTTGGAACTCTATTAGCTATAAACTACAGTGGATGTCTAAAATTATATACATGACTTAATGCTAGTGCATATAGGGCCCGATCTGATCCTGGGAGGAGCAATTGAAAGTACTTGTGCCCATGGGAGCCATATTGATCACGGTGTGACATTGCACCGAAGTGCATGACTTTCTTGATTTTGGCATTCCACAAATCTCATGTTTGACTTGACTTAACATGACTTGCGTGGCCCGGAATGGGTATTTACTTGCTTGAAATTATAATAGTCAATTCACATGACATGACTTGATATTTACATGCTTGACAATCTGTTGGGTGCAAAGAGTCCTAGAAAGATATGCTCTAATACCAATTGATGGATGCAAGGCCCGGATTTAGAAGGGGGGTTGAATGAATCCCCTATTAAAAAAATTTGTCCGATTAAAATCTATAACAATCAGAGATGCGGAATTAAAACATAATGGAGCCTAGATAGACTTGGGTCCTCACTTCAAGCAACGAGAAAGAGATCAGATGAATTAACCTCTTGATCTACCCTATGTAATGCTGCATAGAATACTCAGCTCATCTAAACAAATTGGTTCTCATGGAACCGGAATCAAGTGTTCAATATGCAAACCAAATTCCCACTAGACTGAAGAAATAGATCGTGCCTAGGCATACATATAGCGGATCATACAAGGCAATCAAACCACTGCACAAAGGATTTTTAGGTGGTTTAGTCCTCCAGACCTACGTCCACCCCACACTCAAACCAGAGTGTGGATTCCGCCGCCAAACAGCTTGAAAACCGCTAGGCGACAGAGCTTGCCTACAAATCGCTGACTAACAGCTTGCCTTGGGCCTTACAGCTTAGCCGACCGCTGACTAACAGCTTGACCACTGGGCATTACAGCTTCGCCGTCTGCTGGGCAATACAGCTTGGCCGTCCAGAGGAACCAATCCTCTGCTACCGCTGAGCGACACAACTTGCTATGCTTACTAACAGCTTGAAGAAAGATGAAAGGGAAAATAAACGATCGAAAATCACAGCAACTGAAAGCTGAGAAAATTGCAAAATAGATATAGCTCACGCAGGAGCTGACTGGCCTGGATTTGATCCGAGGTCCAATAGGATAAATCTTCATGAAACTTCAACCTTCTCCATAGGCTCTCTCTCTCTCTCTCTTTCTTTCTCTTCCTCTTTCTTTTACTTCACTTCTCTTCTCTACTCCTCTCTCTCTCTTTTTCCTCGATCTCACGAACTCTTCTTGTCATGCCCCGAGCCTTTATATTACAGCGGAAGACTCACTCGAGGAACACGAACAGCCAGCATGATAAGCCTCTTGCAAGCAAGAATAATCAGAGCACAAGATAATCACACCCATAAATGCAATTGTAGTACATTTACTCAAACTCGAACTTTATTTCATAATAATCAAATATTCAAATACAACAACTAATTCAACTTATCTTCATCATTCTAGACTCAAGAAATAAGAAAATTACATAGACTCAATCTAAACATTGTAGACTTCCTAAGTCTTCACTCTCAATTTGATATGACTTTCATTCGCTCTCGGACCCGCTACTTGTATAACCCGAATCTAAATTCGAATCACTTCCATCTCCTGAAAAGATTAGAAATAGGTAATGAGCACACTTGCCCAGTAGGTATCTTCGCATCAACATGATTAGCACTATTTAAGTAATTATCATTTTAGCTCTAGAAAAATAAGGTAAAATCATGCAAATGCAACAAATCATGCGAATAACCAAAGTAACAAGACGATCATGTAAGATAGGATGAGAGCAAGAATGAACTAGTAAGAATGTAACAAGTATGAACAAGAATGTAGCATGGCCTTTCATGAACAAGAATGCACTTTCACTTTTCACTTTCATAACTATAAAGGTTATGCACGAGAACGTCAATCATGTAGCAATTAACTAGATTTTCACAGTGCTCATTGATTTCACTTATTTATAAAGAAAGTACTCCCAGCGCAATGCGACGCCAGTAACATCATACCCCATGGTTTATAATAGTATGTTTCCAGCAATCAGCCGAGGGGACTAGCATAGAGCCCTTGGACACAATCAGCGCCCGAACTGCATCTTCACGTATAAATCAAGCTACTTCCATGAGTGTAACAATAAAGTATGGCCAAGAATGTAATAAGTTCAATCAATAAGCTCACGACAACAATTATCAAAAAATGAATGCTTCAATTAAGAATATGAGAGATCAAGAATGAATTAAGACAATGTTATACTTATGGAACAAATCGGCAGCATAACGATACATTTCTTTAACTTCCATTCATTATATTAAGTTTCTTGATCAATACGATAAGTCCTAGACCATTATCAAGCCATCTAGGAACTTTAGAATATCTACCCTTGGGTCAAACCTTGGGTTAACTAGCTCAAGCATTGTGACGATCGTGTACTGGGCCATTACGTTTGTTGTGCCCCTGTGATTTTGATGATAGCAAACACTATGAGTTAACTGATCTTCTGTGACATGTTTTTCAACTCTATGATTTTGATGATAGCATATCATGAACATCTAATTGGCTGTCTTGCTATGGGCATATATCCATGTCAGTTCTACAGCTTTGCATATCATGAATCTGTGTCTGAATTATATTTATGCTTTGGGCATATGAATGTGCTATCTTGCATTAGCAGACATTCAGTTCATACAGCATTGCATTCTGTCATATGTCAGTTCATACAGCATTACATTCTGTCATTTATCAAGTCTATACACTGCTTGATTCAATGTCTGTATAGCCTTCGCAAGAGCAAGTCTGTACATCGTTCTCTCCATCAAGTCTATACATCAGACAGCATAGTCTAGACAGAAGTGGGTCGACCCCCCCTTCCAGATGGGTCGACCCCCTAGATTCGCAAGTATATACATTGTCACCTGCATGCATTACCTCAAGTCTATACAGCCTGCCTTCATGGTATTGCAAGTCTATACATTGTGCATGGTTCAAAACAAGTCTGCACATTGTCTGTCGCATGTCACTCATTCAGAGTCTATACATCAGTCAGCATTGCCTGTTGCATTGTTCATCAAGTATAGACATTGTGCATTCCTTCATATCAAGTCTAGACATTGCATGCCATAAGTCTACACAGTGGTCTTCATTCATGTGCATCAAGTCTATACATTGCCTTTGAATAAGGTCACTCAAAGTCGATACATTGTTCACAGCATTGGCCAAGTCTACACATCGTCTCCTTGCTTCAAGTTTGCACATTGGCCAAGTCTGTACATCGCCACATTGTTCATGCATTGCTTAGCCCAAGTCTATACATCGGCCCTGTAGCTTGCTTAGCCCAAGTCTATACATCGGCCCTATAGCTTGCTTAGCTGAAGTATGTACATCCACCGCTGAACCTTCCAAGTCTATACATCGCTGCATTGGCCAAGTCCATACATTGTCTCACTCACATCGTCCAAGTCTGTACATTGGACTTCAGGCTTTCCAAGTCTGTACATTAGCCTTCAATCTTTCCAAGTCTGTACAGCCCAAGTCTGTACATCCACCGTCTCATGCATCGTCTCTAAGGTAAAGTCCATACATCGCATGCATTGCACACTGCAAGTCTGTACAGCCCAAGTCTGTACATCCGACCGTCTCATTCAGCGTCTCACGTTGTGCAAGTCTATACATTGCCTTTGGGCATCAAAGTCTATACATTGGCAGTTGAACTGTGCAAGTCTATACATTGCCTTTGGGCATCAAAGTCTACACATCGCTTGCATCATTAAGTCTATACATTGTCGCTTGCATCATGAAGTCTATACATTGACTGCCTGCCCTGCACACGCCAAGTCCATACAATGCATCAAGTCTATACAACAAAGTCTGTACAGTGTCTCATATTGGCAAAGTCTGTACATCGTTTGGCCTGTGCATGCTTCGTCTTCTAAAGTCTATACATTGCTGTCTCATGCATTCTAAGTCCATACACCATCCAGTTGGGCATCGGTCATTACAGCAAGTTTGTACACTATCTGCACGCTCTCAAAGGCTGAACGCTCTTCAGCAGAGTCTGTACACACTTCATCACTTAAAGTCTGAACATCCATCAGTGAAGACTGTACACACTTCAGTGCACATGTGCATCTCCTTCAAGACGAAGTCTATACACTCATTTCCAAGGCTTCAAGTCTATACACTCGTTTCCAAGGCTTCAACTCTATACACTCGTTATCACCCTTCAAGTCTATACACTCAAGCTGCATCATGCCTGTACACACTTTGTTAATAGCCTAAACCAAGTCTGTACATCCATCTGATATCTTCTTATGATTGCTTGACAGGTACATCCTTCGAGAAGCTGATAAGTGGCACGTGATCCGAGGTTGGCACCTGGCACGTGATCCGAGGACAACGCCCTAATTGCTACTGCTATAAATACGAAGCCTCCTCCATCTGGAGAAGACTGATCAAGAAGTGGATGAAAGATAGAAGAAAGAGAGTGATAAAGAGAAGAAGAAGGCAGATCGTGAAAAAAGAGAAGCAGATAGAGAAAGAGAGTGATCGAGATAGAAGGAAAGAGCTGCAGTAGTAGGAAAAGAAGAAGAGACAGAGAGAGAGCCTGCGAAAGAGAAGAAAAAGAAGAGTGAGAAGAAGAGAGAGCTAGAGTAAAAGAAGTTTCAACTGAAGATTAGTTTCTGTTGGATCGTGGATCAAATCCAGGCCAGCCAGCTCCTGTGAGAGCCACATTTTGATTTTATATTTCCAGCTTTTAGTTGTTGTATTTTCTTTTATTGTTTTCTTTTCAGACTGAACATTGTTCTTCCGATTCTCTGGTTGGAGATTGGGTTCCTCCTGTGGACTCAGGAGAAGGGAGACTGTGTCTCCGGTCTGCAAGTGACTGAGTGTCGCTTGTGAGTTCCCTCTGGTTTCAGAGGAAGGGAGTCCTTGACTCCGGTTGCAGGTAGTGGTTGCTACCTGTGTGTTCCCTCCTGGTCTGGAGGAAGAGAGACCTAGTCTCTGGTTCCAAGTGGCTGGGAGTCACTTGGGGTGTCCCTCCGGTCTGGATGAAGAGGGGAGGCTGTTCCCCTGGTCAAGCTGTGTGGCAGCAACTTGTTTGCAGACTGAGTCTGCTTTCTAGCTGATTGCTAGTGGAAGCCTCACTCCGGTTGGGAGTAAGGGGTGGACGTAAGTCTGTGGACCGAACCACCTAAAAAATCCCTTGTGCAGTGGTTTGTTTGATTGCTTGCTTCTGCTAGATGCATGCTAGGACCGTGATCTGATTGATTATTCATGTCCTAGAGTTTAATTGGGTTTGCATCTTTTATGTTTGAGCAATTATCCACTGATCTTGTGCTTATCATTTCATACGATTTTTAATTTGGTCAAAACTCTTTAGAAGATCCATTCACCCCCCCTCTGGATCTGTGTTTATCTATCGCACCTAACTATCAATTGGTATCAGAGCGGGTCTCTGAATTTCCAGATCCAACGATCTGTAGAGGATCCTGCTGGCTTTCGGTGCATTTCTATCTTCTGCATACAGTTTTGAAATTGCTTGATTGATTTGCCTTCATGGCTTCTCCATCGGTTTTCAATGGGTCTGATTTTAACTCATGGGTTAGCAGTCTCCATAACTATGTGAAATTGAGGGATCCTGATCTATGGAAGTTAATCTCACACGGTCCTCACAGACTACCAAAGAAAGAGTCCAAATGGACTGACAGTCACAGATCAAAACATGGAGAGAATCAGAGAGTTTTGAATCTAATGAAAGAAGCTACTGACAAGGCTCTACATTCTTGTTTTTATGACTGTAGGTCCGCTAAGGACATTCTGGATAAGCTGAAGCTAGCTCAGAGGAGAAATGAGGACAGCTGCCTGATGGCTGACAAGAGCAACCATGGCAGTGATCAAGATGAATCTGAAGATGCTGAAGAGGTAACCAATCTTTTCTCTAGTTACACTTTAGACGACTGGGAAGATGCCTATGCCAATCTGTTAGAATCCTATGAAAGACTAAAGAAGAAGAATAAAAAACTGATAAAGAAGCTAAAGAAACATGAGGATGCTAAATCTCGAGGTGAAAGCCCTAAAATTCTGAAAATTGAAAATGACATATTTAGAAGACAGTTAACAGATTTTGATTCTATTAGTTCAGATTTAGATCATTTGAAATCTGAAAAATAAACTCTTATGAAACAAATTGATTTACACAAAAAGGAGAATCAAGAGCTTGTTTGTGAAATTGCTGAACTAAAAGAGAGGCATAGTTTACTTGATGATGATCAGGCTCATAACAATGATGTTGTTCAAAATGAAGAACTGGTGAGAAACTTAGAGCTTGTCAACTCTGAATTGAAAAACATGAAATCTGAAATTGAAATACTCAAAAACCAGCTCAAAGAATCTGAACACAAATCAAATAATCTTGAAAAAGTAAATAGTTTGATTTCTGAGAAACTGGAGGCTGAGAGAGTAATAAACTTAGAGCTTCAGAAAAATTTCAACAAACTTCAATCTGAAAAACAACAAGAAATGTTTATGAATGTCAGTTTTCATCGGATGATTGGGTGCTTGATGATGAACTCACAGAGCAAAACAATAAGTTGAAAGAAGAAATCAACAAACTAAAACATCTAAACACCCAGCTGACAGATAGGTTATTGACAATGGAAAAAGGCAAGTGTGTGAGCATAGATAATTCTGATAGGTTAGTGAATGCTGAACAAGAAATTGAGAGTCTAAAAACCATCAACTTAATGTTGAGTGGAAATGTCAATTGCTGTGAAGAGAAGATAGCTAACTATGAGCTCACTATCACATCCCTTCAACAAGAAATTGATGATCTTAACAAGTCTCTATCTGAAGCTGACAATGAAACAAAGTTAAAACAAGAAGTAGAAACACTCAAAAGTCTGAATGATGCCTTGCATTAACAAGTCATTTCCTGTGAAACAATCTGTCCAAATATGAAGCTAATATTGCTGTCTTAAACTCTGAGATTCAAGATTTGAAAAATTCTCTATCAAAATTTGTCAAAGGAAAGGACAATCTGAATAAGCTTCTTGGAAATAATGTTAGCTTTCAGAGAGAGGGACTGGGTTACAATCCGACAAACAAAAGGAGTAATGGGAATAAAACATCTACTATTTTTGTCAAAGCTTCTAATCAGAACACAACCTCTGCTCCTTCTGTTTTTCAATTCACTGCACAAAAGTCCACTGTCAATTCCAAATCTGCAGAACAAATTCAAAAACTGAAAAAGAATGAAAATTCATAGAAAAAGGACAAAGACACTCCTGTTGCTATAAAGAAGGCTGCACACAATTCACATGATCTCTCACACACTCATATTAAAAAGGGGTCATGTTATTATTGTGGGAAAGGAGGTCACATAATGGAAGATTGTAGATTGATGTTAAAGGATGAGCATGCTAGTGGAACATTACATTCTAAAAAATTTTCTGATAGAAACCATGCTACTAGGAAGCCTGATGCTTCATGTTATTATTGTGGTAAGTATGGTCATCTCATGAATGCATGTTTTATCATGAAAGAAGACAATAAACTGCATGCCAGGTCTTCCATGAATATTCATGGTCCTTATGGAACTAAACACAAGTCTAGTCAGCACATTGTGTGCTCTAACTGCAATAAGCTTGGGCACAAGGCTGCTGAGTGCTGGTTTGGATCCACTTGGGGTAAAAATGGCTTTCATAGAAGAAATTCTTTTGCTTGCTCTCACTGTGGGAAGAATAGCCATACAGTCAAGAACTGTTGGCATGTTCAGAAGAACTCTGTTAACCCCTATGTTGTCAAATTTCCTGCAAAACCATTTGCAAGATTCTCATGCTATAACTGTGGGAAGCCAGGCCATAGATCTGCTGAATGTTGGCAGGTTAGGAATAAGAAACAAACTGTTCATGCATACAACAGAAAATCTTATGATCATGTTTATAAACCTCATACTGCTGTTACTATGCATCATAAGAACCAGAAACCAGTCACATCATGTAGATATTGTGGAAAGTATGGTCACTCTATGGAAAATTGTTATTTGATGGATCATGATGACCATGTTGCTAAGAAATTATTTAGAACACCTGTTAGGGCTAACGCAGGACCCAAAGCTGCTTGGGTCCCTGCAGGATCAAAATGATCAAAAACTTTGCAGGTGTGCCTTGGGGGCTGAAGAACAAAGAGGGGTTAATAAACCAAGGCACTCAAAAAGGAAAACCCCAGGATTCTACTCTTCAGGTCAGTTCTGAACAATCTGTTTAAATTCCATCATCTGAAAATTGACTGTTTGAGATGGTTAAGCATCTTGTTAATTTGATCTATGCTTAGTTGGAATTTTCTGAAATGGAATTGCTCAATCATGTTCATGGTAGCTCACTTATGTCTGAAGTGCATGGATTATATTTGAATGTCAAATTTGAAATCATGTGATGTACTTTCACTGCACATCATGCACTTAGTCAGGGGGAGCTCAATCATTCTTAATTAACCATACTGCTGCTCATGCTTTGTTGTATATATGTAGCATCTAGTTAGGGGGAGCTTTCCTGTTCCATCTCTTCATCTCTTGAACTCTCACTGTCTAGCTATCTGATCCATTCCTTGCAAATGTGTGGTTCACCTGAATTCTCTGATGTCTACATTTATGTAGCTGTTCTGTCTGAACTCCAGACTCAGCTAGTGATTTCAAAACTGCACTGTTCTAATGATTCACTCCTTGTCTCATCATGATTGCTCTTTACTAATCTCTCAATAAAAATGCTTTGTTGACTCCACTGATTTCCTGACAATGTCATTGATTCATCTGAATGAGGAAAGATTTTAGTCAGTGCACCCTAGACATAAATCAGACATATTCTGAAAAGAAGAAACTTCTATTATACTGGCTTAAGAATGTTTTGATGAATCAAATTGATCTAAGACTAATGTATTTAATAGGTTTTGATGTAAAAGACTTGAAAATATCTGAATCATCATACTTAATAGATCTTAACAAATTGTCTCATGAACTTCATGCAAAACCTTCTGAAATCTGAAATTCTAAAAGACATGGCTTTCTTTGGTTAAGATACATATAGGAGGTATTGTTCTTAAACATTTAAGTGTACTTAGCATTGTTTGAAAAATATGAAAACACTTAAAAATTTAATGCAAGAGCAATGACTTTGGTCATAGAGAAACTGGGTTCTCTGTCAAAGAAATGGGGTAAGCCCATGTCATGAAGTGCCATAGTTAACTCTCTTATAAAAATGTTTAAAAATCTGGCAGAGCAATAGTATGATTGTGTTGAGTAACTGGGGATTCTGGCCTCTGATCAAGGTGTCTCCTCATGTAAAAAGACACTCCAAATTGCTAACTCTGTTCTCTTTGAGAGGCAATATGGTTGTCACACTGAGTAACTGGGTCACTTCACCTAAGACGTGTTGTGCCTCACGTAAAAAGGTGTTGACTGAACCAAACTTGCTCAGAAAAAAATGAGTGCTGATCAATAGAAAATTCTGAAAATCTAAAGACTAGTTCAGTCTCATTTATTTCTGTTTATTCTCAATATTATCTTGTGTAACTTATATAGGAGTCATTGAATTTAAATGAGTAAGATGGAAGGAGGTTAAACATGAATATCAGATGAGTTGTTGGTTCATTTCTATTAAAAGGTGTTTCAGATATGAGTATTGAATTTTCTTGACAAACTTTGAATACATCACTCTTAAATCATGATAGTAAGTTTAAACTCATTCATAATCTATTATAATTGAAGAATCTGAAATTCGTTTACAAAGATTTATGAATTTGGTGTGCTAATGAAAATCTATCTTCCTCAATTCATTCATTGTGCTTACAGATTGTGGTAATCCTTGAGTGCCTATGTGCTTTTGCTGATAGATGTTTCACCTCTTGTCATACCTCAACTCTATTCTGGCTTTAAGGGGGAGATTAACATCTGCATCATAGACTTGATTTGTGCATGATTTTATCTGGCTGGTATAGGAGAGCATGCATCTGAAACATTGTCTTGATTTGAGCTTCATTGTTTAACTGCCTCTGTGTCTTTCATGTATAAATGACTGAGTCAAAGGGGGAGTTTTTTTTTCTTTATTCATATCATGTATGCTTGTATCTCTCATCTCAAACTATTTTTCTTTTTGATGAAGTCAAAGGGGGAGAATAGTTTGACATGAGTCAGTGTGACTCATAGTGTTGCCATCATCAAAAAGGGGGAGATTGTTGTGCCCCTATGATTTTGATGATAGCAAACACTATGAGTTAACTGATCTTCTGTGACATGTTTTTCAACTCTATAATTTTGATGATAGCATATCATGAACATCTGATTGACTGTCTTGCTATGGGCACATATCATGTCAGTTCTACAGCTTTGCATCTCATGAATCTGTGGCTTTGCATATCATGAATCTGTGTCTGAATTATATTTATGCTTTGGGCATATGAATGTGCTATCTTGCATTAGCAGACATTCAGTTCATACAGCATTGCATTCTGTCATATGTCAATCCATACAGCATTTCATTCTGTCATTTATCAAGTCTATACACTACTTGATTCAATGTCTGTACAACCTTCGCAAGAGCAAGTCTGTACATCGTTCTCTCCATCAAGTCTATACATCAGACAGCATAGTCTAGACAGAAGTGGGTCGACCCCCCCTTCCAGATGGGTCGACCCCCTAGATTCGCAAGTATATACATTGTCACCTGCATGCATTACCTCAAGTCTATACAGCCTGCCTTCATGGTATTGCAAGTCTATACATTGTACATGGTTCAAAACAAGTCTGCACATTGTCTGTCGCATGTCACTCATTTAGAGTCTATACATCAGTCAGCATTCCCTGTTGCATTGTTCATCAAGTCTAGACATTGTGCATTCCTTCATATCAAGTCTAGACATTGCATGCCATAACTCTACACAGTGGTCTTCATTCATGTGCATCAAGTCTGTACATTGCCTTTGAATAAGGTCACTCAAAGTCGATACATTGTTCACAGCATTGGCAAAGTCTACACATCGTCTCCTTGCTTCAAGTCTGCACATTGGCCAAGTCTGTACATCGCCACATTGTTCATGCATTGCTTAGCCCAAGTCTATACATCGGCCCTGTAGCTTGCTTAGCCCAAGTCTATGCATCGGCCCTGTAGCTTGCTTAGCTGAAGTCTGTACATCCACCGCTGAACCTTCCAAGTCTATACATCGCTGCTTTGGCCAAGTCCATACATTGTCTCGCTCACATCTTCCAAGTCTGTACATTAGACTTCAGGCTTTCCAAGTCTGTACATTGGCCTTCAAGCTTTCCAAGTATGTACAGCCCAAGTCTGTACATCCACCGTCTCATGCAGCGTCTCTAAGGTAAAGTCTATACATCGCATGCATTGCACACTGCAAGTCTGTACAGCCCAAGTCTGTACATCCGACCGTCTCATTCAGCGTCTCACGCTATGCAAGTCTATACATTGCCTTTGGGCATCAAAGTCTATACATTGGCAGCTGAACTGTGCAAGTCTATACATTGCCTTTGGGCATCAAAGTCTACACATCGCTTGCATCGTTAAGTCATATACATTGTCGCTTGCATCATGAAGTCTATACATTGACTGCCTGCCCTGCACACACCAAGTCCATACAATGCATCAAGTCTATACAACAAAGTCTATATAGTGTCTCATATTGGCAAAGTCTGTACATCGTTTGGCCTGTGCATGCTTCGTCTTCTAAAGTCTATACATTGCTGTCTCATGCATTCTAAGTCCATACACCATCTAGTTGGGCATCGGTCATTACAGCAAGTTTGTACACTATCTGCACGCTCTCAAAGGCTGAACGCTCTTCAGCAGATTCTGTACACACTTCATCACTTAAAGTCTGAACATCCATCAGTGAAGACTGTACACACTTCAGTGCACATGTGCATCTCCTTCAAGACGAAGTCTATACACTCGTTTCCAAGGCTTCAAGTCTATACACTCGTTTCCAAGGCTTCAACTCTATACACTCGTTATCACCCTTCAAGTCTATACACTCAAGCTGCATCATGCCTGTACACACTTTGTTAACAGCCTAAACCAAGTCTGTACATCCATCTGATATCTTCTTATGACTGCTTGACAGGTACATCCTTCGAGAAGCTGATAAGTGGCACGTGATCCGAGGTTGGCACCTGGCACGTGATCCGAGGACAACGCCCTAATTGCTGCTGCTATAAATACGAAGCCTCCTCCATCTGGAGAAGACTAATCAAGAAGTGGATGAAAGACAAAAGAAAGAGAGTGATCAAGAGAAGAAGAAGGTAGATCGTGAAAAAAGAGAAGCAGATAGAGAAAGAGAGTGATCGAGATAGAAGGAAAGAGCTGCAGTAGTAGGAAAAGAAGAAGAGACAGAGAGAGAGCCTGTGAAAGAGAAGAAAAAGAAGACTGAGAAGAAGAGAGAGCTAGAGTAAAAGAAGCTTCAACTGAAGATCAGTTTCTGCTGGACCGTGGATGAAATCCAGGCCAGCCAGCTCCTGCGAGAGCCACATTTTGATTTTATATTTCTAGCTTTTAGTTGCTGTATTTTCTTTTATTGTTTTCTTTTCAGACTGAACATTGTTCTTCCGATTCCCTGGTTGGAGATCGGGTTCCTCCTATGGACTCAGGAGAAGGGAGACTATGTCTCCGGTCTGCAAGTGACTGAGTGTCGCTTGTGAGTTCCCTCTGGTTTCAGAGGAAGGGAGTCCTTGACTCCGATTACAGGTAGTGGTTGCTACCTGTGTGTTCCCTCCTAGTCTGGAGGAAGAGAGACCTAGTCTCTGGTTCCAAGTGGCTGGGAGTCACTTGGGGTGTCCCTCCGGTCTGGAGGAAGAGGGGAGGTTGTTCCCCTGGTCAAGCTGTGTGGCAGCAACTTGTTTGCAGACTGAGTCTGCTTTCTAGCTGATTGCTAGTGGAAGCCTCACTCCGGTTGGGAGTGAGGGGTGGACGTAGGTCTGTGGACCGAACCACCTAAAAAATCCCTTGTGCAGTAGTTTGTTTGATTGCTTGCTTCCGCTAGATGCATGCTAGGACTGTGATCTGATTGATTATTCTTGTCCTAGAGTTTAATTGGGTTTGCATCTTTTATGTTTGAGCAATTATCCACTGATCTTGTGCTTATCATTTCATATGATTTTTAATTTGGTCAAAACTCTTTAGAAGATCCATTCACCCCCCCTCTAGATCTGTGTTTATCTATCGCACCTAACTATCAACGTTCACGTGACGCTCCAGTGTTGGGCCGTTACATTGGTTTGAATCCAGAATAATAGAATAGACTCAGTAAAATGTGACAGTCGGACATTGGGCCGTTATAAGGTCCGTTACATTGCTAGAATCAGAAAACATCGATAGTTCTTCCTAATCAATTGGGTTTTAATGGTACAACCAACTCGGCATCCTAGTGGGAATCTCAGGCTTATAGAGAATTACGGAGGCCTTGAAACAAGATTTCTTAGTCCATTGGAAGGAATATCTAATAGAGAGATCCTCAAGTCCAAGAATAATGTTTCTATAGTGTAAAGTGTGAACTAATGGACAACATACCGGAATATGTGCCATGTACTTAAAGAAAATGAAGAGAGAATGTGTAACAATATGAAATCATGATAAAACTCCGTCAATACATCATTTAAAAATCATGGAGTTAATACAAACTATAGTGCTTTGACATGAAATTAACATATCCTTAAAATAATTCAAGATGCTTTTAACATGCCATACTTATCATGAACCAATTAATAAATTTAAAGTCATATCAACAGGTCAAAACTTAGATAACTAGGCATATTTATAAGTTAATGTGAATGTTCTTCAATTCTTTCTACAGTTACTCTGACGATCGAGAATGGGGGCGTCACAATGATTGTGATGGTTTACTATGGGACCGTTACAGTGCCGTAACGCACTGAGTCTTGACCGCCAGAGATAATAGAGAAATTTAAAAACAACAGAAGGTGTGACGGCTTATCGTAAGGTCGTTAGATAATTGTGACGGTCTTACCTTGATGTGTCAGATCGTCTGCTGGCAGAAAAGATATTAAAAAATCTAAGGTTTCAACTTACATCATGTTTGGAAATCATATATAAACTTCCACATGATAGAATGAAGGCTAACCTACTAGTATGCATGGGTTTTCTATGAATTTGACAAGAGAGTTTTTTTTAACTTAGTTAGGGTTAAGAGTATACATGTATGCATGACCTACTAAAACATGAAATTCATGATCTATGATGCATGAATTCAATCAAAACCAGAGAGCTTTTATCTCTAACAAGATGTTTTTACCAATCATGAGATGACCTACCTCTTAACTAGGCTTTAAGCTTCTAATTTGAGTCTGAAAACTGTGCCCTAGTTCTCCTTTTCCAGTGATTTTTCAGCAATTTCCTGCTGCTCTAACTCCACGACCTCTTGACCTAAAGATGTAAAATTTTGAGGGTAAGAAGATGAAACTAAGGTGAACAAAAAGTTTTAAGGGATTGAGCTCTAATTACCTCATTTAGACGTTCTAATCTCTTGATCTTCAGGGGTCTTGCGTTCAGTTTCCTGAGTTATTATGGTCGAACCAGCAACTTTGGAAGCTTCAATCTCCTTGGTTGCTTGATCTCCTAATATAAAATTTGGAGAGCTATTAGTCTAAAATATACTAAATAAAGTATTCTAAAGAACTTATCCGAAATTATGACTCCTTACCTTGATTCTTCACGAGTCAAAAGTAAGGGTCGCTCAGTTCTGAACTAGGTCCTATTTATAGGGTTTTGGCTAGGGTTTGAAGATTAGATCGATTCTAGAGTCCTTAATTTGTCAGAACCTAATCCCTAAGAGTCCTTAGTAATGTTATAAGCTCTCCCAAGTTGATCTCTTGCAGATAGGATCCCAAAGTTCTAATCTTTTTGCTCGTTCTTTCATTCACGGAACTAACAGGGTGTAACGCATCAGTCTAGCTGTGTTAGGTGCATGTGGCGGTCGCACGATAGACCGTTACATCCAACGTGTGTAGAATTTCAAATTAATAAAACTCTTTTATTTATTTATCCAATATAATTATCTATAAAAATAGTATTTATCCTTAAAATACGTGACTAGGCTAAATAACCTTCTAGAATATGGGCCAAACTTAATGGGCTTGTTCTTTTAACCTATTGGGTTTCAATTATCAAAGCTAGATTAATTACTTATCATAAATTGGGCCTTATAATGACTTATTTAATCCATTATTTATTTATTAATCCATTTTGGGTCTTTAAAATTCCCAAAAAATAATTAAATATACCAAAAATAATTCATAAAAATTCTGGGGCCTTACACTTCTTTTCTTCTACTCTGCTGGCTCTCGTACTCTTCTCTCTGGCTGCACTCAGATGTCTTCTATTTAGCATTTTTTTCTTTGCGCAGAACAAAGGTCTTATATAAGGCTTCAGTCTGGGACCCACTAGCTCACACCTTAGGCATGTGGAGAGAACGTTCCCGCCAGGAAGCTTCAGGAATCTTTCAGCCACGTGTCAGAATCTCCATCGTTTAGCTATCCACATGACAGCTTCTTAGAATAATGATCAACCTTGGATCAAGTGCCAGTTGTTTGTTCTGCTTATATCACGTGCTCCTGTTCTTCTGATCCTCGTAAGTAAGGTACTCAGGTGCACATAAGATGCTCGAACCATGGTTTTCCTTAATTGATCACCTACATGCTTAAGTTCCATATGGATGCACCGACTTAGTTTGCTGTCCTAAGGAGAGTTTGCACCGACTTGCTTCACACGTTGCACCGAGCTTGTTCTCTCGAAACCAGACATTGCACCGACCGGGTCGTGCTGGCGAAGGCATTGCACCGACTTGCTAGTGCAGTCGTGCTGACAAAGACATTGCTTTAACTTGCTCGTGCAGAAAAGGGATGCTTCGACTTTGAAGTTCATTCATTTGAAAATCTTAGCTTGCACTAACTCGAATGCATGAAGTGCACCTTGCACTGAGTTCAAGCTTGCACATTGCAAGGAATGCACCGACTCTAAACACCGCAACTTAGTCTTGCACCGACCTAGTTAGCATGCAATACAAATGTTGCATCGACAGCAAGTTAGGACATGTATCAACTCACAATATGAATCATACAACCATGCATTGACTCAATATGATCTAAACATAGACATGCACTTACTTGGTGCGTGCAGAACATAACCTGCACCGAGGTAAGATATGCAATCTAAGAAAGCTTGCACCGAGTAGCCTAAGGAGAGTGCATGGACTAAATGATGCACAGACCTGCTACGTTGTGCAACAGTGATGTACACCGACTTTAACCGATGCACAGACCTAAATGTAATGTAAGACAAAGCTTGCACCAACTCAGTTATGCACTGAGGCAACGAGTGTGCTGACTATATGATGCACGCTTACCAAAATGTTACACCGACTTCTACTGTGGTGTGCACGGACTAAGATGCACAGACCTAAATGCTCATGAACAGTGGCATTGCACCGACTTTGCTATGTAGTCTAACTAAGATGTGCATGAACTTTGGCTTTAGACAAATGACACTGCACAGACTTAACCACCGAAGAGCATTGACTTAGCCTGCTGAACCATGAGAATGCACTGACATAATGTGCTGAACGTAAGTGAATGCATTGACCTTGAACTGTTCGATGAAATGCCATTCACCCTGATGAATTTGTACGCAATATAACATGCAAAGACTAGATGCTCATTTAATCATGCTCATTCAATCTTTTATGTTCGATGAAATGCCATGCACCCTGATGATGTTGTACGCAATATAACATGCGAAGACTAGATGCTTATTCAATCATGCTCGTTCAATCTTTCATGCAAACACAGTGTGACTTATAGTGTTTGCTATCATCAAAACCACAGGGGCACAACACAATCTTGATATACTTCACATGATTATCTTGCTAGTTCATCTATATTATTTCTTGATACTCTACTCTCGTCATCATCTTGCGTACATGCATCGCTATACTTGCGTAGTTCATATAACATGTAATTTACTTAAAGTAAGCTTGATCATGAGATATAATTCCTACTGAGCGTTCGCTCACCCTAGTTTTTCCCCTATTTTTTAAGTAATTCCGATGATGAAGATCATTCGGATGGGAACGGACACGAGTGAAGAGTGCAGAGCTGTCTGCCTGTCAATGACATTATCTAGTCGAGTCTTTTCATCTTTCTTGAGTCAATTATTATATTTTTTCTCTTTATTGAGTCTAGTTCTCAATGGATCATTATTATGAGTTAGTGAGTTATGTAAAGATGGTTATACATGGGAGTTATTTGATGATATTAATGAAATAAAAGGATTTAGTTTATTGTCTCTATTTTGCGCACTCTGTCTATGTGTCGAATTCCGTATGCTCTGATTGACATGATCGATATAAACTTGTCACGCGTACCGGGTTCATTCCACGCTCGGGGCGTGACAATCACGGCGTTAATTACATCCCCTCGGAGAGGGGAAAACCCTTGATTGATCGTCAGGAAAATGGTCCCTATGGCCTAAGATTGACCTTAATGAAAATGAGAAAACGAAGATCTCGAATTAAGTTAAAATGCCCCCAGATTGGGGTGTAAATGTTTAAATCATGTTGGTCACCTATCGACCATTTCATGTTCGGAGGGAAGTCCTTGTCGAAAGCATGACGAAGATGGATACAAAATTCATGCAAATGTCTGCCGAGTATACGGCAAGTTTGATAAGAGAGTGGGATCAGATCCCAGTGGAAACGAGTCCAATTTATTGAGCTATTGGCCCGAGGCAATACCGAGTCATGGCCATATTGGGGTGGTCCCCGAGGTCCAAACACGACATGCCGAGATGTCATTGAAATTACTTCACCGAGTCTGGGAAAGCGGGGGTTCCGGAGTGGATATTATGATATTTTATGTTGTTTGGTTATTTGATCGATTTCTCTTCTCCCTTTTTTGATACATGAGTGCATTATTATTCTCATATAATTTTTGTTTAGTTGTTTGATTTTCTTTTATTCGTTCGAATGCATGTCTGTATCTTTTGTTCACTTGTTACTGTTGTTACTATATATATTTTTTATTTGATTATTTATAGTTTTGAGTGTTGTTTCTTTGTTTGATACTTTTTTGTTGGATTATTTATCACTTTAGATATTGTTTGTTTTGCTTTATTGTATTCTTCTTGCTATTGTTTATCTTCATTTCACTTTTGTTGTTGTTTTTTTTTTAGGAAACAAGGAAAAGGGGGGGGTGATCCAGCGCGACAATGGCTACCGGATCACCTCCCATCGGCAATTTTTTTCTTTTTTTTATATATAGGTGAATCAGCGGGGGGGAGAGGATGGAGAAAGGGGGAGAGTGGATCTGAGCAAGGGAGATGGAGAGAGTGAGTCGGCGGGGGGTGAACGGGCACGAGAAGGAGCTCGCGCGCGCACCAGTTCACCTGTGCTTTCTCCTTTGTGTTTTTTTTAAGAAGGGGGTTCGGTCGACCGAACCGATGTGGTCGGTCGACCGACGCACCCTGCAACAGAGGGGGAAACGGAGCTGCGTCAACCCCATCTAACCCTTGCGTCGAGGCAAGGGGCCTGAGGTCAAACCAGACACCACCTAGGAAGGAAAGAGTCAACCCATGGGGTCGACTCCTCCTCCCCCCTTTCACTCATGCAGAGCCTGGCCCGCATTTAGGGGTATTATGCAGAGAGGGGAGATAGAAGATGGCAAAAGGGATAAACCAACCCTCCCGGCCTCACTGATCAGGGCCATATGACAAAATGATATGTTTAATGTATGCCCTCTTCTCTAAGAAGATTATGCCATGTATGGGGGTTTATTGTACGTTTAAGATGCATGCAACTCAATGCACAAGGTATGCTTATTTTATTTGTTTGAGATGAGCCCATGGAGCCTCCCGCCCTTTCTAATGTTTGCTTACGAAGATGTAGCAGGAAATCTGTACGTGGCTTGACATATGCAGAGGATTTTGCATATAAATGTTTTGTATGGGTTTATGCATAGGATGATGCCATGACTTAGTATGTGTGAAAAGGATGTTTAGTGCACCTAAGCTCAGAATTGCAGGGAATTATCTTGACACATGCATAAGGTCTTGCAAGCCGGGTGTGATACTTGAAAAGCCAAAGAGGAAGTGTCCATGGCCCCATTTTGTCCTGCATGATCTTTTTTACATGAAGAAGAGTCCATATAATTTTTGTTCATAAAAGGGGAAACAGATAGCCCAAATGTGCAAGCTTTGAGAGTTCATCAGCCATGCTACTCGTCTATTGCATAGTCGGCTTTATTCTTAAGGTTTGAATTATTACGATATGCATTTTTCATTAGCCACATTCCCAACGGGATTTTGGCAGCATTTCCCCCAGACCCGTGGTTTGTAGGGTGTAAAATAGAGACTCGCCCACGGAAGGATATGAGGCGGCCTCAAGAATCATCGGGTAAACTAAGAGCAGCTACCCTAAAACTCGAGTCGGGTACGGAACCCCGAGGACTAGACTACGAGGGGCTCCAACGACCCATGGGCGATAATGTTCAAAGCTCCGGGACATAGGGTCAGTATATTGCCAACATTTTGCCATTTCTATTCACCTCTCAAACGAGGTTTTTCTAGGGGCCATGCCATGAGGGACCAGGTCTTGGGGGCCTAGGGTGATCATCGTAAGAAAATGAACAATAGCACCATGGCATACGAAGGAGAAATATAAATTCTAACAAGTTTGGGAGAGATATCGGAGTCCCCACAATTCATGGGTGTGAGTGATAGGGCAACGATCGTCTCCACAAAAGGCATATCATGCATCCATCGAGCAAAGTGGTATGCGTTTATAGAAACAGTGAAGGACTACTTGAGCTAGAGGAAGGAGACAAAGATCAAGCCCATAACACTTGAAATAGCCGGGGTTATTTTCATTCTCTATGAAAATGACAGAGTACAAGGGGAAGTATACATAGTGATAAAAGGAAGAACAGAAGTAGAAAAATGAAGAAATACAAAGGTAGGAGGTGAGACAGAGCATTGGCTCCTCTCCCCTAAACCTAACCTCTCTTCTCTTTCACTCCTTTCCCTCTCTTCTTCTCTTCGCTCTGCAGACGGAGGCACACAGATGGGCTCTCATCTCCCCTTCTTTTCTTCTCAATCTTCAGGCTTTTCCCAGTGACCTCTTCTCTTCTTTCCAACCAACCCCTTCTTCGACAGGCCTTGGGTCCTTCTTATAGAGATCGAAGGTGGGAGAGGTTTGAACTCCCCACTCCTCTCTTCTTCTTCTTCTCTCTTCTCATCTTCACCCCGCTCGAGGCCATCATAAGCCTGCATGTAGGGGCAGCATGATGTAGGCTCTGTGCCCTACTAGGATTGGTCGAGGCCAAGTGATGCGACTAGACGCCTATCATCGCTCCGCAGTAATTCTCAAAGTTTACCATTTATGGGGTGTCTAAGGCAACGTGGGAGCTCCGTGCACAATTTGCAGGGGAGATACCAATGGTCAGTGAGCAGGCTCCTTACCAAGTGACGGGGGGAGCTTGAAGGTCCACCGGGTAGAGGGTGTGGCTGCCGGCTAGAGGCCTCCAGCTGAGGGCCTCAACATCCCTTCTCTTTTCTTCTCCTTCCTCCATTCTTCTTGCCCTGTTCTTTCTTTGCTTGAGGTGATCCGACGCACAAACAGAGTCTCGTGTTCGATGAATAGTGTCGAAGTGACACTTCTCATGTCGGTTCACATGGGTAGGAAGGGAAGGCTGCCATATCACGAGGGATGAGGAGGGCGCGCCGTATCAAGCCCACCAGGGGCTTGCGCGCCAGTTCATGTGGGAAAGAGAGGGATTGGCACCGATTCAAGTTGGCCATGGGGCCTTGGGCCAATTCACATGCAAGAGGGGTCTTGCCTGTGCCAGTTCATGAAGCATGGATAGGGGGGGCGCCGATTCAAGGTGGCCTTGGGGCCTTGGGCCGGTTCACAAGCAAGAAGGGGCTTGGCTGCGCCAGTTCATGAAGCATGGAGAGGGGGCGCGCAGATTCAAGTTGGAGAAGGGGCTGGCCCATGGGGGCTTGGCTGCGCCGGTTCAATGGCTCCCCCCTTATTCTTCTCTTGTCCTTTTTGTTCTTTCCCTTCTTTGCCCATTCCTGAAAAATAAGAAAAGGGCGAAATGAGTTAACATCGGGGAACAAAGACGTAGAAGTACGAATTCTTTTTACGTTGATTTAAGCACGCCTGGAGCGATGTGAATTATTTTAAGTGATAATTTTAGCATTGGTTTTAGCGTGCCCGGGGGGGGGGGGGGAATTTTTTAAGTGTTAATTTTAGCATGTCAACAACAACCAAACTCCTGGCGGCCAAGGTGATGGCCGCATAGGCCACTGCTGAAGGTGGCCACAGATGTGGCCGTCCAATTCGTAGAAGCCAGAAACCTAACTTTCCGTAAATTTCTATAGAGGGATCATTCACACTTGGATCATGTGAGCTGGTTGTCAGTAGTTAATGGTCTAAAAGGATATTGTAGGGTCTGACTACTCCGAGCTGCCTCGTGAGGTATTATGAATATATATCAAGTAAGTGTGAACTGGTGGTACTCTGGTGGTTTCCGCTCCTACAGCAAGTTTAACCTTGAGCAACCTTTCCCACTAGTCATAGCTTTCCTACACACGCAGGTGCCGACCCACTTAAGAGCGATGGACAGTTAGACCTGGAGAGATAATTTTTGGCTGGTTTCTGTAGGGCCTCTCTCTATGGTGGCTTGAGTCAGTGCCGGGAGGAAAACAAGCTAGAGGGCCTGGCGTAGCACAATCAGTCACTGTATGCACATGTGGTTGGGGACGTAGGACATGTGCTGACTGGCATGACCCCAACTAGTCCTCGTTCTGTGGTTACCTGTTCGGTGTCTCTATTTCCGCCTGGGCGAGTAGGGAGACACATAAGGTGCGGACTAAGATGTCAGTGGACACATCCGGCCTTACTTCTAGTGGGAAATACCCTTCTCACTCGAGATGTAGTTTCTTTTGACTCTCGAGAGTCTGGTTTTCGACAACATAGTCGTGTGCCTTTGTTGACCAACTAAGGGTCCACTTCGATAGTTAGATTCTAGCCTTTAGTGTTTCAGAAGACTTACTCCGAGATATGTTACTGTATTTCTGTCACGCCCCGAGTGCGGAAGGAACCCGGAGTGCGTGACGAGTTTATATCGATCATGTCAATCAGAGCGTTAATGTATTCGACACAAAGACAGAGTGCGCAAAAGTAAAGATAGCCCAATCCTTTATTTAATCTCAACCTCAAAGTAATTCTATTACAATTCACTTAATGGAAATGCTAAGACTCAATAAAGGAAAAGTACAATGAGTGACTCAAGAAAATAGAAAGATAAGACTAGTTGACGCTTGGATAGACGGATGTAGCTCTAATCTCTTCACTCATGACCTTCCCCATCCGATTGAGTCTCGTCGCCAGACTTACCTAAAAAAAAGGGAAAAATACTGGATGAGCGAACACTCAGTAGGAATTATATCTCAAGTGCTAGCTTACTTTAAATAGATTACAAGTTTCATGAAAGCAATATAGCTTTGCATGCTCGCATAAAACGACAATAAAGAGTGTATGTTAAGATAGAGAGTGCATATTAAAAGATAGTTGAGTGAACTAGCATGTCTTTCAAAAACTCATGTCAATAATACAAAGATATTCAAGCAAGCATATTCATCATGTCATGTCGAGAATTGGCTATCATGTTTCAAGAAAGTATATAATAAATACCCTTTCCAGGTCACGCAAGTCATGTCATGTCAAGTCGAGTCAAGTACGAGATTTGTGGAATGTCATCTAGAAGACAAGTACTTTGGTGCAATGCCACAACGTGATCATTACAACTCCCATGGGCACTAGTACTTTCGGGTGCTCCTCCCAGGACCAGATCGGGCCCTATATGCGCAGGCATTGATCATGTATTTTTCGACATCCACTATAGTTATAGCCAATATAGAAGTCCAAAAGAATAAGCTTGTAGGACTTTAAGGTAGATCATATAGAATAGAATTTCAAGGATTGATCAGGACGTGTAAGGATGATAATAATGGTATAATCACGATTAACGATAAAACTAGGTGGAATCGGCTCCCTAATTGGGTGCCATGACATTGAGAACAAGCGCTCATATAGATATGGTCGCTCGTCCTTGTACATGATAAGGTAGATAGAATTAGTGTCCACAAGTATGGCACATAATTCTTAAGGAATATTAATGGTATGATTTCCCCATTCCATTATTTAAAGAGTATTCTCATGACATCCAAATAGCATGTCATGAGGGCCGATATACCATGTTTCTTTAGAGTGACATGGTAATTAAATAATGTCATGGGTTTTACGGGTACAACTAGCTCAATCAGCCTTGAGGGAATCTAATGCTACGAGGAGACTTACGGAGGTCTCTATGACTAACTTACCTGTCCGAAGGAACGGAATGTCCAACGGAGGGCTCGTATGTCACCGAGAATTGAGGGGTAATCGATAAAAACACAAAGAAACATGGGACTACACTCACGACGGGAGTATAGTGCCAAAAGTTAACCCTCGGTATGGGTCAAAGGAAATCGGTCGAAGAAATCAGTGAACAATAAATTAGCGCCCTGGACAGGGTCGCCATTTTAAGGAATCACGACTTCTTGTGGAGGCGTTGTTTCTCTTTCATAATTATATATTTACATAAAATTCTGGAAGAACCATGCCCAGGGAATTGGCACCCTAGGTCAAGTCACGTTTTCAAGAATTATCGCCCAGGTCTGGGGCGTCATTTAAAAAAAGTGCCCATGTCTTAGGCGTTATTCAAACATGTGTGGTTTTGGCATGAACAGTAGCACTTTTTAAATAAAAAGAATTACACAGAAATAATCTCATGGTCATACAGAGAAAATAGTAGGATTCTAGTAGTGTGATCATGCATTAGATTAGATATCAAGATTCAAAGTTATTAACTTTTGATCATGAGTATTTATCAAATAATCAACAGAAATAACGGCAGTGTGCGAAGTCGTCAATTGAATTGGCGCCCTAGTAAGGGTCGCTAATTCCCTATTTTTTGCAGAAATCCCAGAGACAACCCGAGAGAGAAACCGTAAGCCTTTCTACTGATATTTATTTATCTATATGCGTGCATGGGAATTTAAAAATTATGGAGTTTTGCATAGAACTTGAGAACACCTACCTTGGATGTTGCTTGGTTAACAGACAGTGAAGGAAATAAAATAGTTAGATGTTCTGTAGCAGTTTCAACAAAAGAGAAGGATGAAGCTCGTCCTTCAGTACCAACACGAAGAGGGAGAAACAACAATAGCAAGTCTCTCCACGTCACACCAGGGAAGTTAGAAAACAACTGTGACTTGCAACAATACTCAACTGGCGGATGTAGTAGCAGTAAAGATGATGGTGAATATAAAGGTACACGAACAGAAACAGCTTCAGCAGATGGGATAGAAGAACAAGGCCATGTCCTTCTTTTGATCAATATGATGGAGCTCAATCCCTAAGAAGAGAACCGAACAGAGATAGCAGCAGTAGATAGGTCTTTTGGGGAATAAGACTCCTTTCTTCCTCACGAGCAGTATGCTTCAGGAAGAAGGAGGGAGAAGCAGCCGTTCCGATGACCTCCCCTTGACAGTAAAGACCCTAGCTTCCTTCAAGTGTTTTGGCAGAAGGATGGAAGACGAAGAAGTAATAGACAGCAGAGAGGGTTCCCAGTGTTTGGAAGCAAAATCGCCCAGGGTAGTAGCAGGGTCTCGACAGAGAAGAAGAATAATATAGAGGGGTTATTGCGGGGTATTTATAGTGCTTGGGAACCCAATGGGTTTAGTGTTCGATTGGGACTCAAACTCCCTAGTACAAGTCCTAATAGTATTAGGATTTCCCTTATTAATCTTTTCGAAACACAACACTTCCTAGTTAGACGGCTCTGTTTAAGAAATTCTCGTTATTTAACGTTTATTTTATAGTGTTACAATCTTTATAGATTTTTATCTTTTTTATTTGATGGGATATCGTTATGAAATTTTATGGGTAAGGTTTTTTCATTTTTCTATATTTTTCCATGTAATTAGTTTTATAAAATTTCTTTAAAATAAAAAGTGGCACTATTCACCACACTATTCATCATTAAGGAAATGACGACCTGCTACGTGTCGTTGATCACTTAAATAGAGACCCTTTTCATGGTCATCATTTCATTTTGAACCTTTTTTTTCCACTCACCCTCTAAAGAACCGAAATCATATATATATTTATATATATCCAATCCACTTCCTTAATTTCTTAAAATCTTATCTATGTACCACTATTCCTTCAAATAAAGATATGATGTAATAAAGATGAAATATTAAAATTTCTAAATTATTAATAAAATTTAAATTGATGTTTTCTCTAAGATTTATTGATTATTAATTCAAATAAAATTACAACATGATTTTAAATGGCTACTTAAAATGATGCTAAATTCATAATCCCTTAAAATTTAAGGGTAGGGTCTATGAGTTCTTTTTGTAAGACCCATTAGGAGATCATGTGGTTGTATACAAGGTCTGGGCCTTGTTTATTTATTGGTTTTAATTTATTTAGACTTTCTAGTCCCTTATTTTATCAGAGTTGCTACCCCCCCCCCCCTTAAAAGAATTTGGTCCCCAAATTCAATCGTATATAGATGTGGAGAGTGTAGAGTACTTACCCCTTAGAATAAGTCCGAGAATCATTTCTTCATAGACTCCTCGATCTCCCATGTGGCCTCATGTTCCGAGCATTTACTCCATTGCACCTTGACCATGGGAATGGTTTTGTTCCTTAGTGTACGTACCTCGCGATCGAGGATCTTCATGGGCTTTTGTTCATATGTGAGATCCTTTTGAATCACTAGGTCTCCATGATCGATAATATGTGACGGATCATGCACATATTTCTTTAACATGGATATGTGGAACACATTATGAACTTCGGACAACTGAGGAGGTAAAGTGACACGGTAAGCAACCTCGCCAACTCTTAGTATCTCAAAAGGTTCGATAAACCTCGGTGTAAGCTTGCCCTTAACACCAAATCTTCTTATTCCACGTCCAGGTGATATCTTGAGAAATACGTGATCCCTGACTTGGAATTTGAGATCTCTTCTTCTTGTATCAGCTTAAGCCTTCTGTCTAGATTGAGCCACTTGAAGTCTTTCTCTAATGAGCTGAATCTTTTCGGTGTTATCCCTTACCATGTCTGGGCCTAATAGTTGCTTTTCGCCAACTTCATCCCAGCATAAGGGTGTTCGGCAACTCCTTCCATACAAGGCTTCGAAAGGTGCCATATGTATGCTTGCCTGGTAACTATTATTGTATGCAAACTCGACCAAAGGCAAGTGATCATGCCAGCTTCCACCGAAGTCAATAATACAAGCTCTGAGCATATCTTCTACCACCGGATTCGTCCTTTCAGTCTGACCATCCGTTTGAGGATGAAAAGCTGTACTAAAGTTAAGTCTCGTCCCTAACGAATATTGTAGATCCTTCCAAAAATGTGAAGTAAAGCGTGGGTCTCAGTCAGACACGATTGTAACAGGAACTCCATGTAATCTGACTATTTCCTTAATGTATAAAGCAGCAAGAACATCAACTGACCATCGGCTCTTGATAGGCAAGAAGTGTGCCGACTTGGTCAAAAGGTCGATGATGACCCATATTCCATCATGTCCTCCTTTAGATTTAGACAGACCCATAATGAAGTCCATACCGATATCCTCCCACTTCCTCTTGAGAATATCTAGAGGATGTAGCTTACCGGCAGGCTTTTGGTGTTCTACCTTGACCTGTTGGCACGTGAGACAGTGAGACATGAAGTCCGCTACTTCTCTTTTCATATTGGGCCACCAGAAGGTCCTTTTCAAATCTTGGTACATTTTGGTAGATCCTGGATGAATGGTGTACCTTGATCTGTGAGCTTCATCTAAGATCTTCTTCTTTAGCTCTGGACAATCCGGTATACAAGTTCTATCTTTGAATAACAACCTTCCATCTGAAGCTAATTTGAAGTCAGATTTTTCTTCTATTTTGCCCTTGATTTCCACTAATGTTGGGTCATTATCTTGAAGTCCTTATATTTTTGAGAGTAGATCTGGCTGTATGCTCATATGGGATAGCGTAACACACCTGCTCTCCTTATCCATGCTTATATCAAGCTTAGAGAATTGTTCTAGCAACTTCCACTCTTGAATCATACAATTGGCTAATAGTGCTCTCGACTTTCGACTGAGGGCATCGGCTACAGGATTACCCTTTCCAGGATGATATTGTATAGTGAAGTTGAAGTCCTTGAGATATTCTAGCCAACGTCTTTGCCTCATATTCAATTCCTTCTAAGAGAAGAGATACTTGAGACTTTTATGGTCGGAGTATACAGTAAACTGCACTCTGTATAGGTAATGTCTCCATATTTTTAGTGCAAACACTACCGCAGCCAACTCCAAGTCATGGACTGGGTAGTTTTCCTCGTGCTTCTTCAATTGGCCAGAATAGTAAGCTATAACTCTTCCTTGTTGCATCAAAACACATCCGAGGCCAATGCCAGACGCATCCGTGTATACCTCAATTTCTCTCCTTCAACTGGTAGGGCTAAGACCGGGGCTGTAGTTTGGTGATCCTTGAGAGCTTGGAAGCTTCTTTCACATTCCTCACTCCATTCATAACGGATCTCCTTGCGAGTTAGCCTCGTGAGTGGTACGGCGATCTTGGAGACATCCTTGATGAATCGCCTATAATAGCCTTCAAGACCTAAGAAACTTTAAATCTCGCTAGCGTTGGTCGGTCTTTCCCAATTCCTTACAGCTTCAACCTTTGATGGATCTACAGATAGTCTGTCCTTCGAGATCACATGTCCTAGGAAGGATACTTCTTCTAGCTAGAATTCACATTTACTGATCTTTGCATATAGCTGATTCATCCTCAATATCTGTAATGTAATCCTCAAATACTCCTCATGCTCTTCCTTGGTCTTTGAATAGATCAGTATATCATCAATGAAAACCACCACAAACTGATCTAGATGAGGCCTGAATATACTATTCATCAACTGCATAAAGGTTGCAGGGGCATTCGTTAGTCCAAAAGGCATAACCACAGATTCATAGTGCCCATAACTGCTCCTGAACGCGGTCTTATGAATGTCCTCATCCTTGATCCTTAGTTGGTGATATCCCAACCGGAGATCAATTTTTGAGAAATACTTGGATCTAGATATTTGATCAAATAGTTCATCGATTCTCGGCAGTGGATACTTGTTCTTGATAGTGAGATGATTCAACTGTCGATAGTCGATGCATAACCTCATGGATCTATCCTTCTTCTTTACAAACCGCACAGTTGCTCCCCACGGGGAAGTGCTTGGTCTGATAAATCCTTTCTTCAGAAGCTCCATTAGCTGCTCCTTCAGCTCCTTGAGTTCGGCAGGGGACATCCTATAAGATGCCTTAGAAACAGGGCTAGCACCAGGGATCAAATCGATGGTGAAGGCCACTTCTCTTTGTGGAGGTAATCCAGGCAAATCTTCTGGAAACACGTCCAGAAATTCTTGCACAATAGGGATGTCTTCTAGCTTAGTCTCCTTAATGGTGACAAAAGCAAGGAAAGATACACATCCTTTCCTTATTAGCTTGCTAGCTTGGAGAGCCAAAATAAGAGGTGACTTACTCCGACTCTTAGGGCTAGTATAGACCAGTTCCGGGAATTCCTTGAAAGTAACTTTGCTGTTACAGCAATCAACGGTTGCCTGGTATTTGGATAACCAACCGGCTCCTAATATGATATCATAGTCCTTCATATCTAGACATATGAGGTCGATATGAAGATTTCTTCCCTTTACCAAGACTTCACAATTTTGGTAATGATGAGTAATATCGGCTTCGTTTCTGAGAGGAATTGAAATAACTAATTTTATCCATTCCGGTTCCATAGGTAATGGATCGGCAAACTTCTTGGACATAAACGAATGCGATGCACCAATATCAAATAAGACATATGCAGACATGGAACAAACTTTCAATGTACCTTCCACTAGTCCGCCTTCATCTTGATCTGCCTCCTTAATAGCTTGGAGACGGGCACTCTTCGTTGTCGGGTGCTTCACGTCACCGGCTTGATTAGTAAGCAACAGACAGTCGAGAATCCGGTGATCACGGCTCCCACAATGGAGACAAGCTCCTAATTTTCTCCAGCATTCTTCGACCTTGTGTCCGGCCTTATCACAATGTTTACACACCACTTTCGAAGGTATGGTGGTGGCGGAGTACGGCTTGTTAATCTTTTTAACTTTCTTTTCCTGGGAAGACTCTCCTCCATTACTTGGCCGCTTCTTATTGAAGTTGGGTTTGAAATTGCCGGAGCTAGTGACATGCTCCTTCTTGTCTCTCCCACGGATCCTATCAGATAGTTCCGTGGCATCCTCCAGTAGCTGGGCCCATCGTACCATCTCCTAATAGACTTGTATGTCCATTGGGGCCAGTTGTGTAATAAACTGGGGCCTGAGCCCATTTAGAAACCTTCTAGCTTTCATTTTCTCGGTACTGACTAAATGCTTAGCATACCGGGACAACCTCGAGAATTATGCCTCGTACTCGGCCACCGACAAAGATCGTTGCTTAAGTGCGGCGAATTCGGTGGCTTTCTTCTCTTGAACTCGGTCTGAGAAATACTTGTTGTTGAAATGTTCAACAAATTCCTCCCAAGTAACTTGGTCTTGCTCCAAAGTGGCTTCTACTGACTCCCACCAGCATCGGGCGTCTCTTTCCAGTTGAAATGTTGCTAACAAGACCCTCTCTTGGTCTGTGCATTACATAACTCGAAAGATACGTTCAGTCTCTCTGATCCAATGCTCGGCGTCATCCGGATCAGTGGATCCCCTGAACTTAGGAGGATTCATATTTTTGAAACTTTGGTGGAGATTTTCAGCTCCACGTTGTGCACCTCCTTGTGCTACTTGTTGGAGTGCTTGAGTAAGGCCTTGAATGGTCCTTTGCATGTCGTGCCACTGAGCACATTCTGCGGCCATGATCCTACAATTACAATAACTATATTAATATGTGACTATGTTCAAAAGGTTTTTAGTTTCTAAGTTAACTAAACCCTTGGTTTTACCCAATCTCACCGGTTAAAGGTTTAAACCTATCCTTGGACTTGGATTTCCTAGGAATTGAATATCCTAGGCTCTAATACCACAAAAACTGTCACGTCCCGAGCGTGAAAGGAACCCGGAGTGCGTGATGAGTTTATATCGATCATGTCAATCAGAGCGTTAGTGTATTTGACACAAAGACAGAGTACGCAAAAGTAAAGATAGCCCAATCCTTTATTTAATCTCAACCTCAAAGTAATTCTATTACAATTCACTTAATGGAAATGCTAAGACTCAATAAAGGAAAAGTATAATGAGTGACTCAAGAAAATAGAAAGATAAGACTAGTTGACGCTTGGATAGATAGATGTAGCTCTAATCTCTTCACTCTTGACCTTCCCCATTCGATTGAGTCTCGTCGTCAGACTTACCTGAAAAATGGGAGAAAACACTGGATGAGCGAACGCTCAGTAGGAATTATATCTCAAGTGCTAGTTTGCTTTAAGTAGATTACAAGTTACATGAAAGCAATATAGCTATGCATGCTCGCATAAAACGATAATAAAGATTGTATGTCAAGATAGAGAGTGCATATCAAAAGATAGTTGAGTGAATTAGCATGTCTTTCAAGAACTCATGTCAATAATACCAAGATATTCAAGCAAGTATATTCATCATATCATGTCAAGAATTGGCTATCATGTTTCAAGCAAGTATATAATAAATACCCTTTTCGGGTCACGCAAGTCATGTCATGTCAAGTCGAGTCATGTACGAGATTTGTGGAATGTCATCTAGAACGACAAGTACTTCGGTGCAATGCCACACCGTGATCATTACAACTCCCATGGGCATTAGTACTTTCGGGTGCTCCTCCCAGGACCAGATCGGGCCCTATATGCGCAGGCATTGATCATGTATTTTCCGACATCCACTATAGTTATAGTCAATATAGAATTCCAAAGGAATAAGCTTGTAGGACTTTAAGGTAGATCATATAGAATAGAATTTCAAGGATTGATCAGGACGTGTAAGGATGATAATAACGGTATAATCACGATTAACGATAAAACTAGGTGGAATCGGCTCCCTAATTAGGTACCATGACATTGAGAATAAGCACTCATATAGATATGGTCGCTCGTCCTTGTACATGATAAGGTAGATAGAATTAGTGTCCACAAGTATGGCACATAATTCTTAAGGAATAGTAATGGTATGGTTTCCCCATTCCATTATTTAAAGAGTATTCTCATGACATCCAAATAGCATGTCATGAGGGCCGGTATACCATGTTTCTTTAGAGTGACATGGTAATTACATAGTGTCATGGGTTTTACGGGTACAACCAGCTCAATCGGCCTTGAGGGAATCCAAGGCTACGAGGAGACTTACGGAGGTCTCTATGACTAACTTATCAGTCTGAAGGAACGGAATGTCCAATGGAGGGCTCGTATGTCACCGAGAATTGAGGGGTAATCGATAAAAACACAAAGAAACATGGGACTACACTCACAGATGGGAGTATAGTGACAAAAGTTAACCCTCGGTATGGGTCACAGGAAATCGATCAAAGAAATATGTGAACAGTAAATTAGCGCCCTGGACAGGATCGCCATTTTAAGGAATCACGACTTCTTGTGGAGGCGTTGTTTCTCTTTCATAAGTATATATTTACAAAAAATCCTGGAAGAACCATTCCCAGGGAATTGGCGCCCTAGGTCAAGTCACATTTTCAAGAATTAGCGCCCAGGTCTGGGGCGTCATTTAAAAATAGCGCCCATGTCTCAGGCGTTATTCAAACATGTGTGGTTTTGGCATGAACAGTAGCACTTTTTAAATAAAAAGAATTACACAGAAATAATCTCATGGTCATACAGAGAAAATAGCAGGATTCTAGTAGTGTGATCATGCATTAGATTAGATATCAAGATTCAAAGTTATTAAATTTTGATCATGAGTATTTATCAAATAATCAACAGAAATAACGGCAGTGTGCGAAGTCATCAATTGAATTGGCGCCCTAGTAAGGGTCGCTAATTCCCTATTTTATGCAGAAATCCCAGAGACAACCCGAGAGAGAAACTGTAAGCCTTTCTAATAATATTTATTTATCTATATGCGTGCATGGGAATTTAAATATTATAGAGTTTTGCATAGAACATGAGAACACCTACCTTGGATGTTGCTTGGTTGACAGACGGTGAAGGAAATAAAATAGTTAGATGTTCTGTAGCAGTTTCAACAAAAGAGAAGGACAAAGCTCCTCCTTTAGTACCAACACGAAGAGGGAGAAACAATAATAGCAATGTCTCTCCACGTCACACCGGGGAAGTTAGAAAACAACTGTGACTTGCAACAATACTCAATTGGCGGATGTAGTCGCAGTAAAGATGATGGTGAATAAAGGTACACGAATAGAAACAGCTTCAGCAGACGGGATATAAGAACAAGGCTCTGTCCTTCTTTTGATCAATAGGATGGAGCTCAATCCCTAAGAAGAGAACCGAACAGAGATAGCAGCAGTAGATAGGTCTTTTTGGGAATAAGACTCCTTTCCTCCTCACGAGCAGTATACTTCAGGAAGAAGGATGGAGAAGCAGCCGTTCCGATGACCTCCCCTTGACAGTAAAGGCCCTAGCTTCCTTCAAGTGTTTTGGCAGAAGGATGGAAGACGAAGAAGTAATGGACAGCAGAGAGGGTTCCCAGTGTTTGGAAGCAAAATCTCCCAGGGTAGTAGCAGGGTCTCGATAGAGAAGGAGAATAATATAGAGGGGTTATTGCGGGGTATTTATAGTGCTTGGGAACCCAATGGGTTTAGTGTTCGATTGGGACTCAAACTCCCTAGTACAAGTCCTAATAGTATTAGGATTTCCCTTATTAATCTTTCTGAAACACAACATGATGGGGACATCACCCATGATTCCCTCTGGCTCGGGACTTCCCTTCCTTTCGACGAGGGATAGGCTAGAGCTCCGTGTCAAGTAGGCCCCCACAGCACTTTGGCAGATCACTTTGATGTACTTCTTGCTTTTTATTTGAGTCATTTTGATGTAATTTATCTTTTATTTGAGTCCAGTACCTTGGTTATGCAGTTATTTTCCTAAGTCTTGTGGTCATCATGTGGGTTTTGGGCCCAAGTGTTTGGGCTTGGCCCTCCTGCGCCCCTTCCCCTTTGGTTTTGTGTCAATAGTCCAATTGTCAGGGACTTTTTGTAAATTTTGGGTTCCCTATAAATAGGACCCCAACCACCCTTTTGGAGAACTAATGAAAATTTGAGTTTAAGTCCAAAGAATACTTGTGAGCTCTCTCTCTCTCTCTCTCTCTCTCTTGAAGGAGGCGAACCCCACTCTCTCTCCTGCCCTTTCTCTCTACCAATTTCGCCCCCCCCCCTCTTTCTCCTCCCTCCTTGCCACATCACCCCTCCCCATTAAATACAACCCTTCACCTCCTAAGGCTCATAAACCCCATTCACTCTCACCACTACCCAAGCAACCCTTCGTATTCCAAGGCAACCCTTCCACTTCCCTAGCACCCTTCCCTCTCCCCCAAGCACCCCTCCCTCTTCCCCACACACCCCTTCACATCCCCTAGGGGATTTGAATCCCCCTCCCCCACCTGGGTGCGCACCCCACCCCATTCACCCCCCCTATCCCTTGTGCGACCCCCCCTCTCCCTTGGCTCCCTCTAACCCCCCCAAGACCCCCCACGCCCCCACTCCATCTCTCCCCCTACTACCACCCCACCCTCCATCACCCCTCCCCCTCTAGAACATCAGGCCACCACCTGCAACAGCCTCCCCTCCCAAAACCCCTATCCCACCACCAAGAACCCACTTCCTCCACCCTATTTTCTATATACCAGTGTGCAGTTGCAGAACTGCAGAGCCACCCTCCTGTTGCAGCACCAGCTTCGCCCACGTCCCGGCGTTCCTGGAGGTGTGCCATACATCGACGGAAAGGTCTCCCAGCTAGCTTCGCAAGCGAGGTGGTCTCGCCCCTATCCGAGTTCGGAGCTCCCGTGGAGGCTCATTTTCGTCCGACTGCGCAACTGGGACCCGAGCAGGAACCAGAGCCGCTGTTCAGAAGCCAAGAAGACCACACCAGAGCTCCCCTTGGCACGCCACTTGTCCGGAGCTGAGTTCCACTAGTCGCCTGTCCAACGCATCCAGCGGGGCACCAATTGAAGCCCGGAGCAGCTCGTTCCGATTTTTCTACTACAGGGTCGCAGATCAGGTCAGTCGGGATCCGTTCAGATCCACTCCCACTCTTCTGGACATATCTCTCGACCCTGACCTCGTCTGGTGCCATTCTTTATTTCTGAACAAAGAAGACTCAGCCACGCTCATGACCGTCCTGGCCCCGGCTCAATCGGATCACGGGAGCGATCGTGGTAATGTCGCCAACCTACTGCAACCATCTGGACTCAGCCCGAACCAGAACCAAGCAGCACCAGTCCAGCCTCCACCACAGCCAACAGCGACACCCCGACGACCCAACAAAATTCAGGCCACATCCTGGACCAGTCAGCGACGTTTTGGCACTGGTTTCGTCAATATCTAAGTTCGGGAGTGCCCTCAGGAAATCCGACAGCAAGTACCTGTCAGCAGGCAGAACAGGCGGGCAGAACCTCGAGGAGGCAGTTCCGCTCCGTCCTTGCTTCACGTCCCTCCCTGCCTGGCTAGCTCACCGCCCCTCCCTGCGTGGAGGTAGTGTTTGTTTGTATTCCTTTCCCCCCACCCCGAGATCTCCCTCCTGCGTGAGGCGTAGTGCATGTAACCTTTTAAACAGGTCGAAGCTTCAGTCGACGCAGTGTGCGGGGAACCCACACTTCCCCGCTCGCCCTCGTCTCCGAACGGGGTTGGTTTCTTCAAACCAACCGGGTAAGCTCCAGCCCTTGCTCCCCCCAGTATTTGTTCTTTTAATATCTGCGAAACTATTCCGCTGGTTGGTGAGATAGTGCTCGACCCCAAAACATCCAGCTTTCGTGCGGTCATCGTGGGCTTGAGAAAGAGAGTGCCCCAGTGCCCCCAAGGCACCAAGCCAGCCCCTTGATTGCGGGCACCGTACCCTTGGGAGGGAAACCATAGCCCTGCTGGCCCTCTACCGGCAAGGGTCTTGCTCCATCACCTCGACTCGGCATCACCGAGTCACCACGGGAAGCGTGTGCGCGCAAAGGATCGGCGATTTCCGGCAATCTCAAATCTTGCGATTGTGTTTGCGATTTAGGTCCGAGGGACTCGTCCACTTGCTACATTCTCCCACAATCTGTGTCACATCAATTTGGTATCAGAGCAAGTCTTAGACTTGTCTCTACAAGCCTAGGTCCTAGGGCCATTGCATAGTCTTCATCCGTGTGTTGGTCACCTCCTCATTTTGCATGTCTACCTGTAGTGGTGCCTTGTATCGGGCCGACCCCTCAACCTCGGCTCCCCCTATGAATTCCAATTCCCAAGGCGACCAAGATACCCCTAGGGAGGCACCCCAAGTTCCAATGGACCGACTAGAGGCTGCCATCAACAACCTCATCGATCGGATAGATGGCCTTACCACCCGAATCAATAGACTCGAGGAAGCCGGACCCCCACCTAGGAACCATGTCCAAAGAGCTCCACCTCCACGAGCTGAATTTGATAGGGAGGGCTTGGAGAATGACCACTACTAGGAGTATGAGAGGCCCCGCCAACCTCGACATGTTGAGAGGCGACCACGAGAGGACCCAGATGATTATCTTTTAAAGATGATTAGGGTCGAAGCCCCAAACTTTGATGGGTCCCATAACCCAAATGCCTACTTAGAATGGGAGAGTGCCATGGACCAATACTTTGATTGGTATCCTATTACGGAAGATAGGAGAGTCAGACTGGCAAAAATGCACCTCACCAAACTAGCCAAAACCTACTGGATGAGTGTGGAAAGTAGAAGGAGGATTAGGCGGGAGGAGCCCATTCGCACCTAGGAAAACATGAAAGACCAATTGAGATTCAAGTACCTCCCCAACTCCTACACCCAAACTCTCCTAGATGAATGGCAAAGCCTCACCCAAGAGGGAAGAACCGTGGTCGAATACATTGAAATGTTTGACTCCTACCTTCTAAAGTGTGGAGTCCATGAAGAGTTGGCCGTCACCCTATCCCGATTCAGGAATGGCCTCCAACCACACATCAAGAGAGAGCTCTTTATGAGGGATGTGGATTCCCTTGAGTTGGCATATCAAATAGCCCGAGATACTGAAAGGTTCTCTCGAAATCCTAAATTCACCTCACCCCGTCCGGTTGACCCCAAGGCTATGAATCCTCGGCCTAACCTTCCTCCCCTATTGAAGACTCCTACCCCTAGTGGGAGTACCCCGGCCCGACCCTACAGCCACCCGCCCACCATCACTCCTACTAGAGTCACCCCAAACAACCCACCTCCCCGAAGAGAGGAGGGCACCAAGGGCCCTAGTGTGGGTGGGACGACCCCGGGCAGCCAACCAACTTGTTTTCAGTGCAAAGGCTATGGCCACTTCGCCCGCCAATGCCCATCACGCGGGTTGCCTAGTTTGCTCATTGAGGAAGAAAAGACCCCCTCACAAGGGGAGAATGAGGAAAATATTGAGGTTCATGAGGCCGCTTTAGACTGGGAAGAGGAGTACGAAGCCCAGGCCATGGAGTCAGGTATAGGCTACACCGACACCCACTTAGGAGTGATTAGGTGCACACTTACCAAACCCCAGGAAGAAGATTGGCGCCGAACAACCATCTTTCATACCTTTGTCAAAATAGGAAATCATGTGAGGAAAGTAATCATGGACAATGGAAGTTGTGTCAATGCTGTATCACCCGACACAGTCAAGCTCCTTGGCCTTACCATCACTCCCCACCCAAACCCCTACCGGGTCTCTTGGATTAACAACAACTCCATCCCGGTCAGCACTCGGTGCATTGTGCCCCTTACCTTTTCGGCTTACCATGGGCAAGTCTGGTGTGACATCCTCCCTATGGAAGTAGGTAGTATCCTATTAGGGAGGCCCTGGATTTATGACGTTGATGCCACTATCTTAGGGAGGCCAAACACTTGTACCTTTGACCATGAGGGAAAGACTATCCGTCTGAACCTCTCCCCACCCCGTCCCATACCGAGGAAAGAACCCCTCCCTCAGGAGCCCCACTCCACCCCACCACAAAACCCAGGGACCTCCACCCCACCAATCCAACCAACTCCCCAAAAGACCACCCAAGAAAACCCAACAGGAGGGATCAAAGGCCTTCACCTTATTACAAGAAAGGAGATGGAAGAAGAGGTAGCCCAAGGAGCACCCTTGTGTGCAGTGGTTATATGTTTAGAGAATCCAACCCTTCCAACCCCTACCCTGTGGAAATCCACCCACTTCTAGAAGAATTCAAGGATGTTACTGAGCTCCCGGATCAACTCCCACCCATGAGAGATGTGCAACATGCAATCGATCTTGTCCCAGGAGCCACCCTCCCAAATCTTCCCCACTACCGCCTCAATCCCACAGAACATGCTGAATTAAGGAGGCAAGTGGAAGAACTTATTAAGAAGGGATTTCTTCGACTTAGTAAGAGTCCTTGTGCTGTCCCAGCCCTTCTCACACCTAAGAAGGACGGGACGTGGCGGATGTGTGTCGATAGTAGAGCCATCAACAAGATCACAGTCAAGTATAGGCTCCCCATCCCTAGGCTCGACGATATGCTCGATATGCTAGCTGGCGCCACCATTTTTTTCCAAAATTGATCTCAAAAGTGGCTACCACCAAGTTAGGATAAGGCCGGGGGATGAGTGGAAAACATCCTTCAAGATAAAAGATGGGCTCTACGAGTGTCTAGTGATGCCTTTTGGGCTTTCAAATGCCCCAAGTACCTTTATGCGCCTTATGACTGAGGTCCTCAGACCTTACATCGGGGTCTTCCTGGTAGTATACTTTGATGATATTCTCATCTACAGCCAGTCCAAAGAAGCCCATCTAGACCACCTTAGGCAAGTTTGCACCACTCTTTGGAATGAGAGTCTCTTTGCCAACCTAGGAAAGTGTCACTTCCTGATTGAATCCATTACCTTCCTAGGATTTGTGGTCTCCACTAAAGGCGTGTCCATGGACCTCGAAAAGGTCCAAGCTATCCTAGACTGGCCAGAACCCCACACTCTCCATGAGGTCCGAAGCTTTCATGGGCTGGCCACGTTCTATAGGAGGTTCATCCGAGGCTTCAGCACTATCATAGCCCCCATCACTGATTGCCTCAAAAAGGGGACCTTCATATGGACCAAGTCAGCTTCCAAGGCTTTCCTAGATCTAAAAGAAAAAATGACCCAGGCCCCCGTCTTGTGCCTCCCCGACTTTTCCAAGATTTTTGAAGTCACATGTGATGCCTCAGGGGTAGGCATTGGTGGGATCCTCAGTCAGGAAGGGCATCCTGTGGCCTGCTTTAGTGAGAAGCTGTGTGAGGCCCGGATGAGGTATTCAACCTATGACAAAGAATTTTATGCTGTGGTTCAGTCCCTTAAGCATTGGAGACATTACCTCCTGCCAAAAGAATTTGTCATCTTCTCAGATCATGAGGCCTCAAAATACCTCAGCTCCCAGCAGAAGCTTAATGCCCGACATGCCCGCTGGGTAGAATACCTCCAGTCTTACACCTTCGTGATCAAACACAAGGTCGGAAGCGAGAATCGGGCAGCCGATGCCTTTAGTAGGAGGATATCTTTACTATCCACTATGAAAGTGGAAGTCATCGGGTTTGAAAGAGTCAAGAATGAATACTCTGACTGCCCTTACTTTGGGCACATCCATGCCTCCTTGACGACCCAACAGGCCTATGGGGACTTCATCCTTGAGGGCGGGTTCCTTTTGAAAGGACCCCGACTTTGTATACCCTGAACCTCCCTCCGTGACTTTTTGGTATGGGAGTTACATGCAGGAGGCCTAGCTGGCCATTTTGGGGTGCATAAAACCATTGCTTTGGTTGAGGGGCAATTCTATTGGCCAAGCCTCAAGAGGGACGTGGCCAAGATTGTGGGCCAGTGTCGGACCTATGCCACCGCTAAACAAGTAAAGCAAAACACCGGCCTATACACCCCTCTCCCTATCCCCGATCGTCCATGGTAGGATCTAAGCATGGACTTTGTCTTGGGCCTACCCAGGACCCAAAGGAAACACGATTCAATCTTTGTTGTGGTGGACCGATTTTCTAAAATGGCCCATTTTATCCCCTGTTCGAAAACCTCCGATGCATCCCATGTGGCCCGCCTGTTCTTTGATGAGGTGGTTCATCTCCATGGCCTACCAAAGACCATCATCTCTGATAGGGACGTCAAGTTCACCAGCTACTTCTGGAAAACCCTTTGGCATCTGATGGGGACCCTTCTCAAATTTTCCACAGCCTACCACCCCCAGACCGATGGCCAAACAGAGGTCATCAATTGGAGTCTAGGGAACCTCCTCCGGTGTCTTGTCGAGGATCGCCCAGGGAATTGGGATCTCATTCTGCCCCAGGCTGAGTTTGTATACAATAATTCAGTAAATAGGTCTATAGGCATGAGTCCCTTCGAAGCTATGCACAGATACAAACCCAGAAAGCCTTCAGATCTCATTCCCCTATCCCCACATGCTAAGGTGTCTATCACTACTGAGTCCTTTGCACAACACCTTAGAGAGTTGCATGAGAACATTCGCAAACACATCAACAAGAGCAACAAGGTTTATAAGAAATCAACTGATTCCCACCGCCGCCACCAAGAATTCCAAGTCGGTGATTTTGTGATGGTGAGGACTGAGAGGTTATTCCCTGGAAATGTCTCAAAATTGAGGTCACGTAGAGCAGGTCCCTTCCAGGTGTTAAGGCGCATCGACACTAATGCTTATGTGTTAGACCTCCCTGAGGAGTATGGAGTAAGTCCCACCTTCAATGTGGCTGACCTGGTGCCATACAGGGGTCCCACGGTGACACCCAGTGAGGACATCCAGCCTGCCCCTCCCCTTGAGAGAGCCCCTACCCAAACGAGAGTTCCACCCGGCCCTAAGAACCAGCGAGATCAAGTGGAGTGGATATTAGATGAACATATCACTACCACACGGAGCAAGGCGTATGAGCAATATCTGGTTAGGTGGAAGGGACATCCGCCTTCAGATGATGCCTGGGTGAGTCGGGAGGATCTCCAGCAGTTGGATCCCGACCTATTGGAGGAGTATCGCAGCATGGGGGGCCCTACCCGATAGAGTCGAGCTCTTCGCGGCCCAGGGGAAATGATGGGGACATCACCCATGATTCCCTCTGGCTCGGGACTTCCCTTCCTTTCGACGAGGGATAGGCTAGAGCTCCATGTCAAGTAGGCCCCCACAGCACTTTGGCAGATCACTTTGATGTACTTCTTGCTTTTTATTTGAGTCATTTTGATGTAATTTGTCTTTTATTTGAGTCCAGTACCTTGGTTATGCAGTTGTTTTCCTAAGTCTTGTGGTCATCATGTGGGTTTTGGGCCCAAGTGTTTGGGCTTGGCCCACCTGCGCCCCTTCCCCTTTGGTTTTGTGTCAATAGTCCAATTGTCAGGGACTTTTTGTAAATTTTGGGTTCCCTATAAATACGACCCCAACCCCCCTTTTGGAGAACTAATGAAAATTTGAGTTTAAGTCCAAAGAATACTTGTGAGCTCTCTCTCTCTCTCTCTTGAAGGGGGCGAACCCCACTCTCTCTCCTCCCCTTTCTCTCTCCCAATTTCGCCCCCCCCCTCTCTCTCTCCTCCCTCCTTGCCACATCACCCCACCCCATTAAATACAACCCTTCACCTCCCAAGGCTCATAAACCCCCATTCACTCTCACCACTACCTAAGCAACCCTTCGTATTCCAAGGCAACCCTTCCACTTCCCTAGCACCCTTCCCTCTCCCCTAAGCACCCCTCCCTCTTCCCAAGCACCCCTCCCTCTTCCCCACACACCCCTTCACATCCCCTAGGGGATTTGAATCCCCCTCCCCCACCTGGGTGCGCACCCCACCCCATTCACCCCCCCTATCCCTTGTGCGACCCCCCCTCTCCCTTGGCTCCCTCTAACCCCCCCAAGACCCCCCACGCCCCCACTCCATATCTCCCCCTACTACCACCCCACCCTCCATCGCCCCTCCCCCTCTAGAACATCAGGCCACCACCTGCAACATCCTCCCCTCCCAAAACCCCTATCCCACCACCAAGAACCCACTTCCTCCACCCTATTTTCTATATACTAGTGTGCAGTTGCAGAACATCAGAGCCACCCTCCTGTTGCAGTGCCAGCTTCACCCACGTCCCGGTGTTCCTGGAAGTGTGCCATTCATAGACGGAAAGGTCTCCCAGCTAGCTTCGCAGGTGAGGTGGTCTCGCCCCTATCCGAGTTCGGAGCTCCCGTGGAGGCTCATTTTCGTCCGACTGCGCAACTGGGACCCGAGCAGGAACCAGAGCCGCTGTTCAGAAGCCACGAAGACCACACCAGAGCTCCCCTTGGCGCGCCACTTGTCCAGAGCTGAGTTCCACCAGTCGCCTATCCAACGCATCAGCGGGGCACCAATTGAAGCCCAGAGCAGCTCGTTCCGATTTTTCTACTACAGGGTCGCAGATCAGGTCAGTCGGGATCCGTCCAGACCCACTCCCACTCTTCTGGACATATCTCTCGACCCCGACCTCGTCTGGAGCAATTCTTTGTTTCTGAACGAAGAAGACTCGGCCACGCTCGCGACTGTCCTAGCCCCGCCTCAATCAGATCACAGGAGCGATCATGGTAACGTCGCCAACCTACTGTAACCATCTGTACTCAGCCCGAACCAGAACCAAACAGCACCGGTCCAGCCTCCACCACAGCCAACAGTGACACCTCGACGACCCGATAAAATTCAGACCACATCTTGGACTAGTCAGCGACGTTTTAGCACTGGTTTCGTCAGCATCTAAGTTCGGGAGTGCCCTCAGGAAATCCGACAGCAAGTACCTATCAGCAGGCAGAACAGGCGGGCAGAACCTCGAGGAGGTAGTTCGACTCTGTCCTTGCTTCACGTCCCTCCCCGCCTGGCCGACTCACCGCCCCTCCCTACATGGAGGTAGTGTTTGTTTGTACTCGTTTCCCCCCACCCTGAGATCCCCCTCCTGCGTGAGGCGTAGTGCATGTAACCTTTTAAACATGTCGAAGCTTCAGTCGACGCAGTGTGCGGGGAACCCACACTTCCCCGCTCGCCCTCGTCTCCGAACGGGGTTGGTTTCTTCAAACCAACCGGGTAAGCTCCAGCCCTTGCTCCCCCCAGTATTTGTTCTTTTAATATCTGCGAAACTATTTCGCTGGTTGGTGAGAGAGTGCTCGACCCCGAAACATCCAGCTTTCGTGCGGTCATTGTGGGCTTGAGAAAGAGAGTGCCCCAGTGCCCCCAAGGCACCAAGCCAGTCCCTTGATTGCGGGCACCATACCCTTGGGAGGGAAACCATAGCCCTGCTGGCCCTCTACCGGCAAGGGTCTTGCTCCATCACCTCGACTCGGCATCACCGAGTCACCACGGGAAGCATGTGCACGCAGAGGATCAGCGATTTTCGGCAATCTCAAATCTTGCGATTGTGTTTACGTTTTAGGTTCGAGGGACTCGTCCACTTGCTGCATTCTCCCACAGTCTGTGTCACATCACAACACTTCCTAGTTAGACGGCTCTGTTTAAGAAATTCTCGTTATTTAATGTTTATTTTATAGTGTTACAATATTTATAGATTTTTATCTTTTTTATTTGATGGGATATCGTTATGAAATTTTATGGGTTAGGTTTTTCCATTTTTCTATATTTTTCCATATAATTCATTTTATAAAATTTCTTTAAAATAAAAAGTGGCCTTATTCACCACACTATTCATCATTAAGGAAATGATGACATGCTACATATCGTTGATCACTTAAATAGCGACCCTTTCCATGGTCGTCATTTCATTTTGAACCTTTTTTTTCAACTCACCCTCTAAAGAATCGAAATCGTATATATATATCCAATCCACTTCCTTAATTTCTTAAAATCTTATCTATGTACCCCTATTCCTTCAAATAAAGATATGATGTAATAAAGATGAAATATTAAAATTTCTAAATTATTAATACAATATAAATTGATGTTTTCTCTAAGATTTTTTGATTATTAATTCAAATGAAATTACGACATGACTTTAAATGTCTACTTAAAATGATGCTAAAGACATAATCCCTTAAAATTTAAGGGTAGGGTCTATGAGTTCTTTTTGTAAGACCCATTAGGGGATCACGTGGTTGTATACAAGGTCTGGGCCTTTTTTATTTATTGGTTTTAATTTATTTAGACTTTCTAGTCCCCTATTTTACTAGGGTTGCTACAATTTGTGCTCTCTATAGCCTGGCTTATGAAATTTTGGTTTTCGTGGTTTATTCCTGATACTCGAGGTATCCCATCACTTGCACGAGATTTACATAGTTGGTAGCTTAGTATAATTATCTATTATTCACAATACTATTCTTCCTACTTTATTATTTACTGCTTTGTTTATTATGTTTTTTTGTGAGGGGATCCGCGTGACCCCTACTGAGCCAATGAGATGAGCTCACCCCCTTTTTCTTTTCAGGTGCTGTACATTCTCTCACGGTGTGGAAGTTTTGAGCAGTGTTGGTAGAGGTCTAGAGTTGCCAGCCTTCCTCCAGTCGGGGTATGCCCCAAGCTTTTGTACTTTCTTTTGTTCGGCTATACTTTTGGGACTGTACTCTGGACTATAATTTATAATCTATATATGAATTGTAATTAATAACAACTTTAGTTTCTGCACTTTACTTACTGCATTCATTCTAAATTTCCACACACTCTCATAATACCAATCAAACCTTTTCGAGCCCCAGGGCTCATGGGTGGCTAGTCAGAATTCGGATTGTGTCGGTTACTTTTTGGTAGTCAGATTCCGAGTCGTTACACAAACAGACTTTCCTACACTTCTCCACCCCCGTCTCGAACGTCAAACGTTGGCAGGAGCACTTCGTCATCCTGGGGAATGTCGGTAGCACCAGGCGAGCCAATGGCTGAGGCTTCACCAGCCTCAGCCAGGTCCACCTGACCGACAAGTCATCACTGCTAACCAAGGAGGAGGTGGTCGCTATTAAGGCCATCCTCTTTACTCCTATCATGAAAATTGACCTGAAGTTGACCCCTAGGCTCCTTATGTCATTAGGGCTGAGCCCCCCATTATCTCATGGTAGGACCCTATGTTTTTAGTGCAGCTTGCTTTGAACTGGTGTCTAACTATTGTTGCTATCACTTGTAGGTGTTTCTGAGCCTCCTCCGAGCGCTCAGAGAGTGGAGTCGGAGCTCGAGTTTAAGATGATCGTGATGTGATCATCTGTACCTCACCTACACGACCACGTCCCTTCTCTTGTGGCCACCCAAGCAGAGGTTGCTGCTCTTTGTACCCTCTCGCTGGCTGTCGTGCTAGCCCGGACGAACCTCGCATACTGCCCCTTATAGGTGGAGGTAAAAGAGGGGGTATCTCACTGCCAGTCGCCGTTGCTGCCACCTCTGATGCCCACCGCCGTTCCTAACCTCGGAACAGAGACGTTAGAGGTGACTTCAAGCATTGCCATTAGTCTCTTGAGCATCTCCCATAGCCTGTCGAGTGAGTCCTCTATGATGGCGGCGTAAGCGCAAGGCTGTGGACCTTGAGACTGTGGTAGCACTGGACTGACAACGTCGCCCGGAGAAGAAGAAGAAGAAGAAGGATGTAGCGCCCACCCTTACAGGACCGTCGGGGCCTTTGTTTTCATTGTTGCCACTGCCTCCGACCGTGCCGCCTCTAACCTCAGCCCTGGTCGCCTCTATCTCATCCACTACCTCGTCTACGTCCGCTCTGGAACCAACACATGAAGATGATGTGTCGCTAGTCTCCACCTTCATCAGCTTGCTGCCGCCAAAGGAGACCCGAAAGAGCTCGGACACCTTCATCATGTCACAAGACATGATAAAGAAGGCTCTAGAGCCGAGGGATCGATCTACCTATAAGCCTCACCCGCACTAGTGACTATGACCTCATACAACTGTCGGCGAAAAATCTGGTGTCCATAAGCCAAGTCCTTGGCTTGTGAGGTGCTCACTTTTGGGTGGCAGAGACTGAGTTGAATGCCATCCGGAATGAGCAGGAGGACCTCGCTAAAAGGGTCCAAACACTGGAGGATGAGTGGGTGGGTCTCCATGCCATTTTGGAGTCCCAAGGGCACGCTCTGGAGGTTGCCAAGCGAGAGCGGGATGTCACCCGAGAGCAACTACGGGTGTCAAAGGATTCTTTGGAGTGGATGAAGGTAAGGGCAGAGGAGTGGAGGCAAAGTTGGCAATGTAGGAGGCCGCTGTTGGGGTGGTGGAGGCAAAGGCGTCAGCGGTGGTAGAGAAGATAGTCGAGCACTTCTGGGAGTCGACCAAGTATGGGGACGAGATGAACAACAAGGCTCTCTCCATCTACAGGCTGGCCAAGGAAACATGTTTCAATGATGGTTGGGCTGTAGCTCTGATGGTGGTCACCCAGGCTACCGGTGCCCCAGTGCTCGAGCTTCCACCTCCATTTGCTCCGTACGAGGAGGATGTGTAGGAGGAGATCAAGGCCGTGAAAATCGAATGATCTGAGAGACCGTAGAGGAGGTTGGGGACCTAATTACCCTCCCAGACAGCCCTCAGCCATTCAAGGCCACACCTGTGGAGTCCACCACCAAGCAACAAGCCATTATTGAGGGGAGTCTACCTACCGCATGAAGATTCATATTTCTTTTCTTCTCTTTTTTTTGTTGTATCCATCTCAGGCACGTCCAAAAAGGCATGTTGTTTTTTGTAAATTCATCTTCTCTTTTGGAATGAAAAGATGTCGTATCTCTCCCACCTCTTGGCGACATGTTAGCTTGCCATGTACCTTGCTATTGACATGTTCTTGATGGGTGTTGAGAAGCCCTTCGACACTTGGTCTCGTTGGAGGTGTGGAAGGTCAGTTGGGTTTCCTGGGAAGTGGTGGCCCATGACTGGCGCAATTCCTAGGATCCCTTCCTTATTTCTAGGTGGTCAATTAAGAGATGTAATTTCTGTGATCTTCTAGAGAGTCCTCTCCCACTATAAATAGGAGACCCAGGGGAACTCTTGAGCACACCATGCCTTCTCTTATGCCTTCAACTCTACTTCCTTGAAATGATGTCATAATAGGGCTCCGATTCCTTCTTAGGAGAGAAGTCTCCCAAGCGTCCCTGCTTCTGTAAGGAGGCACTGCCCAAGACCGACAAGTCCTAGGTAGAGGGCAGTAGGAAGGGTGGAGTCTCAGAGGATTACAAGAGAGGTTACATGCAGGGCTGGCGGGTCGCACTGATGAAGGTCCACCATTTCTACTCCATCAAGGGGGTGCTGAACCTCACCCCAGACTTGTATGGCCCTGAGGGTAACAATTGAAGTCTCCTGTACTCCCCCCTTTATAAATAATAATACTTCTCGTTCTACTCTCCCTGTTTTGTATTCTCGTTCTCGTTCTCATATTGGAGTGCTCCGATGGTGATTGTGGCCTTAGCCTTTAAGAGCTCACAAGCTCTCTTCTCCTTTTTTTTGTTGGATGACTTGCTTACTACTAAAGGTGTAGGCTAGACTTGACCTAAGTTGGTCAACCAGAGGTGTGGTTGATGGTTTACGATCATCTTTCTAAGAGGAGGCAGAGTAGGGTAAACCATGAATGACAAGGATCCAATTTTCAAGGGGCATGATCAGCTCGCTCCTGAAGAGGAGGGTGCTCGCATGCTCACTTCTAGGAAATACCTAGTCGGGTACCACCTATAGGGTTTTCGAGAGGCATATTTGGCCCACTCCTGAAGAGGAGGGTGCTCGCGTGCCTGCATCACAGAAGTGCTAGTCAAGCACTACCGTAGAGTGGTCGGTGATCCATTATCGTACTCATAACTAGGAGGACCATGAATGACCTGCCTCCAATTTTGGAGGGGAGTGTTAGTCTCTCCTGAAGAGGAGGAGACATCTCACCTCTTGAAAGCATAATGCCACCCTTACTATTTTGGAGGGGAGCATAGGTATTCCTTCTAAAGAGGAGGAGACTCTTCTGCTCGCCTCTTGGAAGCGCGAAGCTACACGTAGAGTCCCTACGAGTACTGGAGATGGGACGAAATGGAAAAGAATCATTATCCAATCCACTCTTTTATTGATAAAAGGTCGTATGATTTATAGAGTTCCAAGAGCGGGTGATTTCTCGGCCATCAAGGGAGGATAGCCTATAGGCCCCCTTTTAGAACACTTTTGTAATCCTGTATGGGCCTTCCCAATTTGAAGCCAGTTTACTCATGGCTATACGCTGGTCGGTGACACTGGCATGACATAATATAAGATCCCTGGGGAAGAAGAGGTGCTCCTTGACCAGAGCATTGTAGTATTGTGACAGTTGCTGTTGGTAGATGACCAGTCGGGTCTGGACGCATTCCCTATCTTCCATCAGTAGGTCCAGGTTTTCCCATAGTGCTTGGTTATTTTGTGTCTCGTTGAACTAGCTGACTCTAAGAGTACGATTGGATATTTCCACTCATATGACTGCCTCAACTATGTACACTAGATGGAATGGAGTTTTCCTGGTGGCTGCTCGGGCAGTAGTATGGTGTGCCCACAGGACGCTTGGTATGGTGTCCACCCATGACTCATGGCTTGTTACAGGTGGGTCTTGATGCCATGAAGGAGAGTCTTGTTAGCATTCTCCATCAGCCATTGGCTTAGGGATGTCTCACCGAGGTGTAATGGTTTCAGATCTCTAGTTCCGAGCACTTCTCTCGGAAGATAACACTGTCGGCCATTATCTGTTGTGAGAACGTGCGGGATCCCAAATCTGCAGATGATGTTGTGCAGGATGAACTTCCAAGATGCCTTGCCCTTGATCTTAGTGAGGGGTTCCACCTCGACCCGCTTGGTGAAGTAGTCGATGGCGACGATGAGGATTTCTTCCTCCCCCAAGCTTCTGGGAAGGGACCAAGGATATCTACTCCCCATCGGGTAAACGGGCGATGCTGTATTAGGTTGTGGAGCTGCATCGCAGGTTGATGATATAGGTGCGCATACTTCTAGCATTGGCTATAGCTCCGTACATACTTGAGACAATCTTTCTATAGGGTAGGCCACCAATATCCTTGCCTAAGTAGGCTTCTGGCGCGTGCTCGTCCCCCGACATGGCTGCCATAAAGTCCTTCATGGACTTCATGGATAGCTTTCTTGACTTCAGTGGGAAACAAGCACTTGAGGAGCGATGAGGATAGTGAATGCTTGAAGAGGCGTCCATCAACCAGAGTGAAGTGCGCCACTCGAGATCGTATTCACCTAGCTTCCGAGCGATCCTCAGGAAGTTGTTGCTGACGAAGATAGTTCAATATGGGGTCCATCCAGGGATGGCTCATAGTTGATGGCGTTGACCTGAGGCTCAGGCTCCTTGGAGCTCAGACATTGGAGTTCTTCAATCAAGATCGACCAAGTGCTCGTCAGCATCATGGACGAGATGAGGTAGGAGAGGGCATCTGCTCGGGCATTCTTCGCCCTCTGTATGTATAACACCTCAAAGTGTGACTGAAGAGACCTCTTTGATCTGTTGAACCCCCTCCTCATGTATTATGTCTTGTGGATTTTGATGATGACCAAATGAATTTATATGAACTGAAAATGAGCTTTGGAAGTGATCACATCACGTAAGGATTTGGCGTCTAGAAGGCTCAAGAACATCATCTCTAGGGTAAGTGTTTTGATTTGAATTTGGACGAAGAATCTAATTCAGAAGTTGTTTTGACAGGACAATCTATATGGCCAAAGATTACCAACGTTCAAGAACGATTGGTGAGATCAACTTCAACATATTGCCTTTTGAATGTGTGGTTTGAAGTTCTTTATTTTGATCTCAAGGATTAAATTGATTTAGGACTCATCTAAGTTTAAATGGTTTGAATTTCATTCCCTCTCATGCTTTAAAAACCATCTTGAACCCCTAGACTTGTTCTTGGACTTAGTGGGTCTTTCACCAATCTTTTGGATGTTCTAAAGTAGGACTTTCATCTCCAGCTGAAAGGGTCGACCCATTGGGTCGACCCCCAGCTGCAAGGGTCGCCCCCTGGTGATTTATTTTGTGAACCTGGTGGGCTCCTTCACAAGACCTGCCCATTCACTCGAGGGTCGACCCCTGAAAACTCCAATTGCCAGATTTGTGAAACCAGCAAGGGTTCCTGAGAGGGTCGACCCCAAGGGTCGACCCATGCCGTCTGGCCCTTCTGGCCCCTCACGAGGGTCGACCCCAAGGGTCGACCCTTTCTGGTCTGGGCGGCGCCGTGATTGTGGACTCTTGTCCATGCGAGCTTAATGTCAAACCACACTTGTGTGGCTGTCCCTAAACCACTCCTTGATGAGTGGATCTTGTCCCCTAGACATCCCTTGATCGCCCTTAGCCTATATATCATCCTATTGAGATGAAAACCCCAAGAAATATTTGCATCCTCTGATTTTGGGTTTTTGCTCTAACCCTTGTGAGTGCAGGTCGCAACCAACAGCCACAACTCTTCTTCCACCTTGTTGTGTGCGTGAAAGTGAAGGAAAGAAGAGGGATTCAAGCCTCCAAATCGACATCCTGCTGGTTGGCTGCGTGGAGTTCAAGATCGTACCACATCCTAGCACAATCGTCAAGAACGATCATCGGGCTGCACCAAGTGTTCGACGAAATTCATTGAAGTGATAGGGGGAGCACCGATCAGGATAAATCACTTTATAAACTTCTCATTCTAAATCATTTTGCTTGATCTTGAATATTTATGTAATCATAACTTTCGATTCTTGTGTGTAGTGTTCGTGTTCGGAAACACGAACGCGCGTGTGTGTATGTGCGCATGTGCGCATTTGGCTACCAGATCGGAAGCTGTGTGTGTGTGTGTGTGTGTGTGTGTGTGTGTGTGTGTGTGTGTGTGTGTGTGTGTGTGTGTGTGTGTGTGTGTGTGTGTGTGTGTGTGTGTGTGTGTGTGTGTGTGTGCTTGCTGTTCTACACAGCGTGTGTGTGTGATTCACTACATAGTGTAGCCTTAATCCTCCGTGTGAGGGGTGGACGTAGGGGACACGGCAGTGTACCCGAACCACCTAAAAATTATGTGTGTCATTTGTGGTTTGTTACTTCATTTACTTGTCGAGTGGGCTTTGCGGTGAGGTGAGCATTCACCATTTTCTCTATCAATCACACCCACTTCACACGCATCCATGAGTGTGATCTTGTTCGTGTAAGGCTAGAGCTTGTATGCATAATTAGTATAGAATTCACGCAAGTAATTTATTTTAATTGGCCATCAATTCACCCCTCACCTCTTGATTGCCACCCTCCGGGACTCAACAATTGGTATCAGAGCCTTGGTCTCTGTTTAATCTTGACCACACGGTCGTCAGAGCTAGATCCCATTATATGGCAAACAAGGGGATGATGCCCGAAGGGCATTCCATTCAAAGACCTCCATTCTTTCATGGATCAAACTACCCCTACTGGAAAAACAGAATGTATGTCTTCCTACGTGCCCAGGACTACGATGTTTGGCGTGTCATAAGTAGGGGTCTATATGTTATATCTGAAAATGAGAATGAGTGGGATGAAGAAGATATTAGAAAGTGTTCAGCGAATTTTAAAGCTATGAATATAATTCAATGTGCTGTTCATCCTAATGAATACTCACGTATATCTACGTGTTCCTCTGCACAGGAGATGTGGAACAAGCTACGGCTTATCTATGAAGGAACGTCGGAAGTAATGGAAACCAAAGCCAATCTTTTAGTCCGGGACTACGAGCTGTTCGCAATGAAGCAAGATAAGTCCATTTCTGACATGTTTGCTAGATTGACAGAAATTACAAATGGACTAAAGGGACTTGGCAAGGAGTATTCCAACAAGGAGCTTGTCAGAAAAGTTCTAAGATCCCTTTCTCCACAGTGGCATACAAAAGCCACTATAATTGAAGACTCCAAGGATCTCAGCACTCTAACTCTTGATGAGTTGATCGGCTCACTGATGACATATGAAATAAGCATCAAAAGGAGCGAGGAGGATCACAAGAAAAAGAAAATTGTCACACCATTGGCCCTAAGGGTTAATCCATAAGATTCAGAGGGCAGTGACAATGATTCCATTGGCAACACAGAAGATGAGGAACTGGTTGCCATGATCACACAAAGAGCAAGAAGGTTTGTCAAAAGAACAAGAAACTTTGGTGGTCAGTTCAGGAAGGGACCAAGAAGGCAAGGACCAAACAGAGGAGAAAGTAGCAAGAAAGAAGAAGTGATTTGCTATGAATGCAAGAAACCCGGCCATATGCGGGGTGAGTGCCCCGATCTCATGAAGAAGGTGAAGAAAGGTAAGTTCAGGAAGCCCAAGGCCATGATGGCCACATGGAGTGATGAAGATCAGGAGGAATCCGGAAATGAAGATGGACTAGATGAGCTAGTCCAGAATCTATGTCTCATGGCCAATGACGACGAAGGAAATAAGGTAGATTCTGAAACTGAAACTCTTACTTGTGAACAATGACAAATTGCATATGAATCTTTATATGAAAATGTAAAAGATTCAAATCTGAAAATAGAAATTTGAAAAAGAAAATTGATCATTTTGTGCATACTAAAAAATCATGTGAAGAGTGCCATGCTTTAAAATTAGAAAATGAAAACATGAAGCATGAAAATGAAATTCTTGCATCCAAAATTGAACTGTTTGAAGAAGAGATTTCATGCATGAGAGAAGAACAATTCACATTTCTGAAAATGCATGAAGAATTGAAAAATGATATGGAACAAGAAAAGCTTGAAAGCATTACTTGCAATGAAGCCAAAGTAAAGGCTGAAGAACAAAGCCAATCTCAAATGGCTCAAATAAAAGAGCTAAAGGATGCTCTTGCCATCCTTGAAAAATCAAAAGTTCAAACAACCCATTGGGCCCCCATAAGTTCAGCATCCTCCAAACCAAAGAAACACATGCATAATTCCTGTTCAAATATTGGTAGAAGGAGAAAAAGAGATAGAGCCACCACTTGTTTCTATTGTGGAAAAATGGGTCATGACATGTATGATTGTAGAATTCTGAAATATGATGAAGAAAATTCTGCTAGATTCAGAAATAGATCATACATGCATCATGCCTCTAACCATCATGGACCCAAGCTTGCTTGGGTACCAAAATCTCCATAAGCACTTTGGTTGAATTGCAGGTCTACTCGAGAGCTCAAGAGAATAAATGGTATTTGGACAGTGGTTGCTCTCGGCATATGACGGGAAACAAGGAATGGTTTGTGGACCTGCATGAAAATGATGGTGGGACGGTAGCATTCGGTGGTAAGGACAAAGGTAAAATCATCGGAGAAGGTAAGATAGGTAAGAATCAAAATCATACCATTGAAAATGTATTGCTTGTGAAAGGTTTGCATCATAATCTCTTAAGCATAAGCCAACTTTGTGATAAAGGATGCAATGTGATTTTTGATTCTAACCACTGCACTATTTTGAATAGAAATACTTATGAGATAAAGTTCATTTGTTTCAGGAATAACAATGTCTATATGATAGACTTGAATGATGCCTCTCATGAGAATTTATGTTTAGTTGCAAGGAACAATGATGATGCTTGGCTCTGGCATCGCCGGCTTGGGCATGCTAGTTTCAATGTTTTGCTGAAATTATCCAGGAATGATTTGGTAATTGGACTGCCCAAGTTGAAGGTCGTCGATGATGAAGTGTGTGGGGCGTGTAGCATGGGGAAACAAACAAGGACATCATTCAAGAGCAAGAATGATGTGACCACATCGAGACCTCTTGAAATCATCCACATTGATCTCTTTGGACCAAGCAGAACACACAGCTTGGGTGGTAAATTATATGATTTTGTAATTGTGGATGATTACTCAAGATTCTGTTGGATTTACTTCCTTTCTCATAAAAATGATGCCCTGACGAAATTTGAAGCATTTTGCAGGGTGGTTCAAAATGAAAAGGGGTTTTGCATCAAAACCATGCGAAGTGATCACGGCAGGGAATTTGATAACCATGAGTTCAGTAATTTTTGCAGGGCTCAAGGCTACACTCACGACTTCTCCGCACCAAGAACCCCCGAACAAAATGGCGTTGTTGAAAGGAAGAATAGAACACTGATCGAAATGGCAAGAACCATGCTAAATGAGAATAATTTACCGAGGTACTTTTGGGCTGAAGCAGTGAACACAGCATGCTACATAATCAACTGTGCCATGGATGATGAGTTGGATGTTGGAGATATCGAGAAGAAAGAAAGAAAAATTGAGAAACAAGAAGAAGAAGAACCACAAGAAGATGATGCTAATTAGGAAATTCAAGTTGAACAGCAACTACCAATGCAATGGACCTTTCCAAAGGACCATCCGACGGACAATGTGATGGGCAATGTAGAAGAAGGAATACGGACACGAGCCTCTTTTAGGGAAGTTGAAAATCATGATTACATAGCCTTGTTTTCTCAATTTGAACCTCACTCCATAGAAGAAGCCTTGAATGATGAGTCATGGATCATGGCCATGCAAGAGGAACTACATCAGTTCCAAAGGAACAAAGTATGGTTCCTTGTTCCATACCCTAAGAATCACTCCGTGATAGGAACGAAATGGGTTTTTCGAAACAAAACAAACGATCAAGGAGTGGTAACTAGGAACAAGGCCAGGCTAGTAGCCAAAGGCTATAGCCAAGAGTTAGGAATTGACTTTGATGAGTCTTTTGCTCCAGTAGCAAGACTTGAGGCAGTGAGGGTTCTCTTAGCATTTGCATGTTGTCACAATATCAAATTATTTCAAATGGATGTTAAGAGTGCATTTTTGAATGGCTATATCCAGGAGGACGTGTATGTGGAGCAACCACCGGGGTTTGAAGACACAGAGCATACAGACCATGTGTACAAGCTGGACAAGGCACTTTACGGTCTGAAACAAGCACCCCGTGCATGGTATGAACGGTTAAGTGATTTCCTCATTCAAAATGAATTCAAACGAGGTAATGTTGATCAAACCCTATTTACAAAATTGAATGGTAAGGAAATCTTAATTGTTCAAGTTTATGTTGATGATATTATTTTTGGCTCCACTAATGATGCTCTCAGCAAAGACTTTGCAAAATTAATGCAAAGTGAGTTTGAAATGAGTCTTATGGGAGAGCTAACATTTTTCTTGGGATTGCAGGTAAATCAAACGGTAGATGGGCTGTTCATACATCAAAAGAAGTATGCAATGGAGTTGCTGAAAAAGTTTAATTTGACATCAACAAAACCACAACCAACTCCTATGTCCACCTCAATAAAAATTGATCAAGATGAGACAGGTAAATCAGTGGACCAAAAACTCTTTAGAAGCATGATAGGTTCACTATTGTATTTAACTGCCAGCAGGCCCGACATTCAGTTTGTTGTTTGCCTTTGTGCAAGATTTCAGTCAAATCCAAAGGAATCACATACGTCGGCTGTAAAACGGATTTTTAGATATGTTGCTGGTTCAGTTAACTTAGGATTGTGGTTTCCACGTAATTCATGTTTTGAACTAGTTGCTTATTCTAACGCCGATTACGCGGGCTGTAAGATGGATCGGAAAAGCACCAGCGGGTATTGCCAGTTTATTGGAGGATGCATGGTTTCATGGGCCTCCAAGAAACAAAATTCAGTGGCATTATCAACAGCCGAAGCCGAGTATGTGGCTGTCGGTAGTTGTGTTGCCCATGTGTTATGGATCCAACAGCAAATGATTGATTATGGCATATCCTTTAAAAACACCTCAATTCTTTGTGACAACACATCAGCCATAAACCTGTCCAAAAATCCAGTTCATCACTCTCGCACCAAACATATTGAAATTAGACATCATTTCATTAGAGATCATGTAAGCAAGGGTGATATTAATATCAGCTTTATTGAGACAGATCATCAAATTGCCGACATTTTCACCAAACCTCTTAGTGAAGACAAGTTCACATCATTCAGGAGAGAACTAGGGGTTTGTAGGATAGACAAGTCTGAATAATAGTCATGTGCATCAATGTATAAATAGGTCACTGCATTCCATGTAATTGCATCAAGTTCCATGCATATAGAACATCTCTTGTCATGCATGTGCATTATTGTTGCTTGAAAAACAAACAAAAAATATTGTATGAAAAATCATTTTTGTGTGTTACTGCATTTCTTCTATGTATACTGTATACACACAATGCTCTTTGTAATTTCTATGGCCGAAATCATTCTTGAATTATTAAACTGCCCACAAAGGAGCTAAATAGTTCAAAGTCAGAAATCCGGATCAAAAGGACCTTACTCGTCTCATATATTCCAAAATTTTGACTAACAATACCCCAATTGCTTACACCCCAAATTATATCCAAAATTCCTTGATTTCATAAATTCTTACAATTGGGGACTCGAGCCGGACATTCCTTGACATTCTTTTCGAGTAATACTTTCATATTGCTGAAAACCAGTGAACGGGTCGACCCATAGGGTCGACCCTCGCAAACCCAGCAAATGGGTCGACCCCAAGGGTCGACCCTCGCGAACCCGGTTCTACCCGAGGGTAAGAGAACCAGGGGACGACCCATTGGGTCGACCCAAACCAGCGGGGCGGCTCACCCGCACCCAAGCCGTTCCAACACCGGTTCCAACCCTAAGTTGGGACCCTCCCATGGCTATATAATATCTCTTGCCCCCCTCCTAGCCTAGCCACCACCCTTTGCAAGCCCTAAAAACCCTTCCTTGGCATCAAAGACATCAAGCCCTAGCCGCGGTTCTCCGGGTGGCATCCGCGCGAAATCTTCTCGTTGTGTCTTAAAGTGTCATCCTTTGATCTTCATTCCCTTGAGGTAAGCTTCTGATGTCTGTGGAGGATCATAGATTCACACTTCTCGCATTTCTCTTTGGTTGAACCATCAAGATCTATACCGCATCGGTGGGTTCTTTCGGTTTATGTTTTAGATGGCCCCGAAGAGGCGTTCTTCTCGCAGCATGGGGGAGTCTAGTGCGGCCATGGCACGTCGTGGTAGGGCGGCCGCACATGGCAGAGAATCCGTGCCTTCAAGCAAGGTTTTGGATAGAAAGGTACTCCGACCTCGAGCGGTATCATTTGTCAATCTTAACCACCATCTTCCGAGTTTAGTGGATGTTCTCTGCAGTCAGCCGGATTTGGATTTCTTCATGTCTGAACATCGACGTATTTATCCGAGTTTGGTGCATCAATTTTATAGCAACCTCACCATGTCCGGGGAACATCCGATTACTATGGTTAATGGCCAACGGGTTATACTCTCCACAAAATTTTTGGGAATGGCATTTAATCTCCCTCATGAAGGCTTTACATTTGGAGATATTGTGGTTCCTGAAGAGACTGTTTATCAAATGATGACATCTGAAGAAAAAGGTGCACATTCACTTGCTGGGTTAAACGCCAATCATTTTCCTCCAATGCAGCATATATTACACAGGATGATCACTACTATCCTGCTCCCAAGAGGAGGAGGCCATGACAAAGTGACCGAGATCCATATGTTCTTATTTTACTGTCTCTTGGGTGGTATTCCGGTTAATTTTCCTGCTATGTTTTTAGCTCATATGTGTAACAGCATGAAGCACAAGAACATAACTCTTCCTTATGCCGCCACATTTTCTTCTATATTTGCACACCTGGACATCAACCTCTCAAAAGAATCTTCTCAGGACATTAGAGAGGCTGATATATTTATTGTTCATTCTATTTGTCATAATATGGGCTATGAACTGCGAGATGGTAACTTAGTCCGAACATTGAAAAGTGCTGCACATGAAATCAGTTCTGAGGAGGAGGATGACGATGATGCACATGCCGGTATGCAACAGCCACATATTCCTGTTGAGGACATGCCTTCCGAGGCGGTTTAGCTAATCATGGATCGATTGGATACTATTGATGATCGGTTAGACGAGTATGGGGAGACCATGGCAGCTATGCAACTTGAACTATCAGATCTGAAACTCTCTCACCAGGAGCACTCTCAATACGTCACTAACGCTTTGGCCGACCAAACCCACATGATGGAAGAAATCTCGGCATATGTTAGGCGTCAACATAGTCCCTCCACTCCGGATGATAATGATGATTAGACTCTGATGCTCCTTCCATTTGGCACAGTTGTTATCCTTATTTCACCCCCTCCTTTTTGATGTTGCCAAAGGGGGAGAAAAGACTATTCGGCTACTTATATGTATTGTGGGATGTATGCTTGCCTACATGTATGCTTTCCTCATTTTCCTAGTTCATTAGCCATGTTGCATTTTAGTCTTGTTGCATTTTAGTTTGCATTTGAATTTCATACATTGCATCTTGCTATTTGCATTTCAGACTTTGCTCCCCTTACAACTTGTTGCCGGCAAGACCTTGTGGAACTATGCAATGTTAATCAATCTTACATATTGTGTTGTTTTATATTGTGTTGTCTTTTATCGATCCAATATGTGAGATGGAATGATTCATGCTAATGTGGTTTCAACTGTTCATGGAATGAAGTTTTTATATAGAATTTTGTCATCATCAAAAAGGGGGAGATTGTTGAACCCCCTCCTCATGTATTATGTCTTATGGATTTTGATGATGACCAAATGAATTTATATGAACTGAAAATGAGCTTTGGAAGTGATCACGTCACATAAGGATTTGGCGTCTAGAAGGCTCAAGAAGATCATCTCTAGGGTAAGTGTTTTGATTTGAATTTGGACGAAGAATCTAATTCAGAAGTTGTTTTGACAGGACAATCTATATGGCCAAAGATTACCAACGTTCAAGGATGGTTGGTGAGATCAACTTCAACATATTGACTTTTGAATGTGTGGTTTGAAGTTCCTTATTTTGATCTCAAGGATTAAATTGATTTAGGACTCATCTAAGTTTAAATGGTTTGAATTTCATTCCCTCTCATGTTTTAAAAACCATCTTGAACCCCTAGACTTGTTCTTGGACTTAGTGGGTCTTTCACCAATCTTTTGGATGTTCTAAAGTAGGACTTTCATCTCCAGCTGAAAGGGTCGACCCATTGGGTCGACCCCCAGCTTCGACCCCTAGCTGCAAGGGTCGACCCCAAGGGTCGCCCCCTGGTGATTTATTTTGTGAACCCGGCGGGCTCCTTCACAAGACCTGCAAGGGTCGACCCATTCCCTCGAGGGTTGACCCCAAGGGTCGACCCCTGAAAACTCCAGTTGCCAGATTTGTGAAACCAGCAAGGGTTCCTGAGAGGGTCGACCCCAAGTGTCGACCCATGCCATCTGGCCCTTCTGGCCCCTCACGAGGGTCAACCCCAAGGGTCGACCCTTTCTGATCTGGGCGGCGCCTTGTCCATGCGAGCTTAATGTCAAACCACACTTGTGTAGCTGTCCCAAACCACTCCTTGATGAGTGGATCTTGTCCCCTAGACATCCCTTGACCGCCCTTAGCCTATATATCATCCTATTGAGATGAAAACCCCAAGAAATATTCGCATCCTCTGATTTTGGGTTTTTGCTCTAACCCTTGTGAGCCCACTCAGATGACCTTCAAGGTCGGAGAGTCGCCTAAAGTCGCTGCTAGGCCTGCTCCTCTTCACAGGGCGGGAAGACTCTCCTTCCATCCTGGTAATCCCTAGATTCTCCTCTCCTCCTCCTCTTGAGCTTTCAAAGCTCTCCTTGGTGCATTTGGCTGAACTAGCCAAAGGGGGGTACTTATAGGAAGGGAAGGGGGTAAAGGCCAAGAGACGTCACATCAATGTCGAGTCGTCGTCGTTGACTTCAACAAAAGGTATTTTGTCTTGATCTCCCTTGTACTGTGGTGCAACTCTGCTGCTTTTAATCATGTTGATCAGTGCAGGTTTTGCTAATGGACGCCACCGTCCCATCATGTGCCACCATCCGGTAACTAGTCCCACCATGTCATGCATTGTAGTATATGATATTTATGCTATTAGAACATGTCAAGGACCTTACGACCTGAACAGATCTGGAATTTGAGTTCCCCTTCAACAAAAACAATGATAATTTCAGAGGAATTTGGGTTGTACGGATAGGCTGTTAAGTTACGAAAGTAAGGGGACGATGGTTCCATTTGATTAGTTGGTGCGTGGATAAACGGGCCCCGACTCAGTATCAGCTCACCAGATCGGTATCCTGACCCATTCTTAACAACTTGACAATATTATCCCTGGCTATTTTCTATTTTAATTTGTTTAAGTTTTCCTTTAAACCCAGCATGCATTCATGTAGGACTTTGATTCCATTGCGGAACATCATTCAAAGTAATTCGATTATGAAGACCACTGTGCTTTAGTTCTTACAAATATGAGATATTCCACTACGAATGAAACATTGAGCTTCCTTGAGACGGTCCTACACTGTTCTTTCAAAAGAGACCCTTGTTTGGATTGAACCTCAAATATTCATTTACTTTTACTCCATTTGACCCACCTTGGCCACAGCACTTCCACATTGGCTGGTAACTGCTCCCCAAAGGTGAAACTTGCAGGTTTACGACCCGGGTACTTCCACACAGAGAAGTTGGTCTCTTTTTCTACTTGTGCCTGAGCGCACAATTTTCCCTTCCTTGTTTGCTTTCCGTCCAAGCAATTGTTGAATTCAGAAGACCTTCTTCAAGGTCATCTCCTTGAAAACTCTGAAAACTTTCCAAACCATAATGTTGAAAGCGTGTCTCATCACACCTTTACATCAACTCTTCATTCCATTCTCACTCCATTCCACTTCACTCCAATGCCATTCCACTACGTGTCACTCCCTTGCAAAGCAGACGCCAAGGCGGGGCAGCTGTAGACACGCTATTTCTGACATCGTCTTGAGTAAATCTCATATTACAATATGATGCCCCGCAGTGGTTTTCGAATTTCGAATCGCTAGAGTGCTTCCTTTTCTTTGGTCTTCTTCCAAGAGTGTGGCGCTTCTTCGGAATCTGAGAAAAGCCCCCTCACTCAAGAAATCACACGGCATGCGGACGACGTCGCTACCAACCGGATGTACCAAAAAAATCCAAACTCGAAGACGTCTGACGGTTTGATGCCAACGACCTTTCAGGACGAGTCCGGCAAGACTTATTTGAGGTGTCAACCTGCTTGGATGCCTCAATCAATAAATAAAAATAAATAATAATAATAATATATAATGCTTGAGGCGTCCAGGGGCCTGGACGCCCCAATGATCCAGGTCCAGACAAGCCCGATCCGCCGTCTGATTTGACGTTGTGCAAAAATCCAAAACTTGACGACGTCCTGTCAGTTGGACGTGCCCACTCGTGAGTCACGGGTGCACCTCGAAACCACTCGCTTTACCCACTATCTACTGCTTTCGGCGGCAATTCGGTGGGCAAAAATGGGCGCGTCCAGGGCCCCGGATGCCTCATCATTGAGGCGTCCAGGTGCCTGGACGCCTCAATGAATATCTTCAGATAAAAAATAAAAAAATATAAAAACATATTTATTGAGGCGTCCAGGCTCTTGGACGCCCCAATCAGCTTTCCTTCTATAAGTAGGGGACCTCCTCCCTTGAAGGGAAGGGGCTTCAGATCCGACAGAGGAAGGAGAGACTCTGCCGGATCCCGTTTCTAACCCGTGGGTCTTTTGTAGGGGGAGGTTCTGCCGGCTTCTCGGGTGCCCGCGCTCTCGAGAGGAAGTCTAGCTCCATCCGTTCTGCTTCCACGTCGTCCCCACGCTGCCGAAGCTCCGCCAGATCCCGCCATCGGCACCTTCAATAAGCCATTCTCTCCCCTTCTCTTTTGTTATTTCTATCGCATGCATCATCCCGTCATCCGTCATCTCCTTTCATAAGGGAGATCCATTTTTATGCACGTTTGCACGATCCCCCGTTCATCATAGCATTTTCCTCCTACTCGTGTCCGAGAGGAGTTTAAAAATAACACCAACCAGGTATGTGTCTTGCCATGATTTCATTATTCTTCATCAAGGGACTAATACTACAATGCCATCTTTTCTGATCCACCTGTTATTTGTCTGTTTCTTCTTTTGCAAGGGTAACCAAGGAAAGCCCTCTCCATCGGCCGATCGAAGCGAGAGGAAGAAGCAACCCGCCATCTCCCGCTTTTGAGGTAGGCACGATCACTTTCTTTATTTTGGGTCTCCGGCCCCTAGCAATCACATCATATTCTCGAGGCCGCGGAGAGTCATTTCCCGCAATGGCCGTTTAAATTTCCGTCATTTATATTATATGCTGTTCTTATATCTGCTATATTCTCGAGGCCGCGGAGAGTCATTTCCGCAATGGCCGTTTAAATTTCCGTCATTTATATTCTGAGTTGTTCTTATATCTGCTATATTCTCGAGGCCACGGAGAGTCATTTCCCGTAATGGCCGTTTAAATTTTCGTCACTTATATTCTGTGCTGTTCTTGTATCTGCTATATTCTCGAGGCCGCGGTGAGTCATTTCCCGCAATGGCCATTTAAATTTCTGTCATTAATATTATGTGTTATTCTTTCATTTGTTATATTCTTGAGGTCACGGTGAGCCATTTCCTGCAATGGCCGTTTAAGTTTCTGTCACTTACATTCTGTGCTTCTTATATCTATTATATTCTCAAGGCCGCGGCGAGTCATTTCCTGCAATGGCCGTTTAAATTTCTGTCACTTAAATTCTGCACTTTTCCCATCTCCCGAGGTCGCGGAGAGTCATTTCCCGCTATGGCCGTTTAATCCTCATATCTTATTACATTGCATCTGTCCCGCACGCCCCGCCGGAGCAATCTCCGTGGTGGTCTCTCTCCTCTTCTCTCTTCTTTCTGTGTTGCAGCAAAACGAGCCCGCGCGCTCCGCTTCGCCTCCTCCGGCATTCCGCGTGACGTCGCTCACAAAGTCATCTCATCCGCCCACTCTCACCCACGGACATGGTGCCCCTAGTAGGCTAGACCATGGGGTTTTCCTATCCGTTCGGGTTTGCCGGCCGCCGTTGTGCCACCCGGCCCTCAGGGGTTTACTCCGCCACGTGAGTACTTCCCCGCTTCTCCCTGACAATCCTCCGGGACGGGGAGATGCTATCGGATTTTCAGCGCGAATAAGTTAATAAACCATTTAATAATCCCAAGCTTAATAAATTTGCCTCGTTCGGAACGATCACCGCGCTCGAGTATGAACCTCGCGTGAGCCTATGACTTGACTTCCGGACGGCCCGGGACCGATCCGATAAATGATTGACTCGATCAAATTTCAAAAATCCTCCAAAACATTTCAATAAATCTAAAATAAAGTAATAAAACTCCGATTTCTGTGGAACGGGGCTAAATCGGTGCCGTCGACACCCGACGCGCCTTAATACGGCGCGCCCTAAAATAGCACGCCCTATTCCGACGCCGTTTTAAGGCCATCCCCTATGCCCATGCTAGGCGGCGCCGTTTTAAGGCCATCCCTTATGCCCACGCTAGGCAGCGCCATTTTAGGCCTTTACCTATGCTTGCTGCGCCGTTTTAAACCCCATACATGCGCGTTCCGTGCTGGTTTCATTCCGAATCACGTCGCCATGCCGTTTCAATCCTCTCCTCACCTCCGGGGTGATTTTCAATGCTAATAATAGAACCAAATAAACCCTGTAATCAATAAATTGAGTGAATTTGTTTGTCTAAACCTGAATTAGCTAGTTTCATAGATTCATCATCATGTTTAGGTCTAAGCATTAATGCCGCATCAATGTATGCTTGAGTGTACGGGCCCTCGATATATCAAATGACATTAGCAGAAAGCCGGGCAACGTCCGACGGAAGCTCTTGTCATGCGTGATGGTGGTCTTCGGACCTATATCCTCCACCATGTATTGAGAGTTCCGCCCTAATAAACCGTGCATGGTAGATTACAATATCTTGCATGATCATTCGCATCCTTTGCATTCTTCATTCCGGCCTCGACAGCCCATTATCTCGATAATTAATCAAAGATTTTCCCTCCTCGCGGGGGATGTAATTAACGCCATAGCCTTTATGGTATGGCGGATTGCTGGTCCCGACCGAATCTCACTCTCGCCCAACATGGGTCAGAATGAGCGTATAATAAACTCGTCACGTACGTGACTGGAATGCCCGCGCAGTCAATCAGTCAGTTAATTACCAATTAATTAATTGGTTGATCGACGCGTGAATAAACCAAATAAGCCCAATAAAATAATTTTTAATAAAAAGAAAATAAAATCAACAAGATCCCATCACAAACAGCCTGGCATGCCCGGTGGGACCAGTGTCACCTTTCATCTCTTTACCGAGATACTTGGGCTTCGAGGCACTCTCAAAGGATGCTGATCGCCGGTTTGTTGTCTTGGCAGGCGAACGATGACGACAACAACTGGACTGACTGGCGTCGGCTTCCGCCCTTCGATCATTGCCGATCATGCATAAGGGTACCTGGCGGTGCCCATGGTGTTCGGCAACTTCCCTGCTACTGTTGGCTTCCCCAACTTCTTGGGGTTAGCCTTTGTGAATATGCTGGAAGTGGAACCCTCGGGGCCCATCAAGGGAGCTATGAAGAAGATGGAGCCTCTGAAGGCTCGATGCTGCCACGACTCGCTCAAGAGTCCAACTCAGGTCACCATCTGTGATGCGGGACGGACACGTGACCTGGGACTCTAGCTCGCGATCGCCCCTATGCGAGAGAAGACGTGGGACCGTGCGCGGTTAAGAAATCGGCAGTGAGTCTCGGGTATCGGCTTTCCGCGTGTACTCGGATCGAGTCACGGGACGGGTCACTTACTCTCTCTCGCAGCGGTGATATAATTATGATCGAGCGAGAATAACCTATCACTCATGGAGCGACATTCAAAAATATACGAGTAAAGTAAATGCGATAAGAGAGAGGGGCGAGTTTATCTCCACACTCCAGGCGTGGGGAAGATGATCCCGGCAAAGACAGTAACTCCCGGTTAAACAATTATTACAATAATTACATAAATGATTTCTACTGCCCACTCTGCGCAGGGAGGTAACGGACTACAAATGGGGCCCGGGAGGACCGAACTTGGGTTGACGGGCAGCGTTTTGGTGTAGCTTTAGCGGCACGCGTATTCATGAACGTGGGGCCTACGTGCTCATCGGCAGGTCCGAGTGGGCCCGGAGCGATACAGCTGTGATGTTGGCTCCTAGAGAGGCGCTCCCTGGGACGGCAGCACGTTGGTTCACCTCATGGGGGGGCGAGTCGGTTCTGGTCTCACTTGTTGACTTTGCTGCCCATGGATCTGAAGCTGCTGTTTTATAGCGCGCGACTCGGTGAAACTCGCTGCTGCGATCACTCCCGATGTCGGATCGACCCACAAGAAGTATCGTTGGAAAGCTATTTCAAAATGCTTCGATCTAGGGCTAGAGAAATAATTTTGAATTTCTCAGATCTAGCCTTGAACGTTTTTACAAGCTGCTGTTGGACAGGACTTGAAATCTCATAGCAGATCTAAGTTTTCATGATAACTGACGTTGACCGAGGTTCAAAGTTCGGATCTGAAAGTTGCCCTCTTTACAAAAGTTGTAGACGTGGAAACAAGGAAGACGGGGATAATGTTTATTTGACTTTTGGTGGAGGTTTCGAGTTTTGGGGGATTTTTTACTGACAGGGGGTCGGATCTGAACTGCATAGGACAGAATAGATTTTGGAAAAGATAGCAAATTTTAAAAATACAAAGAGGACTTAAGAAATTCTAAGAAACTTCGTTTGATGATAGGGGTGGTAAATAGAACTCCCAATAAATTTGGGGATTCAAACAAATAAGAAGAAGTGGGTCGAAGTGGGGAAACTCAGGGTTACTGTGACAAGATCTGAACAGAAGACAGAACTGGAAGGTGGAAATACACGAAAATGGAAAAATAGAAAAAGAAAGGTAAATGATGGGGTTTTTTTGTGGAGGCTGGGGTGGACGTGGATGACTCACCCTCCAAGTTTGGTTGCGATCTGAGCTCTTGATGGAGAGCTAAAAATCGCGGAGTAGGGCTCTGTCCTGATGTAGATAGAACTCCGGTGATGAAGACGGCGGCACGATGGCGGTGCGATGGCGGCGACGGCGGCGGTAGAAATAGAATTCAGAGGATCAGAAGAGAAGATAGAAGGACATCACACCCAAGATTTAGCAGAAATCCATCTGCAAGAGGGGGAGAGAGAGAGGAGGAGGGCACACCCTTCTTTGGCTCCAACCAAATTCTTAATTTTTCTCTTCATTAATTATACTAAAAATGTAATTACAAGATATTTGTATGAAATGTAAAAAGACTCAAAGTAACCCTAGATCTAGAATTAGGAGGGGTAAATAACGGATAGAACTAATTAGTTTTAACATGTGAATTTTGAAAAAAATAAAATTCTAAAAGGGAGGGGGCGCCCCCTTGACCAAGGGGCCATGGTAGGTGGCATCTTGGACTTTTTAGTCCATTTGTCTCCCTTTGAAAGTCCAAGCATCTAGAAGTCACCTAGGATGGTTGACCAGCCCCACATGGACCCAAATGGTACTACTTGGACCAATGAGGAAGGAGTAGGGCCCCCCTTACTAGACCTACTGACATTTTGTACAAAAACCCAAACAATCCTAGAGAATGACACATTGGCTTATAAAGCCTTACAATTGTAAACATACTTTCCCAAGGATATAAAAATAAACTAAAGGACACAAATGTAAATGAAAAATGTCAGTGCTCTTGCTCTGATGTCCCCATCAATTCTCCCCGGGTGGGAAGAACTCGACCTCGTCGAGTAAGGGGTGCGGCTGCTCTAGTAGCTCCGGCGGATGCGTCACCAAACTTGGAAGCGCGGAGTACGCTCCACTCCAAGTAATTGACACCTGCTCATCCCATATAGATTCGATATGCACACGCTGATGGGGAGGAGGCTAGAGGTTAACACTCTGGGGTAGGGTCACTCTCAAATGAAGGAAGGCGGCTCGAAGACTCACTAGGAATCACCGCTTGTCCCTTATGTGACTAGATTCGATATGTGAAGTAGAACCGATCCCAAGTCCGACAAGTCTCGTACTCGAAAGGGACTAACAACGCGAGCGTACAAAAGACCGACTCGACTCGATGTATGCACATGCACTCGACAGACAAACGGTACGAAACAAGGACTCACAAAGACCCTAAACAAACCTAATGTTAGTCCGACCTACGCATAGGCGACGGTGGACCAGGACACCCGAATATGTGCCATGCATTCATTTGACGTAACCGGTGGTTGACATCATGTGGAATTCCTAAACCTCCTAAAGTGGACCATGCATGCATAGTGGACTTTGATGTGGGAAGGCCAGGGGTACCAAATGCATCCTCTTCCTTTCCCCTAGACGATGGTGTATCGTGCAAGTGAACGAGCTTGGTGGGTATAGATGACCCGGCCCGTGGGGAAGGGGTGTGGTAGTGGACTCCCTCGAAGAAGTGAAGTATAGATGGTGGGTCAAGGGGTCCATTAGGGAATGGGTCAATGGGATCAAAGAAGGTATGATCCCATGTGGTGGGTTCCCACAAGTCACGGTCCCATGTGGAGAAGTCTTGAAGGTGTTGATGGTCACATTCATGCATTGTGGCGGGTGGGACGGTGATCATAGGTAGGAAGTATGATTCCTCCCTCGGACAAAAGGGTATGAAGTCGGGCTCGGCCGGCATGGGGAGGAATAAGAGGATCTCTGTGGTGACACAACCCATGGTGTACACAGAGGTAATGGACCCTAAGGCCGGATGGGTGAAGCTAAGACTAGTGGGTTGGTCGAAGCTTCGGGCCAAGGAGTGCGTCAACTGCCATTACGTGTCTAATCTCATAATAAGGTCATCCAAGGTATCAACATGGTGACTAGATCGGAAGGTCGTGTGGTAGGAGTTGACGGGCACCAATGGTAGGATGGGGTCCATGGATGGGTGAGGAGGTGGGACCAAGCCATCCTTGAGCCAACTAAGTAGTGGCTCGGCGATGAAAATCGTACCCGTTAGAAACACGGGTGGCTCGGGCTTTGGTGGCTCCAAATAAGATGGTTCCGAATAAAGTTCGGAAGTAGAGGGTAGTAATGGAGCACTCACGAGTGGTGAAGAAGCACGTGTCCTTTCGAACCAATCTGAAAATATTTTCTTGATTTCATCAAAGGTGCGGGTTGGAGTAGGAACCTCGTGGTGGACTCGCTCCTCGTCTCTCGGCTCGGGTGTGGACCTAGGCTCGGCTAGAAGCGGGGCTTCCACTTGGTGGGAGGTGACTGGGCGGACCACTTGATTGGGGTTGCTTTGGAGGGCTTGGATGGGGGTGAAGGGGCGGGGTTGGTTGGAGGTGTGGCCCACTTGATTGTGGGTGAGTTGGTGGGGCCGACTAGTGGTATAACCCCCGTGGTTGGAGGTAGGTGGACGGGGAAGGTAGACCCTCCTAAGTGCTCTCTTCATATCCCACCATGACTCGATGGGCCTTAGCCTCCTATCTTCCTGGAAGTACTTGATGTCCCTCCATGCTTCGGCTGCTTCATAGAAAAGTCACCTTTTGGCAAAGTCGACTTGCGCGGGACCGGACATAAGGTAACACTCAAAGTAGTCGTCCATTATGGCTTCCCACTCTAGGTAGTCACCTGGGTTTTCGGAGCCATAGAAGTCCCGGGCTACGGGCCTACGGGGGTGATCCGGGTGGTTCTCCCATCTTAGATAGTATCGCCACCATGCATAAGATCCGGGCGTTTGGTAATCCATGGGACACGGGACACTAGTGGATGGACATGCCGACACTTGGACAAGACACTAGACCGACTATGCAAGGTTGGAATGCATGCACACTAAGGACGCTAGACTTAAACCAAGACTCGGTATGAGGCAGAGATAATCGATCCGAAGATCACTCGCGCAAGTGTTCGGCCTTCCCGATAGGCGTAGCCTAACGTTCGGACAACACCTTTTGATATACCGAGTAAAGGTATGCGATGCAACCTTAGACCAACTTAAAATTAGACTCGACATAGATGACTTTTTTTTGTTTTTAGACACCCTAGACTCAACTATCTCTGATACCAAATTGATGCGGGACGGACACGCGACCTGGGACTCTAGCTCGCGATCGCCCCTATGCGAGGGAAGATGTGGGACCGTGCGTGGTTAAGAAATCGACAGTGAGTCTCAGGTATCGGCTTTCCGCGTGTACTCGGATCGAGTCACAGGACGGGTCACTCACTCTCTCTCGCAGCGGTGATATAATTATGATCGAGCTAGAATAACCTATCACTCAGGCAGCGGCATTAAAAAATATACGAGTAAAGCAAATGGGATAAGAGAGAGGGGCGAGTTTACGTCCACGCTCGGGGCTTAGGGAAGACGATTCCGGCCAAGACAGTAACTGCCGGTTAAATAATTATTACAATAATTACAGAAATGATTTCTACTATCCACTCCACGCAGGGAGGTAACGGGTTACAAATGGGGCCCAGGAGGACCGAACTTGGGTTGATGGGTAGCATTTTGGTGTAGCTTTAGTGGCACGCGTATTCACGAACGTGGGGCCCACGTGCTCATCGGTAGGTCCGAGTGGGCCCGCAGTGATACTGCTGTGACGTTGGCTCCTAGAGAGGCGCTCCCTGGGACGGCGGCATGCTGGTTCACCTCGTGGGGGGGGCGAGTCGGCTGCGGTCTCACTTGTTGACTTTGCTGCCCACGGATCTGAAGCTACTATTTTACAGCGCGTGACTCGGTGAAACTCGCTGCTGCGATCACTCCCGATGTCGGATCGACGCACATGAGATATCGTTGGAAAGCTATTTCAAAATTATTCGATCTAGGGTCAGAGAAATAATTTTGAATTTCTTAGATCTGGCCTTGACCGATTTACAATCTGCTGTTGGACATGACTTGAAATCTCATAGCAGATCTAAGTTTTCATGATAACTGACGTTGACCGAGGTTCAAAGTTCGGATCTGAAAGTTGCCCTCTTCACAAAAGTTGTAGACGTGGAAACAAGGAAGACGGGGATAATGTTTATTTGACTTTTGGTGGAGGTTTCGAGTTTTGGGGGATTTTTTACTGACAGGGGGTCGGATCTGAACTGCATAGGACAGAATAGATTTTGGAAAAGATAGCAAATTTTAAAAATACAAAGAGGACTTAAGAAATTCTAAGAAACTCGTTTGATGATAGGGGTGGTAAATAGAACTCCCAATAAATTTGGGGATTCAAAAAAATAAGAAGAAGTGGGTCGAAGAGGGGAAACTTAGGGTTGCTGTGACAGGATCTGAACAGAAGACAGAACTGGAAGGTGGAAATACACGAAAATGGAAAAATAGAAAAAGAAAGGTAAATGATGGGGTTTTTTTGTGGAGGCTGGGGTGGACGTGGATGACTCACCCTCCAAGTTTGGTTGCGATCTGAGCTCCTCATGGAGAGCTAAAAATCACGGAGTGGGGCTCTATCCTGATGTAGACAGAACTCCGACGATGAAGACGGCGTCGCGATGGCGGTGCGATGGCGGCAGAAATAGAATTCAGAGGATCAGAAGAGAAGATAGAAGGGCATCACACCCAAGATTTAGCAGAAATCTATCTACAAGAGGGGGAGAGAGAGAGGGGGAGGGCACACCCTTCTTTGGCTCCAACCAAATTCTTAATTTTTCTCTTCATTAATTCTACTAAAAATGGAATTACAAGCTATGTATATGAAATGTAAAAAGACTCAAAGTAACCCTAGATCTAGAATTAGGAGGGGTAAATAAGGGATAGAACTAATTAGTTCTAACATGTGAATTTTGAAAAAAATAAAATTCTAAAAGGGAGGGGTCGCCCCCTTGACCAAGGGGCCATGGTAGGTGGCATCTTGGACTTTTTAGTCCATTTGTCTCCCTTTGAAAGTCCAAGCATCTAGAAGCCACCTAGGATGGTTGACCAGCACCACATGGACCCAAATGGTGCCACTTGGACCAATGAGGATGGAGTGAGAGCCCCCTTGCTGGACCTACTGATATTTTGCATAAAAATCCAAACAATCCTAGGGAATGACACATTGGCTTATAAAGCCTTACAATTGTGAACATACTTTCCCAAGGATATAAAATTAAACTAAAGGACACAAATGTAAATGAAAAATGTTAGTGCTCTTGCTCTGATCTCCCTATCAAGCTGCCTAGTGCACCACGCTGTTCTGGGGCCCGCCCCGATGCTGCCAACAAGAACTCTAGAGGTCGCCAACGTAAGCAAGGCCGGAGGAGCACAGCTATGGTTATCGGATCCCTATCTTAGTCGAGTAAATCCATGATGGTTGGCGGTGTGTGCGTCTTCCTCAACGGACACGATGCACGAATAGTCCCGGACTGGGTCGTCCTCGCCGTCCCTGTCTGCAACTCATACCAAGCCCTCGCTGGAAGAAGGGCGGAAAGAGAAGAAGCTGGCCGCTATGGCCAAATGAAGCTGGCCCCAAGGCCAAGAAAGTTTAAGCAGGTGTGGGTCCCCAAGAGGGCCCAACCTGTTCAGCAAGCTGCACCAGTTCACCGCCGTCCTGCACGCGATGAAGTTGAATTGAGGAAGGAAAGGGGCCTGGCCCCGAAAGAAGAAGAGGTGGTTGTAGAACCTCCACGCCGTGAAAGTTTCAAAGCATGTGCTCGCCAAGCCAACGTCCCTGCTGCGGGATGAAGATTTCAGCAACCTGCCGATCGGGCTCGGCTGGCTTATATTCCTCCTGCGGGAGGTCGACAACTGTCCTCGGTGCTGTATCAAGAATGGGGTCAAGAAGAGATGGCCAATCTGGTCAAGAATTATTTTCGAGGACTAGGCAACTCCTCACTTGGACAGCAGCGGCTGATGCAAGTAGCCGCAGCCAATGATGACTACTGCCCATCAATGGCAGTTGAAGAAGATGTAGGAGAAAGGATGATGGTGTCGTCAGTTGATGACAATGGCTATGATGACGGCTTTGAGATCGAAGCCGATGAAACCGCCCCTAGGCGGGAAGAAGAAAGAAGAATTTCTATGTTCGAGAGATTTACCTTTCCGGATCGGGCTAAAAGGAGGGTCCATCGACAGAGAAGAAGGATGCAGGTCTTCACCTGCAACATGGATGGCGTGTTCGACCACTATGAGGGACTTCTCGAAGACCCCCACGAGTTGGCTCAATTGGCCGCGAGGCCGGGGCCGAACACTCGAAGAACAGAAGCCGCAAGGGACCTCCTGGCGGTAGCTAAGGGAAAACGACCCTCGGCCTACCAGCGGCGGAGTGATGAAGCCGCTATTTTAACTGCCAATGTAGTGACGGTGGAGGAAGAAGATGACGTCCTCCTCGACATCCTGCCCGAGGGTACACCTGGGGAAGCAACAGAGGCCATCCCCAGCACTGCAACTATGGACCCGTCGGTCCTAATGCTACTTCAAAGATACCGGCAAGAGATAGACTTGCGGAAGAAGCAGCTGATGGAGAAAACAGAGCAGTCATCAGCTTCTAAGCTGCCCGAAGTCTAGGGTGAATCATCCCGGGGAGCGGTCCATCATGTCGACCCTCCGCCGCTCTACGCCATGCCTCAGCCGTCAGAGCCGAGCATGGCGACAACTCAGCAACGGCCACTACAGTCGTAGCCGCTGATGCCGCTGGTGCTCCCTCAAGTGCACCAGACACCCCCACTGTTGCGTCCTCCACAGGCGACCACTCTGGTCACCCCTTACCTGCAGCCGGCACACTTCTATCCGGAGCCAGTTGACCCCACGGTCATGAACCGGATGATGGTAGAAAGGATGATCGAGATGAAGCTCGCAGAAAGAAGTGAAGGCTACTATGTCGCATTTGATGCCTATCGGGTGCCATACCCGCAACACCCTGCTGCCAAGCGGCTTCCCCCAGGGATCAACAAGCCACCCAAGTTCAACAAGTTCAACGAGAAGCGATCCCCGAAAGGACATGTTGCATATTATATGACCATCATGGGTGATCTGGCCACCGATGAGTCATACTTGCTGAAGTTTTTCAGGTCCTCGCTGACGGGGCTCGCATTTGAATGGTACTCCAGCCTCCCGGTCGGGTCGATCAGCGACTGGTCGGATATGTAGAGGAAGTTCAGAGAAAGATTTAATGTCACAGAGAGGGAGGTCACAGTGGCCGAACTCTATTCAACAAAACAGAGGGCAGATGAGACAGCCCTCGACTATATTAAGAGGTGGAGGAACCTCCGATTGAGGTGCAAGCGGCCCCCGCATCAGGAGGATGTTGTACAAATATGCAAACAGTACCTCAAGAGGGAGGTTCTGGAAAAGATTGGAATGGAAATACGGTCGTTTGACCGATTGAACAATGTCGTGGCCGAGGTGGAAGCCTTTCTGGCCAGACCTGCCCCTACATCAGCTGTCGGCACAACCCAGAAGGGCAAGGCAGTGGAGCGGCGCCAGGCGCCTAAAGAAGCGAATGCTCTTGACATCAAGGCGTTCGAACAATAGAAAGACAAAGGTGAAAAGGTCGCCCCATAGCCTGCAAGGGCCGCAGACGGCAAAGAAGGTCCCTCGCTGTGGGACAAGATGAAGAAGGCCTACTCCTTTCCGAAGGACAAGAACAGGATTCTGTTCGACTGGGTAATGGAGTATGGGATGGTCACCCTGCCAGAGCCGAAGAGGCCGAAGGACCTGAAGAGAAAAGACAGTCCAAGATTCTGCCCCTACCACCAGATGTTGGGGCATCCAATCGAAGACTGCTATGTTTTTAAGGACATCATTGAAGAGATGGTGAAGAAAAATGAAATAGAGTTGGGAGAGTATAAAGTGGACCCTCCTCAACCACATGAAGCCCCTCTGAGGAGGGTAGGAGTTAACATGATCTCCCTATACCAGGCATTGCCCGAGGAGATCTCTGAAGCAAGTACGCGGTGCGCCTATGAAACTCATTTCTTAGAGTCCGTGAAAGAACAACAGGGATGGTAGCATGTCCCTACGAAGAATAAAAAGAAGAGGGCACCCCGCCCAAAAGTGGGGGCACATGTCCGTGGCATCACACCACGACCTGCTCTACCGGTGGCAGCACCTGTGTGGACCACTCCACCTGTAGTCATCAGAATACCTATACACAATCAGAAGAGACAAACTCTGCTGCCGGTGGTCAAGGAAACCAGTCCTGGGATCCGCAGACTACAAGACCTTATTGAAGGGCTAGATGAGTACGTGCAGCCCGAATTGAAGCCCTTGCTGGTGCGGGACCATGTCCCATGGCAAGAACTGGAGCAGCTCTCACTTGAGCAAAGAGAAGAAGCTGATGCGGCATCTGATAAAGAGGGCAATCTGTTCTGGGGGCAGGTGCCTGCTGAAGCAAAGAAGAAGAAGAAACAAAAGAAGAAGAAAAGAAGGGTCGCTAAGGCCAATAAAGTGCAGGTTGTCTCCTGCAATACCCTCTCAGCCCTCTTCAACCTGCCCGGTGAACAGGAGGAAGAGGAAATTTGCTTCACACCCCCTGTTAAGGGAGACATGGTCGAAGCCGCGACTGTTGCACATGCAACCCGGTCAGGTCGAAAATGGGGGCGCCAGCCGCCACCCAACCACAACATTATATTCAGGGGAGAGCAGCCCTACAAGACACCTCCCCTAGAGGTCAAGGGGGTCTAGATCCCTCCTCCGCCATGCCTATACAACAAGAGTGGGGGCAAGACAGTCCCTTCATTCCTTGAATTTATGAAGATGTCCAAGGGAAAGTAGCCGTGCCAGGAGGCTAACCCAGTGCCCGGGAACGTTTACCCACAACCAGCACAGCCTGTCGAAGCTCCGAATGCAGATGGAGCTTGCCCTGCAGCGGCTGATGAAGAATAGCAAGGATCCGGTGCTAAACAGAGAGGTGCCGAGTCCGAGGCAGATGAAGCGGGTCCATCCAGGGCCACAACTCAGGACTCTCCCAAGCTCAGGTGGGCGGAAGAGATGAAGCTTTCCAATGTCCGAGCTGGGTGTCGAATAATAAAGCTACTCAAGAAGCTCCCTGCTAGATTTACAATCTGGGAGATCCTGTCTTTGAGTGAAGAGACCCGACAAGCAATCATCACTGTTCTGCAGACACCTGCTCATTTTGAGACCTGCTTGGCTGAAGCGATGCTAAAAGCTAGCATGACCTTCACTCAAGAGGACATGCTGCTTCCCACCATCAGCCACAACAGGCCGCTGTACATGAAGGGGCACCTGAACGGAAGGGATCTGAACAGAATTCTGGTCGATCCGGGTGCACTTGTCAATATTCTGCCCTACAGAATCTACGAGAGGCACCACTTCAACGTGTGTCTCGAAAAGGTCAGAGATATGCATATCGTCGGCTTTAATCAGAAATGTGAAGTGTCAATGGGGGTGGCAGAGTTAACGCTCACCTTGGCAGATTTCACTACGAAGGTGAAATTTCATGTCATCGACTCTCGCACCTCGTACAAGGCACTGCTTGGCCATCCGTGGCTGCATGAAAACATGGTGGTGCCCTCCACGCTCCACCAATGCATCAAGTACAGCATCGAAGGGAAGGAGGAAAGGATCTTTACTGATCTCCACCCGTTCGAAGTGTTCAAGTGTCATCTGGCAGATGCTCACCTATATGCAGAGCGGCCTCAGAAGGCCCCTGAAGTCAAGACCCCTGTAGGGGCATCAAAAAGCTCAACAGGTGATAGCTGGTATCCACCACCGCCGCGCGGATGTGTCAAGCCCAAGGCGGTCTCTCACATCACCATCACCGGGGACGTGGGTAGAATAGCGCCTCCAGCTATATACCCTGAAGTGAATAAAGCCCAGGTCGACCAGTAGCACGACCACATTGGAGTCCCTGACGGCCTCACCAAGCCGATTCCCGGCCTTGATACCCCACTATCGAGCCTTTCAAAGCTTGGGAGGTGGTGCAGATAGATGGGCCTAACAGCTTGTTCTACATAGTTAAAGAACACCCTACTCGGGAAGACACAGATTGCTACCTGCCCGAAGACATAGAAAACCCGTCAATTCCCATTCGAGGTCTGGCGTTCACAACCGACCGGATGGCCAGGATGTTCCAAATGCAACACATCCCCTCTGATCAATCTCATAAAAACAAAGAAGCTTTCCAGAAAATGTGGCATCCTGCAAGTCTGGACAAGGAACTGAGGTGCATCTCTCAACACCCAGGGTTGGGCTTCACCCTGGAAGAATACTACTACAGTGGGTGATACGAGGTGGACACCATCTCCGCCTTCTACCCTGCTGAAGACAGCCCACTGGGGGTAGCTTTTGACGAATACCCAGCAGAAGTTGAATACGCTGAGCCGATTCGGCCTGAAAATCAAGAAGTGAAGACCGTGATTCCTTATCGATGCTAGGAGCAGGTCTATCCCGAAGAAGCGGCCCTTCAAGTCAAATTTGATACGGCTAGTAGCAGCGAAGCCGAAGATGTTGAAGAAGCAAGGACCTCTCCCTCCAGTAGAGTCCTACTGATGATGACCTCAGCACCTCTCATGCCAATCGGGGAAGCCTCAGCCGACTCTGATCAAGAGGCACATGCTGCCAGGAAAGAAAAGGCCACTTCTATTGAAGATAAAACTGCCCCAGAAGGCGAGACCTCCTCACCTTCTGCTACAAGACTGGGATGCTGTTCCAGCCCAACGACAAGCAACCACCAGTCTGTCACGGCTGCAACCCCATCTACAGGGGCTGAAGCTGCTCTCTCACCCTTGGAAACTGCAACGGTAGTGGACTTGTTGATAGAGCAATCTGCATGGCCGCTATTGAATGAAGCAGAGGACCTTCTGGAGACTCTGATGATGTCAAATGAGGAAATCGAGGTCCTTGACCCCGAAGATGGTATTCCAGATTTTGTTGACCTCCAGTCGGCACCTCCGGAGATAGAAGATGGAGGCCAAGCTACGGTCGATGAGCTGATAGAAGTCAATCTGGGAAATGAGGTAGATCCTAGGCTTACCTTTCTCAGTGCCCAACTATCGCTAGAAGAACGGGAGCTATACATCCAGCTACTGCGAGAGTACCGGGATTGCTTCGCCTGGACTTACAAAGAAATACCAGGTCTGAGCCCTACAGTTTCACAACATGAGCTGGCGATTAGCCCTGAAGCCGAGCCGGTGAAGCAACCACCGCGACGCATGAGGCCGGAGCTCATCACTCAAATTTGTACAGAAGTCGAAAAGCTCATTGACGTGGGATTTGTTGAAGAAAATCAGTACACCACGTGGCTGGCGAATATCGTCTTCGTGAAGAAGAAGAATGGATAGATCCGGATATGTGTTGACTTCCGAGATCTGAATAAAGCCTGTCCCAAGGATGACTTTTCGGTGCCAATAAAGGAAGTCATGATTGATGCTACAACCGGCCATGAGGCCCTATCATTCATGGATGGGTCATCCGGCTACAACCAGATATGGATCGCGGAGCGTGACCGAGTCCACACTGCCTTCCGAACCCCTAAAGGCATCTATAACTACAAGAGGATGTTGTTCGGACTGAAGAATGCTGGCGCAACTTATCAATGCGCAATGACCAAAATATTTGATGAGTTGCTCTACCACAAGGTCGAGTGCTACATAGATGATCTGGTGGTCAAGACCAGAAGAAAAGAAGACCATCTGTAGGACCTCCGAATCATTTTTCAGAGGCTGAGGCAGTATGAATTGAAGATGAACCCTATGAAATGCGCGTTCGGAGTATCGAGCAGACAATTCTTGGGTTTCATTGTCAGATACCGGAGAATCGAGATAGACCCCGCAAAGATCAAAGCAATTCAGGAGCTACCTGCACCAAGGAACCTCTCCGAGTTGAGATTGTTACAGGAGATTGTTGCATCTCCTAGTGTTTGATTTTAATGATAACAAAACAACTGTGCTATGTTTGGTATTTAGTTTTAATGATAACAAAATGATTGTGCTTGTGTGTGGTTCATTGAGCAACATGTTTATGTCGTTGACTGAGCAATATGTTTATGTCGTTGATTGATGAATTCAAAGATGGCTTTTAATGAGATGAAAGAACGACTTCAAGGTTCACTCTTGAAAGTCATATGAATCTTTGATGTTTAAGGAACTAATGCCATATTTATCTTGGCTTGTAGGAACAAGTCCATGGCTCATGCTAGGAACTCAAAGGAGTGCATCAATGAAGTTCTTCTTCTAAAAAGGGAGTTATCTTTCTCATTGCATTGCATTGACTCTTACTATGTTTTACATTCCACATGTCTCTTTTATACACTCATATTTGCCTAAAAAGTATGGCTTAAGAAAGTGTTTCTTGTTTAAGAAAGATTGGGCTCCTATGTGCTTGAAGTTATGATATGGAATAAAGTTTCAATAACTTTTTATGTATGGTTTTGAATGCACTCCATGCATATTCTTCATAGGGTCTTGAGGCTAGTTTAAATGTTTGAGTTCATCATGTAAATCTTAAAAGAAATGAGTTGTTAGTGCTCAAGCTTGAATCTCATGTGACTTTTGGTAAATTTGGGTTGAATGATGCTCATATACATTGCATATACACTTGGCAAATTAGACCCAATCACATTGTTGAATGGCATCCTCATGATATATGAAATTTGGTTCAATGATGCTATCTTATTGCACAAATTGGATAGCCATATGATCTTGATGTTATGTTATGATTGATTGAGTTTTTCAAGTGTTTTCATCCTCCTTGTTAATGATTTCATGTATGTACTTAATGCATTCATCACTTGGGATCATTGGGCATGTTTTCTTACATGTTTACTAATGTTTTTATTTTTTCTATATTTTTTCTGTAGGTTTAGGTCGACCTAAAGGATAGTTTAAGTCAACCTAAAATTACTGCACCTAGCGGTCGACCGCCAGAAAGTTTAGGTCGACCGAAATTCCCAGTGATGGGAGTTTTCATCCCTGCAGAATTTCGGTTGACCGCTAGCCCCGTGTAGGACAACCGCCAATGGCGAAAAGTCAAAAACGTGGTTCTGAAATCCATCCAAACAAAGTCAACTTGTGCCTAACTCTTTCTCCTTTGCCCTTGGGTTGATGGGAGACCTATTGGGGGTCCTTTTGGAGGTTTCTAGAAGGGATATACTAGTCTTTTGGTGCTTCCTATTAGTATGCATATGAGAGCTACGAATTTAACAAGTCTTAACCCTAATGTGTTCATGTTTTCTTCTTGCAGGTGAAGAAAGAGGAGAAAGGAAGGAAAAGCTCAAGCCATGGTAATTTGATCAACATCAAGGAAGATTTATGTTGTGTATGTGATTTTGATGCTTACAAAATGACTTTGTTGCTTGGCCTTGTGCGTGAATGGTTATTCATATCTTCATGTGCTAGAAATCATTATCCTCTAGCTATGATGTATGAAATGATTGTGGAAATGATTACACAATGTTGTTATTGGGATATCATCATGTGGATGCATTTATGACTCTATAAGGCTCATATGTGCTTTGATGTTAGCACATTGCATATACATTACATATTCACTTGGTAAGATTGCTTTGTATTCAATGAGAAAGCCTTTGTGGAAAACATGCTTGGATAAATGTCATATTGAGCCTCATGTCATGCATGTGTACTTTGGTAATGCTAAATGAATGATTGAGATGCAAATACCATTGATAGCCCCCAAGGTAATGATGTGTGGATTGATGAGTTTGGATGATGATCAAATGGAATGTGACTCAATATTGTTTTGCATGGCTTGGCTCCTTACTCTTTAAATTCCAAAATTAGTTGCATCATGCAATGGTGACTGATGCTTGGAACTCTTTCACAAGTACTTATGGTTCTATCAGAGAAGGTGAAATGAAATGGGTTGGTTTGTGAGATTAACATTGAAGCAAAACTAATTTTCTCTTTATGTTTTGCAGGTTGGAAGAACTCCTCACAACCTTCTCTCATCATCCCAAAACTCACGGTGAAGTTGGAGCTTTCATTTTTAGCTTAATAGGTCTCTGGGCTTTTTATGGGTGCAAGTGTCGACACCAGGTGTCGACACCAGGAGTCGACACCTGCATCCAGAACTCATTTTCAACCTGGTTCTGGCAGTAAGCCAGAACACCAGGTGTCGACATCTGGTGTCGACACCTAGTGTCCAGATCTTCTGTTTTGGGTTTTTGTGTACTGGAATGCACAAGGTGTCGACACCTATGCAGAGCCGTGAAAGATGACTTTCATGTCCTTGCTTCGAAAGTCCAACCAATCCATTTCAACTACCTTAAATCTCTCCCTAATTCATGGATCTGGTCCCTGGAGTGTTTCTTGACCGTTCTAAATATATAAAACCATCTCTTGGGTCGCAAACCCTAATCAAGTGTTAAAATCTGAAATATTTTCTGTGGTTCTAACTCTTGTGTGTGCAGGGTCACAGCAGTTGCTCCAAGGGCTTCTTCCACGTTGTTCTGAGCTTGTATGTGAAGGGAAGAAGGAGGTTTCAAGTCACCAAACGACCATCTACTGGAAGCTATGTGAAAAATCAAGATACAAGCATCATCCATGCAAGAATCGATCATCTTTCTTCAAGAACGGTTTTTCATCCTGCAGAAGCATTTCATTGAAAATCTGAAGGAGTTATCTTGATCTTTCACTTCTGTGTCTTTTGTTTGAGATTGCAGAAGGTTTTGAATGATTACCTAAGAGAAGAAGAAGGTAGAGTGCGGCCACACGGTTGAGAGGAGAGGGGTTTATGAGGCTAATCATTTTTCTGATGTATGAAGGTTTGATTGGAGCTAGGATTTGAAGGAAAAGATGATCGGCTCGAGGAGAGGAAGATGATGATGTCTAAATCATGATCATCCGTCAACGAGCCAAGGAGAATCAGATTTTGTTGAAGAAGGGGGAGCCTTTTACTTGATGCATCTTTCTAGTTTTCATCTATAGAATTTGTTTGGGGGTCATAGCATATATTTGTCTTTGATTCATATACATTTGAGAGAATACTTTGTGTGGGTGTTCGGAGAAAGGGGTCTCCGTGTGTGTGTGTTGTCATATGTGTGTCGATTGTGCGGAGTATATCCGCGTGTGTGGTTGAGAGTTTTCTCCCGTGTGGTTGTGTAGGCATTGTCCTACGTGTGTGTGGACGGAGTTGTGTCTCCGTGTGAGGTATTTAGTGCGGGGTGTGTTCCCCAGCGGTGTGTGTGTGTGTGTGTGTGTGTGTGTGTGTGTGTGTGTGTGTGTGTGTGTGTGTGTGTGTGTGTGTGTGTGTGTGTGTGTGTGTGTGTGTGTGTGTGTGTGTGTGTGTGTGTGTGTGTGTGTGTGTGTGTGTGTGTGTGTGTGTGTGTGTGTGTGTGTGTGTGTGCGCGCGCGCGTGCGTGCGTGCTGCTGTGGCAGCAATTTGAGGCAAGGCCTCGTGTGTGGTTTGCTACGGAAGCAACGTGTGTGGTGTTGGGGTTCGTCCCCATGTTGCTACTTTTTGTAGCGTGTAGTGAAGCCTCACCGGTTTGGTGAGGGGTGTACGTAGGGAACCCGTCGTGGTCCCGAACCACCTTAAAAATCCCCGTGTCTTGTGATTTGTTCCTTGTGATTGTGTGTTTCAGTATCCTTTCTGTTATGCAATCGTGTGAGCTCGGTGAGATTGAGTGAATTAAGTTTAAACATGTTTAGATTAAATTCCTCAATATGATCAATCTTGTAAATTCCGTTGTGTGCTAGTTTGTGTTTTTAATTGGACATAGTTTTTAGTAGAAGGATCTATTCACCCCCCCTCTAGATCCGTATTCTTGCACTACGGGACCCAACAATTGGTATCAGAGCAAGGCTCTATTGTCCCTAGATCTTGCGATCTACAGAGTGATCCTAGTGCATTCTACAATCATGAATTTTTCTACTGAATATATCTCAATGAATTGTTTGCCAATCTTTACTGGTTCGGAATTTGATTCATGGCCAGGCAAACTGTATGTGATGATCAATTCTATTAATCCTAGTCTTTAGAAATTGATTCACCATGGTGCACACATATTACCTCTAGATGAGAGCAAGTTGTCTAATTAGGATATAATGATGCGTCATGATAATGTTACTACTTTTTCATGCGGGACGGATGACGACCGGGCTAAGACGTACGACGGACTCGATGTGCGGCCAGCACTAACACACTAAAGGCAAGCCGGGCGGCTGAACACCATGGCGTTCTCCGGGTGGAGACGTCTCTCAACAGCAACACTAGGTAGCCCGACGATCGTCCCTTGTGAGGGAAATGTGGGGATCGCAGCGGTTAAGGAACCACCGTCGCCTAGGGGTATCCAGTTCGGGCTCGGTGCTCGATCGGTGCTAAGGAACGGGCGCTCACAACTCACAATCATGGTGATTTGCAGCTAGCTAACGGCCCTAATCTCACAAACACAGCATATATGATAATATACTAAACCAGCAACGTGAGAGAAGAACGAGCGTGTACCTCCACGACTAGGCGTGGGGAAGAATTCCCTGCCGAATCCAAACAACCCCGATACACACAAGTGTTAAGTTTACAATTTCAGAACTTCATGCCCACTCCACGCAGAGAGGTAAAGGGTTACAAACACTAATTTTGGGGTTGCTGGAACCCGGGTTGACGGGCCACACTCACAGGAGGCGAGGGACGCGAGTCGGAGCCGATCGGGTGAGCCGAATGGAAGCCGACTCGGTTCTGCCCGCGCTGGTCACCCTGCGCAGCAAACTTGCGGAGGCCGGTACGCCAAGATCCGATGGCGGATCGGAGCACCGTTTATTGGAAAACGTCGGTGACAGGATGTAGTTTTCCCACTCCGAAGGGTGCAAACAGATGCCTTCAGATCTGGGCGCAGCAGTGACTGATTTGAGCTTATGGTTCTGTGCTCACAGAACTGCACAAGAAGATAAATAATTATGGTAAAATTGGTTGCCGATGTCGGATCGAGGCACCGTTTATGGGAGCTCGTTGGTGACGTCCAAAGGAAGAAGTACTCCAAAGATCTCGCATAGACCAGACGGGATGAGGCAGGGCAGACTCTGGAAGTCAGCTCTGGTTCTGAGTTGGGTCTGCACAGATCAGCTCGCGCGATCTCACGAGAATCATCGCCACGATCAGCACAGAACTCGGATCGAGACGCGATCAGTGACAGCGCGAAGAGGACTCCAAATCCTACAATTAATTTGAAAATCAGCTCCTGATATCTTGAGAGGAGATCTTGGGAAATTTGTAATCAGGAAACTTCAGATCTGGACAGTAGGCTGGGGCAGATCTGCGTAGCGTCACGTGAAAAACTGCTACCGGTGATCCAGAACTCCGATCGATACGAAACCACCTCTGAAAGCTTCCTGACTCATAGAGGTATCACTGGGAATTTTGGTGAAAGCAGATGATTAGAAGATGGGGGAGATATGGGGGTGCGTCACACGCCCAAAGTCTGTCCTGTCACAGGACTGAGCAGGGTATCACACCTAAGGGAGGGAAAAGAGAATCACACTCTTAATGCAAATTTCACTCACAAATCTTTCATTAGCCTTTAACCTGTCATCATACAAGTCTTTATATGGTGGTTTGCCAAGGGGAGGAGCTGGGGAGGTTCGAAGGAACCAAGGGGAGGGGAGGGGACTGCGCCCCTTTGACTAAGATAGGAAGGGAGGGGGAGACAAGGGAACATACTTCACCTACCTTCACCTACCTTTGAATTTCAAAGGGAAGGGGGGTAGGTGGCAGCCATCCTTTTAGACCAGCAGCCATTTTCTATGTCCCATGTGGTAAATGGGGAGGGGAAGAAAAGAAAAAAAAAGAAAATTCAGCCTAATACAAACAAAGAAGGGGGCACCCCCTTCATGGGCCAACATTGGGCCAAGCTTGGTCCATGGCCAACCCAAGCCCAATCAACCATGTATGGCTTAAGGCCTTCCCAATCTAGATGGCCCATGAAAGAAGGAAGCCCAATTGGGCCTTACATAGCTTATGGATCCATCATAATGGTCCAAGGCCACTCCTTCTTAATGAATTCTAAAGGGGCTTAACCAAGATGGCCCTTTAAGAGCCTTACAACCAGCCCAATATGAAAACACAATTATAATGACACATTACAAGCCCAATTTTAATGCAAAAAGTATCCAATCTTAAGCCAAATTATCTCCATTTCCAAGGAAAGCTGATGTAGTCCGATTGGTGCTCCGCGTATGGTACCATCGGCTCGCCGGTTCGTACTACTCGCTCGCTCTGGTGTCCGCACCAATTCTCCCCGGGTGGGAGGAACTCGACCCCGTCGAGTAAAGGTCTCGAAACTTGAACTCTCTGCATGGGATCAAGTCATTATTCATCGTGGGACATCCTCGCCAACGCACTAAGAGGTGTTGGTAGGCTCCATTCCTTGTGATGATCACCTGCTCATCCAGGATAAAATCTATATGCTTGTGTTGAGGCTGGAAGAGGTGGACTCTCGATTGGTGTGTCACTCACAATAGAAGAATAAAGCCTGAAACTCACTAGAGATCACCGCGGGTTCCGATATGCTACCAGATTAGAAACATGGAACGTCGAGCTGACACCATAGTCATCCGGTAGTTCAATAACGTACGCATTCAAACTCACTTGTTTCGTGACTCGGGAAGGGTAGGTATCACGGACCTAGAGTTACTTTACGGCCCCCAAGAGGAAACCGTTCAGGTATGACGCTGATCTTGACGTACTCTCCCTTTTGAACTCACGGGCATGTAGCATGCATCAGCTAACTCCTTATACATGCATGGCTGGCCTTTGATTGGGACACACTTAATGCAAACCATATGCATGAAAGAAAACAAACTAGAGAGACAAACAGACACACACATGACCTTCGACAAACCTAGACACCAAACAAACAATGCAACCCAAACATATGCAAGGTGGGCCAGGACACCCGAATGTGTGTCATGCATACACTAGATGCAACTAAAGGTAAGTAGGATTATGGACTCCTAGACACCCAAAAAGACACCATGCATGCAAGGACGTCGTATCAGATGTGGGTGTGGGTGGGCTAAGAGGTTCATCACCACTACATGTAGGTAAGGCATGCCATGCTTCCCAATAATCGGACCTATTGCTATGTGGAGTTTGATTGGCCTGAGTGGAAAGAGACTGGTTGGGGACTTCCTTGACAAAGTAGAAGGGAAGTGGTGGATCACGAGGCCCACTAGCGAAGGGGTAAAATGAGTCAAAGAATGTGTGACCCCATGAGATGGACTCCCAGATGTCACGGTCCCAATTGTGAAATTCTTGAAGGTGTGGGTTGTCACCTTCATCCGTTATGGTAGATGGGACGGTGGTCTCATAGAGTAGATATGGGTCCTCCCTCGGGACGGCAATACCGTAAGAGGGGTCTAATGCAAGCTCATTGAGAACGGGGAAGAGCAACAGAACCTCGGTGGTGATAGGACCCAAGGTGTATAACGAGGTAATAGACCCCAAAGATGGGAGCATAAATCTATGGGTATACGTTTGGTTAGACCCTAAGGCCAATGTATATGTCAGCTCCCTTTGACATTCTAAACTCCTTAATAGATCCTTTACACATTCTATGAAGCAAAAGGACTTGAAAGTGGTGTGATAGGAGTTAATGGGGACTATTGGGAGTATTGGCTCCCAGGGTGGAGAGTAAGGCGGGGTAGGGACCAAGCCAGTCCTAAGCCAGCTAAGAAGTGGTTTGGCTACGAGTAGCTTTCCCGTTAAAAATACGGGTAGCTCTGGCTGAAGTGGCTCCGAATATGATGGCTCCGGATGAAGTTCGGAAGGAGAGGATGGCAACGGAGCATTCACGGGTGAGGAAGGAGGGGTCTCCAAGATGGGGAGAGGGCTTAAGGACTCCTTAGATGGGGCTGGGTAAGGGCTACGGGCTATGGCCTCCTGAGGCTCGGGTATGGCTATAACCGATCTCGGAGGTGGGCAAAGGGAGACCAACGATTCAATATAAGTACATCTCCTATCCACCCAATCCGAAATCATTTGCACAAGTTCGGCAACGGTGTGGGTTGGAGTAGGGAGATCATGGTGGACTCACCCATAGTCAATCGGCCTAGGCTTGGGTCTAGGCTCATCTATGTGTGGGGGTCTTTGATTCCGACTTGGACCCACTTGGTTGGAAGTGAGTGGGTGGGGTCGGTTGGAGGTGACAGGTTGAGGAACGTAGACCATCTTAAGCTCTCTCTTCATGTCCCACCATAACTTGATGGGCCTTTGCCTCCTAACCTCTCTCAAACGTTCAATGTAGTCCCACTTTTCGACGGCCTCATGAAGAAGCCGCTCTTTGGCGAAAGAGAATTGCATTGCCTCGGACATAGTATAACACTCAAAATATGCGTCCATGGCAGCTTCCCACTTGAGGTAGTCGCTCGGGACCTTGGTTCCATATAAGTCCGAGGCTTCGGGCCTACGGATGTGGTGGGGTTGGATTCCCCATCCTTGCTGGTGTCGCCACCATTCATATGAACTAGGCATTTGGGAACCCATGGGACTCGGAGAGCTAATTGATGGCCATGCCGACACTTGGACACGACACTAGACACGACCCAAAAATATGATGTAAAGTTGAAATGAGACTCAACTAAACACCGAGACACGACTATGTTGGAATGCACTAACTAGGAACCAAGACTTAAACCACTATTCGGTACTAGGCGGAGATAATCGATCCGAAGATCACTCGCGTAAGTGTGCAGCCTTCCCGATAGGCGTAGCCTAACGTTCGGACAACACCTTTTGGTATACTGAGTAGAGGAATGCAAATGCAACCTCAGACTTAGATGACCCTAGACTTGAACCAACGCTCTGATACGAATTTGATGCGGGACGGATGACGATCGGGCTAAGACGTACGACAGACTCGATGTGCGGCCAGCACTAACACACTAAAGGCAAGCCGGGTGGCTGACCACCGTGGCATTCTCCGGGTGGAGACGGCTCTCAACAGCAACACTAGGTAGCCCGACGATCATCCCTTGTGAGGGAAACGTGGGGATCACAGCGGTTAAGGAACCACTGTCACCTAGGGGTATCCAGTTCGGGCTCGGTGCTCGACCGGTGCTAAGGAACGGGCGCTCACAACTCACAATCGCGGTGATTTGCAGCTAGCTAACGGCCCTAATCTCACAAATGCAGCATATATGATAATATACTAAACCAGCAACTTGAGAGAGGAACGAGCGTGTACCTCCATGACTAGGCGTGGGGAAGAATTCCCGGCCGAATCCAAACAACCCCGATACACACAAGTGTTAAGTTTACAATTTCAGAACTTAATGCCCACACCACGCAGGGAGGTAAAGGGTTACAAACACTAAATTTGGGGTTGTTGGAACCCGGGTTGACGGGCCACACTCTCATGAGGCGAGGGACGCGAGTCGGAGCCGATCGGGTGAGCCGAATGGAAGCTGACTCGGTTCTGCCCGCACTGGTCACCCTGCACAGCAAACTTGCGGAGGCCGGTATGCCAAGATCCGATGGCGGATCGGAGCGCTGTTTGTCGAAGAATGTCGGTGACAGGACGTAGTTTGTCCACTCTGAAGGGCGTGAACAGATGCCTTCATATCTGGGCGCAGCAGTGACTGATTTCAGCTTCTGGTTCTGTGCTAACAGAACTGCACAGGAAGACAAATAATTAATGGAAAATTGGTTGCTGATGTCGGATCGAGGCGCCATTTGTGGGAGCTCGTTGGCGACGTCCAGAGGAAGAAGTACTCCAAAGATCTCGCACAGATCTGGACGGGATGAGGTGGGGCAGATTCTAGAATTTGGCTCTGGTTCTGAGTCAGGTCTGCACAGATCAGCTAGCGCGATCCCACGAGAATCATCGCTATGATCAGCACAGATCTCGGATCTAGACGAGATTAGCGGCAGCATGAAGAGGACTCAAAATCCTACAATCATTCTGAAAATAAGCTCCTTATAGATTGAGAGGAGATCTGGGGAAATTTGTAATCAGGAAACTTCAAATCTAGACAGCAGGCTGGGCAGATCTGCGCGCCGTTACGAGAAAAACTGCTACCGGTGATCTAGAACTCCGATCGACTTGAAACACCGCTGAAATCTTCCTGACTCGTAGAGGTATCACTAGGAATTTTGGTGGAAGTAGATGATAAGAAGATAGGGGAGAAATCGGGGCGAGTCACACGCACAAAGTCTATCCCGTTACAGGACTGAGTAGGGTATCACACCCAAGGGAGGGGAAAGAGAATCACACTCTTAATGTAAATTTCACTCACAAATCTTTCATTAGCCTTTAACTTGTCATCATACAAGTCTTTATATAGTGGTTTGGTAAGGGGAGGAGCTGGGGAGGTTCGAAGGAACCAAGGGGAGGGGAGGGGGCTGCGCCCCTTTGACTAAGATAGGAAGGGAGGGGGAGACAAGGGAACATACTTCACCTACCTTCACCTACCTTTGAATTTCAAAGGGAAGGGGGGTAGGTGGTAGCCCTCCTTTTAGACCAGCATCCATTTTCTATGTCCCATGTGGTAAATGGGGAGGGGAAGAAAAGAAAACAAAAGAAAATTCAGCCTAATACAAACAAAGAAGGGGGCGCCCCCTTCATGGGCCAACATTGGGCCCAGCTTGGTCCATGGCCAACCCAAGCCCAATCAACCATGTATGGCTTAAGGCCTTCCCAATCTAGATGGCCCATGAAAGAAGGAAGCCCAATTGGGCCTTACATAGCTTATGGATCCATTATAATGGTCCAAGGCCACTCCTTCTTAATGAATTCTAAAGGGGCTTAACCAAGATGGCCCTTTAAGAGCCTTACAACCAGCCCAATATGAAAACACAAGTACAATGACACATTACAAGCCCAATTTTAATGCAAAAAGTATCCAATCTTATGCCAAATTGTCTCCATTTCCAAGGAAAGCCGATGTAGTCTGATTGGTGCTCCGCGTATGGTACCGTCGACTTGCCGGTTCGTGCTACTCGCTCGCTCTGGTGTCCGCACCACTTTTAGTTTATTGAAAGCTTCTGTAAGTACTAACAAGTTTCCATTTGTATCTTCGTGTAGGACGGCAAAGGAGCTTATAGACCAGTTAATCAAAGCTCAAGAGAAGGAAAGACAAGAATGTCTCATGGCCGATGATGTTGATCAACAAAGCGACGAAAATGTAGAAGAGGTAAATTTTGATTCTGAAGAATTTACTCTTGATGATCTTGTTGATGCTTATGATGAGTTGGAAAAATAATATAAGAAAATCAAGTCTGAAAATAAAAAATTAAAAAAAATCAGAAAACATACACCATGAAAATGGATCTTGTGATAAATGTTCTGAGCTTGATAACTTGAATGAACTTTTAGAGCATGATGTTGAATATCACAAAGAAACCATTGCTTGTTTGAGAAATGAAAATGTTGCCCTCAAGAATAAAATCGATCAATTGGAGAAAACTAAAAAAGATCTAAGAAATAAAATAAGAATCAAACTCTATTTATCAAGATATTTGCAATGAATTGATTATGAATGATAAACTTACAAATGAAAATGAACAACTTAAAAAGGAAAACAGTGCTATATTGATTCAGATATCTATGGTTGAAGGCAGCATGAAGTTTCGTGAAAAAGAAAATACTTTGTTAAAATCTAAAAATGAAAAACTGAAACATCTAAATACAACCATGTCTAAAAAATTACTTACTTTTGAAAAGGGGGAAAGTTTGGTTGTTGGTGATTGTGAAGAGATGCATGTGTGAGAACAAAAGATGGAAAGCTATAAAAGCATCAATGCCCAATTGAATGAAAAAGTCATTTCTTGTGATAATGAGATCATTTTCTATGAATTGCATATTTCATCACATGAAAAAGAAATTCTTGATCTGAATGCTTCTTTATCTAAGTTTGTGAATGGGGAAGAGAATCTGAACAAGATTTTGGGGACCAAGATAAATTTTCAAAGAGAAGGTCTTGGGTATGAACCCACCAAAAAGAAAGTATTTGGGCTAAAGACTCAAACATCTTTTGTGCATGCTTCATGTTCCTCAAATATGTCAAATGCTTCTTGTGTTGAGAAATCAAATCCCAAGGCTCAGGCTCAACCTAGGAGCAATAGGATTCATGCTCACAAAAGTCACAAAAACCATGCTCCAAAATCAACAAATGTCAATTTTCATTATTGTGGTAAGGATGGTCATTTGATGAATGATTGTTTCATTATGAAATCGGATGATTTGAAAGTATGCAAAAATGAACTTGTTTCCAAAAGAAAAAGGGTTGTTTGTTTTAAATGTGGAAAGCTAGGACACCATGTGTCACAGTGTTGGCAAGCAAATGAAAGAAAGAATTTAAAAGTCAAAAATAATTATACTTTCACCAACCCACAGAAATTTCATGCTCATCCTGTTGTGAAGAAGAGACATTTTCTTGCTTATAATGATAACATTCATGCTAAATCACAGAAATTTGATTATCATGTTTATAAGAATTCTGTGAAGTCTTCAAAATGTTGTCATTACTGTGGAAAGGTTGGGCATAATATGCATGATTGTGATTTGATGAATTTTGATGATATGTTTGCCCAGAGAATGTGGAAGGCACCCATTAGAGGTGCAACTAACCATCCGGGACCCAAGAAGGTTTGGGTACCCAAAACTATTGAATGAGAACTCTTGCTGCAGGATTGCCTTGAGGTCAAGAGGAAAGATTTACGTTGACTTGGCCAGTTCTGGTGTGATGCCTTGGTGAACATGGGTTTGTCCCTGAGTTGATACTAATTTCTTTGAAGAGGCAGTCTGTGTGTTTCATGTGTATCAACCTGTGCTACACATGGACAGACATTGGTTCTTCATGTGTTTAGTCTTGTGCTTTATATGCATAGACTTGACTCTTTACATTGTTGGACTAAACTTAAAATTTCTGAACTGAACTTTGAACTCATGTCAGCTTGAGTAAATCACTTGTATTGATAGCTGCAACTCATCATACATAATTGCAACTCATAGGAGATTGTCTTGTGGAAGAAAAGTATTGAAATTGGCCTTCTCATTTGTATTGAACTGAGATTGATATGAAATTGAGTTTCTGATACTGCAGGTTGAGAGAGAGAGTCATATGTGATGAAAAGCCTTGAAGTTAGTTTCTTCATATGCATTGGCTTAATATTGACATGAATTGAGCTCTTTAAAGTGCAGGTTTGATAATGACCATCAACTCTTGAAATCATGGTAAGAATTCAATGTTTGAATGTATCTCCATGTGCCTAAATTGAGTCTAATTCATGTATGACTTTTCTGAGCTCAGATTAACTGTCTTAGGCAGTTTTACATGTTTCCTCAATCGGTGTCGACACCAGGTGTCGACACCTGGTTTGGCAGATCCGGAACAGGTCTATGCTTTGGGTTTCGTAATGCCCATCTTGAGGTTCGATTGGTTTGAGCTTTTATCCCTTTACCCTTAGGGTTTCTCTTCTTATCCTAGAGGAGTTTTGAAAGGGTTTTGGCATGGGGTTCTTGGTATTTTCATATCCGTATATGTTGCTATCTATAAGATGCGAATTTGGGGTCTCAATGGAACTCCTTTGCTTAATATCATTCTATTTCTTGCAGGAGAGAAAGAAAGGAGCTCAAGAAAATTTCAATGCCAGATTTGATCTACTTCCATTTCTTTTGGTTAATATCATTATATTTCTTCCATGAGAGAAAGAAAGGAGCTCAAGAGGACTTCAATGCCAGATTTGATCTACTTCCATTAAAATTTGGAGCTTGTTGATGAAGATTACAGCAAGCGGAATAAAGTGAAGAATTTGAGGATGTTAATAAAGGTAACTCAATGCAAAGGTGAGAAAATAAATAATTTGGCTAAAGCTCTATGGGCTTGATGCCAGTGCCATCTCTTGACAGACAGTGAATTTGAAATTGTTATTCAATACCCATGTGTTTGCTAAACCCCCGATGTCATATGGGATTGCATTATATTTTTATGATCATCATTTAAATGATTACATGGTATATAAAATGGTGACATGTGGAAGGGCAAGTCATGCATGTCTGAAAGCTATCACCATGCGTGAGAATGTGCCTCCATCCAGTACCATGAATCATCTATGCATATGGCATCAAACTTAAATGAATTTTCTGAAATCATGCATTAATTATGGGGGAGCCTTGCAAGCTGAAAATTTTGAGATTGATGTTTTTCCATTCTCTCAGCATGATGATGTTATTCTGTGGCTAAACTTTTTGAGGACTGAATTTGATCAATATTCTGTGATCTGTACCAATGTGCTACTCATCATTTAGATAAAAGTAAAACTGTTTTCAAGAAAAAGTTCACATGTGATGATTTTGATGCTTTGAATGAATTTCTTGAATTCTCTTTTCAAAGTAAAATTGTGTCCTCACATTTTAACAAAGAAAAATGCATGTCATGCATCAATTGCATTAGGTGCATATAGAGTGTCATGTGAAATCTGAAATCTTGCATCACATTGCATATATGCATATCATTTTCTACATATCATTCACATAGTGCTCTTGGAAGATGAAGCTCATCGTGTGTCTTGTTGCATAGTTGACATTTCTAACATGCATATATTGCATACTTTAAAATACATCATTTTGAATATTTCATGTTGCATAAATACTAAAATGAATACTTCAATAATGGCATCATATCTTTGGGGCCAACATTTCAAGAACTGTAATTGAATACCTTTTCATTTTGCACTACATATTTACATTTCTCCATTGTATGCTTGCATGTTAATATATGCTAAAACCCCTTCCTTTGAAACTTCTAAGACCAAATACTCCATTGATAAATATTGTTGCATCTGAGTCTTAACAAGTGTGCTTCATGTCAAACTCTCAGGGGGGAGCATTTCATGCTTATTGCATTTACATAGGGGGAGTTGCACTATCTTGTTTTGAGTTAAATTTTCTCCATACATGTTAAATCAAATTCGCACACTTCATGCACTATAATGTGAAATTGAGGGTTATTCATAAGGATATAAGAATTTTATTTCAACACTCTAAAGTAATTCAACTTGCTGCATGAATGATAAAGAGACAGTTGAGGAAAAAGTTGACTGCCTCCGCTTACAAAAAATAAAAATGGATGAAATGAAAGGCAGAGCAATGCTTCGTCTCACTGAGTAAATTGGGCACATGTCACCTGAGACGTTATGTGGTTCATTTATGAAAAGTGTTGGCTAAAGTACCTCTGTTCAAAATGAAGTGAAATGGTTTAGTATTCTGAGTAACCGGGGATTTTGGCATGAGCTCCATGTGTCTCCTCACGTAAAAATGAATTATTTGAACCTAATCATTCTTAGAAAAATTTAGATTGTCAGTGTGAAAAATTATGATGATAAATTTGATTGAGGTAGAGCGAAGTCTCCAATACGCTGCTCTCTAGATTGAAATGTAGTTTGTGTAATTATTATTATGTTTAATTAAAAATCTGGTTATCCATATGGCTAGAATTCATTCTCTTGTTACTCACTTACACATGGTAATTTGATTTGATATGTATTCTGAAAATTTGATTAACTGCATGACCTGCTGTACGTCTTCTCCTATCTATCTGCACAATCCTGTAGGTGTAATCATGAGAACTCTGATCTTAATGACTCACTTGCACTTTTCGTACACCTATCCCTTCACTCTAAATAAAATGGGGGAGCTATATTGCATGTGTATGTATATCTATTTGCCTGTGATCAATACTATTGGATCATCTTACTTGCATTCTGCATGTCCATATTGTCTACATTTGCGTTTCATAGTTGTGCCATTAGTTCATGCATATTGTGCATATTGTTTCTCTTTACAACCCCATTGTCCGTAGGGTTTTGTCATTGTTGTTTTTGGTTTTGCTGTCATCATGGATTCCCAATCCTGATCCCCATTTCTGATTATGTCAAAGGGGGAGAGAGCATTATAGCATAATATTTTATCATCATCAAAATGGGCGAGATTGTTGTGTATGTGATTTTGATGCTTACAAAATGACTTTGTTGCTTGGCCTTGTGCGTGAATGGTTATTCATGTCTTCATGTGCTTGAACTCATTATCTCTAGCTATGAAGTATGAAATGATTGTGGAAATGATTACACAATGTTGTTATTGGGATATCATCATGTGGATGCATTTATGACTCTATAAGGCTCATATGTGCTTTGATGTTAGCACATTGCATATACATTGCATATTCACTTGGTAAGATTACTTTGTATTCAATGAGAAAGCCTTTGTGAAAAACATGCTTGGATAAATGTCATATTGAGCCTCATGTCATGCATGTGTACTTTGGTAATGCTAAATAATGATTGAGATGCAAATACCATTGCTAGCCCCCAAGGTAATGATGTGTGGATTGATGAGTTTGGATGATGATCAAATGGAATGTGACTCAATATTGTTTTGCGTGGCTTGGCTCCTTACTCTTTAAATTCCAAAATTAGTTGCATCATGCAATGGTGACTGATGCTTGGAACTCTTTCACAAGTACTTATGGTTCTATCAGAGAAGGTGAAATGAAATGAGTTGGTTTGTGAGATTAACATTGAAGCAAAACTAATTTTCTCTTTATGTTTTGCAGGTTGGAAGAACTCCTCACAACCTTATCTCATCATCCCAAAACTCACGGTGAAGTTGGAGCTTTCATTTTTAGCTTAATGGGTCTCTGGGCTTTTTATGGGTGCAAGTGTCGACACCAGGTGTCGACACCAGGAGTCGACACCTGCATCCAGAACTCATTTTCAGAAGCTACGCCCAGGAGGTGTCGACACCAGGTGTCGACACGTACCTGAACCTGGTTCTGGCAACAAGCCAGAACACCAGGTGTCGACACCTAGTGTCCAGATCTTCTGTTTTGGGTTTTTATGTACTGGAATGCACAAGGTGTCGACACCAGGTGTCGACACCTAATCAAGTGTTAAAATATGAAATATTTTCTATGGTTCTAACTCTTGTGTGTGCAGGGTCGCAACAGTTGCTCCAAGGGCTTCTTCCACGTTGTTCTGAGCTTGTATGTGAAGGGAAGAAGGAGGTTTCAAGTCACCATACGACTATCTACTGGAAGCTACGTGAAAAATCAAGATACAAGTATCGTCCATGCAAGAATCGATCATCTTTCTTCAAGAATGGTTTCTCATCCTGTAGAAGCATTTCATTGAAAATCTGAGGGAGTTATCTTGATCTTTCACTTCTGTGTCTTTTGTTTGAGATTGCAGAAGGTTTTGAATGATTACCTAAGAGAAGAAGAAGGAGGAGTGCGGCCACAAGGTTGAGAGGAGAGGGATTTATGAGGCTAATCATTTTTCTGGTGTATGAAGGTTTGATTGGAGATAGGATTTGAAGGAAAAGAGGATTGGCTTGAGGAGAGGAAAGAGATGATGTCTAAATCATGATCATCCGTCAACAAGCCAAGGAGAATCAGATTTTGTTGAAGAAGGGGGAGCCTTTTACTTGATGCATCTTTCTAGTTTTCATCTATAGAATTTGTTTGGGGGGTCATAGCATATATTTGTCTTTGATTCATATACATTTGAGAGAATACTTTGTGTGGGTGTTCGGAGAAAGGGGTCTCTGAGTGTGTGTGTTGTCATATGTGTGTCAATTTGTGCGGAGTATATCCGCGTGTGTGGTTGGGAGTTTTCTCCCGTGTGGTTGTGTAGGCATTGTCCTACGTGTGTGTGGATGGAGTTGTGTCTCCGTGTGAGGTATTTAGTGCGGGGTGTGTTCCCCAGCGGTGTGTGTGTGTGTGTGTGTGTGTGTATGTGTGTGTGCGTGTGCTGCTGTGGCAGCAATTTGAGGCAAGGCCTCGTGTGTGGTTTGCTACGGAAGCAGCGTGTGTGGTGTTGGGTTCGTCCCCGTGTTGCTACTTTTTGTAGCGTGTAGTGAAACCTCACCGATTTGGTGAGGGGTGGATGTAGAGAGCCCGTCGTGGTCCCGAACCACCTTAAAAATCCCCGTGTCTTGTGGTTTGTTCTTTGTGATTGTGTGTTTCAGTATTTCTTTCTATTATGTAATCGTGTGAGCTTGGTGAGATTGAGTGAATTAAGTTTAAACCTGTTTAGATTAAATTCCTCAATTTGATCAATCTTGTAAATTCCGATGTGTGCTAGTTTATGTTTTTAATTGGACATAGTTTTTAGTAGACGGATCTATTCACCCCCCCTCTAGATCTGTATTCTTGCACTACGGGACCCAACAATTTGGAGATCATGTATGAAGAGAAAGTGAAGCGGATTGAGAAGAGGAACACGTTGATGTTCAAATCGTCGGCATCCGACATACCTCCGAATCGAGCATCAAGGAACATCATCGTCCGGCCATTGGAGATCGAAAGGGGAACAACTTCCACACCCTATTCCTATCTATTTGTGATTGTTCTTATGGTTTTCATTTATGTCTAAGCTTGTCTTGAGTATGTGTTTGTCATTTCCTCAACTCATAGAGATATCCGTGTGTGTGTGACCATCTGCGTATGGTCGTGTGATCTCGGTGCTGCGGGTGCTGCAGCGCGTATTTGTGTATGTCGTTTGCTGCATTTGTTGCGGCAAGTGTGTGTGCACTATGATCTGGTGTTGGATCGTGTTGGAGACTCCGTGTCTGTGTTTGTATGTGTGTTGGGGCGTGTCCCCGTGTGTGTGTGCAGGCGTATTCCTGCGTGTGTGTATGTGTTGGAGCATTGCTCCGTGTTGGGGATTCATCCCCGTGTGTGTTGGAGCGTTGCTCCGTGTTGGGGATTTATTCCCGTGTGTGTTGGAGCCTTGCTCAGTGTTGGGGAGTTTTCCCCGTGCTGGTCTATCCAGCGAGTGGAGCCTTACCAGTTTGGTAAGGGGTGGACGTAGGGAGCCCGTCGTGATCCCGAACCACCTTAAAAATTCCATTGTCTTGTGGTTTGCTTTGTGAGATTGTGTGATGTAGCTGTTATATTCCTTTGTATGATCGTGTGAGATCGGAGAGGTTGAGAGAATTTAGTTCCTTGCTCAGTGAATTCCTCAATCTCGATAAAACTTGTTAATTCCGCTTAGATAGTTTTTAAATTGCCATTTTTAGTGGGGGACAATTCAAGCCCCCCTTCTTGTCTGCTCACCTACTCGGGACCAACAATTGGTATCAGAGCACGGCTCTAATTTCTTGGGTCTAATGACTTTTAGAGTGATCTCTCGGCGAGTTTCATTGAGCATCATGTCTTATGCTTGTTTGTCTTCCCTTCCTCCATACTTTGATGGTCACGACTATATTTTTTGGAAAAACAAAATGTCTTTCTATCTTGGTATGAAAGAGCGTGAAATCTGGGAAGTTATACGTTATGATCCATATAAACTTCCATCAAATGAAAGAGAATAGAGTGCAAAGCATGAAAAGAAAAATGAAATCAATCTTTGAGCCTTGAATTTTATAAGGAATTGAATCTCTTCCTGCAGGTCAGCCAGAGATCTATGGGATAAACTGACTATATTTGAAGGAAACCCAGAAGATTCCCAAGTGGGTACATGCTTGATGGCTAATGGTGAGGAAAGCTCGAGTCAGGTAAATTCTAATTCTGAAGAACCCTCAATTGAAGAATGGCAATTAGCATGTGCCGATTTGCATGACAGATGTAAAAAATACAAATCTGAAATCAAGAGATTGAAAAAGAGAAATGATGAGAATGGGCATGCTAATTCTCCTGTGAGAACTGTAAAATCTTGGAGTCAAAAATTAAACATCTGCAAGAACAAAATGAATCTCTTGAATCAAGAGTTGAAATATTTTCAGAAGAGATTTCCTGGTTGAATGAAGATGTTGAAATGGCTAGAAAACATAACACATCTTTTCAAATTGATAATGAGTGTGATGAGCTGCGTGAGTAAAATAAATTCCTCATGTCTAAAAACTCCATGCTTGAGAAAAATGAAGAATATCTTAAGAATAAGCTAGCTTTTTTGTCAAATGATGATAAGATGCTTGAAAAGCTACTTGATTTTGAAATTGATAGCAAGAGCATCGTGGATGAAAATGAAGATCTTAAAAAGAAAAATGGTGCTATGTTAATTCAGAACTCCTTGCTTGAGGGAAGATTGAAATGCTTTGATAAGCTTGAAAAAGAAATTTCCTTATTAAAATCTAAAAATGAACAATTGCTTGTTAAGATTATAAAGTTTGTTGAAACTGAGAAAGTTCTTGAAAACTTAACTGAAAAACTCTATGCCATGAATGATGAAAACAAGAAAATCTTGAAAGAGAATGAAAACTTAGAATCTGTGATTTGCTTGCTTTGTGAGAAAATCCTTGCATGTGAAAAAGAGACAAATGATTTGAAAAATGACTTGTCTAGATTTATCAATGGGAAGGAGAACTTAGACAAAATGCTAGGTGTCAAGGTGAATTTTTAAAAAGAGGGTATTGGATACACCCCTGTCAATAAAAAATCTTTTGAACACAAAATGACAACCTCTCTTGTTCATGCATCTGACATTCCTAGCACCTCCAAAGCTACTCCTCCCATTTTTCAAAAGAGAACTTCTGAAAATGATTTTGAGAAAAAGAAAAATTTTCACACAAAATCAACCATGCAAAAAGGGTTTCAATAAATTCAGAATGGGTGAAAAATGAACTTGAATGTTGAATGCTTTTATTGTGGCATGCATGGCCATGAAATGAATGATTGTGTTGTCATAAAAATGGATGATGAAAAATATGCAAAGATAACTCTGCCTTCAAAACAAAGAGAAATGTTTCTTACCTCTATTGTCATAAACTAGGCCATGTGATGGATAATTACTTTGTGAAGCAAAAGGATGATTTTCAAGCCATGAATGCTAAGCGTGATTTTCAAAGAAAATTCAGATATTAACATGTCTTTCATGCTCAAAGGTTTGCATCCAATAAGAGAAATTTGTTCACAAAAAATCATGCAAACGATGGTAACTCATTCCGTAGACCCACATCACCTTGTTGCTTTCATTGTGAAAATACAGTCATGTTATGAAAGAATGTTGGTTCTTGAAAACACAAATTTTCCATGCTTCTAGAATGAATGCTAGGTTTAATTTTGTTAAATCCAGATCCTTTGAAAATAGAAGATGGAATGCATTTGAAAATTCCTTTGCTCCTAAAAAAAAATCATTTGGCAAAAATACTTCTCCTCAATGCCGTTATTATGGAAACCATGGACATATTATTGAAGATTGCAGGATCATGAAGAATGATGACATGATAGCTATGAGAATGTCAAGGAGAGATTCTGGTAGAAATGTTTCTAATCTCCAAGGGCCCAAGAAGGCTTGGGTGCCAAAATCTGACGAATGAGTCAGTTGTGGTAAAGGTGTGCCTTGAGGTAAATGAGAAATGAAAGGGGTTCAATAAAATGGAACAAGACACACTCAAATGGTAAAACCCCAATGATGGGGACATCAACGTCAGCCCGCTCACATTGTGTTGCATCTACGTCATTTTATATGTGTATGTATACCCTTGTGATATATGGGTACACAATAGTAGGTCTTAGTGGGTTTATTTGCAAAAGGCCATTGGGTATTTTTGCAAAAGTGCATGTAGGCCCTGCAGGGGCCCCCTCCCTCCTCCTTATTGGTCCACTTGGACTCCCGGGCCCAAGGTGGCTGGTCCATGGTCCAACCTTGGACTTGGACCTAGATTTAATTAAAGAAGACAATTCCAACTTGCCTTCTTAAAGGGGGGGGCGAACCATGTATTGTATTGGGGTTTATTGTGGTTGTTCCAACCACATCCCAGCCCTTCACTCATCAACCCTTGATCCAAGGGTCTAGAATTAGTTAGAGACCTAGACTATATAATGTTGTATTTTCATGAGAAATTCAATGGAAAAATCAAAATTTTTATGAGTGTTCAAGGAGCTTGGTGCGCCCCTCTCTCCTCCCTTGCTGTTCTTCCTTCCCCAACCCCAGATCTAGAGTGAATTCTATCTCTTTCCTCCCCTCTCAACCTCCGGTGATCGTTTGTGCCGCCGCCGCCGCCGTTCGTGCCGCCTTCGAGCCGCCACGGGATCATCTTCGGTTTTCTGTCCTGCTGGACAGAGGTGCAGTTCGTGAATTCCTGAAGCCAGCCACGAGCTCAGATCGATTTGAAATTTTGAGGGTTGGTTCCTATCTTCTAGCCCATTCTCCACAAAAAAATCCAGGTTCAAAAGCCACCCTTTCATATCTTTACCATTTCGTTAAACTCTCAATCTCAGATCTGTTTTGTCATTGTCTAAAGTGATAGTAGCCCTGAGTTCTCCACCTTCGACCACCCTTTTGATTTTTTTTAGACCTCCCAATTTAACTGGGTGTTCTTTCCATCGTCCCCTACCACCACAATTGTTCTTAAATTTTTATCATCCTTCTACCTATTTTTAAAAATTCATGTTCTACCGGAGCTACAGTACTTTCAGTCAGATCCCAGATCCGACCTTCATCCAGTAAACAAATCACAGAAAATCCTAGACACATCCAAACGTGTCCAAACCAATTGTTATATCTTTCCAACTCAATTTTCCACAACTTTGATGAAGAACACAACCCCAGATTCGAACGTCTACCTCGCGGTCAAAGGCACTCCACAGTCAAGTTTTCTGCAGGTCTGAGTCATCGGTTACTATACAATAGGAGATTGAAAATTCCATAAGTCAAGATACGAGCAAATCCAGGCCAAATCTTTGGGCCTATGTTAAAGAACTTCAAGCTAGCTTTCCAACGGCGCCAGTCTCGTGTCGATCCGACATCGGGGCTGATCGCAGCGCCCATTCTCGCCAGAGCGCGCGCCGAAATACAGAACCGGCAGATTTCCGATCGGGTTTTCCGACTGGTGCCGAACGGAGCCGCCGGGCCTCCGGCCGGCGAACCAGCGTGCCGCCATCCCAAGGAGCGACCCTCCGGGCATCCACCACTACAGCGGTGCCACCGGGTCCCACACGGCCCCTCCGGACAGCACGTGGGCCCCACCGTCACATGTTCAGGTGTTGCCGAATCAACGCGAGAAGCCACCCGTCAACCCGAATTCGGTCCTCCCGGACCCCATTGTGTAGCCCTTTACCTCCCTGCGTGGAGTGGGCAGCGAGTTGCATTTCTGTAATATCCGTGTATAATTGTTCCGGGAGTACGACTTCGGCCGGGTCCGTCTTCCCCACGCCGAGCGCGTGGAGGTATCATCTTCGCCCCTACACTTGGCATTTCGCTTATTTCATATATGCTTGTTTATGCCGCTGCTAGAGAGCATGTGTAGGGATATCTAGCTCGATATATTTTCATATCACCGCTGCTGCGAGAGAGAGTGAAGCAGTCCCGTGACCCGATCCGGGCACGAAAGTGCGAGCCGACCACCCTAGCTCTTGCCGGTTTCTCAACCGCGCACGTCCGACGCTTCCCTCATTAAGGGACGATCGCGAGCTTGTCGTGTCCGTGTCTCGTCCCGCATCACCCAACTTTGTTTCTTATTTGTCAAATTGACATTTCTGATGGTTTCCTTCAGCTACTTGGTTTTGTATGAATTGCATCTCCTTACAAGCCACTCATGCTCTCATTAAATATATATTTGGTATATCAAATGATGTTATATGAAATGACAGATTAAGTCTGTCAGGAAGCTAACACCATGCGTGAGGTGATTCTCGGATCAAGTACTCCGCCTTGTATCAAAATTCAAAATAGATTGTTTTGGCCAATGAGGAATCATGTGTTTAGAAGGAAATCATTTTGCCTTGAGATTCTGAAATATCATGTGCACTCGAATTGAATATGAAATTATTTCTTACTTCAGAAGGCAAAATTTTTGAAATGCAAATTGTTCATTTGACAGATTTTGTTTCTGAAAACATCATCTGTTACTCTTGTATTCTGCTATGATGAACATGTCTCATTGGTTGAATGAATTAAAAATTTTGAGGAATAAGCATGATGTCTTTGCCTATTGAATACTTCTCTTATCTGAAATGCATGAGCATCTGAACCTAATTGAGTTTCTGGTATATCAAATGGTGTGTAGTGGAAGGGTGGATTACGTTCACCTAGAAGCTCTCACTATGTATGAGTTAGGTTTTCGGACCTTTACCTCCACCTCGTACCGGAACTTTAAAAAATCTGTTTGCCATGTGGATGACTTTTTAAACTTGTGAAATTTTGTTGAAAATCTATTTTTGAACAGGTTCTGAAAACAAATGGGCTGCATTACTCATTTTCAATCTTTTATGCACCCTTGTTCTGAAAGGCCTAGTGCTGAAATGCTTGTTGTTCATCTTTCAAAAGTGAATATCCTCTTGTGAAATCTGAAAACATTTCTAAAAATTAGTCTTCCCATCTTGTATTTGCATCTTGCATTCCCTTCTCATATAGGGATAGGTTGCATGCATTAGAATTCAATGCATTAGGTGCATTTAGACCATCAAAATGAAAAATTGAACTTGTAATTTGCATTCATGCTACATCTTGCATCTTGCATTGCATTTTCATGTGTTTATAAGCTGCATGCATTAGAAAATTCATAAAGTGCATTTAGACCATATATCATATTGCATATTTACATATCATTGCACATTTGCACATCATATCTATTTACATATCATATCTACATATCATTCACGTAGTGCATTTACTTTCAACATTGGTATCATGTCTTCGGGACCAATAAGAATTACATTTTGCATTGCATATTGCATATACTCCGTTGTGTGCTTGCATGTTATTATATGCTAATCACCCCTTTCCTTGAAATTTCTAAGAACTCATATTTCTTGCTAAATAACATTGCAAATTGAGTCATCACTAGAGTGCTACATGTCTTATACTCAAGAGGAGTAATCTTATGATAAGTGCATCTATTTAGGGGGAGCTGCGCTGTTATATGTTCATGAAATTTTTGATATACATGCTGAATCAAATTCGCACACTTCATGCACTAAATGTGAAAATGAGTGTTAGAGATAAGGATGTAGGAATTTTCTTTCAACACTCTAGAAATATTAAACTTGCTGCATGAATGTCAAAGCGACAGTTGAGGAAAAAGTTATCTGCCTATTTTTGTAGAAAGAATCTGAAAAGAATGGCATAGCAATGGCTAGTTTCACTGAGTAAATTGGGCACATGTCACCTGAAACGTGATGTGGTTCACTTTAGAAAGGTGTTGTACTAGTATCTCTACTCAAAATGAGGTGGAATGGTTCAGTATTCTGAGTAACCGGGGATTCTGGCATGAGCTCCATTTGTCTCCTCGCGTAAAAAGGAATCATTCGAACCTGATCACTCTTGAAAAATTCTATCCATCATGTGATATTGGTTGAGTTGAAAAATTGGTGAAAACTCTTTGTGGCAGAGCGTAGCCTCCAATACGCTGTTCTCTTAATGAAATGCAGTTTGTATAATCTATCATTGTGTTGATCTGAAAATCTAAATATCCACATGACTACAGTCTATTTTCATGTTGTTCACCTACACATATGGAAATTTGATTTAATATGTATTCAGAAAATTGATTAACTGCAATGACTACTGCATAACTCTTCTGTGTGATTGCACAATCGCCTAGGTGATACACATAAGCATCCTAGTTGTTCTGACTCTCATGCACTTTTCTTATACTCATTCCCCTCTTAAATGAGTCAGGGGGAGCTGTATTGTATGTATATACGTATACATATCTACTTGGTTGCATAGTGCATTATACATCTCATCATTTGTATGCTTTTAGCCTCATGCATTCCTAAAGAAAATTAAAAAAAAATTGAAAATCATTAAAATCAAAACTTTGTGACCCTCACATAGTAATAAGCAACATGGTTTTTGAATTCAACATTTGACCTAGTTAGTTTTTATTGCATTGCATGCTTGCATTGAGTTTCATATACTTGCATTCATAGTGTCATCATATTTGTTCAGTTGCATTGCATGCTTTCATAGTGTCATCATATGCTTGCATTGAGTTTTTATGCATTTCCAGAAAATTTAAAAATCAAAAAATTTAAAAATTAAAGAAAATCATTTTATATGCCATCTTGCTGTTATTTTGCTCTTGCATCTTGTGAATATCTGCAATGGGTTCTCGACCTTGAATGCTATCATGTTGAATACTTCATGTTGCAGAAATATTCAACCAATGGTTCATCTCTTTGAGACCACCCATTTCCAATAATTGGTATCATGTCACATACCTCCTATCTTTGCATCAATTGGTCTTCACATTGGTATCATCTCTTCCAGCCTAACATGTTCATATCATGTCAAATAACCCCATGTCTTTTTGTAGATGACAAAAAGGGAGAGAGAAATGTTGTGTGCTCAATGGTTGGTTGTGTGCTCAATGCATGTTGGTTGTGTGCTCAAGGGGGAGAAGAATGTTGGTTGAGAATGTTGTTGTGTACTCTCGCACATATTATTTTGTCATAATCAAAAAGGGGGAGATTGTTGCATCTCCTAGTGTTTGATTTTAATGATAACAAAACAACTGTGCTATGTTTGGTATTTGGTTTTAATGATAACAAAACGATTGTACTTGTGTGTGGTTCATTGAGCAACATGTTTATGTCGTTGACTGAGCAATATGTTTGTGTCGTTGATTGATGAATTAAAAGATGACTTTTGATAAGATGAAAGAACGACTTCAAGGTTCACTCTTGAAAGTCATATGAATCTTTGGTGTTTAAGGAACTAATGCCATATTTATCTTGGCTTGTAGGAACAAGTCCATGGCTCATGCTGGGAACTCAAAGGAGTGCATCAACGAAGTTCTTCTTCTAAAAAGGGAGTTACCTTTATCATTGCATTGCATTGACTCTTACTATGTTTTATACATTCCACATGTCTTATTTATACGCTCATATTTGCCTAAAAAGTATGGCTTAAGAAAGTGTTTCTTGTTTGAGAACGATTGGGCTCCTATGTGCTTGAAGTTGTGATATGGAATAAAGTTTTAATAGCTTTTTATGTATGGTTTTGAATGCACTCCATGCATATTCTTCATAGGGTCTTGAGGCTAGTTTAAATGTTTGAGTTCATCATGTAAATCTTAAAAGAAATGAGTTGTTAGTGCTCAAGCTTGAATCTCATGTGACCTTTGGTAAATTTGGGTTGAATGATGCTCATATACATTGCATATACACTTGGCAAATTAGACCCTATCACATTGTTGAATGGCATCCTCATGATATATGAAATTTGGTTCAATGATGCTATCTTATTGCACAAATTGGATAGCCATATGATCTTGATGTTATGTTGTGGTTGATTGAGCTTTTCAAGTGTTTTCATCCTCCTTGTTAATGATTTCATGTATGTACTTAATGCATTTATCACTTTGGATCATTGGGCATGTTTTCTTACATGTTTACTAATATTTTTATTTTTTCTGTAGGTTTAGGTCGACCTAAAGGATAGTTTAAGTCGACCTAAAATTACTGTAGCTAGCGGTCGACCGCCAGAAAGTTTAGGTCGACCAAAATTCCTAGTGATGGGAGTTTTTAGCCCTGCAAAATTTCGGTCGACTGCTAGCCCCGTGTAGGTCGACCGCCAATGGTGAAAAGTCAAAAATGTGGTTCCGAAATCCATCCAAACCAAGTCAACTTGTGCCTAACTCTTTTTTCTTTGCCCTTGGGTTGATGGGAGACCTATTGGGGCTCCTTTTGGAGGTTTCTAGAAGGGCTATACTAGTCTTTTGGTGCTTCCTATTAGTATGCATATGAGAGCTACGAATTTAACAAGTCTTAACCCTAATGTGTTCATGTTTTCTTCTTGCAGGTGAAGAAAGAGGAGAAAGGAAGGAAAAGCTCAAGCCATGGTGATTTGATAAACATCCAGGAAGATTTGGAGATTGTGTATGAAGATAAAGTGAAGCGGATTGCAAAGAGGAACACGTTGATGTTCAAATCGTCGGCATCTGACATACCTCCGAATCGAGCATTAAGGAACATCATCGTTCGGCCATTCGAGATCGAAGGGGGAACAACTTCCACACCCCATTCCTATCTATTTGTGATTGTTCTTATGGTTTTCATTTGTGTCTAAGCTTGTCTTGAGTATGTTTTTTTCATTTCCTCAACTCATAGAGATATTCGTGTGTGTGTGACCATCTGCATATGGTTGTGTGATCTCGGTGCTGCGGGTGTTGCAGAGTGTGTTTGTGTATGTCGTTTGCTACATTTGTTGAGGCATGTCTGTGTGCACTGTGATCCGGTGTTGGATCATGTTGGAGACTCCATGTCCGTGTTTATGTGTGTGTTGGGGCGCGTCCCTGTGTGTGTGTGCAGACGTATTCCTACGTGTGTGTGTGTGTGTTGGAGCGTTGCTCTGTGTTGGGGATTCATCCCCGTGTGTGTTGGAGCGTTGCTCCATGTTGGGGATTTATTCCCGTGTGTGTTGGAGCCTTGCTCAGGGTTGGGGAGTTTTCCCCGTGCTGGTCTATCTAGCGAGTGGAGCCTTATCAGTTTGGTAAGGGGTGGACGTAGGGAGCCCGTCGTGGTCCCGAACCACCTTAAAAATTTCATTGTCTTGTGGTTTGCTTTGTGGGATTGTGTGATGTGACTGTTATATTCCTTTGTATGATCATGTGAGATCGGAGAGGTTGAGAGAATTTAGTTCCTTGCTCAGTGAATTCCTCAATCTCGATAAAACTTGTTAATTCTGCTTAGATAGTTTTTAAATTGCCATTTTTAGTGGGGGACAATTCAACCCCCCCCCTTCTTGTCTGCTCGCCTACTCGGGACCAACAGAGATCACTGCAGGGCCGCTTGGCTTATATCCGGCTGTTCATTTCCAATTTTTAAGGGCGATGCCAGCCATTCCACAAATTGATGATGAAGGATGTTCCCTTTTACTGGGATGAAGATTGCCAGACAGCCTTTGACAAGCTGAAAGAGTATCCGAAGACTCCTCCAGTGCTGGGCGCACCGGTGAAAGGATGGCCGCTGATATTATGTATAGCAGCCACACACAACTCCCTGGGAGCCATGCTGGCCCAGAATATTGAAGAAGGGAAAGAACAAGCCCTCTACTACCTCAGTCAGAGATTGGTCAGGACTGAGGAGAAATACACTTATATTGAAAAGATCTGTTTGGCACTGGTTTTCGCAGTCAAGAAGCTTCGACACTATATGTTGTCGCATGAAATCAGCTTGGTATCCAAAGAAGACCCGCTAAAATATATTATTTTCCAGCCGGCACTCAAAGGTTGCTTGGGCAAATGGGCGGTGATCCTTATGAAGTTTGATATCTCCTATGTGCCGCGAAAGGCTGTCAAGGGCCAAGCTATTGTAAACTTCTTCGCCGAGCACCCAATATCGGGAGACTGCCCGCTAGAACCGGAGCTTCCTGAAGATGAATCCCTGGAAGCCGCTCAAGCGCAGCCCTCCTTGTGGCACCTATATTTTGATGGCGCTTCCAGAATTGACACCTCAGCCACTGGGTCAGCCAAGGTCAGAGTAGGGGCAGGCATAGTCCTGAAATCTCCGGAAGGGGAAGTCATGCACACATCTTGCTCGATAAACAAGCCGTGCACGAACAATGAAGTAGAGTATGAAGCCCTGGTAATCGGGTTGCAGATTGCTCTATCCATGGGAATTCAGATGCTGGAAGCATTCGAAGACTCCATGCTGGTTATAAAGCAGCTAGAAGGAGAGTTCGATGTGTGAAAGCAAGAGCTCCTCCCCTACCATCAGCTGGCAACCCGCCTAATGTCAAGATTCTATTTCATCAGCATCAAGCATGTCAACCGAGGACAGAACGCTCAAGCGGACGCCCTCGCTAAACTGGCCAGTTCTTTGGTGATTTTGCTAGACACGAGCCTGAGCATAACAGTGATCAACCGTCGGCAGGTCCCTAGTGTGACAGAGGTCTTGGCCGACGAACAAGAGAGTGAGGTGGCAACTGTCAAAGAGGTTCAACAGCCGGACTGGCAAGAGCATCTCCTACGCTGGTTCCAGCACCAGCAGCTCCCGAATGAAAAAGAACAAAGAATGAAGCTTCTGAGGGTCAAAGACTCTTACGAGATGAGAAACGGAACCCTGTTCCGAATAATGGCGGATGCATGAAGAAAAGTTCTACTTTGTCGCTTGTCTTCAGTAGAAGCTGGGCAGGTGATGTAAGAAGTCCATGCGGGTTCAGCTGGAGCGCACCAGGCCGGCCCGAAAATGAAAATTGAGATAAAGAAATTGGTTTACTATTGGCCCACCATGTTTGATGACTGCTGCAAGTTCACCAAGGCTTGTCAGAAATGTCAAGAGCACGACAATGTGTCAAGAAGACCGCCAGTGTCGCTACACCCCACCATACCGAGTTGGTCGTTTACTCAATGGGGCACGGACGTGGTAGGGCCACTGCCAGCATCTTCATCAGGGTGCAAATACATCTTAGCAGCTACAGATTACTTCTCCAGATGGACAGTGGCAGTAGCACTAAAAGAAGTGACGGGAGAATTGGTTGCAAGGTTCTTCCGACAGAACATAATATTCTGGTTCGGGGTTCCCAGCCAAATTATCTCTGACAACGACAGCCATTTCAGAAACCAGAAGGTTTATCGACTAGCTGATAAATACAAGATTGACTAGAGGACATCGTCCCCCTACAACCCTCAAGCCAATGGACTTGCAGAAGCCTTCAGCAAAATGCTATGCACATTGTTGGCAAAGACTGTCAAGTCCAATAAGAAGGATTGGGAAGAAAAGATGTACGAAGCGCTCTGGGCCTATCGTATAGTCTATAAAACTCCAACAGACTGTTCACCATTCTCCCTCGTGTACGGGTCAGAGGCTGCGGTGTCGATTGAATTAGAAGTTCCCTCACTACAAGTCGCCATCCAACATGGACTAGTCAGCAGTGAACAAACTAATGCAGAAAGAAGATTGGAAGAGCTTGCCGAGCTCGAAGGAAAGCATCTCTGTGCGCAATAGAATATCCAAATCTACCAAGCTCGCATGGCCCGTGCTTTCGATAAGCTGGTCAAAGGTCGCGAATTCCAGAAAGGAGACCTCATAATGGTCAAAAGGAGAGAAGTGATGGCCTCCAACCCCAAGGGGAAGTTGATTGAAAACTTGGTTGGATCGTATGTCGTCCGCCGAGTGTATGAAGGGGGTGCCTACATCCTGGTAGACCACAAAGGAGTCGTCCAGTTCTCTCCCCTCAATGGAAAACCTATTAAGCTGTACCACACAGCTCAACCGGCATTCCCAGAATGACCGTCACCTTCATCTTGGTCTAGTGGCATTCCGCCCTGGCCGAGCTACCCATACCTTGGTCTAGTGGCACTCCGCCTTGATCGAGCTATCCATACCTTGGTCTAGTGGCACTCCCCCCTGATCGAGATACCTTCATCTTGGCCTAGTGGCATTCCTCCCTGGCCGAGCTACCCATACCTTGGTCTAGTGGCACTCCGCCTTGATCAATCTACCCTTACCTTGGTCTAGTGGCACCCTGCCCTGATCGACCTACCTTCATCTTGGTCTAGTGGCATTCCGCCCTGGCCGAGCTACCTTCACCTTGGTCTAGTGACACTCCGCCCTTACCAAGCTACCCATACCTTGGTCTAGTGGCACCCCACCCTGGCCGAGCTACCCATACCTTGGTCTAGTGGCATTCCGCCCTGGCCGAGCTACCCATACCTTGGTCTAGTGGCACTTTGCTTTGGCCGAGCTACCCATACCTTGGTCTAGTGGCACTCCGCCCTGATCGAGCTACCCATACCTTGGTCTAGTGGCACTCCGCCCTGATCGAGCTACCCTTCACCTTGGTCTGTTGTGCCCCTTGTGCCTTGATGATGCTGTGATGTTTTGATGATAGCAACATTAGTGTCACCACATAAGATTGCATGATTAATCTATGATTGAGTGCTTGATCTGTATGCCTTGATGATGATTTAACTGATGAACATTCAGTTGCTGCTTTAGGTTGGTGCATTGTTCTGTGCACTATTTTACGTGCTGCATTGGGTTTAAACATGTCTACGCATCAGTTAATTCGGTGCACTTATGTTTTGTCTAAGGCTAGTGCATTTTTATCAGTCAGGCTGCTCAACAACCTCGGTGCATGTCACCGTTCATAGGCATTAAGGTCTGTGCATTACACTCTCTATGCACACAGTCTTGGCGAGTGTTAGGTAGGTGCATTGCTTACTCTACGTCTCATGGTGGCCTGGAGTCGGTGCATGTATGCGTCTCACACACACCTTAAGTCGATGCACATGAGCCTTCACGGTCGGTGCAATGCAATGGTTGCTATGGGCTAGCACTACGTCGGTGCATACTCCTATTGTTGTGCTCATTTTCATGCTAGTTGGTACATAGTCGGTGCACATCTCACCAAGGTCCGTGCACGCTTGCCACCTCGCATTCTCAAGTCTGTGCATATATCTGCTTTGTTAAACTTCAGCCCGTGCATACATAATCTCATGCTAAATCAAGTCTGTGCCCACCTCGTAACCAATTTAGTGCATACGAGATTAGATTCATGCATCTTAGTCAATGAAATGTCTGTAGCCTGCATAGTCAGTGCAGGGTTGTAGTCGGTGCAACTTTTGTTGATGCACGCGCAGAGTCTGTGCAAGATATCTCTGGGCACTTTATGTTGCATAGCGCATGAGGTCGGTGCATGTGCATAGCTAAGTCGGTGCAACTTTCATCTCTAGCTCGATTAGGTCTGTGCAATATTTGTACTCTGCGTATTCATAGTTAGTGCATCTGTTGGCCATGTACTAGAATCAAGTCTGTGCATATGTCTGCATGTAAACACTGAGTCCATGCCTGTGTATGTGTGCAGTTTGTGCATTTCTTAACTCTGCATTCAGGTTATGTCTGTGCATACTCTCTTGAATAACACCTACTAAGCTTGTGCACGGGCTTGTACGCCCTATTAAGTCTATGCATTTGACTGCTGTGTGAACAGATTTTCATATGGTTGAGCTTCAAAGTCGAAGCATCCCTTCTCTGCACGAGCAAGTCAATGCAACGTCTTTGCCAGCACGACTACTCTAGTAAGTCGGTGCAATGCCTTCGCCAGCACGACCAGGAACAACCAACTAAGTCGGTGCATGCATTTATATGGATCTTAAGCACGCAAGTGATCAATTGAGGAGAACCATGTTTCGAGCATCTTATGTGCACCTGAGTACCTTACTTACGAGGATCAGAAGAACAGGAGCACACGATATAAGCAGAACAATCAAATGGCACTTGATCCAAGGCTGATCATTATTCTAAGAAGCTGCCACGTGGATAGCTAAACGATGGAGATTCTGACACGTGGCTGAAAAATTCCTGAAGCTTCCTGGCGGGAACGTTCTCTCCACACGCCTTGGGTGCGAGCTAGTGGGCCCCAGACTGAAGCCTTATATAAGACCTTTCTTCTGCGTAAAGGGAGCAACGCTGAACAGAAGACATCTGAGCACAGCCAGAGAGAAGAATAAGAGAGCCAGCAGAAGAAGAAGAAAGAGAGAGTAGAAAAGAAAGAAGAGAGTTCGAGAGCTAGAGACAGGAAAGAGGGGCAGTAGAAGAGAAAGAAGGATAGAGAGAGAGATAGAGAGTTCGAGGAGAAGAAGAGAAGCTTCATCAGAAGATCTGTCCCTACTGGAATCTGGATCAAATCCAATCTAGTCAGCTCCATGGGAGCCACATCTGTGTTGATATAGTTTACAGCTTTCAGTTACTGTGTTTTCTTGTCTTTCCTTTTCTTTTGAATCTTTATTCAAGCTGTTAGTCAGCGGAACAAGCTGTGTTGCTCAACGGTTGCAGAGGGGGACTCCTCTGGTTGGTGAAGCTGTAACGCCCAGCAGTCAAGCTGTGAGTCAGCGGATGGCTAAGTTGTATTACCCAGCGGAAGCAAGCTGTGATGCTCAGTTGATGTTGGCAAGCTGTGAGGCCCAGCTATTAAGCTGTGTATCTGCGGAATCCACACTCTAGTTGGAGTTTGGGGTGGACGTAGGTCAGTGGACCGAACCACCTTAAAATCTATTGTCTCTATGGTTTGATTTCTTATCTGATTGTCGATAGATGAATGGCTAGGAGCGTTTCATTTGAGTATTTTATCCGAATGCTTTAAGGCACACGCTGTTCGTACTTGACTCTGTATACGGATTAGACTGGCTAGGTGTCCATTGTTCAGTAGCCCAACTGATTGATCAAGTGCTTCTGCGAATCTCTTAGTTGGAAGATCTCAATTGATTCTATTCGTTAACTCTGATTGCTTTAAGTGTCAATTGAGTGATGTTTTTAAGAGGAATTCATTCACCCCCCCTCTAAATCCATCGCACCAGCTCTAACAATTGGTATCAGAGCATAACTCTTGTGCAGGGATCAACGTCCTGAAGATAAATGGCCATGGATGCAAGAGGGATGACGGCTAAAGGACATTCCACCACGAAGCCCCCATACTTTGATGGGACGAACTACGCATACTGGAAGAACCGCATGCAAGTTTTTCTGAGGGTGAAAGACTATGAAATTTGGAAGGTGGTCAGTAAAGGACCATTTAAGCTGCATCCTAATGGGGACATATGGACAAGAGAGGAGATCAGGAAATCTACTCTCAACTAGAGCGCCATCAATGCCATACAATGTGCTATACATCCCACTGAATTTGCAAGAGTCTCTTCGTCTGCCATAGCGAAAGAGATGTGGGATAAGCTGGAGGTCATCTATGAGGGAACCTCTCAGGTTAGGGAGACCAAGGCTAATTTACTAATTTCAGAGTATGAAGCCTTCAGGATGAAGCCCAGCGAGACCATCACCGAGATGTATGCTCGTCTTACCCTCATAACCAATGGTCTCAGAAATCTGGGGAAAAACTACTCTGACTATGAAATCGTGAGGAAGATACTACGATCCCTGACTCCAGTATGGCATACAAAAGCGACAGTTATTTAGGAGTCGAGGGATCTTCCGAATACCAAAGTGGACGAGCTAATAGGCTCATTGATGGCCTATGAAATGAATTTGCCAAAGATATAGGAGCTTGAGAAAAAGAGGCAGCCTATTGCTCTGAAGGCAAGCGCGAGTCGTTCCAGTCGATCCAGCCACAATGGATCATCCAGTGATCAGAGCCTCTCTGGATCAGAAATTGAAGGAGATCAAATAGCAATGCTGACCAGAGAGTTCAGAAGGTTTCTTAGAAAAGAAGGAAGAAATTTTAGCCGAAGACAATATGGCGGGAGAAGATACAACATGTACAAATCTAACTCTGCCAAGAAGATAGACACTAATGTTTTTTACCACTGCAGGAAGGCCGGTCATATGAAGGCTAATTGTCCAGAGCTCCAGAAGCCGAAAGAAAAGGCCAAGAAAAGGGCTCCCAAAGGAAAAGCAATGGTGAGCACATGGAGTGACGAGGATGAGGGCACTTTGATCAGCACATCAGAAAGTGAAGATGAAGAAAAGCCCATCTGTCTGATGGCCAGAAATGATGAAAAAGAAGTGGAAGAATCGGACGAGGCATCATCTCCTTTTGAGCATTATACTATTTCAGATTGGGAAGATGCTTATGAAGAATTGCTAGATAAGGTAGATGATATCAGAAAAAAGAATAGACAATTGAAGAAGAAAGTAAATTCTCTTATGAATGACAAAACTATGTCTGATAAACTTGCCTGCTTGCAATCTGAAAATGACATGTTAAAAAATTCATGTGCTGAAGTTGATAATGTTGAGCATGCATTAATAGACTCTAGAAGAGAAAATGATAATCTGAAAAATGTGATTGACGAATTAAAATTGAAATTGTAGAATTATGAAAATGAAATGAAAGTTGTGAATGAGAAATATGAAGCTGCTGTAGGTGTTAACCATGAACTAAAAAATTCAATTGATCACCTAGAAAAAGAGAATGAAGATAAAAAGAAAATTGTCGAAAACATGACCCAAGGATCTGATAATTTGAATGCATTCTTAGGGTCAAAAGTAAATTTCAGAAGAGAAGGCCTCGGGTATAACTCCGCAGCTAAAGGGAGCTTTGCTTTGAAAATAATTTCATTCGTTGCAGAGAAGGAAAAGTGGTCCCTCATCAAAATGAGCAATGTGAAATCTACTGTTAAAGTTGTTGAGTCCAAATTGCCTAGTGCTAAGGACAAGGGCAAGCAGAAAATGGGTGAGTCTAGCCATGATAGTACACACTACCTTTCCTCCCAGGGTAGAGTTCATATGAAGGGTCAACCTTCGTGCACACCAAAACCCCAGGCTAGGGTTAACAAGTCACCACCAACAGTTCAGAGGAAGACTCAACCCACACCCATGAAGAAGTCAAGCGAGTCTAGGGTGCAAGGTAGAAACACTTATGCCAGAAGTCAATCGAGCCACTTCCACCAGCCCAGAGTCCAGACACACCATCATGTGGAGCCTCAACAATTCTATAGGTTTGAATGGAGTAGAGCTCAAGGGAGGTCTAGATATCAGTCATGTACTACATAGACATACAGACCTCAAGCTAAAAATTGGGTTGGGCCATCTAGAATATGGGCTTCTAGGAAACAAACCGTTTACAGTCAGCCAAGGACCAACGTTGGCCACTATTTCCTGAATGCTTATTGGCCTACGCACTGGCACAAAAACAATCAGAATGCAAAGAAAAAATGGTGGGAGGAAAAATAACAAGTCAAGAAAAATTCAGCTTGCTAATGCTGAGAAGAAGAGAAACAATAGAAGAAATGTCAAAAAAACCCACCAATCAACTAGCTCTCAAGTAAGCATGGATCCCAAAAATTTTGCTGTCACGTATGAATTGTTCTATTTCTGCTTCGGAGCCCAAACAGTTTTGGGTTCCAAAATTTTCTCTGTGACTATGATTGCAGGTATGCCTGGTAGCCAAGCACAACATGTGGTATCTGGATAGTGGCTGCTCCAGGCATATGACGGGGGACAAGGATAAATTTTACTTGCTGACAGAGAAGAATGGAGGCCTTGTCACCTTCGGAGGAAACACTAAGGGTAAAATCATCGGATCAGGTAAAGTAGGTAAGTGCACTACTTGTTGCATTGATGAAGTCTTGCTGGTGGATGGATTAGCATATAATCTTCTAAGTATCAGCCAGCTATGTGATAAAGGGCACAAGGTAGTATTTGATGCACTTAGTTGTAAAATTTTTGAACCTGACTCTGATGTGGTTAAATTCTCTGAATAAAGAATGTTCTGATGCTTGAATAACTATTGCACTGAGTATAGGTAGTTGCATGTCTTGCATATAGTCGGTGCATCTTATGTCTACATTGCATACAGGTCCGTGCACTTCGTGTTGTTCACATGCCAAGGTCGTGCATTGTATGCTTCATGTTTGATTTAAATTAGTGCATGTCATAAAATTTGAAAAATCCTAAAAATATATTCCATTGCATCTAGACAGGGGGAGCATGTATGCTTCATCACTTATTCACCTCTTGAACTCCTTCTATCTAGCAATCCTATCCATTCCATTGCCAATGTGTGGTTCACTTGAATTCTCTGATGCTTCTACTTGTTTAGCTGATCTGTCTGCACTCCAAACCCAACTATTGAAATTGATTCTGCTCTACATACATTTGATGGTCTTCTTTCCTGCCGTTATTTGCTCTACCAGCTTGTACCCATCCGCCACTCACATCCTTTCAAGCTGGTCTGATTAATCTGATTCTTGTTCAAAGAAGGATAAGTTGTTAAGTTGCATTGATTGGACTGATCCGAGAACTTCAAGTTGTGTACCATGTTTTTAATATAAAAGAAATTCCTATCATACAGGTTTAAGAATGACCACTGTTTCAAATTGGTATGAGCTTAATGTATTCTTGGATTTGTATTCAAATGAATGAAAATATCTGAATGAAAAGTTCTAATAAATCTTAACCAATCATGTCATGAAATGTCTAGACTCACTCATCTGAAATTTGAAAATATAATCTCAAGACCACTGGTAGAGATACATAGAGTGGGTATCATTTTTAAACATCAACTTGAAAAATGTTGGCTAAGAAGGAAAAACTAAAGTCAGAGCAATGACTTTGGTCACCAAGAAATTGGGTCCTCCATCAAAGAAATGGAGTAAAACCTAAGTCATGAAGTGCCATAGTTACCTCTGCAGTAAAGGAAAATTGTCAAACCTGACAGAGCAATGGCATGTTTGAGTTGAGTAACTGGGGATTCTGACCTCTGATCAAGGTGTCTCCTCATGTGAAAGGCACTCCTATTGCTAACTCTGTTCTCACAATTGAGAGGCAATGACTGTTATCACACTGAGTAACTGGGTCACTTCACCTGAGACGTGTTGTGCCTCATGTAAAAAGGTATTGATCAACACAAATTGCTCAGGAAATATTATGTGCTAATCAAAAGCAAATATCTTGCAAAAACTGTCAACTCATGTTCTAGTAAAGGTGTTTAATTTCAATACTGCTCTATGTGACTCTCAAAGGAGTCATTAAGATTATTTGAGTAAATTGGAAGTTGATTGATTTTGTATATTGCATGATTAGCTGGTTCAGTTTTATTAAAACTTGCTTCAGATATGAGAATTGATTTTAATTGACAAATTTGGTATACATCATGGTTAAATCAATTGGGTCATGTCGGTTAATTCATAAGCCCCTATGATAGGAGAGTCTTTCCTTGTGAGGACTTATTACTGTGGTACCTGCCATACAATTTCCTCTGATCAGGTTCACCTCTGGCAACTTAATCATCATGCTAACTTACCTGTTGGAGATCCTGTGCCTTGCTTGCTCTTATTTTCTCCTACCCTTGGCTACATCTACTTCATTTCCATCATCAGTTTCACTCTCCAAACTATTGGAATTTTCCCTCTTGTTTCTGTATCCCTGACGAATGACTCTTGTAACTGGTTCTGGTTCTGTGGGCCTTTCACCTGCATTGTCCTGTCCATACAAATGTAAGGTGTGCCACAACCAATTTTGTTTCAGAATTCTTGTGGTGGTGGATTCCAGATTGATTCATTGGATAACCAGAGTTCATCCCTGAGGATACATCCTGTGCTTGCATTTTCGATTCCTTTCATGCTCTCAGAGGGAGTTCTGGGCATTATAGATATTCATGTTTATGTCAAAAGGGGAGGTCTATCTTTCAAAGGGGAAGAATAGGTTCATGCATCACATTATTTTTCACGCAAACAACCTTTTTTTTGCTGAAGTCAAAGGCGGAGAATAGGTGATTTGTCGAGTCCGTGTGACTCATTGTGTTGCCATCATCAAAAAGGGGGAGACTGTTGTGCCCCTTGTGCCTTGATGATGCTGTGATGTTTTGATGATAGCAACATTAGTGTCACCACATAAGATTGCATGATTAATCTATGATTGAGTGCTTGATCTCTATGCCTTGATAATAATTTAACTGATGAACATTCAGTTGTTGCTTTAGGTTGGTGCATTGTTCTATGCACTATTTTGCGTGCTGCATTGGGTTTAAACATGTCTACGCATCAGTTAAGTCGGTGCACTTATGTTTTGTCTAAGGCTAGTGCATTTTTGTCAGTCAGGCTACTCAACAACCTCAGTGCATGTCACCGTTCATAGGCATTAAGGTCTGTGCATTCCACTCTCTGTGCACGCAGTCTTGGCGAGTGTTAGGTCGGTGCATTATTTACTCTGCGTCTCATGGTGGCCTGGAGTCGGTGCATGTGTGCGTCTCACACACACCTTAAGTCGATGCACATGAGCCTTCATGGTCGGTGCAATGCAATGGTTGCTATGGGCTAGCACTACGTCGGTGCATACTCCTATTGTTGTGCTCATTTTCATGCTAGTTGGTACATAGTCGGTGCACATCTCACCAAGGTCCGTGCACGCTTGCCACCTCGCATTCTCAAGTCTGTGCATACATCTGCTTTGTTAAACTTGAGCCCGTGCATACATAATCCCATGCTAAATCAAGTCTGTGCCCACCTCATAACCAATTCAGTGCATAAGAGATTAGATTCATGCATCTTAGTCCATGAAATGTCTGTAGCCTGCATAGTCAGTGCAGGGTTGTAGTCGGTGTAACTTTTGTTGATGCACGTGCAGAGTCTGTGCCAGATAACTCTGGGCACTTTATGTTGCATAGCGCATGAGGTCTGTGCATGTGCATAGCTAAGTCGGTGCAACTTTCATCTCTGGCTCGATTAGGTCTGTGCAATGTTTGTACTCTGCGTATTCATAGTCAGTGCATCTGTTGGCCATGTACTGGAATCATGTCTGTGCATATGCCTGCATGTAAACACTGAGTCCGTGCATGTGTGTGTGAGTAGTTTGTGCATTTCTTAACTCTGCATTCAGGTTATGTCTGTGCATACTCTCTTGAATAACACCTACTGAGCTCGTGCACACTAGCTTGTACGCCCTATTAAGTCTATGCATTTGACTGCTGTGTGAACAAATTTTCATATGGTTGAGCTTCAAAGTCGAAGCATCCCTTCTCTGCACGAGCAAGTCAATGCAACGTCTTTGCCAGCATGACTACTCTAGTAAGTCGGTGCAATGCCTTCGCCAGCACGACCAGGAAGAACCAACTAAGTCGGTGCATGCATTTCTATGGAACTTAAGCACGCAAGTGATCAATTGAGGAGAACCATGTTTCGAGCATCTTATGTACACCTGAGTACCTTACTTACGAGGATCAGAAGAACAGGAGCACGTGATATAAGCAGAACAATCAAATGGCACTTGATCCAAGGCTGATCATTATTCTAAGAAGCTGCCACGTGGATAGCTAAACGATGGAGATTCTGACACGTGGCTGAAAGATTCCTGAAGCTTCCTGGCGGGAACGTTCTCTCCACACGCCTACGGTGTGAGCTAGTGGGCCCTAGACTGAAGCCTTATATAAGACCTTTCTTCTGCGCAAAGGGAGCAACGCTGAACAGAAGACATCTGAGCGCAGCCAGAGAGAAGAATAAGAGAGCCAGCAGAAGAAGAAGAAAGAGAGAGCAGAAGAGAAAGAAGAGAGTTCGAGAGCTAGAGAGAGGAAAGAGTGGCAGCAGAAGAGAAAGAAGGATAGAGAGAGAGATAGAGAGTTCAAGGAGAAGAAGAGAAGCTTCATCAGAAGATCTGTCCCTACTGGAATCTAGATCAAATCCAATCCAGTCAGCTTCATGGGAGTCACATCTGTGTTGATATAGTTTACAGGTTTCAGTTGCTGTGTTTTCTTGTCTTTCATTTTCTTTTGAATCTTTATTCAAGCTGTTAGTCAGCGGAGCAAGCTGTGTTGCTCAACGGTTGCAGAGGGGGACTCCTCTGGTCGGTGAAGCTGTAACGCCCAGCAGTCAAGCTGTGAGTCAGCGGATGGCTAAGCTATATTACCCAGCGGAAGCAAGCTGTGATGCTCAGCTGATGTTGGCAAGCTGTGAGGTCTAGCTGTTAAGCTGTGTATCTGCGGAATCCACACTCTAGTTGGAGTTTGGGGTGGATGTAGGTCAGTGGACCGAACCACCTTAAAATCTATTGTCTCTATGGTTTGATTTCTTATCTGATTGTCGATAGATGAATGGCTAGGAGCGTTTCATTTGAGTATTTTATCCGAATGCTTTAAGGCACACGTTGTTCGTACTTGACTCTGTATACAGATCAGACTTGGCTAGGTGTCCATTGTTCAGTAGCCCAACTGATTGATCAAGTGCTTCTGCGAATCTCTTAGTTGGAAGATCTCAATTGATTTCTATTTGTTAACTCTGATTGCTTTAAGTGTCAATTGAGCGAAGTTTTTAAGAGTAATTCATTCACCCCCCCCCCCTCTGAATCCATCGCACTAGCTCTAACATGGTCTAGTGGCACTCCGCCCTGACCAAGCTACCCATACCTTGGTCTAGTGGCACTCCACCCTGATCAAGCTACCTTCATCTTGGTCTAGTGGCATTCCGCCCTGGCTGAGCTACCCATACCTTGGTCTAGTGGCACTCCGCCTTGATCGAGCTACCCTTACATTGGTCTAGTGGCACTCCGCCCTGATCGAGCTACCCACACCTCAGGCTAGTGGCACTCTACCGTAACCGAGCTCACATAAAATAAACAACATCGCCAATGCAGACATTACGTTCGAATCGGCGAAAGCTCCTCGTTTGCGTCGGCATTGTCTCCTTGCTGACGAATAAACCCTCTTCCTCGGCACAAGACTTCGTGTCCAAGTAGACCCCTATACAGCATTACCATTACGGGTCTTACGCCCGAATCGGCACTAATATGTCCCTTGCGTCAGCATTGTCTCCTTGCTGACGAATAAACCCTTTGCCTCGGCGTGAGACTCCGTGTTCTAGCCGACTCTCAAATGATATAGCCACGTCGGGCCTTACGTCTGACTCGGCAGGAAGCTCTCTCCTTGCATTGGCATTCTCCCCTTACCAATAAATAAACCTTTCCTCAATTGGCGCAAGGCCCCGTGCCCCAGCCAACAGTTGTTTGCTGTCATCAAGGGCGAGGTACCACGTCTGGACCTATCAACTATCCTTTCCCACATGTTTCAAAAAAAAAAGAAAAGAAAAATGGGGTTAAAAAAATAGAGATACCCCACTGGACTTGTTCCTATATTCAGAAAAAGGGCAAAAATGGCTATCACCCGGCTACGGCAAAAACCCGAAAGGGCGCCGCGGGCAAAATCGGGTACCCCGCCACGTGAAAACCCGAAAGGGCACGTGGGCAAAAGCAAGAGGGGGTTGCCTTCGGCAAAAACCCGAAAGGGCGCTTGAGCCAGTAAAGTGGTAATCTAAAAGTTCCTCTTCTTTCTCCTCCTAATGAAACTCCAGAAGGGACGATCATCAAAAGTCCCACCGGAGGTCTCCTACCGAACCCAGGTTCGACCCTCGTCATCATCGGCAAGATCGGTCGATCTCTACCTTTAACTCAGACCTTTCATCCCTGTTAATGAATATACCTTTGCTTTGACATGTAACCCATGTCGATGAACAAACCCATGTTCGACCCTCGTCATCATCAGCGAGATCGGTCGATTTCTACCTTTAACTTGGACCTTTCATTCTTGTTAATGAATATACCTTTGCTTCGACATGTAACCCATGTCGATGAACAAACTTATGTTCCACCCCCGTCATCATCGGCGAGATCGATCGATCTCTACCTTTAACTCAGACATTTCATCCCTATTAATGAATATACCTTTGCTTCAACATGTAACCCATGTCGATGAACAAGCCCAACTTCGACCCTCGTCATCTTCGACGAGATCGATCGATCTCTACCTTTAACTCGGACCTTTCATCCATGTTAATGAATATACCTTTGCTTCGACATGTAACCTATGTCGATGAACAAACCCATGTTCGACCCTCGTCATCATCGATGAGATCGGTCGATCTCTACCTTTAACTCGGACCTTTCATCCTTGTTAATGAATATACCTTTGCTTTGACATGTAACCCATGTCGACGAACGAACCTGTGTTCGACCCTCATCATCATCGGCGAGATCGGTCGATCTCTAACTTTAACTCGGACCTTTCGTCCCTGTTAATGAACATACCTTTGCTTCGAAATGTAACCCATGTCGATGAACAAACCTGTGTTCGACCCTCGTCATCATCGACGAGATCAGTCGATCTCTACCTTTAACTCGGACCCTTCGTCCCTGTTAATGAACATACCTTTGCTTCGACATGTAACCCATGTCGATGGACAAACCCGTGTTTGACCCTCGTCATCATCGGCGATATCGGTCGATCTCTACCTTTAACTCGGACCCTTCGTCCCTGTTAATGAACATACCTTTGCTTCGACATGTAACCCATGTCGATGAACAAACCCATGTTCGACCCTCGTCATCATCGGCGAGATCGGTCGACCTCTATCCCTTAACTTGGACCTTTCATCCCTGTTAAGAACTATATGGCCTTTGCTTCGACATTTAACCAGTGTCGATGAACTAAACTAAGGTCCGACCCTTGTCATCATCGACAAGGCCGGTCGGCATTCTAGCAGGCAAGCTCTCCCGTGTTCCTGATTCTCCACGGAGTACAAAAAAATGAAGAAACGAAAAATGGGGTTAAAAATAGAGATACCCCACCGGCCTTGTTTCTAAATTAGGACAAGGGCAAAAATGGCTATAACCAGGTTGTGGCGAAAACCTGAAAGGGCGTTGATGTGACACAACCCCTCAGACCTAGATTCGCAAGCAACCGAACCGAACGGCGGACTCACACAAGCGGGTTCACCAGCGTCGCGCACACCCGGGTCCGTAAGGCGGACCGACGATGGGGATGAGGGTCCGAGGTGGGACCTTGCTGCTCCAAAGGTATGGCTAGCTAAGAGAGGACCCCAATGGGCCAGGATTTCCAATTTCACGGATGGTCGACACGCCGAGGGCGTGGGATGTAGAGGCTCTCTCACAACTCGCTCCGCGGTGGCACTCAATTAGATGGCAATTTGAGATCGGGCACTCGCTTCACCGCCGACGGGCAACTAGAAACGATACTAAGATAAGCAATAGTAAAACCAGCAGAGGAAGTGACCCGAAGCTCACCTGATCGGTGTGAAGACACCGATCCCGGCCGGAGACGAGGGCGAGCGGGGAAGCGTGGGCTACCCGCACGCCGCGCCGATGACGTTTTGGCCGATAACCTGCTAGTACAATCACTATGCCCTCGCAGAGGGGGTGGACTAGGGGTAGGGATAATCCAATTACAATAAAAAATACCTCCATGCAGGGAGGGGGGGTCAACCGGCCAGGCGGCATAGGGAGGAAAGCTAAGGAAGAAGCCGATTGGTCCCTTCGCCGGTTCTGCCCGCTTCTGTGACTGCCTGATAGGTACTCGCTGTTGACGCCGCCACGGACTCTCCCGGACTTGGAAGTTGCTTAAACTAGCGCCAAAACTTCACTGATTGGCCCGGGATGACTCCCTAATTTTGGCAGAATTTCACGGCGAAGCCACTGGCCGGGGTGGGTGCTCGAAATGTACATCTCTGTTCTGGCTCGAACTGGTTCTAGAGTACTGCAACAGGAAGATGAACTCGCCACGAACACTCCCGAGGTCCGAATGATCCGGGACTAGCACGGACGTAAGCGTGGCCAAGTCTTCTTCGATCATCAACCAAGAAGGGCCCCGGGGGAGGTCGGAGTTGCGAGAAAGAGCCCAAAGAGTGGGGGGTGTCGGGGCTGGCTCTGACTGGACTGACCTGCGCACCCGAGGGAGAATAATTGGAACAGAGGGTTCCGAACTCCAAACGAGGCGCCGTTTGCTGTGCTGGATAGGGGACTGGTAGAAGCTTGTCCCGGTCAAACGGCGCACCGAGGGGAGCAAGGATGTGGGCGCAGGAGCATAAGCACTGAGGCTCTGGTCTCTACTCGGATGCCAGCTGCGCGGGCGGACGAGAATGAACCTCCTAGACGGCTCCAAACTCGGATTGAGGCGGGATCACCTCGCCTGCAAAGCTGACTGGAAGGGCTTTCCATAAATTTATGATATGCCTCCAGAAGATGTGCGGTGAAGACGTGGCTGCCTCTGCAACTCGACCCTCGACTGCTGCATGCGAACTTAAATGAACCGGGTGGTGATAGGTGATGGGAAATGGGGTAGATGGGATGGGAGATGGGGTGGATGGGTGTGGGGGCGACCCCGGGCTGTGTGGGGGTCTGGTAGAGGGTGATCCAAGGTGTGGGAGGGGCAGAATGGGGGCTGGAAGATGGTCTAGCAGGTGGAGGAAGGGGGAGCTACGAATTTCGGTTGGGAAGGAGAGAGGGAAGGAGAGAGGGAAGGAGAGATCTCTCCCAAGGTTGGAATGTGACTTAATGTGGGTTGTTAATGTGGGTCTTGGGGATGGGAAGGGGTGTGTTGGGAGATGGAGAGGTGTGTTGGGAAAGGGAAGGGGTGGCTTGGGAAAATGAATGGTTGCTTGGGGAAGAGGAAGGGTTGCTTGGGAGAATGGAGAGGTGCCTAGGAGAAGGGGATTCCACCTTGGGGTTGGAGGGGAATTGAATGAGTGTATGGGGAAGGGGGAGGGGTCTTAATGAGAGGTGAATGGGGAGGAGAGAGAGAGAATTTCAAAATTGGGGGTGGGGAGGAGAGAGAATGGGGTTCACCCCCTTTGGAGAGAGAGAGAGAGGGAGAGAGAGAGAGAGAGAGAGTGAGAGAGGGAGGGAGGGAGCTTCTCACACCAAGGAAGAAAATTCTCTAGGAATTCAAATTTTTCTTTCAATAATTCATTAGTTCCAAATGGTGGGAGTGGGCTCCTATTTATAGGATTCCCACAATTTAACATAAGTCCCTGACTTTTGGACTACTAACAAGAAACCAAGGGGGTGGGGGCGCCCCTGGGCCTAGCCCATCTAATTAGGCCCAATAACCAAACTAGACAATCTATTGACACTAGACTTCGGGCAATAACTCTTATACCTAGGTACTGGACTCAAATAAAAGGAAAATTACATAATTTATGACTCAAGAAAATATAAAAATTACATGTCATCATTAAGAAAAATGCAGCGAACACGATGAAGCATAGTTAGCGAGCAACAGGACCCTCGAAAAAATGGGGTAGTCGGAGATGTCCCCATCATACCCCCGGGGTGCGGAGAACTCGACTCCGTCGAGTATGGGTCCACCGGGGAAGTGGTCCTCTAAAGCAACTCGGGGTGAACCTCAACCTCCAAACTCCACCCTGCGTCCGCAACCAGGGGACGGTCCTTCATCCTCTCACGGTGGCTTGAGCACACCCTCTTGCTGGCGATGGTACCCTGCTTGCCCAGTATTACCTCCGTGTGCACACGTCAGACTCTCAGGCTGATATGTGGAGGCTCTCCGAGGGTATCACTCACAAAGGTGGGGGTAGGCTCAAGGTGCTCACTGGGTTCCACCGCGGTGCCCATATAGGGTGCCAGATCCGCCGCGCCAAAAGTTGAGTGTATCCCAAAACCCATTACCAAGTCTAACCTTTAAGTCGGGTTGCCAAAGTCACTCGGAACTTGGCAAGGTCTAAGTCCTCGTGCCCTCAAGTTGGAGGTGACTCTAGGGTAGAGCCACTCCAATGCCATTATCGATAGGTTGCCTACTTGGAATTCCATGTGGCGCTCGCGAGCCTTTTCCTGCTCTTTGTGAACCTCACCGCTCGTTGCGATTTGCTTGCGTGTATGCTCATGCCATGCATTATGATGCGGTGAGTGGTTGTGAAAGTGGGTAGTGTGCAAAGGTGGACCGGGGCAACCATAAATTGACCTATCATGCTTTGATACCATGTGGACTTTGATGAACTTAGGTGGGCCGGGGCAGCCGCAAGTGGCCCTATCATGCATGGACCTCATAACAATGGTTGGAGGGCCGGGGCATCTGTAGGGGAATCTATTGCGCATGGGTATAGCAAATGCCGGGGGTCCCGGACATCCGTGAATGTTCGTAACATGCTTAAGACCAATGATGAATGTGGGAGGACCTTTGGACCAATCATGCATCCGACTTGACATGTGGGTGTCATGTATGAAAGGACCCGACTTTCTATTCATGCCAAGTGGTGTGATGTGCCAAGACATAGGAATTCCTTTCCCATAGGTGACTTCCTTGTGTGGGGTGGTGGGGTGGCCTTCGAGCTTCCACTCAAAAGGGTCGTAGGGGTCAAAGAAGGTAGGTGTCATGGAGTGGGGCACTTCATTGTTTCCTAGGTGTATTTCACCCATGGTCATGGTACCCTTGGTGTGGGCCGGGTCTTGAGAGAGGTGGGATTGGTCCAACATGGTTGGTTGGGGTAGGAAAAGGTTGGTGGTGAGTAAGGTGGGTGGGTGTAGGAAGGAATCGAAGGGGTCATGGTAAGGGTCACCTAGGGAGAGGAACTCTAGGTCCTCATGGTCCTCACAATATGGTGGTAGATCCTCCTCCTCTAGTAAAATGATTGGGCCAACGTTTTTGGTGGGATGGTCGGCCATGAATGGAGGGCTTGATGTTCTACCTGAGATAAGCAACTCTAGTTTGTGGATAGCATCAGGCTCATCGGGTGTAGAGAGGAATAGAAGAAGGTCGCTAGTGTAGCAACCCACAGTGTAAATCGAGGAGATGGACCTGACACATAGATGTAGGAGGTCAAGGCTCCTAAGTCGGTCGGCCACTGTGGTCAACATGCCAGTTAACTCCATTTGCCAAGCTAGACCCTTAAGAAGATCCCCTAATGTCTCCACTTGGTAAGATGATTGGATGGTGGTGTGATAGGAGAGGGGCACTATAGGGAGGTTTTGTTCGATAGGAGGGCCAACATGGGCCATGATCTCTCTAATTGGCTTCTCCTTTAGCCAACTAGCAAGGGGTTCTCCTAAGATGAGTTCGGCCCCAACTAGAGAAGGTGGTATAAGGTTAAGACCGCCGTGTGAGGTTTCTTCTTCAACTTGGAAATGGGTGGTCTCCTTGGTGGGGTTAAGGTCTGGAAGGGTGTTTGTCCCCATGTGGCCTAGAGTATGGGCCACTTCTTCCAATGCCAATGGGGTAGGAGGATCTAAGGTGGGTGGTTTGGTGATAGCCGGCGCATGGCGCATCCGGGGTGGTGAGAGAGTTCGAACTTGGGTTGGGTTTGGGAGTGGAAGTAGTGGAGGCCTAAGTTGGGGTAGAATTGGGGTTGGTAGTGGAAGATGGGTGGCTTGAGGAGGATTGGGTTGATTGATTTTGGGAGGAGTGTCCCTTTTTAGGGGAAGATGGAGGGGTAGTGGTGGGGATCATGGGGGTTTGTGGGGCGTGGGTTTGGAGAGGAATTTTGGGTTGGGGGGTGGTGGCCGTCATGGGCCTAGGTGGAGGGGTGGACACGGGGTCCACTTGGTTTTGAATGTTGAGGGTTGGTTGAGTGGCTTTGGATTGGGGAGCAGTGGCCCTCATGGGGGAAACCAGGTCAATTAGTGGTCTTTTGCCCTTGGGATCGACCAGTTGTAGGGGGATGGAAGTGGGTTGTCCTTGGATTTGGGGAGAGTTGGTGGTAGTGATCGGGGTTGGAATTATTTGGGGTGGTGGATTTTGGGCCCTAAGGGAGGTCTTGGGTTGGCGGGGAGAGAAAGGAGGAGTGGGAGTGCTCCTCGGACTATGGTTCTCCGAGTAGGAGGGGGAAGGTCGGGGAGCGTAGATCTTCCTAAGCTTAATCTTCATCTCTTCCCATGAGCCTATCGGTTCTTGCCTCCGAAACTTTCTTAAGCGCACTATGCGTTCCCACTCCTTCTTGGCTTGTCCCCGAAGCCGCCCCCTGGCCTTGCGGACTCTAGCGTGTCCATAGACCATAGTCCTACCAAAGTTTTTATCCATGGTAGCCTCCCACTTTAGGTAGGCGTTAGGACTAGATCCATCAAAACTAAGGTCCCCTTCTAGGATGATGTCTATGAGGAGGGGGTCAATCGGACTCTTGTGGAAGGCCGTGTTGAGGGGACTTAACCAATGGGGAGTATACATGATGATGCACTGGGTGGCCCGATGATGACTCTAAATGCGAATGCGCCCTAGCTTGCTCTAATACCAAATTTATGTGACACGACCCCTCAGACCTAGATTCGTAAGCAACCGAACCGAACGGCGGACTAACACAAGCAGGTTCACCCGCGTCGCGCACACCCGGGTTTCGTAAGGCGGACCGACGATGGGGATGAGGGTCCGAAGTGGGACCTTGCTGCTCGAAAGGTATGGTTAGCTAAGAGAGGACCCCAATGGGCCAGGATTGCCAATTTCGCGGACGGTCAGCACACCCGAGGGCGTGGGATGTAGAGGCTCTCTCACAACTCGCTTCGCGGTGGCACTCAATTAGATGGCAATTTGAGATCGGGCACTCGCTTCACCGCCGACGGGCAACTAGAAATGATACTAAGACAAGCAATAGTAAAACCAGCAGAGGAAGTGACCCGAAGCTCACCTGATCAGTGTGAAGACACCGATCCCGGTCGGAGATGAGGGTGAGCGGGGAAGCGTGGGCTACCCGCACGCCGCGCCGATGACGCTTCGGCCGATAACCTGCTAGTACAATCACTACGCCCTCATAGAGGGGGTGGACTAGGGGTAGGGATAATCCAATTACAATCAAAACTACCTCCACGCAGGGAGGGGCGGTCAGCCGATCAGGCGGGATAGGGAGGAAAGCTAAGGAAGAAGCCGATTGGTCCCTTCGTCGGTTCTGCCCGCTTCTGTGACTGCCTGATAGGTACTCGCTGTTGACGCCGCCACAGACTCTCCCAGACTTTGAAGTTCTTGAAACTAGCGCCAAAACTTCACTGATTGGCCCAGGATGACTCCCGAATTTTGGCAGAATTTCGCGGCGAAGCCGCTGGCCGGGACGGGTGCTCAAAATGTACCGGTCTGTTCTGGCTCGGACTGGTTCTAGAGTGCTGCAGCAGGAAGATGAATTCATCACGAACACTCCCGAGATCCGAATGATGCTAGACTAGCACAGACGTAAGCGTGGCCATGTCTTCTTCGATCAGCAACCAAGAAGGGCCCTGGGGGAGGTCGGAGTCGCGAGAAAGAGCCCAAAGAGTGGGGGGTGTCGGGGCTGGCTCTGATTGGACTGACCTGCGCACCCGAGGGAGAATAATTGGAACAGAGGGTTCCGAACTCCAAATGAGGTGCCGTTTGCTGTGCTGGACAGGGGACTGGTAGAAGCTTGTCCTGGTCAAACGGTGCATCGAGGGGAGCAAGGATGTGGGCGCAGGAGCATCTGCACTGAGGCTCTGGTCTCTGCTCGGATGCTAGCTGCGCGGTCGGACGAGAATGAACCTCCCGGATGGTTTCAAACTCGGATTGAGGCGGGATAACCTAGCCTGCAAATATGACTAGAAGGGCTTTCCAGAAATATATGATATGCCTCCAGAAGATGCGCGGTGAAGACGTGGCTACCTCTGCAACTCGACCCTTGACTGCTGCCTATGAATTGAAATGAACCGAGTGGTGATAGGTGATGGGAAATGGGGTAGATAGGATGGGAGATGGGGTGGATGGGTGTGGGGGCGACCCCGGGCTGTGTGGGGGTCTGGTAGAGGGTGATCCAAGGTGTGGGAGGGGCAGAATGGGGGCTGGAAGATGGTCTAGCTGGTGGAGGAAGGGGGAGCTACGAATTTAGGTTGGGAAGGAGAGAGGGAAGGAGAGATCTCTCCCATGGTTGGAATGTGACTTAATGGGGGTTGTTAATGGGGGTCTTGGGGATGGGAAGGGGTGTGTTGAGAGATGGAGAGGTGTGTTGGGAAAGGGAAGGGGTGGCTTGGGAAAATGAATGGTTGCTTAGGGAAGAGGAGGGGTTGCTTGGGAGAATGGAGAGGTGCCTAGGAGAAGGGGATTCTACCTTGGGGTTGGAGGGGAATTGAATTGTTGGCCAATTTCCTGTAATTTTCTGTTATATATATTGTTCGTAAACTTGCAATTCTTGTAATCTTATCATCCTGTCATAATGTTATTCCATTCCATTCTTTAGCATTTTCTTTTATTATGTTGTTTCATTCGATCGTTATTTCTTTTCTTTCCATTTCATATACATGTAATTAATTGGTTAATCACTTACACTTGCCTGTTGTTACCTACTGAGCGTTCGCTCATATAGTTATTTTTCCCCCTTTTCCTGGCAGCTCAGGTGAAGATTCATATATGGATGGGAATGGGCGAGAGTGATGACTTGGAGTGTATCAGCTAGTAGATATGTTGAGTTTGTTTAGTTGTTTACATCTAGCTATGTCTTAGAACTTGTGTTAGTTATTGTAACAGAGTCGAGTAGAGGTTATGCTTGATTATGTTTAAGTCAGTTTGTAAGACGTTTTGATGGTTATTGTAATAGATTTGGAGTTAATTCTGTTCATGGCGTTATGTCAATTCTTAGCTTAGCATGTTATCTTTACTAGCGTTTTCTACTGCCGGTCCCGATATTCCTCGTTGGGGAGTGATATTTTGATGGTATCAGAGCCTAGGCTTTCTAATATTCTTAGGTTCTCTTAGTTCTAGGATCCTAAGTTATACCGTAGGACCTATAACCTTGTTATAAATCTAAGGACTCAACCTGGTGAGATTTGGGTAGAAGACTGGGGTTGAGTTAATAATCTCATTGCACGATTATCCATTCTTAATTGAACCTAATATAACCTATTCCAAGTGTAGGCTTTTGCAATGGCAAGAGAACGCGCAGAATGGAGGAACTTGTAGCGTACGGTTCAAGGACTTACTCAGGCTTTGCAACAAGTGGCCCAAGGAGGAGCTGTAAACCATGGCACTAGCGACCTTTATCAGAACTTTCGTGGGATGAATCCCCCGCGATTTGGTGGCTCGACTGACCCTGATGAAGCCGAGCACTGGCTTGAAGAGATAGGGGGGGTTTTTGAAGTGATGCAATGCAGCGATAAGGAGCGTGTCCTCTTGTCTACCTTTCAACTTGAACGTGATGTGAGGACATGGTGGGACGCAGTGAAGGCTACCCTTGGTGATAGACAAGTCACATGGGAGGAGTTTAAGGAATTCTTCAATGTTAAATATTTTTCTGATCGAGTATAAGAGAAGAAGGCGACTGAGTTTGCTACTTTGAAGTAACGAAATCTATCCGTAGCTGAATATGAAGCTCAGTTCTCTCGGCTATCTCGTTATGCTACTCATTTGATATCTACCGAGAAGATGAAGGCTAAGCGCTTTCTTAATGGGCTGAAGCTGCAGTATATCAACCAGTTGGCACCGATGGAAATTCTAACTTATTCCGAGATGGTGAGAAAGGCTCTAGTGTTGGAAGATACTTTAGAAATGACGGAGAGAATCCGTGGGAAGAGTGTTAAGATTGAACAACACCATACTGGTTCTGGGAGTATCAAGCCCGGTCATGGCAGGAAGAGGCCCATTAGCGGGTCTGGTTCGTGGAAGGGCAAGATGCCGGAGATTGAAGATAAGAAACCTGGCCCTATTGTTCCATTCAAGGGCGTATGCAAGTATTGTGACCGTCCAGGTCATAAGATGGAGGAGTGCTGGCGCAAGTTGGGTGCCTGTTTACGTTGTGGCAGTAGGGACCATTGTATTGCCGAGTGTCCCTTTTTATCTGAGCGAGCTACCCCAGTGAAACCGCAAGGAATCAAGAAGCAGCAAGGCAAGCTCCAGGCTCTACAAGAAGACGAGACATGACCCGTCGAGGAGGGTGGACTCGTCGAAGGTACTCTTATTATACATGATAAATCAGCTTTTGTTCTTTTTGATATTGGTGCCACTCATTCTTTTATTTCTCAGAGATTTGTGAAGTCTTTAGCTATGAAGCCAGTTTTGATGAATTCTACGTTAGAGATTTCAACTCCTATTGGTTCCAGATCAACAATTAAGTATTTCTATCCTTCCAGTAAGGTCATGATCAATGAACAAAACATGCTAGCTGATTTAGTTTGTATGGACATGTAGGATTATGATGTAATCCTAGGAGCAGATTGGTTGGCTAAGTATGAGGCCAATGTTCAGTGCAGATCTAGTTCTGTGTCTTTCACTGGACACCCTGGACTTTCTTTTATAGGAATTAGACGCCATAAGTCTGTTCCACTTATTTCAGCTCTTCGAGCTGATAAGCTGATGAGAAGAGGATGTAAGGCTTTTCTAGCCTTTGTTTTTGTGACCCCTGAGCATAAGATTGAGATTGAGGACTTTTCTGTCGTCCGAGATTTTTCAGATGTCTTTCCTGAGGAACTACCAGGACTTCCTCTTGAAAGGGAAATTATCTTTTCTGTTGATCTAATTCCTGGTGCGACCCCTATTTCCAAAGCCCCTTATTGTATGTCTCCTGCGGAGCTAAGGGAACTAAGCAGTAGATGTTGGAATTGCTTAAGAAAGGGTTCATTCGTCCAAGTACTTCCCCGTGGGGAGCCCCTGTATTATTCATCCGGAAGAAGGATGGTTCGATGAGGTTGTGCATCGATTATCCGTAATTGAACCAGTTGACTATCAAGAACAAATATCCATTGCCAAGGATTGATGAGTTATTTGATCAGATTGCAGGAGGTCAGTATGTTTCTAAGATCGACCTTTGATCTGGATATCATCAGTTACGAATTAAGGAAGAGGATATCTATAAAACAGCCTTCCGCAGCAGGTATGGGCATTTCAAATTTGTAGTAATGTCTTTTGGGCTAACAAATGCACCTACAGCTTTCATGTAGCTAATGAACGATATTTTTCGGCCCTATCTTGATCAATGGGTCGTGGTGTTCATTGATGACATCTTGATTTATTCTAAGAGTGAGGAGGAGCATGCTGAATATTTGAGGATGGCATTACAACTATTGAGAGATCATCAGTTATATGCCAAGTTTAGTAAGTGTGATTTCTGGCTGCAAGAGGTGTCCTTTCTAGGGCATATCATCACAAAAGAAGGTATTTCTGTTGATCCTTCGAAGGTAGAGGCAGTAAAGGATTTGGATAAGCCTACTAATGTGACTGAAGTGAGAAGTTTTCTAGGCCTAGTTGGTTATTACCGAAGGTTTATTCAAGATTTCTCCAAGATTGCGGTACCTCTGACAAGATTAACCCGCAAGGAGATCAGATTTGATTGGTCAGAAGATTACGAGCGAAGCTTTCAGACCTTGAAGGAATGTTTGACTATTGCACCTGTTTTGGCTTTACCTTTTGGTGAAGGAGGTTTTGTTGTATACACTGATGCTTCAGGTATTGGTTTAGGGTGTGTACTCATGCAGCACAGGAAAGTGATAGCCTATTCTTCTAGGCAGTTGAGGAAGCATGAAGAGAATTATCCTGTTCATGATTTGGAGCTAGCAGCAGTGGTGTTCGCCTTGAAGATATGGAGGCACTACTTGTATGGAGAGGCATTTACGGTGTTTTCAGATCATAAGAGTTTGAAATACTTGTTTTCTCAGAAGGAACTCAATATGAGGCAGCGAAGATGGCTGGAGTATTTGAAGGACTTTGATTTCTCCATTGAGTATCATCCTGGAAAAGATAATGTTGTGGCAGATGCCTTAAGCCGCAAGCCTATAGTTAAGTTGTCAAGCCTCATGTTACAAGAATGAAAATTGTTGGAGCAGTTAGCTAGTTTGGATCTTAATGTTGACAAGGATCGGGTTATGATTTCTCAGATTCAACTTAAGCCCGAATTATTGATGGAAATCAAGTCTCTGCAAGATGATGACCCGGAGTTGGTAGAGATCAAGGGAAGCTTGAGTAACAGACCTGACTTCATGATGGCTGATGATGGAAGATTATTATTTCAAGGAAGAACTTGTGTACCTGATGTAGCTGAGATAAAGAGTAAGATCCTCGAGGAAGCTCATAGATCCAGATACACCATTCATCCTGGAGGTATTAAAATGTTCAAGGATTTGAAAAGATCTTTTTGGTGGCCGAATATGAAAAGGGAAGTGGCGGACTTCGTAAGTAGATGCTTGGTTGGTCAGCAAGTCAAGACAGAGCATTTCAGACCAACAGGGAAATTGAAACCCCTTGATATACCCTAATAGAAGTGGGAGAGCATTGGCATGGATTTCATTATGGGTCTACCTAGGACTCGTAGTGGATTTGATGCAATATGGGTGATTGTCGACAGATTGACAAAATCGGCTCATTTCTTATCCATTAAGTCTAAATAGACAATTGATGTTTTGGCTGCTTTGTATATGAAGGAAGTGGTAAGACTACATGGTATACCAGTCAGGATTGTGTCTGATAGAGACCCCAGGTTCACTTCTCATTTTTGGAAAGGATTGCAAGAGTCTTTGGGAACTCGTCTGAATTTCAGTACTGCTTTCCATCCACAAACAGACAGACAGACTGAAAGGACCAACCAGATAGTGGAACATATGCTTAGAGCCTGCATGATTGACTTTAGAGGTAGTTGGAGTGATCATTTGGCATTGGTTGAATTCGCCTACAACAACAGTTATCAGTCCCGCATTCAGATGGCTCCATTTGAAGCTTTGTATGGTAGAAGCTGTCGATCCCCGTTATGTTGGGACGAGGTAGGTGAGAAGCAATGGCTTGGACCAGATCTCATTTCCGAATCATCCAAGAACATCCGTATTATCAGAGATCGGTTGCAAGTAGCGCAATCAAGACAGAAGAGTTATGCCGATACCAGGAGGAGAGCATTGGAATTTCAGGTTGGTGAGCATGTGTTTTTAAAGGTTTTTCCTATGAGAGGAATTCGATGGTTTGGTATTCAAGGCAAACTGAGTCCAAGATACATTGGTCCATTTGAGATTCTGGAAAGAGTGGGGGAGGTTACTTACCGTTTGGCACTACCACCTCAGTTATCTGGAGTACACAATGTTTTCCATGTGTCTATGTTATGGAAATATGTGTATGATCCCACTCACATTATTTAGCATATGGACTTCAAATTGAAGGAAGATTTGACTTATGAAGAAAGACCGATCAAGATTTTGGATCGGAAGCAACAGCAACTCAGGAATCGTTCCATACCGATGGTTAAAGTGCAGTGGAGTCGGCGTGGAACTGAAGAAGCTACTTGGGAGTCAGAAGATACTATGCGGAGACAGTACCCTGACTTATCCTAAGTGAGCTGTCTCACTCCCTCTTTTTATTAGTAAGAGCATTGAATTTGGAGGACCAATTTCCTTAAGTGGGGGAGAGTGTAATATCCCGATTTCTTTTAGAAATTAATTATAAATTAATTAGAATAATTCCTTAATAAATAGAATGAGTTATATTTCACCTATTTTTTAAAAATCCAAAAAAATTATATTCTTGTAGAGGATAACACGTTTAACAAACTTGTCTTCTGTGGCCAACCCAAATAAAATTTGTACGTAGACCAAATTAGTTGATTAAGCCCAAATTGAACACTTAGTTAACCATACCATGAAAAGCCAAATTCGAGCCCAATACTCCATCAATTGAGCCCAAACCGGTGGCAAATGAAAGGCCAGGATGAGAGGATCATTTATCCTCTCTTAATCTCTCGAAACCCTAACCCTAGGAGATGCAATCGGCAGAGTTTTGGCGCGTCAATAATTACGGCGGCGTTCACATTGACTCGACTTGCGTGGATGAATACTCCGCGCATAGAACCCTCCATAAGGTGTGTGACCTATTGAAATGAAGCTCTCTAACCCTACAATCGTTTAGAACCAGCGGCGGCGGCAGAGGAGTTGGATCGAGGGAGATCTCCAGCTATTAGTGGCTACGTGTACCGGCGTCTTTGGTTTTCTTTCTCCTTCTTTCTTCATCCGATTCAGGTAGGTGATAGCAAGCCAAACCCTACAAATAATATATGGTTGGAAGCATCATCGTGTTAGCTTTTCATTGATGTAGAAAGCCCTAAATTTATCAAGTGTTCTATGAGAATTTTAGGTTTTAGTAGAAGCATGTCACATCTTGGGTTATAATTGTTCCCTTTCGATTAAGTAGTAATTTCAGGTTGTAAAATTAAAATTGATTCATGCAACTTGTATAGTTTTTTGCGCTCTTTCTTTTGGTAGTAAAAGTCCCAAATTCCATGTTATATATCGTGCGAATGTCATGTTTTAGTTCTAACCCTAGAAACCTCGCCGGAGTCAGGCAAGGTGAAGGGGCAGCGACCTGTCTGGACTTGTGCGGCCACACGATAGACCGCACATCCCAGACAGGCGTCCTGTGTTTTGACCATTTATATGTTTCTATATCTGATCATTTCCCTGGAACGTGCGGTCGAGCCCTTACCGCATGTCTTTCCTGTGGCCAGTTCCAGACCGCACATCCTTCCCAGCGGCACACTACCGACCGTCCATATGCAGCAGGCCTTCGGACCTGAGGGGACGTGTGCGGCCAGTCTGTGACTGTTCAGGGGGATGTAAGGTCCAGAACCGACCGCACATCTGTAACAGAACAGATAAATTGTCATTACAGCATGTTATGTTAGTAGATTAGTGGTAATTGGCATGTTAGCAACACACCTAATAAATTGTAATTCATGATAGTAAATAATTCTTATTGATTTATTTAATTTGAACTTGATCTTGATTCATCTTTCCAATAAATGTCAATCTTAATTGTGAATCATTGATAATTGAAATGGCTATTAGGCTTACATTTGTTATAACCTTAGACCTGAACCTTTATTAACCCCTGGATTTGAATTTGGACTCAATCGAACTGTTGTGAATTGAGTTAGTCCGAATTGGACTAACAGAGACTTGCGCGGCCATTTGTGAACCGCATATATCCCTGAACAGCCCAATAGAGACCGTTCATCCCTGGCTAATGCCAATTAGTTTTGGCCGATTATCCTTGATCCATCTTCGGCCAAATCTTGATTTGATCAGCCCAGTAGACCCTAGGCCGACCAGCAGACAGTGGGCTAGACTCTGGTTTAGTTCCACCCTGCCTATGGTAGCCCGGGAGCCCACTTGGGCGAATTTCTAGATTTTGGTTAGGCCCTGTGTTGTGCGGCCAGTAATAGCCCGTACATCTGACAGGCGGCCCATAATGGACCGTTCAACTAATGAGCGGATATGTCAGGACCGCATATCCTGTCTTCCATTTTGGAAACTTCTGGCCTTCTGCGACCCAATCCTTACCGTACATATAGAAGAGCGACCTTTTTTCAGTCGTTCAACCTTGACCCCCGAGGCTAAACCTCAGCCCAGTTCCTGTTAGTGCAGCCAGAGTGTCGACCGTACAAGTCTTGAGTGGCCCAGTGTTGACCGCATATCATCCAGAGAGAATTTTCTCCATGTTTTATGGTTTTGAATCCAAGAACATGATGGTTCTTGATAATTTGAACTCCTGGAAAGAAATTCTGGACAGTATCTCTTCAACTTAGCCTTGGGATGTTCCGAGGTAAGTTTATACTTGATTATAATTGGCCATTTAACTTGATTAAAGTCTAGATAACTTGGGATCTTGGATCCAATAAATCAATGCCAACGCACCATAGGGGCCCGGTCTGATCCTGGGGAGAGCGCCCGAAAAGTACTTGTGCCCATGGGAGTTTGTAATGACATGGTGAGGCATTGCACCGAGTGCATGACTAGCGTGATGTCTATGACAATGATCTCTTATCTCTTACTTGAATCGTGTTTGACTTGGTTACATTTTTACTTGTTGGCCAATTTCCTACAATTCCCTATTATATATATTATTCGTAAACTTGCAATTCTTCTAATCTTATCATCATGTCATATTGTTATTCCATTCCATTCTTTAGCATTTTCTTTTATTATGTTGTTTCATTCGATCGTTATTTCTTTTCTTTCCGTTTCATATACATGTAATTAATTGGTTAATCACTTACACTTGCCTATTGTTACCTACCGAGCGTTCGCTCATATAGTTATTTTTCCCCCTTTTCCAGGCAGCTCAGGTGAAGATTCACAGATGGATGGGAATGGGCGAGAGTGATGACTTGGAGTGTATCAGCTAGTAGATATGTTGAGTTTGTTTAGTTGTTTACATCTAGCTATGTCTTAGAACTTGTGTTAGTTATTGTAACAGAGTCGAGTAGAGGTTATGCTTGATTATGTTTAAGTTGGTTTGTAAGATGTTTTGATGGTTATTGTAATAGATTTAGAGTTAATTCTGTTCATGGTGTTATGTTAATTCTTAGCTTATCATGTTATCTTTACTAGCGTTTTCTACTACCGGTCCCGATATTCCGTGTCGGGGCGTGACATAATGCCTCTGCCTCCCCTGCATAATCCAGATGGTCACAACGAATAATCAGAGGCAAACCAAAGCTACGGCATGCGCCCATGGTTAGAAGCTCTTACCTGCACGGGCTCCTCCCATAGCTTTCCACGACTCGAAGTCAGGGAAGTCCCCCATGTTAGGAAGTGGTTCGCTCATCAGACGCATAAGCTCCTCTATGTCAACCTCCCCTTCGGTTCCCTCTTCATGCGGGGAGTCTACCTCCCGAGGGGGCGGGAAGGTCTCCTCCACGCCAGCTGCCCGCGGAGCTGCAACAGATAGACAAGGCCAACAAAATAGAATTAGTCAATCATATTGGCTAAACCAAAAAAAAACAAAGGGGTCGGGGTGACACTTACTCAAGGCCATCTCTTCCTTAACTTGCTCTCCAGTCTCGGGTCCCTCAGATGACCCACCAGTCTCGACCGCTGCATCCTCTACACGAGGGCGTTTCCTCCGGGGCTGTAAGCTTCCAACGTCACCCTCTGAGGATGTTCCCATGGAGGGCTGGTCCCCCGCTACCACAGAACCTACCGACAAACACAACATTATACAACACCTCAGTTCTGTACCTTAGAATTACAGAATGAAAGGAAGAGAGTAGGCTAAAGGAGGAAAACCTTACCAGGAGCCCCAAAGGGAGTCGATGGTAAAAGCACCAGCTACTCCAACCCCAATGCCAGGGCTCGGGCCGCCATCGCAACGACCTCCTGAATATCCCGTGGAGTGTGTGCGCACTCAACCTGTTGGGGTGCAAGACACGGATTCAGAGGGGGGTGAATGAATCCCCTTTAAAAAAACTATTGTAGAAATAAAATAATGCCAACTAAGTAGCACCCAGTCACCAACCTGGTCAACCAATCAAACTTATAACTCAATGAAGAAGATGATAACAGTAGATAAGAGCAAAGGCACGCAAGCTCACTGAACAAACCAAATAATGCTGTAGGCTAATAAACGAGTCAAGTGAGATAACCATCAACCATATAGTGCTCATGAAACATCCTGCGAAAGGTGGTAGAAGATATGGAGTAGAACGTAAAAGCAAACCATAGAACACTGGGATTTTTAGGTGGTTCGACCAGACCTCCAGTCTGCCTACGTCCACCCCTCACTCTAAGCCGGAGTGAGGCTTCCCTTGCAAACTCAAGAACATCAGACTCAGTTTGCAAAAGACGCTGCCTAACAGCTTGACAAACCGAGGGAGACAAATCCCTCAAACCAAGTTCTGCAACGCACAGAAGCTTGGCACCTGGACTTGCTACCCACAAGACCAGAACCGGAGACGAATCTGCCTTCCCATAAACCGGAGGGGAACCGCTAGTGACACCTAGTCACTAGCAAACGAGAGGTCGTAGACCTCTCTTCCTCCACACCAGAGGGAACCCACAAGTGTCACCCAGCCACTTGCAAACTGGAGGGCCAATCCTCCCTTCCTCCAAACTGGAGGGAAACCCACAAGTAGCACACCACTACTTGCAACCTAAGACTACATCTCCCTTCTCCTGAGTCCATAGGAGGAACCCGAACCCACAGTAGAGTATCGGAAGAACACGAAGGAAATGCAAAAAGGGCAACCGAAAAAACAAAAGGAAAAGTAAAAATAGTAAGCTCCAATGAGCATAGTCGTTCTGGATTTGATCCACGAACAGGCTAAACAGGTCTTCAGAATGAATGACTGCACACTCTCTCTTCTTCCTTTCACGATCTCTTCCTCTAGGCTCTCTCTTCCTCTAGGCTCTCTCTTCTCACTTCTCAGCTCTCTCACTCTCTGGCGACTCCTTCTTCTTCTTCTTTTCAGTATCAGGCTCACTCTTCTTTCTTCTGATCTTTTGTCTGGCGGCACCTCTTCCAGCACCAGCACTCTTCTTCGAAGGGTAATGTAGCTTTATATAGGAACATGGCTTCATATGGATCAACCAACAAAACCCTACTAAAATTCCATTGGTCCACGTGTTAGAGAATAGAAGCTTCCTTTCCTCAGATCACGTGCCCATCATTTCTCCTTTATCCACGAGCCAGCCTTCTGCCTTTTCAGAGCTCACGTGCCTCCTCTGCTAACCTGATTGTTCCCTGTAAAAAGAAAAGACAAAGTACTGTTTATGCCTTGAGTTCTTAAGGAATGCATAGACTATATAGTGTATCGAAAACCTTGTAAAGACTTGCACAAACCGTGTTTTGCACAAGGCAAAACTTGCACCGAGTTGAATGTTCCATGGACCTTGTATAGCACAAGGCATAAGTGCACAGACCCATATATGGACGGACCTCGTATGCACGATGCAAAGACTTGCACTGACCTAATTAATGCATGCAACCTAGCATGTGCGTGAGATGCAAAATGAGATGCAAGTGCAAGAGACAAAAGACCATAAGCGCATGAGACGCAGACACGGTCGCAGCTGTGCATGAGACGCTAACAGAGACGCAAGACCGAAAATAGCACCGACCTCAGTATGAACAACGAAGACATGCACCGACCGTGCATATGCTTTGGACAAAAATTGCACCGACCTACATGCGTGTGCATGACAAGAATGTGCACCGACCCCTGCATGCACAAGGTAAACTATGCACCAACGTTGATATGCATAAGCACAACATGCACAGACTTTACAGGATGCGTGCACCAACAGAAATTGCACCGACCTTCTAACTATCTCTGACTTGTTATGTGAGCTACAGGAATTAGCACGGACCTATGCATGCAACACAAAAGATTGCACCGACTTTGCATAAGCAAGCTATAAGAAATAGCACGGACCTATGCGTGCCAACGCTTGCATCGACCTGTGTAAGCCAAAGGTTGCAACGACCTGTGTGTGCATTAGACGTAGCATGAGACGTAGACTGTATCGTCCTACATGCCTAAAACCTGCACTGACTTTACATGCAACCTGCTAGGAATTAACACCGTCTTAATTGTGCAATGTGCACAGACTTCGTAAAGCATGCACAGACTTGCTATGAAGACCCAAATGTGCACAGACCTGGTATGCTCTACCGCCAGACAAAACTTGCACAGACCTTGTGATATGCAAGCTAACATAGACTATATGCATGCTAGCATGAAATGCACGAGACAACTCTTACACCTACCTGGTGTAGCATCAAACACAAACTGCATAGACTGTCATGCACGATCAGAACCTGCACCAACTTCAGTAGGTAAGATGAAGGTGTCACGCCCCGAGCGCGGAAGATACCCGGAGATGCGCGACGTGTCTATATCAATCATGTCAATCAGAGTGGTCGTGTATTCGACACAAAGACAGAGATGCGCAAAATAGCAAGATAACCCAATCCTTTATTTCATATGGATAGACTATTACAAATCCAATACTCTGTTAAATAAAAAGGAAAAGAATACATAGTTGACTCAAGAAACTATGGAAAAGACTAGACGACACTTGTAGAAGCTCTATCACTTTCACTCTTGACCATTCCCATCCGATTGACTTCCATCGTCGTCGGACTTACCTGAAAAGTAAAAGGGACAAACGGGATGAGCGAACGCTCAGTAGGAAATTATATCTCAAGTACTAGCAAGTGGTTTAAGTAATTACATTTTCATGGATGCAATAAAGCTATGCATGCTCGCATGAAACGACAAGATAGAGAGAATGTAATATCAAAGAAATAAGATGAACCTTCATGAACAAGATACAAGTTATTCAAGATATTCAAGCAAGTACCATTATCGAGTCATGTCAAGAACTTTGGCTATCATGTATCAAGCAAGTAAATTACCCTTTTTCGGGCCACGCATTTCATTTCATGTCAAGTACGAGTCAAGTACAAGATGTGTGTGGAATGTCCAATCAAGCAAGTCAAGTACTCGGTATAATGCCAGATACCTTATCATTTTAACTCCCATGGGCACAAGTACTTTCGGGTGCTCCTCCCAGGACCAGATCGGGCCCTATATGCGCAGGCATTTATCATGTGTTTTGACATCCACTCTTGTTTATATAGCCAATATAGAATTTCAATAATCAAGCTTGTAGATACGTATGACAACTTTGATAGAATAGAGTCCAAAATATGACAAAGGACATAGAATGGCGATAATAACGGTATAATCACGATGTCGGTAAAACTAGGTAGATTATGGTTCCCTTAACTTAGGTACCATGACAAATCAATATGGACATTCTTTATATAGAATTAAGGTCCACATGAACATTAGATCAAGCAAGATACCCTCATTCTTATCATAGAATTGGTTTACAAGAACGACATGATATGGCATGATATCATCATCCCATTAAGAATTTCTTATGATATACTCTTTGTATAATCATAAGGGCCGGTATACCATGTTTTCTTTAGATTGACATGGCAAAAACTGTGTAATGGGTTTTTAGGGTACAACCAGCTCAGTCGGCCTTGAGGGAATCCAAGGCTACGAGGAGTCTTACGGAGGTCTCTATGACTAACTCGCTAGTCCAAAGGAACGGAATGTCCAATGGAGAGCTTGTATGTCAATGAGAGTTGAGTGTGATCGATAAATCAACATGAAAACATGGGACTATACTCACGGAGTGGAGAATAGTGCCGATATATATATATTATGATATATGTAAAACCATCGGTTAGCAAATCAGATGAAAATCAGTTTATAGTAAAATAACGACTTAGGTCAAGTCGTTTCTCAAGTAATTAACGCCTAACATAGGGGCGTTTACATATTTCTATTTTACAGAATTTTCAATAATCTCATTAATTTATGAAAAACACGCCCTTGTCTGGGGCGTTTTTCAAGTAACTAACGCCTAGTATCAGGGCGTTTATATATGTTCCGTTTCGCAGAATTTCATTATTTCGATACTCTATCTAAAAAGCGCCCTGGACAGGGTCGTTTCTTCATATTTGACGACTGCTGGTGCAGGCGTCTCATGAATTACGGATTTGACAGAATATAAATAAGTTGCAGGACTTATATAAGACACGCCCTGGGAAGGGGCGTTACTGGCTTAACTCTATGTTTCAGAACATACCAGGACTCTGGATAATACGCGCCTAAGCAAGGGGCGTTACTTTTAAAGTCACGCCCTCTGATGAGGCGTTAATACGTGGAAAACGACCTTGTACAGGCCGTGAATTCAAGAAATTGCAGGACATTAGATTTGGAGACAGGATCATGCATTAATAATCAAGGTTTCATATATAATCCGTTCTTAACATGCTTAAGTCATGATCTCGTAAAATTAACGCCTGTGTACAGGACGTTTCTTAATAAATTGACGACTGCAGTTATGGTCGTTTATTTTAAAATAGCGCCCTATTCCAGGGCGTTTCTTTCAAACAATTCAGAAAACACACCGAAACCATATATATATAGACCGTATGCATGCCATGCTTATATAATATCTTTCACTAATTTTATTTGGGCTACAGTATCTTGAGAAAACCTACCTTATGGTTTGATAATACTGATACTCTGTTTGGAACCTTCGTGGATGAAGAACCTTCGTTCTTCAGGAAGATATTGCCACAGCTACCTGTAAAGGAAGAGAAGATATCAATCTTCTTTACCTACGTAACCTGAAGGCAAGGGAAAAAGAAGAACTTTACCTATTCTTCGGCAACGATGGTGATGAAGACGATGATGATGAAGACCCTTTGTCTTCAAACACTAGAAGCAGCCACCTATATAGCAAAGACGATGAAGGATGGTTAAAACCTCCTCATGTGTTTATCAAAAGCAAGGAAAGGAAGAAGAACTGTTTGTTCTTCACGTACCTAGCAGCAGACGTTCGATCAAATGGGTTTTAGGGTTCGATCGAACATGTTATTTATAGGATTTTGAAGTCCTAACAAGAGTAGTGTTTGATTGAGGGTAATATATCCTTAATAGAGTCCTTTCTCTAATAGACACTTACTAGATTAGGTTAATCTTTCCTTGGATAAGTTCTGGGTTCGATCGGTTCACGAACTGAATTAACGCCTTAGGTCAGGGCGTGTATTCTTGAATTAACGCCTTAGGTCAGGGCGTGTATTCGTTAATTGACGCCTTGCTTTAGGGCGTTTCTTAAAAAGCGCCTTGAAAAAGGGCGTTTCTTTTTTTAAAACACGCCCAAGATAGAGGCGTTTCTTTTACTTACCCATTTGGTCGCGTGAGAACTGACGACCGTAGGTGTGGGCGTCCTTTCTTTATTCACGCCATGGGTAGAGGCGTTTCTTTATAAATTAACGCCTTAATAAGAGGCGTTATTTTTAATTTGTTTTATTTCATCCAATTAACCCTATTCCTTTTATATATATTACTTCTGTAATATATATGTTTTAATTTATTTCAATTATTCATTTATTAGGGTTGCTACACCCTCCCCCACTTAAAAAGAATTTGGTCCCCAAATTCAATATATATATAATTATACATGTGGAGAGCGTAGAACATAAACCTCTTAGAATAACTCGGGAAATCGTTTCTTCATAGATTCTTCGGTCTCCCATGTCGCTTCGCGTTCGGGATTCTTATTCCATTGCACCTTGAGCATGGGAATAACCTTATTCCTTAGAGCTCGTATTTCTCGATCTAATATCTTTAAAGGCCTCTGTTCATATGTGAGATCTTTCTGGATCACCAGATCTCCATGCTCAATAATATGTGACGGATCGTGCACATACTTCTTCAACATAGAAATGTGAAATACATTGTGTACCTCGGACAACTGAGGAGGCAACGCGATGCGATAAGCAACCTCGCCAACTCTTTCGAGTACCTCAAATGGTCCGATGAATCTTGGCGTAAGCTTGCCCTTAACACCAAATCTTCGTATGCCACGTCCAGGGGATATTTTAAGAAATACATGATCTCCAACCTGGAATTCAAGATCTCTTCTCCTGGTATCAGCATAAGCCTTTTGCCTTGTCTGAGCAACTTGTAATCTTTCTCTGATTACTTGTATCTTCTCGGTTGTATCCCTTACCATGTCTGGACCTAATAGTTGTTTTTCTCCAACTTCGTTCCAACATATGGGAGATCGGCAACTCCTTCCGTATAAGGCTTCGAAAGGTGCCATTTGGATACTAGCTTGGTAGCTATTATTATATGCAAATTCAACTAAAGGTAAGTGGTCATGCCAGCTTCCTCCAAAGTCAATAATGCATGCTCTCAGCATATCTTCAACAACTTGATTAGTTCGCTCGGTCTGACCATCCGTTTGTGGGTGAAAAGCAGTACTAAAGTTGAGCCTTGTCCCCAACGAATGTTGTAATCCCTTCCAAAAATGAGAAGTAAAACGGGGATCTCTATCAGACACGATTGAGACAGGAATTCCATGTATCCTGACTATTTCTTTAATGTATAGTGCAGCTAGCACATCAATCGACCATCGGCTTTTGATTGGCAAGAAATGTGCCGATTTAGTCAATCGATCAATGATAACCCAGATTCCATCATGTCCTCCTTTAGATTTAGACAAACCCATGATGAAGTCCATACCAATATCCTCCCATTTCCACTTAGGAATATCTAGAGGATGTAGTTTTCCCGCAGGCTTTTGGTGTTCCGCCTTGACCTGTTGGCATGTGAGACAGCGTGATACATAGTCCGCTATTTCTCTTTTCATATTGGGCCACCAAAAGTTCCTCTTTACATCTTGGTACATTTTAGTTGATCCAGGATGAATAGTGTATCTTGATCGGTGAGCTTCATCTAAGATCTTCTTCTTTAATTCCGGACAATCGGGTATACAAGTTCTATCTTTGAACGATAATCTTCCATCAGAAGTTAGTTGAAAATCAGATTGTCCTTCTAATCTGCCTTTGATTTCTACTAATATAGGATCATCATCCTGAAGTGTTTGTATCTCAGATAACAAATCTGACTGTATGCTTACATGAGATAGTGTGACAAATTTGGATTCCGTGTCCAAGCTTATATTGAGCTCGGAGAATTGTTCAAGTAACCTCCATTCTTGCATCATACAATTTGCTATCATTGCTCTCGGCTTTCGACTAAGGGCGTCAGCAACATAATTACCCTTTCCGGGATGGTATTGTATATTGAAGTCGAAATCCTTGAGATATTCTAGCCAGCGTCTTTGTCTCATGTTCAGCTCCTTTTGTGAAAATAGATATTTGAGACTTTTGTGATCGGAGTATACAGTAAACTGTGCTCCATATAAGTAGTGTCTCCATATCTTTAGGGCAAATACTACCGCGGCCAATTCCAAGTCATGAACGGGGTAATTCTCCTCATGCTTCTTCAGTTGACGAGAAGAATATGCTATGACCTTCCCATGTTGCATTAGAACGCATCCGAGGCCAATGCCAGAAGCATCAGTGTAGACCTCGAATTTCTCTCCTTCAATTGGTAGGGCTAAGACTGGAGCTGTGGTGAGATGATCCTTGAGAGTTTGGAAACTGCTTTCACATTCCTCACTCCATTCATATCGGATCTCCTTACGAGTTAATCTTGTAAGTGGTACGGCGATCTTAGAGAAATCTTTGATAAATCGCCGATAATAGCCTGCAAGACCTAAGAAACTTCTGATCTCGCTTGCATTAGTGGGTCTCTCCCAGTTTCTCACAGCTTCAACTTTTGACGGATCCACAGATAAACCGTCCTTGGATATGACATGTCCGAGAAAAGCCACTTCTTCAAGCCAGAACTCGCATTTGCTGAGTTTAGCATATAATTGATTTGTCCTCAAGACTTGCAATGCAATCCTCAAATGCTCTTCATGTTCTTCCTTAGTCTTAGAATATATCAATATATCATCGATGAAGACTACTATGAATTGATCCAAGTAAGGCCTGAATATGCTATTCATTAACTGCATAAAGGCAGCAGGGGCATTTGTTAGTCCAAAAGGCATAACAACAAATTCGTAATGGCCATACCTGCTTCTGAATGCGGTCTTGTGAATGTCATCATCCTTGATCCTTAATTGATGATATCCCGACCGGAGATCAATCTTGGAGAAATATTTGGATCCTGAAATCTGATCAAACAATTCATCGATTCTCGGCAGTGGATACTTGTTCTTGATAGTAAGATGATTCAACTGTCGATAGTCAATACACAATCTCATGGATCCATCCTTCTTCTTTACAAATAAGACTGGTGCTCCCCACGGGGAAGTACTTGGTCTAATAAACCCTTTTCGGATTAGTTCCATCAACTGCTCCTTCAACTCCTTGAGTTCAGCAGGGGACATTCTATATGGTGCCTTTGAAACCGGACCAGCACCAGGGACTAAGTCGATGGTAAAGGCCACATCTCTTTGCGGGGGTAATCCCGGCAATTCTTCCAGAAATACGTCTGGGAATTCTCGTACTACTTGAACGTCTTCTATCTTGGTTTCCTTAGCTTCTTTATTAGTGACAAAAGCAAGGAAGGATACACATCCTTTCCTGACGAGCTTGCTTGCTCGAAGAGCCGAAATAAGAGGGGATTTGCTTCGACTCTTAGGACTAGTATAAGTCAGTTCCGGAAATTCCTTGAAAACAATCTTGCTATTACGGCAATCAACCGTTGCCTGGTACTTAGATAACCAATCTGCTCCTAGTATAACATCATATTCTTTTAGATCTAAGCAGATAAGATCAATAGGAAAATTCTTTCCTCGAACCAACACCTCACAGTTTTGGTAATGATGCGTGATATCCGTCTCGTTTCCGAGAGGAGTAGACAACACTATTTTCATCCATTCTGGTTCTAGAGGTAATGGGTCAGCAAACTTCTTGGAAATAATGGAATGCGATGCACCCGTATCAAATAAGACATGTGCATATTTGGAACAAATTTTTAATGTACCTTCCACCAATCCGCCTTCTTCTTCTGGTTCGGTCTCTTGGATTGCATGAAGACGCGCGTTCCTTGTCACTGGGCGTTTACCCTCACCGTCTTGGTCATTCATTAATGGACAATCGGGAATCCGATGTTCACGACTCCCACAACGGAGACATGCTCCTAATTTCCTCCAGCATTCTTCTGTTTTGTGACCAGCCTTGTCACAATGCTTGCATACTACGTTTGAAGGTGTAGTGGTGATAGAGAAAGGCTTGGATTTCTTGAACTTCTGATCTTGAGAGGAAGAACCTCCATTATTGGGCCTCTTCTTAAAGTTGGGTTTAAAAGAACCCGAACTTGTGACTTGCTCCTTTTTGTCTTTCCCACGGATCCTATCAGATAGTTCCGTGGCATCTTCAAGCAACTGAGCTCGGCGCACTATTTCAGTATAAACTTGAATATCCATAGGCGCCAGTTGAGTAATGTAGTGGGGCCTAAGCCCATTAAGAAATCTACGGGCTTTCATCTTTTCCGTGCCAATTAAATGCTTAGCATATCTAGACAGTCTAGAGAACTGTGCTTCATAATCAGCCACCGATAAAGATCTTTGCTTTAATGCGGCAAATTCGGCGGCCTTCCTTTCCTGGACCCTATCAGAGAAATATTTGGCGTTGAAATATTCAACGAATTCACCCCATGTAACTTGAGTTGGGTCAATAGTAGCTTCAATCGACTCCCACCAGCATCTAGCATCCTTTTCTAACTGGAAAGTAGCTAATAAGACTTTGTCCTGATCCGTGCATTGCATGACACGGAATATACGTTCAATCTCCCGAACCCAATGCTCGGCATCGTCTGGATCGGTCGATCCCATGAACTTCGGGGGATTCATATTCTTGAATGCTTGGTGTAAGCTTCCAGCTCGTGGAGCACCACCTTGTGCTACCTGTTGTAGCACTTGGGTCATCCCTTGAAGGGTACGCTGCATGTTGCGCCATTGAGCACGTTCGGCAGCCATTATCCTACAATTACAATAGCTATGTTAGTATTATATCACTATGATCTTATAAAGGTCTCATTGATCATTTAACCCTTGGTTCTACCCACTCTCACTTGGTTAAAGGTTTTGAAACCTATCCTTGGACTTGGGTTTCCTAGGAATTGAATACCTTAGGCTCTGATACCACAAAGACTGTCACGCCCCGAGCGCGGAAGATACCCGGAGATGCGCGACGTGTCTATATCAATCATGTCAATCAGAGTGGTCGTGTATTCGACACAAAGACAGAGATGCGCAAAATAGCAAGATAACCCAATCCTTTATTTCATATGGATAGACTATTACAAATCCAATACTCTGTTAAATAAAAAGGAAAAGAATACATAGTTGACTCAAGAAACTATGGAAAAGACTAGACGACACTTGTAGAAGCTCTATCACTTTCACTCTTGACCATTCCCATCCGATTGACTTCCATCGTCGTCGGACTTACCTGAAAAGTAAAAGGGACAAACGGGATGAGCGAACGCTCAGTAGGAAATTATATCTCAAGTACTAGCAAGTGGTTTAAGTAATTACATTTTCATGGATGCAATAAAGCTATGCATGCTCGCATGAAACGACAAGATAGAGAGAATGTAATATCAAAGAAATAAGATGAACCTTCATGAACAAGATACAAGTTATTCAAGATATTCAAGCAAGTACCATTATCGAGTCATGTCAAGAACTTTGGCTATCATGTATCAAGCAAGTAAATTACCCTTTTTCGGGCCACGCATTTCATTTCATGTCAAGTACGAGTCAAGTACAAGATGTGTGTGGAATGTCCAATCAAGCAAGTCAAGTACTCGGTATAATGCCAGATACCTTATCATTTTAACTCCCATGGGCACAAGTACTTTCGGGTGCTCCTCCCAGGACCAGATCGGGCCCTATATGCGCAGGCATTTATCATGTGTTTTGACATCCACTCTTGTTTATATAGCCAATATAGAATTTCAATAATCAAGCTTGTAGATACGTATGACAACTTTGATAGAATAGAGTCCAAAATATGACAAAGGACATAGAATGGCGATAATAACGGTATAATCACGATGTCGGTAAAACTAGGTAGATTATGGTTCCCTTAACTTAGGTACCATGACAAATCAATATGGACATTCTTTATATAGAATTGAGGTCCACATGAACATTAGATCAAGCAAGATACCCTCATTCTTATCATAGAATTGGTTTACAAGAACGACATGATATGGCATGATATCATCATCCCATTAAGAATTTCTTATGATATACTCTTTGTATAATCATAAGGGCCGCTATACCATGTTTTCTTTAGATTGACATGGCAAAAACTGTGTAATGGGTTTTTAGGGTACAACCAGCTCAGTCGGCCTTGAGGGAATCCAAGGCTACGAGGAGTCTTACGGAGGTCTCTATGACTAACTCGCTAGTCCAAAGGAACGGAATGTCCAATGGAGAGCTTGTATGTCAATGAGAGTTGAGTGTGATCGATAAATCAACATGAAAACATGGGACTATACTCACGGAGTGGAGAATAGTGCCGATATATATATATTATGATATATGTAAAACCATCGGTTAGCAAATCAGATGAAAATCAGTTTATAGTAAAATAACGACTTAGGTCAAGTCGTTTCTCAAGTAATTAACGCCTAACATAGGGGCGTTTACATATTTCTATTTTACAGAATTTTCAATAATCTCATTAATTTATGAAAAACACGCCCTTGTCTGGGGCGTTTTTCAAGTAACTAACGCCTAGTATCAGGGCGTTTATATATGTTCCGTTTCGCAGAATTTCATTATTTCGATACTCTATCTAAAAAGCGCCCTGGACAGGGTCGTTTCTTCATATTTGACGACTGCTGGTGCAGGCGTCTCATGAATTACGGATTTGACAGAATATAAATAAGTTGCAGGACTTATATAAGACACGCCCTGGGAAGGGGCGTTACTGGCTTAACTCTATGTTTCAGAACATACCAGGACTCTGGATAATACGCGCCTAAGCAAGGGGCATTACTTTTAAAGTCACGCCCTCTGATGAGGCGTTAATACGTGGAAAACGACCTTGTACAGGCCGTGAATTCAAGAAATTGCAGGACATTAGATTTGGAGACAGGATCATGCATTAATAATCAAGGTTTCATATATAATCCGTTCTTAACATGCTTAAGTCATGATCTCGTAAAATTAACGCCTGTGTACAGGACGTTTCTTAATAAATTGACGACCGCAGTTATGGTCGTTTATTTTAAAATAGCGCCCTATTCCAGGGCGTTTCTTTCAAACAATTCAGAAAACACACCGAAACCATATATATATAGACCGTATGCATGCCATGCTTATATAATATCTTTCACTAATTTTATTTGGGCTACAGTATCTTGAGAAAACCTACCTTATGGTTTGATAATACTGATACTCTGTTTGGAACCTTCGTGGATGAAGAACCTTCGTTCTTCAGGAAGATATTGCCACAGCTACCTGTAAAGGAAGAGAAGATATCAATCTTCTTTACCTACGTAACCTGAAGGCAAGGGAAAAAGAAGAACTTTACCTATTCTTCGGCAACGATGGTGATGAAGACGATGATGATGAAGACCCTTTGTCTTCAAACACTAGAAGCAGCCACCTATATAGCAAAGACGATGAAGGATGGTTAAAACCTCCTCATGTGTTTATCAAAAGCAAGGAAAGGAAGAAGAACTGTTTGTTCTTCACGTACCTAGCAGCAGACGTTCGATCAAATGGGTTTTAGGGTTCGATCGAACATGTTATTTATAGGATTTTGAAGTCCTAACAAGAGTAGTGTTTGATTGAGGGTAATATATCCTTAATAGAGTCCTTTCTCTAATAGACACTTACTAGATTAGGTTAATCTTTCCTTGGATAAGTTCTAGGTTCGATCGGTTCACGAACTGAATTAACGCCTTAGGTCAGGGCGTGTATTCTTGAATTAACGCCTTAGGTCAGGGCGTGTATTCGTTAATTGACGCCTTGCTTTAGGGCGTTTCTTAAAAAGCGCCTTGAAAAAGGGCGTTTCTTTTTTTAAAACACGCCCAAGATAGAGGCGTTTCTTTTACTTACCCATTTGGTCGCGTGAGAACTGACGACCGTAGGTGTGGGCGTCCTTTCTTTATTCACGCCATGGGTAGAGGCGTTTCTTTATAAATTAACGCCTTAATAAGAGGCGTTATTTTTAATTTGTTTTATTTCGTCCAATTAACCCTATTCCTTTTATATATATTACTTCTGTAATATATATGTTTTAATTTATTTCAATTATTCATTTATTAGGGTTGCTACAGAAGGTATGCACGGACCTTGTGTACCCATGAGACACACAATAGCACCGACCTCATATGTTCATGTGAATAGTAAAATGCATGGGCTTTTTCTAACACATATGAAGACTAGCATTGACCTTCCATGTGCATGGACTTAACACATGCACCAACATTTCTGTACAAAAATTAACATATGCACAGATCTGAGATTAGGCAGAACATTACCTGATCTGACTGTGCATTGACCTTACCTGTCAATGATTTGACTTTGACTTGGGTTGATTTCCTTTTCATGACCCGTGAGTCATTCTTAAACATGTTCTGACAGTTTCTCATAATACATCAGGATTATATCATCAAGGATGTACATGTAAACATAATGAGACATAATAGTTGTCATCATCAAAACTCTAGAACCACAGGGGACACAACAATCTCCCCCCTTTTGATGATGGTAATATTATGAGTCATTGCAATAAATTCATCATGATAATTATGAAATATCATATGAAAATTCATGAACATTCACCATAGAATAGTTCAGTCAAAAATGAGCATGTAAAACACCATGTTTGCAACATCTGACAAGAGTTACAATTGATGATGCAAATGATGACTCACAAAAGTTTTCCCCCTTTGACAATATCAAAAAGAATGGAATGATCATTGACTGTTGAAGGAGATGATATAGGAGCTATTATGCAAACTGAGTTACTGTCATCTAAAACTCCCCCTTACAAGATACTCTCCTGAATGACAGAGCATGAGGGGTGGAATGAAATGAATGAACATTGAACCACAGGGACATGCAAAAATTCTCCCCCTTAGACGGACAGTGATTGGAATGAAGCATAGGACATAAAGAAGTCAACAGTTAGGTCTGAAATAATGGAGTCCAATTTGAGACAGCAAGCATTCAGAATGAATGAGAAAGGTTTTCAATAGGATATCAATTTCATAAATCTGATTAAATAGGTATTTCAAACTTTTCTATTATAGAGATTTATGAATGATTCTTCATTGACAAGTCAGATCAGAATATGATGTATGCAAGGCTTGTTCATAAGTTTTCTGTACTCATATCTGAAATCTGTTATCTTAATAAAAGTGAACCATGCTTTCATATAGAAAGTCTTGTTTAACCTTCTTCTTTCTTACTCACTTAATTTCAAAGATTCCCTTAAGAGATGCAATCAATAGTATTGAAGTTAATCACATATAAACCATTTGTTTCTGTCAAGGGTTCCAATAGAATTTTTCTTTTGCAAATATTTTCAAATGATACACTAGATCAGCAATAATTTTCATAACAATCTTCATGAGCACTTGAGTTTAGTACACCTTGTAACTAGAGGATACACGTTGTTTAGACGCCAGTATCCCTAAGCACTTGGAAGGACTAACTGTCATGCTTCATAAGAACATAGATAGTATTTACACTTCATGACATACTGCAAATCATTTCTTGGATGAGTGAGATGTATTTCTCAGTGTGCATGCCATTGCTCTGCCAGATTTTCAATCAATTTTTTTTTAAGCAGAGTTAACTATGACACTTCATGACATACCTCAACTCATTTCTTTGATGAGTGAGATGTGTTTCTCAGTGACCAAAGACATTGCTCTGACAAGATTTACCCTTAGACAAGTTACAGATTCTCAGATGTTTAAAAACAATACTAATTTCATACATATCAATCAAGGAATATCATGATTTCAAAAATTTTAGAATTCAGATGAGTTTAAAAGACAACGTGAAAATGTTGGTTAAAGTTTATTAAGACTAACTTAGATATTTTTAAGATATGTTCATAAACAAACACAAGACATACATGAAACTTCAACCGGTTGAAAATATCAGACATTCATAGTCCTATACAATAGAAGATTCCTCTTTAAGTTGTTTTCAGATTTATGATCAGGATATGCACAGAGAAATCTTTTTGAATTTTCAGGGAAGTCCGAATCATTTTAAGGAGCAGCCAATTCAACAGATACCAATGGATATGATGAGTGATAATGGCTGATAATAGTTGAAGCAGGAAGCTGAAATGTGTTGCATTTCACATTCATCACAGGGATTTAAACGAGATAGCAGTTCAAACTGAAGATGGGAAGTTCAGTTGATAGAAATGAGCTAGATAGACAGTTATGTGATCCATGGGTCAGATGCAATTTCAAGAATATGAATAATGCTCCCCCTAAATGTATGCATGAGCTAGCACTCAAGGTATGGAAACAAAGTCACATGAATGTATCATATGCATGACTAGACTGTTCTGGTTGAGGAGTTTTATCAACAAAATACAGAACATTTGCAATTAATGTCGACTCAAGGTGTCGACACTTCTAACAAGTAAATGCAAGTGCAGTGAGCTGAAAGCATGTAATATATGCAATGATCACATTGTTTCCTTGGTATACAACTCCCCCTGACACCATGCACTGCATGACTGAAGTCTAAGAATAATGGATGCAATGGAATTTATGTATGGAATTTTTTATGACATGTGCTCATGAACATTTAGACTGCTCTTCGTGCAACTCTGACATGGTTGTGTCCCTATGGTCATTTGAGTCATCCTGTGGTCACTTGGGTCATTCGACATCATCCTATGGTCATATGAGTTCTGTGGTATTCTTGGTTTTGATAATGGCTAAACACTATTAGTCATTGATATTTTCCACTCTCATGTGGGTGACACACGTGATGTTTTGTTCATGACAGATACGCCATTAAATGGACAAGGATATCAATGGAAATGGCAAAGGTGAAAGCTCAATGGTTGTGCCCTCACACACGGATCGACCTGCGCGGTCAGGTCGCGGGGGTCAAGGGGGCAGCGCCCCTTGCAGGGGTTTCCAAGGGCAAAGCCCCCGGAACAAAATTCTGATTATAGGAGCGATATAATCAACAGAAATCTTCAAGACTGTCAAGGGTGATGCCACAGACATGAACGGACTACTAAAGGAGTCAAGCGATGGAGCTAAAGCAGTTAACGAACTGACCCGGGAAAGCCCGGGGTCTGCCCAGCTGGCGGTCGACCGCCCCAGCCAGCAGCTCCCAGTCTGCACGAGTTTCAGTAGTGATCGACCGCCAGCCAGTAGCGATCGACCGGAATTCTCAGGGATCATCCGTTTGCAAGTTTTTCAGTAGCGGTCAACCGCCACCTACCTCCGGTCGACCGCAAGCCCCGATGCAGCCATGTTTGACTTCGATTTCCACCTCGAGGCCAGCCCCTTTCCTTGTATTTATTTAACCCCAAAGTCACCCAATCTTCCATAGATTGTGGATCTGGTCTGGGGGATGTCTAAGGACCATTCAAAGGTTATAAAACACATGCAAGAGGGTTAGAAACCCTAGTTGATCATTTGTGAATCCAAGGGAGATCAAAGGAGGCTACAAGGGTGAGAGGAGTTCGAGTACTGTAGCTGTGAACAGTACTCCGGGAAGAAGTTCTTCATCCATTCAAGGGATTCAAACCTAGATCTGAAGCCATCTCAACCTCCAAGGAAGCAAGAAGGAATCAAGGCTCTCAAGGGTGATCTAAACTGCATCAAACTCTTCATCAACTCAAGGAGATCAAAAGGAAGATCAAAGCTACATCCATAGTCTTCTTCATCAACTCAAGGAAGATCATCTCTCAAGGAAGAAGACACCATTGAAGCATCCAACTCAAGCTCCAACAATCTCAGATAAGATTTTTCTTCTTGAGCATATTCTATATCTTGTTTGATGATTAAGTGTTTTCATATTTATTCTTTTTCATTTCATACAAACGATTGAAACTGAAGATCGTCCCTACCGGTGGTTAGTAGGAAGGCAATCGAAAGTTATCTGATCTTCGGTGTTGACGTCCCTACCTGTGGTTAGTAGGAAGATAATCGGAGGTCTTTCCGATTTACGGTTCAGTGCGTGGCACTAGTGGAGCCTCACCGAATTTGGTGAGGGGTGGACGTAGGACTGGGGATTCAATCCGAACCACCTTAAAATCCTTTGTGTTGTGGTTTGATTGTGTGATTGATTTATTTTAGATGCATGCTTAGGTTCAATATCCATATTGTGAAATCATATTTCTAAGCAAATCGTTTTATACGTCGCTAAGCTTGTTGTATTCCGCTGTAATTATTTTTAACTAGCTATATAGAGGGTTGCATTGCGAAAAGAGGGGCAGATCTATTCACCCATCCCCTCTAGATCCGCTATCCACTACACAACAGACCTATGGTACCAGGCGGAGGACTTGGTCTAAAGACCACCTCACGCATAGCAAGAACTTCCAGACATAATTCATCTGCCCTTTAGTATCTCACTATTTATATACCAAGAGTCATGCATGACAATCCAATGCAGATGCAGTTCTATATGGATCTTAAGCTGACAATATGCTACTTATATGCAATTGTGAATACATGTGCATGTCAAATGTACAGGTGAACATTTTAAGCATGAGATATCGTGCAAGCAACAGATTCATTCAATTCAGCTTTTCAGTTTTATGATGTGTAATTCATTTTCAGTCAGTTTCAATCAATTCAGATTTCAGTATTCAAGCACCAATTTCAGTTGAATTGTTGCGCAGATAACACATCATATTCATTGAGAGATTTTAATGCCAAGCATAGATGCAAATGAGAAACTATATGCATGAAATTTTGATTAACAAATCAAACATGATATGCAACTATCTAAACAAAGTTATCAAAAGTTCAAATGTCTACCAGCAGAGGTGGGGTTTTACCAAACTTTGGATGCCTTGATTTATTTGACCCCCTTTTATTCCTCATCCCCAAGGCATACCTGCAAAGCACAGATCTCATTTTATTTTTCTAGGTACCCAAGACTTCTTGGCTCCTACATTGTTAGTAACACCTCTGATAGGTGCTTTCCACAATCTTTGAGCATGTAAGTCATCAGATTTCATTACATTACAATCACTCATGGAGTGTCCAAAGGCTCCACAGTAATGACATGAAATAGCAGATCTTGAGCTCTTCTTATGCACATTATCATAAGCATGGAATCTATGTGCATTAACATGAAAATTTCTGTTAATTGCATGAACATACTATTTTCCATATCGTGCAATCCAGCAGTCAGAGCCTCGGTGGCCATGTTTTCCACATTCAAAACATGTAGGAATCTTTCTTTTAAATGCAAATTTATTCCTACCAAAATCATTTCTGTCTGTAGGGAGATTGAAAATTTTAGAATTAAATTTTCTACCCTGAGCATGCCAGCATTCAATGGCCATGTGGCCTGTCTTTCCACAATTGAAACATGCAAAATATTTTCTATTTACAACAAATTTATTCCTATCAACATCATTATGGTTTGTAGGGGATTTAGCAGATTTGAAATGAACATCTCTCCCATGTTTGTGCCAACAACGAGATGTAATGTGGCATATCTTGCCACAGTGAAAGCAATGATTTCTCTTTTGTCTAAGTACATATTTTCTATCATGTGATTTTCTAGCATGCTTTGCATTTAGATCATCTTGTTCCATCAATCTACATTCATGCATCAAATGACCGAATCTATGACAGTAATGGCAAGAAGTTTTCTATTTGTATGCATGTGTATGTGTGTGGGTGGATAATTTTTGAACATCATGCAGTGAAGTGGCAGGAGCCTTTTTGTTCTTTTGTGGATCAGTTGGTTGTATGATTTTCTGAACCGTAAACTGAGAAATAGGTGGGTTCTGAGAAATGTGAGAAGTAGAGCTAGAAACAAAGGATGTCTGAATTTTATTTTCAAAATTCTTTTTATTTACAGGGTTATAGCCTAACCCCTCCTTCTAAAAATTTACCTTTGTTCCCAACAATTTGTTCAGATTATCTTGCCCACTAACAAATTTAGACAAGGAACTTTTCAAATCCTGAATTTTATTTTCAAGAGATGCAACGTGTATTTCATAACCTGCAATCTCTTGTTCACTGCAATTGACAGTTTCATTCAAAATTTTGTTGGCAATTTTGTATTCTTCGATCTCCTTTCTAAACTCATCAACCCTTTTAGATTCGTCTATAAAGACGGTTTTTCCTTTTTCCAATGTGAGAATCCTTTCAGACATAACATTATTTAATAGTTTCAATTTTTCAATTTCTTCTTTAAGCTTATCGTTCTGAACTAATTCATTTATTAGAATTTGATCATCTGAATTGGCTTCCTCTCTCCTTTTAAATTCAGAAGTTTCCTTCATATCTTTTTAAAGTTTTTCAATATTTCTTTGCAACTCCCTATTTACAGATATAACAACATCAAATTTCTCAGCAAGTAGGTTCTTCCCTAGTCTGGGTTTCTCACATTTTCCTTCATTCTCAATGACAGATTTTCTGAGAGACTCATTTTCAGATTTGAGTTTGTTCAGTTCTGAGTTAGCAAGTTCAAGATCTTCTAGTGATTTTTTATTCTGAACAGGATCATTAGCACAGAACTGATTATCACTAGCTGAGCTAAGCTTCTCTTCTAGATTAGAGATCTCATTTGTAAGTTCTTGATTTTTAGTTTTTAACAATTCAATTTGTTTCTTAAGCTTTTGATTATCAGACAAACAAGCATCATGAGATTGTTTCAATTCCATACATTTTTCACAAGAAGAATTTGAACTATCCAATCCAGTCCTCTTTTTCAATTTTTTATATTATTTTTTCAACTTGTCATGTGACTCTAATAAGTCAGCATATGCATTCTCCCAGTCATCTATAGTAAAGTTATCAAAAGGGTTTACCTCATCATCATCCTCTTCTTCATTTTGGCTGCCACTTTGATTACTTCCGTTAGCCATCATATAACTGTCCTCATTTCTCCTGTGAGCTAGCTTCAGCTTATCCAGAATGTCCTTAGCGGACCAGTAATCATTAAAGGAAGAGTGGAAAGCTCTGTGAGTGGCTGCTTTCATTGTTTCCAAGGCTTTCTGATTTTCTGCATGCTTCGATCTGTGACTGTCAGTCCATTTGGACTTTTTCTTTGGTAATTTGTGAGGACCATGTGAAATTAATTTCCACATATTTGGATCACTTTGTTTAACATAGGTATGCAGGCTATTAAGCCACAACCTAAAATCGGTACCATTGAAAACCGGTGGATGAGCCATGGAAATCGGTTCAAGAGTAAATCAAGCAATAGACAAGCCCAAATAGAACTGCACCTAAAAATATGATAGCAGGATCCTCTGCAGATCATTGGATCTGATGAATCAGAGACCCGCTCTGACACCACTTGTTGGGGTTCAAGACACGGATTCAGAGGGGGGTGAATGAATCCCCTTTAAAAAAACTATTACGGAAATAAAATAATGCCAACTAAGCAACACTTAGTCACCAACCTGGTCAACCAATCAAACTTATAACTCAATGAAGAAGATGATAACAGTAGATAAGAGCAAAGGCACGCAAGCTCACTGAACAAACCAAATAACGTTGTAGGCTAATAAATGAGTCAAGTGAGACAACCATCAACCATATAGCGCTCATGAAACATCCTACGAAGGGTGGTAGAAGATATGGAGTAGAAGGCAAAAGTAAACCATAGAACACTAGGATTTTTAGGTGGTTCGGCCAGACCTCCAGTCTGCCTACGTCCACCCCTCACTCCAAGCCGGAGTGAGGCTTCCCTTGCAAACGCAAGAACATCAGACTCAGTCTGCAATAGACGCTTCCTAACAGCTTGACAAACCAAGGGAGACAAATCCCTCAAATCAAGTTCTGCAACCCACAGAATCTTGGCACCTAGACTTGCTACCCACAAGACCAGAACCGGAGACGAATGTCCCTTCCTCCAAACCGGAGGGGAACCATAAGTGACACCTAGTCACTAGCAAACGAGAGGTCGCAGACCTCTCTTCCTCCATACCAGAGGGAACCCACAAGTGTCACCCAGCCACCAGCAAACTAGAGGACCAATCCTCTCTTCCTCCAGACCGGAGAGAAACCCACAAGTAGCACACCACTACTTGCAATCGGAGACTACGTCTCCCTTCTCCTGAGTCCACAGGAGGAACCCGAACCCACAACATAGTATCGGAAGAACACGAAGGAAATGCAAAAGGGGCAACCAAAAAATCAAAAGGAAAAGCAAAAATAGTAAGCTCCAATGAGCATAGTCGTTCTGGATTTGATCCACGAACACACTAAACAGGTCTTAAGAATGAATGACTGCAAGCTCTCTCCCTTATTCCTTTCACGATCTCTTCCTCTAGGCTCTCTCTTCCTCTAGGCTCTCTCTTCTCACTTCTCAGCTCTCTCGCTCTCTGGCGACTCCTTCTTCTTCTTCTTTTCAGTATCAGGCTCACTCTTCTTTCTTCTGATCTTTTCTCTGGCGGCACCTCTTCCAGCACCAGCACTCTTCTTCGAAGGGTAATGCAGCTTTATATAAGAACAGGGCTTCGTATGGATCAACCAACAAAACCCTATTAAAATTCCATTGGTCCACGTGTTAGGGAATAGAAGCTTCCTTTCCTCGGATCACGTGCCCATCATTTCTCCTTTATCCATGAGCCAGCCTTCTGCCTTTTTAGAGGTCACGTGCCTCCTCTGCTAACCTGATTGTTCCCTGTAAAAAGAAAAGATAGAGTACAGTTTATGCCTTGAGTTCTTTAGGAATGCATAGACTATATAGTGTATCGAAAACCTTGTAAAGACTTGCACATACAGTGTTTTGCAAAAGGCAAAGCTTGCACCGAGTTGAATGTTGCACGGGCCTTGTATAGCACAAGGCATAAGTGCACAGACCCATATATGCACAGACCTCGTATGCACGATGCAAAGACTTGCACCGACCTAATGAATGCATGCAACCTGGCATGTGCGTGAGACACAAAATGAGACGCAAGTGCAAGAGACAAAGGACCATAAGTGCATGAGACACAGACACGGTCGCAGATGTGCATGAGACGCTAACAGAGACGCAAGATCAAAAATAGCACCGACCTCAGTATGAACAACGAAGACATGCACCGACCGTGTATATGCTTTGGATGAAAACTGCACTGACCTACATGCGTGCGCATGACAAGAATGTGCACCGACTTGACATCTGCACCGACCCATGCATGCGCAAGGCAAACTATGCCACGACGTTGATATCCATAAGCACAACATGCACATACTTTATAGGATGCGTGCACCAACAAAAATTGCACTGACCTTCTAACTATCTCTGACTTGTTATGTGAGCTACAGGAATTAGCACGGACCTATGCATGCAACACAAAAGATTGCACCGACTTTGCATGAGCAAGCTATAGGAAATAGCACGGACCTATGCGTGCCAACGCATGCACCGACCTGTGTGAGCCAAAGCTTGCACCGACCTGTGTGTGCATTAGACGTAGCATGAGACGTAGACTGTACCGTCCTACATGCCCAAAACCTGCACTGACTTTACATGCTACCAGCTAGGAATTAACACCGTCTTAATTGTGCAATGTGCACAGACATGCTATGAAGACCCAAATGTGCACAGACCTGGTATGCACTACCTCCAGACAAAACTTGCACAGACCTTGTGATATGCAAGCTAACACAGACTATATGCATGCTAGCATGAAATGCACGAGACAACTCTTACACCTACCTGGTGTAACATCAAACACAAACTGCACAGACTGTCATGCACGATCAGAACCTGCACCGACTTCAGTAGGCAGGATGAAGGTATGCACGGACCTTGTGTCAAAATCGCTACCAGGCATGAGGATAAGGTTTGACCGGGTCAGCTTCAAAGGAATGGGGCGCAGGATGAAAGCGGTCCTCATGGGACCGCTACCAAGTGATAGCGGCCTAGGGAGAACCGCTATAATCAGAATGCATGCCAAGGGAAAATTGACTCCAAACATACCCCGTCCAGGGAGTAAGAAGCTTGGTAATGCATAGATATACTCAAAACACCATCAAGGAAATACTTCAAAACAATGGATAGCTCGGGACATCATCAAGGGGATAAGAAAAGGACTCAACTTGTAGGCATAAAACGGGTGTCAACAGATGCCCCTCCTTGAAGTCCGCTTTGCAAGGGAGCGAGCGGAGGCGACATGGAGGCGAAGTGGAAAGGAGATGGAGCGAAGGTAACAGCGACGTGAAACGGAGATGATGTGGATATGAAGCGAAGATAACTGATAAGCGGGCCGCAAGGCAAAAGACACCCGTTACAACCGACAAGCGACAGGAATTCTCCCTGAAAATGCCGAACTAACCACCAGGACTGGATGACAAGAATGATACGTGTCTGGAGAACTAAACTAGTAGGAAACACGACCAGGCCCATCGGGGACACAATCCGCAAACGATGAGGGGGTCGGAATGAAACATAATGTAAAAAAGCAGAAAAAGCAACCGGGATAAAAATCCAGACAGGGATCATGCCAGCCAACCAAACTAGGCGGGTAGTTCAACGAAATCGTTCAAATTCAGAGTGGAACGAGATTCTCTTATCCAAGGAACTTAAGTGCAACTAGCCATTGCATAGGAGAAACTCTTGAAAGGATCACGAGGTGTAAATGCTCAAAAGATGACATGATGCATGCTGGGCTAAAATAAAGAAATCATTAAAACGAACGCAAAGAAAACATAAAATAGAAAATACTCAAGGATAACATTGCTAGCCTAGGGATAATCAAGGTCAAGTTACCATCTGCAACCACGGCATGCAGGATGGAACCATCCTCCCCGGGTTTTTCCCAACCTAGCGGCCTATCCGGAGGTTAAACGCGTGAACCTAGATCATCATTGTTTTTGTTGTAGGGGAACATCAGATCCGGGAACACGCGAAAAACCAACTGGCCCTTGAGATTATAATATAATACCATATAATAATGCAATAAAGAGGAGGGATAGAAAACCATACCTGACTCACCTGTCAAGCGGAACGGCATTTTTTCTATTTTTTTTTCAAATATTCAAATTTTTATGGCTTTTTCAAGGTGAGCAAATTATGAGCAAATAGACATGAACAAAGTAGAACATAATGCCAAAAGCAAACGGTATATAATGTAACGAGCCAACTTCACCATAATGATAAAGCAAACAAGGTGTACGTGTGATCATGGAAGAACAAACATCACCGAAGAGAAGCTATATTACCAAGCAGAGACCAGGCAAGTAAATAAACCATCATAAGGGCCTTATGACGAAGGCGGTCCTCTCAAAGCCGCTATCATATAGTAGCGGTCTTTGACAGACCGCTACCTAACAGCCAAATTTTAAAAAAACAACGGCCGCCCCTTCGGCGGCCACTTCATTCCCTCCTTTTCTATTTCGCAAACACCGACCCCATACTTCTCCCCCAACTCTCCTTTCCTCCCCAGCCTCCCCTGCCAACCGGAGAGATGCCGAAGAAGCAACTCACACACCGCTTCCTCCGGAGGATCATGGAGGCGGACGTGGGCGCTTCGTCCTCCACGGAGCCACCGGCGGGAGGCGAACAACCACCACCGGTCCTGGAGGAAGAAATCCCTCCCGTCGCTCCCGAAGATCCCGACGAGGCCGCCGAAGAGGACGACGAAGGAATCGAGGGGGACGGCGAGGAAAAATGAGCCCCGGGAGCGCCACCGTCCGAGGTAAGCCCCCACGGCCCAAAACTCCTCTTTTGCCCCTTTAATTTTAATTTATCTTGTTGCATGCAGTTAGAACGGGATCTAAGATCCCCAAATGATAGAATGTATGGCTAAAAAGCCCATAAGGACAAGGCTAGAAATGGGGAAGGCCCGGCCCGTCATGGCGAACAGGTCGCGGTCAACCAGTAGCCGCGACCTGTAGTAGCGGTTCCTTGAGGACCGCGACCATCCCAGACCCCCATTTGAATTCAAAAATCCAATTTCTTCCTATCTAGAAATGTTTATGTGAATTATGCTGATCCTTAAACGGTGAAATGCCTTTGCAGGGGAAGAGCCGGACCAGGATCTCGTGGTTACAGGTTACAGCGGTGTACCTTGCCTTGCCTGAGTTTCAGCGGGTCAGGTTGGCGGCGATGGGATTTGCGGAGTTCTTGAGGGTGGAGGTACTTCGGACTGACGCCGCACTGCTGCTAGCACTACAGGACAGATGGGATCCGATCAGCAAGGCCTTCCTATTCCCGTGGGGACACATGATCCCTACACTCGAGGATATAGCACGGATTACGGGACTCCGAGTGCACGGGGCACCAGTGAGCGGCTTCACCCACTCAGACTACCGGGAGCAGGCACAGCAGCTGCTAGGGCTGGAGCTAGATAGACCGGGACGGCCGTCGTCCCTACTGCCACGAGGCAGACTGCAGGACAGCCTGGGCCTGAGAGGCATCGGGATCTCAGTCGGGGAGCTACCCGAGCAGCACCTGGAGAGACTGAGGGACCGAGCGAGGGGGAGAGTGTCCGCCGAGCCAGGACCCGAGGCAGATAGAGTACTGAGGAGGTTCTTGGTGTTTCTGTTTGGGTGGCTACTTTTTGCCACGAGAGGGGATGCGGTGAGCTGCCGGTTGCTACCACTACTGGAGGACCTCGAGGGCGTGGGATCATACGCCTGGGGCGCGGCCGTGCTAGCTTTTCTGTTCGACTCCCTCGGCACTACTACCCGCCAGACGATGCTTGGCGGCTTCGCTCCATTTCTCCAGGTATGATCTCAATGTGAATGCCCTAAATTTGAATGCTTATGCTTATATGATTATCTGACTAATGCATGTGTGGAATGCAGGTGTGGGCCTATCTCTACTTGCCTCACCTCAGTAGAGGGCTAGAGGCTCATGCAGACTGTCTACCTATCGCGAGGCGATGGGTGACTAGGCGGGACACGGGATCGCTCAAACGCCAGGTGCGGGCGATTCAGGATGACATCGATTCTCTTCCCTATGCATCGGTGAGTTCTAAACTTTAAACTTAAGATGCAAATGTTGAAACACATGCTGACCTTGACTCCTTCTACAGGTTCGTTGGACACCTTACCGAGATGCGGGATTCGAGGGCCAGCCTTGGGTGGAGGTGGCGCTGGTTTACTCAGGCCGAGATATCTGGCTACACTGCATGAACGTGGTGGAGCCACTCCACTATCGCCTGATCATGAGGACTCGGGGAGTGCATCAGCCGAACGTGGCGTTCCCGGCCCGGGAGAGCGCCGAGGAGGAGCCTGTGGGGTGACACTCACGCGGGCTGGTTGGCTCGGTGGACTGGATCGCCCGAGCGGAGGAGCAGATCCGGGACTGGGTGCGTCGCGGACATGAGGTACGGGCCAGAGCTGACACGGACGAGGCCTACCTGAAGGCCTACGCACGACGCTACGGGGATCATGTCTTCCATGGCACTCGACAACCGGTAAGAATCTCTGGACCTAGTGCTTTATCCATTATGCTGACATGCTGACATGTTAATGCTTCTAAAATGCAGCTTGACCCCGACGGACGCATTGCAGAGCTCCAGGGTTTGCTCCACTCGACTGTGCAGCAGCGGGATGAGCTTCAGCGCTCCCTGGATCTCCTGGTGAGCCTTTACTGCTTTCTAGACTTAGAAAATGCGATCATGCTATGAGACTTATAAGATTGACTGACTTAATGTGCAGCGTGTCGAGGGAGCCCAGCGCCATGGCTCAGATGCCCCTTCTTCCTCCGCACAGACACCAGCAGACCGGGCCCAGAGGGATGCTGAGTTCGCCAGGGTGACTGCAGGGGCTGAGGAGGCCGAGACCGCACTTGCCGAGAGGGTGAGTGACACAACCTTCTTTCAATGATCCTGTCTATGGATTGGCTATTCACTAATGAACTTAAAATGCAGGCCAAAGAGCTGGAGGCAGCGATGCAGGAGATGGCCCGGCTACGGGAGGAGGCGACGGTAGCGGGCCGCTACCGCGAGGAGGCAGAGAAGTCCCGGCAGCAGGTCCACGACCTCAAGATCGAGCTACGGGCCCTGGAGCGGGCATTTCGCATGATGGGGCGAGGCCCTGAGCAGAGTGCGTCCCAGGGTGGCGCACATAGTGGTTCCGTCCGGGACTACTTTACGGGTTCCTCCGGCCGTCGGAGGAATGAGGACGAGGAGAGGCGCCGACGCCGAGAGGAGGGTAGCACAGCCATGGGTCCTCCGGAGAAGAGGCGAGAGGGCGGGGGTGAGAGTGAGGGACCTGGCGAGGGCCAGGCTTGATTATGCCTTGTTGTTTCTGTTTTGATTTTGTTTGCACCACACGTGTACATATATATATAATGCCATGAGTTTTGTTTTAAATGACTGTGAATGTTTGTTCTACCAATCTATAAATGCTTTACACAATCGACGCAAGAAGAAGAGAGCAAGTGGTGCGAGGATGAGACACGACTAAAAGGGGAAGTAGTATGCAGGCTCAGCCAAAATAGTCGCGGTTCCAGTACAACTGTGACAAAAGGTAGCGGTCGCACGACCAACCGCATCCTGAAGAATGTAAGTATGCTCAACCAAGGCAGACGCAATGTTATACAACAGGGGGCACATGCACGACCAACATATTCGTGGGACAAAATAACTCATGCAGGACAAAGATGTGGCAAATACACTCCTCAATCGAAACTTAAGATCAGCATGAAGCGGAACCGCCAGGTTCATGATCGTGAGGTATAGCCATCTCATGTAGATGTGATCAGAGGAAGCAAGAATTTGAGGAGGACATAAGCTTCAGAACAGATTGAGAGACATGAGTTGAATGAGAGAATAGGCCAAAGATGTGGATAGGAGATGGAGCGAAAAGATATAGCGAGGAGTGGCTGGGTACTTGCAACCTGCACACTTAGCAAACAGATTACGTATCTGTCCTTAAAACAAATACAAATGCATGAAAGAGACACATTTTTTTTGGATTTTCGTAATCTTTTTGATGATTTTTTTTCTCTTTTTTTTTACTTTTCAATAGTATTTCATTTTTATGGATTTTTTTTGAAGTATTTTGTTTTTTTTTATTTTTGATAATATTTTATTTTTTGAAATTTTGAAGTGTTTAATAAAAAAAAAATTTGGATTTTTGACAATATTTGATTTTTTTGAAATTTTGAAGTATTTGATTTGTTTGAAGTTTTGATAATATTTGATTTTTTTTTTGAAATTTTGTCATAGAAATCCGCAGCACCTAAAGGCGGGCTCAAATTACCGGCCAGGGATCATCGTCCCTACCCCTTTTATTAAAGACTTCCCGTAAGCAGGGCGTGCATGTAAGGGTAGCTCACCATAACCAACTATTTCTAAAGAACGGCGCCCCTACTAAGGCCATAATCGGGATACAACCTAGCCTAAGAGGGAGAAGCAGAAGAAAAACTGGAGACAAGCTTCGTACAGGATGGGAGATATCAAGGCTCGAATTCCTTCAAGGGCACTACCCCTCAAAAAGTAGGTCTGTTGCGCCGGGGCTTGTGTCTTTGATTTTTAGACCCATATTTATCAGGCACGCGTGCGACCGGGCTCATGACGTCCCGCGGGGAACTATACTGCCACTCTTGTCATGCCTTTCAATCATAATTTTGCATTGATTCATTTTTTCATTTTGGTAGCCCTTATTGGCCAGATATAGCATGAAAGCTCATTTTTGAGGGTCAAGACTGCCCCTATTTGAGACCTCTCTCGTATTGGGGAGCGCCTAAGTTGGTCATCTTATCCATCCATCTCTTGCCCCTGCACTTGGCCGAGCAGAGAAAAGAAAAGACCTTTGTGCATACCCAAAGTATGGCCAAAGTAGCAACGTTGTTGCACTAGAGGGGTCGGCTATGGCTCACCGTGAAGTGTGTAAAAAACCCATGCCTAAAGGTCACCCTTAACAATCGGGGAAAGAAACTAGACTCCCAGTGTAGAGCTATCACCAGCCTAAGGATGCTGCAGAAGATAACCTTTTTTATTTGACACAAAGACTCCTAAAGCCACTCAATCATGTTAAGGAATTAACATTATAGTCACGTGCAAAAACAATAAAAATAATGGAAATGAAAGCATGTTTCTTTGCTCAAAATAAAGATACCTTTGCAAATCCATGGCGTGGAAACCGACATCCTTAAGCGATCTCGATCATTAAGCTTTAAGGAGCGCGAGTAGCTTTGTATCCCTTGCTTGCCAGGATAAAGGATGAAAGGAGAGCAAAGGATTGGATTCCTCGACATAGAGGAGTGGCAGACATCATACTGGACGAAGAAGGGATAAAAAGGAAGAGAGACGAGGGCTAGAACTCCCTCGTTAAGGCATTAAGGCCCTGATAACAAGGAACCCGATACAGAATAAACAGGGATTAACTGAGATCAAGGTGGGCTAAAGCCTCGAAAACAGCAAGAAAAAGGGTAATGACCTTGAAAGGGTGAGCCAGAAAGAACAGAAAGACGTCGAAAAGATAACTGTGAAGACAAGAAAGAAGGATAATGATCATCCGACGTGGTCAGAGAAGAGGAATAGCGATCACCCGACAGAGGCGGGGAAGAGAATGTATGAACACCCGACAAGGTCGGGGAAAAGAAATGGTAACCACCCGACAAAATCGGGGAAGGATCAGAAAAATCACCCGACAAGGTCGGGGGAACGAGCGCAAAGGATTCCTAACAAGGTCGGGGGAAAGAGACGAGCAGTGAAATCCGGACATGTCCGGGAAGAAAAACTAGAAGATGCCCCTGACTCAGGGGAAGAGGAAGACATAGGCCGAGGCCTAGAATGGTGAGGATAGGAAAAGATGGTGGAAATATGGCCAGGTGGTGGAAGGTACACCACCCACGGATAAGAACTGAGCAATAGAAAAGATGAATGGATGGAAGAAGGAGATGAGGCAGTGGACCCCTGAGTGCACAACTGACGGCCCTTGAACTTACGTCACCGCCTCTTCTTAGCCGCAATCTTCTTGACACAACGCCGCCTGGCGCGGGCTCGGCTTCTCGGGCTCCTCAATCTGTAATGTCTTCTCAAATAGCGGGCCCACCTAGCAGATGGCCTGGCCCGGTCATGAATATGCAGCTTCATTGGGGCGGCTGCCCCTAGACCCCCAGTGCTAACAAGATGCAGACATTCTTGGGCAAACAACTTCTCAACTGAATGAATATCATGAAGCCACAGAGTTTTGTCTCTTGGCACTAGAACATAGAGGTTCGGCAACTCCACTCGGCAATCAGGCTCGAAGCATAACTCCCGTACTAGAAGAGCAGGACAAAGCTGAGAGAGATCAATACGCGGCGTTGACGTGGCCGGCATGCTAATAAATTGAGGGAGGTTGCACAGCAAGTGCAGAATGTCCTTGGAAAGTGCAGAAGATGCAGCCAATTGCCCCTTGAATAGGGAATCCATCAGGCTCCGGGCGGCCGTATGGGTTAGCATAATCCGAGTAGAGAACCCCTCTCGGCCATTGAACTGAACATCAATCAAGCAAGGAGAAATAACAGCATCGATAGTGAATCCCCCGGCGAGCGATGAGATTACCATCAGCCTCGCTCGTGAAGAAACTGGCACTAGTGCGAGTGAACTCTTCTTTGCAACCATTTCTGAAAATGCAGGCTCATTATCCCGAAAATAGCCAGGGACCAGGACCCAGATTGGCATGCGGTAAATGACAACTTGAATCTTGAAATGCACAATCGAAACCTGGCTCGGCTCATTATCTCCCTGGGGACCAGACCCAAGGGGCACCAAAGGTAGCGTGTACCTGCTCTGCGAAGTGGGAAGTGGTAGAGGAAGGTTAGAAGGAGGAGGTTTGAAGGGCGCGGGTGGCGATGGTGCAAGTGATGGGGGAATAATGATGATGACGGGCATGGGTGGAGGTAAAGGCAAAAGTGGAGGTGTGGGTTTGGGCTCGGCCTGCTCGGGCTCAGAGGATGATGGCGAAAGGGGGAGTGAAGGAAGTGGTGGCGGCGGTGGCAAAGGTGATGAGGGTGGAAAAGGGAGTGATGTGGTTGATGAAGACGGTGAAGGTGAAGGGGATGGAGGTGAAGGTAAGGGTGGGGAAGAAGGAGGAGAGGAAGGTAGTGGCATAGTGGGGGAAGAGGCAGGTGGTGGCGCTCTTCGACGTATCTTCACGACTCGTCGAGAGGCGTTGGGGATAGGTGTGGTGGTGGAAACGGAGGGTGAAAGAGAGGTTGCCCAAGCGGAGGCTGGGGTAGGTAAAGGTTGTGGAGGAGATGGGATGGAGGAAGAAGTAGGTAACGGAGCAGGTATCTTATTAACTAAAGAAACACCAGGGTGCCCCTGGTCTTGAAGTGGGGACGGTTGCCTAGGCGGCACGGCTTGCTGCTGCTGCTGCTTGCTGCTGAGATCCAAAATAACTTGGCGTATGACAGCCCAATCAATCATCCTCTTGTCTTCCAAGCTGTAAATAAACTCCCGGAACTCAGGACAGTCCTCAATCAAATGCCCCTGCTGACGGTGGAATTCACAGAACTGGATCAAATTCCCGACTGTGGGTCGACAAGGCACAACCGGAGGGAGCTGCAACGCATGGGTGGCCATCAAAGCCCTGAAAATGTTTGTGAAAGATTCTGGCAACGGCGGAGAAGGAGCCCGCTTCGGGTACGGTGGGTGTCGAGGGATATGGGAAGGTGATAGAGAAGGTTGCGGGGGTGGAAGCGGAGGTTGCGTAGGTAATGGCGCATGGCTAAGGGAGGGATTCAGTGAAGGCATATACGGAGCAGAAGGAGGGGGGATACAGACGGCATCCACTTGCTCGGGATGTGGTGTTTTCTTGACCGGAGGTGGGGGTTCATGCGGGTATGAGGAGGCGCAAGGCTGACTTGTGGAGGGTCGGTATATGGAGGGGTAGGGATATGTGGAGACACACGGGTGCGAGGGAGTCGCAAGCCGATTCATGAAAGGATATGTAGTAGAGGGCTGACTTACGGAGGGTGATGGATAGGAAGCGGGCGTGGAAGGTGGAGGGAATTCGGGTCAAGGGAACTTGGGAGTTATTGGCTAATAAAGCGGGCTTGGCTGTAAAGCTGCTGCCAGGAGGTGATATCATTCAGGGCTAAGATGCATCTGAGCTTGGGCGTTGTATTAGAAATGACCATCTTGATCTGCTCGCCCTCCGGAATATGCCCCGGGACTTGCGCGGCTAGGCGACGCCAGCGGTCGGCAAAGGTCAAGAATTCTTCGTCAGACTTCATCTTCTCTTGGGCCAAGTCAACCATGGAATACCTGGGCCCGACCTGGTCCTGATATAGCTGAATGAATCTTACTTGAACAGCTTGAAAACTCATCATCTGCTCCTGTGGTAGCGTGAGGAACCAATCCTTGGCCGGGCCCTCTAAAGTTAGGCCGAATAAATAGGCCATCAAGTGTTGATCATGTTGGAACTGGGCCGACTCATATAGGAACTCCTTCAAATGCACATAGGGGTCACCAATTCCACCATAGCAACGATAAGCCAGAATCTGTGAACGTGGTGGAAGCCGAAGACCTTGAAATGCAAGTGGAATATCCGAAGAAGTTTGAGGATTAATTCGGCATTGCAATTCATCAAGCTGGCGTTGGGCCTGAGCGAACATCTCCTCGGTAGGAAGAGTCCGGGGAGGATGTGGGCCAGCCTGAGCAAGAGATGATGAATTTAGACCAGGACAATATTGATGGGCCGGATAAGGGGATCCGACCTGAGAATAAGGAAAGCCCGCTCCAGGCATGGAGGAATACATGGGCCTGGAAGGATTATGAAGGTGGGGATGAGAACCGATTGGGCCAACAGCAGCACGGGCGGGGCAAGAAGGCCCGTTAGAAGAATAGGGTCCAACGGAGGAATAAGGAGATGGGCCCGCATGGGAAGAGGAGTCCACACGGGGGTAAAAGGGTGGAGAAGTATAGGAATAAGGCATGGGGGAGAAATGCTCCATGGGGATGGAGACTTTATACAGTGAATTTCAAATAAATACAAGGAGGGACATGGGCCTAGGACGGATGCGACTAGATGGAGACAGACCGGGGTGAACTAGACCAGATGAACCTAATCTGCCAAAATAATGCAAATGATAATACCACAACATACAAAGGAGGGGAGAGATGAGAAAAGAATTAGCCAATTATCCAATCAAGTTTCAGATGATGCGCGAGAATTTTTATAAGTTCCCTTTTAGGACCTTAGCGGATTAATTAAAATGTGAATTCACTCAACACAAGGTACCTAAACAGGGTGAGAATGGAGAACTGACAGACTCTAAAGGACTCTCTCTCTCATGAATGCAGACCCTAGACTGGGGATGACAACGGTACAACCTGCCCGGCATCCGCGTGGGAATCCACGGCTCACGGGGGCTTACGGAGGCCCTCGGCAAGGTCCCTAGTCGGCTCCAAGGAATATGGAGACGAGAGGAAACCCTACCTCGGTAGGAATGCAACTACTATGGAAACAGATGGATGCCCCTATGCGCACCGGAGTGCATGCAAATTCTGACCTAAAAGACTAGTAATCAAGATGAAAACAATAACATAAACAGTTACTTCAACAGAAAGGGGAACAAACAGCACTCAGGGCCCTTAAATGGAGTGAAACAATGGGCTGCAGAGAAGGACCTCGGGTGCGTATCTGGGCGAACAGTAGCGGTCCTGTGATGACCGCTAACACCTGTAAGCGGTCGACGCAGGACCGCGTTATGTCAGGAAGCAGAAAGTGGCCAAACAGGAGCAGAAACCCCGGAGGGAGGCCCGAGCAGTAAACCATATGTCAGAGGAAATAACCATAACAATAATGAGAACAACGTGCAAATGCCCGGACAGCATAAAATAACACTCCAGAACGTAACACATAATGATCTATGGCAGAAGGTTTTGGAGTGCGCACCTGAGTAACCTGTAGCGGTCCTCTGATGACCGCTACAAGACGTAAGCGGCTGGCAGCAGACCGCTTCTACGCCAGAGCACAGAAAACACCCAGAACAGGAACGGGAAACCCCACAGAGGTTCTTAACAACGGCAAGAAATAGTAAAAAGTAGGTGATACAGTACACAGCACGATTGGCAGTGGCGTCCCACCGTGATCGCCAAAAAAGGGGTGTAGATATATAAATGTTTCAATCAAGCGACATCCCCTAACTAAATAATGTAAGCATACAGATAGACATGAACTTGCATGAAACACAGAGGGGGACGAGGAGTAGAGAACTGACCGTGATCGCCACCAAGACTAATACCTCAGGAAGACCGAGCTACGAGCCTTGGAAAGGAGAAGGATAGCGGCACTCGCAAGCGGGATGCTGAAAGGTGAAGGCGGTTGGTCGCACATCCGCTACCTGATGAAGGCGGTTCGCCCCAGACCGCTAACATCACCCAGAAACGTGGGCTGTGGGTTCGATCCTCCCTCTCTCTCAGCCGGCCAAGAGAGAGGGGCCTCGTGCTGAATGTACTGTAAACCTGCAAGGAAGGATGAAGACACAAAGAAAACAAACCCAATTTGATCTACAAGTAGTACAATATCTATCAAACTATAATAATTAAAACGCATAACAAGGGGGGCAAGTACCTGGGGGTTGGTGATTTTTAACCCCTGTGGGGCGTGATAAACAGTGGGAGGGATGTTTAAACATGCAACGAATGACTAGAACGTGATAGAACAACACGAGACAATGCAAGAATAGTGATGCAATGTGAAGAAAAGGAATGAATGAAGGAGGGTTTGAACACTAGGGTATAGATACTCCCTGGACCGGAGGATGCTTAGAACGTGAACAGCATGGTCCCTTGGCAGAAGATCACTCCCCGGACTGGCAGAGTTTCGGCGTGAATCCCCCAAAGTCCCCCCGAAGTGAGGAAGAAGCCAACCCTTATATATCCATCCCTTAGAAACCCTAGGTCGAGTTGGGGTTCCCCGGGGCGAATTCCAGAGTTTTCCAAAGGATAAACTCATGAAAAATCGAAGAATAATCATCCCAGAGAGTCCACCCCCCGTCCGGGGCCGTAACTCTCTCGAAGGTAGAGTCCTACGACATCCCCGGGCGAAGAAAACGGAGCTTCGGACGGAACTGGGCTTGGGTGGCGAACGCGGTCTATCGCACGACCGCTACCAATGGAAACGGTCGGGTCAAAATCGCTACCAGGCATGAGGATAAGGTTTGACCGGGTCAGCTTCAAAGGAATGGGGCGCAGGATGAAAGCGGTCCTCATGGGACCGTTACCAAGTGATAGCAGCCTAGGGAGAACCACTATAATCAGAATGCATGCCAAGGGAAAATTGACTCCAAACATACCCCGTCCAGGGAGTAAGAAGCTTGGTAATGCATAGATATACTCAAAACACCATCAAGGAAATACTTCAAAACAATGGATAGCTCGGGACATCATCAAGGGGATAAGAAAAGGACTCAACTTGTACGCATAAAATGGGTGTCAATAGTAGTGCACATCAAATCGTCCCTGACGTCCCTGCCCCGGCATCAGGAATTGCTCTGGCTCCCGGCGGTAGTAAAAGTCCCACCAGGCCGTTGCAAGTAGGTGGGTATCCCTGCCCTTGTACTGTCTGCCCGTCAGAGGGAACTCCTTGTTCGGCGGAATCCCCTGGTCGTACCCGAAGTTCCTGGCAAAGCAATGCGGGTAGTACGGCTCCAAGGAACTCGTCGCCGACCGGTGCAACATCAACATGGCTACTCGGGTGCTCAATCTCCACTCACTCCACGGTCCCACATCGGCCGCCCCCTGACTGGGGTGGGCGCTGGCCTCCCCTCAACCTGAAGCCCCCAGAAAGAGGCCAGAGTCCCTCGCTGCGTTGTCGAAGGGTAGTCCCTCCTCGCCCCGGGCGGGGAGGTAACATAGGGCCCTCCTTGCCCCCTCAAGCTGCTCCTCTTTATCCCCATCCGGCTGCCCAGTGAAACCAAATAGAAGCGGTGCTGTCGGGTTCACCACGATACCTCGCGTCACTAGCCCCGGGAACAGCAACCCGGCCCACACGCTAAGATAGTGGGTCGGCAAGAGTATACTCTTCTCCCTCGGTGCTGAGTGTGCCGCCAGAACTGAAAGTCCCTAGTAGATGTTGGCCAGTGCAGCGGGAGCTAGAGCTATCAGTCTCCCCTCAGCCAACAAGCAAGCCAGCCACAACAACTCAGCTCTCAACAGATCGTCCTCTCCATGGGGAACTACAAAAGTCACCAGCCAATATGCCAGATATGCTGTAAGGTGTGTCACATCCGGCAGACCATGGGGATTCCACCCCTCCCAAGGTGCATACACATATCTGGAGTACGTCCGGAAGTGTAGCTCCACCTCAGTGTACTCCTCCGACGAAGTCTGGTCCCTGGAAAACTCCTAATAGAAACAAAATGGCCTGTTGTAGAAATGATGGACCCATACATTCAGTGGTACCCGGGGAGTCTGTGCGGCTCTCTCTCTCCATGCTAGAGCTAAATCTCTCAAGGTCTTCATGAGATACCGATAACTGTAAGGCACTCGGTATCTTCCCAGTCCGTCGGTATGACTGCAGTGGAGGTCATCTAACACTACCTCCTCGTATCCCTCGCCGCTGACCAACAATCCAGAAATCCTGAACAAGGACCACAAGTCCAGTGTGGTCTCTCCCTCTGTTGTTGCCACCATGTTAAAATGACGGTTGAAACGCTCTACCAAGCTCCGCAGTAGTCTGGTGTAGCATGGGCACGCATACAGAGCGATAGTCACCACGTACCTGATCTCAGCGCGATCTAGCAACACCCGGTAGTGGTGGACGATCCCCATCAGCCACTCAGTGGCACCATGGCAGTAGTAGTGTGACGTGATCACCGCCCAGCGATTGTACCAGCTAGTGACAGTCTATCGCATGACTCCATTCAGCATGCTGTGATCATCATAGCCCTCTCCAGCATACTATAAACCGGTAGGCTCCAGTACCAACCCAGCGGTCCCCTTTGTCTCCATGCGATGGTGACCGTGCAAATCCCAGCTAGCGGGGCCAATCGGCCCAACCCTGACTCCTGACTGCTCTGCCATGCCAAAGAACCCAAGGCAATCAACACTGGGAAACCGACGCTGCCTCCAGTAGTCCTCCGATAAGCTCGGATAGCTGTAGAAGGATGTACCCTGCAGACTGTCCCTGTCAATCAAGATGGCCCTCTCAAGCTAGCGACGCGCCCCTGGAATCTGCGAGTCGCCCTCCTCCATGCCAAGAGGGACATAGCTTCGGATGAACTCAAATAGGTGACGATCTAGGGGGAACTCCAATGGATAGCCTCCGCTCCAGTCGTCACTGTACAAACCATCCGCCTCCAGAATCCTGGCCACCTCCACGACCCTTTCTCCAGCTGCTCTCTAACCAATCGGACCCTCAGCCACTGCAGTCGAGCCCTGGTCTAGCTGCTCTATACCAGCCCCAGTGATCACTGGTGCGCCCAAAAGGGGCATATGTCGATCAGTCCACCATACCCAGTGATCTTCCTCTCGAGCCACGCATCTCGAGACTCGTACATCTCTGCCGAAGCCTGCCATCGCTGTAAAATAAGATACAAAAAAAAGGAGAGTCAGAACACCAGCGAATCAACACACACAACACAGCAAAATAAAGACATATGAAGCATCAAAATACAACCACAACAACTTAGAAGGAGGGTTTCACGGGCCGTACGCCCTTGTCTCCGCCTCCGACGCACGCCCCGTGGGGGGCATTTGTTGTACCCTGACTATTTCCCAACAAAAATAACGAGTAAGGGTTCGGGCATTTCCCCGAACACTTCAAGACGCGGGCTATCTAGCCCTTTCTACAACCCTATGGGTCCCTACAAGGGTCCTGACCAACTTGCCGTGACACACGGCGGCACAAGCAACTGCCAGGGGGCAACCCCAGCCACTCACATGTGGGCTTTACCCGTATCTTACATGGCCGCCCGGGACCACCCGGGGGCGCCCTGTCGTCAAGCCACACCACGTGACACCCAGTGAAAGGGCCACGTGCCCACTCCGAGACATTTCTTTCAACCCTCCAAGGTCAAAGGGAGACCCAAGTAAGTCAACCATAGGCTTTAGAGGCCCTCAGCACGTGCATACGGCTCGCACACGCGTGCTCAGCATTCTATCGAACACCTTGTGGGCGCATAGGTTCCAGCCCTTCTACACAAAACAACGGGCCACCCCGTGGTTCCAGCACACTAGTTGGGTCCTACGACGACCCCCCAGTTGTTAGACACGATGGCGCAGGGAAATGGATCTAGAGGGGGGTGAATGGATCTTTCAACAAATACACCCAAATAGAAATGATTGCAGGATAAAACCTTTGCCTACACTCAATTAAGTCGAATAAGACCACAAACCTCTCTTCCTCTGGAACCTAAAAATGTTGAAGATAGATATCTCAAGGAATCGTGCAGACTCAACTCACAAATTCACTCACGGAATGAGAAGCGCTTAAAAGCATATGTTTCTATTAAGCAATCAGTCGAGAGAATGAATCCCCTTCTAAAATTTTTTTGGAATTAAAACATTCACCTCGAGTCAGAATTATCTCCGAAGGACTCGTGCGGAAATAAGACCAGAAAACTCAATCTAACTAGACTCACACTTGAACATATGCCAAACATCAATCACATGGAGTCTACACGAGATTCACACTAATTAGCAAACTGAATCAACATTAAAGGTGAAGTCTCTGCTCAGGTCAACATTCACCATACACAAATAATGCCAAATAACGAACATAAACCCATCATCCACGAAATTAGAATAACCTGTGAGGAGGGAAGAAGATAGGGAAAAACACACCACATGCAAACCACTGCACGCAAGATTTTTAGGTGGTTCGGTCAGACCTACAGTCTGCCTACGTCCACCCCTCACTCTAACTAGAGTGAGGATTCCACTAGCAAGAGCAAGAACCAACAGACTCAGTCTGCAACAGACGCTGCCAAACAGCTTGACCAAAGGAACACTCTCCTCTCTTCCGCCACCCCGGAGGGCAACCACTAGTGACACCCAGTCACTAGCAAAACGGAGAGAAAATCTCCCCTCCTCTGAAACCCAGAGGGAAAAACACAAGTGACACCAAGTCACTTGCAATCCGGAGAACAAATCTCCCTTCTCCTGAGTCCACAGGAGGAACCCAAACCCGAACCCGACCTCAAACAAGAGGATCGGAAGAACACTAATAGAAATGCAAAAGGGGAACCGAAGAATCAAAAGGAAACGTGAAAGCAAGAAACTACAGTGAGTATTGTCATTCTGGACTTGATCCACAAACAGACTAACACAGATCTTCAGGGAAGGCTCTCTCTTCTCCTTTTTTTTCTTACCGCTCACTCACTGGTTCTTCTTCTTCCGCTGGATGCACTCTTTCTCAGATGGGCTCTAGCGTCGGCATTTTTAACACCAGCACAGCCTCAGCCTCAACACTCTCCACCCAACTCTCCGCTTCGAAGGGTAACTTTGCTTTTTATATATATATATATGAACAGGGGCTCCATATGGATCAAGCAGCAGAACCCTACTGAAACTCCATTGGTCCACGTGTTGAGGAATAGAAGGTTCCTCTCATTGGATCACGTGCCTATAATTTGCTCCCTTTATCCACGAGCCAGCTTTCTCTCATCTCAGAGGACACGAGCCTCTTCCGCAACCTGATTTGTTCCCTGCAAAAGACAGAGTATTGTTTTAGGATCACTTGCAGAATATTCGAGTTCATCACGTGGAAGAGCAGACCTTGTCCAGACCTTAGGCTTAATTAAACCAGATGTGCACTGACCGTGAAATGCGTAAGCAGACATATGCACAGACCTAAACTAAGTGTGCTACAATGCATTGCACCGACTATGTCCCTTGATCATACATGAACCGAATAGTGGAATGCACAGTCCTTGTAAAAACTTGCACCGAGTTCTGCTTAGTGTAATGCATGGAATTGCCTATGTAAAGAGCTGCACAAACCTACAGGTCGGTGCAAAGATTGCACCGAGGCAGAAGAAGCAGTGACCTTTACAAGCTAGGTGCAAAGATTGCACCGTGGTAAAGATTGCACGGACCTCCTCCTCCATGCTTAAGAGAAACATGCACCGAGTTGTAGGTTGCACGGACTTGGGTGCTGACAGCAACCAATATGCACTGATGTCACAGTGATTGTACCGAGTTGCTATCTGCACCGACCCCGCAAGGCAAACTATGCACCAACCTGGTGAATGCCTTAAGCAAAGTATGCACTGACTCTAACAAGCGTGCATATGCACTGGCCTATATTAACATGCTACAGGACTTGCACCGACTCTAGGCCACATGTGAGGCGCACTGTAAGACGCACCTTCTCTATGCGTTAGAAAGAGATGTACTGAGGCAAACTTACACCGATCTCTATATGAGTAAGTGAAGGTATGTACTGAGACAAAGTGTGCACTGACCTTGCTACATGCATTACGGACCTTCAGATGCTCAAGACAAAACTTGCACCGAATATATGAATGCATAAGGCTGAAATCTGCACCGAGATAGAGTAAGCACCGACCTCTTAAATGCTTGAAAAGAAAAAAGGCAATCATTGGCCCAATGAGCAAAACTTGGACGGACTTTAAACTAGGATGAGAAAAACGTGCATTGACCTAAGACCTGCCTTTACACAGAAGATGCACGGACTTACGAAAGCCAAGACTCAAACTAACACTAACTTAGTGTTTGACTTAGAGTATGCGCAAGGTGCAGCCAGCTAGCATCACTGCACAGTGTAATGACCAGACGCATCATCATTCAAACTTTCATACAAGCACATGATGACTCATAGTGTTTGCTATCATCAAAATCACAAGAGCACAACAATCTCCCCCCTTTTGATGATGGCAACACTATGACATGAGAATAAAGCATGATAAAGATGCAGACACGTATGTCAAACTATGTCAAACTTCTTCTTCCCCTTTGACGTCATCACAAGGAAAGTAGTTTGATACTAGAAATACAAACATGCATGATGTGAAGGAATTAAAGTCTCCCCCTGAGCTCAATGGCACAATAAAATGTTTTCACAATAACACACCCCTTGGATGAATGAATCAAATCAGCAAAACACAGGAGCAATCAAAGATGAAATCGGCCCATGACAGATTCTATGGGACTAGCTGACACCAATGGAGACAAATTTCTGGAAGAAAAAAGGATAATCAGAATAATCAAGGTTAATGAGATACCTAAAACATAAATCCAAGAGAGTGAATATTTCAGAGTCTTCCATTATAAGTGCTTATGAATGAATCTTTATTGAATAGCATGGTTTAAATATGATGCATATACAGTTTGTCAATGAAGCTCTTTACTCATATCTGAATTCAGATTTAATAAAAGTGAACCAAGCCTTCATGTTAACATGTTGGTTAACCTCCCTACATCTTACTCAATCTATTTCAATGACTTCTTTAGCAAAAACAATCATGAGTATTGAGGTTAAACAATTTGACATAACTGAATTTTCACCTTTTTGGGGGTCAGCAGAGATTTTCATTTCCTTTTATTTTCAGAATAGTCAGGAATAATTCGTGCCTTTCATCGTAAAGGTAGACGTTGATTAGACGCCAGTACCCCTAGCTTACTCAGCAGAATGTACCATTCTATTTCAGGTATAGATATCACCTTTTTGCGTAAGGGTACACGTTTACTAGACGCAGGTACCCCTAGATACTGAGTGAAACTAACCTTTGTTAATTTTCTGAACAGAGTTAGCCAAGAAGCATCATGACTTTGCGTCCATTGTCTTTGACAATGATCCTAGTTTCTCAGCTCATTTAGCCATTGCTCTGCCATTTACAGCTGAATAAGCATTTAGATACAGCTACCCATAAGGTTTTGAAGAAAGACTTGTTTAAAAATAATACAGATTTCATGCATTTCAACCAAATAGGTCATGATTTCAATTTTTCAGATTACAGAAGGTTTTTCAACAAAAACATGAAGCAGTTGGTTAAAGTTTATTAAAAACTGATTCAAATATTTTCATGGCATTTAAGAAACAAGCTGAAAATACATTAAACTTAAACCAATTTGATCTTTTCAGAACATTCATAGTTCCATATGATGGAAGATTCCTAGTACAGATGATTTTCAGATTTATGATCAAGGTACTCAAATTGAAATCTTCTGAAGTTTCAGAATTTTCAATAAGATTCAGTAGCAGTCAAGTTATGAATTGAGATACAAGCATCAAGGAGTATGCATGTATGTGAAGGCACATGAATTTCAAACATGTAGCAAAGGTGACCAGGTTTATTGTAATAAGGTTGCAGATTTCAAGGAAATGCCCATCAGATTTCAACAGAATTTTTATGGACAACAACAGGATATCAAGTTTGACAGAGGATTTCAAAGATATGAGCTACCATGGATATTCAGAGAGTTTGAGAATCATTTAAGATCAGTGAGCTGAGAACATGGCAGATGTTTAACGTTCATGAGTTCAAATGATAGGTGAAGGCAGATGAAACCAATTGTAATCAATTATTGATGTGAGTTGCTGGAAGAGCAGAGATTAGAGAGTAAAGTTTTCAGACAGAGATAGAATAACAAATTCACCAGCATCTCAAATGCTTTTGTATGCTCCCCCTGTCTATATGCAGTCAACCAATCTTTTGGAAATTTCTTTAGAAATGATGTGCAATTAACTCATGTATGCAAATGCTTTGACTCCCCTTAACTAAATGCATTGAATCATCAATAATGACCACAAGGATCCTCATTTTAAATGTTCAAGTCAGGGAATGCAGTTCCAATTTAGTCTAATCAGATATTCAATAAATTCTTCAACAGATGAGAAACCTCATTCAGAAGATTTTCAGGCATTATTTATTTCAATGACAACCTACTCGATAGATGTATATATATATGAACATTTCATGCACAACACAACATGCAAGCATCTAATTCAGTCAATTCAATTTTTCAGAAGTGCAATTTAGATTATTTTTTTTGTTATCATTCCAATATTCGGACAGATATTTCAGCATGTGCATAGAAAGACATGAAACTTCACAGTGTGCAAATGATGATAGATATGCATTTTACTCAAATAACCAAACCTATGAGCATACGGAAATGGGGTTTTACCATAATCAAGTGCCTTGGTTTATTGACCCCTCTTTATTTCTCAGCCCCAAGGCACGCCCGCAGAGCAATTCCTTATTTTGCACCAGCAGGTACCCAAGATGCCTTGGGTCCTGATGTAACAGTGGCACCTCTGAATAGTGCTTTCCATGATTTTTGAGCTAAAGAATCATCAAACTTCATCACGAAACAGTTAGACATTGAATGTCCTAACTGACCACAATAATGACATGAACCAATAGATTTTTTGTTCTTATTGTGCACATTAGCATGAGCATGAAATCTATGTGCATGAGAATTAAAGTTTCTGTTGTTTACATGAAAATTTTGTCCTTTGTTATCAGCCAGGGAACAATTTATAGCTCTATGACTTGGTTTTCCACATTCAAAACATGCATAAGTTTTCCTTTTAGAAACAAATTCAGCCTTTTGGTTTGCAGGGAATTTACCAGTTTTGGAATCAAATTTCGTTCCCTGAGCATGCCAACAGTTCTTGACTGTGTGGCCTGACTTTCCATATGCATTGCAATAAGGTCTCCTTGGAGGAGTTCTAGGAACAATGTTCCTCCTAAAATCCTTACACTCATTATCTTTCACAAACCAACAGTCATGCATTGCATGACTAGATCTACCACAGTGGAAACATTTGAGTTGCCTTTTCTGGGCAAACTGATCCTTGAATGACTTTTTAGTAATCTACACATGTGTTCCTGAGTTTTTTATTTTCTTCATCCCATTATAAAAATTCAATTCATCAGATTTCAAGGTATAACAGTTATGCATCACATGACCAAATTTTCCACAATAATGACATGAAATTTTCTTTGCATGAATGTGTGGAGGTGCATGTGACTTGTGTGCAGCATTTTTTGTATCAGCGGGAGTGTTTTTGTTCTTTTTCTGTAAATTTTTATTCTTTTTCATTGTTTGAGTTTGTTCTACAGTTTTGGGACTGACAGTGGTTTTTTGTTTTTTCTGAGCACTGAATTGAAAGATAGGTACACTAGATGTGCTAGTTGGCTCAGAACTATACACAAATGAAGTGTGAAGCTTACTGTCAAACCCTTTTTTATTAGCTGGGTTAAAACCCAGACCCTCACGTTGGAAATTAACTTTGCTACCAAGGAGATTATCCAAATTATCTTTTCCATTCACAAATTTAGCCAAAGATTCATTCAAGCTTGAAATCTCATATTGCAGTTTGAAAACATGAAGCTCATAGTTAGCAATTTTATCTTCATAGGACACAGCCTTTTCGTTTAACATCTGATTGATGGTCCTTAGGCTAGCAATCTCTTGTTCAGCATTCAACAACTCAGTAGAGCTCACCTGGCTTACACTCTTCCCTTTTTCTAAAGTGATTAGCCTCTCAAACATAGCCGAGTTTAGGTGTTTCAGCTTGTTAATTTCCTCATTCAGTTTGCTATTTTGCTCCTGGAGTTCACTACCAACCACCCAATCATCTAAGGAAAACTGACATTCATAAAACATTTCTTGTTGTTTTTCGGATTGAAGTTTGTCGAGAATTTTCTGAAGCTCTAAATTTATTGTTCTTTCAGCCTCCAATTTTTCAGAAATCAATCTATTTTCACTTTCAAGATTCATTGATTTATGTTCAGATTCCTTAGACTATTTTTTGAGTTTTTCACTCTCAGATTTCAAATGTTCCAATTCTGTAGTAATAGAATCAAAAATTTTTAGTTGTCTTCTAATCATGTCAATCTCTGTTTTTAGTAGTTCCATGTCCTCACCTCCAGAATTAGCATTCGCATGATTATTTAACTTCCTTTTCAGAGATTTATTTCATTTTCTCAGCTGTTCGTAAGAGCTAAGCAGGTCATTGTATGCTCCAATCCAATCATCCACGGTATAATTATCAAATTTAGAAGGTACCTCATCTTCACCTTCTTCTTCAATTTCTTCTTGCTGTCCATCATCATCAACCATCAAACATGTGTTGTGATTCCTAGTAAGCTTCAGTTTCTCCAAAATCTCTTTAGCAGACCTACAGGAAGAAACACATGAAATTAGAGCTCTGTCAAGTGATGTTTTCATTAAATCTAATGCTTTAGAGTTGACAGAGTCTTTCAATCTATCCTTATCAGTCCATTTAGATTTATCCCTTGACAATTTATGCGGACCGTGAGTTATCACCTTCCAAAGGTCAGGATCTGTTGATTTTACATACCGATGGAAGTTCTCTAACCAGAGATCAAAATCATTACCTCTGAAAATTGGGGGATGAGCCATCGAGAGATGATAAAAGCACCGAAATCAGTTGAGCAAAGCAAGGCACTAAACTAGAGAAACAAAACACCGAACACAAGAGACCCACTCAGAAATGCACCACAAAAGATGTAGGATCTACTGCGGATCATTAGACCCAATGCACAGCAATCTGCTCTGATACCAATTGTTAGATACGATGGCATAAGGAAATGGATCCAGAGGGGGGTGAATGGATCTTTCAACAAATACACCCAAATAGAAATGATTGCAGAATAAAGCCTTTGCTTACACTCAATTAAGTCGAATGAGACCACAGACCTCTCTTCCTCAAGAACCTAAAAATGCTAAAGATAGATATCTCAAGGAATTGTGCAGACTCAACTCACAAATTCGTTCACGGAATGAGAAGCACTAAAAAGCATATGTTTCTATTAAGCAATCAGTCGAGAGAATGAATCCCCTTCTAAAACAATTTCAGAATTAAAACATTCACCTCAATTCAGAATTATCTCCGAAGGACTAGTGCGGAAATAAGACCAGAAAATTCAATCTAACTAGACTTACACTTGAACATATGCCAAACATCAATCACATGGAGTCTACACGAGATTCACACTAATTAGCAAATTGAATCAACATTAAAGGTGAAGTCTGTGCTCAGGTCAACATTCACCATACACAAACAATGCCAAATAATGAACATAAACCCATCATCCACGAAATTAGAATAACCTGTGAGCAGGGCAGAAGATAGGGAAAAACACACCACATGCAAACCACTGCACGCTAGATTTTTAGGTGGTTCGGCCAAACCCACAGTCTGCCTACGTCCACCCCTCACTCTAACTAGAGTGAGGATTCCACTAGCAAGAGCTAGAACCAGCAGACTCAGTCTGCAACAGAAGCTGCCAAACAGCTTGACCAGAGGAACACTCTCCTCTCTTCCTCCACCCTAGAGGGCAACCACTAGTGACACCCAGTCACTAGCAAAACGGAGAGCAAATCTCCCATCCTTTGAAACCCAGAGGGAAAAACACAAGTGACAACAAGTCACTTGCAATCTGGAGAACAAATCTCCCTTCTCCTGAGTCCATAGGAGGAACCCGAACCCGAACCCGACCTCAAACCAGAGGATCGGAAGAACACTAATGGAAATGCAAAAGGGGAACTGAAGAATCAAAAGGAAACGTGAAAGCAGGAAACTACAATGAGTATTGTCATTCTGGATTTGATCCACAAACAGACTAACACAGATCTTCAGGGAAGGCTCTCTCTTCTCCTTTTATTTCTTGCTGCTCACTCACTGGTTCTTCTTCTTCCGCTGGATGCACTCTTTCTCAGATGGGCTCTAGCGTCGGCATTTTCAGCACCAGCACAGCCTCAGCCTCAACACTCTCCACCCACCTCTCCGCTTCGAAGGGTAACTTTGCTTTATGTATATATATATATGAACAAGGGCTCCGTATGGATCAAGTAGTAGAACCCTACTGAAACTCCATTGGTCCACGTGTTGAGGAATAGAAGGTTCCTCTCCTTGGATCACGTGCCTATCATTTGCTCCCTTTATCCACGAGCCAACTTTCTCTCATCTCAGAGGACACGAGCCTCTTCCGCAACCTGATTTGTTCCCTGCAAAAGACAGAGTATTGTTTTAGGATCACTTGCAGAATATTCGATTTCATCACGTGGAAGAGCAGACCTTGTCCAGACCTTAGGCTTAATTAAACCAGATGTGCACTGACCGTGAAATGCGTAAGCAGACATATGCACAGACCTAAACTAAGTATGCTACAATGCATTGCACCGACTATGTCCCTTGATCATACATGAACCGACATAGTGGAATGCACAGTCCTTGTAAAAACTTGCACCGAGTTCTGCTTAGTGTAATGCATGGAGTTGCCTATGTAAAGAGCTGCACAAACGTACAGGTCAGTGCAAAGATTGCACTGAGGTAGAAGAAGCAGTGACCTTTACAAGCTAGGTGCAAAGATTGCACCGTGGTAAAGAATGCACAGACCTCCTCCTCTATGCTTAAGAGAAACATGCACCGAGTTGCAGGTTGCACGGACTTGGGTGCTGACAGCAACCAATATGCACCCATGTCACAGTGATTGTACCGAGTTGCTATCTGCACCGACCCCGCAAGGCAAACTATGCACCAACCTGGTGAATGCCTTAAGCAAAGTATGCACCGACTCTAACAAGCGTGCATATGCACTGGCCTATATTAACATGCTACAGGACTTGCACCGACTCTAGGCCACATGTGAGGCGCACTGTAAGACGCACCTTCTCTATGCGTTAGAAAGAGATGTACCGAGGCAAACTTACACTGACCTCTATATGAGTAAGTGAGGGTATGTACTGAGACAAAGTGTGCACTGACCTTGCTACATGCATTGCGGACCTTCAGATGCTCAAGACAAAACTTGCACCGAATATATGAATGCATATGGCTGAAATCTGCACCGAGATAGAGTAAGCACCGACCTCTTAAATGCTTGAAAAGAAAAAAGGCAAGCATTGACCCAATGAGCAAAACTTAGACGGAATTTGAACTAGGATGATAAAAACGTGCATTGACCTAAGACCTGCCATTACACAGAAGATGCACGGACTTATGAAAGCCAAGACTCGAACTAACACTGACTTAGTGTCTGACTTAGAGTATGCGCAAGGTGCAGCCAGCTAACATCACTGCACAGTGTAATGACCAGACGCATCATCATTCAAATTCCATACAAGCACATGATGACTCATAGTGTTTGCTATCATCAAAATCACAGGAGCACAACACCCGTAAGTCGGGGCCACCCCTGACCCTCAGATACATGGCAACGAGCCACTCAATTTTAGCACTCGGGCCAACCCTAGGCTACCCTATCAACCCACCGTGCAACGCGGTAGATAGCCCGAGACATTACCCACGTCCACAAAATTCCCCCTCTTAGCTCCCACGAGCTCCTATCTTCAATCCAAGGTCCGCCGTATAGCCCCTCAGCCATCTACCCAAGTCGTTCCACAATCCGGGGTGTGTCAGGCATTTACCCGAACACCTTCCGAGCGACTACGACAACCCGAAGAACAACGGCCCCCACGGGCCCATTCCAGCTTCACGGGGTTCGGCGTCCGTCGAAGGACAACCCCAAACAACACAAGAAGACCCCCGGGGTACATAAAGTCCACTAAACAAAAGGCGAATAGGAAGGACTATTGCAGCGGGCGTCGGAAGATGTCCTCCAGCTCTGGAATACCTAACGAAGGGTGGCGGGTCAGCTCTTACAGTCGAGACTCGGCGGTCCCCAGCTGGGATAGTTTCTCTTCAAGGGAAGCGGCTTGTCCTTCGGCCATTTCTGCTTCCTCTACCCTCTGGACTTCCAGACGCTCGGTCTCTTGAAGCTCAGCCTCTACCCTTGAAAGTTCGGCCTGCAGCTCTGCTATCCGGGCCACAAGGAAAGTTCGACGCTGCGAAGAGGTGCTGGCAACATCCCTCATCTGCGCCGTGGTCCCTCTCAGAGAGACGAGAGCCGTTTGACATTTAGCCCGCTCCAATGTTATGGCCGTCAGCTGATCAGCTACCTCCCGACCTAGAAACTCCCTTCTGTTCACATATTTCAACAACAGAATTACCCGTGGAGTCCAGTCATCCATGGGGCAGCCAAAAGCTAACAGCGAGAGGGACAGGTGCTCTACCAAGCCCCTCAGCTGAACATAAGTCAAATCTCTGCTGGCCGCTATGGTCTACTGAAGAGTCCCTAAGAACTGCCACACTAGGTCGCTCGATGATTGGAGACCGAGTGGTGACGTCTCGGGAAGCTCAAACTCCACTCTACTGTCCACGGCGGCCCAGATATTGTCGCTCGTCCCAAAAGATGACGACGGCATGATCTGCAATGCACTTGCACTGGGACTGACTGTAGTAGCTGATGCGATAGCCGGAGTCTCAATGACGGTAACCTCCCTGCCAGTCTCTTGAGAGGGAGCTTCAATGGGAGCGTCAATAGCCGAGGATACCTGCTCCTCGCCCCCAGCCTAGTCGACCTCCATATGGCCAGTTTTGGCAATAAGAGCCAAGGCCCCTGAAGTCTCGGCTTCTTCTTCAACAATTTCTCCCACCTCGACCTCGGGAGGGCCACTCTTTTTCAGGGCCAATTGTCGTGCGGCTTCAAGTGGCTGAGATTCCACGACTACCGCTGACTCGTCAGTCCTCACAAGTACTCCAGGTCCTTCTAGACCCGCTGCTGCCGCATAGTCTTTGGGGTATCGCAAGGCGATAGGCAGTAAGACTGGAGGAAAAGTTGGGTGACCTGCATGTAGAGCCAGGAGAGGTATCTGCACCGTTATGGTTGGCAGTACCACCTCAGTCTGCACCGGAAATATATGCATCAAGCAGCTGGTATGAAAAGAAGGGAAGAGCAATAAAGTGCAAAGGGTAAGGGGGCTCCTCACCTCAACTGGCACTAAGCCCAGACCTCCAAGAGCAGTCTCTACGCCTCCGGCCCCTTCACTTACAAGTGATCTTGATGGCCCGGGACCACTCCATGCCAACCGGGGTGGGCTGAAGGTTATATGATCACTTTCGTAAGCCGAAGACGCCCCAACATCCTCGGTCTCCGTGTCAACTGGTGGGAACTCCTCGTCACTGGAGCTGCCACCGTAATCGACTTACTCAGAGGAGGAAGAGTCCTCTGCTCTTTCTTGGCGCTCCACCATCAGAGCGGACACCTTGCTGGAAGGGATATCACCCTCAGTGGGGACTTCCTTCATCGGCCCCACATTGGGAGCGTCAGTTGAATGAATCTCGGGCACAAGCTCGCCTTGCTCCCCAGCGGCAGTTTCCTCCACAGCCCTGGCTTCGAGAAGCAATGTCGGCTGCATCTCGACTGAAATTTAAAGCAAGAACTAGTCAAGCCAACTGAAGACATGGTGGTTCACAGAGTCCCCATGGATAAATTGCAAATTACCTTCCATTTCTTGCCTGGGCATCGGGGAAGGTAGATCCCTCTCCACGGGAGCTATGGGGACTTCCTCTGCCCCTTCTCCAGTCGCGGCACCTGCTGCTGCCTCTACCCCAACGACCGTAGCAACTGTGTCAGCAACTACTAAAGAAGGATTAGCGGAAGTGGCTAGAATAAGTAATGAACTACAAAAGAATGAAGAGCTTACCTTCAGCTTCAGGCTCCTGCGTATGAGAAGCCTCTAACTCTTCAAAAGAGACAACTGGAGGAAGGACGGTTGCTGGTTCCTTTTCTTCAGCCTTCCTCCGGCGTGCCCGTGTCACTCAGGGCACTGCCGCTTTGGCCTTCCCAATAGCCTCCCTCAATTGGGATCTGGTTCGCTTCCGCGAGTCACCGGGAGGTAGTGGTGTCGTGGTCGGGACTGGCTCGGGAGCCTCAAAATATGTCGGCTTCTGAGCTTTTATTATTTGCTCCCTAAAGTGCCGAGTCTCCTCCAAAGTGGGTCGGACTGCATACGCACGAAGGTGAAAATGATATATGCCAACGAAGAAAAGAAGCTGGCCGACGGGCCAGAATAAAAAAAATAGAACATACTTGCTGGCCCTGTATAAAAAGGAAAAGAGGCCAATAAAACAACGACGTCACTTTGTCTCTCGAAGCTGCCTCGTGAATAAGCCAACACAAGTCTCCTATCTTATCACACTGATCGGCCAGCAACGCCAAGTCCGTGTGGCCACGAGAAGACAGGTGATAATATAAGCTCAGATGGTCTAGCCCCCATCCATCAGCATATTTGAATGAGATATGAAAGGGCCGGTCCAGAATTGCCTCGCTGGGACCACCCACTGAAAGCCCGTGCGGGCGAAGAAGCGCGAACAACCAAGGGGTGTTGTCATATAAAGCATCCCACTTATCCTCCCTACGGATGAAAGTCTGATAAGGATGCAATCTATCAACCTCGGGACGCCAGTCAGCTACGACCGAGATGGGATCTTCCACCGGTAGATGGAGTTGCTGAAGAACCACCCTCTCGCTGCTTACGCGGCATAATCCCCGAAGCATCTTTACAAAGTCATCCCTTCCGATTGCGGGCAGTTTTGGATCAACTTTGGACGAACGGCTCTTCACAGCTTTCCGGGCTTCCAGATAAGCCCTCACCTCTGTGTTGGTCCAAGACTTCAGCTTCTTCAAGTAAGAGTGCTCAATTTCAAGGGTTGGCTCTGGCTGGGAATCCAGAAATCTGTGCTCCGCAACGGCCCAGCACTCTCGGTGGGAGCTCCTGTAAAATATTGTCCACGCATTCCACCACTTGATATATTCAGGGGTGACGCATGGGAAGTGAGCAGGGGTCGGCACCCTGAAAGAAACATCTTCTCGGCGGTGGAAGAAGTACCACCATATCCGGGCATCATCATTCGAAACTTGCCCAGCTCTGTGCCTGTTTGGCAATGCAAATTGTCAAGAGGAATGAGGAATGTGCTGGTTGTAGCCAAAGTTTTGACTGAAACGGAACGAGTAATACGACTCCAGCCATAGAATGCCACTCTTCCGGAATACAAGGACGCTTGGTCTGATAGCCAGCGCCCAATCAACCAGCTCTTGCTCTAGAATAGGCCTTGTGCACTTGGCCCCGGAGATCGGATGGACATATTCCTCTGTCTCAAAGAGCTTGCACTGCCTTGTCCTGTTCACCAATGGACTGGAATGAGCAGCTAAACTCTAGAAGTGAAGAACCCCGGGTGAATCCATGGGAATTCGGGCTAGCTTGCCCCGAATGGCGAAGAGCTGTTCCGCTATCGACGCTAGTTCAGCACTCGCGAACTCTATCATCCGTGGGATAAGATGAGCCGATTGCAACGCCTGAGGAGCAGTCTCCGGGAACATGATACATACCCAAGCATTGAAGAAATGTAACGGACCAACCATCCGTAAGCTCCTAGGGAGACGCATCTTGTGCAGATATCCCAGCATCTTGAAGATGAGACACAGAGCCACCGGGCAAAGGGACAGCTTCGTGCCCCAAGCCATGAGACAAGCGGGATAGATGGCTTCCGCTCTGACCACGCTCTCATCGCCTTGCGGGAGAGCGAAATAACAAATCCAATAGGTCAAATACGCGGCACAGTGGGTGACTGCATCAACACCGGTGGGGTTCGGGTCCTCCCTTTGCCATCTCCTCGAAGATGATGATGCGGCGGCCTGTCGCCGGACCCTCTTCTTCCTCTTCGGAGCCATCGGCGATACTGCAGGGAAGTCCTCATACTTCTTCTTCCTGTCAAAGAAATGTTGAAGCCAGGTGCCCATCCGCACTCGCCACTTGTCACCGGGCTTTCGGGCCTCCCTCGTGTCATACGACGAGCGACAAAGTGTGCGATACGCCTTCATCAGATAACGATAGGCGTAACCTGCCAAGTACAGGCCTTCTCCATCAGTCTGATCCTTTAGCCAGTCTGGCCAACAAACCTCCTCATACGGCTCTCCATCGATGGGTAGGCCACTGAGTTGCGAGAGGCTCCATAAATCTAAAGAAGTCTCTACCTCCGAAGTATAGAAAGTGTTGTACTCGGGACAGAAGACTCCAATCATGCCGCAACATAGGCCTCGAGAGATGGGGTAGCGGTACCTTGAGGCGTACACGCTGTGATATATGTCAACCCTGGTCAAGATAGGAGCGTAGTGTTGCAGTACATAATATGTGAATTCCACTGCTCCGGGTCTAAATGCATGGGCGTTGGTGGCCCTCAGTTCAGCAAACCACCCCATAGATATCTGATGCTTGAAATGGACCGCCAGGCTGTCCAACAAAAAGGACTCTTCTCTATACCCCCATTTCAACGGGGCAAGAAACAAGCCAAAGATTGGCTTCTCCCGATCTACCCGGCCTGCAAAGTCGTTCCACCGAGCAGGCACAAATTCAGGGGCCCTAGTCAGCAGCCCATCTTCTGGAGCCAGATCTTGCAGTCCAAGCACGGTGCTCCATTTCCTGACTTCTCCGGGAAGATAAATAGGCCTTCCCCGCACAACACAATCTATCAAATTATCCCTCTCCACTAGCAAGGCTTGCTCGGCTTTGCGGATAAGGAACAAGTCCCTCTTCCCGTGAAGGTTGAAGCGCCTAAGGAAGGACATCAGATGTTTGTCCTTGGGGTGATCCCTCCTGACGGTGCCTTCCCCGTCATAATGAAAAGAGTCACCCCGGAGGATGAGGAGACGGTCGGTGTCTACAGTGTCGGTCTCCGAATCCGAGGACTTTGTGACTACAGCAAGCTGATTGTGCCCCCGATCAAGGGAATGGACATTCTCCCACGTCACCACGGCACGAGAAGCAGAAGAGGAAGAGCCAGATGCCATCTCTATCTGTAAAGAAGGTGTATCAAAGAACAAACAAGATCAGAAAATAGTTGATCAAGACAAATTTCTGACAAAATTTCGGCAGAGTCTCCCCAGCACGGGAAATTGCCAAGAAAAGTGGGAACACGTCCACTAAGGGAACGGCCCCTAAAAGCAACCATCGGCATTACACCGAGGCCAAACAGGATGCCCGGGGGAATAGCTCTGAGGGCAAGCCCTACTAGAAGCCTCCCGGGGCCCAAAGAATGGGTTTTAAAGCCCAAATAAGCAACACTCCGCTCACCCCGAAGAATAACTCGCCCTCGCCCTCAGCTCACTCGGTGCCGCCGGAAGAGAAGAAAGGGAGGAGAGAAAGAAATTTTGCAAATGAACAATGATGAAGGAAGAATGAGAGGCGAAGGCCTTATATAAGGGGGGGTTTCAGACGTTAATATGGCGCACTATTTAGCGCGCCGAATTAACGCCCCTCCAAGCCAAAAGGCGCGCCGTTTTAAGGTGTGCCGGGCTAACTTACTTCCAAGCACCAGGTCGTGCCGGATTAGCGTCCAGATGCTCGAGAGCTGCGCCGGATTAACATGCAATGTCCAAAGGCACGTCGAATTAACCCCGCGCCGTATTAACATTCAAATTGCGCTGGATTAGCATCCGTGCTGGATTAAGGGCCGTTCCGAGCTTTCGTCAATCGAAGAGGAGATCAATCCAGGCGAAGCTCATCCGTCGGTCTTGCTGCACTCATGCCTCGCTCGCAACACCCACGGCTGGAGGGCATTTGTTGGCACTCAAAATATGATTCACGGCGATCAAGCCACAAAGACGAATGACACGGCCCACTGAAGCACAGAAGCTGATAGATATCAACATATTGAAGCCCTCTCAAGCAGCCAGAGCCTCAGGTCACCCTGTATGAACAATGGGGACTTCACCTCAGGAGAATCAAGATGAATTCACAACCAACCGGCAGTGCGACCAAGCCTGCCCAATGAACCGGCATCGACTCCATCATGTCGCATACACTACACCCGTTGTCTGACCAAGGACAACGGTCTACCCGGTGGCCCGCCGCCCCATGAAAGACTCTCCTGAGATGGAAGGACTCCCTTAGCTCTTCAGATTGGAGGTCCGACGGCTCTGTCGGTAGAAGATCCCAATTATCCGGCACGGGTACGGCTTCTCGCCAAGTTGGGCCCGTTAGTGGCCGAATGATCACTCGGCCTAGGCGGAACTATCCCGGGTGTTACTCCTCCCTCCAAGAAGCTTTGAACACAAGCCAGACCAAGCTAGCAGCACGGATCATAGTGCCGAAAGCCGTATCAGCGGAAAACCCACGTGTTCAAACCAAAGACACTCGAGGTTCCGAGAAGGGTCATACGTCGTCCTGAGAGCTTCGATAAGGCTTCCCGTCGAGGTTTCAAAGAACGGCGACAAGATGAATGTTCACGGCGACTCCCGGAACCATCCCTGGAGTCACCGGCTAACCGGCGACGAGCGGTAAATATTAATACGGCGCGCCCTTCTAGCAACCCTGATAAATTGAAGGACTGGAAAGTCCAAATAAATTTAAAACAAATAATTAAGCAAAGCATGGACCATGTACACAACCCCTGACATCCTAATGACCTTACCATTGTATTATAATAAATGTAAGAATAACATGCCATTTTTAAATAGGCATTAAAAGCATAATATAATTTTATTTGAATTAAGACTCAATAAATCTTGAAGAAAACATCAATTTATATTTTATTAATAATTTAGAAAATATAATATTTCATATTTGGTATAATATATTTTGATTTAAAGGAGAAAAGATATATGGATAAGATTTAATACATTAAAGATGGTTAAAAGGAGGTAGAATGGACATATATGCAATTTTGGTTAAATAAAGGTGACAATAAAATATTTAAAATAATACACGACCATGTAATGGACGTTGGTTATGAAGTTACGACATAAATTTTGACGTTAATTCAAATAAAGTATATAGTTAAGAGAATTGTAGAAATAAGAGGGTTATATATATAATATCGGTCCTTTTGAGGTTATGGGGAAAGGGAAAAAGATGAATAGCGGCCAACACATGGGCGCTATTCCAAAACAACGACAGTGGCACGGACGCTATTCCCTAGATACATGAATAGTGCCTGACGCTAGTCCCATGTTTCTCGGTGATTTATCGATTACCCTATATTTCTCGGTGACTTACAAGCCCTTCGTTAGATATTCCGTTCCTTCAGACTGGTGAGTTAGTCATAGAGACCTCCGTAAGTCTCCTCGAAGTCTTGGATTCCCTCAAGGCCGATTGAGCTAGTTGTACCATAAAAGCCCATGACACTTTTTAAATGCCATGTCACTCTAAAGAAACATGGTATACCGGCTCTCATGATACACCGTCAGGATGTCATGAGATTATTCTTGAAATAATGGGATGGGCAATCCATACCATTTATATCCCTTAAGAATTGTGTGCTGTACTTAGGGACGCTAATTCTATCTACCTTATCATGTACAAGGACGAGTGACCATTTCTATATGAGCGCTTATCCTTAATGACATGGCACCCATCAAGGTAGCCATCTCCGCCTAGTTTTATCGCAATCGCGGGTATACCGTTATTATCGTCCTTACATATCCTATTCGACCTTGAAATCCTACTCTCTATGGTCTACCTTAAAGTTCCTACAAGCTTGAATCCTTTGGAATTCTATATTGGCTATAACTATAGTGGCTGTCGAAATACATGATCAATGCCTGCGCATATAAGGGCCCGATCTAGTCCTCGGAGGAGCACCCGAAAGTACTAGTGCCCATGGGAGTTGTAATGATCACGGTGTGGCATTGCACCGAAGTACTTGTCATTCTCGATGACGTTCCACAATCTCGTACTTGACTCAACTTGACATGACATGACTTGCGTGACCCAGAAAGGGTATTTATTATATACTTGCTTGAAGCATGATAGCCAATTCTTGACATGACATGACGAATATACTTACTTGAATATCTTGATATAAGTTCTTGAAAGACATGCTAGTTCACTCAACTATCTTTTGATATGCACTCTCTATCTTGACATACACTCTTTATTGTCGTTTTATGCGAGCATGCATAGCTATATTGCATTCATGTAACTTGTAATCTACTTAAAGCAAGGTAGCACTTGAGATATAAATCCTACTGAGCGTGCGCTCATCCAGTGTTTTTCCCTATTTTTCAAGTAAGTCCGATGACGAGACTCAATCGGATGGGGAAGGTCAAGAGTGAAGAGATTAGAGCTACTCTATCTATCCAAGTGTCTACTAGTCTTATCTTTCTATTTTCTTGAGTCACTCATTGTACTTTTTCTTTATTGAGTCTTAGCATTTCCATTACGTGAATTTGTAATAAACGTACTTTAAGGCTGCAATTGAATTAAAAGATTGGGTTATATCAACTTTTGCGCACTCTGTCTTTGTGTCGAATACACTAATGCTTTGATTGACATGATCGATATAAACTCGTCACGCACTCCGGGTTCCTTCCGCACTCGGGGCGTGATAGTTTTTACGGTATCAGAGCCTAGGATATTCTATTCCTAGGAAACCCAAGTCTAAGGATAGGTTTAAACAATTAACCAGTGAGATTGGGTAGAACCAAGGGTTGAGTTAACTTAAAAACTAAAACCTTTTGACATAATCACATATTAATATAGTTATTGTAATTTTAGGACCATGGCCGCAGAACGTGCTCAGTGGCGTGACATGCAAAGGACCGTTCAAGGTCTTACACAAGCACTCCAACAGGTAGCACAAGGAGGTGCACATCGTGGAGCCGAAAATCTCTACCAAAGTTTCAGAAACATGAACCCTCCTAAGTTCATAGGATCCACTGATCCGGATGACGCCGAGCACTGGATCCGAGAAACTGAACGTATCTTTAGAGTTATGCAACGCACAGACCAAGAGAAGGTCTTATTAGCAACATTTCAACTGGAAAGAGATGCTCGATGCTAGTGGGAGTCAGTAGAAGCCACCTTAGACCAAGCTCAGGTTACATGGGAGGAATTTGTTGAACATTTTAACAATAAGTACTTCTTAGATCGAGTCCAGGAGAAAAAGGCCACCGAATTCGCCACATTCAAGCAACGATCATTATCGGTGGCCGAGTACGAGGCATAATTCTCAAGGTTATCTCGGTATGCTAAGCATTTAGTCAGTACCGAGAAAATGAAAGCTAGAAGGTTTCTAAATGGGCTCAGGCCCCAGTTTATCACACAACTGGCCCCGATGGACATACAAGTCTATTCGGAGATGGTACGATGGGCCCAGCTACTGGAGGATGCCATAGAACTATCTGATAGGATATGTGGGAGAGACAAGAAGGAGCATGTCACTAGCTCCGGCAATTTCAAACCCAACTTCAATAAGAAGAGGCCAAGTAATGGAGGAGAGTCTTCTCAGGAGAAGAAGGTCAAGAGGAATTACAAGCCGTTCTCCATCACCACCACACCTTCTAAAGTGGTGTGTAAACATTGTGACAAGGCCGGACACAAGGTCGACAAATGCTGGAGAAAACTTGGAGCTTGTCTCCGTTGTGAGAGCAGTGATCATCGGATTCCCGACTGTCCGTTGCTCACTGAACAAGCCGGTGACGTGAAGTGCCCGGCAATAAAAAATGCACGTCTCCAGGCTATTAAGGATGCAGAACAAGACAAAGGCAGACTAGTGGAAGGTACATTGAAAGTTTGTTCCAAGTCTGCGTATGTTTTATTTGATATTGGTGCATCACATTCATTTATTTCCAAGAAGTTTGCTGATCTATTACCTATGGAACCGGAATGGATAAAATTAGTTATTTCAACTCCTCTCGGAAACGAAGCCGATATTACTCATCATTACCAAAATTGTGAAGTCTTGGTAAAGGGAAGAAACCTTCATATCGACCTCATATGTCTAGATATTAAGGAATATGATATCATATTAGGAGCGGATTGGTTATCCAAATACCAGGTAACCGTTGATTGCCGTAACAGCAAAGTTACTTTCAAGGAATTCTCGGAACTGGTCTATACTAGCCGTAAGAGTCAGAGCAAGTCACCTCTTATTTCGGCTCTCCAAGCTAGCAAGCTAATAAGGAAAGGATGTATATCTTTCCTTGCTTTTGTCACCATTAAGGAGACTAAGGAGACTAAGCTAGAAGACATCCCAGTTGTGAAAGAATTTTCAGACGTGTTTCCGGAAGATTTGCCTGGATTACTTCCACAAAGAGAAGTGGCCTTCACCATCGATTTGATCCCTGGTGTTGGTCCAGTTTCTAAGGCACCATATAGGATATCCCCAGCTGAACTCAAAGAACTAAAGGAGCAATTGATGGAACTTCTAAAGAAGGGATTTATTAGACCAAGCACTTCCCCGTGAGGAGCACCTGTGTTGTTTGTAAAGAAGAAGGATGGATCCATGAGGTTATGCATCGACTATCGATAGTTGAATCATCTCACTATCAAGAACAAGTATCCACTGCCGAGAATCGATGAACTATTTGATCAAATATCTGGATCCAAGTATTTCTCAAATATTGATCTCAAGTCGGGATATCACCAATTAAGGATCAAAGATAAGGACATTCATAAGACCGCGTTCAGGAGCAGGTATGGGCACTATGAATTTGTGGTTATGCCTTTTGGACTAACGAATGCCCCTGCAGCCTTTATGCAGTTAATAAATAGTATATTCAGGCCTCATCTAGATCAATTCATAGTGGTTTTCATTGATGATATATTGATCTATTCAAAGACTAAGGAAGAGCATGAGGAGCATTTGAGGAATGCATTACAAATATTAAGGACGAATCAGCTATATGCGAAGCTCAGTAAATGCGAATTCTGGCTAGAAGAAGTATCCTTCCTAGGACATGTGATCTCGAAGGATGGACTATCTTTAGATCCAACAAAGGTTGAAGCTGTAAGGAATTGGGAAAGACCGACCAATGCTAGCGAGATCCGTAGTTTCTTGGGTCTTGCGGGCTATTATAGGCGATTCATCAAGGATTTCTCCAAGATCGCCGTACCACTCACTAGGCTAACTCGCAAGGAGATCTGTTATGAATGGAGCGAGGAATGTGAAAGAAGCTTCCAAGTTCTCAAGGATCACCTAACTACAGCCCCGGTCTTAGCCCTACCAGTTGAAGGAGAGAAATTCGAGGTATACACGGATGCATCTGGCATTGGCCTCGGATGCGTTTTGATGCAACTAGGAAGAGTTATAGCTTACTCTTCTCACCAATTAAAGAAGCATGAAGAGAACTATCCAGTCCATGACTTAGAACTGGCTGCGGTAGTGTTTGCGCTGAAGATATGGAGACATTATCTATACGGAGTGTAGTTTACTGTATACTCGGACCATAAAAGTCTCAAGTATCTCTTCTCTCAGAGGGAATTGAATATGAGGCAAAGACGTTGGCTAGAATATCTCAAGGACTTCGACTTCATAATACAATATCATCCTAGAAAGGGTAATCATGTAGCTGATGCCCTCAGTCGAAAGTCGAGAGCACTATTAGCCAATTGTATGATTCAGGAGTGGAAGTTGCTAGAACAATTCTCTAAGCTTGATATAAGCATGGACAAGGAGAGCAGGTGTGTTACACTATCCCACATGAGTATACAGCCAGATCTACTCTCAGAAATACAAGGACTTCAAGATAATGACCCGACATTAGTAGAAATCAAGGGAAAAATAGAAGAACAATCTGACTTCAAATTAGCTTCAGATGGAAGATTGATATTCAGAAATAGAACTTGTATACTGGATTGTCCAGAGCTAAAGAAGAAGATTTTAGATGAAGCTCACAGATCAAGGCACACGATTCATCCAGGATCTACCAAAATGTACCAAGATTTGAAAAGGACCTTCTGGTGGCCCAATATGAAAAGAGAAGTAGCGGACTTCGTGTCTCGCTATCTCACGTGCCAACAAGTCAAGGCAGAACACCAAAAGCCTGCCGGTAAGCTACATCCTCTTGATATTCCCAAGTGGAAGTGGGAGGATATCAGTATGGACTTTATATGGGATTATCTAAATCTCGAGGAGGACATGATGGAATTTGGGTCATCATCGACTGTTTGACCAAATCGGCACACTTCTTGCCAATCAAGAGCCGATGGTCAGTTGACGTCCTGGCTGCTTTATACATTAAGGAGATAGTCAGATTACATGGAGTTCCTGTCTCAATCGTGTCTGACCGAGACCCGCGCTTTACATCACATTTTATGAAGGGTCTACAACATTCGTTGGGGACTAGACTTAACTTTTGTACTACTTTTCATCCTCAAATGGATGGTCAGACCGAAAGAACCATTCAAGTGATAGAAGATATGCTCAGAGCTTACATTATTGATTTTGGTGGAAGCTAGCATGATCACTTGCCTTTGGTCGAGTTTGCATACAACAACAGCTACTAGGCAAGTATACAGATGGCACCTTTCGAAGCCTTGTACGGAAGGAGTTGCCGATCACCCTTATGCTAGGATGAAGTTGGCGAGAAATAACTATTAGGCCCAGACATGGTAAGGGATACCACAAAAGATTCAGCTCATTAGAGAAAGACTTTAAGTTGCTCAGTCTAGACAGAAGGCTTATGCCGACACAAGAAGAAGAGATCTTGAATTCCAAGTCGGAGATCATGTATTTCTTAAGATATCACCCAGACGTGGAATACAGAGATTTGGTGTTAAGGGCAAGCTTACACCAAGGTTTATCGGACCTTTTGAGGTACTAGAAAGAGTTGGCGAGGTGGCTTACTGCGTCACTTTACTACCTTAATTGTCCGAGGTTCATAATGTGTTCCACATATCCATGCTAAAGAAGTATGTGCACGATCCGTCACATATCGTCAATCATGGAGACCTGGTGATTCAAAAGGATCTCACCTATGAACAAAAGCCCATGAAGATCCTCGATCGCGAGGTACGTACACTAAGGAACAAAATGATTCCCATGGTAAAAGTGCAATGGAGTAAATGCTCAGAACACGAAGCCACATGGGAGACCGAGGAGTCTATGAGGAAGCGATTCCCAGACATATTTTAAAAGGTATGTACTCTACACTCTCTACATCCATATACGATTGAATTTGGGAACCAAATTCTTTTAAGTGGGGGAGAGTGTAGCAACCATGATAAATTGAAGGACCGGAAAGTCCAAATAAATTTAAAACTAATAATTAAGCAAAGCATGGACCCTGAACACAACCCTTGACATCCTAGTGACGTTACCATTGTATTATAATAAATGTAAGAATAACATGCCATTTTTAAATAGGCATTAAAAGCACAATATAATTTTATTTGAATTAAGACTCAATTAATCTTGAAGAAAACATCAATTTATATTTTATTAATAATTTAGAAAATATAGATTTTCATATTGGTATAATATATTTTGATTTAAAGGAGAAAAGATATATAGATAAGATTTAATACATTAAAGATGGTTAAAAGGAGGTAGAATGGACATATATGTAATTTCGGTTAAATAAGGGTGAGAATAAAATATTTAAAATAATACGGGACATTGTGTATGAAGTTACGACATAAATATTGACGTTAATTCAAATAAAGTATATAGTTAAGAGAATTGTAGAAATAAGAGGGTTATATATATAATATCGGTCCTTTGAGGTTGTGGGGAAAGGGAAAAAGATGAATAGCGGCCAACACATGGGCGCTATTCCTAAACAATGACAGCGGCACGGACGCTATTCCCTAGATACATGAATAGTGGTGAATAGTGCCACTTTTTAAACAAAAGGAATTTTATAAAACTAATTACATGGAAAAATAAATAAAAATGGAAAATTTATACCCATAAAATTTCATAGCAAGATCCCATCGAATAAAAAAAATAAAAATCCCCAAACATTGTAATTATTATAAATTAACGTGAAAAGCGCCCGATCGAAGGGCGTTATTTCTTTACAAATGAATGCTATATGGACGCGACTTAATAAGACGTGGCTGTCACCCGGATGTGAATTTCTTTAAAGTGTAAAAAAGAAACTGACATCCATATTTCGCTCTAACTAGGAAGTATTTACGTTTTGGAAGTGATTAATAAGGGAAAATACTAATACCACTTGGAGTGGTACTATGAATACTAGTCCCAATCGGATTACAACACAGTGGGATCTCCAAAACACTATAAATACCCCCTTTAGACCCCTCTATTAACACTTATTCCTACAATCACGACCCACAACTGCTTGTGAATTACTTGATTTCTCCTAAGAGGATTGCTAACCATCACCAAGCTTCTTCCTCCTCTGCCAACGATCCTGCTACAGGCTTTCCTTTTTACATGAAGGAGCTTGTATTAGAAGCTCTTTCTTATTCCTCCAACCTACTGCTAATAGGAGCATCGTCCGTTTGCCGCTACAAGCTTCTTTCTCCTGTTAAACGGGAAGAAGGGATCATCGGGTGTGCTGAAGCTGCTGCTTCTAGCATTGGAGTCTTCATCCTAATTAATCAAGAGCACTCCCATTAGCCCTGAGGATCAAAGGATTGATATCTGTCAATCCCGGTTGCTGATTGTAACTCTAGAATCCGCAAGTGTTCTGTTGTTCCTAACAAACGAAGACAGAGCCTTGCCCTACTCTATTTCCTTCAAATCAAAAAAATCATTACCAAGGTAGGTTTTCTCAAGTCTTAGCCAAATTCATAAGTATATAAAGTTCATGCATGCATATAATCCCCTTTTTACCATGTTTTACCATGTTTTATAGCTTGCTGTTTTGATTTCGGAATTTACAATGAAATAGCGACCGAGGCTTGGGCGCTATTCTTAAGGCACGACCGAATAGCAGTCGCTACTTTCATGATTAATTATTAAACCACCATGTTTAAAATTTAATAACTTGAAATGTGGACATCTAATCAATTACATGCGTGCATTGCTAGATTCCTGGTATGTTTCTCTATCTATTCATGTTCTTGTCCTTGGAAAATTATTTGATTTGGAAAAATGACACTGTTCATGCATTTTATACTCTGGAATGAACAGCGACCCCTATCATGTCGCTATATTGAAACCAGCACCCAAGGTCTTGACGCTATTTCCTGAAACATGGCTGTGCCATGGGCGCGAATTAAAACAGAACCAAACAATGTGTTAAAAGGCTATAAAATTCCAGGATTTATTTACACTGGAACGGGAAACGGAATTTAAAATTGATGGCTGGGTCACGGGTACGATTCAATAAATAGTGGCTGAATCCCAGGCGCTATTTAAGAAATAGGGACAATGACCCAGGCGCCATTTCTGTCATATGAGTTTTTCGTTGGTTTCATGTACACCCTTTCAATGGGTTACCTATATGGCACTATATTCCAAGCCGTGAGTATAGTCCCACGTTTCTCGATGATTTATCGATTACCCTATATTTCTCGGTGACTTACAAGCCCTTCGTTAGATATTCCGTTCCTTCGGACTGGTGAGTTAGTCATAGAGACCTCCGTAAGTCTCCTCGAAGCCTTGGATTCCCTTAAGGCGCATTGAGCTAGTTGTACCATAAAAGCCCATGACACTTTTTAAATGCCATGTCACTCTAAAGAAACATGGTATACCGGCCCTCATGATACACCGTCAGGATGTCATGAGATTATTCTTGAAATAATGGGATGGGCAATCCATACCATTTATATCCCTTAAGAATTGTGTGCCGTACTTGGGGACGCTAATTCTATCTACCTTATCATGTACAAGGATGAGCGACCATTTCTATATGAGCGCTTATCCTTAATGACATGGCACCCATCAAGGGAGCCATCTCCACCTAGTTTTATCACAATCGTGGGTATACCGTTATTATCGTCCTTACATATCCTATTCGACCTTGAAATCCTACTCTCTATGGTCTACCTTAAAGTTCCTACAAGCTTGAATCCTTTGGAATTCTATATTGGCTATAACTATAGTGGATGTCAAAATACATGATCAATGCCTGCGCATATAAGGGCCCGATCTGGTCTTGGGAGGAGCACCCGAAAGTACTAGTGCCCATGGGAGTTGTAATGATCACGGTGTGGCATTGCACCGAAGTACTTGTCGTTCTCGATGACATTCCACAATCTCGTACTTGACTCGACTTGACATGACATGACTTGCGTGACCCGGAAAGGGTATTTATTACATACTTGCTTGAAGCATGATAGCCAATTCTCGACATGACATGACGAATATACTTGTTTGAATATCTTGATATAAGTTCTTGAAAGACATGCTAGTTCACTCAACTATCTTTTGATATGCACTCTCTATCTTGACATACACTCTTTATTGTCGTTTTATGCGAGCATGCATAGCTATATTACATTCATGTAACTTGTAATCTACTTAAAGCAAGCTAGCACTTGAGATATAAATCCTACTTAGCGTTCGCTCATCCAGTGTTTTCCCTATTTTTTAGGTAAGTCCGATGACGAGACTCGATCGGATAGGGAAGGTCAATAGTGAAGAGATTAGAGCTACTCCATCTATCCAAGCGTCTACTAGTCTTGTCTTTTTATTTTCTTGAGTCACTCATTGTACTTTTTCTTTATTGAGTCTTAGCATTTCCATTACATGAATTTGTAATAAAAGTACTTTAAGGTTGCAATTGAATTAAAGGATTGGGTTATATCTACTTTTGTGCACTCTGTCTTTGTGTTGAACACACTAACGCTCTGACTGACATGATTGATATAAACTCGTCACGCACTCTGGGTTCCTTCCGCACTCGGGGAGTGACAGCCCTTATCCGGTGCGCCCCCATATCCGGCGCCCTCATATTCCGGCGCGCTAAAGGATGCGGAGTTCCCTTCCCCGGCGCGCCATTCCTCACGCCGGATTAAGCTTCGAGCTTGCTCCTATATATGTGGCTGCTCAAGGGGGTTCGAAAGGGGGTTCGAAAGGGGGTTCGATGGGGCGAATTAAGAAGAAGAATTGAAATAAAAGGAGAGAGAGCCGGAGAGCCAATCACCTTCGAGGGAGAGAGGGTTTCCTTCTGAGAGAAGCATGGTTCTCACAGAGCGTTCCCCTCGCTGCCGCCTTCCTCTCCGCCTAAAGCCCTTCGAAGCCGGAGAAGGAGAAGAGAGTCTGCTACTCTGGTTTTGCCGGTGAAATTTAGGTGGGTTCCGCAAATCATTTCTCGAAGACCCCTCCTCTATTTTCTCCTTCCTGCCGTCGTGTAAGTGAGGGGGGGGGGAGGGGCGATGATACGAGCCCATCCTTCTCCCCCCTCAACATCTGTTCATCCTCTTTCTATACTCCCTCTGTAATTTCTTCTTTGAAATCAATGAAGTGGCCGCCAAGCGACAACGTCGGCGTGCCAATGTTTATAACATGCCCGATCTTTCGTCTCCCATCAATGGAATGAATGATGTTGTGTCTTGTATGCTTTTCTTGTTCCGTTCTTAGTCTGCATGCCCGATCACTCTGTGTGTGCGATTGCTGAGTTCTGCTTCGCGGAATCGAACATGCCCGGAGCCATACGGGCTATATTGATATCACTCCCCCCCCCCCCCGAGGGGGGGGGCTCTTCCTTTCAAATGCAAGGGTCGTGCCTTGCCGTGTGTATATTGTGGGTTTCATGGTTGGAGACACGCTCGTGCGTGCATCTCTGCTAGTCCCTGCTCCGAGGTCGACCCTATCTTCACCCCTCTACACTTCTTCATAGTCCAGAGTGAACAGGGTCGTCTCTATAATTCCCGCATCCATTATATGCTAATGATTCAAATGTTTTTTTATATCTCGATTGGTGTAGCTCGTAATGCTAACCCATCAACCCCCGTGAGCATTAATCTACTAACCCTGTGAGCATTAATCTGCTAACCCTCTTATCCCATCCATGATTCGTGATCACCGGGTTTCATTGTTTCTGAGAACAGGGGCTTCAATATTCCGGGGAGTGGGGACATACCCCATTGGTATCTCAGAATAACCATTTGGTCAAAGGGCCCCATCTGCGAGTGATGAGGGTCCCAAGGGGCCATAAGGTGAATATTAACAGGGGCTTCAGCCCAACAATCCAAATCCACTATCCTTCGGGACCCTGTGGTGGCTAAGGGAGGTGTACCCCTAGTAGGCTCATCCTCGGGGCATCTCTCCCCAATAGTCATCTCTCTCTCTTGGATACAGTGCAGGTTATAGGTTGCTCACCCCTCGTAGGCTAGCCCTCTGGGTTGTTGCTTCCTTCGTTAGCTGCCTTATCCGCCTGTTTCAACCCACGGAGTTATGGTACCCCTCGTAGGCCAGTCCTTGGGGTTTTCTATCCAATTGGGATTTGCTGGCTGCCACCGTGCCGACCGGCTATTTAGGGGCTTACTCCACACGTGAGTATGACCCCGTTTCTCCCCTGCAATCCTGCAGAGACGGGGGAGATGCTGCCCAATTTTTGGCAGAACTCTTTTAACTAATAAGATCACTTATGTGAATTGGCCCCAATAAAACACATGTTCTCAAGTAATAAACCCTAGTGCTCGAGTATAAACCTCGCACTAGCTCATAACTTCGCTCCTGGAGAGCTCTGGACTCCAATTGAACAAGCAATCAGCTCAATTAACTTCCAAACCCTCAATAACATCTTAATAAACCTAAATGGCTTCAAAAATCATCAAAAAATTAGTTAAAATGCCGTGGTCATAATCCGACGCACCTTAATACGGCGCGGTACCCCCCCGCGCCGGAATAGCTTTCCACTCATAAAATTTCATTTTCAAACGGCTCGTTACCGGCGCGCCCCAAGCCTACCGTGCCGGATTAACGTTTATCAAGGCCGCGCCGGTTTAAACTCCTTTACCTACATTTGGCCGCGCCGGGGAAACCTATCCCTACGCTTGGTCTCGCCGGTTTTAAACAATCATGCTGCTCTAATCACTCACTCGTCCTCGGAGCGATCTTCGTCTCTCACGGTCGAGATTAATAACCCTAATCAATAATAAACTGAATGAGAAAAGGGCTATTCAAGTCCGAACCATCTTATTAATATGCTTTTACTATCATGTTTATTAGCATCTTGCTATCGTTATCATGTTTATGTCACCACCTTCGTCTCCCTTGGCGGAGATTAATAAATTTGATTGATCACTGTTGACTTTCATGACTCTATTGCCATGCTTAGCACAGCCAGAAATATCATGCATGTACGCTCGCATAGACCCTCGAGTATATCAAATGGCATTGACGGAAGACCGGGTTATGCCCGGTCGAAAATCTTTGCTATGCGCGACGGTGGTCTTCGGACCTATGTCCTCCGCCACGTATCGAGGGTCTCTAACTTAATGAACCATGCCTCTCTTGCATGATAGATAAAATCATTTCATGTGACCTCATCACGTCTATCTTTTCGCATATTGTTTCGGCCTCGAACGGCCCGCTATCTTGGCAATTAATCAAAGGTTTTCTCCCTTATGGGGGATGTAATTAACGCCATAACCTTTATGGTATGGCGGACTGCTGGTCCTGACCCGAATCTCACTCTCGCCTTGCAAGGGTCAGAATGAGCGCATAATAAACTCGTCACTCACGTGACTGGCACGCCTGCGCGATCAATTAATCAGTTGGTTGTTATTAATTAACTGATTGATTGACCGCTGATGATAAAAAAAATCCCATCAAACAAGTCTGGCACCCCCGGTGGGACTTGTACAATAAAACACCCCCTGGTAAAAATAAAACAACCCAACATACGGTTCGGCGCCATACTCGCCTACTGCAAAAAGACAGAAGACACGAAAAATGGTGAAATCAATAAAACACACGATGCCCTAAGCTAGTGCCGACTGTACATCATCATTGTGGACTAGTGGACCTCTACAATTATTTATAATTCTTATATATATCCACAATCGCTGCTCTGATACCAGTTGTAATGCCCCGAGATCCTAATACCGGGAGAGGCCCGATAACCCGAATCTCGAACCGCCACCCATGAGCCCGAAAACTTAGAAGAGTTAAAAGGGATGGTGTGGAGATACACAAGAATTTGAATAATTGCAGAACAACACGTTTTATATGAATAAATAGGAAATTAAAGATTAACATTAATCAAATTACATGGTCCATAATATAACAGCAGTCTAAAATATAACAATAGTCCACAACTAGTACATCACAGAAAAAAGAAGGTACAACTACACGGGACATACCCTGGCCTGGCAATTGGCAACTAACCCTCGGCACCTGAACCACGTGGAGCCTCAGAAGCGCTCCCCTGAAGCCTCGTCTCACCTGAAACACGGTCAAAACACGCAGGGAATGAGCCTTAAAATAAAAGGCTCAGTAGGGATCATCCGGTACTCACCTCGTAAACCAAGAAACCACGCGGAAAGTAGCTACAAGCTATCATTAGCAAGACGTAGAACAAGAATAAATAAAAGGAAAAGCTCTACTACGTCTAGTACCGAACGCACGGCACGAAAATTGAGACAACTTGTCAAAACCTCAAAGAGTCGCTACCACACAAAGATAGGAGTACCAACCACTAGAAGCAAGGCCGGATGCGTCCACTGATGGCTTAGACCAAGCCTCGGGTGTCTCCCTTCGGCCTAGTGGGAACTGAGACACCGTACAAGTAATCACAGAACAAGTGACTAGCTGGGGTCGCGCTCGTCAGCGCGGGTCCAACCGCCCCCAACCACGTGTGCACACACAGACCAAGCGTCCCAGGTCTGGCCCTCTGACTGGTTTTCCCCTCAGTCAGACTTTGGCTGTAAGACGTGGGGCCCTACGGAAACCAGTCTAAAAACCATCTCTCGGGGTAGCCTCGCCACCACTCCCTTGTGGGACCATTCGCGTGTCGGAAGGCTATGACTAGTGGAGGGTCACTGAAGGAGTAGACTCTCTAGTCAACGGAAAGTAACGTCTAAAATCGGACAAAGTACAAGGACTGCTCCTCATACCAACACCGACTCACGGTGACACAAGTCGAGAACAACACCTCCCGGGACCCCACGGCACCCTAACACCTGGCCTCGACATGATGCCCAGCATCAGTCAGGCCACAGGTCAGCACGTGGATCGAGGTCCACTCACCCGGGACTCGAATCGGTGAGGAAAGAAACACCGATTAGACAAACAAAGTGAACGGTCCACCCTAAGCCGTTCTAGTTTACACGGTCTACAAATTGACCGCTTACAGACCACACACACGGTCCTCCCTGGGCCGTGCCAAGAATGCACGGCCACTCTTGGGACCGTTCCAGACAATGCACGGCCAACAGGGGCCCATGCTATCTCTAGATAGAACGGAAAGCCACACGGCCACACTCAGGCCATTCAGGAACCACGCGGTCCAATGATAGGCCACTTGGGTACCTGGACAGTCATCATTGGGCCGTCCAATCGCCCAACGGCTCGAAAACAGAACGGCTAAACCCTGGCCGTTCAGGAATGGCACGGTCAACCCTTAGCCGTACAGGGAGATGAACGGACGCCTCCGGGCCGTTCAATCACCCAACGGCATAGAGACTGAATGGCTAGCCTCACGCCATTCAGTGACTGCACATCCAGCCCTGGGCCGTGCAATCCTAGCACTGTGCAACGGTCAAAAACCCATAGGGTGCACGGTTGGACATGGGCCGTTTAGTGGTTACACGGTCGCCCGATGGGCCATGTAACCCACCGACACTCCAAGGCCACATAGCGGTCGACGTTTGAGCCGCGCCATGGTATACACGGCTCCTGTTAGGACCGTGTACATCCTGGCGGACCGAGAAGGGCGAACCCGCCGGAAAAACCCCATTTCCGGCCCCAAACAATCCCGTTTGAGGGGGAAACGAAGGGGAACTCATTCCCAAGCAACCTAGCATGCATCTACACCCTCAAATCATGAAATCGCGGCTAAAAACACTAGATCGGGCGCTCGAACCCCAAATCATGCTTTACCCTTCCCGACACGAAACGACCCTCTCTCGACCTCGCCTTGGCCTAGAAATCGTGAGGAAGGAAGAAATGGAGCTAGGGAACGTCATCCTACCTCGATCTCGCTTTGAGGCGCGCTGGATCGTCCCCAAACTATGAAAACGCCGTTGAAACCCTCGTTCCTTCACGCTTCCCACGAACTCTGCACGCCCACGTGATCGTCTCTCCGCCGCCGTCGTGCCGTCGCCCACCACCGTCTGCAGCTAGAGGGGCGTGCCGCGTCGTCGTCGGGAGAGGAGAGAGAAAGAGAGGCGGGCGCGGGTGTGTCACGGCGGAAGGAGGAAGAAGGAGGAAGAAGAGGAAGAAAAGAAGAATAATAAAAACAAAAATAAAATGGGATTATATAGAAAATCTGGATTTTCTAAAAAATACAAAAAAATAGAAAAATATAGCCCCGCGATCCTCGGAACACGCTGATCGCCGTGGTGCCATCCCGGAGTAGGCGAAGGACCTGGTTCACCCGCTACGGGGTTCCGTAGGTCTGCCGGAGAAAAACACGCGGGAACCGCGAAACACGTTATGGGACCTCTGAAACTGATCCGAAACGCACGGATCCGAACCCGAAAAATGTCCAAAAAATAATTCAGGGCATAATGAGAACAGATTCTCCGAGAAAATAGATCCGGGACCCAAGAAGAAGGATCCGAAGGGTCCGAGATATTACATGAACAAACTTTTGGGCGGGAAACGTGGTTTCCATGCGCTCATCATCTGCTGCATTATAAAAGGGGGCAGATCGCCCAATCTCGAAAAAACACACAGACAAAGAGAGAACAAAAAGAGAGAACAACAGCAGCCAAGTCAAGAGAAACTTCCAGCAAGATCCAGGGAGAGTTTTGAGAGAGATTTGAGAGAAGAGCATAGAGTCGTTTGAAGGGTGTGAGTCTGAGTTTCTGCAAGTCGTTATTTTCGGCTTCTTTGTACAATATCAGAGCCGATCTGCTCTTTGTAAGAGCTATAGATCGTTTTACTATTTTCTATTTTTCTGTTGCTTCTGTGATGTGACACAACCTCGGACCTAATGCAAGCAAGCACAATCGCATTCAAATGGGCCGAATTGGGCCACCGCTCTATCTACACTCACCCAAGCCCGGGGTAACTTGGCAATGCCAAGGTGAGGTTGAGGGGTTGGACCCTTGCTAGTAGAGGGCCAGCAAGGCCAAGATGGGATTCCCAATGGGTATGGATGCCCAATTCAAGGGGGCCGACAAAGTGCCAAAGGCACCGGATGTACTTCTCCCACGGTGATCACTCAAGACTAAGTTGAAATGGGGGAAATGGGGTCCTATATATAGGAAACCCACATTTCTACAAAAGTCCCTGACAATTGACTTAATGACAAATAACCGAGGGGGTAGGGGAGAGCCCTTGGGCTAAGCCCAATGAGTTGGGCCCAATAGCTAACTAGACAACCTAATGACACTCAAACTTAGGGAAATGAACACAAGACCTAGGAACATGACTCAAATAAAAGGGAAAATACATCAAATGACTCAAATAAAAATTACATAGGACTCAAAATTAAATGACTAGACCATGCCGGATGCAACCGGGACGCAGAGACGAGCTGTGAACGTGGGCATGGGAGGTGATGTCCCCATCATTCTATTTTTCATTTCGAACTCTTGTTATAGCAAGCTGTGAGTCAGCGGTGGGTAAGCTGTAATCCCTAGCGGTAGAGGAGGATTCCTCTGATAGCTTAAGCTATAAGGCTCAGCGTGTGTTAGGAAGTTTTCTCCGAAGCTGTGGATCAGCGGATTGGAAGCTGTGAATCATCAGTGAAGCCACACTTGGTTTAAGTGTGGGGTGGACGTAGATCTCTACTGGAGATCAAACCACCTAAAAATTATGTGTCTGATGTGATACCACTATGGGGTATGTAGCAAGCAAATGTAAACTTAGGACCTATTCTGCATTCACAACCACATAGCAATTAAGTTGATAAATCGGGGCCAAATCGCCGTCGCACACACGCGAGCCCGGGGTGACTAAATGATGCTAGGGGGAGGTGATGGATCAAGACCCTTGCTGGTAGAGTGCCAGCTGGGCTAGGGTTGCCCTCCCGAGGGTACGTAGCCCACGCTTATGGGGCTGGCCGGTGCCAATTGGGGCACTAGGTCCCACTCTCTCACTTTAGCCACGGTGACCACACTAAGATGGTGGCTCCGGGATCGGGCACTCGCTCGCATGCACAACGGAGCTATGTCTACAGATATTAAATGAACAGACACTAAATAGTAATGGAGCAAAGTTTAGAGCTCACCTGGTTGGTTTGAAGAAACCAACCCCGTTCGGAGACGTGGGCGAGCGGGGAAGTGTGGATCCCGCACACTGCGCCGATGTAGCTTGAGCTGCTTAATACAAACACTACTCCTCACGCAGGAGGGTTGGACTAAGGGTGGGGAAATCAAGCTTACATCCAAACACTACCTCCACGCAGGGAGGGGCGCTAAGCCGGCCAGGCGGGAGGGGAAAACTCGCCGAGGTTGTAGGAGGGGAAGCCGACGTAGGATCTGCTCGCTTGCTGTGAGAGGGGACAGGCCGCCGCTGTTGCAGTCGTAGTTCTTACTCCGGAATTTCTCCGGTGACGAGACCAGGAGGGAATTCTTCGTAACAGGAGCTGGGACGCCTCTGAATTTTACTGAATTCTTCTAACGTCGTCGCTGGCCGCGGCAGAGGCTCGAACAGGACGAAGGAATCTGGGGTTGACAGCTTCAGATCTGATGCAGTAGGATGCAGAGGTTGTACCGTGGGCTCCCGAGCTCCGAATCTCGAACCGTCAGAATTTATGGAACCGTGGATGAACCCTCTTTGCAGAAAAACTGGTGGGGAGGCCGTCGGAGGTCGGGGTGGCCTGGGGGACACCGATGAGTGAGTGCTGGTCGCAGAAGACTGGAGAAGGCAGTCCCGCGCGACTGGAGGGGAAAAAATCAGAACTTTGGCTCCCGGATGCCGAATGTAGCTCTGCTTCTTTCTCCTGGTCGGGGACAGGGGGAGGAAGAACTTTGAAGAAGGAACTTCAGTCAGAATCCTCCACTGTGAATCGTGGTTCAGCTTCTGGTCGAACTCTGGTGCTCTGCAGATGGAGCTTGGTGCAGTCGAGGGAGAATGGCTCTCCCGGGCAGCTCCGGACTCGGAATGGTACGATTCTTTCTCGCCTGCGTAGTGGACTGGACGACCTTTCCAGAAAGGTAAGGCACGCCCTCAGATGTCACCGGATGAACTCGGGGGAGCTTCTGCAAGACGGGCCTTCTTCTGCCACCTGCAGATGTGACCGAATGAATGGGATGGTGGTGGGGTTAGGTTAAGGGGGATTGGAGTTTGGCAATGGAGGGAAGGGTGGAGGTGATTGCAGATGGGGGAGGGATGTGTGGGGGTGATGAGAGGGGCGGAGCAGGTGGTATGGAGGTGCAGGAGGGTGGAGGGGAGTGGGGGCCGAAGCTAGGAGATGGGGGAAGGGAGTGGTCGGCCAAGGTAAGAGGAGGGGGGGGGTAAGTGGATGGAGGGGGTTGCGCAAATGGTAGTGGGGGTGGGGGTTTGAATGCTTGGGGATATGAATGAGTGTGTGGGGGAGTGGAAGGGCTGCTTGGGGAAGAGGGATGGGTGCCTTGGAGGTGGAGAAGGTGTATGGGGAATGGGAAGGGTTGCTTGGGAAGTGGGGGGATTGAAGAATATTAAATGGCCTAGGGGAGGTGAAGGGTTGGAGGGTGAGGTGGCAGCTGAGGTGGCAGGGGGAGGGGGAGGTGAAAGGGCAGGTTCGCCCAAGGGAGAGAGAGAGAGAAGGGGGAAGAGAGAGAGAGGGGTTCGCCCCCTAGAGAAAGAGAGAGAGAGTGAGAGAGCTAGAGAGAGAGGGAGGGTGCACTTATGCTCAAATATTCAAATATTCATTAACCATCTCAAGGGGGGTTGGGGTCCTATTTATAGGGATCCCAACATTTACAAAAAGTCCCTGGAGAAAATACTAAAAGCAAATAAGCAAGGGGGTGGGGGAAGGAAGAGGGCGCCCATGGGCCAGGCCCATCTAATTGGGCCCATATGACCCCCTAGCCTAACAAACATAGATAGATAACGTGATAACCTAGTGACATGACTCAAAATAAAGACAAGTACATCAAGATGACTCAAGAAAGGAGAAAATACATCAATATGTCTTCAGAAATAAACTCCCGTGTCGCCGTGGGCCCATCAAGTCGTGTAGTCGCACACTACCTGTCTCCGGAAGGGAGAGAGGTGTCGAGCCAAAGGGAATTCTGGGTGATGTCCCCATCAACTCCCCCGGGCTGCGAAGAGCTCGACTCTGTCGAGAAAGGGTCCACTCGACTGCGGTAATGCTCCAGGAGGTCGGGGTCCAGCTGCTGAAGATCCTCCCTACTCACCCATGAATCATCTGAAGGGGGCCGGCCCTTCCACCTGACCAAGTATCGCTCGTATGCTTTGCTCCGGGTGACAGTGACCTGTTCATCCAATATCCGCTCTATTTGCTCCCGTTGGCCCCTCTGGACTGGTGGAACTCTCTCATGGGTGGTGGCTCTCTCAGAAGGTGGAACAGGCTCAATTCCCTCACTAGGTGTCACCGTGGGACCCCTATATGGCACCAAGTCAGCCACATTGAATGTGGGACTTACTGCGTACTCCTCGGGGAGGTCCAACACGTAAGCGTTTGTGCCAATCCTCCTCAGAACCTGGAAGGGGCCTGATCCACGCGACCTCAGTTTGGAGACATTTCCAGGGAAAAGCCTCTCAGTTCTTACCATCACATAGTCACCCACGTGAAACTCCTGGTGGCGTCGGTGGGAATCGGCCATTTTTTTATACACCTCATTGCTTTTGTTAATGTGTTTGCGGATTTCTTCATGCAATTCTTTCATGTGTTGGGCAAACGACTCAGCACTAATAGACACTCTAGCATGTGGAGGCAAAGGAATGAGATCTGTAGGCTTTCTAGGCTTGTACCCATGCACAGCTTCAAATGGGCTCATCCCTATCGACCTATTCACTGAATTGTTGTATGCAAACTCTGCCTGGGGTAATATGAGATCCCAATTCCCGGGGCGATCCTCAACAAGACAACGGAGTAGATTCCCAAGACTCCTATTAATGACTTCGGTCTGGCCGTCAGTTTGAGGGTGATAGGCCGTGGAAAATTTGAGAAGGGTCCCCATTAGGTGCCAGAGAGTTTTCCAGAAATAGCTGGTGAATTTGACATCCCTATCAGAAATGATGGTCTTGGGTAGGCCATGGAGGCGGACTACCTCATCGAAGAATAGGCGGGCCACATGAGAGGCATCGGAGGTTTTAGAGCAGGGGATGAAATGGGCCATCTTAGAAAACCTATCCACGACGACAAAGATGGAATCATGCCTTTTTTGAGTCCTAGGTAGGCCTAAGACGAAGTCCATGCTTAAGTCCTGCCAGGGACGATCAGGGACAGGGAGTGGGGTGTATAGGCCTGTGTTCTGTCTTGTCTGTTTGGCTGAGGCACATATCCGGCACTGTCCTACAATTTTGGCTACGTCCCTTTTGAGGCTTGGCCAGTAGAACTGACCCTCAACCAAAGCAATGGTTTTATGCACCCCAAAATACCCAGCAAGGCCTCCTGCATGTAACTCCCAGACCAGGAAATCCCGTAGAGAGGTTCTAGGTATGCAAAGTCTATGGCCTTTGAAGATGAATCCGTCCTCTAAGATGAATCCTTGGTGTTCCTTAGGTGAGAGGGTGGACAGAGTGGTATGGATTGGACCAAAGTCCGGGCAATCAGAGTACTCCTCCTTGAGTCTTTCAAATCCTATGACTTCCACCCGAATGGTAGCTAGCAAGGAAATTCTCCTACTGAGGGCATCGGCAGCACGGTTTTCACTTTCGGCTTTATGTTTGATCACAAATGTGTAGGCCTGGATGTATTCGACCCATCGGGCATGCCGAGCATTCAGTTTCTGCTGGGAGTTGAGGTATTTCAGGGCCTCATGGTCGGAGAATATGACAAATTCTTTAGGCAAGAGATAGTGTCTCCAATGTTGGAGGGATTGTACCACGGCATAAAATTCCTTGTCGTAGGTGGAGTACCTCATCCTGGCATCACACAACTTCTCACTAAAGTAGGCCACTGGGTGTCCTTCCTGGCTAAGGATCCCACCAATTCCTACCTCGGAGGCATCACAAGTCACCTCAAAGACTTTGGAGAAGTCAGGGAGGCATAATACTGGGGCTTGGGTCATCCTTTCTTTGAGCTCTTGGAAGGCCCTAGATGCTGACTTGGTCCACACAAAGGTCCCCTTTTTGAGGCAGTCGGTGATAGGGGCTGTGACTGTGCTGAACCCACGGATGAACCTACGGTAAAAGGTGGCTAACCCATGAAAACTCCGGACTTCATGGAGAGTGCGGGGCTCCGGCCATTCGAGGATGGCTTGGACCTTTTCAGGGTCCATGGATACCCCCTCGGTGGAGACAACATACCCAAGGAAGGTAATGGATTTTGTCATGAAGTGACATTTTCCCAAATTGGCAAAGAGGCTTTCCTTCCTAAGGGTGGTGCAGACTTGCCTAAGATGACTGAGGTGTGCTTCCTTGGACTGGCTGTAGATGAGGATGTCATCAAAATAGACTACCAGGAAGACTCCAATGTAGGGCCTAAGGACCTCGGTCATAAGGCGCATAAATGTGCTTGGGGCGTTAGAGAGCCCAAAAGGCATCACCAGCCATTCAAAGAGCCCATCCTTGGTTTTAAAGGCAGTTTTCCACTCATCCCCGAGCCTTATCCTAACCTGATGGTAGCCACTCTTGAGGTCTATCTTGGAGAAAATGGTGGCTCCAGCTAGCATGTCGAGCATATCGTCAAGTCTAGGTATGGGAAACCTATATTTGACCGTGATCTTGTTGATGGCCCTACTGTCGACACACATCCGCCATGTCCCATCTTTCTTTGGTGTGAGGAGGGCTGGGACAGCACAAGGACTTTTGCTGAGGCGGAGGAAGCCTTTTCTAATGAGTTCCTCCACTTGTCTCCTCAGTTCAGCGTGCTCAGTGGGGTTGAGGCGGTAGTGGGGAAGGTTTGGGAGGGTGGCTCCTGGGACCAGGTCAATAGCATGTTGGACATCCCTCATGGGTGGCAGTTGATCGGGAAGCTCCTCGGGGAACACATCCTTGAATTCTTCTAGGAGAGGGTGTATTTCCACAGGGTGGGGATTGGAGGGTGTTGCCTCCCCTAGACAAAGGACAACAGCACACAAGGGTGTTCCTTGAGCTAGTTCTTCCTCGAGTTCTTTCCTAGAGATGAGGTGTAGGCCTTTGGTGGGACCCTCATGGGTGGACAGTTGACTTGTTGGTTGGGTTGGGGGTGATGTGTCCCCTGGGTTTTGAGGTGGTGTGGGGAGAATTCCCTTGGAGGGTGGGTCCTTTCGGGGTGAGGAAGGGTTGAGGCGAATGGTCTTCCCCTTGTGTTCAAAGGTGCACGTGTTCGTTTTCCCATAGATGGTAGCATTGACATCATATATCCAAGGTCTCCCTAGCAGGATGCTTCCTACAGCCATAGGGATGATGTCACACCATATTGGCTCTTGGTAGGATGAGAAGGTGATGGGGATAAGACAACATGTGTTGACGGGTAGGGAATGGTTGTTTATCCATGAGACACGATATGGTTTGGGGTGGGGTGTTGGGGTAAGTCCTAGGAGCTTGACGGTGTCCGGGGACACGGCATTGACACAACTTCCGTTGTCTAGGATAACCTTCCTAACATGGTCCCCAATTTTGATGAAGGTGTGAAAAATGGAAGTCCTCCTCCAATCATTCTCTTGTGGTTGGGTAAGGGTGCACCTTATTACTCCCAAGTGGGTGGCGTGGGGGTCATCTTCTACACCTTCCTCAAAGAATTGCTCCTCGTATTCCTCTTCCCACTCTAAAGTAGCCTCGTGTTCCTCAATAGTATTCTCATGGGTTTCTTGGGATGTAGTAGGTCCGCCCTCAATAACAAGGCTCGACATCCCCTTGGAAGGGCATTGGGAGGCTATGTGGCCATAACCATGGCACTGAAAACATTTAATCATACTACTCCCTGGGGTCTTTCCTTTGGAGGCTTCCTCCCTTCGGGGAGGAGGGTTGAGTGGAGTGGTCTTTGTGGGGGTGGGAGTGGTTGGTTGGGGGTAGGGCCGAGTGGGGGTTCCCCCACTGGGAGGAGGTGTTCTTAACAGAGGAGGCAGGTTGGGACGGGGTCCCGGGCCCTTGGGGGGGGCAAACCTTGGGTTCCTAGAGAATCTCTCTACATCACGGGCTATTTGATAGGCAATCTCCAAGCTATGCACTTCCCTCATAAAAAGCTCCCGTTTGATGTGGGGAAGGAGACCATTCCTAAACCGGGATAAAGTGACGGCTGGGTCTTCGACCACACCACACCTTAGGAGATATGAGTCAAATTTCTCAATATACTCTTCCACGGTCTTTCCCTCTTGGGTAAGGCTTTGCCATTCATCAAGGAGAAGTTGGCTATAGGAGATGGGAAGATATTTATTCCTAAGTTGATCTTTCATGTCTATCCAAGTGTCAATGGGTTCCTCACGCCTGATCCTCCTTTGGCTCTCTACCTTTAGCCAATAGGTTTTGGCTAGTTTAAGAAGGTGCATCTTGGCCAACCTAACCTTTCTCTCCTCGGACATGGGGTACCAATCAAAGTATTGGTCCATGCCATGCTCCCATTCTTTATAGGCACTAGGGTTATGAGACCCATCAAAATTAGGAGCTTCCACTTTGATCATTCTTAGTAGGAAGTCATCCGGATCCTCACGTGGTCGCCTCTCATGATATCGAGGTTGTGGGGCTCTCTCTTGCTCACGATACCACTCATCATCTAGGTCTTCCCTCTCATGTTCAGCCCGTGGAAGAGGAGCCCTTTGGGCATGGTTCCTAGGTGGGGCCCTAGCTTCTTCTAACCTCTCTAATCGGGTGGAAATTCCATTCATTTGCTCCGTGAGGACTTGGATGGCAGCCTCAATTTGATCCATAGGAGTTTGGGGAGCTTCCCTAGGGATGTTTTGGTTGCCATGCACATTGGGATCCATAGGTGGGTTGGAATTAGAGGGATCAGCCCGATATATGGTACCCCTACGGGTGGACATGCACAATGATGACAACACGGGATAGAAATGCAATTGCCCTTGGACCTAGGCTTGTAGAGACAAGTCTAAAACTTGCTCTGATACCAACTGATGTGATACCACTACGGGGTATGCAGCAAGCAAATGTAAACTTAGGACCTATTCCGTATTCACAACCACATAGCAATTAAGTTGATAAATCGGGGCCAAATCGCCGTCGCACACACGCGAGCCCGGGGTGACTAAATGATGCTAGGGGGAGGTGATGGATCAAGACCCTTGCTGGTAGAGTACCAGCTGGGCTAGGGTTGCCCTCCCGAGGGTACATAGCCCACGCTTATGGGGCTGGCCGGTGCCAATTGGGGCACTAGGTCCCACTCTCTCACTTTAGCCACGGTGACCACACTAAGATGGTGGCTCCGGGATCGGGCACTCGCTCGCATGCACAACGGAGCTATGTCTACGGATATTAAATGAACAGACACTAAATAGTAATGGAGCAAAGTTTAGAGCTCACCTGGTTGGTTTGAAGAAACAAACCCCGTTCGAAGATGTGGGCGAGCGAGAAGTGTGGATCCCGCACACTGCGCCGATGTAGTTTGAGCTGCTTAATACAAACACTACTCCTCACGCAGGAGGGTTAGACTAAGGGTGGGTAAATCAAGCTTACATCTAAACACTACCTCCACGCAGGGAGGGGCGCTAAGCCGGCCAGGCGGGAGGGGAAAACTCGTCGAGGTTGTAGGAGGGGAAGCCGACGTAGGATCTGCTCGCTTGCTGTGAGAGGGGACAGGCCGCCGCTGTTGCAGCCGTAGTTATTACTCCAGAATTTCTCCGGTGACAAGACCAGGAGGGAATTCTTCGTAACAGAAGCTGGGACGCCTCTGAATTTTACTGAATTCTTCTAACGTCGTCGCTGGCCGCGGCAGAGGCTCGAACAGGACGAAGGAATCTGGGGTTGACAGCTTCAGATCTGATGCAGTAGGATGCAGAGGTTGTACCATGGGCTCCCGAGCTTCGAATCTCGAACCGTCAGAATTTATGGAACCGTGGATGAACCCTCTTTGCAGAAAAACTGGTGGGGAGGCCGTCGGAGATCGGGGTGACCTGGGGGACACCGATGAGTGAGTGCTGGTCGCAGAAGACTGGAGAAGGCAGTCCCGCACGACTAGAGGGGAAAAAATCCGAACTTTGGCTCCCGGACGCCGAATGTAGCTCTGCTTCGTTCTCCTGGTCGGGGACAGGGGGAGGAAGAACTTTGAAGAAGGAACTTCAGTCAGAATCCTCCTCTGTGAATCGTGGTTCAGATTCTGGTCGAACTCTGGTGCTCTGCAGATGGAGCTTGGTGCAGTCAAGGGAGAATGGCTCTCCCGGGCAGCTCCGGACTCGGAATGGTACGATTCTTTCTCGCCTGCGTAGTGGACTGGACGACCTTTCCAGAAAGGTAAGGCACACCCTCATATGTCGCCGGATGAACTCGGGGGAGCTTCTGCAAGACGGGCCTTCTTTTGCCACCTGTAGATGTGACCGAATGAATGGGATGGTGGTGGGGTTAGGTTAAGGGGGATTGGAGTTTGGCAATGGAGGGAAGGGTGGAGGTGATTGCAGATGGGGGAGGGATGTGTGGGGGTTATGAGAGGGGCGGAGCAGGTGGTATGGAGGTGCAGGAGGGTGGAGGGGAGTGGGGGCCGAAGCTAGGAGATGGGGAAGGGAGTGGTCGGCCAAGGTAAGAGGAGGGGGGGTAAGTGGATGGAGGGGGTTGCGCAAATGGTAGTGGGGGTGGGGGTTTGAATGCTTGGGGATATGAATGAGTGTGTGGGGGAGTGGAAGGGCTGCTTGGGGAAGAGGGATGGGTGCCTTGGTGGTGGAGAAGGTGTATGGGGAATGGGAAGGGTTGCTTGGGAAGTGGGGGGGATTGAAGAATATTAAATGGCCTAGGGGAGGTGAAGGGTTGGAGGGTGAGGTGGCAGCTGAGGTGGCAGGGGGAGGGGGAGGTGAAAGGGCAGGTTCGCCCAAGGGAGAGAGAGAGAGAAGGGGGAAGAGAGAGAGAGGGGTTCGCCCCCTAGAGAAAGAGAGAGAGAGAGTAAGAGAGCTAGAGAGAGAGGGAGGGTGCACTTATGCTCAAATATTCAAATATTCATTAACCATCTCAAGGGGGGTTGGGGTCCTATTTATAGGGATCCCAACATTTACAAAAAGTCCCTGGAGAAAATACTAAAAGCAAATAAGCAAGGGGGTGGGGGAAGGAAGAGGGTGCCCATGGGCCAGGCCCATCTAACTGGGCCCATATGACCCCCTAGCCTAACAAACATAGATAGATAACGTGATAACCTAGTGACATGACTCAAAATAAAGACAAGTACATCAAGATGACTCAAGAAAGGAGAAAATACATCAATATGTCTTCAGAAATAAACTCCCGTGTCACCGTGGGCCCATCAAGTCGTGTAATCGCACACTACCTGTCTCCGGAAGGGAGAGAGGTGTCGAGCCAAAGGGAATTCTGGGTGATGTCCCCATCAGTGTCTATGCTTGATGGTTTGTGATTGTTGCATTTATTCATCTGGCTGTTATCGTGTTTCTTTAGATTTATATATTGAGTATTCAAGAGTGTGAAAAAGGTATATCAAAAGGTACTGCTCGAAGGATAAGACAGGCTTATCTGAAAAGTGGTTTATCTTGCGTGAGGACACTCATTGAGTTCAACCTCTGCCAAGTACCTCTTCACATTTCATTTATCTGGAATTTAGTTCTACTGTTGTTGAGTTTTACTTGTCTATTTGTATTTACTCATTCTTTCTATTGATAGCTCCCACACAACATTTGAATATGTCTTTTGTTAATTCAGTGGCTCTAGTGATTCTGTGTCTAAATTGGCTGTTCTGATTAAGCAATTTTTAATTCCGCACATATCTACTTAATCTTGCTTTAAATTTGGGGTAGATCTATTCACCCCCCCTCTAGATCTATATCACGTGGTATCAGAGCCTAACTCTTCTGCAGGGACTAACATCTTGAAGAGATAGACATCATGGATACTAGAGGAATGACAACCGAAGGACAATCTACGACCAAGCCTCCATACTTTGATGGGTCAAACTATGCATACTGGAAGAACCGTATGCAAGTTTTCTTGAGGGTAAAAAATTTTGAACTCTGGAAAGTTGTTAGCAAAGGCCCCTTCGAACTATCGGAGGATGAGGATCTATGGACACGAGAGCAAATCCGAAGATCAACACTCAACTGGAGCGCTATCAACGCCATTCAGTGTGCCCTTCATCCCACGGAGTTCTCCAGGATCTCATCCTATTCATCAGCTAAGGAGATGTGGGATAAATTGGAAGTTATATACGAAGGGACATCCCAAGTGAGAGAGACCAAAGCCAACATGTTGGTCTCTGAGTATGAGGCATTTAGGATGAGGCCGAATGAGACTATCACAGAGATGGATGCTCGCCTCGTGATTATCACCAATGGACTCAGGAGCCTTGGCAAAGTGTACTCTGAATATGAGTTGGTGAGAAAGATTCTGTGATCCTTAACTCCTATCTGACACACAAAGGCTACAATTATTGAGGAGTCCAGGGACCTAAAGATGACCAATGTCGATGAGTTAATCGGTTCACTCATGACATATGAGATGAACTTGCCAAAGGTAGATGAGCTGGAGAAGAGGAAGAGACCCATTGCATTGAATGCCAACTCCTATAAAAGTGGGTCATCTAGCGACCATAGCTCCTCAGGGTTGGAGATTGAAGGTGATCAGCTTGCTATGCTGACTCGACAGTTCAAAAGGTTTCTGAGAAAAGAGGGAAGAAACTTTGGAAGAAGACAGCATAGTGACAGAAGACAGCCAAGGTATAAAACTAATCCTACCAAAAAGACTGACACCACTATTTTCTATCATTGCAGGAAGGCAGGCCACATGAAGGTAGAGTGCCTGGAGCTCCAAAAATTGAAGGAAAAAGCAAAAAAGAAAAACACAAGAGGTAAAGCTATGATAAGTACTTGGAGCGATGAGGATGAGGGCAATCTCAGCTGTACCTCAGAGAGTGAAGGAGAAGGAAGTCAAGTATCCCTGATGGCTAGGGACTGCGATAGAGAAGAAGAAAATGATGAGGTAACATCTCCCTTCGATAATTACACTCTTACCGACTGGGAAGATGCTTACGATGAATTGTTAGATAAAGTTGATGATATTAGAAAAGAAAATAGATAGTTAAACAGAAGAGTCAATTCTCTTGTTAATGATACTACCATGTCTGAAAGAATTGCATATCTTGAAATAGAAAATAATTGTCTAAAACAATCTGCTGCTGAATTTGATGAGATGAAATCTATTTTAATTGATGCTAGGAAGGAGAATGACATGCTGAAAAATGTGATTGATGACTTAAAGTTGAAATTTTAAAATTGTGAAAATGTAATGAAAATTGTTAACGAATAGTATGAAGCTGTGTTAAATGTTAATGTTGAATTGAAGAAATCAATAGAAAATCTTGAAAAAGAAAATGAGGATAAATAGAAAACTCTTGAGAGTATGACCCAAGGTACAAAAAACTTAAAGGCTCTTTTGGGAACAAGAGTGAATTTCAGAAAAGAGGGTCTTGGTTTTAATCCTACTGCTAAAAGAAGCTTTGAATTCAAAACTGGTTCATTTGTAGCAGAAAAGGGAAAGAACACCCCTCTTATTAAAATATACAGTGGAAACAATGCTGAAAAATTCTTTGTAAAAACTACTAATCAGAAAAAGCCCAGTGCTCAGGACCAGGGCAAACAAAAAGTGGAGATGTCCAGCAATTCACGCACACACAAGTCTACACCTCAAGGTAGACACCAGTATAGGGGTAAACCTTCTGCAACATCAAAACCCCAGAAGAACTCCAATAGGTTTCCACAGTAAAATAACTGGAAGACTCAACCCACTCCCATGCATATTCCATGTGGACCTACAACTGTCAGGAGTTTGGAGACTAATAGAAACCATCCCAGAGCTCAGACCTACCATAATTACTATTATGCACATCCATATCAATTTAGTAGGTCTGGAAGGGGTAGAGTTTATGGGTGGTCTGCATACCATTCAAATCCTACTCATAACTACAGACCTCATGATAGAAATTTGTTCGGGCAATCCAGGACATGGAACCCAAGGAAACACACTTCCTATGGTCAGTGTAGGACCAACCCAGGGTACACTCCACCCAATGTTTTCTATACTATTAATGACAACAAAAATAGCAACAATAAAAAGAAAACAAACAAATCCACAAAGCAATCTGTTCCAACACAAATGTGGATCGCTAAATGTTTGCTATCTTGTTTTGATGATTCATCTGTTGTTTTGGGGCCCAAACAATTTTGGGTTCCAAACTTTTCTACTTGATCCTTGATGCAGGTATGCCTAGCAGCCAAGCAAAATCTGTGGTACTTGGACAGTGGCTGATCCAGGTATATGACGGGGGACAGGGTGAAATTTTGTATGCTGGTTGAAAAGAATGGAGGCCTTGTCACCTTTGGAGGTAATACCAAGCGTAAGATTGTCAGATCAGGAAAGGTAGGTAAGTGCTCTACCTGCTGTATTGATGAAGTTATGCTGGTAGAAGGTCTTGCATATAACTTGTTAAGTATTAGCCAGCTTTGTGATAAAGGTCATAGGGTAGTTTTTGACTCTACTGGTTACAACATTTATGAGCCTAATTCAGATAATGTTAAATTTTCTGGTAAAAGAGTCAATAACATTTACCTAGTTGACCTAGATGATGTCTGAGGGCGAGGATTTATGGACACGAGAGCAGATCCGAAGATCAACACTTAACTGGAGCGCTATCAATGCCATCCAGTGTGCCCTTCATCCCATGGAGTTCTCCAGGATCTCATCCTATTCAACAGCTAAGGAGATGTGGGATAAATTGGAGGTTATATACGAAGGGACGTCCCAAGTGAGAGAGACTAAAGCCAACATGCTAGTCTCTGAATATGAGGCGTTTAGGATGATGCCGAATGAGACTATCACAGAGATGTATGCTTGCCTCATGATTGTCACCAATGGACTCATGAGTTTTGGAAAATTATACTCTAAATATGAGCTGGTGAGAAAGATTCTGCATTTCTTAACTCCGATCTGGCACACAAAGGTGACTGTTATTGAGGAGTCTAGGGACTTAAAGACCACCAAGGTCGATGAGTTAATCGGTTCACTCATGACATATGAGATGAACTTGCCAAAGGCAGATGAGCTGGAGAAGAAGAAGAGACCCATTGTATTGACGGCCAACTCCTGTAAAAGTGGGTCATCCAGCGACCACAGCTCCTCAGGGTCAGAGATTGAAGGTGATCAACTCGCTATGCTGACTCGACAATTCAAAAGGTTTCTGAGAAAAGAGGGAAGAAACTTTGGAAGAAGACAACATAGTGACAGAAGACAAACAAGGTATAAAACTAATCCTGCCAAAAAGACTGACACCACTGTTTGCTATCATTGTAGGAAAGCATGCCACACGAAGGTAGAATGCCCGGAGCTCCAGAAACTGAAGGAAAAAGCAAAGAAGAGAAACCTGAAAGGCAAAGCTATGATAAGCACTTGGAGCGATGAGGATGAGGGCAATCTCAGCTGCACCTCAGAGAGTGAAGGAGAAGGAAGTCAAGTATGCCTGATGGCTAGGGACTACGATAGAGAAGAAAAAAATGATGAGGTAACATCTCCCTTCAAAAATTACACTCTTACTGATTGGGAAGATGCTTATAGTGAATTGTTAGATAAGTTGATGATGTTAGAAAAGAAAATAGACAGTTAAAAAAAGTTAATTCTCTTGTTAATGATACTACCATGTCTAATAAAATTACATATCTTGAAACAGAAAATAACTATCTAAAAAATTTTGTTGCTGAAGTTGATGAGATAAAATCTATTTTAATTGATGCTAGAAAGGAGAATGATATGCTGAAAAATGTGATTGATGATTTAAAGTTGAAATTACAAAATTATGAAAATGAAATGAAAACTGTCAATGAAAAGTATGAAGCTGTTTTGAGTGTTAATGTTGAATTGAAGAAATCAATTCAAAATCTTGTGAAAAAAAATGAGGATAAACAGAAAATCCTTGAGAGCATGACCCAAGGTACAGAAAACTTAAATGCTCTTTTGGGAATAAAAGTGAATGTCAGAAAAGAGGGTCTTGGCTTTAATCCATCTGCTAAAAGAAGCTTTGAATTCAAAACTGGTTCATTTGTAGCAGAAAAGGGATAGAACACCCCTCTTATTAATATGAGCAGTGAAAATAATGTTAACATTTTTTTAAAAAACTACTAGTCAGAAAAAGCCCAATGCTCGGGACAAGGGCAAACAAAAGGTGAATGTGTCCAGCAATTCACGCACACACAAGTCTACACCTCAGAGCAAACCCCAGAATAGGGGTAAAACTTCTGCAACATCAAAACCCCAGAATAACTCAAATAGGTCTCCACAGAAAAACAGCTGGAAGACACAACCCACTCCCATGCATTTTCCAGGTGGACCTACAACTGTCAGGAGTTCGGAGACTAACAGAAACCATCCTAGAGCTCAGACCTACCATACTTACCATTATGCATAGGCATATCAGTTTAGTAGGTCTAGAAGGGATAGAGGTTATGGCAGGTCTGCATACCATTCAAATCCTACTCAGAACTACAGACATCGGGATAGAAATTGGTTCGGGCAATCCAAGACATGGAATCCAATGAAACACACTTATTATGGTCAGCCTAGGACCAACCCAGGGTACACCTCACCAAATGTTTTCCACACTATGAATGACAACAAAAATAGGAACAACAAAAAGAAAATAAACAAATCTACAAAGCAATCTGTTCCAACACAAATGTGGATACCTAAATGTTTGCTATCATGTCTTGAAGATGTTTCTATTGTTTTGGGGCCCAAACATTTTAGGGTTCCAAAAAACTCTACTTGATCCTTGATGTAAGTATGCCTGGCAGCCAAGCAAAACTTGTGGTAGGCTCCAGGCATATGATGGGGGACAGGGCCAAATTTTGTATGCTGGTTGAAAAGAATGAAGGCCTTGTCACCTTTGGAGGCAATACCAAGGGTAAGATTGTCAGATTAGGAAAGGTAGGTAAGTGCTCTACCTGTTGTATTGATGAAGTTATGCTGGTAGAAGGTCTTGCATATAATTTGTTAAGTATTAGCCAGCTTTGTGACAAAGGTCATAGGGTAGTTTTTGACTCTACTGGTTGCAACATTTCTGAGCCTAATTCTAATAATGTTAAATTTTCTAGCAAAAGAGTCAATAACATTTACCTAGTTGACCTAGATGATGTAGCACATTCAAACCTGTGCCTTACTACTAACAAGGATGACCTAGCCTATCTTTGGCAACGTAGACTAGGTCATGCTAGTTATACAGTGCTACACAAACTAAATAAGCATTCCATGGTTAGAGGACTTCTTGAAATATCTTTTAAGATTGATAATGTTGTATATGAGGCATGCACTCAGTCCAAACAGACTAGGAAGTCATTCAAGTCTCGAACAGAAAACATATCTTCTAAACCATATGAGCTAATTCATATGGATCTCTTTGGTCCCACTAGATCAGCTAGTTTATCAAATAGAAGATATGGTTTCATGTTAGTTGATGACTTCAATTCTCTAGGTTTACTTGGGTGCTTTTCCTCACACACAAACATGAAGCATTTAATGAATTTCAGGAGTTCTATTTAAAAATAAAATAGAATAATGACAATTCCATTCATAATATTTTGTCTGATCATGGTGGTGAGTTTGATAACTCACAGTTTGATGACTTCTGCAGGGACAATGGTATAACTCAGAGGTTCTCCTCTCCAAGGACTCCAAAGCAAAATGGCATAGTAGAGAGGAGGAACCGGACCCTTGTGGAGATGGCTCGAACATTGCTGGTGGAAGGTAACCTACCAAGGAAATTTTGGGCTGAGACAGTCAACACTGCATTCCATGTAGTCAACAGAGCCATGGTAAGGTCATTTACCCAGAAAACTCCTTATGAAATTCTCAAGGGTAAGAAACCTTCACTAGCTTATTTCAAGGTCTTCGGTTGTAAGTGTTTTGTGCATGTCAATGCTAAAAGAGATCTTGATAAATTTGAACCTAAAAGTGATCCAGGAATCTTTCTAGGATATTCAGAAACATCTAGAACCTATAGGGTATACAATTTAAACTCTAAGACAGTAGAAGAATCTCCACATGTGGTCTTTGGTTTGTGCATGGAACAGAATAATGGAGAAATTCTGAAAGATGAAAATCCTGCAGATCAATCTGAAGATAATGATGTAGAGGAGCCTGGTTCTTAAGGGGAGGTAAATGGGGATCAAGGTAATCAAGTTATCAATGTCATATTTCTTAGAGATCATCTTATAGATAATATAATTGGTAATTTGAATGAACCTTCTAGGACCAGATCTTATCTCAGAGCTCAGAATGAGTTAAATTCATTTGCATTAGTGTCACACATAAAACCCAAAAACATAGACAGTGCCCTTAGTGACGTGCATTGGATCAATGCCATGAATCAATTTGATAGGAACAAGGTATGGCACCTAGTTCCATCTCTTGATCATGGGACTGTCATTGGGACTAAATGGGTTTTCAGGAATAACATCGATGAGCAGGGCAATGTTGTTAGGAATAAGGCCAGATTGGTAGCTCAGGGGTACAATCAAGAGTATGGTATTGACATTAAAGAGTAATTTGCCCATGTGGCTAGGTTAAAGGCCATTAGAATTTTGTTAGCATATGCATGCTCATTAGGAATCACCCTTCAGCAGATGGATGTGTGATGCAGGATGGGACGCGACTCAAGACAACAAGGGACTCTAGCTCGCGGACGTCCCTAAGCAAGGGAAACGTGCGGACGTGCGCGGTTGAGAAATCGGCAGCGAGTCACGGGTATCGGCTTTTTCACGTGCTTGGATCGAGTCACGGGACGGGTTCCACTCACTCACTCTCGCAGCGGTGATAACAATTATAACGAGCTACGTTTCTATCACTCATGCAGCGGCATATGAAAATATATACGAGTAAAGCAAATGTCAAGTGGGGAGCAGACACGATACCTCCATGCTTCGGGCGTGGGGAAGACGACCCCGGTCGAAACTCATACTCCCGGTACACAGTAATTAAATAATTACAGTGGTAATTTTATGGCCCACTCCACGCAGGGAGGTAAAGGGTGACAACAATAACCCGGGAATACCAAGCTTGGGTTGACGGGCAGTATTTAGGAACGCTCTCAGGCCAGAGACGGGCTACTGGTCCAGCTCGATTCTGCGGGGCCCGCATATAGTAGACGGGTCCGACTGCTGGGATGGCGGTGCCCAGGCGTCTCCTTGCTACGACGGCTAGCTGGGACGCTGCAGGGGGGTTATCGATCGATCTCTGGGAGCAACGGTCGCCGAAGGTGTGCCAACGTAATTTTGCTGGAATTACCCAGTGACTACTTTGCTGGCCTGTTCTCGGAGAAGAAATGTGCGCCTCCACAAAAAGAATTTTTGCACCCAGATCCGGGGTCGGATCAAAGCAAAATTGATACCGATGGATAGAGGACTCAAAGGGATACAACATATAATTATTTCAGATCCATCCAGTAGACGGATTATATATGAAAATGATTGTTCCCAAGGTTTTTTTACTGACTCGGATTACAGACAGTTAGTACAGAACAAGTTCTGCCTGAAAATAAATTTTGACTGACACAAAAACGATGGATATAGGCTTTGAGAAAATTATGGGTGGAAGAGAGAGATGTGAGGAACATGTATGATTTTTTTGGAAATTTTTGGAGATGGCTAAAGGTGGGGGAAAAATATGACAATAGGACATTATGTCGCAGATCTGCTAATGGGCAGACTGTCAGGGGTGGAAACAAAATTACGAGAAAAAGACTAAACAAAGGTGAAATGACACGAAATTTGAACTGGGGTTGGGGAATGATACGAGGAACAAACCCTAAAAATTGGAGCTCAAAAAGATCTCCTGATTGGGAGATAAAATTTTGGCTTCAAGCTTCTGTCCAGGGATGGACAGAACTCCGACGAGGCGGCGGTGGTAGTGCAATGGCGGCTCAATGGCGGTGGCGGCGGCGGTGCTGAGCTTCTCACTCAGAGAGGGGGTGGTGGGGAGGCTTCACACCTATGAAAATTCGAAGCTATCATAGCTCCAAGGGGGAGAGAGGGTGCCCTTGGGCAAATTGAGCAACAAATGGGATTTTTCTTCATTAATTGCTAAGGAATTCACAAAATACATGGGTTATATAGAAATAGAAAAAAGACATAAACTACCCAAAGATCTAGGGTTAGGGAGGGGTAAACTAGGGATATGATAATTAATCTCCCATGTCGTCAAATGACCAAATTAAATAAAATACAACAAGGAATAAACAATAGTAAAGGGGGGAGCATCTTGGACTTTGCTTGGTCCAAGTTTGAATTTTCTTCCACCTTGTCCCCCCTTGGTCCAAGTCCAATCTTGGACTTTGAACTAGCCCCACATGAGCCCTCGATCCTAGATGGACCAATGGGAAAGAGGGTGGGGGCCCTGCTGGACCTACTGATATTTTACATAGAAACCCAAAGGCATTTTTGCAAAGAAACCCAAATTTTCCTAATGACTAACCCTTTGGCTTATAATGCCTTACAATTGCAAACCCAATTAGCCAAGGATATAAATGCAAACAAAAAGGACACAAATGCAAAAATAAAAGGTTAGTGCTCGGTGTTGATTCCCATCAATTCTCCCCGGGTGGGAAGAACTCGACCCCGTCGAGTAAGGGGTGCGACTGCTCGTGTGGCTCCGGCGGATCTGTCACCGACCAGGTAGCGCGGAGTACGCTCCACTCCAAGTAATCATCACTTGCTCATCCTGTATATATTTGATATGCACATGCTGCTGTGGGAATGAGGCTAGAGGTGGACACTCCAGGGTGGGGTCACTCTCAAAGGAAGGAGACGGCTCAATGACTCACTAGGAATCACCGCGAAGTCCCTATATGTGACTAGATCCGAGACTTAGAATGGTAGAGCTGATCCCAATTTCTGGCAAGTCTACAACATACGCATTAGACACGACTTGCCTCACACTCAAAAGGGATTGACATCGCAAGCTGCCATGAGACCGACTATGCGACTTCTAATATGATCGACACATGTATGTATAGACTCTAAGCAAATAAAGAAAAACACGGACTCCTAAAAGACCCTAAACAAACCTACTGTTAGACCGACCCATACATATGCAATGGTGGACCAGGACATCTGAATGTGTGCCATGCATACACAAGACGCAACCAAATATCGGTAGAATCATGGTCTCCTAGATATCCCAAAATGCACCACTCATGCATTGACGGCATTTTGGATTTGGAAGGTTTGGGTGGGCCAGGAGGGTTGAATGCACTGTCTTCCGTACCCCAATGAACGGGCTCCTTGCGGAGTGTAGGCGGACTGGCCCGTGGGGTAGGGGTGTGATAGGGGACTTCCCTAACAAGGTGGAATGGTGGTGGTGGGTCAAGGGGTTCACTAGGGAAGGGGTCGAAGGGATCAAAGAAACTGTGACCCCTCGAGATGACACGGTCCCATGTTTGGAACTCTTGAAGGTGTAAATGGTCACCTTCATGCACTGGGATAGATGGGACGATGATCTCATAGAGGAGATATGGTTCCTCCCTTGGGACAAGTGGAATGACATCAGGCTTGGCCGGTATGGAAGAGAATAAAAGAACATCCGTGGTGACATGACCAACGGTGCACACGGAGGTAATGGACCCTAAAGCTGGATGTGTGAAGCTACGGCATTTGGGTTGGTTGAATCCTCGGGCCAACATACACGTCAACTTCAATTGCCAGTCTAATCCCTTAATAAGGTCACCCAACGTATCAACATGGTGACTAGACCGGAATGTGGTGGGGAATGAGTTGACGGGCACTAATGGTAGTGTAGGGTCCATGGATAGGTAGCAAGGCGGTCTAGGGACCAAGCCTATCTTGAGCTAACTAAGTAGTGGCTCGGCGATGAATAGCTTTCCCGTTAAAAACACAGGTGGCTCCAAAGGAGGTTGCTCCGAATAAGGAGCAGAAGTAGGTGGCAAAGGAGCTTTAGGGGAAGGGTTCCCTGGCTGGGGTAGGTGAGCGTCCTACCTCGTGGGCTCATGTGGCCGTCCGATAAAATCGGCACTCGGCTGAGGGGCAGATACTCATCGAAGGGCAGCATCAAACCTTGACTCGAATGGCTCAACCACTAGAGCGACCAGATAAGAATGCGCCAGAGTGCTCACGTCGCGGCAAAGCAATTCAAACTGGTAGTGAAGCCGTAAACCTCTCCGGAACTGAAATGCGGTCATGGTGATGTCCTCTCCAACTCCATATCCCAACCGATACTCATCATAGTCCTGAATGTACTCAAACATGGACTTGTTACCTTGGACGGGCCTGATCGGGGCTTTCTCTTGCATAGGGACTTGGGAGTAGGGGTTGGCCATAGTGGCAAAGAGATGGGAATTTGTTCCCCTTGGAGTGGACATGCATTGGAACACTTTTTTATTTTTTATGCAAAACTTTTGTGCAAGACTAATGCAAACACCTAGACACGACTCTAAATGGTGAAAAGGGGTAAAATGCGGACTCGAATACAAACCTAGACTCAACCCATATCCGATATGTGGCGGAGGTTTGATCCGAAGATCGTACTCACGCAAGTGTGCTATCTTCCCGATAGGCGTAACCTATCATTCCGAGAACACCTTTTGATATACCAGGTATAGGAATGCAATGTGACACCTTGAACCGACTAACTGACTACCCTAGACTCGACTTAGCTCTGATACCAATTTGATGCAGGATGGGACGCGACTCGAGACAACAAGGGACTCTAGCTCGCGGACGTCCCTAAGCAAGGGAAACGTGCGGACGTGCGCGGTTGAGAAATCGACAGCGAGTCACGGGTATCGACTTTTTCGCGTGCTCGGATCGAGTCACGGGACGGGTTCCACTCACTCACTCTCGCAGCGGTGATAACAATTATAACGAGCTACGTTTCTATCACTCATGCAGCGGCATATGAAAATATATACGAGTAAAGCAAATGTCAAGTGGGGAGCGGACACGATACCTCCATGCTTCGGGCGTGGGGAAGATGACCCCGGCCGAAACTCGTACTCCCAGTACACAGTAATTAAATAATTACCACGGTAATTTTATGGCCCACTCCACGCAGGGAGGTAAAGGGTGACAACAATAACCCGGGAATACCAAGCTTGGGTTGACGGGCAGCAATTTGGAACGCTCTCCTGCCGGAGATGTGCTGTTGGTCCGGCTCGGTTCTGCGGCGCCTACAGACAGCAGGCGGGTCCGGTTGCTAGGGCGGCGGTGCCCGAGCGTCTCCTTGCTGCGGCGGCTGGCTGGGACGCTGCAGGGGGGTTGCCGATCGATCTCCGGGAGCGACGGTCGCCGAAGGTGTGCCGGAGTAATTTTGCTGGAATAACCCGGTGACTGCTTTGCTGGCCTGTTATCGGAGCAAAAATGCGCGTCTCCACGAAAAGAATTTTTGTGCCCAGATTCGATGTCGAATCGAGGTAAAATTGGTATCGATGGATAGAGGACTCAAAGGGGTACAATATATAATTATTTCAAGTCCATCCAATAGACGGGTTAGAAATGAAAATGATTGTTCCCAAGGTTTTTTTACTGACTTGGATTACAGACAGTCATGACAGAACAAGTTCTGCCTGAAAATAAATTTTGACCAACACAAAAATGATGGATATAGGCTTTGAGAAAATTATGGGTTGAAGAGAGGGATGTGAGGAACACGTATGATTTTTTTGGAAATTTTTGGAGATGGCTAAGGGTGGGGGAAAAATATGACAACAGGACATTATGTCGCAGGTCTGCTAATGGGCAGACTGTCAGGGGTGAAAATAAAATTACGGGAAAAATACTAAACAAAGGCGAAATGACACGAAATTTGAACTGGGGTTGGGGAATGATATGAGGAACAAACCCTAAAAATTGGAGCTCGAACAGATCTCCTGATTGAGAGATAAAAGTTCGGCTTCAAGCTTCTATCCGGGGATGGACAGAACTCCGACGAGGCGACGGTGGTGGTGCGATGGCGGCTCAATGGCGGCGGCGGTGCTGAGCTTCTCACTCAGAGAGGGGGTGGTGGGGAGGCTTCACACCTCTGAAAATTCAGAGCTATCATAGCTCCAAGGGGGAGAGAGGGTGCCCTTGGGCAAATTGAGCAACAAATGGGATTTTTCTTCATTAATTGCTAAGGAATTCACAAAATACATGGGTTATATAGAAATGGAAAAAAGACATAAACTACCCTCAGATCTACGGTTAGGGAGGGGTAAACTAGGGATAGGATAATTAATCCCCCATGTGGTCAAATGAATAAATTAAATAAAATACAACAAGGAATAAACAAAAGTAAAGGGGGGAGCATCTTCGACTTTGCTTGGTCCAAATTTGAATTTTCTTCCACCTCTCCCCCCTTGGTCCAAGTGAAATCTTGGACTTTGAACTAGCCCCACATGGGCCCTAGATCCTAGGTGGACCAATGGAAAAGAGGGTGGGGGCCCTACTGGACCTACTGACATTTTACATAGAAACCCAAAGGCCTTTTTACAATGAAACCTAAAGATTCCTAATGACTAACCCTTTGACTTATAATGCCTTACAATTGCAAACCTAATTAGCCAAGGATATAAATGCAAACAAAAAGGATACAAATGCAAAAATAAAAGGTTAGTGCTAGGTGTTGATTCCCATCAATGTGAAATCTACATTTCTGAATGGAGAAATAAAAGAGGATGTCTTTGTAAGACAACCTCCTGGTTTTGAATGCATAGATTTTCCTAATCATGTATATAAGTTGAATAAAGCTGTATATGGATTGAAACAAGCTCCTAGAGCTTGGTATGACAGGCTCTGTAAGTTTCTCTCAAACAAGAAGTTCACAAGAGGTGAAATTGATGAAACCTTATTCACAAAGGTATGTCATCCAGACATTCTCATTGTTCAAATATATGTGGATGATATAGTTTTTGGTTCAACTAACCCAACAATGTGTAAAGAATTTTCTGACTTAATGACATATGAGTTTGAAATGAGCTCTATGGGTGATCTAAAATTATTTCTTAGATTGCAGGTGACACAAACCAAAGAAGGAACCTTCATTACTCAATCCAAGTATATAAGGGATCTACTAAAGAAGTTCAAATTGGAAAACCTCAAGGAGATAACAGCACCAATGGGTACATCAACTAGCCTTGATGATGACCCAAAAGGTAAATTGGTTGACACCAAGCTGTACAGAGGTATGATCGGATCCCTTCTTTACCTTACAGCATCTAGGCCTGATATATAATTTGCTGTGTGTTTATGTGCTAGATTTCAGGCTTGTCCTAAAGAGTCACATATTAGTGTTGTTAAGAGTATTTTTAGATATCTGTCAGGCACCCAAGAACTAGGCCTTTGGTATCCTTCTAGGTGTAAGCTAGACCTACTAGCTTACACTGATGTAGATTATGCGGGATGTCGGATTGATAGGAAAAGCACTAGTGTGTACTGCCAGTTCTTAGGTGGTTGTCTAGTGTGTTGGGCATCCAAGAAGCAACACACTGTTGCTCTATCCACTGCTGTGGCAGAATATGTCGCAGCAAGAAACTGTGCAGCCCAGGTACTCTGGATCAAGCACCAACTCACTGATTATCAGATAAAATTGGGATGCATTCCAATTTTATATGATAATACTAGTGCTATTTATTTGACTAAAAATCATGTTCATCACTCTATGACTAAGCACAGAAATTAAACATCATTTTCTTAGAGATGAAGTAAGCAAGAATGAGATTGAACTGAATTGTATTGAAACTAAAAAATAGATTGCTGACATATATACTAAACCTTTGGGAAATGAAAGATTTAAATTCTTAAGAAGAGAATTAGGTTTATGTAAATTTTAGCATGATGATTAATTCTGATTTCATTCTTATATTGATGTTTGGATTAGTACTGAGAATGATTGTGTGTCAGCCTATCTTTAAAGTTCTTGAATAAATGTTCTGATATGTCTTGAGAATGTTGCAAGTCTGTTTTGCAATAGCTTTATTATTGTCATAGTTTAGTCATCTTGATTTCAGAGGTATATAAAATGATATGTGGTGGAAAGACAGATCATGTCTGTCTGAAAGCCCATACCATGTGTAAAGGACAATCCTCCGCTAGGTACCATGAATCAAGAGAGTCCATGCATTACACTGCATTTCTTAATGATTGGTCTAGTGTCTTATGGATAGTTATGTCTGGATACTTGAATAAACATGCATATAGACAGAGGGAGTTTCTGTTTAGAATAAGATTGCATGTCCATGCTGCATTATTTTGTCAGGAGGAGTCTGGTACAGTCTGGTCTGGGTGTGATCTATTCAAAATATTCAGTTAGAGTTCAGATTAGTGTATTTTGAACCTTCAAACTCCTTTCATTCAAATTCTCTCTTCATATACAGAAACTTTCATCACTAAGTCTCTTTTGAACTCAATTGTATCAATTGGCATCGCTTGGATCCAAGTCTATCATTTGGTGTCATTTCCATTATTTTGATATCCCTCAAGAGCTGATTATGTGCTTAAATGCCAATTCCCTTATTCTGAATTGATGACAGTCTTGCAATCAGCTCATTATCTTAAGCAGCAATTATCACACGTCTTCTACTATAAGAATCATGTTTGCTTCATGAATGAACTGATGGTTTAATCTTAATATACTATAGAGTTTAAAGACTGTATTTAGAAAATAAGGTGGTAGAAAACTGTTTATAGCTCTCAACCGCTTTCTCATGTTGTGACAGATAAGATCTTTACAGTATCTAAAAATGAAAAACTTAGTGAAATCTAGGTTGAGAAACTCAGATAGTGTATTGTTTTTAAACAAGTCACTTTGAACAATTAAAAGGGTAGCAAAATGAAAAGCATTCTTAAAAGAAATGAAAAATCTATTGGCAGAGCAATAACTGAACTGCACTGAGAAACTGAGTATTCCATCAGTGAAATGGATACAAACTCATGTCATGAAGTTCTTCATGTTAACTCTGTTCACATGATCAAATCTGTAGAATTGATTTCACTGAGTAGCTAGGGGTACTGGCGTCTAATAAACGTGTACCCTTATGCAAAAAGGTGTAAACATGACTGCTATTTTTGATCAGAGACAGATATCGTAGTCTATGCTTAGTAACTGGGGGTATTGGCGTCTAACCCACATGTACCCTTAATGTCAAAGGCATAGAGGATACCTATCTGTTCAATAAGCTTGGTTTTAAAAAAATCAAAAGTTGAAAAAGGTTTGTTGTATCCCTAGCAATTCCTATTTTACTAAGTGTCAAATTGTTTAACCTCAATACATATCCTAGTCACTCCCATAGATATTCATTGGTTCTAAAATTAGTAGGATATAGTTTTTACCAAGTCTATCATGATTATGTGACTTAGGTTTATTGCTATAAACGGGTACTGCAACCTTATCTAAGAGATTTAGTGAATCTACTCTACCTTCTTATCACTATTAAACTAGACATTTGTCAAGAATGCATAATTGTGATTCTCATGTCTGAAGACTTTCCCTATAATCTGCTTATCTATTGAACCATTGCACAGGGTGTTACTATGTTTCCTTCCTCATCTAGTTACCCTTCTTCTCTTCCACAATATTCTTTACTCCTTGTTTGCTGATGGCAAAGGGGGAGAGAAAAAGGACTTCGTGGTATTTTGATTAAGGGGGAGTTGTATTTCAAGATAATCTTGTTAAAGGGGGAGACCATCTTCAGGGGGTAGATGTGTTTGGGAAGAGTGTCTAGTGTTAGGAAAATTTTGGGGGAGAGTTTCTTCAGAAGGTAGAGACACTTGGCAAGTTCAGGGAGAGAGCTGGGCATATTTGGCTTGGTTATGGCAAAAGAGGTGATTAGAATTTTAATCATTGTCTACATTCCACTATGTGTGTTTGTCTAGTGCATTGTTTGACTGTGCTTCATGTTAAATACATATTATATTGGATTAAACGTGTCTCATCAAAATACATAATAATTTTGGGTGTTGCCATCATCAAAAAGGGGGAGAATGTTGGGCCTCCTCTGGAGTTGATCAGTAGTGTGAAGACTACAGTGTGTTGATTATGTTTTGAATGATTGGCAACAGTAAAGTTGACTTGGTTGACTATAGAGTTGACTTTGGTGACTTTATCTTGACCATGGCAATATTGTGTATTTCGATGAATTTCTTATATGTCAAACCTTTTCATAAAGCACCTATGCACACTTTGTTATTCTGCATTTAAGGTCAGTAGGTCAGTGTACACCTTGTATGACACTATAATAAGATCGGTGCATGTTTTGTAGAAGTACGCATATGGTCAGTGTAGACTGCACTATGTGTATCTAAGGTCGGTGCATGTCGGTTTAGGTCGGTGCATATCAGTTTTGGTCTTTGATAGGGTCGGTGCATGTCTGCATTGTGATTGCATATAGTCGGTGCATGTTTATGTAGAAACACATATAAGTCGGTGTAGGTTTTGCTATGATCATATAAGGTCAGTGCAGGCGTATGTCTTGCACTAAGTAATGTCGGTGCAAGTAGTGCCTCTCACATACCTCAGGTCGGTGCTAGTCATCATTTTCACTTAGTGATGTCGATGCAAGTTACCATGTGCATACAAAGTCGGTGCAGCATCTGCATTGAGCAAAGAAGGTCGGTGCATTCTCTGTTCTATTACACCTAAGGTTTGTGCATTTTTTGCCTTACACATAATAGGTCGGTGCATCGTTTTGCCATTCGCATGCAAAGGGTCGGTGCACTGTCTACTTCATGCATATAAAGGTCTGTGCATGTTTTCATACATGCGTAATAAGGTCAGTGCACACTTGTATCCTACATAACCAAAGTCAGTGCATTGTTTACCTTACGAGTGTAGATGGTCAGTGCACTCTCTGTTCTATATCATAACAAGTCAGTGCTAGTCTGCATCTCTTCATGTACTGAGGTCGATGTTAGTTGCTACTAAGGTCGAGACATGTGTATATCAGGTCTGTGCTAGCTGCATGATGTAGTTTGTGCTAGTTCTTCACTCTTGCATCTGTGCCTATAGACATGTGAATTGTCTAAGTCCATAACACGTGACTGACACTTTGTTCGTTATAATGACAGGTGAGACTCATGATCAAACACCTGACGCGTGTCCCAACTACCTGTGAACTTTAAGTGACGAGCAACTAAAGTACCAGGATAAAAGGCACGTGATTCAAGGCAAAAGGCTAAATGATGTTCGTGACATGTGGAAAGCAACCCAATTGAGATGTTGCCACGTGGCCATCCCAAGCTCAGATCTGAACAAACTTTTAGGCGGGAAACATAGTTTCCACGCGCTCATCATCTGCTGCATTATAAAAGGGGGCAGATCGCCCAGTCTCGAAAAAACACACAGAGAAAGAGAGAACAAAAAGAGAGAACAGTAGCAGCCAAGTCAACAGGAACTTCTAGCAAGATCCAGGGAGAGTTTTGAGAGAGATTTGAGAGAAGAGCATAGAGTCGTTTGAAGGGTGTGAGTCTGAGTTTTTGCAAGTCATTATTTTCCGCTTCTTGCTATAGTACCAGAGCCGATCTGCTCTTTGTAAGAGCTACAGATCATTTTACTATTTTCTATTTTTTTGTTGCTTCTGTTTTTCATTTCGAACTCTTGTTATAGCAAGCTGTGAGTCAGCGGTGGGTAAGCTGTAATTCCCAGCGGTAGTGGAGGATTCCTCTGATAGCTTAAGTTGTAAGGCTCAGCGTGTGTTGAGAAGTTTTCCCTAAAGCTGTGGATCAGTGGATTGGAAGCTGTGAATCAGCAGTGAAGCCACACTTGGTTTAAGTGTGGGGTAAACGTCGATCTCTGCTGAAGATCGAACCACCTAAAAATTACGTGTCTATGCTTGATGGTTTGTGATTGTTGCATTTATTCATCTGGTTGTTATCGTGTTTCTTTAGATTGATATATTGAGTATTCAAGAGTGTGAAGAAGGTATATCAAACGGTACTCCTCGAAGGATAAGACAGGCTTATCTGAAAAGTGGTTTATCTTGCATGAGGACACTCATTGAGTTCAACCTCCGCCAAGTACCTCTTCACATTTCATTTATCTGGAATTTAGTTCTGCTACTGTTGAGTTTTACTTGTCTATTTGAATTTACTCATTCTCTCTATTGATAGCTCCCACACAACATTTGAATACGTCTTCTGTTAATTCAGTGGCTCTAGTGATTCTGTGTCTAAATTGGCTGTTCTGATTAAGCAATTTTTAATTACGCACTTATCTGCTTAATCTTGCTTTAAATTTGGGGTAGATCTATTCACCCCTCCTCTAGATCTATATCAAGGGCGTACAGTTGCGACGGACTGGCGGCTGTGTTTCCCGGAGTAGCAGACTAGCAAAGAGGCGGGACCCTAGTCGTCTCCCATGCACCGGACAGTTCGGTGTCTTTACAGCGCTACTGGGAGACATACGCTGGTCGGCCTCAGATGAGGCCAGTGGGGGTGTGTATGAATGCATGCTTTCTATTTCAATATTATATGCCTTTAGAGATATGCAACTAACATGTGACAAATGTAGGATGCACAGGATGCAGTGGCGGTGGACATGCAGTTCCATCTCCACAGTGTGGAGGCCCAGCTTGCGGCTCCACAGGCGGACTTAGAGGCCCCGGTAAGTATGCACTGACTATATGCTGTTAATTATTCTTGAATTCTTGGTGTTTGACCACTAACAGTCTTAGTTAATGTAGCGTGCCCAACAGGGAGTTGTAGCAGCAGGAGCAGCAGGTGCTTCTTCGAGCACGAGGGACCCGACCACCGAGATCACCTCCTTAGAGGAGCGATTGGCAAGGGAAACTACACGAGCCGAGGCAGCAAAGCGTGACTTGGCCGCACGGGTTAGTTTTAAATGATATTCATGCATTGAACATTATTTATTTGCAAAAATAAATGTTCCATTATGCTTATGAAATGTGCTGGATGATGCAGGTTAAAGAGTTACAGGAGGCGCTCACTAGGGCCGCACTAGCCGGGACCGAGCTCGTGATCCATGATAAGTGGGTCTGGGAGCTGGAGGAGGAGAGGAGGCACCAGGAGGTAGAGGTGCTTCCTTGAGAGGTGGTGGAGTTGCAGATCCTTCTCGAGGTGGAGAGGAGGGACCGTGCTTGAGAGAGGGAGGAGCGGCTCAAGTGTGAGTGAGAGTTGGGAGAGATGAGGATCTGACTGGGTGCCCTTGTGGAGCGTGCGAGAGCTACAGAGGAGCGCTACCAGAGAGGCCGAGAGCGAGCACAGCACGAGGGACGGCCCAGCATCTATTCCAGCACGGGTTACCTGGCCAGTTCCTCTACACAGTAGAGGAACGAAGTGAGCGAGCCAGCCCGAGGTGAGAGATCGGATGCCTCCCAAGGGTCAATGAGGCCCCCACGAGTTCCTCCCAGGGACAGAGGTGAGGCAGAGAGTAGCGAGAGGAGAGAGGAAAGTGGTGACGAGAGCTAGAGAGAGATTATTGTACACCACCTCCTAGACTTTTGTACACACACACACACACACACACACACACACACACACATATATATATATATATATATATATATATATATGAGAATGGAATGAAAAGATCATCATTTTGATGTTACCTGGGTTGTTCATTTTGTGCTCTTTGTGAGTTCGTATTTCTCCTGTCCCTATGTGTCACACCTTCGCAAACATGTTAGTTAATATGTTCGGCTTGGCCCCTTGCTCAATAAGCAAGGGGATATCCTTTTGACCTTGATAGAGGGTCAAGGGGCCAAGCCTTTAATCAACTAAGGCAAAAGGAATGACATAATAAAATGCAATAGGCAAGCAAGCAGATGCAAACAGAAATTGAAAGTATGATCACATGCATAAGGTGAATAGGCAAATGATGATTATTTTTTTTGTATTTTTTATATTTTTTGTATTTTTGTATTTTTTTTATTTTTTTGTTTTGAACAAGAGAACAACTTTTTTCTTTGAACAAGAGAACAACTCCTTTTTTTGTTTCCTTTTGTTTTTTTATTTTGTTTTGTTTTTAGTTTTGTTAATGTGAGACTTAACATGGCACATAGATCATAAAACCTTACTAATTCCCGATCATAAATTCATTTACTATTCTTAAATAAGTTAACCGAGGGTCAACGTGCTTGAAGTTTGTGCTTTTACTCAAAATCTCGCACAGCACATCGTCCTAAGTCTGCCTTCACCGTTCCTTAAGCTTATGACATACCGCAGGGAGAGAAGAGAAGACAATGTTAGGGAAAGTTCACGAGGGGGTTCAAAAGACCGGGAGACTTCCCTTCCCTACCTATTGCCTATTGGGGTTCGGTCTTTGGCTCAGGAAAATTTTGTTACCTTTTACCCTTATGGATGCATGCTTACGACCAGGGTTTTCCCTGCGGGGACTTTACCCTCTTGACATACTTTTTTGGTTTATTTGTTTTTTATTTTTGGCTTTTCATTTCAAGATAAAGACCAAATTACACTTGGGCTTTTGACATATTTGTTCCCTTTTGGGCCCTGACTTCCACCTACTAGGGCGACATGTAGGTTTGATGGTCTAACCCAAAACCTCACTCCCCCTCGTGAGACGAAGAGAAGAGAACGGGTAACGTCTTTACACTCTTAGTTCGGCTTTAACTTTCCTTGGATTTTATGCCGCTTGAGTTTTAAGATCTAAGCGTGTTGTGTGTGTGAGTGTTGACCTAGGGTTAAGTTACCAAGACTAACGAATGAATTGGAGATTTTGAGTTTTTGAGTTTCGTGGCCCACGTGCCATGCCAGCCTACGATTTTTTCATATTTTTTAGACTTAAAGGTAGTACTTTTTCAAATACAGTCTGGAGAGGGGGATTTCTGTAGCCCATCTAAGAGCAGCCAAGGTCCATCAGGACCAAACGAGGCTCAGCTCATCCAAGTGACAGCCCCATAGGGCCCACTTAGGCTAAAAAGCCCAATAAGATTACTCGGGATCTCATCCTTCCTCGGCGGCCCTTAGGCTCGGAAGGCCCGAGAGTCGGTCAGAACGGAGGAAGACCCATGCCCGAGTTATCCCCTCATCGGGATAGAGGCAAGCGCTCAGCGCCCACTCTGACCTATCTTCATCCGAGCTATGCCTATCACCCGGACAGGGTTGGCACCTTTTATGCTCGGACCGACCGACGATTGCTTATCCACGCTGCCGTTGAGAGCCCTTTATGAGCATGAGTTTATGAGGATAAGAGACCCATGATCCCTCAAGGCTATGAAGATCCCACGATGAGGACGAAAAGATCCCACGATGAGGACATAACTCCCGCCTGAAACTCCTCCGCTTACGGGACTCGTAAGGTGAGCACACTATATAAACCTGGGACTCCTTCCAGTGAAAGGTAAGGGCAATACACGCCTAAAATCCCCTGAGCAGGAACCACTTCACCACCTTGGTGTAGGGGGATCTCGTACACCTCTTTCTACCTCCATCCCTATCTTCCACCATTGCTCTACTGACTTAAGCATCGGAGGGTTTTCCCCAGGGAACCTCCCCTGGGCCCCCTGATCCGTTTCCCTTTCTCTACAGTTCACTGTTCGATGATCATCTACCCAGCTTAGGAGCCGCGCGAGATCACGCCCCTTCATTTGGCGCCATCTGTGGGATATGACCAAAGAGCCAGTATGGTGCGAAGAAGTTCAGGGAGGAGGTCCGTCGGCGACAGGGGAAAGACCATGGTGGCAACGGGAGAAGGCCCTTCTCAAGCCTCACAAAATCCCCCCTCCAATGCCAGCACCCCCGCCGACGGACCATCCCCTCCCGCCACCGCGGTAGGGGTACCGCTTAACGGTGGCGCCGACGCCTTCCAAGCCCTCAATGCAAAACTGGATGTCCTTGTGGAACTCATGAGGACTCAGGCGGCCAGGGATGGAAGGTCACGAGCCCCTCCGGAAAGCCCCCCCTAGCGAGAACGTGTCTCAGTACACCACTGGAGGTCGCTTCACCCTCCGAGGGCAGCAGCTTATTCGCAACAAGGTAGGAGGACCCTCACAAGCCCCCCCTCCGGAGCAAGAGGCCTCCTCCACACCGAAATGGGGTAAGCATGGGGCACGCCATCCACTCCCGGAGACCGAAGCCCCCAGGGAGCCCCAGGACAGCCTGCCATCATGCCCCCTCAACCCTACAGCGCAACAACAGCCAGAGTTGTCCCTCCGTCTACGAGAGTTCAAGAGGCGCTTCGTAGCACAGGAGCGCGCCTTACGAGCCTTGCAGAGGACCTCTCCACCAGAAAATGAGGAGAGATCCCCGTTCTCCGATCATATCTTGAAGGCAGAGGTATCTCCCAGAACCTCCATCCCAACCTTCAAGCCTTACGACGGCCAAGGCGACCCGGTCGATCACTTCAATAGCTTCGACGCCCTGATGACCCTTCATGGAGCGTCCGACGCCATCAAATGCCGAGCCTTTGCGACCACCTTGGTCCAAGGTGCCCAAGCATGGTTCCGGGCCCTCGCCCCCGGATCCATCCGAGACTTCAAGCAGTTTGGATGAGTATTCAAGGAGAGTTTCATCGTCAGTGGCCCCCCGAGGTCGGTAGCGGGACTTTTGGCTCTCAACAGGCTCAAGGGGAGAGACACTGGGCCTACATCAACCGATTTAAATCAGAAGCCCTGAGAATCCCCCGCCTAGATGTAGCCTCGGCCATAACCGCGCTGACCGGAGGCACCCGGGATGAGAACCTCCACCGCGAACTTGTCCTCCACCCTCCCTCGACCCTTGCCGAGCTAGTGACTCTGGCATTACGCCATGCTGAGTGTGAAGAAATTTTCAGCCCATGCCGAGGTGCAACCGGCTTGGGTCGGGAGGGGGACAAGAAGCGAGCACCCGAGTCAAGCTCGGGCCAAGGAAAGCGGCAGAATCGGGACGGGGAGCATAAAGAACAGTCCAGGAAGTATGAGCGGTACACTCCCGTAATCGCTCCAGTATACAAAATATATGAAGACATCAAAGGCTTGGGCCTCCTCCACCAACCCGAGCCAATGAGGTCGAAAAGCCGTAATCGCAACAAGCATTGCCTGTTCCACAGCGATCACGGGCATCACACTGGTGATTGCCATCTGCTCCAGGATGAGATCGAGCGCCTCGTCTGCCAGGGACACCTGTCCCAGTTTGTGGTCGGGCAAAAGGAGGACCGAGGTGCCCCAGAGGAAATTGACAACGCCCCTCGCGGGGTCCATATCAACGTCATCGCCGGAGGAGCTGCATCAGGAGGAGATAGTGGCCGAGGAAGGAAGCGTCATGCTGAGCAGGCGAGCCGAGCCATCGAGCCTCCCAAGGACCCGCCGAGTGAGCCTCAGGTCATAGTCTTCTCCGACCGAGACCTGGAAGGGCTGACCACCCCGCATGACTACGCCCTAATCATATCGACCACAATAAACCATTGTAACATAGACAGGATTCTAGTTGACAATGGAAGTGCCCCCAATGTATTATCCTATGAATGTTTCCTTAAGATGGGGGAGGTTCCGTCTAAACTCCACCCTATCTGAACCCTCCTGTGCGGGTTCAATGGGCAGGCCACTTATCCCGAAGGAGCCCTCAGCTTGTCGGTTACTCTTGGCACCCCACCCAAAACCGTTACGGTTATGGCAGACTTCATGGTGATCAAGGGTATGATAGCGTACAATGCAATCTTCGGCCGAGGGATCCTCAGCCGAACAAAAGCAGTGCCTTGTATCTATCACCAAAAGATGAAGTTTCCCAGCAAAAATGGGTTGGGGGAAGTCCGAGGTAACCAAGCCATGGCCAGAAGGTGCTACAATATCTCGATCGAAGCCACAAGGCCGGACGAGAAGAACAGGGGCCCCCGAGAAGTCGAGGAAAAATCCGTAACCGCCGAGCCTGGAGGCGAATTGCTAGCGGTTTTCCAAAACGACGACCCAACCCTGGGAGTAAAGATTGGAGCCGACCTAACATCTGAAGCCCAACAGCAATACAAAGAGTTTCTTTCCGCGTACATCCGAGTCTTTGCATGGTCTGATGATCAACTCCGTGGGATACCAGAGGAGACGGTGATGCATAAGCTCAACCTCGATCCAACCATCAGAGCCGTACAACATCGCAGAAGGAAGCACACGCCAGAGAAGCAGGCGATCATCAAGGAGCAAGTCACCAAGGGGCAAAAGGCTGGTCTTTTCAGACCGGTCCTGTACCCGACATGGCTGGCTAACGTCGTCCTGGTACCAAAAGCTTCGGGAAAGTGGCGAATGTGCGTTGACTTCACCGACTTGAACAAGGCTACTCAAAAGGACTGCTATCCGTTACCGAGCATCGGCCAACTGGTTGACTCAACCTCGGGCAACGAAATACTCAGCTTCCTAGACGCCTATTCAGGTTACCATCAGATCAGAATGCACCCCGAAGACATCGAGAAGACCGCCTTTATCACCGACTTCGGCGTACACTGCTACACCCGGATGTCTTTCGAGTTGAAGAACGCTGGAGCCACGTACCAGAGGCTGGTCAATCATATGTTCAAGGGACAGCTCAGTCGGAATGTCGAGGCCTATATTGACGACATGCTCGTGAAGACCCCCAAGGCCGAGGACCACTTCGCCGACCTAGCGGAAACCTTCGACACCCTCCTAAAGTACAACATGAAGCTCAACCCTACCAAGTGCACCTTCGGAGTAAGGTCCGGGAAATTCTTGGGCTTCTTAGTCACCCAGCGTGGGATCGAGGCCAACCCCGGCAAGGTCTAGGCCATCCTGGACATGCGCCCACCCACCTGCATCAAAGATGTTCAACGCCTTACCGGGCGCATTGCCGCGCTCAGCAGATTCCTATCCCGCGCGGCTGAACGATGCCTAACATTCTTCAAACTGTTGAGGAGGCCTAAAATGGCATCTGCTACATTCACGTGGGATGAGGAATGCCAAAAAGCGTTCACCTAGCTTAAGGAGTTCCTGGCTTCGCCTCCGGTGCTTTCCAAGCCCGTACCAGGTAAAACCTTTCATCTCTATCTCTCGGTGACTCCATCTACAGTTATCTCGGTCCTAGTTAGAAATGACTCGGGAGTCGAGAGACCAGTCTACTACACCAACAAGGTACTCAATGAGGCTGAAAGAAGGTACCCCGCAACTGAGAGACTCGTGCTAGCGTTGGTTACCTCGGCCAAGCGCCTCAGACCCTATTTCCAAGGGCACTTCATCACCGTGCTGACCGGCGAACCATTGAAGAGGATCCTCGCTCACCCTAAAGCCTCGGGGTGCCTCGTCAAGTGGGCCATCATGCTCGGGGCCTACGATATATCGTATCGGCCTCGCTCGGCTATTAAAAGCCAGGTGCTCGCTGACTTCATCGCCGAGAGCACCATCCCGACTGAAGAAAGATCTCCGTCCGCGCCCGGGCCGACCTGGGAACTGTTCATCGATGGATCCTCCAACTCAGTCAGGAGCGGCACCGGGATCCTCCTGAAGTCCCCCGAAGGAGAAGAGCTACAGTACGCCCTGAAGTTCAACTTCCAAGCATCTAACAACGCTTCCGAGTATGAGGCCCTCATATTGGGAGCCCGCATGGCTCGACGGTTAGGGGCTGAGCGAGTCAGGATTCACACTGACTCCCAACTGGTCGCTAGCTAGGTCAACGGCAGTTATGAAGCTCGAGAAGCACCGATGATCAAATACCTCCAGCTGGTCAAGACTGTGGCACAACAGTTCGTGTAGCAACCCTGATAAATGAATATTTGAAATAAATTAAAACATATATATATTACAGTAGTAATACAGATAATGAGAATAGGATTAATTAGATGAAGTAAAACAAAATTAAAATAACGCCTCTTATTAGGGCGTTAATTCAAAAAGAAACGCCTCTATCAAAGGTGTGACTAAAGAAAGGACGCCCACACGTGCGGTCATCAACTTTCACGACCAAATAGGCAAGTAAAAGAAACGCCCATATATGGGGCGTGTTTCAAAAACAAGGAACGCCCTTATCCAAGACGTTTCTTAAGAAACGACCTGAACTAGGTCGTCAATTCAAGAATCGACGCCCTGACCTAAGGCGTTAATTCAGTTCGTGAACCGTTCGAACCCAGAACTTATCCAGGGTAAGTGATAAGCATTAGAAAGAGTTCAAACGTGGTAATGACTCTATCATAGAAGTATTACTTCCACTAGAACACTAACCCTAACAGGACGTCCAAAATCCTATAAAAAGTCTTGATCGAACAAACCCTAAACCTATTTGATTCAAGCCTCTGCGACGGTAAGTGAAGAACAGAACTGTTCTTCTTATTCCTTTCTTTCTGTTTCGAGTGTATGAAGAACTAACGTTCTTCATCTCCTTCTCTTCTTACAGGTTGAAGAGAGAGCACACGCTGTGAAGAACATAGGTAAGGTTCTTCTAAAACTTTTCCTAACTACGGTTATGTCCCCATCTTCCTCATCTTCTTTTCTTTTTCTTACAGATCGATTGTTGGGTGAAGTTCCTGAAGACAGAAGATCAATATCTTCATCATCCTCATCAAACACAATCACCTTCTCTTCTTACTGCTACCAGCGGGATTCTTCGTCCCATCGATTAAACCAAATCAACCATTAAAGGTAGGATTTTCTCAAGTCACTGTAGCCCAAACTAAATTGATACAGTACAATAATTATCATGCATATACATGGTTTGGTTTATAGTTTCTGAACGACTTTCTGTTAATTTCTTGAAAGAAACGTCCTTAGCAAGGGCGTGACTATGAAATACACGCCCCAGACTAGGGCGCTAATTTACAAGTCACGACCCTGCCAAGGTCGTCAATTTCATATTTGACGCCCTGTACACAGGCGTTAATTTCATGTAAATCTTAAGAACTGATTATCCATGCAATTACATGAAATCAAATCAATAATTGTTAACGGTTAAAAGCCAATAAACATGAAACATCAAATCTGATATACTGCATCTGAATTCCTGCCAATTTTCCTGTCATGACTATATGATTGTTATCCTTGATTATCGTGCAAATCTTGCTGATCATGTAAATTCCTGATATTTCTTGAATTCACGACCTAGACTAGGTCGTTTTCCCTGTGGTAACGCCCCATCACAGGGCGTGAATTAAAAATAAACGCCCCTTACTAGGGCGCGTATCTGTTAAAATCCTGGAATATATATTCTGTGAAAATAAGAACTTAATGATTAACGCCCCTACCAAGGGCGCGTTTTTGATAATTTCTGAAAATAAATATGTTCTGAAAAATATTGTAAATAAAAAGACGCCTGCTACTGTAGTCGTCAACTCTTGAAGAAACGCCCCTGCCGAAGGCGCGTTTTAGATAAATTATTGAATTATTGAAAATTCTGCAAAACGGACCATATGTAAACGCCCTTCTGTTAGGCGTTAATTACTTGAGAAACGACTTGACCTAAGTCGTTATTTTACTGTAAACTGATTTTTCCTCTGATTTGCTAACCGATGGTTTTATATATCATAATATATATATCGGCACTATTCTCCACTCCGTGAGTATAGTCCCACGTTTCATGTTGATTTATCGATCACACTCAACTCTCATTGACATACAAGCTCTCCATTGGACATTCCGTTCCTTTGGACTAGCGAGTTAGTCATAGAGACCTCCGTAAGACTCCTCGTAGCCTTGGATTCCCTCAAGGCCGACTGAGCTGGTTGTACCCTAAAAACCCATTACACCATTGATGCCATGTCACTCTAAAGAAACATGGTATACCGGCCCTTATGATTGTACAAAGAGTATATCATAAGAAAATTCTTAATGGGATGATGATATCATGCCATATCATGTCGTTCTTGTAAACCCCAATTCTATGATAAGAATGAGGGTATCTTACTTTGATATACTGTTCATGTGGACCTCAATTCTATATAAAGAATGTCCATATTGATTTGTCATGGTACCTAAGTTAAGGGAACCATATTCTACCTAGTTTTATCGATATCGTGATTATACCGTTATTATCGCCATTCTATGTCCTTTGTCATATTTTGGACTCTATTCTATCAAAGTTGTCGTACGTGTCTACAAGCTTGATTATTGAAATTCTATGTTGGCTATAAACAAGAGTGGATGTCAAAACACATGATAAATGCCTGCGCATATAGGGCCCGATCTGGTCCTGGGAGGAGCACCCGAAAGTACTTGTGCCCATGGGAGTTAAAATGATAAGGTATCTGGCATTATACCGAGTACTTGACTTGCTTGATTGGACATTCCACACACATCTTGTACTTGAATCGTACTTGACTTTACATGAAATGCGTGGCCCGAAAGAGGGTAATTTACTTGCTTGATACATGATAGCCAAAGTTCTTGACATGACTCGATAATGGTACTTGCTTGAATATCTTGAATAACTTGTATCTTGTTGAAAGTTCATGATAAGTTCATCTTATTTCCTTGATATTACATTCTCTCTATCTTGTCGTTTCATGCGAGCATGCATAGCCTTATTGCATTCATGAAAATGTAATTACTTAAACCCCTTGCTAGTACTTGAGATATAATTTCCTACTGAGCGTTCGCTCATTCCGTTTGTCCCTTTCTACTTTTCAGGTAAGTCCGACGACGATGGAAGTCAATCGGATGGGAATGGTCAAGAGTGAAAGTGATAGAGCTTCTACAAGTGTCGTCTAGTCTTTTCCATAGTTTCTTGAGTCAAATATGTATTCTTTTCCTTTTTATTAAACAGAGTATTGGATTTGTAATAGTCTATCCGTTATGAAATAAAGGATTGGGTTATCTTGCTATTTTGCGCATCTCTGTCTTTGTGTCGAATACACGACCACTCTGATTGACATGATTGATATAGACACGTCGCGCATCTCCGGGTATCTTCCGCGCTCGGGGCGTGACAGTCTTTGTGGTATCAGAGCCTAAGGTATTCAATTCCTAGGAAACCCAAGTCCAAGGATAGGTTTCAAAACCTTTAACCAAGTGAGAGTGGGTAGAACCAAGGGTTAAATGATCAATGAGTCCTTTATAAGATCATAGTGATATAATACTAACATAGCTATTGTAATTGTAGGATAATGGCTGCCGAACGTGCTCAATGGCGCAACATGCAGCGTACCCTTCAAGGGATGACCCAAGTGCTACAACAGGTAGCACAAGGTGGTGCTCCACGAGCTGGAAGCTTACACCAAGCATTCAAGAATATGAATCCCCCGAAGTTCATGGGATCGACCGATCCAGACGATGCCGAGCATTGGGTTCGGGAGATTGAACGTATATTCCGTGTCATGCAATGCACGGATCAGGACAAAGTCTTATTAGCTACTTTCCAGTTAGAAAAGGATGCTAGATGCTGGTGGGAGTCGATTGAAGCTACTATTGACCCAACTCAAGTTACATGGGGAGAATTCGTTGAATATTTCAACGCCAAATATTTCTCTGATAGGGTCCAGGAAAAGAAGGCCGCCGAATTTGCCGCATTAAAGCAAAGATCTTTATCGGTGGCTGATTATGAAGCACAGTTCTCTAGACTGTCTAGATATGCTAAGCATTTAATTAGCACGGAAAAGATGAAAGCCCGTAGATTTCTTAATGGGCTTAGGCCCCACTACATTACTCAACTGGCGCCTATGGATATTCAAGTTTATACTGAAATAGTGCGCCGAGCTCAGTTGCTTGAAGATGCCACGGAACTATCTGATAGGATCCGTGGGAAAGACAAAAAGGAGCAAGTCACAAGTTCGGGTTCTTTTAAACCCAACTTTAAGAAGAGGCCCAATAATGGAGGTTCTTCCTCTCAAGATCAGAAATTCAAGAAGACCAAGCCTTTCTCTATCACCACTACCCCTTCGAATACAGTATGCAAGCATTGTGACAAGGCTGGTCACAAAACAGAAGAATGCTGGAGGAAATTAGGAGCATGTCTCCGTTGTGGGAGTCGTGAACATCGGATTCCCGATTGTCCATTAATGAATGACCAAGACGGTGAGGGTAAACGCCCAGTGACAAGGAACGCGCGTCTTCATGCAATCCAAGAGACCGAACCAGAAGAAGAAGGCGGATTGGTGGAAGGTACATTAAAAATTTGTTCCAAATATGCACATGTCTTATTTGATACGGGTGCATCGCATTCCATTATTTCCAAGAAGTTTGCTGACCCATTACCTCTAGAACCAGAATGGATGAAGTTAATATTGTCTACTCCTCTCGGAAACGAGACGGATATCACACATCATTATCAAAACTGTGAGGTATTGGTTCGAGGAAAGAATTTTCCTATTGATCTTATCTGCTTAGATCTAAAAGAGTATGATGTTATACTAGGAGCAGATTGGTTATCCAAATACCAGGCAACGGTTGATTGCCGTGATAGCAAGATTGTTTTCAAGGAATTTCCGGAACTGACTTATACTAGTCCTAAGAGTCGAAGCAAATCCCCTCTTATTTCGGCTCTTCGAGCAAGCAAGCTCGTCAAGAAAGGATGTGTATCCTTCCTTGCTTTTGTCACTATTAAAGAAGCTAAAGAAACCAAGATAGAGGACATTCAGGTAGTGCGAGAATTTCCAGACGTATTTCCGGAAGATTTGCCGGGATTACCCCCTCAAAGAGATGTAGCCTTCACCATTGACTTAGTCCCTGGTGCTGGTCCCGTTTCAAAGGCACCATATAGAATGTCCCCTGCTGAACTCAAGGAGTTGAAGGAGCAGTTGATGGAACTAATCCGAAAAGGGTTTATTAGACCAAGTACTTCCCCGTGGGGAGCACCAGTCTTATTTGTAAAGAAGAAGGATGGATCCATGAGATTGTGTATCGACTATCGACAATTGAATCATCTTACTATCAAGAACAAGTATCCACTGCCGAGAATCGATGAATTATTTGATCAGATTTCAGGATCCAAATATTTTTCCAAGATTGATCTCAGGTCGGGATACCATCAATTAAGAATCAAGGACGATGACATTCACAAGACTGCATTCAGAAGCAGGTATGGCCATTACGAATTTGTTGTTATGCCTTTTGGACTAACAAATGCCCCTGCTGCCTTTATGCAGTTAATGAATAGCATATTCAGGCCTTACTTGGATCAATTCGTAGTAGTCTTCATTGATGATATATTGATATATTCCAAGACTAAGGAAGAACATGAAGAACATTTGAGGATTGCATTGCAAGTCTTGAGGACAAATCAATTATATGCTAAACTCAGCAAATGCGAGTTCTGGCTTGAAGAAGTGGCTTTTCTCGGGCATGTCATATCAAAGGACGGATTATCTGTAGATCCGTCAAAAGTTGAAGCTGTGAGAAACTGGGAAAGACCCACTAATGCAAGCGAGATCAGAAGTTTCTTAGGTCTTGCAGGCTATTATCGGCGATTCATCAAAGATTTCTCTAAGATCGCCGTACCACTTACAAGATTAACTCGTAAGGAGATCCGATACGAATGGAGTGAGGAATGTGAAAGAAGTTTCAAACTCTCAAGGATCATCTCACTACAGCTCCAGTATTAGCTCTACCGATAGAAGGAGAGAAATTCGAGGTCTACACTGATGCTTCTGGCATTGGCCTCGGATGTGTCCTAATGCAACAAGGAAAGGTCATAGCTTACTCTTCACGTCAGCTAAAGAAGCATGAGGAGAATTACCCCGTCCATGACTTAGAACTGGCCGCGGTAGTATTTGCCCTAAAGATATGGAGACACTATCTCTATGGAGTACAGTTCACTGTCTACTCCGATCACAAAAGTCTCAAATATCTATTTTCACAAAAGGAGCTGAACATGAGACAAAGACGCTGGCTAGAATATCTCAAGGACTTCGACTTCAATATACAATACCATCCCGGAAAGGGTAATTATGTTGCTGACGCCCTTAGTCGAAAGCCGAGAGCAATGATAGCAAATTGTATGATGCAAGAATGGAGGTTACTTGAACAATTCTCCGAGCTCAATATAAGCTTGGACACGGAATCCAAATTTGTCACACTATCTCATGTAAGCATACAGTCAGATTTGTTATCTGAGATACAAACACTTCAGGATGATGATCCTATATTAGTAGAAATCAAAGGCAGATTAGAAGGACAATCTGATTTTCAACTAACTTCTGATGGAAGATTATCGTTCAAAGATAGAACTTGTATACCTGATTGTCCGGAATTAAAGAAGAAGATCTTAGATGAAGCTCACCGATCAAGGTACACTATTCATCCAGGATCAACCAAAATGTACCAAGATGTAAAGAGGAACTTTTGGTGGCCTAATATGAAAAGAGAAATAGCGGACTATGTATCACGCTGTCTCACATGCCAACAGGTCAAGGCGGAACACCAAAAGCCTGCGGGAAAACTACATCCTCTAGATATTCCTAAGTGGAAATGGGAGGATATTGGTATGGACTTCATCATGGGTTTGTCTAAATCTAAAGGAGGACATGATGGAATCTGGGTTATCATTGACCGATTGACTAAATCGGCACATTTCTTGCCAATCAAAAGCCGATGGTCAATTGATGTGCTAGCTGCACTATACATCAAAGAAATAGTCAGGATACATGGAATTCCTGTCTCAATCGTGTCTGATAGAGATCCCCGTTTTACTTCTCATTTTTGGAAGGGATTACAACATTCGTTGGGGACAAGGCTCAACTTTAGTACTGCTTTTCACCCACAAACGGATGGTCAGACCGAGCGAACTAATCAAGTTGTTGAAGATATGCTGAGAGCATGCATTATTGACTTTGGAGGAAGCTGGCATGACCACTTACCTTTAGTTGAATTTGCATATAATAATAGCTACCAAGCTAGTATCCAAATGGCACCTTTCGAAGCCTTATACGGAAGGAGTTGCCGATCTCCCATATGTTGGAACGAAGTTGGAGAAAAACAACTATTAGGTCCAGACATGGTAAGGGATACAACCGAGAAGATACAAGTAATCAGGGAAAGATTACAAGTTGCTCAGACCAGGCAAAAGGCTTATGCTGATACCAGGAAAAGAGATCTTGAATTCCAGGTTGGAGATCATGTATTTCTTAAAATATCCCCTGGACGTGGCATACGAAGATTTGGTGTTAAGGGCAAGCTTACGCCAAGATTCATCGGACCATTTGAGGTACTCGAAAGAGTTGGCGAGGTTGCTTATCGCATCGCGTTGCCTCCTCAGTTGTCCGAGGTACACAATGTATTTCACATATCTATGTTGAAGAAGTATGTGCACGATCCATCTCATATTATTGAACATGGAGATCTGGTGATCCAGAAAGATCTCACATATGAACAGAAGCCTATGAAGATATTAGATCGAGAAATACGAGCTCTAAGGAATAAGGTTATTCCCATGCTCAAGGTGCAATGGAATAAGAATCCTGAACGCGAAGCGACATGGGAGACCGAAGAATCTATGAAGAAACGATTTCCCGAGTTATTCTAAGAGGTATATGTTCTACGCTCTCCACATGTATAATTATATATATATTGAATTTGGGGACCAAATTCTTTTTAAGTGGGGGAGGGTGTAGCAACCCTGATAAATGAATATTTGAAATAAATTAAAACATATATATATTACAGTAGTAATACAGATAATGAGAATAGGATTAATTAGATGAAGTAAAACAAAATTAAAATAACGCCTCTTATTAGGGCGTTAATTCAAAAAGAAACGCCTCTATCAAAGGCGTGACTAAAGAAAGGACGCCCACACGTGCGGTCGTCAACTTTCACGACCAAATAGGCAAGTAAAAGAAACGCCCATATATGGGGCGTGTTTCAAAAACAAGGAACGCCCTTATCCAAGACGTTTCTTAAGAAACGACCTGAACTAGGTCGTCAATTCAAGAATCGACGCCCTGACCTAAGGCGTTAATTCAGTTCGTGAACCGTTCGAACCCAGAACTTATCCAGGGTAAGTGATAAGCATTAGAAAGAGTTCAAACGTGGTAATGACTCTATCATAGAAGTATTACTTCCACTAGAACACTAACCCTAAAAGGACGTCCAAAATCCTATAAAAAGTCTTGATCGAACAAACCCTAAACCTATTTGATTCAAGCCTCTGCGACGGTAAGTGAAGAACAGAACTGTTCTTCTTATTCCTTTCTTTCTGTTTAGAGTGTATGAAGAACTAACGTTCTTCATCTCCTTCTCTTCTTACAGGTTGAAGAGAGAGCACACGCTGTGAAGAACATAGGTAAGGTTCTTCTAAAACTTTTCCTAACTACGGTTATGTCCCCTTCTTCCTCATCTTCTTTTCTTTTTCTTACAGATCGATTGTTGGGTGAAGTTCCTGAAGACAGAAGATCAATATCTTCATCATCCTCATCAAACACAATCACCTTCTCTTCTTACTGCTACCAGCGGGATTCTTCGTCCCATCGATTAAACCAAATCAACCATTAAAGGTAGGATTTTCTCAAGTCACTGTAGCCCAAACTAAATTGATACAGTACAATAATTATCATGCATATACATGGTTTGGTTTAGTTTCTGAACGACTTTCTGTTAATTTCTTGAAAGAAACGTCCTTAGCAAGGGCGTGACTATGAAATACACGCCCCAGACTAGGGCGCTAATTTACAAGTCACGACCCTACCAAGGTCGTCAATTTCATATTTGACGCCCTGTACACAGGCGTTAATTTCATGTAAATCTTAAGAACTGATTATCCATGCAATTACATGAAATCAAATCAATAATTGTTAACGGTTAAAAGCCAATAAACATGAAACATCAAATCTGATATACTGCATCTGAATTCCTGCCAATTTTCCTGTCATGACTATATGATTGTTATCCTTGATTATCGTGCAAATCTTGCTGATCATGTAAATTCCTGATATTTCTTGAATTCACGACCTAGACTAGGTCGTTTTCCCTGTGGTAACGTCCCATCACAGGGCGTGAATTAAAAAGAAACGCCCCTTACTAGGGCGCGTATCTGTTAAAATCCTGGAATATATATTCTGTGAAAATAAGAACTTAATGATTAACGCCCCTACCAAGGGCGCGTTTTTGATAATTTCTGAAAATAAATATGTACTGAAAAATATTGTAAATAAAAAGACGCCTGCTACTGTAGTCGTCAACTCTTGAAGAAACGCCCCTGACGAAGGCGCGTTTTAGATAAATTATTGAATTATTGAAAATTCTGCAAAACGGACCATATGTAAACGCCCTTCTGTTAGGCGTTAATTACTTGAGAAACGACTTGACCTAAGTCGTTATTTTACTGTAAACTGATTTTTCCTCTGATTTGCTAACCGATGGTTTTATATATCATAATATATATATCGGCACTATTCTCCACTCCGTGAGTATAGTCCCACGTTTCATGTTGATTTATCGATCACACTCAACTCTCATTGACATACAAGCTCTCCATTGGACATTCCGTTCCTTTGGACTAGCGAGTTAGTCATAGAGACCTCCGTAAGACTCCTCGTAGCCTTGGATTCCCTCAAGGCCGACTGAGCTGGTTGTACCCTAAAAACCCATTACACCATTGATGCCATGTCACTCTAAAGAAACATGGTATACCGGCCCTTATGATTGTACAAAGAGTATATCATAAGAAAATTCTTAATGGGATGATGATATCATGCCATATCATGTCGTTCTTGTAAACCCCAATTCTATGATAAGAATGAGGGTATCTTACTTTGATATACTGTTCATGTGGACCTCAATTCTATATAAAGAATGTCCATATTGATTTGTCATGGTACCTAAGTTAAGGGAACCATATTCTACCTAGTTTTATCGATATCGTGATTATACCGTTATTATCGCCATTCTATGTCCTTTGTCATATTTTGGACTCTATTCTATCAAAGTTGTCGTACGTGTCTACAAGCTTGATTATTGAAATTCTATGTTGGCTATAAACAAGAGTGGATGTCAAAACACATGATAAATGCCTGCGCATATAGGGCCCGATCTGGTCCTGGGAGGAGCACCCGAAAGTACTTGTGCCCATGGGAGTTAAAATGATAAGGTATCTGGCATTATACCGAGTACTTGACTTGCTTGATTGGACATTCCACACACATCTTGTACTTGAATCGTACTTGACTTTACATGAAATGCGTGGCCCGAAAGAGGGTAATTTACTTGCTTGATACATGATAGCCAAAGTTCTTGACATGACTCGATAATGGTACTTGCTTGAATATCTTGAATAACTTGTATCTTGTTGAAGTTCATGATAAGTTCATCTTATTTCTTGATATTACATTCTCTCTATCTTGTCGTTTATGCGAGCATGCATAGCCTTATTGCATTCATGAAAATGTAATTACTTAAACCCCTTGCTAGTACATGAGATATAATTTCCTACTGAGCGTTCGCTCATTCCGTTTGTCCCTTTCTACTTTTCAGGTAAGTCCGACGACGATGGAAGTCAATCGGATGGGAATGGTCAAGAGTGAAAGTGATAGAGCTTCTACAAGTGTCGTCTAGTCTTTTCCATAGTTTCTTGAGTCAAATATGTATTCTTTTCCTTTTTATTAAACAGAGTATTGGATTTGTAATAGTCTATCCGTTATGAAATAAAGGATTGGGTTATCTTGCTATTTTGCGCATCTCTGTCTTTGTGTCGAATACACGACCACTCTGATTGACATGATTGATATAGACACGTCGCGCATCTCCGGGTATCTTCCGCGCTCGGGGCGTGACAGTTCGAGAGTTTTGAGGTAGTCTAAATAGCTCGGGAGGAAAATTCCCAAGCGGATGCCCTCTCTCAGCTGGCCTCCTCTCTTGACCCCGAGGGTACTCGATCGGTCCTTCTCGAAGAGCTAGAGTGGCCGAGCATTGATTCGGAGCTCCTAGCTGTTGACTCGGCCTCCCCAAGCGACTGGCGTACCCCGTACCTGTCGTGGCTCCAAGACTCTCAGGAGCCTCCCGACCCTCAGGAAGCCCGAAGATTGAAGTACCAAGCTCGGCGATTCGTCACTCTGGATGGTGCTATCTACCGGAGATCCTTCTCCGGTCCTCTCCTGAAGTGCCTCAGCACCGACGAAGCCAACCGAGCGATCGAAGAAGTTCACGAAGGTCTGTGCGGAGTGCATTTATGGGGTAGGTCGCTCACCAGGATCTTGCTACGGCTAGGTTATTGGTGGCCCACTCTGCAGCGCGACTGCTCGACCTACATACAACACTATGACCGGTGCCAGCGATTTGACCACTTGGTTCATCAGCCAGCAACGGAGCTCATCACCCTAGCCGAGCCTTATTCTTTCGCTCGTTGGGGAATCAACATCCTCGGGCCATTCCCCACAGCCCAGGCCAAGAAGAAGTTCATTATCATCGCCATCGATTACTTCACTAAGTAGATCGAGGCCGAAGCCACAGTAAGGATCACCGAGACAGTCGTCTGGAATTTCGTATGGAAGTCGATCATCTGTCATTACGGCATCCCCCAGGTGATAGTAAGCGATAATGGTCGGTAATTTGATTCTCGTTATTTTGGAGACAGATGTGTCAACCTAGGCATTCACAATCACTTCACCTCGGTCGCCCACCCTCAGGCTAATGGGCTGGTCAAAAATGCCAATAAGGCTATCTTTAAAGGCATCAAGACTAGGCTCGACAAAGCCAAGGGCAGCTAGCTTGAGGAATTGCCGAACGTACTTTGGTCACACAGAACGACTCCCAGAACGGCAACCGATGAAAGCCCCTTTCAACTGGTATACGGTACCGAGGCCGTCATCCCATTGGAGATTGGCAACCCCTCCCTTCGAGTCATCTACTTCTCGTCCGAGGCAAGCAACCAGAAACTGCTCGAAAACCTCGACCTAGCAGATGAAGTCCGAGAGATTGCCAGCATCCGACAACGGAATACCGACGCCGCCTCACTCGATACTACAACGCCAAAGTCCAAGATAGACACTTTCAATCGGGAGACTTCATCCTCAAGAAAACCGAAGCCTCTCGACCACTTGAGGCGGCAGGCAAGTTATCCCCTAATTGGGAAGGCCCCTACCGAGTGGTCGAGACGCTCGAAAAAGGAGCATACCGTCTATCCACGATGGAAGGAGAGCTCATCCCTCGGACCTAGAATGTAAGTACACTACGCAAGTTCTACTTCTGAATACTGAGCATTATGTAAACGACATGAGATAAAACAAAAGGATCCTTTCTTTTATTCAAACAACTCGCTTGTACATCAGGAAGGCCGAAGCCAAGAAAATACATGTCAAAAAAGCAAAAAATCCATCTGGTGCCGCCGTATGAGCCCATCGCTCGGCTGACTCGGTTGACCTTCCTGCGTCCAGCCACTGACTCTACCTCGTGTAGAAACTGGCTCGGATAAAGGGTAGTCGACCCCGTTGACTCGGGCAGCTCGGGACAAAGGTGACAGAGGGATTAGGAAGGAGAAGGCTTCTTTCCAAGTTGAACTTGGAGGAGAAAGGGGAGAGGGAACGCATATGAAAGCATTCTCCCCGCCAACCTGCCAACTCTTTGGAAAGAAGAGAGTGCAGGCACCCTCCGAAGAGTGAAAGAAATGAGGAGAAGAGCAGAAGAGGGAAAAAGAGGCTGCGGGGGGGAGAAAGAAACCAGCAGAGCTAGACGAGGAGGCAGGGGAAAGCCCGGGAAGGAGGGAGCTTGATTGGCTTCCTCCTCCCCTCCATGGAACGAGCAGGAAGGGACGGGCGGCAGGGATGCCTGATGCCCCCATCCGTCCACCATTTTGCCCCCCTATAAACGCCGCCGGAACTGATAAAAAGAAGACGACATGCCTCCACACGTCGGACCTTCTTCAGACCCGTCCGCCGTCCGTCGGACCTCCTTCAAACCTGAAGCAGCAAGGACTCTCTGCCCTCCGTCATCGGCAGCTTCATCGTCCGGGGTGTCTTCCATGCTCCAAATACAACGGCACAACGCTACGTGAAGAAAGACTAAGGAAAGACTGTCAGGGAAACCCCTAAGCGGTGGAGAGGAAGGGACGCCCTTCAGACCTTTGATAGGCAAAGGGAGGCTATTTGCCGTAAATGATTCTCTCCTTGAAAACACGCCAAAGGGATCTCTCCCTACGAACGGTCACCTCAAACTTCTCATTTTCCGCCCCAGCGAGATACAGGAAGCGACCAGGCATTCAAAGCATGAGAAAATGGAAAGACACCCTGTCAGACCCTCACCCAACCATCAGGCGAGATCCACGCAGAAAGTATCGGCTCTTTCCAACCACTGTAGATACGCTGAACAAAATACGGCAGTGGCGATACGGAACAGATAAGTCTTCATCATAACGCTACTGCCTTATCTATTTTTCTACACAAAAGAGGAAGTTTTTTCTTCAAAAAGGAAAAAGACATTAAAAAAGAGGAAGCAAAGCAGATACATCAGGCCTCCGGCCCACCTTGAAGCCCGGAAGTGGAGGGCTCAAATGGTCTGCCCCCGACATCCTCGGCGATGGCCGACCCTGGCACTGACCCCACAGGCGTGGAAACTGCCTCGGTTGCGTGCCCTCCCGAAGCATCCGGAGTTGGCGACCCCTCGAATGAAGAGCCCCCGTGATCCTCTTCATCCTTTGCCGAAGCATAGGAACTGGAGGATGACAAGTCCGAGTCATAGCATTGCCCGGATGGGAAGCCAACTACCCCAGACGCCTGCTCCTCGGCATAAGAGACGGCCCGATCATAGCCATGCTTGAACCCCTTGCGGATGCCCCGGCGAAGTGCTAACTCATAGTAAGGGAGGGCAGCCTCCTTAAGGTCGACCCGGTAGGCCTCTGAGCTTTTGTACTGCTCGAGAGCCTCCGCCCCGGCCGATCCCACCCTACCAGCGAGCTCAACCTTCCCCCGCTCCGCCTCGGTTGACTTCCGCTCGGCCTCAGCCGTCCGCTTTTTGGCCTCCGCCGCCTGCTTCTCCGCCTCGACCCGATCAGCCTCGGCCTCCCGCCGAAGGCGCTCGGCTTCCTCCGCTCGATCTACCAGCTCTGCGCGTTCGGTCTCCCACCGGCCATCCAGCTCAATGCGTGCAAGGCGCTCCACTTCAAGAAGCATGTTCTTCCCCTCGAGCGATTCGCGGGCCTTAGCTAGCTGCTCGGTTATCGACCGGGTCTCCACCTGGCTCGACCGCACCAGCTCACTGACTGAGGAAAGCTCCCGCCGAAGCCCATCACGCTCCTCGACAAGCCGAGTGATGGGGACATCCCTTGCCCCTCCACATTTTCTGAAGCTCGGATTGATCGTCGGTGTACGCCATTATGTTCCTCATGTATTTGTGAGTCGAGTCATGTAATTTTCTTATTTTTATTTGAGTCTTAAACATGTAATTTTCCCTTTATTGAGTCATGTACCTAGGTTAGAAAGTCATTTTCCTAAGTCTTGAAGTCATTATGTTGGTTTGATAGGTTAATGGGCCCAATTCATTGGGCTAGGCCTAGGGGCGCCCCTCCCTTGGACTGTTTGGTCATTAGTTAGTTTGTCAGGGTCAGTTTGGTCTTAGGAAAAGTGTGGGGTCTATAAATAGCCCCACCCCTCTCTCATTTGTAACAATTATGCTTGAATATTGAATCCAGAAAATTTCCACACCTTCTAGTTCCCTGTCAATATCTCCCTCTCTCTCTCTCTTACTATCACTCTCTCTAAGTGGGTTGTGCCCCCTCTCTCTCTCCTCCCCACCCCAATTTTGAAATTCATTCTCTCTCCTCCCCATTCACCCCTCATTAAGGCCCCTTCCCATTCCCCATGCACTCATTCAATTCTCCCTCCAACCCCTAGGTGGAAACCCCTTCTCCTAGGCACCTTTCCACTCTCCCAAGCAACCCTCCCTCTCCCCAAGACTGAAAGAGCCCTTCCCTAGGCCAAATTTTGAATTTCCCTCTCCCTTGGGCTGTGCCCTTTCATCTCCCCACCTCCCTAACCACCCAAGCTCGCACCCCCCCCTTCCCCATCCACCAAATAACCCCTTGTTCATGCCCTTCCCCACACCCTCTCCTCCACCTATTCTGTCCCTGTTGCAGGTTTCAGAAAAGCAGTGATTTGCAGTAGCAGCCACGACTTCCCCTGAAGGCTCCCAGTGGCATATCTGATATTGCTGGAATCGCCTCCAAGTCTTCTTTCCAACGGTGGTACTCCTGCCTACATCCGAGTTCGGAGCTGTCCGGAGGAACGTCATCTTCAACGACTGAGCAATCTGTCCCAGACTGAAGGCCAGAGCGATCTTGGAAGCCATTCAGCGGCCAACCTTGGAGGAATTCGATCACGCTTCCTTCTACAAAATTCTTCTTCGCGTAGTCCTCCATTATTAGAAGAAGGAACAACACCAATCGCCCACCCGAGCTATTTGTTCTGAATTTCTTCGCCGGAGTGTGCAGTCTGCCCCCTACAGGTCCAGGTTCGACCTATCTTCACTTCTCCGGCCACCATTCTCCTCTCCGACATCGGATTGTGGCCCCTTCAATTTTTGCTCTAAGCTACTCCGACCACAATCATGACACCACCGGTTTCGTTCGATTTGGAGTTCGGGATCGACCGCAGTGCCTTTTGCAATCCACTGTATCAGTTCTGCATCAGTCAGATGCAGAGTGTTGCTGTCCTGCTCCAGTCGCTGGTCCGATGAGCCCCGAGTTGCAGAGCTTCCCAAAAAATTCAAGCATCATCCTCGGCCAGTTGGGGAACTTTTCGCACCAGTTTCATCAAATTTGAAGCTCGGTTGAGTCCGTGGCAGCATCTTCATCGATAACCTGTTCAGTAAAACTGAAGAGTGGCAGAACCGGCGAAGCTTGGAGAGTCGGCATTCTCTTCATAATTTCCCCACCCCGCTTGGCCGGCTGAAGGCCCCTCCCTGTATGGAGGTAATCTTGGTTGTAATAAGTCTAACCCCCACCCTAAGAGCCCCCCTCCTGCGAGAGGTGTAGTTCATGTAATAACATTTTCGCAGATTTGAAGCGACACCGACGCGGCTTGCGGGCGCAAACCCTTGCCTCCCCGCTCGCCCCCGTCTTCGGCCGGAGTTGGCGTCTTCGCGCCGGCTAGGTGAGCCTTGGTCCCCCTTTCCTTGCTGGTCAATATCACTTGCTTAGCTTAGTATTCTTGCTTTGCTGCGTCGGACGGAGAGCGAGGGCCCGGCCCAAATTGCCGAACACGTGAGTGTCCATCGCGGGCGAGTTGTGAGCTCCATTTCAACCCACACCCATGGTGTGACGGCCGCCCGTGAGTGGGCATCCCTGGCCCAATTAGGGTTCTCCCCAAGCTTGCCAAGCACCGGAGCATCATTGTCCCACCCCGGACCCTCTCCATTATCGTTTAGTTGCCCACGGGCACAAGTATGCACCAAGCGAGTGAGCCGCTCGAGTGGTATCATCGCCAATTTGCTTGCTTGCAACCTTAGGTCCAAGGGTCATATTGTCTTGTGGTCATCACCCCAAGGTGGTGTCACATCAAGTGGTATCAGAGCAAGTTCACAACTTGTCTCTATCAAGTTGGTCCTAGGACGCTCATATGCATTTAGAGTCTTCGGTTGCATCTCTTTTGTCCACTAGCATGGCTACTTCATGTAAGTCACATCTATCTCACTCGGACCTCTGCAAAGGTCCGATTGACACCCCTTTGGACAAAGTCCTATTTGAGGACCTTATCTTTAACGGATACCACCCTAGTGCATATTTAGAGTGGGAGGAAAACATGGACAAATACTTTAAAAGGAATCCAATGACTGAACCCATGAAAATCTACCTTGCCAAGAGTCGACTTGTGTACCATGCCGAGGATAGGTGGAAGTTCATTGAACAATTTAGGAGGGTTATGAGACTAGAGCCTATAAACACATGGGAGAACATGAGAGCCGAACTTAGGAAAGTCTACACTCCCCGACCTCCTCCCTCCTACCCGGGTTACCAAAACTCGAGGAGCACTCCCACTCCTCCAACCCCACCCGTCCAAACCCTTACCACTAGAACCCAAGTGTCCAAAGCCTCCACCTCCCCACCTAACCCCATGAGGGCCCCCACACCCCAACCAAACCCCCCTTCCCTAACCTACACTAGTCAAGCCCCTTTAGCCCCCACTTCCACCCCAAACGATCCCAAGGACAAGAGACCCCTAACCGACCCAATTCCCTCCATGGTGACCACCACTTATCCAACCCTCACCATTAAAAATCAAGTGGACACCGCGTCCACCCCTCCACCTACGCCCATAATGGCCACCACCCCCAAACCCAAAACCCCTCACCAAACCCATACCCCACAAGCCCCCTTGACCACCACCACAAACCCACCATCGTCCCCTAAAAGGGACACATCTCCCAAAACAAATCAACCTAAAACCCCTCACCCAACCCACCTCCCACTTCCTACACCAATCTTTCCCCAACCTAGGCCTCCTCTACTTCCCCTTCCTATCTCAACCCAAGCCCATGCTTGTTCACCACCCCGGGTGTGTCATACGCTAGCTATCACCAAACCACCCGCCATAGATCCCCCTACTCCATTAGCAATATAAGTTGCTACCCACACACCTACCCAAGTGGAGAAGGATGCCCATCCGAATCCACCTCCCAACATAGAGAAAATCCAAAGGCCAAACAACTCACACACCTCTAGCCTAGCTCCTCTAGAGACACCCAACCTCACCATAGATAAGTCCATACTCCAATGGCTCAAGAAAGGTCTCACCATTCCTAGTTCACAACCATGCCACCTACCCATAGGATATCAATCCCAAATCATTCCCATTCAGCCACATGTCACTTATCAAACTGCCTATTGTGTGGAAGATTTGGGAGACTTAGTGAACTACCTACATTGGCAAATTCACTTGACCAATATGCTAGCCTTGAGGCCGTCCGAAACTAACACCATTAGCCTAGCATATCCCTCCATTGGCTCCATCACTTCCATCTACACTAATGGCCAAGTTACTAGTGAGATCATCCTCCTTCTTCCCATGGAGGAAGAACCTATCCTAGTCCACTCCCCAACCATTAAGATCCCAAGTGCTTTGATCGGTCAACCCATTAGCAACCTTGGCCCAATTATTGAGGAGGATGACTCACCATTCGAGGACCTTGAGAGCATAGAGTACCCCTACCAAGGTGACCCTTACCATGATCCCTTTGACCCTTTTCTATGGGAGCCTAGATCTCAATGTAACCCACTCACCTTATTCACCACCCACCTTACCCTACCCTTACCACCCATGATAACCCAAAACCTTCCCTTCCTAGAATTGGGTTACACCAAAGAAGCCTTAACCATAGGCAACATACACAATGGGATTGATAGATGGCCCCACTCCATGATGTCTCCCTTCTTAAATCCCTTTGACTCATACGAATGGAAGCTCAAGGGCCACCCCACACCTATGCACATAGAAGTCATCACTAGGATTGAAATGCATGTGCTTAGGCATACCACCCCACTTGACATGATTAGAAAGTCGGGTCCATTCATTCATATCACCCACATGTCAAGAAGAAAACATGAGTGGTTAATATTTGGTTGTAATGGTCCACCATCATTCATCATAAATCTCAAGCATGTTAGGAGCATTCATGGATGTCCGGGTCCCCCGGCACTCATCACACTCACACATGAAAGGGACACCTATGGATGCCCCGGTCCTCCCAAGACATTCAAAGTCTTCATAACATCAATGCATGATAGGTCTACATGTGGTTGCCCTAGACCACCTTTGCATACCACGCACTACTCACTCACACCGCATCTTAGTACATGGCATATGCATCAAAATATGCATCAAGCAAAAAGCGGTGAGAATTACAAAAAGCGGGCAAAAACTCGTGAGCGCCACTTGAAATTCCACGTTGGCGACTTGATGATGATGATGATTTTGGAGTGGCTCTACTCTAGGGTCACCTCCAATTTGAGGGCACGAGGACTTGGACCTTGCCAAGTTCCGAGTGGCCTTGGCACCCGGCTTGCGGGTTGAACTTACCAATGGGTTTTGGGATTCATCCCACTTCCCACGTGGCAGATTCGGCACCCTCTAAGGGTACCGTGGTGGATCCTAGTGAGTGTCTTGAGCCTACATCTATCCTTGTGAGAGACACCCTCGGAGTGCCGCCACAAACTAGCCCGAGAGCCCGACGTCAGCACATGGCGGTAATACTAAGCAAAGCAAGATCTCTTCGCCAGCCTAAGGGTGTGTCCGAGTCACTTTGTCGAGTGGAAGCACCGTTCCTCGGCTATGGACATGGGTCGAGTTTGGAGAACAAGGTTCGCCCGGAACTGCGTTTGGGATGCTACTTCCCCGGTGGACCCATACTCGACAGGGTCAAGTTTTCCCCACCCCGGGGGTATGATGGGGACATCCTGATGTGAAACGGTCTACCTAGGATGATAATGACCCTTAGACCTATGCATCCACAAGCATACAAGCTCTCAATTCGGCTCACCGTGCGACCTATCTCACGCGACGCACATGCGCTCCCGGTGGGTCCGAGTGATGCCGGCGAGGATCCGGGGTGGGACCCTAAGGTTTCCACCGGTTGGTGGGCTTATGGCTGACCCCTAATGGGCCTGGGATACCCAATTTATGGGCGGGCTAGCACGCTGGGGCGTGGGCTTGGGTGGCGCTCTCTCACTTGCCACGGTGGTGCGCTCGTGGTTTCACAAACAATCAAGTCCGGGCACTCAATTACCGCCAACGAGCTAAGGAAACGATACTAGCTAAGCAAAGTAAATGAGGACCAGGAGAGGGACCAGAAGCTCACCTGATCGGTGTGAAGACACCGATCCCGGCCGGAGACGATGGGCGCGCCGGGAGGCGTGGGTATGCACCCGAACGCCGCGGCGGGGTAGCTTGACCTGCTGGTTAGTTAATTACATAACTACGCCTCTCGCAGGAGGGGGGATCTCGGGGTGGGGGTTATGGAGTTTACACCAAACACTACCACCACGCAGGGTGGGGCCTTCAGCCGGCCAAGCGGGGTGGGGAAAATTGGTTAATTATCACACCGGCGGTCGATACCGAAACCTGTCCGGTTCTGGGATTCTGGACCAGCAGTCACTGATGTAGCCGTAGAACACTTTCTGGAATTTTGCCGGAGGCGCGGTCGGTGTCGTTGGCTTCGTAACAGAATAGGGGTGCGCCTCAAATTTTATGGATTTTCGTTCTGCACGAGCCGGGCTGCCACGATCGACCGAACGGGGTCCCTGTTCAGGACCTGCACAGGTTCAGCTTCTGAACAGCAGATTGCCGAGGACGCCACGAACGCTCCCGGGCTCTGTTTTGCAAACGGCCAGTGTCGATGGAAGCGTGGGGAAGTCTACTTTCCAACGGAGCCGGCCTCGCCACTGTCTGAAGTCCGTGTGGACAGGATGGTCCCGTTGAAGGGGGACAGGTCGGGGAAGACAGACAGGAGGCAGAACGAACGCCCGGCGGTATAAAAATGGTAACTTCCACTTACGGCGTTCAAACGATGCTCCGTCTTCGGCTTCTGAAAGCTGACAGGGGGAGGAAGAATTTTGATGAAGAGTTTGATGACCGATTCCTCCAGTCTTGGCCGCTGTACGAGGGTCGAACAGAGATGGCCTTCTGGTTGAGCCCCCAGTGCGCAGTCGCGGTAGAACGGAGCTAGCGGCCGGCCACGATCTTGGAACGGAGCGATTCCAACTCGCCTGCGGAGAAGACTCGTGGATGCACAAGTTTGCTGAAGCGCTTGGATGCCGAATCCTCCTGGAACGGGTTGGAAAATGCTCTGCAAGTTGGGGCCAGAAACTGCCTGCGGGCTGGAATGGATTTGTGGGTTTGGGTTAAGGGAGGGGGGGGGATGGACGTGGCTGGGGTTGCAGGGGGGTGCTTTTGGGAGGTGGGGAGGTAATGGGGTGGTGAGAGAGAGAGGAGGGAACACCCAAATTCGAAATTGGGCCTTGGGGAGATGAAAGGGTGCCTGGGAAGACGAAAGGTTGTGTGGGGAAGGGGAGAGAATGCCTAGGGAGTGGGAGTTCTACCTAGGGGAGGGGAGGGGACTTAAATGAGGGGTATAGGGAAGGGGGAGGGGTCTTAATTAGAGGTGAAAGAGAGGAGAGAGAGTGGATTCCGAATTTGGGGTGGGGATGAGAGAGAATTGGAGAGAGATAGAGAGAGAGAGAGAGAGAGAATTAGACGAAGGGCATCACTCACCCGTGGTTGAGGAAGGGAAGAAGTGGGCATCGCACCCGTGGAGAGGGAAGGAAGAAAAGGCACTAGCGGCCATGGGAATTGCAGGGGGGTGAAGGGAAGAAGATAAGGGAGGGGGAAAGGTCCCCCTACGTGGGACTCACATGGGTTCCAAAAATAGATCTTCATTCACTGTTTTTCCACCGTGGGATACAAGACTCTTATATAGGCATACAAAGAAGATTAAGAGACACTTACCACTTAGTATCATGACTTCCTAGGAATACTAAAAGACACCCTATCGGAAACATCAAAATACATAATAAGACTCCTTAACACTTAATACCTTCTTATCATGATTCCCTAGGAATACTTAAAGACACCGAAAGACTAAAATACATAATAAGACTCTTTTATTGTGAATAAAATTTCATAGAGATGACCCATTAGGCCCATGTATACGGCCCAATAAAATGAGACGATTAGCATGGAATGGCCCATTTGATTGCATTTGTTGATGAAGCTGCTTGCCGATCACTCGGAGATGCTTGTTCCGTCAAACTTCCTGACTCGGAGAAGGTTCAGCTCAGATTTTGTGTAAACTGTCGATCTCATCAAACCCACAAAGCTCGTGAATTTTGAATCTTGAACTGAGATTTCCATCATACTCCTCCGCTTGGAGGAGGTTCGACCTCGAACCTCAAAGCTCAGGATCTCGGTCCGATGGGACGGCCCGATTCCCTAAGCTCTGATACCACTTGATGTGAAACAAATGCCGAAGTCGATTCTGTCCGGTTCTGGAATCTGTGACCAGCAGCTGTTGAAGTGGCTGTGGATCGCACTCTGGAATTTTGCCGGAGGCGCGGTTGGTGCCGTTGGCTTCGTAACAGGGTAGGGATACAGCACAATTTTTCTGAATTTTGGTTCCGCCCGAACCTGGTCGCCACGGACGACTGAGCGGGGACCCCGTTCTGGTTCTGTGCAGGGGCAGCTTCTGAACAGCGGCTTGACATGGACACCACGAACAATCCCGAACTCCGTTTGGTGCGCAGCAGGTGGCGTTGGAATCGTGGGGACGACTACTTTCCAGCGGCACTGGTCTCGCCTCAGTCGGATGTCGGTGTGGACGTGCAGGTCCCGTTGAGTGGGGACGGGTCGGAGGAGGGGATCGGTGGACAGAATGACCCGACAGTGGTAGGAAATTGATAACTTCACACCTTGAGCTCCGATCGACGAACCGCCTTCTGTTCCTGAGAGCTGACAGAGAGGGGAGGAACTTTGCTGAACAGCTCGGAGTCGGATTCCGTCAGGGTTGGGCGTGGTGGTGGTCTTCCTCAGCTTCTGGTCGGGTTCAGGAGCCTCCTGCGCAGTCGTGGGAGATTGGCCACTGCCGATGCTCACGAACTCGGAAGAGGACGATTCCACCTCGCCTGGTCAGAAGACTCGCCAACGTACGTTTTTGATGAAGAACCCGGAAGCCGATTCTGCCTGGAACTGCTCCCAATATCGACTGCAACTCGGGCTTGATTTCTGCCTGCGAATGGAGCTGATTGAGGAGGGGGGATTAAGGGGGATGGAAGGGAAGAAGATAAGGGAGGGGGAAAGGTCCCCCTACGTGGGACTCACATGGGTTCCAAAAATAGATCTTCATTCACTGTTTTTCCACCGTGGGATACAAGACTCTTATATAGGCATACAAAGAAGATTAAGAGACACTTACCACTTAGTATCATGACTTCCTAGGAATACTAAAAGACACCCTATCGGAAACATCAAAATACATAATAAGACTCCTTAACACTTAATACCTTCTTATCATGATTCCCTAGGAATACTTAAAGACACCGAAAGACTAAAATACATAATAAGACTCTTTTATTGTGAATAAAATTTCATAGAGATGACCCATTAGGCCCATGTATACGGCCCAATAAAATGAGACGATTAGCATGGAATGGCCCATTTGATTGCATTTGTTGATGAAGCTGCTTGCCGATCACTCGGAGATGCTTGTTCCGTCAAACTTCCTGACTCGGAGAAGGTTCAGCTCAGATTTTGTGTAAACTGTCGATCTCATCAAACCCACAAAGCTCGTGAATTTTGAATCTTGAACTGAGATTTCCATCATACTCCTCCGCTTGGAGGAGGTTCGACCTCGAACCTCAAAGCTCAGGATCTCGGTCCGATGGGACGGCCCGATTCCCTAAGCTCTGATACCACTTGATGTGAAACGGTCTACCTAGGATGATAATGACCCTTAGACCTATGCATCCACAAGCATACAAGCTCTCAATTCGGCTCACCGTGCGACCTATCTCACGCGACGCACATGCGCTCCCGGTGGGTCCGAGTGATGCCGGCGAGGATCCGGGGTGGGACCCTAAGGTTTCCACCGGTTGGTGGGCTTATGGCTGACCCCTAATGGGCCTGGGATACCCAATTTATGGGCGGGCTAGCACGCTGGGGCGTGGGCTTGGGTGGCGCTCTCTCACTTGCCACGGTGGTGCGCTCGTGGTTTCACAAACAATCAAGTCCGGGCACTCAATTACCGCCAACGAGCTAAGGAAACGATACTAGCTAAGCAAAGTAAATGAGGACCAGGAGAGGGACCAGAAGCTCACCTGATCGGTGTGAAGACACCGATCCCGGCCGGAGACGATGGGCGCGCCGGGAGGCGTGGGTATGCACCCGAACGCCGCGGCGGGGTAGCTTGACCTGCGGATTAATTAAGTTACACAACTACGCCTCACGCAGGAGGGGTGACCTCGGGGTGGGGGTTAAATTGTTACAACCAAAATTTACCTCCACGCAGGGAGGGGTGGTAAGCCGGCCAGGCGGGGAGGGGAAACGAGGTGGGACGGCGGGCAATGGGCCCAATGGAAGAATCACCCTCCTTGCTGGTTCTGCTGACAGACAGTCGGTGTAGAGGACGCAGATTGAGCTCCTGATTTTTTCTGATGTTGAGATCAGTGGGGTTCTTTTTGTAGCTGGATGCCGAACTTCGTGGAATTTTATTGATTTATTCTGCTGTTGGTACCGGGCGTGGCAGAGGGAAGAACAATGGCTCAGGTTCTGGTCCACATGCGGCCTGAACTTCAGCAGTGGATTGCCGGAGGGGTCACGAGCACTCCCGAGCTTCGATTTGAAAATGGCGGGTGGCGTTGGAACCGTGGGAAAGACTATTTTTCAGCAGAGTTGGTCTTGTTGCGTTCTGACACCGATGGAGACTGGGAGGTCCCGTTGAAGGGGGACTGGTCGGAGGGGACTGAAGGGAGGCAGAAATGACTGTTCGGAGAAGAAAATTCGTAACTTCGTCTACCAACCTCCAAACGCAGCTCCGGCTTCTGATCCTGGAAACTGACTTGACGATGGAGAACTTTGATGAAGACCCTGGAGCCTGGATCCTTCAAGAAGTGGTCGTGGTTGCTGCCTCAAACTGCTTCAGGTCGCTGCCAGGTCTCCTCTGCGCAGTCAGGAAAGAAAGTCTCCTGTGGGCGGCCACAAACTCGGATCGACACGATTCCAACTCTCTTGCGAAGAGGACCCGTAGACCAACCACTTTGATGAAGAACTTGGTCGCCGATTCTGCCTGGAACAGGTTGGAAAACGAGCTGCAACTTCGGACCAGGATCTGCTTGTGGGCGGGAGTTGTCTTGTGGAGGGGAGGCTAAGGTGGTGGTGGTGTATGTGGGTGGAGATGGAGGGGGGTGCGACCCTAGGAGGGAGGGGAAGGGGATGGACGACCTAGGGAGGTGAAGGGGTCCCTTGGAGAGGGGAAAGGGGTCTTGGGTGGAGGAATATGGCTTGGGAAGGGTGGGGAGTGGCCTTGGGAAGGTGAAAGGGTGCCTGGGAAGATGAAAGGGTGCCTAGGAGAAGGGGTTTCCACCTAGGGGTTGGAGGGGGAATTGAATGAGTGTATAGGGAAGGGGGAGGGGTCTTAAAGAAGGGTGATTAGGGAGGAGAGAGAGGGGATTTCGAAATTTAGAGAGAGAGAGGGAGAAGTAGTGAGAGAGAGAGAGAGAACTATAGAGAGAGGGAGAGAGAATACTTGAGGGTTTAATTTTTCAATTCATCAAAAGTTCTTACAAATGGGAGAGGGGGGGGTCCTTATATAGAGTTGGACCATTTGCACAAAACCCCCTAACAAAGTGCATAAATGCAAAAGACCAAGAGACAGGGGGGGGCGCCCATGGGCCAAGCCCACTAACTGGGCCCAATGTCCTCAACTAAGGGTCCAAATGACTCAAGACTTGGATAATTAACTCTAAGACCTAGATAATGGACTCAAATAAAGGAAAATTACACATGATATGACTCAAATAAAGAAACTACATAAGCAACAAATAAAGATAGCCATGAGGACCACATCTCCAAGGGGTCACGAAGTCGGAGTCGCCTCGTGCCATAGGGAATGCCGGGAGATGTCCTCATCAAATCCCCCGGGGTGGGGAGAACTCGACCCCGTCGAGTAGGGGTCCAATCGGCTCTCGTACTGCACCAGCAGGTCCGGGTCTAGGCGCATCAAGTCCTCTCGGCTTACCCAAGCATCCTCGGTCGGGGAACGGCCTTTCCACCTCACGAGGTAGCGCTGGTAGACCCTGTTCCTGGTAAGTGTGCTCTGCTCATCCAGTATTGCCTCCACTTGCTCAAGTCGGCCTCTCAATCGGGGTGGTAGTTTCGCTCCGGGAGGGTCACTCACAAGGGGGGGTAAAGGCTCGAGATCCTGACTGGGTTCCACCGTGGGGCCCTTATAGCGAACCAGATCCACCACATTGAAAGTGGGGTGAACCCCAAAGCCCTTAGGTAAGTCGAGCTCATAAGCATTGGTACCAACCCGTCTTAGAACCCGAAAGGGTCCCAAACCCCGTGTCCTCAATTTGGAGGCGGGCCCTGGGAGGAGCCGCTCCGTTCTCACCATCACATGGTCTCCCACTTGGTATTCATAGTGACGATGATGAGCATCGGCCTGCCTTTTGTAAGCCTCATTGCTTTTGCCTATATGCTTGCGGATGTTTTCATGTATCTTTGTGGATGTTGACTCACTAGGAGATAATGGGGGTCCTGGACAACCAAAAGTGGACCTATCATGCAGTGGTGCTACACAGACTTTGGTAGACCTAGGAGGCTTATGCGTCTTGTCAAAGGGGGTGGGGATGGAAGACCCGGAAAACCCATAAAGGGACCTATCATGCCATGCCATGTAGGCCCTAATAGACCTAGGTGGGCCAGGACAACCATAGATGGATCTATCATGCATGGTGGTGATAATTACCGGGGAACCCGAACTTCCTTGAATATTTCTCTCATGCCTAAGACTTGCGACGAACGAGGGTGGGCCATTACATCCGTACATAGACCACTCATACTTCTTACATGTCATGTGGGTGATTTGAATGAATGGACCCGACTCATGAATCATGTCAAGCGGTGTGGTGTGTCTAGACACATGCATTCCTTCCCAAATGGCATCCCTAATGTGTATGGCTTGGTGTGGGAGTTTCCTCTCATAGGGGTCAAATGGGTCTGGGAAAATAGAGTGGGCCTGGTCTATTAAGGTGGGTGAGGGTAGGAAAGGGTGGGTGGTGGGTAAGGGGGGTGGGTTGCATGGGGGTCTAGACTCCCATAGGAAGGGGTCAAAGGGGTCATGGTAAGGGTCCCCTAGGGAGAGGAACTCCAGGTCCTCATGTAGCGGTGAGTCATCCTTCTCTAAAGAAATAATTGGGCCGAAGTCTTTGGTGGGTGGATCAGCCAGGAAGGGATGGTTTGACACTCTACCCGAGATAAGCAATTCTAATTCATGGAGAGCAGCAGGCTCATCCGGTGTAGGGAGGATTAGAAGGAGGTCGCTAGTGTAGCAACCTACAGTGTAAGCTGTGGTGATGGATCCGACACATAGATGTAGGAGGTCAACGCTCCTAGGTTGGTCAGCCATTGTGGCCAACATGTCGGTCAACTCTATTTGCCATGCTAGGCCCTTAAGAAGGTCATCCCAACTCTCAACCTCATAGGAGGATTGGATAGTGGTGTGATAAGAGGAGAGAGGGACTATGGGGAGGTGTTGTTCCATGGGAGGGTAGGCATGGGCCATTATCTCTCTAATTGGGCTACCCATCAACCAGCTAACAAGGGTCTCTCCTAAAATAAGCTCGGTCCCATCTAGAGAGGGTGGTGTAGGGTGAAGGTTACCATGTGAGTTTTTTTCTTCAATTTGGACATGTGTGGTCTCCATGTTGGGAATTGGGTCCGGGGTGTTCACCACTTTGGGGTCGGGTATGGGTTCCTCCTCCAAAGAGGTGAGAGAGTATGTTCGGGGTGGGGTGGTGATGGTAGGTGCATGGCGCCCCCAAGGTGATGAGCAAGGTCGGAATTGGGTTGGGGTTGGAAGTGGAGGTAGTGGGAGTCTAGGTTGGGGTAGGTTTGTAGTTGGAAGTGGAAGGTGGGTTGGGTGAAGACAGTTGGATTGGTCGATCTTGGGTGGGGCATCCCTTATAGGGGATAATGGAGGGGTAGTAGTAGGGGCTACGGGGGTTTGGGGAGTATGGGTCTCATGGGGAATAGTGAGTTGCGGGGTGGTGACCGGTGCGGGCCTAGGTGGAGGGGTGGGCACGGGATCCACTTGGGTTTGAACGGTGAGGGTTATGGAAGTGAGTTTTAGTTGGGGAAGGTTGGTGGGGATTGGGTTTTCCTGACTTGACTCTTGGCATTGTGCCTCAAATTCTTCCTCCCATTCAAGGGGAGCTTCATGAACTTCAATCACTTTCTCAACTCTTTGGGGTGGAGGGGTTTGGTAGGGATTTGTGGGTTGGAGGGTGGTGGTCTTTGGGGGCCTAGGTGGAGGGGTGGGTAGTTGGGACAGTTGGGTTCTAAGGGAGAGGAGTTGGTGGCGAAATGTGGACAGGGGATCGGTTAGGGGTGGTGGGGGCGGAGTCCTATGGATGGTCTTAAGTTGGCCGGGTTGGGATTGAGTAGTGGTGGTGCTCCTCGGGCTAGGGGTGTGTGAGTAGGAAGAGTAGGAAGGTTTTGGAATGTAGATTTTCCTAAGTTCTCTCGTCATCTCTTCCCACGAGTGAATGGGCTCTTGCCTCTCAATCCTTCTTATGGCCTCTATGTGTTCCAATTCTATCTTGGCTTGACCCCGAATTTGTCCCTTGGCCCTACAAACTCTTGTGTGTCCGTATACCCGATTCCTCTCAAAGTTCCTTTCCATTGCAGCCTCCCACTTGAGGTAATCACTAGCATGCGACCCATCAAAGGTAACACCCTCATCTCGAATAATGTCCCAAAGTATTGGGTTGATCGGATCCCGGTAGTGGGCCGAGTGGGATGGGTATGTGGTAGCCATGATTCATGAACTAGATGACAATGCGCCCTAGGACTAGACTTAGTAGAGACAAGTCTAAAACTTGCTCTGATACCATTTGATGTGACACGGTCTACCTAGGATGATAATGACCCTTAGACCTATGCATCCACAAGCATACAAGCTCTCAATTCGGCTCACCGTGCGACCTATCTCACGCGACGCACATGCGCTCCCGGTGGGTCCGAGTGATGCCGGCGAGGATCCGGGGTGGGACCCTAAGGTTTCCACCGGTTGGTGGGCTTATGGCTGACCCCTAATGGGCCTGGGATACCCAATTTATGGGCGGGCTAGCACGCTGGGGCGTGGGCTTGGGTGGCGCTCTCTCACTTGCCACGGTGGTGCGCTCGTGGTTTCACAAACAATCAAGTCCGGGCACTCAATTACCGCCAACGAGCTAAGGAAACGATACTAGCTAAGCAAAGTAAATGAGGACCAGGAGAGGGACCAGAAGCTCACCTGATCGGTGTGAAGACACCGATCCCGGCCGGAGACGATGGGCGCGCCGGGAGGCGTGGGTATGCACCCGAACGCCGCGGCGGGGTAGCTTGACCTGCTGGTTAGTTAATTACACAACTACGCCTCTCGCAGGAGGGGGGATCTCGGGGTGGGGGTTATGGAGTTTACACCAAACACTACCACCACGCAGGGTGGGGCCTTCAGCCGGCCAAGCGGGGTGGGGAAAATTGGTTAATTATCACACCGGCGGTCGATACCGAAACCTGTCCGGTTCTGGGATTCTGGACCAGCAGTCACTGATGTAGCCGTAGAACACTTTCTGGAATTTTGCCGGAGGCGCGGTCGGTGTCGTTGGCTTCGTAACAGAATAGGGGTGCGCCTCAAATTTTATGGATTTTCGTTCTGCACGAGCCGGGCTGCCACGATCGACCGAACGGGGTCCCTGTTCAGGACCTGCACAGGTTCAGCTTCTGAACAGCAGATTGCCGAGGACGCCACGAACGCTCCCGGGCTCTGTTTTGCAAACGGCCGGTGTCGATGGAAGCGTGGGGAAGTCTACTTTCCAACGGAGCCGGCCTCGCCACTGTCTGAAGTCCGTGTGGACAGGATGGTCCCGTTGAAGGGGGACAGGTCGGGGAAGACAGACAGGAGGCAGAACGAACGCCCGGCGGTATAAAAATGGTAACTTCCACTTACGGCGTTCAAACGATGCTCCGTCTTCGGCTTCTGAAAGCTGACAGGGGGAGGAAGAATTTTGATGAAGAGTTTGATGACCGATTCCTCCAGTCTTGGCCGCTGCACGAGGGTCGAACAGAGATGGCCTTCTGGTTGAGCCCCCAGTGCGCAGTCGCGGTAGAACGGAGCTAGCGGCCGGCCACGATCTTGGAACAGAGCGATTCCAACTCGCCTGCGGAGAAGACTCGTGGATGCACAAGTTTGCTGAAGCGCTTGGATGCCGAATCCTCCTGGAACGGGTTGGAAAATGCTCTGCAAGTTGGGGCCAGAAACTGCCTGCGGGCTGGAATGGATTTGTGGGTTTGGGTTAAGGGAGGGGGGGGATGGACGTGGCTGGGGTTGCAGGGGGGTGCTTTTGGGAGGTGGGGAGGTAATGGGGTGGTGAGAGAGAGAGGAGGGAACACCCAAATTCGAAATTGGGCCTTGGGGAGATGAAAGGGTGCCTGGGAAGACGAAAGGTTGTGTGGGGAAGGGGAGAGAATGCCTAGGGAGTGGGAGTTCTACCTAGGGGAGGGGAGGGGACTTAAATGAGGGGTATAGGGAAGGGGGAGGGGTCTTAATTAGAGGTGAAAGAGAGGAGAGAGAGTGGATTCCGAATTTGGGGTGGGGATGAGAGAGAATTGGAGAGAGATAGAGAGAGAGAGAGAGAGAGAGAGAATTAGACGAAGGGCATCACTCACCCGTGGTTGAGGAAGGGAAGAAGTGGGCATCGCACCCGTGGAGAGGGAAGGAAGAAAAGGCACTAGCGGCCATGGGAATTGCAGGGGGGTGAAGGGAAGAAGATAAGGGAGGGGGAAAGGTCCCCCTACGTGGGACTCACATGGGTTCCAAAAATAGATCTTCATTCACTGTTTTTCCACCGTGGGATACAAGACTCTTATATAGGCATACAAAGAAGATTAAGAGACACTTACCACTTAGTATCATGACTTCCTAGGAATACTAAAAGACACCCTATCGGAAACATCAAAATACATAATAAGACTCCTTAACACTTAATACCTTCTTATCATGATTCCCTAGGAATACTTAAAGACACCGAAAGACTAAAATACATAATAAGACTCTTTTATTGTGAATAAAATTTCATAGAGATGACCCATTAGGCCCATGTATACGGCCCAATAAAATGAGACGATTAGCATGGAATGGCCCATTTGATTGCATTTGTTGATGAAGCTGCTTGCCGATCACTCGGAGATGCTTGTTCCGTCAAACTTCCTGACTCGGAGAAGGTTCAGCTCAGATTTTGTGTAAACTGTCGATCTCATCAAACCCACAAAGCTCGTGAATTTTGAATCTTGAACTGAGATTTCCATCACATCCCTTGCCCCTCCACATTTTCTGAAGCTCGGATTGATCGTCGGTGTACGCCATTATGTTCCTCATGTGTTTGTAAGTCGAGTCATGTAATTTTCTTATTTTTATTTGAGTCTTAAACATGTAATTTTCTCTTTATTGAGTCATGTACCTAGGTTAGAAAGTCATTTTCCTAAGTCTTGAAGTTATTATGTTGGTTTGATAGGTTAATGGGCCCAATTCATTGGGCTAGGCCCAGGGGCGCCCCTCCCTTGGACTGTTTGGTCATTAGTTAGTTTGTCAGGGTCAGTTTGGTCTTAGGAAAAGTGTGGGGTCTATAAATAGCCCCACCCCTCTCTCATTTGTAACAATTATACTTGAATATTGAATCCAGAAAATTTCCACACCTTCTAGTTCCCTCTCAATATCTCCCTCTCTCTCTCTCTTACTATCACTCTCTCTAAGTGGGTTGTGCCCCCTCTCTCTCTCCTCCCCACCCCAATTTTGAAATTCATTCTCTCTCCTCCCCATTCACCCCTCATTAAGGTCCCTTCCCCTTCCCCATGCACTCATTCAATTCCCCCTCCAACCCCTAGGTAGAAACCCCTTCTCCTAGGCACCTTTCCACTCTCCCAAGCAACCCTCCCTCTCCCCAAGACTGAAAGAGCCCTTCCCTAGGCCAAATTTTGAATTTCCCTCTCCCTTGGGCTGTGCCCTTTCATCTCCCCACCTCCCTAACCACCCAAGGTCGCACCCCCCTTCCCCATCCACCAAATAATCCTTCCCCACACCCTCTCCTCCACCTATTCTGTCCCTGTTGTAGGTTTCAGAAAAGCAGTGATTTGTAGTAGCAGCCACGACTTCCCCTGAGAGCTCCCGGTGGCATATCTTATATTTCTGGAATCGTCTCCAAGTCTTCTTTCCAACGGTGGTACTCTTGCTTGCATCCGAGTTCGGAGCTGTCCGGAGGAACGTCACCTTCAACGACTGCGCAATCTGTCCCAGACTGAAGGCCAGAGTGATCTTGGAAGCCGTTCAGCGGCCAACCTTGGAGGAATTCGATCACACTTCCTTCTACAAAATTCTTCTTCGTCTAGTCCTCCATCAGTAGAAGAAGGAACGACACCAATCGCCCGCCTGAGCTATTTGTTCTGAATTTCTTTGCCGGAGTGTGCAGTCTGCCCCCTGCAAGTCCAGGTTCGACCTGTCTTCACTTCTCCAGCCACCATTCTCGTCTCCGACCTCAGATTGTGGCCCCGTCAATTTCTGCTCGAAGCTACTCCGACCACAATCGCGTCACCGCCAGTTTCGTTCGATTTGGAGTTTGGGAGCGACCGCAGTGCCTTTTGCAATCCACTATATCAGTTCTGCATCAGTCAGAGGCAGAGTGTTGCTGTCCTGCTCCAGTTGCCGGTCCGATCAGCCCCGAGTTTTAGAGCTTCCCAAAAAATTCAAACATCATCCTCGGCCAGTTGGAGAACTTTTGGCACCCGTTTCATCAAATTTGGAGCTCGGTTGAGTCCGTGGCAGCATCTTCATAGACAACCTATTCAGCAAAACTGAAGAGTGGCAGAACCGGCGAAGCTTGGAGAGTCGGCATTCTCTTCATAATTTCCCCACCCCGCTTGGCCGGCTGAAGGCCCCTCCCTGCGTGGAGGTAATCTTGGTTGTAATAAGTCTAACCCCCACCCCAAGAGCCCCCCTCCTGCGAGAGGTGAAGTTCATGTAATAATATTTTCGCAGATTTGAAGCGACACCGACGCGGCTTGCAGGCGCAAACCCTTGCCTCCCCGCTCGCCCCCATCTTCGGCCGGAGTTGGCGTCTTCACGCCGGCTAGGTGAGCCTCGGTCTCCCTTTCCTTGCTGGTCAATATCACTTGCTTAGCTTAGTATTCTTGCTTTGCTGCGTCGGACGAAGAGCGAGGGCCCGGCCCAAATTGCCGAACACGTGAGTGTCCATTGCGGGCGAGTTGTGAGCGAGCCATTTCAACCCACACCCATGGTGTGACGGCCGCCCGTGAGTGGGCATCCCTGGCCCACTTGGGGTTCTCCCCAAGCTTGCCAAGCACCGGAGCATCATTGTCCCACCCCGGACCCTCTCCATTATCGTTTAGTTGCCCAGGGGCACAAGTATGCACCAAGCGAGTGAGCCGCTCGAGTGGTATCATCGCCAATTTGCTTGCTTGCAACCTTAGGTCCAAGGGTCATATTGTCTTGTGGTCATCACCCCAAGGTGGTGTCACATCACCGAGCCAACCTCCTGTCAGACCCACCAAGGGTCCAGGCCAGGTTCGCTCACTCCCACTCCGACCGAGCGTACGCTTCTGCCAGAGTGGCCCTCATCTGGGGCAGGACCAGGCCGACCTCCATAACCCCAGCGAGGGCAACGGATGGAGAGTACTGCCTACCTCCCCCCCGCACCTTCACGGCTATACCGCGGCATACCTAGTGCAGAGGGCCCGAGATACCAAGCCTCTCCAAGGCCACTGGAACAGAGAACCCCCCATCGCCCGGCACCCCACCAAGTGGCTTGGACCAAGCCCCGGCCTCGGTCGCCTCTCGTGCCATGGTCGGATTTTCTTGCGGCCCCCCAACCTGGACCGGCTCGGCACCTGCACCACCACCTGAAGCGCCAGCCTCGGCCACGGCCCCTGCATCCCCTGCCTCGGCCATGTCCCCCTCGACTCCTACCGAGGGGAGAGCCGGGCCAGCACCGTTGCCAGTCGCAGGAGCAGCCCTGGCCCCTTCGGCTCTGGCTGAAGGAAGGGCCAAGCTCGCATCGTGGCCGCCCGCAGGAGCAGCCCCAACATCCTCGGCCCCCTCTTGCTCGGCGGGTGGGAGAGCTCGCCCGGTAGGGTTGGCCCCATCATGCTCGGCGGAGGGGCGAGCCGCGGCAAGGTCACCTTTGACTGCCGGTACGACCCAGGCTTTCTTGGCCCGCTTCTTGGCCCTCGCGGCGGCCCGGATCATGCCCTCCATGGGGTCCTTGCGCTTGGACTCCCGCGGCCTGGAAGATTCACCCTGGGCCGCCCCCTTGCCCTTATCTCTGGTTCGGGAGCGACCCGTGGGAGCAGCCAATTCATCAGCAGCAGAGTCATCGCCAAGCTCGATCACCTCTGTGGCCTCCTCCAAAGCCTGCCGCCTAGTGTCTGCATGAAGAGGAAGCCGCCGGACTGCCTCCACAGTTATCTCCGCCAACTCCCCGAACGCCGCTGCAAGCCTCTGCTCTTCCGTCATGTCCTCACGACGCATCGAAGAGCCCAAAAGCAAGAATGGAGGAGAGCCAAAACCCTAAAGACGGAGGAAGTTTGGAATGACAGCAAGCGCCCAACGCCTATATCCCCGTGCGGGAGGCGGCGCGTTGTTCCGACCTCCGAGAAAAGGGGGCCCGTTCAGTTCAAATCCGCCAGGATCATCATTATTACGGGCCCAGATGACCACGGCACGTGGCTTCCTAACACCGCCAGATCTCTACCCACCTGAGCCACGCTGGTCTAAAACCCCAACAGCTACTCTTCCGAGCTTACTAAAGCTTGGGAGTAGGAGGGGGACAAGTGGAGAGGGGGATTTCTGTAGCCCATCTAAGAGCAGTCAAACTAGGTCCATCAGGACCAAACGAGGCTCAGCTCATCCAAGTGACAGCCCCATAGGGCCCACTTAGGCTAAAAAGCCCAATAAGATTACTCGGGATCTCATCCTTCCTCGGCGGCCCTTAGGCTTGGAAGGCCCGAGCGTCGGTCAGAACGGAGGAAGACCCATGCCCGAGTTATCCCCTCATCGGGATAGAGGCAAGCGCTCAGCGCCCACTCTGACCTATCTTCATCGAAGCTATGCCTATCGACCAGACAGGGTTGACACCTTTTATGCTCCGACCGACCGACGATTGCTTATCCACGCTGCCGTTGAGAGCCCTTTATGAGCAGGAGTTTATGAGGATAAGAGACCCATGATCCCTCAAGGCTATGAAGATCCCACGATGAGGACGTAAAGATCCCACGATGAGGACGTAACTCCCGCCTGAAACACCTCCGCATACGGGACTCGTAAGGTGAGCACACTATATAAACCTAGGACTCCCTCCAGTGAAAGGTAAGGGCAATGCACGCCTAAAATCCCCTGAGCAGGAACCACTTCACTACCTTGGTGTAGGGGGATCTCGTGCACCTCTTTCTACCTCCCTCCTTATCTTCCACCATTGCTCTACTGACTTAAGCATCGGAGGGTTTTCCCCAGGGAACTTCCTCTGGGCCCCCTGATCCTTTTCCCTTTCTCTAAAGTTCACTGTTCGGTGATCATCTACCCAGCTCAGGAGCCGCGCGAGATCACGCCCCTTCACAGTCCATTCCATGGGTTAGCCAACTCTTCCCCTTCAGCATTAACAAGTTCATAAGCGTTGCCAGGATAAACTTCTCGTATTACGAAAGGACCTTCCCAGTTTGGTTGGAGTTTTGAATGAGGTCCACCAGGTTTTACAAAAATTATTTTAATACCATTTTACCAACCTTGAATTTTCTCTCAATTACTTTCTTCTGATAAAAATGTGAGAGTCTGTTTTGATATATTCTTGCATGTTTAGCGGCGACCGGACACCTCTCATCTAAGAGTTCCAATTGTGCAAGGAGAGATTCACGGCGTTCATCAATAGAGAGCTCCTTGTCCAATTGTACCCTAAGAGAAGGTATAAGGATCTCATAGGGGACTACCACCTCCACCCCATAAGTAAGGGCAAATGGGGTTTGCCCAGTGGGTGTACGAATGGAAGTACGGTAGGCTCATAGAGCTTCAACCAGCTTCTCTAGCTAGTCCGCAAATTTGTTAACTTCACACGTTTTCTTGATGATTTTAATCAAGGTTTTGTTTGTTGCTTCTGCTTGGCCATTGCCCAGTGGATAATAAAAAGATGAATGATGCAATGCAATGTTATACCTGTTGTAGAGATCCTAAAGCTCTTAAGAGATAAATTGAGGTCCGTTGTCAGTGACGATGGTACTTGGGATGCCAAACCTGGTGATGATGTTCTTCATGATGAATTTACACATAGTTAACGCTTTGATTTCCACATAAGCTTCTGCTTCCGCCCACTTGGTGAAGTACTCTGTGGCCGTGAGTATAAATGATTTTGATTTTGTGAGGAGGTTCGCATCACCAAGAGGTCCAATGATATCAAAAGCCCACATGGAGAAAGGCCATGGGGAGGACATGGGATGGAGTGAAGAAGCAGAAGAATGAATCTTGTCGGCGTGTAGTTGGCATTTAATACACCTTCGAACATAGATCGAGCTGTCCTCTTCTAGAGTGGGCTAATAGAAGCCTAGCCTAAGAATCTTCTTTGCTAACATCTGGCTATTAACATGACCCCCACAAACTCCCGAATGCACCTCTTCCACGACCTTCCATGATTCATCATCGTCGAGGCATCTAAGAAGAACGCCAGTAAGACCCCTTCTATATAGGATGCCTCCAACCAGAGTGTACCTTTGGGCAACTCTCCTGATAGCTTTCTTCTCTTCTACAGTGGCCTCTTCTGGATACGACTGATCTTGACAATATTTTGCAATCTCGTAGTACCATGGCTTGTCCTCATTAGCCAACTTATCTTCTAAGTCCAAAAGCATGATCTCTTTATTCTCAACAATCTCTCCTTCCTCAACCTTCTTGAGCAACTCTTTCTTAACCCTAAGGAACCCAAGATCCTTAATAGCAGGAGAGAGACACCTATGAATGATGACAAAATGAAAGTTTCTTCCAAGAGGAAAGGATAAAGAGGAGGCGAGTGAAGCAAGAGCAATAGCTAAGATATTATGGTTGTGAGGAACATGGACAAGGATCAGTGTAGAGAAGAGCTTGGCATAAGCAGATGTTAGTTCTTGGTATGGTTTAAGTTTGGGAGCGAGCGTGCAGTATTTGGTATGCACTTGGCGAAGAATAAGCTGACTATCACCTACAATCTGCAATTGGGTGACCCATATAGATGAGCGGCCTCCAGTCGGGCCAGAAGAGCCTCATATTCAGCTATATTATTAGTGATAGGGAATGCCAGCTGAAAGGCTTGTGAAATGGTGACTCCCTTAGGTGATAGAAGAATAATGTCAATCCCCTTGCCATGAGAATTCAGAGCTCCATCAAAATGTAATGTCCACATGGGATCGAAGGGGTGATTAACGGACATCAGTTCCTCATCTAGAAACTCCGAGCGAACAGGATCAAATCAAGGGATAGGGTGGTGAGCCAGATATTCTGCTATGGCATAGCCTTTAATTACTTTTTGCTGAATGTAGATGATGTTGAATTGAGAAAGGAAGCTTTGTCATCATGCTAATCTATCAGTGAGAACATATTTTTTGAGAAGGAATTTGATGGGATTCGTGCGAGTAATGAGATGGACTTCATGAGCTAAGAAATAATGCTTCAATTTCTGCACCACCCAGACTAGAGTAGCACAAGTTTTCTCCATGGCCGTATACTTATGCTCACAGGGGTTGAGGAGCTTAGACAAGTAGTAGGCTGCCCTCTCCTTACCTTCTTCATCAACTTGTGCAAGGACAGCACCTACTGAGTCATCCAGGATAGAAATATAGAGAACAAGCGGTTTACCTGGAACTGGCGACCTCAGAACAGAAGGATTAGTTAGATTGTCATTCAATCCGTCAACAGCCGGCTGACACTTGTCATCCCAATAAAACTTAACTCCCAGCTTAGTAAGCTCGTAGAATGGCCTACACCTTTGTGAGTGCTGGGAGATAAATCGGCGGATAAACTGCAACCACCCAATTAATCTTCGAACTTACTTCAAATTTCTGGGAGGAGGCATATCTCTTATTGCTGTCAACTTATTGGGATAAATCTCAATACCCCTTTTACTAACAATGAATCCGAGCAATTTCCCTGACGAAACACCAAACATGCACTTCTTGGGATACATATTCAATTGATATTCACGCGCTCTTTGAAAGACCTTGGCTAGAACCCCAGGATGCTCAATCCTTGTCCTTGATTTCACTACCAAGTCACCAACATACACCTCAATATAAATGTGGATCATATCATGAAAAATAGCCATCATGGCCCTTTGGTAGGTGGCTCCGACGTTCTTAAGTCCAAATGGCATGACCACATAGCAGTACGTACCCCAAGGTGTAGTGAAAGAAGTCCTCTCTTGATCATCTTCAACCAAGCGAATTTGATTATAACCGGAGAAGCCATCCATAAAAGAGCGAGTCTCGAACCCTATTGTATTATCAATCAAAACGTCTATGTGAGGAAGGGGGAAGTCATCCTTCGGACACGCGCGGTTAAGGTCCCGGAAGTCTATGCAAATCCTTACTCTTCCATCTTTCTTCATAACTGGGACAATATTAGCCACCCAATGGATAGAGGACAACCCTAATGAATCTAGCCTTATGGAGCTTATCGACCTCTTCTTTCATCTTTAATGCCATGTGCGGGTGGAAATGCCTTAACCTTTGTTTAACCGAGATAGACCCTGGCTTAAGTGTTAAGCGATGTTCAACTAGCGCAGGATCTAAAGCCGGCATATCCTCATAACTCCATGCAAACGTGTCCTTATACTCTTGGAGTTATCACTCATAATCTCATAAACACCAAACCCTTCATCTGGAGAACAAACTTCCTCACATTCTAAGTTCGGCAGAAGAATCGGATCCTCTACAAATTGGGGAATTGCTAGACACGCTCAGCATTATTGACACCCGTTTTTTGCCTTTGAGTTGAGTCATTCTTCCTACCACTATTTGTGATGCCACAAGTTGTCCATTACCTATTGGGCCATTTTCTGGCATGTCTTTAGGCTTATTTTATGGGTACTTCCTCCCTGGCTAGGTTTGCTGTTGAGTTTGGGCTTAATGGGCCTTCATTTCCCTCGGTCTTTGGGGTAAATGGGCTTATTTATCCCATTTTTTTAACTTCCATCGCCCAGCTTATCTGCGGTCTAGCGATGGACCGTGTAGTTATCTGGGCGGTCTATTTGAAGACTGTTTTGTTGAACCAGCGTCGACGCTAGTGTCGGCCTTATCCTTGCTAGCGTCGACCCTATCTTTCGCTAGCGTCGACCTTTATTTTTAGTAAACGGTCTCGCGATGGACCATCACTTAAATGTGACGATCTACTGAAAGACCACTTTTTATGGCTGAAGAACTGGCGTCGACCTTATCCTTCACTAGCGTCGACCTTCATTCTATTAAACGGTCTAACGATAGGCCGTTCCATGAGTTAGCGATCTATTGAAAGATCATTTTGACTCGGTCTTTCGATAAATGGGCATATTTATCTTTCTCTTTTCATTTTTTATCGACACTAGATAGACGGTATGGCAATGGGCCGTATGACCCGTTGAGCGGTCTTTCGATAGGCCGTTTCTTGATCTAGAGTCCTACGCTGGACCAGTCGGTCAGTTCTTTAGGACAAATGGCTTATTTATCTTATTTTATATTTACCACTGACACCCATAGGCGGTCTAATGTTGGACCATGTATTGAGGTGAGCGGTCTATCGTTCGACTGTTTTGACGGCCGAGATCCTTGCTTTAACATATTTTTCGCTCTCCATCCGTGGTCGAATGAGTCGCTTCGTCCTCGATTTTCTCCATGGATTCTTAACCAAATGTGATGCCACATGATCCTGGATAAAATTGGGAGTATTATCTCCATTTTATCCAAAGGAATCTTGCTCTAATTATCACTGGAAACCCCTCAATTTTGAGTGGACTTTCAGGGGTCTATAAATAGTACCCTTGGTCCAAGCTCGAAAAGGGGGGAGATCCAGCGTTTGCGTCGAAGTGCTGTCGGATTCTTGAGCGGATCTCAGCTAGGGAGGAAGGCTCTCTACATCCATTTGAGCCTTCGGTTCAAGGAGTAGTGGTTTCTTTAGTGTTTTGGTCTAGGTATTTGGTCATTAGTTCATCATTGCATGCTCATTTCCTTCACCTTTTCTCCATGTTTTTCACTGGCATTCACATTCTTTCACACTTTCCTATTGTTTTTCATGCCCATAAGGGTTAAAAACCCAACCCCGGGTATTCCACATTCCATTCATGCGTTTAGTTCTTCATTTGCTTTCATAGATACTACACTTCATAAACCTAATTTGGGTCGTGTTTTCTTGTCATTTGCTGTGTTTTGCAGGCCAACAGAAGCTTTAACACGAGGCCCATCCTCTCTTGCCGGCCGGAAGGGGTGGAGGAATGAGTTCCACAAGTTTGGGATCTGGAGGATCTGCGCGGTCTATCTCTGTCCGTCTGATAGGGTGCGCGGTCTTCCTCGGACAGTTTAGTTCCTGCTAGCGGCCTGTTGCAGATCATTTTAGGCGCCAGCCATGTCTTCTTCCCGCTGTAGACACCCATTTTTGGCCGATAAGTTGAGCAATTTATTTGTTCTCCTAGTTAATACCCCAATTGATCTCTAATTGGTTGATTTTCTGGGATATCTCTCTATTCTTGGCCCTGCAATTCAATTTTCGTACCTTGGATCTCGTCTCGAATTTGACATTCTCACGCTATTCACTCATATCACTTTCTTGTTTATAGCGCGTTATGGGCCTAATTGAATGATCATTTGAACAGTCGATATTTCTTGATATTAGATCTTTGCAACATCCACCGTGGTTGCTATTCTTACTTAATACTTGATTGAATGATTGTCCAATAGGTGTTTATTTATTTTTCCAATCATTTGGCGGGTCAATCCTGGACGCGCTATATCATTATAGCACGTTCATGAAGAATGCGCTCTACTTTCATAGCGCGTTCTCAGTCAGAAACCCAGTCCGACCCGGGTTTCTCCCCTTTTGATTTGGGCCGCTATTTTGGTAAGTTTCCAATCGTATTTCATCCAAAGGAAGGTTCCTAATCCGATTAGGAGTCTTTTGCCCTCATTAATTGGCAGGATTACCTTGATTTGAGCCACCAAATCATTAGATTGGATCGAACTCCAACCTAGGGTTCGTTCTTGTTTCTTATCCTATAAATTGGACCCTTGGCCGTCGTTCTGATGGGATGCAACTCGAGATCCTGATCAGGAGGAGGCTGCTCTTCATTCCAAATCAACAACTCCTCGCTCCTTCCACATCCAAGGGAGTATTCTAGGGCTTATTGTGTTCTTCCTTGTTCTTATTTTTCTCCCCAATTCGTTTCTTTTAATCTTCACATAGCATTGAAAATTGTTTTCAAAATTACTCCTTTACAAAATACACGCACTCACACACACACCAAACCTATTTTTGGCCCTCCCATAGGGGTTTAAAAACCACCAAACCCCCAAGTAATCGAGCCCTTCTTTTATATGCTTTTGATTAAGAATAGGGGCAGATTCTACTTAAATCTCGATCTAATGGACCTTTTATTTGTTGTTTAAATTGTTTGCAGGCACTAGAAGATTGATACGTGGAGCCCTTGCACCTTGGCCGACCTTGGAGCAAGGAAGGAACGAACCCAATTCACCCCGCTCTCTGTCTGAAATCGTGCCACACAAACATAGCGTGATCTTGAGAAGGTGCTAGCCTCATACAACGCGTTCATGCCCAGGCCACCTCTTGGCCCCCCTTTGAATTTCTGAGGTATGTAACATGCCCTTATTTTGATCTTCATATTGTTTGGCATGTTGTTGGCCTCAGTGGCGATCACGGATTATAATTATTACATGTGACCCCACCTTTTATCATGGTTTTAGTTCCGGATTTTTTATCAAATCATCACTTATTCAAATCATCAATTTGGGGGAGGTTTAATTTCTGATCTACATCTTTTGGCGATCACGGTGGGACACTTTGTGCCACCACGTTCGTTCTTTTGGTTGCCTGCTTGTTAATCCATCGAAGTGTGTGTGATTATTTGTCTCATGGGGTCTTCCCCCTGTCTTTAGTTGCGCCACACATACATAGCGTGTTCTTTTAGATCACGCTATTGATATATAGTGCATTCTTCACCCGAGGGTATTTCACTCACACCTTCTGTCGGGGTTCTAATTGTCATCTTCTCTGGTTGCATCATGGACATTTCCTGTTATGTATTCATTTTTGCTTTATTTTCTTGTTATTTGCTAGTTCTAGTTTAGATATTCTTGCATTACATAGCATTATAATCTTGTTGGTTTGAGAGACCTCCTCTCTCCACCCCATTTAGGATCCATACCCCCTTGGTGAAGGAAGGACCCTCCATTGAGCATTCCATCTCATTGGATCGGAAATTCCTAAACCAAGCCTCCGTAAGTCTCTGCACCCGTGGATTCCCTCACGGACGCCGGGCCGGTTGTACCTTGAAGTCTCCCGGGTTTAGTTGGCCTACGCGCAGTGAGAGTTGACCTAGTTGGCATCGGAGTTAAACCATATTGAAAACTAGGTTCTTACCTTGAGTGAATTATTTAAATTTGTTAAAACAAAATTCCGTCACATCAAGGTGCATATAGAAGCAAAAGGAGCAACATTCATTGTTTAATATCTTTGCTTATTGAGTGGAATTGTTTGTAAACTTGCGTGGTGTTCTGCTTTGATTAATCAAGTCAACATGGTTAATAATTTTTATAACAAAGAGGATAATCAACCAAGCACATCTTATATTCCTCAATCTCATTGCTCTTATCACAACACTTCCAAGGGACCGCATCCTCACTCTACGGTATTGCCCGACCTATGGGTAATTTCTAATCTCATGGTCCCTCACATTCTCTACACGCTACTATTCCCTCAGGACCATCTCCTCCCTATGATGAGAAGGTTTCCCAAATCTTGCATGCTATAGATCATCTCACCCCTCAACAAATCCAAGCCCTTAAGGCTATCGTTGAGGGCATATCTCCTTCTCATCCTCCTTCCAATCCCACATGGGTGGCCCATCACCCACCTCCTTCCGTTCATACACGGACCGATCATCATCCTCCCTCCTCTCTTATTCGCACTCCCGTTCAAGGAGCATAGCCTTCTTCCACACATATTCCTTCCCGGGTAATTCATCACCCATCTCCTTCTATTCCTCATTCTTCACGGCCCCAAGGCCCACACATTCCTTGCAACCCGGTCCGTCCAGGTCCTTCCGTGGGTCAGCCCATTAACTCTCCACCATGGCCTTTACATCAAGCCACCCCTTCTTCAAGGCCTTGGCAACCCCATGTTGCTCAAGTTACACCCCTCCAACAAACTCTTATTGATAAAGTCGCTTCATTGGAGGAACAGTTAAAGAGGGTTACGAGCCCATGGCCCGTTCCTCCTTCTCCAATCAATACCCTCCACGCCGCTCTAAATGACATTACAAAGATGGAGAAAGATTGGAAGGACAGGAGAGACGACCATGGCATCAACAACGCAAGCGAGCAAAAGTCGACAAATTTCAATGTTCAAGTGGATGCCGTCCGCCCTCCACCCATTCACCCCATTCACTCATATGGCCCTCCGACTCCAAATACACCATACCATTACATTCCACCACCTGCATATACGCCTCCACAACGGCGTCCACTTGAGTTTGACAATGAAGAGCCGACAACTTAACAATTGAAGACGGCACATGTTGATGAAGTTCCGAAGGCACCCCTTCCGAGTTTTCTTCATTTTTCACTACCTCCGCTACCATCAGAGGAACCACCTGCTCAAGACGAAGCCACCATCCATAACCCCGTTTATGAGACATCTTGGTGCTACGATGATGGGTCGATACTTCGATGACCCACGCCGGTGCATCTTGAGTCTCATTCTATCCCTAACACCGCACGCCCCATTCGACGTTTCCTCCGGACCAAGCCTTCCACTAAACTTCCATCAGCTACACCATTGGCCTCCACAACATCGGCTCCCGCCGAACTTTCCTCTAAAACCCCACCAATTACACCTCCATCAGCTACACCATTGGCCTCCACAACACCGGCTCCCACCGAGCCTTCCACTAAAACTCCACCCATTAAGCCATTAGCATCTACACCATCGGCCTCCACCGAGCCCACCATCGAACCTTCCCCAATTAACTTCCCATTACCGCCACCTCGGCCCTCCACTATCCCTATAACCCTTAACCTAACTACCCTTATTCCACCACTTAACCCTTCACCTTTACCCATGGCTAATCCTCAACAGGATCCATCCCTTTTTGCACTCGAGCCAACCCCAACTACTCCCAAGCAAGGGGAGAAGCTCGACGTGTTTTCTCCAACACCTTCCATCACACCACCATCCATGGAGCCTTCCGCCTCTACCTCACATTCTCCTACCACTCGGAATGGGGGATTCCCGTCAAGTACTTGTGCCGACAATGATCAAGAGCCGGACAAGAAGGATTCAGCCACGACTATGCCATTCAAGATGCAAGAATTTATCTGTCGGATGCCAATCTATATTTTCGTGCCAAGCATGGTTGAAGAGGCTGGGTACCCGCCACTGCTCAGCGGAAGAGAAACTATGCCTACACCCAAGGGCCGGGCAGGGCACCCCTAGTTTTAGATTTTCAATCTCAAACCCATTCTTCCATACAAGGGGCCAATGCCCATTTTGTTCAATGCTCCTTATACGCCACAATCCCTGGGCAACACGATGCTTCCCGTTCCAACTTTCCAATTCCCTCACATTATTGCTCTTCACTCTTCAAGGGAGTTGTCATTTACTATTGAAGCTTCGTCACGGGCTTTTACTTTATCCATTGGGCCGACTGTCTATACACTTTCACTACTATGGAGGGGCGGTTGTCCTGGTGCTAAGGGGCCTTCCACTATCCTATGCACCTTCTATTCAACTCCCCCCATATACGTCTATCACCGATTTTTCATGGGCCACTCCAAGGGTAAGGAGGAGGATCTCATCCCCTCGCCCTTCACGTTCTTTGCACCTCATGCATTCCATACATCCATCGCATCCGTTGCATTACATCCGCATGCATTTGCACTTCTTCTTTCCCGAGTTTCTGGACGCGTATCTCCCTAGCCCTCTAGAACCTCCGGATCTACCACATTCCCCATCTCTTCTATCTCTATCCTCGGGATCTCCGCGTCCCCTTACACTTCCTAGGCATTGCGCACCCTTCAATCTTCTCTCAGGGCATCACGCCCCCTTCCAGCTCTTGCATCCGGACCCTCCAGATTTCTCTCTTGTCCTCCTTGGGCATCACGCCCCATGGTGTCTTAGTCCTCCAAAACCTCCGGACCTCTCAGCTTGGGCATCGCGCCCCTCTACACCCTCACGCTCGGGTCCTCCGAGCTTCTCATTGATTCTCCTTGGGCATCACGTCCCTTCCCATCTTATTCCTCCGGAACTTCCGGATCCTTCTTCCTTTTCTAACCCACTCTCCTCAGGGCATTACGTCCCTCTCGATTTTCTCCCCCTAATTCTCTTGGGGTATCATGCCCCCTTTCCTGTTATTTCCCTGGAACCTCCAGATGTTCTATCCTTCCTCTCAGGGCACCGCTCCCCTTTCCCTCTTCTTCCTTCGGAACCTCCAGATCTCCATTCTGGGGCATCGCGTCTCTCACCACCTCCACTTCGGATCCTCCGGATCTTTCTCTCCTCACAATGCACTGTGCCTTTTTATACCTTCCTCCTCTGGAACCTCTGGATCTTTCATCCCTCTCTCCATCCCTTGGGCATGACGCCCCTTCCCATTTTCTACCCCCGGAGCTCCCGGACCCTCCATCTTTCTTCCAATTCCTCCTCCTGCCCCTGCAGGACATCGCGTCCATCATTCTCTTCTTCCTTTTCCGTCATTTTTTTCCATACCTCTTCCAAGGGCATCACGTCCTTCAGCATTTTCCCCCTCCGGAGCCTCCGGATTCTTCTTCCAATCATGGTTTTCCTCCGTGGCTTTCGGACCCTCCGGATCCACCCCTTTCCATCTACCAATTTCTCCTCATAATTCCTCCCAATCACGGGTCCAATCCTACTTCTCCCACATCCACTGCTCTGGGCATTTGCCCGTTCTCCCACTGCTTTCGAGTCTTTACTGCCCACCCCTCTTTTAATTTTCCGCTTCTGTAACCATTCCTTGTGATCAGGGTCTCCGAGCCTTAGCAAGGAAGTTCGAGCCCTCACCTCTCTTCCTTTTTTCCCTATTCGCCTGAGTCTGGTCCAGATACCACTACTTCTTGTTAAGCCACTTTCAAATCCTTTGCTTCCAACACTTTGTCTGCGACTTGAGGACAAATCACACGTTGATCAACATCACCTCCGGCAGCAGCTGTTCTAACAAAGGAGCACAAGGTGACATATTGGCGTAAGTACGCATTTTTTATATGATACCATTACTTATCACTTCACGCGTGGTTTTCAAAATAAAGTACTTCTTAACATGAGTAAGAGTGGTATTAAGCCTTTATCTTAAGTTTTGTTTAATTCAATGTCAAAAGAGTCTTTAGGCTTGCTTCTGCAGCATTCATTGGTTAATAAGAACCCTGCGCTGGGAGTTCAACATTCTCTCTCCGCTTGTTAAAAGGCGACCCCTAGCTGGGCACCGCACACACTTCACGGCATCCTTAGCCGGCTCCTTTGGGTAAACACCGTTTCTACTTTGGCCATGCCATGAGCATGCATGAAAGTCTTTATTCTTCGTTACTCGGCCAAGTGCAGGGGCAAGAGGTTGACGGATGAGATAACCAATCTCGGTACTCCCCAATACGAGAGGAGTCTCAAATAGGAGCAATTTTGACCCAAAATAAAGTAAAATTTCATGATACATCTAGCCAAAAGGGCTATTGTGAAAATCAAAATCGAGTTCGATAAATGAAATTATGAATTATGGCATGTCAAGAGTGGCAAAGTCCCCGCAGGGAAAACCCTGGTCGTATGCATGTCAAGGGTCTAAAAATCAAAGGCATAAAGCTCCGGCGCAACAGACCGCCTCTTTGAGGGGTTGTACCTTGAAAGGATTTCGAGTCCCGATATCTCCTATCCTGCACAAAGCTTATCCCCAAATATTCTTCTCTTCTCTCTCCAAGACTGAGTGTTTCTCAGGTATGGCCTTGGTAGGGACATCGTTAATCAAGGACAGTCGGTTATAGGGCGCCACCCTTCAATGCACGCCCGGCTTCGGACAGTTGTTTACGAAAGGGGAAGGAGCAAGGACCCCTAGCCGGTGGTTTTAAACACCCTCTGATACTGCATTAGCATGTCTAAGCCAAAATTTCAAAAAACTTTTTGAATATTTTCCAAAATTCCATTAAAAAATCCAAATATTTTCCAAAATCCACATAAAAATTCGAATACTTTTGAAAACTTATAAAATTTTGCATATTTTCAAAAATCTAAAAAAAATGCATTATATTTCTGATGGTGTTATTGCAGGGATATTCTTTTGCAGGAGCACGCAAAATCAAGAGAACAATCACAAGAAGTGCAAGAAGTATCAAAAGTCTGTCTCATTTCACTATATATGTCAAAAGGGTAAAAAATGAGAGTGGATGTACAAACAACCTCTCTAGCTCTCCCCTCGACCCTCCTGATCTCCCCCTCTACGCTAGCTCTCAGCCTCCTCCTGTCCTCCCTGGGAAGGCCTAGGAGGAGCCATCGACCCCCGAGAAGCCGAACCCCTGTCACCTCGTGCTCTCCTCTCAGCATCTTCCCTCCTCTGATGTTCAAAGGAGGTAATTAGATAATCAGTGCTCGAATAAGCCCGAGAGTACCCCTCACGCTGAGCTCGCTCGCGCCCCCGCCAATAGCGATCCACCGCATCTTTTGCCCGCTGCTCGACGATCCCTAATCTAGTACTCAGCTGCACCCTCTCTAGCTCTCGCTCCACTCTCTCTCTCCCCAATCTCTCTCTCTCTCTCCCATCTCTCTCTCTCTCTCTATCTCGATCCTCCCTCTCTCTTTGCCGCTCGCTCCTCTCCACCCCGAGGAGGAGGCGTAGCTCCAGCACGTTCCGAGGAAGCTCCTCTGTGTCTCGGTGCCTCATCTCTGCTTCTGCCATCCGCAGCTCTTGCTCCTGTTCTAGAAATCTTGGTCAAATACTAATATTAATAAAATTTTCAAGACTATATTAAAGGAACATATTACTTACTAGCTCCTGCAAGGAGGCCTCAGCTGCCTCCACCCGAGCAACTGCACCGGCAAGCTGACTCTCTAGATCGGTGTGGTCGCAGACGGGCTGAGTGGAAGATGAAGCACCATGTGAGGATCGAACTGTCTCTAGCTCCTCGTGCTAAAAAGAAAGCATTACCATTAATTGAAATTCAAATTCAAATCATTCTAGTTGCAAGAGAAAGTTCTTACCAGCTCATCTATGGTATGTTGGAGGTCCTCTCGCTGCCGGATCATGGAATCGAGGAGCCCCTGTACCATGGCTAGTCTCCCCTCTATGTCAAACAGCATTAAACACATGGTGATCATATGTCAAGCAATTAAGGCATTAAGGTTGGAAAATGTTAATGAATTTAAAGCATACCTGTCCATGTGCGCTTTCGTAGACCAGACTGCCATATGTCTGAGAGTAGGCGTAGAGGTAGGCATCGTCTGAGTCAGCTCCTGTAGGGACTGGTCATCTGCGTCGCTTCCAATCCACAAACTGCTCACAGGCACGTTGCCGCCAATCATCTGTCCCCTGGAAGCCTCGAAAATGCCGCCCAGGTCGTGGGTCCGTCGCCTGGGTTGGGAACTCTACCTCCGCCTAGTGAAGCCCCAGTGACCTCATGATTAACTTGTAGTATAGGGGCTCGACCAGGTTGAGGGCGTTCAACCAAATCTCTCTCCCGAAGTAGGGGATGGCCGTCTCCACCCAGGGCATCTCCCCAATATCCCCCTGATAGGGAGTCCAGACCACCTGCAGAGTTCAATATGTCGTTGCCCTTAATTTTATACACATAATTGAGTTCTATTTCAAAATTAAATCTTACCTCTATGTGGGGCATGACATCTAATGACTCCTGAATGTGGGTGACCTGGTCTTTCAGAGATCAGTTGTCTCATGTCGGGGTCCACCGTCTAGCTAGGGGCACTAGATCTCCTCGATCCTCCCAAGCACGCCTGAGGGTAGGAAGGTAGAGATAACTCCAAACCTGAAACACCGCTCATGTGATCAATATAAGAGGCAAGTGCATAATTTAATTCATGGATTTTAAGGTTTAGAGAGATACCTGAAGTAGAGGGTAGAATCCCCCGAGTGAAGATTGGAGTGAAGAAATGACAAAACTGTCGAACAAATGAGCAAGCATTGCCGCACCCCAAGCATACCGTCCGACTCTACCCAGATCCTCCAGTAGGGGTAGAAACCGGCAGCTGACTGCATCACCCTAGGTCACTAGGAGCAGCTTGCCAATCATCAGAATAATAAATCTCCTCAGCTCCATGTCGGCCTATGCACTAGCCTCTGTCGTGAAGCTCTCTCTAGCCTCAGCCACTAGTCTCCTCTCGTGAGCCGTCGAGGTCTCTCCCACCTACCGCTGTGTATGGAACAAGACAAGGCTCTCCTGTAGAGTGATCCTCGACACTAGCGAGGTCCGGCCGATCCCTTCCAGCTCCAAGCCTAGCATCCTGCGCGCCATCTCCCGATAGTCGGGATAGGTGCAGCCTGTCACTGCTGATCCATGCACCCGCAGACCAGTAATACGGGTGACATCCTCTAGAATCGGGATCATATGACCCCAGGGGAAGAGGAAGGCCTTGCACCCCGCATCCCATCTGGCTTTCAGGGCCCTTATCAGGCCCACGTCTACTCTCAGCACCTCTATCTCCAAGAACTCCCCAAAGCCCATTCGGTGGAGGCGGGCCTGTTGAAACTCCGGTAGTGCATAGAAGATGGCCCGAACTAATGTCTATGAAATTCGGGCACGAACTACACCCTGTACACCCTGCACACAACATAAGAAGAGAAATGTCAATTTTAGTTCATCAAAAATAAACATAAAAAAAATTGACCTTCTGTTCTTGAACGCGCTATGTCGTCATAGCGCGTTCATGATGAACGCGCTACTGAAACATAGCGCGTTCATCGTCAGAAGGTAAGTGGTGACCTTTCATTTCCCAAATTCATTCTATGGGCATTCTCTCTACATTTTGGTTTAAGGGGGGATATCTCCCTTTCCGTTTTCCTCTTTTATGAAAAGAACTACAAGAAAAAATCAAAGAAAAATAGGATTAGGGGCGATTTCTTACCATTCTCCATTTTCAAACCGACGCTCCATCGGCAGGCTCCGCCGCTATCTCCTCGGCCGCCGCGGCACCTTCAACCTCCTCGGCCTCATCAGAGGGGATCTCCATTTCTTCTCCTTCAAGACTAGCCGAAACGGTCGCTTCGGAATCGGGGTTTTCTTCCATCGATGAGGTCGCCATTTATTCCCTCGTGCGAGATTGACGACGGCCGTGGGTGGCACGCTGTTTGGAACGCCCCCTTTCATCGGAGTTAGGTAATAGAGGTATGGGCGAGTGGGCGAGAGAGGGAACGGAAGGGGAAAGGGAGAATTTGAAATGAACAATGGGGGGGCGGTTTGTTTTTGAACTGCCAGGTTATTAACGCGCTAGTTATATATAGCGCGTTATTAATGCGCTATGTATATATAGCGCGTCCGTTAAGACATAAACAAAAAAAAGCAAATAAATAAAGAAAAAAAAGAAGAAAAATGAAATTAACTAAAGGAAAAAAAGAAGCAACACGATAAAAATATTTTAAGTGAATAAAGCCTGTGTGATATTGCGTGCTTAAATTTGCATCAATTGTTGCTTAACATCTTATTCCCCAGGAAAAGAAAAGAAAAAAAATGACACGCCATCAGGTAAGTATTCCTTTATCCCTTCCTTTATTGCATTACTATATGATATTTACATTATTATCTCAAGGACCGGTCGGTTCTCTGTATGTTTCGGGATTTGAGTTCCCCTCTACCAAAAATGGTGATGATCTAGAAACATGCAGTTAATCGTCGGATAGGCCGTTAGGTTGGATAGCCTTGGGGACGATGGACTTCATCTCGCACGCCGTGGTTGCGGATGACTCTTGACCTGAGTCTGTTTGATTTAACAATATTATCCTTGAGTATCTTATATTTTATTCTTTCTTTGCATTTGTTTTAATGATTTCTTTTATTTTAGCCCTGCATGCATCATCCCCTTTTAGCATTCACAACTCGTAAATGCCCGGTTTTTCTTCCCAAATGAGGATCAATAATGCTTAAGTTCTTGAATAAAGAAATTCAATTCCATTCTGAATTTGAAAGATTGCTCCTGGTTGAGCGCTGGATCTCGTTGGTCAAAGTGACCCTTGCCTGGAATTTGTCTATCTCCTTTCAATCCAATTCAAATTATCCATTTTTTGTCCACTCATTAGCTGTGAACCGCACGATGGCGTTGATGGATCCGCCGGGCTCGCGTCCATTCCACTAAATGAGTGAAATTCGTAGTTGCTACGCACTGCGGATGCCTCTTTTGTGCAAGAGGTTGATCAGTTTCCTTTTCTTTGTTCCACGTCTATCGTTTTAGGTAGGAGTCACTGGTGCTAGCTTGACCTTGTGGTTAGCTCGGAGTTCTCTGGATTATTCCTGTCACTTGTCAGTTGTGACAGGTGTCTCTTTTTCCTTGATATCCACTTATCAGTCCGCTCCACTATATTTTCACTTCATCTCTCCTTCGCTACCACTATGTGTCATCTCCGTTTCACCTCTGTTTCATCTCTGCCTCGCTCCCCTGCAAAGTAGATATCAAGGAGGGGCATCTGTAGACACCCATTTTGGCTGATAAGTTGAGCAATTTCTTTGTTCTCCTAGTTAATGCCCCAATTGATCTCTAATTGGTTGATTTTTTGGGATATCTCTCTATTCTTGGCCCTACAATTCAATTTCCGTACCTTGGATCTCCTCTCAAATTTGGCATTCTCGCGCTATTCACTCATATCACTTTCTTGTTCATAGCGCGTTATGGGCCTAATTGAATGATCATTTGAACAGTTGATATTTCTTGATATTAGATCTTTGTAACATCCACCGTGGTCGCTATTCTTACTTAATACTTGATTGAATGACTGTCCAATAGGTGTTTATTCCTTTTTTCAATCATTTGGCGGGTCAATCCTAGTCGCGCTATATCGTTATAGCGTGTTCATGAAGAATGCGCTCTACTTTCCTAACGCATTCTCAGTCAGAAACCCAGTCCGACCTGGGTTTCCCCCCTTTTGATTTGGGCCGCTATTTTGGTAAGTTTCCAATCGTATTTTGTCCAAAGGAAGGTTCCTAATCCTATTAGGAGTCTTTTGCCCTCATTAATTGGCAGGATTACTTTGATTTGAGCCACCAAATCATTAGATTGGATCAAACTCCGACCGAGGGTTCGTTCTTGTTTCTCCTCCTATAAATTGGACCCTTGGCCGTCGTTCTGAGGGGATGCAACTCGAGATCCTGATTAGGAGGAGGCTGCTCTTCGTTCCAAATCAACAACTCCTCGCTCCTTCCACATCCAAGGGAGTATTCTAGGGCTTATTGTGTTCTTCCTTGTTCTTATTTTTCTCCCCAATTCGTTTCTTTTAATCTTCACATAGCATTGCATATTGTTTTCAAAATTACTCCTTTACAAAATACATGCATTCACACACACACCAACCTATTTTCGGCCCTCCCATAGGGGTTTAAAAACCACCAAACCCCAGGTAATCGAGCCCTTCTTTTATATGCTTTTGATTAAGAATAGGGGCAGATTCTACTTAAATCTCGATCTAATGGGCCTTTTATTTGTTGTTTAAATTGTTTGCAGGCACTAGAAGATTGATACGTGGAGCCCATGCACCTTGGCCGACCTTGGAGCAAGGAAGGAACGAGCCCAATTCACCCCGCTCTCTGTCTAATATCGTGTCACACAAACAGAGCGCGATCTTGAGAAGGCGCTAGCCCGATACAGCGCGTTCATGCCCAGGCCACCTCTTGGCCCCCCTTTGAATTTCTGAGGTATGTAACATGCCCTTATTTTGATCTCATATTGTTTGGCATGTTGTTGGCCTCAGTGGCGATCACGGATTATAATTATTACATGTGACCCCCCCTTTTATCATGGTTTTAGTTCCGGATTTCTTATCAAACCGTCACTTATTCAAATCATCAATTTGGGGGAGGTTTAATTTGTGATCTACACTCACGTTCCTCTTCAGCGTTGAGCGGCCTATCGATTGGCCGTCTACATCCTTAAGCAGTCTCCAGAGGACCGTGTTCACCTTGTTCCAGTGCTGCATTATTGGTGAGTGTCTTCATTCTCTTCTCCCCTTTCCAAGGTATGTGGTACTCCTTTGTTGTGCTATATATCTTGGTGGCTATCACAACATGTTTCTGTGTGAGTGATTCATTGGTTGCCCTTTCCCCTTTCTAGCCCCATTTCATTATTTTCATATTCACTATTTGAGTTAAGGGAGGGAAAGAAAAACTTGTCTACACCCCCTTTTTTGGCGATCACGGTGGGACACCTATTGCCCATCGTGCTTCTGATTTTGTTGATTTGCTCTTTTTGTGTGGTTAGTTGTAGTCCACTTGGGTTTGCCATTTCGATTGTTGTTGTTTTCTGTTCCTGGGGTTGTGCGCGGTCTTCTGAAAGGCCACTTACAGAATCAAGCGGTCGGTCGATAGACCGTCCACTTTTGCCTCAGGTACGTTTTGGCCATTTATATTTCTGTGGATTTGCTATGATTACACGGTCTTGTCAGGGCCGTCTCACAGGTTTCGTGGTCGTCATCCAGACAGCCTAGGTCGTTCAGGTAAGCTCAAGTTTCTTTTGTTTTCGTTAATTTTCATTTTATGTTTTTATTTTTACTACTCCTTGTCATTTAGCGGTCCTTTCCAGGGCCGTCTACTCTCCCTGAGCGGTCTCCCATCAGACAGCTTTTGTGCTATAGTGCACCCGAGCTCTATAGTGGTGTGTTATTTCGTATCATTTCATACTCATTTTTGGGTGTTATTCATCTCCCCTAGTTGTCATTTATCTCTGCACTATTGTTGTCATATTTCCCATATTGTTTGATCATTGTATGTTAGTCTTAGGCTAGATTTTGCATGCACTCCGGTGCACATAGGTTCATACATTTTATCATACTAGTTGCATTCCTACTTTGGTAGGGGATCCTCTCATCTCCATATTCCTTGGAGCCGACTAGTTGACCTTACCCGGGACCTCCGTAAGCCCCCATGAGCCGTGGATTCTCACACGAATGCCTGGCAGGTTGTACCTTATCACCCCCAGTCTAGGTTGCATCAGTGAGAGAGAGTAAACTTAGAGTCAACCAAGTCCCTATTCCACCCCTATTAGGAACCCTATTATTGAGAGAACCTCATTTAATTGAATTCATTAAGGTTCTAAAAGGGGAGCATATAAAAACTTTCGCGCATCATTACAACTTGGTTGATAATTGGTTGCCTCTCCTCTCCTCTTTGTTTGTGCATGTTTGTTAGTCATCTCATTTAGGTGCTTATTAGGTGGTCTTCTCTTATTTCCAAGGTGTTCGTTACATGTGGAGTTGCTTCACACCCATAGGATCGTCTCCTTGGGGCAATTCTCATTTCTTTTCCTAATTTAATCCATTGTTCGATTCCTCACCGACCACGTCTTCCTACAATTTCTCCCACTCCCACGAGGACTCCCTTCCTCAAGGACTTTTGGAGGACCCACCTAGGGTCACCACTGTGCAGGGGAGAGAGGGGTCTGCCCCTCCTCTTCCGACCATCATTGTTGAGGATAGTCAACCCTCCCATTCTGATTCTTCTACTCATAATTCAGCCAATCATGTTCTTCACATGATGGCTCAGTTGGATCCCACCCAGCTCCACATTCTTCGCCAGGCGTTGCAAGGGCAGGATGCCCCATCTTCAGTTCCTCCCCACGGCATGTCTGCTGCCACCGCTTCTTCATCTTTTGTTAGTGGGCCAGGGGCCTCATCTGTTGTTCCCATCGATCTCACCCCTGTCTAGCCCCGGACCCTCCGATTTCCTGATTTGGAGGTGGGCCAAGCTTCTAGCTCGGCCATCAGATTCTTGATAAGGGGAAGAGCCCGCTTTTGTCATCTCATTATGCTGATCCTTATGGAACCATCCCTCTAGCACCACAGGCTCTTGTAGGCCCGGCCGACCTCTTACGTTCTCAAGCTAGGGCCGCCCAACTGGCTCACGCAGATATGGGCCCATCCTTGGCCCATTATGTAATACCCCGATTAAATAATAAAATATAAAAGGTTAATTAATTAACATCATAATTAAAGTAGTTAATTACTATTTAGTGACCTTAAATAATTCCCTAGTTAATTGAATATTATTGAAAATGGCCAAGTTATATCAACATAAAAGAAATTAAAATTTAATATTTATAAATTAATTAATTGAATATCGACCGTAGACCAAAGTTTGAATAATTTATAAAAATCTGTAAAATTTAGAATCTTATAAAGGATTAAACATTGAGTAAAAGTTTCTTCTGTGGCCAACCCAAATAAAATCCGTAAAAATGCTGAATTAGTGGTTTAAGCCCAGATTAAACACTTAGCTAATCATACCTTAAAACGTGAAATTTGAGCCCAATACTCAATCAATTGAGCCCAAACCAGTGGCAAATGAAAGGCTAGGATGAGAGGATCATTTCCCCTCTGCTAATCTCCCGAAACCCTAACCCTAAGAGATGCAATTGGCGGAGTTTTGGCGTGTCAACAATTGCGGCGGCGTTCACATTAACCCAACTTGCGTGGATGAATTCTCCCTGCATAGAACACCCTAGAAGGTGTACGACCTATAAAAATGTTCCTTAGGAACCCTAGTTTAATTTGGGAGCTGTGGCGGCCGACGAGAACCTTGGACGAGGGCGAACTCCAGTGATCTCTGACGTGGGGTACCTAGCGCGTCTTCCTCCTTTTTTCTTCCTTTCTTCCCTGATTGAGGTAGGTTCTCTCGGGCTCAAACATCAAGTAATATATCAAAATGTTCAGCATCCAGTCCTCTTTCTTTTGGTATATGAAGCCCCAAATATCATGTAGTATCCTGCGAGTATTTTGAGGTTTAGTAGAAGCATGTCAAATTAGGGTTAACTTTGTTCCTCTTCAATTTAAGTAGGGACTTAAGAGAGTAAATATGAAATTGATTCATGCTTCTTGTATAGTTTTTTGTGCTCTTTCTTTTGGAAGTAAAAGCCCCAAATTCCATGTTTTATATCGTGCGAATTTCATGTTTTAATTTAACCCTAGAAACCTCGCCGGAGTCGGGAAAGGTGAAATGGGGCAGCGATCTGTCTGGACTTGTGCGGCCACACGATAGATCGCACATCCCATCCAGGCGGCCGGTTATTGACCGTTTAAAGCTTTCTATATCTGATCGTTTTCCTGGGATGTGCGGCCTAACCCTAACCGCATATGTCACCTTCGGCCAGTTCCAATTGAATTGGAACTCAATCGAACTGTTGTGATTTGAGTTAGTCCAAATTGGACTAACAGAGACTTGCGCGGTCATTTGTGGACCGCATATCTCCCTGAACGGCCCCGTGGCGACCGTTCATCCCTGGATAATGCCAATTAGTTTTGGTCGATTATCCTTGATCCATCTTCGGCAAAATACTGATTTGATCAGCCTAATAGACCCTAGGCCGACCAGCCGACAGTGGGCTGGACTCTGGCTCAGTTCCACCCTGCCTATGGCAGCCCAGGAGTCCACTTGGGCAAACTTCTAGCCTATTGATAGGCCCAGTGTTGTGCGGACTATAGTGGCCCGTACAACTGTCATGCGGCCCATTCTGGACTGTTCATAATATGATCGGATCTGTATGGACCGTATATCATGTTCTTGTACTTCCAGAACTTCTGGCCCTGTGCGGCCCATTTCTGACCGTTCATCTTTGTACGACCCTCTGAAGCATGTTTATCTCCTTCTTGAGCTTTAGTCGTTCTGGACTTGTGCGGCCCATGATTGACCGTTCTTGTGGTTGAAAGGCCCATCTTGGACTGTTTATCCTTGACCTCGTAGAGGCTGATCTTCAGCCCAGTTCCTGATAGTGCGGCCCATATGAGACCGTATAACCCTTAAGCGGCCCATTACTGACCGTGTATATTACAGTTTTCCGAAAAGTGATTATTTCATGAGTTCGAATTGTGTGAGCTACTCTAGCCTATCTAGGCTGTGGTATTTCGTGATATGACCTATTGTTAGGTCTATTGATCATCAATTTTAGTCCTGTGAGATAACTATTCCTCTCGATTAAGGAGCTTATTGTTTGGACTCTTAAGAATCATTATTCTTACGTCCTTTACCTTGACTACATGAACTTGACCTTGGAACTCTTGGCCATTAAATATTGTGGATGTCTAGATTCGTGTGATCTGTGATCCAAACAAATCAATGCCAAGGCAAACGAATGAAGGGCCCAGTCTGGTCTGGGAGGAGCACCCAAAGAGTACTTGATCCTTGGGGAGGTGAATGACTAGGTGTGGCATTGTCACCGGTGCATGACTAGCTTGTTAAGTCTAGGGCATTCCACATTCTCGTGAAACTTGTTATTCATGCTTAAAGCATGAAGTACTTGCTTGCTTGCTTGACATGACTCAAATTGACTTGTAAATGGCCATTCACCAGAAAATCTTGTTAATCTTGCTTGATATCTCGACATGTAATTATTTCTTTCATTTAATTATCGTTACTCTTTGAATCTTGATGATTATTTAGTTCTACTTATTTTCTCACGTTAATCATGCATATTCATTAATTGGTTAATCACCTAAACTATGCCTGACGATAGAGTATAATTCCTACTGAGCTTCTTGCTCACCCCTACTTCCAATCCTTTTAGGTAACGCGGTAAATGGAACGTTGCAAATGGGGATCGGATCAGTGTGATCGAGTGAACCTGGAATCTAGAGATCGGAGTCTGTCTATTTATCTCCTTGAGTCTAGCTAGTGTCATGAGTCTGGTTATTTTTTTCCATTCCTTGTTATTTCCTCCTTTAATTTGAGTCTAATATTGTAAAAGTGAGTCAAATTATATTTTTAATATTAATAAGAGCTCGTATTTTCAATGTGTGTGTGGCCTCCATGTGTTAATTATGGTTATTTATTTTCACTCTTGTTATCATGACTGTTAACTGCCACGTTCCGAGCATCGCTTCCCACTGCTATCGGTTCGGGGCGTGACAGAGGTGGTATCAGAGCCTCCATTGTCTGAGTCCTAAGATTTTTGTCTAAGAGTATAGGTTACCCTAAGTCATAAGACCCGTGTCATCCCTTGTCACCTGGTGAGATTGGGTAGTATCTTGGGTTATATAATAAACTATATACAAGATTGCGTTGTGATACGCGTAAGGGTAATGAAAAAGTTAACCATATAGCTATTTTGCAGGTCTCTAAACCATTCTTAAAAAGAAAGCGAGTGGGTCCATGGGTAAACTAAGATTCGGTTCTGCTAGAGACTGGCGAGTCTGTCATAAAGAAACCCGAAGTAATAAGAAGAAGAAGAGTAATATTATGCAAATGAAATGTTTGTACTATCACAAACGTGGTCATCTCGTAAAGGAGTGCTGGCAAAGGAGCGGAGCGTGTCTGCGTTGCGGAAATCAGGATCATAAAATAGCTAACTATCCTAAGTTACTTTCACAAGCAAAAATATAAAAATAATCGGAACCAACTTCTATCGAATGAAGAATAATATAAGGTATTGTTCTCTTTTATTCCTAACTATAGCTAAATTCTTTCGTCATTAGTTGTATGATTAACATGTTATTTTGATAGATAAGATCATCTGAGTTCAAATATTCAAATAATTGGTAATACCTGACGAATTTGGGGACCAAATTCCTTAAAGTGGGAGAGGATGTAACACCCCGGTTAAATAATAAAATATAAAAGTTTAATTAATTAACATCATAATTAAAGCAGTTAATTACTATTTAGTGACCTTAAATAATTCTCTAGTTAATTAAGTATTATTGAAAATGGCCAAGTTATATCAACATTAAAGAAATTAAAATTTAATATTTATAAATTAATTAATCGAATATCGACCGTAGACCAAAGTTTGAATAATTTATAAAAATCTGGAAAATTTAGAATCTTATATAGGATTAAACATTGAGTAAAAGTTTCTTCTGTGACCAACCGAAATAAAATCCGTAAAAAGGCCGAATTAGTGGTTTAAGCCCAAATTAAACACTTAGCTAACCATACCTTAAAACGTGAAATCTGAGCCCAATACTCAATCAATTGAGCCCAAACCAGTGGCAAATGAAAGGCTAGGATGAGAGGATCATTTCCCCTCTGCTAATCTCCCGAAACCCTAACCCTAAGAGATGCAATCGGCGGAGTTTTGGCGCGTCAACAATTGCGGCAGCGTTCACATTAACCCAACTTGCGTGGACGAATTCTCCCAGCATAGAACACCCTAGAAGGTGTGCGACCTATAAAAATACTCCTTAGGAACCCTAGTTTCATTTGGGAGCTGTGGCGGCCGACGAGAACCTTGGACGAGGGCGAACTCCAGTGATCTCTGACGTGGGGTACCAAGCGCGTCTTTCTCCTTTTTTCTTCCTTTCTTCCCTGATTGAGGTAGGTTCTCTCGGGATCAAACCTCAAGTAATATATCAAAATGTTCAGCATCCAGTCCTCTTTCTTTTGGTATATGAAGTCCTAAATATCATGTAGTATCCTGGGAGTATTTTGAGGTTTAGTAGAAGCATGTCAAATTAGGGTTAACTTTGTTCCTCTTCAATTTAAGTAGAGACTTAAGAGAGTAAATATGAAATTGATTCATGCATCTTGTATAGTTTTCGTGCTGTTTCTTTTGGTAGTAAAAGTCCCAAATTCCATGTTTTATATCGTGCAAATTTCATGTTTTAATTTAACCCTAAAAATCTCGCCGGAGTCGGGCAAGGTGAAATGGAGCAGCGATCTGTCTGGACTTGTGCGGCCACACGATAGACCACACATCCCATCCAGGCGACCGGTTATTGACCGTTTAAAGCTTTCTATATCAGATCATTTCCCTAGGACGTGCGGCCTAACCCTAACCGCATATGTCACCTGCGGCCAGTTCCAGACCGCACATCCTTCCCAGCGGCACACGACCGACCGTCCATCTCCAGCAGGCCTTCGGACATGAGGGGGAATGTGCGGCCTGTCGGTGACCGTCCATAGGATGTAAGGTCCAGAACCGACCGCACATCTATAACAGAATAGATTTAATTATTTTTCTACAGCATGTTATGTTAATAGATTAGTGGTAAATGACATGTTAGCAACACACCTAATAAACTGTAATTCATGATAGTAAATAATTCTTGTTGATTTATTTAAATTGAGCTTGATCTTGATTCATCTTTTCAATGAATGTCAATTTTAATAGTGAATCCTTTATAATTGAAATGGCTATTAGGTTTATACTTGTGATAACCTTAATCTTTAACCATTATTATCCCCTAGAATTCAATTGGACTCAATCGAACTGCTGTGATTTGACTTCGTCCGAATTGGACTAACAGAGACTTGCGCGGCCATTTGTGGACCGCATATCTCCCTGAACGGCACTTTGGCGACCGTTCATCCCTGGCTAATGCCAAATAGTTTTGGCCGATTATCCTTGATCCATCTTCGGCCAAATCCTGATTTGATCAGCCTAATAGACCCTAGGCCGACCATCAGATAGTGGGATGGACTCTGGCTTAGTTCCACCCTGCCTATGGCAGCCCGGGAGTCCACTTGGGCGAACTTCTAGCCTATTGATAGGCCCAGTGTTGTGCGGACTATAGTGGTCCGTACAACTGTCATGCGGCCCATTCTGGACCGTTCATAATATGAGCGGATCTGTATGGACCGTATATCCTGTTCTTGTACTTCTAGAACTTCTGGCCTTGTGCGGCCCATTTTTGACCGTTCATCTATGTACGGCCCTTTGAAGCCGCTTTATCTCCTTCTTGAGCATTAGTCGTTCTGGACTTGTACGGCCCATGATTGACCGTTCTTGTGGTTGAAAGGCCCATCTTGGACCGTTTATCCTTGACCTCGTAGAGGCTGATCTTCAGCCCAGTTCCTGATAATGCGGCCCATATGAGACCGTATAACCCTTAAGCGGCCCATTACTGACCGTGTATATTACAGTTTTCCTAAAAGCGATTATTTCATGATTTCGAATCGTGTGAGCTACTCTAGCCTATCTAGGCTGTGGTATTTCGTGATATGACCTATTGTTAGGTCTATTGATCGTCAATTATAGTCCTGTGAGATAACTATTCCTCTCGATTAAGGAGCTTATTGTTTGGACTCTTAAGAATCATTATTCTTACGTCCTTTACCTTGACTACATGAACTTGACCTTGGAACTCTTGGCCATTAAATATTATGGATGTCTAGATTCGTGGGATCTGTACTACCCTGACAGTAATAAATCCTCCTTCTAGGTCATCAGAGAAGTGGAAGTGAAAGTGAAGAATACCAATAGACAGACTAATCAATCCTCAGAATAACCAACAGATGATTCTACAGAATAGATGGAGTGGAATGAAATACAAGAGTAGTGAACCATAGGGACATGCAGATGGGATAATCAAGTCAGATAAATTTCAATGGTTGGACGAAGGTTGGACAATCAGAGTTAACAGTCAATAAATGAGGTCACATGTACAACCAAGAGTGATTTCAGATTGAATCAAGATAGTGAGCATAATCTAAGCACAGTATGATCAATTAAGCTTCAAGCACATGAGAATTTCAACAATATTTTCAAAGAATGTACCAATTTCATAAATTCAAATATAGGAATTTTTTAGAGTCTCCCATTATAAGGGTTTATGATTGAGCTTTATTAAACTGCATGGTTTAAAGATGATGTGTACATGGTTTGACAATAAAGTTCTGTACTCATATCTGAAATCAAGATTTAATAAAAATGAACCAAAACTTCATACTAACATCTTGATTAACCTCCCTTCATCTTACTCAATTAATTTCAATGACTTCTTTAGGAATTACAATCATGAGTATTGAGGTTAAACAGTCATGAAACCATTTGATTTTATCAAGGGTTATAGCCATTTATTCTTTGTATTCTTTTTCAGATTTTTTATTTAATCAAGTAGATAATTTTTACTATTAAATCTTACGAGCAATCTAGTTCAGTACACACCTTGTAGCTAAAGGATATACGTTGTTTAGACGCCAATATCCCAAAGTACTTAGTGTGACTAACAGTCATGCTTTTTAAAATTAAACAGAGTTAACTTTTCACCTCATGACATACCTTATCTCATTTCTTTGATGAGTGAGATATGTTTCTCAGAGTGTCGGCCATTGCTCTGCCTGTTTTTTAATGATTTTAAGCAGAGTTAACTAAGACACCTCATGACACAGTCCTTTGGACGTGTTTCTCAGTGACCAATGTCATTGCTCATGTAAGATTTACCAGATTTGACCTTTGGACATTTTCAGAAAGTTCAGATGTTTAAAAACAATACATATTTCATGTATTTCAACCAAATAAAGTCATAATTTCAACATTTTCAGATTTTAGAAGATTTGACAAGACTTAACATGAACCAGTTGGTTAAGGTTTATTAAAGTTGATTCAGATATTTTCAAGGAATTTATAACTAACCTAAATGAATACATTAAAATTAAACCAATTTGATCTTTCAGACATTCATAAATATATATAATAGAGATTCCTCATTAAATTGGTTTTTTAGATTTATGAGCAAGGTACATAGATTGAAATTTTCTTAAATTCATATAGTTCAGAAACAGTAATAGGAATGGCAGGAATTCCAAACACACGACCAGAGATTTTAATACATTTTGTGTAGAGAATAGAAAAGTGAATTTCAAGTTTTTTTGTTTTTTTTTCAGGAAATTTCAAGGAACATTCAGAAGTTTTCTACAGCAGCCAATGAAGTTTGATACCAGTTGTTCAACAAAACAATTGATTCAGAGGGTTTTGAGAATCAAATGGAATCAGTGATCAGGGAGCAATGCAGATGTTCAATGTTTGCCAAAGATCAATGTTCAATGAGTTCAGTAATTTGAAATCAGTGACATACTAGCTTGAGACAGAATTGACATAAATGTCAGTAAAGAAAATTGGATTTCAAGGTGAGTTGGTAAATAGAATCAAAACTAGGAACAGTACTTGGCAGAGATTGGATCCAAGAATCTACTCACGCAAGGATTAACTTTCCAGATAGGCCCGACCTATCTTTCCAGCTAAATCTTTTTATATACTGTCTAGTTGATACAAGATAGCACATAATTGTTTCAAATGAGTCTCCCCCTCAACAAATCCAGGAGCAGTGTTCTCAAAGAATTATAGCTGATTTGTCAATTGTTTAAAGGATTTGAGATCAGATGAAAGTAAGAGAGACTAACTGATACCAATGTTTGAAAGAAATTGCTGGAAGAACAAAGATAATCAGTATGGCCAAAGATAGCCAAACAGTTTAGAATTTTTTGATGCTCCCCCTGAATGCATGCAATCAAACAATTCTTTTGGAATTTTTCATTAATGATGATATGCAATGAAATCTATATGCATATGCATTGACTATTTTTCACAGAATGCATTGATCCACCATACATGAATTGCAACCATTTGTTTGACAGTCTCCCCCTGACTTTATGCAATTTATGCAATGAAAGCTAAGCATGGGGTTTTATGACTGGACTACCCTATGTGCAAAATTACCATGCTTAGCTTCCACAGAGGACATGGTCTAGAGACCACCTTACACATGGTCAGAGCCTCCAGACAGATTGCATCTGTCTTTTAGCAATTTCATTTGATATACCTCTAGGTCATTCATGACAATGTGATGCAAATACAGTCCTATCAGATTTTCAATGAATTATGCCAAACAAATGTGTATGCATAAAACTTTTGACTAATCAGATTTAACATGATATGCAGTTAAAATATGTTTCTAAGAAACTCAATTGAACAGATGTGAAGAATGCAAAACATTACCTGAATGGGGTTTTACCAATTTGGGTGCCTTGGTTTATTTACCCCTTTTTATTCTTCAGCCCCAAGGCACTCCTGCAAAGCAGATTCTTATTTTGGAGATTTAGGTACCCAAGAGTTCTTAGGTCCTACATGGTTAGCAGTACCTCTGATGGGTGCTTTCCACAACCTTTGGGCCTTTGAATCATCAATTACCATTAAAGAGTAATTATTCATAGAGTGCCCAACTTGCCCACAATAATGACAAGAAATAAGAGATTTCATGTTCTTCTTATATGCGTTAGCATGCACATGAAGTTGGTGTGAGTAAACATGATTGTTTCTGTTATTAACATGGAAATTTATCTTTTCACTATCAGCCAGCCAACAGTCAGCAGCTCTGTGGCCTGGCTTTCCACAGTTAAACCATGTAAAAGATTTTCCTTTAAAAATAGAATTATTTCCACCAACTACTTTCTCTTTAGTATGAAGTCCAACAAATCTGGGATGTACATTTCTTCCCTGGGCATGCCAACAGTGCTCAACTGTATGGCCGGACTTACCACATGCATTGCAATAAGGTTTCCTTGAAGCAGTTCTAGGAACAATGTTCCTCCTAAAAACCTTACACTCATTCTCTTTCACAAACCAACAGTCATGCTTTGCATGACCAGATCTACCATAATAGAAACATTTAAGTTGCCTTTTCTGGGCAAACTGATTCTTGAATGACTTTTTAGTAATGTGCACATGTGTATTTCCTGAATTTTTTGTTTTCTTCATCCCATTATGAAAATTCAATTCATCAAATTTCAGGATATAACAGTTGTGCATCACATGACCAATTTTTCCACAATAATGATATGAAGTTTTCTTTGCATGAATGTGTGGAGGTGTATGTGACTTGTGTGCAACATTCTTTGTGCCAGCAGGAGTGTTTTTATTCTTTTTCTGTGGATTTTCATTCTTTTTCATTGTTTGAGTTTGTTCTACAGTTTTGGGACTGACAGTGGATTTTTAGTTTTTCTGAGCAGTGAATTGGAAGGTAGGTGCACTGGATGTGCTATTTGGCTCAGAACTACACACAAAGGAAGTGTGAAGCTAACTGTCAAAGCCCTTTTTATTAGCTGGGTTAAAACCTAGACCCTCAAGTTGGAAGTTCACCTTACAGCCAAGGAGCTTGTCTAGATTATCTTTTCCACTAACAATTTTTTCCAGAGATTTGTTCAAGTCAGAAATTTCAGTTTCAAGTTCTGAGACATGGAGATCATATCCAGCTATCTTCTCTTCATAAGATGTAGCATTTTCATTCAACATTTGATTAACAATTTTTAAACTTTCAATTTCATGTTCAGCATTTTGCAACTAATCAGAGCTATCCATGCTCATGCATTTACCTTTCTCAAGTGTGACTAGTCTTTCAGATAGAGCTGTGTTTAGGTGTTTTAGCTTGTCAATTTCCTCTTCCAGTTTACTATTTTGTTCCTGGAGTACATCATCAAACACCAAATCACTTAGAGAATTCTGACATTCTTTAAACACTTCTTGTTGATTTTCTGATAGAAGTTTGTCAAAGTTTTTCTGAAGCTCTAAATTTATTAATCTAACATTTTCCAATTTTTCAGAGATCAATCTATTTTCACTTTCAAGATTTTCAGATCTATGTTCAGCTTCCTGAGCCTGGTTATTGAGTTTCTTATTTTCAGATTTCAAATTATCAAGTTCTGTACTAAGAACATCAAGATCTACCAGTTGTCTTCTAAATATGTTATTTTCGGTTTTCAGGATTTCAATGTCTTCACTTGCAGAATTAGCATTCTCATGACTGTTCAAATTCTTTTTCAAGGTTTTATACTTCTTTCTTAGTTTTTCATAAGTTTCAATCAATTCACCATAGGCATCTTCCCAATCCTCAATAGAAAAACTCTCGAAAAGGTTGCTTACCTCGTCCTCGTCCTCATTTTGATCATTGCATTGATCATTGCCATCTGCCACCAGACACTTGTCTTCACCATTCCAATGGATTGTCATCATTTCATCCAAAACCTCTTTGGCAGACATGCAATCACGGATATGTGGAAATCTGTCAGTATTTATGGCACTTTTCAAAATGCTTAGAACTCTAATATTCTCATCATTTTTCATCCTATGTTAATCTATCCATTTGGACACATCTTTAGGCAGTCTGTGTGGTCCTTTGGAAATAAGGTTCCAGAGGTTGGGATTCACTGCATTTATAAACGTACACACACTGCCATGCCAGCTAGGGAAATCAGACCCATTAAACACACAAGGATGAGCCATAGATAAATCGAAAGCAATCGACCAGAAATAACAGACGACCAATAGAAGCAGCATAGAGAAACACAGGAACTACTGCAGATCGTTGGATCTGTTGAGCCAGTAACTCGCTCTTATACCAATTTTTAGACCAGGTGGTACACGGAAATAGATCCAGCGGGGGGGGGGTGGGTGGGGGGTGAATGGATCTTTTGGAACTTTCACTCTATTAAAATCCAAACCCCACTCTATGAAACAAATGAAAATAGCTCCATGAAAGACACATAACTGCGAGGGCTTCTACTAGACCCGAGGACAAACACTTAACATTCTAACACAGACTCAGCGGGAGGTAAGGTATAGCCCACGGCACACACATCTCGAGAAAGCAGATAAGGAGTTGAATAACCACCGCCCAAGAGAACAATTAATGAAACCTGTGAAGGGGGAAGAAGATAAGGAACAAGCACACAATTCAAACCACTACTCACAGGATTTTTTAGGTGGTTCGATCTTTGACCCCAGATCTACATCCACCCCTCACTCAAATCGAGTGAGGCTTCGCTTGCTCAAACCAAGCAAGAACACCACCACAGACTCAGTCTGCAACATACGTTGCCTAACAAGGGAGACAAATCCCTCAACAAAGATCCTGCAACCCATAGAATCTGAACCCTGACCTTACAACCCACAAGGTCAGAACCGGAGGACCAGTCCTCCCTTCCTCCAAACCGGAGGGAAACCGGAGATAAATCTCCCTTCTTCTGCTACCGCAGAAGGGACGTGAACAGCAACCCACTGCTCACCAAAACCCAGAGGAATAAGTCATCTCTTCCTCTGAATACACAGAGGGAAACCACGAGTGACACCCTGCCACTCGTAAACTGGAGAACAAGCCTCCCTTCTCCTGAACCCTCAGGAGGAACACAAAACGAGAATGCAAGGAAAGGATGAAACTAAAAGGAAAAATGAAAAGCAAGGACAAAATATAGCTTCAATGAAGCTCTTTCAAAAACAAGTCTATTCAGGATTTGATACTGAGACAGATGAAAAACAAATCTTCAAAAACATCCAGTTGACGGCTGCATCTATATACTTCTTTTCTCTCTTCTTCTATCTTCTTCTCTCTCACTCTAGCTCTCTGCTTCTTCCTCGCTCACTGACTGGCTCTCTCTCCGACTGCTTCTTCTTTCTCTCTACGGCTCCTACTCTCTCTCCCTCCTAGAGATGCTCTCTTTTCAGGCGAAGACAATGGCAACAACTACGGTGGCTTTTCTATTTCTTCTTTGAAGAGCTGGGTATCCTTATATAGAACCGGGGCACCGTATGGATGTGGGAGAAAAAACCTACTGAAACCCCATTGGTCCACATGGCAGGGATGAGAAAATTCCTCTGTCATAGTGCCTTGGATCACGTGCCCAATCATTTACTCCCTAGGTCCATGCGCCAGCATCCCGCCATTTCTGAGAACACATGCATGTTCTTAGTTCGACCTCACGTGCTGCTTTAATCCTGCTAGTTGGAAGAAGAATGTTTCATTAAAAACCTTGTGAACAGTAACATGCTCAGACTTGAATAGCATTGACCTGGGTATGCACAAGGTGCAACTAGCATCGACTATGTATGACACTAGCACCGACCCTTTATGCAACTAACACCGACCTTGGTATGCACAAGGTGCAACTAGCATCGACTATGTATAGCACTAGCACTGACCCTTTATGCAACTAGCACCGACCTTGCTATGCACAAGGTGCAACTAGCATCGACCTTGTATGACACTAGCACCAACCCTTTATGCTGGATGGCCTATATGCACCGACCTTAGAGCATGAATGAACATGGTATGCACCGACTTCAAATGTGCGCGTATCAAAATGTGCACCGACTTTGTCTGCAGAAGGTGCAACTAGCACTGACCCTGAATGCAGTATCTTAGATGCTAGGATCAACCTTGGGTGCAACTAGCACTGACCCTGAATGCAGTACACATTGTGCTAGCGTCGACCTTAGCTAGGTGGTGATGAAACATGCATTGACCTTAGTTGCTTGAAATAGCAACTAGCATCGACCTTAGATAGTTAAACACAAACATGCACTGACCTCAGCAATGCACACTGCAAATGTGCACAGACCTTCATATGCACTATGTGAGACCATGCATCGACCTTAGTTGCTTGAAACTGCAACTAGCATCGACCTTAATGCAGACAAACTCAAGGTAGCACAGACCTTGATATGCTTGATACTCTACTAACATCGACCCTAATGCAAACAAACTCAAGGTAGCACAGACCTTATTATGCATGCAGTGGTGCTAACGTTGACCTTACCTGTTGCAGACGTAGACTTCAGCTATGCAAAATTCGATACTAGCATCGACCTTAAGAGCAAATATGAAGTAGCTAACGTCTACTATACATACACTAACTCAGACCTAATGCATGAACTGTTCTATACAAACATAGACCTTACATGCAGAATGCTTGACTAACACTGACCTCAGTGATTAAAAGACTTAGCAATAAATTTAACTAAATTAATTTCATCAAAATAACCAATGCTACAGGAGTCAATACAAAGTCAATAGTAAAGTCAGCAAAGTCAACATAGTCAATTAAGATGTTGCCAATCATTCAAAACACACTGACTCCTTAACTAAAATCATGTCCAGAGAAGATAGAACATTCTCCCTCTTTCTACATCATCATCAAACCAGAGGAGTTACAACAAATACCTGGCAGTGTGCCAGAGCTAGTCAAACTCGGAATGGTCAATTACAACAGAAGTGATCCAACAGTATCAAGTAAGCATTTATTCAAATAGAGCAGTTATCGAGCACTAGCTAGTCAGTTCAAATCAGAACAGACTTGAATATTAGCTCACTCGAAGCAGCTCTCGAACACTTAGCACACATTGAGGGTGAAGTGCAGAACCTGATCACACATTGACCTGAACAACCATCAATCACTTAGCCAACAATGGAATCACAGTGAAGACTCAACTCATACTCGAACCTGTGAATGGGTTAGAGGATAAAGATCGGACACACAAGTTCATACCATAGAACACATATGATTTTTAGGTGGTTCGATCTACTTTGTAGATCTACATCCACCCCACACTCAGACCAGAGTGTGGCTTCCCCTTGCAACAGCAAGAACGCAGACTCAGTCTGCAAAAAAATGCTGGCTAACAGCTTGATCCAGAGGGAGACAAATCCCTCAAACTCTAATCTAGCACATCTCTAGATCAGAACCCACTACCTCAGAAGTGGCCAGAGGAACACACCTCCCTTCCTCTGAAACCACAGAGGGGACAACCGGAGGAACACCTCCCTTCCTCTGAAACCACAGAGTAGACAACCGGAGGAACACCTCCATTCTTCTGATCACTCAGAACGAAATCGATCCCCAACAGGGTATCGGAAGAACACTAAGGAAATGGAAAAACAACAAACAAAAACACAAAAAGGAAAATAACAGAATGTAGCTCCAAGGAGTAGGATGGCTCTGGATTTGATCCACAAGACCAATCTTCAGGCAGATCTTCAAGTATAAGCTCGATTGCACTCTGATATAGCTCTCACTTGAAGTGGGCTGCAGATCTGGGCTCTCGATCTTGCTCTCTTTCTTCTTCTTCTTCTTCTCTCAAACTCTCACTGACATTCCTCTTCGAACTGATCTACCCAACAGCTCTCAGATAGCCCACGAAATTCTTTTCTATTTCAGCCACTCTCTTCTTACGAAGAGGGCTCTGTTATAAAGGTAGAAGATAGCCCTTTTCTGAAATAACTTTATCTCTAAACTAAAATACCATTAGACCACCTGTCCCAGATAATATTCCCTTCTGGAAGGGTGCCAGGTGTCTTCGGATCACGTGCCAATAATTGAGTTCAAAGGCACTTAATTTCGTTAAGTCAGTCACGTGCTTCACTGGATGGACTGAGATCTTCTGATGCATAGACCTGTTGAGCAGATGAGGTTGAGGCATCTGATGCATACTACACTCGTCGTCAAAATCCATGCCATAATTTTAAAAATAATCGCACTCACTCACTTAAAAGATATAAAATCTAAGTAGAGTGGTAAGAACTGGTCGATCCCACGGAGAAGAAAATTTCTTTTTGAAGCAAGTTGGAAAATCCTTATGTTTTAAAAACCGAATTTTAAGTGAGTTTAAACAAATGAAAAGGAAAATTACATGGAAATAAACTATCTAAAGAATATGAGAGGGTTAAAGAAGAGAAATCAGGAGGAGATAGAGTGAGAAAATAAAAGAACAATTGCATAAAATCAACTTTTATTGCTAAGGAAACAGTACAACTCTATGAAAACTAAAAATTACAACTTGAGTAAACTAATGAAAAAGGAAGAAATTGAGCCAAGATGATAAAAAATAGTGCCGCCGTCTCCTTGCCGGGCCTTGGAAGAGACCACCCCACTTTGGAAGTAGATGCCACCTTTAGAGCACCGAAGGAAGAATCTCCGCCTTGGGATGTGTGAAGAAAATAGAGGAAGGGAAGATAGATAGAAGAAGAAGAAGAAGACTAAGAAAAACAATATGAAAACATGTGTGTGCGTGAGTGTGTTTTGAAGAGAGTGAACAGAGAGAGGAAGAGGGGGGTACGGTGGAAGAGGGTGAAAACACAATAAAAATAAAATAAAAATAGAGGGTGAGAATAAGACGAATAACTTTAAATATAGAAGGAATTAGTTGATGTGGTAGAATAAGAAGTTGGAGATCTAGATGAGAGGAAGAAAGTTGATGAAGAGTGTAGAGAGAGAAAATGTGAGGAAGAGGGTGAACAACGAGGAGGAACAGAGGTGTGTTGCGCGAATGAACAGTGAAAAACCTAGGACTAAACCTTAGAAAACTTGCAATAAGTTGAGAACGGGAGGGAATTAGAGAAAGAGGAAGAAGAAAATATTAAAGAGCACTTAAAAACAAAGAACTTTGTAGAAGAAAGTAACTTAAAAAAATGAACAGAAGAGCATGAAAAATAGGCTAAAACGCCAACATCCCCTTCGGTCTGCTCTTGGCATCTATTTATACTGTTCATAAACCTCCCACGATCGTGACCTTCCAGATTATCTTGAATCCAACTATTCAGTATCAAAGATTGATCAAAGTAGGTGTCTTGCCATGATTAGAGTCCTCCTTTCCTCAAACAACAAGAGATAAGTCTAAAAAATTAGAAGATAACTACGATCCGGGCGTTGCGTTTTCGTTTCAGCCTCTTGTGAAAATGGCGATTGGGGCTGTGGGTGCTCATTCTTATGTGCGACTGAACAGGCAGTCGCCCATTCTTTATTTCCTCCTTTCGATATTTTCCTTTTTCCAAAAATCAAGGAAATGGCGACTGTGCAAACATGTACTCATTCTTTTTCCATTTTTCTTGATTTTCTTTCTGATTTTTCGTACAATTGAATGAGCAGCTGCTTGGTCAGCCGCTCATTCTTTTCCAATGAATTAGCGCCCGAACGGACAGTCGTTCATTCCTCATTATTTTCCAGCTTTTCTCTTTTTTTCTATTTTCATCAAATGAATGTGCGACTGCATACACGGTCGCACATTCTTTTTTTCTTTTTCTCCTTTTTTCAGTCAAACAAATGGGCGCCCATTTGCTTAGTCGCTCATTCTTTTTTTCATAAAAATCTTTAAAAATGGCATCTGATCCACCGATCACTATTTTCTAGAAATTCAAAAAATTTAAAAATAATTAAAAATTTTATTTCAAAATAAATTGAAATAATTGTGCATTTTTTTAAATATTTCCCATATTGCTATTTTGACTCAAAATTGATGATAAAATCATGCAAACTCAAATTAATGGTGAGAATGAGATTTGGCCATATTATTGCACAACTATGCTCATTACATACTCAAAAATGATGAATGTGATGCAACTTATGATATAAAATATAGCACTTATCATACCCCCCAACTTACTCATTGTTAGTCCCTTACAATGCAAACAAATTAAAATTTAGGACTAACAAGAGTTTACAAAGTTCATACCCTCATATCCAACTCTTCCTTCATAGAATAAACCAAAGATTAGGAATCAAGAAGCATTAATGCACTCTAGCCTTAAGTAGGAAATTTAGGCACTTTATCAAGAATTTAAATTAAAGTTCAATAGCACATGTGCATATGTAATTCTAAATTCACAACATAGACAATTGCATCCCCCATTTTCTATTTCAAACAAGTGTCTTTCAACCCTGGACCTCCTAGATCAGAGCATTAAGCATACTAGCTTTTTGTCTGCCTTATTTCTTTGTCCCCTCGGGATCTTTTTATTTTTCTACACACATGATGCTGCACTACCCCTCACTGTTTAACACGAACCTCGACTCTTGCCTTAGGAGAAGCAGGCCCAGTTACACAGATCAAGATTCCATTTTCCGTTTGACGTAAACATCAACACTTGTTAGGTGAAGTAGGCCCGGTTACTAAGATTCGAGGTATTTTTCATGGTATTTTTTTCCTTTTTATTTTTTCAAAGAGTGCATTTACACTTATTCAACATATCACTTGATAGAATTTGGTAGAAAGTTTTTAAAAGATCTCTTCCTCAAGAAGTGTAGAATATCAGACAACATATCAAAAATAGCAAAAGGCTTGTCCTGCTTATTTCATTAGCGTGCAAAGTGACTTTTCTTTTCTAAAGTGCACATGAACTTTAAAGAGATTCTTAAGTCAGTTTTCTATGGCTAGATCGAATAAATTTTCCATCATCCTTCTCTCTAGTCTTTTCTATTCCAGAATCACTTTCAATAAAAGTATGAATCAGGAAACTCAAAAATGGGGATTTCATCTTTTCATGTAAAAATGCAGGACATTATGATCATGCTGTTGTGTCCCTATGATCATTTAAGTTCACTTGGGTAAATCGACATCATTCTACGGTCATATAAGTTCTGTGGTATTCTTGGTTTTGATAATGGCTAAACACTATTCGTCATTAATATTTCTCACTCTCATGTAATTGACATACGTGATGGTTTCATTATGACAGGTATGCCATTACATGGAAAAGAAATTCAGTGGAGTCGGCAAAAGTGAAAGCTCGTGGATCGCGCCCAAGCAAGGATGCGAAAACAAGCACAAGTCGACACGCGATATTCAGCTTGTCACACATCCAAGGTCAATGCACAAAGAAATATAGCCAAGAGAATCCAAGGCCAGAAACACAATTGATGCCTTTTAGACTATCAAGGGAGATGTCACGGACATGAACGGGCCGCTAAAGAACTTAAGCGACAGAACCAAAGCACGTTACGGACCGACCCGGGCAAGCCCGGGGTCTGCCCAGCTGGCGGTCGACCGCCAGCACAGGGGCGGTCGACCGCCCCAGCCAGATAATGCCAATATGAATGCCTTTCAGCTGGCGGTCGACCGCCAGCCCGTAGCGATCGACCAGAAATCCCAGGGACCGCCCGTTTACAGGTTTCACAGTAGCGGTCGACCGCCAGGAGCTGCAGGTCGACCGCCAGCCCCGAGCCTTCAATGTTGACTTTGTTTCCAACTTCGAAAAGGGCCATTCAACATTGATTTGTTTAATCCAAAAGTCACCTAAACACCCATGATTTGTGGATCTGGTCTGAGGCTTGTCTATAGACCATTCAAGGTCTATAAAACTCTCACTTGAGGGATTGGAAACACTAGGGCTTCAAGGATTCAAGGGAGATCAAGGGAGCTCATTTTCGAGGTACTGTAGCACCTCCGTGAGCAGTGTTTCGGGAGGAAGTTCTTCATCCATTCCAAGGTGTTTCAAGGTGAGATCTGAAGCAAGCAACCTCCAACAAAGCAAGAAGCACTCAAGATTCTCAAAGGTGATCAAAGCTACATCCATACATCTCTTCATCAACTCAAGCAGATTCAAGGAAGCACAACTCACAAGGAAGAAGAAGCCATTGCTGTTGAATCAAGAAGAGTGTTTTGTGAAGAAGATAGAAGCCTCTATTGGTGATCTACATCCATCGAAGAATCCGATTCAAGCTCCAGCAATTTCAGATAAGATCTTTCTTCTTGAGCTCATTTCATATCATGTTTGAATAGCTTGATATTTGTTCTTTCTTCTTCATTTCATTCGAACAATCAAAATTGAGAATCGTTCCTACCGGTGGTTAGTAGGAAGGCAATCGGAGGTTGTCCGATCTGCGTTGTTGACGTCCCTACCAGGTGGTTAGTAGGAAGGCAATCGGTGGTCTTTCCGATTTGTGGTTCAGTGCGTGGAACTAGTGGAGCCTCACCGGATTTGGTGAGGGGTGGACGTAGGACTGGGGATTCAGTCCGAACCACCTTAAAATCTCGTGTGTTGTGGTTTGTTTGTGTGATTATTTCGTTCTAAATGCATGCTTAGGTTCGAATCGATATATTAGTAATCATCTTGCTAAGCAAATCGTTGTGTCCTTCATTTAGCTAGTTATATTCCGCTGCAATTTATCATATCTAGCTATATAGAGGGTTACATTGCGAAAAGAGGTGCAGATCTATTCACCCCTCCCCTCTAGATCCGCTGTCCACTACACAACACATGCAATAACTCCTTTCAATATTATATGCACCATGAAATTTTTCTCTCCCCCCCAACTTGAATGCCATTGTCCTCAATGGCATATGCAATTAGAAAGTAATAGAACAATGTGATAGAAAATATAGTTGGGATGGAAGGATACAACCTGGTGGGCGAGGTGAAATCTTGTTTAGAATAATGGTGGCAGCGCTTTCTCCTTGGCATGTCTATTGAAAAACAAATTAAAAATAAGCATCAAATAACAAAGAACCTTGGGTTGCCTCCCAGAAGCGCTTAGTTTTGTGTCTTCAGTCATACGCATGAAAGCTCATGAAGATTTTATTCCAAATCACCCAAAGCAATAGATTCTTTTGACAACTTTTCATCTTCCAAGTAAGGCTTCAATCGTTGACCGTTAACAGTGAAAATGTGACCATTATTAGGGTTTAAAATTTTAACGACGCCATGGTCAAATGCTTTAACAACCACAAACGGTCCATCCGATCTGGATTTCAACTTACCGGGGGAACAAGCGTAGCCTTGAGTTAAAAAGTCAAACCTTTTGATTCACATAGAAAGTTTTCCTATAAATATGCTTATCGTGAAATGCCTTAGTTTTAACTTTATAAATCTTGGAATTTTCGTAGGCTTCATTACGTAGTTCCTCCAATTCATTGAGTTGCAGAACTCTTTGGGACCCAGCTTGAGTGAGATCAAAATTGACTTGTTTAATGGTCCAATATGCTCTATGTTCCAGTTCTACATGTAAGTGACAAGCTTTTCCAAAGATGAGGCAGTATGGGGACATGCCAATGGGAGTCTAAAATGCAATTCTATAGGCCCATAATGCATCGTCTAGTCTCTCAAACCAATCTTTCCTATCTGGCCTAATTGTCTTATGCAAAATGTTCTTGATCTCCATATTGGATACTTCTACCTGGCCACTGGTTTGGGGGTGATAGGGGGTGTCGAGCTTATGAGTGATGCCATATTTACGAAGCAAAGCTTAGAATTGAAAGTGCGTGAAGTGAGAACCCCCTTCACCAATGATAGCACTCGAACACCCAAATCTAGAGAAAATGTTCTTCTTCACAAACTTAATCACCATCTTATGATCATTGGTCCTTGTGGCTATAGCTTCAATCCATTTAGAAATATAATCAACCGCTACCAAAATGTATTCATTCGCCAAAAAAGGTGGAAACGGTCTCATAAAATCAATACCCCAAACATCAAAAATTTCTACTACCAGAATGGGATTAAGCGGCATCATATCTTTCTTAGAATTGTTACCCACGGCCTGGCACCTCAAACATGTTTTAGCAAATTCATAAGCATCCTTAAATAATGTGGGCCAATAAAATCCTCTTTGTAGAACATTAGCCGCAGTCTTTTTTCCAGAAAAGTATCCCCCACAAGCAAGATTATGACAGAAATTCAACACCGATTGTTGTTCCTCTCCGGGGACAGATCTTCTTATAATCTGATCAGGACCCATATGAAACAGCTCCAGGTCCTCCCAAAAATAGTGTTTGACCTTTGAAAAAAATTGACCATTTTCCTGCTTAGTCCACCCACCCGGAATTTATCCTACCGCCAGGTAATTGACAATGTGAGCATACCATGGGGTTGAAGTATGAGAGATAAAGAGAATTTGTTCATCGGGAAAAGAATTAGACATCGGAGCACTCTCATGTATCACTATCCTTGACAGATGATCAGCTACAACATTCTCTAACCCCTTCTTGTCTCTTATTTCCAAATCAAACTCTTGCAGCAACAAAATCCAACGAATGAGACGGGTTTTGGCATCCTTCTTAGAAAGCAAGTATCTCAAAGTAGAGTGATCGGAATAAACAATGACCTTAGCCCTAACAGATATGAGCGAAATTTCTCCAGGGTGAAAACAACAGCCATCAATTCTTTCTCTGTGGTGGTGTAATTCAACTAAGCATCTGCGAGGGTGTGGCTCTCATAATAGATTACCACGGGCTTCTTATCAATTCTCTGACCCAAGACAACTCCAACAGCATAGTTCGAGGCATCACACATAATTTCAAAAGGGAGCGACCAATTTGGAGATTAAAGAATCAGAGCTTGAGTTAAGGCCGCTTTAAAAGAATTGAATGCCTCGAGATAGGAATCATCTAATTGAAAGGGAGTGTCTTTGGCAAGCAACTGAGTGAGCGGACGAGTAATGGTAGAGAAGTTTTGAATGAATCGTTTATAAAAACCTGCATGGCCAAGGAAAGAACGGATTTACTTGATAGATGTGGGCGGAGGATGAATAGAAATCAAATCGACCTTAGCTTTGTCGACCTCTATTCCCCTTTCTGAAACAACATGGCCTAGCCCTATTCCTTCTCTAACCATGAAATGGCTCTTCTCCCAACTTAACACAAGATTCGATTCAATGCACCTCTTTAGCACTTGAGTCAGATTTTCCAAGCAACTTTCAAAAGAAGTACCAAACACTGAGAAATCATCCATAAAAACTTCTAAAATTTCACCCACCATTTCAGAAAAGATGGACATCATGCACCGCTGAAAGGTGGCTGGGGCATTGCACAGCCTGAATGGCATTCTTATAAAAGCAAACATGCCATAAGGACATGTGAAAGTCATTTTCTCTTGATTTTCCTGGTAAATTGTAATTGGATTATACCCGGAGTAGCCATCCAAAAAGTAAAAATACTTGTGCCCAGCTAGTCTCTCCAAAATCTGATCTACAAATGGGAGTGGGAAATGATCTTTCTTTGTTACTGAATTCAATTTTATGTAATCTATGCAAACTCTTCACCCCGTCTGTAGTCGTATGGGCACTTCTTCTCCTTTTTCATTTGTCACAACGGTCAGCCCTAATTTCTTCGGCACAACTTGCGTCGGGATGACCCACTTACTATCTGAAATGGGATATATAATCCCAGCATCCAGCCACTTAACCACTTCCTTCTTAACCACCTCCTTCATGTTGGGATTCAGTCGGCACTGCATCTCTCTGCTTGGCTTGGCATTGTCTTCTAAATAGATATAATGCATGCAAACATCCAGACTTATGCCTTTTAAATCTGTCACTGACCAACCAATCGCCCCCCTGTGCTGCTTAAGGACATCTAAAAGTTGAGATTCGTGAGCAGAAGTGAGATTAGAAGCAATAATCACGGGCAGCGTATGGTCAGGGCCCTGATGGCGTACTTAAGAGAATCCGGCAGAGGTTTCAATTCAAGAGCAGGCGAATGATACAGAGATGGAAGAATAGGTTCAGCTTGCAGTGGAGGGAGTGGCTCTATCCTAGAGTAGGGCGCAGAAGAGAATAAAGAATCCTACAGCATGCTACCCTCTTCTAAGGTATCCTTCACATCATCTGGGTTTTCATCGATCATTTCCTCAAAAATGTCAATAGCATTACATTCCTCATCTTCTTTCGGATATTGGGATGCCTTAAAAACATTCAAGAAAACATTCTCACCTCCAAAAGAGATATCCATCATTCCCGTGGCACAGTTTATGTTAGCCTTTGCCGTAGCTAAAAATGGGCATCCCAAAATAATTGGTGCGTGCTTTAGATCCTGGGACGAGGCCATATCCAGAATGAGAAAATCTACTAGGAAATAACACTCATGCACTTTTACAATCACATCCTCCAACAGACCCCTTGGAGTTTTCACTGACCGATACGCCAGTTGAAGGATTATTGAAGTGGGATTTAACTCCCCTAGATCAAATTGCTCGTATATGAAGGTGGGCAAAAGATTCACGCTAGCACCTAGATCTAGCAATGCTCGATCAAAAGTGACTCCACATATGTCACATGAAATCAATGGAGCACCAGGATCGTTCAATTTCTTCGGCAAATGATTCATTACAATAGCACTAACATCCTTAGATAAGCGGATCTTTTGAGTTACCGCCTTCGGCTCCCTCTCTGGAGTACAAAGCTCTTTCAAAAACTTCGCATATGCCGGCACGTGCTTGATTACGTCCAAGAGTGGAATATTGATATTTACCTGTTTAAACAATTCCACTAATTCTTCCTATTGAACCGGTGTTTTCTTGTGAGCCTTCGACTTAAGTGCAATGGGAAAAGGGGCCTTTGGCGAATATTCTTGGGGTCCTTCATCAATCTTAACTTTACCTTTATCCATCTTCTTCTCCCCATCCTCTGGCTTCTTCATTTCAATAATGATGGGCGCATCTTCTTCACTACCACTTTCTTCTTGGGCCTGTTGGCCCGAGCTATTTCCAACTCCCCTAGCCTTATAAGGATCAGCAAGAATCTTCCTGCTCTTAAGAGTAGATATAGCCTTGGCATTTTTAAATTGAGGGCCCATAGGAGGGGGAGGCTGAGCTTGGGTTGGTTGAGGAAGAAGAGGGGCTCTTTGCTGAAAGCCCGGAGGTTGATTCTTAGGATTAGCCACAGGTTAGCTAGGAAGTTGACCGACATCTTTCCTCATATTGCTAGCAGCCAATTGCCTTATTTGACCTCTAACTTAGTAATGGATTGTCGTTGAGAAAGAATGAGTTGTTGAAGTTGGTAAAATTTATCATCAAAATTGGGCTGAGGGGGTTGAGGAGTAGGAGGTTGATAAGGAGCTTGAGGTTGAAAGCGGTGTGGAGGATACTGATGATAGTGGCCCTGATATGACTGAGCTTGATGATACGGGACCTGAGCTTGATCAAATGGAGGTTGCTGAAATTGTTGCTGAAACGGAGATGAATAAGAGAAATTTTGACTTGACAGACTGGAATGTGGAAAAGATTACTTTTGAATTGAGGGATTGGATTAGGTAGATGGACCTTGCTGAGTCTTCCAAGAAAAATTGGGATGATTTCTCCAACCTGGATTGTAGGTGTTAGAATAAGGGTCAAATGCAGGTTTAGACACACCCTGAGCAGCGAAGATCTGTTCTTGGATAAATGGGGGAAGCTGGGCCGCAGTGGGGCAATCAGTAACAGCATGATTAGGGCTAGAACAAAGAGCACAAATCTCTTCATGACTAGGAACTAAGAACGGTTGAGGTTGAGGAGCAGAAAAAGAAGGTTCCTGCCTATTCGTAGATAACAATTGATCTAACTTCTGAGCTACTAGATTCAACATTCTCTATTTTCTGTGCCAACAAATCCATTTTGTTCAATTTCTGAGTTAGGAATTTATATCCATCATGTTCTCACACTCTGCTTGCTTCTTAACTTCATACAGCCCACCCCTCTTAGATGGCCCAATCATTCTCTCATAAGATGAAAGTGAGGCATGACTGACGAAATTTTCACTGAGCATCTCAAATAAATCATAAGCCTCATCTTCGCTCTTACTCATAAATGCTCCTCCACATGAAGCATCCACCATTTGTCTATAATTGTCTGCCAATCCCTCATAGAATGCCTGGATAAATTACCATCTTTATAATCCATGATGGGGGCATTTCCTTAGCAAATCTTTCAATCTATCCCACGCCTCATGGATTTGTTCCCTATGGTTTTGTGTGAATCTAGTTATCGCTCTCCTCATGGTATTGGTTCGTCCTATGAGATAGAATTTTTTCAAAAATTTCTTTTGCATTTTCGCCCATCTATCTATAGATCTACCCAAGGCTCCTAACCAATATTTGGTTTTATCTTTGAGAGAGAATGTGAAAAGATTCAGCCTGAGAGCATCATCAGAAAAGTTTTAAATTTTAACAGTTGAACAAATCTAGAGGAACTCATCAAGATGTTTGTAGGGATCTTCATTGGTATTGCCATAGAAGGATGGCAACATTTGAATGGTACTTGATTTGATTTCATATTGGGCTGCTTGATTTTGAGGTGCTTGGATATAAAATGAAGGTTAGTATTGATTTGGCAAGAAATATTCCTTCATTTGCTTGGGAGCGACGTGTTGCACTTGTTGTTATTGATTTTGGTCCGCCATGAGGTTAGGTTGATGGTGATTTCTAAGATGCACTAACCTCTCTATGTCTTCAAAGGGTCCTATCAAATGTACGTATAGGGATCTCCTACTTTGCATGCAATGTAAAAAGGGCCCAAAGGGAATGTTCTTTTTTTTTAACAATGTAAATGCAACAATAACTATATGAATGCAAAAAAAATGATCATTTTTTTTTGAAAAAAAGAATTGGCACCCACTACTAAATTGGTCCACCGGCCAGGTAATGGGTGAGGTTGTGGAAGACTCCCCCTACTTTCGTAGGGACCTAATTAAATAACCATAAACTCGTTTGGGCGTTTGCCACTTAACCTCTAGCCTAGACACCAATCTTCCAAAATAATAATAAATTCCAAAACTCTTCTCTTTATTTTGTGTGACCTTCCAAGGGTAATGTAACTTTGGGGTACTTCGTGGTACAACCTGCCCGGCGTCCGTAAGAGAATCCACAGGTGCGGGGACTTATGAAGGTCTTAGAAAAAGAGATTCCAATCTAAAAAGACGGAGTGCTCAATGGAGGGTCCTTCCAATTCTAAGAGGGGTGTAAGGAACCTAACTTTCCTTTGAGAAGGGGAAATAAAATAGAAAAGAAAGATGTTTTTTTTTCAAATGATGATGCAAGTAAATAAGAAATCAACTAAAATGCACAATACATGAAAGAGGTGCAACTAAGATGAAAGCATGATGACATGATGAATTTTTTTTTCTCTTTTCTGATTTTTTTAAGAGAGTTATTTTTCATTTTTTTTCGTTTTTAAAAAAAGAAATATGGATAAAGGATAAATATCAACTAAAAACACTAAACAACATGCAACCTACTGAAGAATAAAGCCTGAAATCATGATCTCTGTGTTTTTCTAGTTCTTTGATTGTTTTTTTTGATTTTTTAAGAATTTTTCTGATTTTTTTAGATTTTTCAGAAACTGAAAAAATAGAACCTATACCTACACTTACTGACCTTTAGCGACGCTTATTTCTCAGAATTTGTAGGCTTTCATCGGCGCTTTCTAACTTTCTGCAACAAATGATTTTCCGTGAATTTTAGGTCCAAATTTCCCTTTTCTTTGATTTTTTGATTTTTTTTCTTGCAAAATAAAAATAGAAAAATCAATATACAAATATACACACAAAACACAAGAATATCCAACCATAAAAAATTATTTTTCTCCCCAGAAATAGCGTCAAAAATTGATGCGCACTACACTCATTGTCAAAAGTCGTGCCACAATTTAAAAAATAACCGCACTCACTCACTAAAAAGATATAAAATCTAAGTAGAGCGGTAAGAACGGGTCGATCCCACGAAGAAGAAAATTTCTTTTTGAAGCAAGTTGGAAAATCCTTATGTTTTAAAAACCGAATTTTAAGTGAGTTTAAACAAATGAAAAGAAAAATTGCATGGAAATAAACTATCTAAAGAATATGAGAGGGTTAAAGAAGAGAAATCGGGAGGAGATAGAGAGAGAAAATAAAAGAATAATTACATAAAATCAACTTTTATTGCTAAGGAAACAGTACAACTCTATGAAAACTAAAAATTACAACTTGAGTAAACTAATGAAAAAGGAAGAAATTGAGCCAATATGATGAAGAATAGTGCCGCCGTCTCCTTGCCGGGCCTTGGAAGAGACCACCGCACTTTGGAAGTAGATGCCGCCTTTAGAGCACCGAAGGAAGAATCTCCGCCTTAGGATGTGTGAAGAAAATAGAGGAAGGGAAGATAGATAGATAGAAGAAGAAGAAGAAGAAGAAGAAGAAGAAGAAGAAGAAGAAGAAGAAGAACAATATGAAAACATGTGTGTGCGTGAGTGTGTTTTGAAGAGAGTGAACAGAGAGAGGAAGAGGGGGGTACGGTGGAAGAGGGTGAAAACACAATAAAAATAAAATGAAAATAGAGGGTGAGAATAAGAAGAATAACTTTAAATATAGAAGGAATTAGATGATTTGGTAGAATAAGAAGTTGGAGATCTAGATGAGAGGAAGAAACTTGATGAAGAGTGCAGAGAGAGAAAATGTGAGGAAGAGGGCGAACAATGAGGAGGAACAGAGGTGTGTTGCGTGGATGAATAGTGAAAAACCTAGGACTAAACCTTAGAAAACTTGAAATAACTTGAGAACGGGAAGGAATTAGAGGAAGAAGAAGAAGAATAAATTAAAGAGCACTTAAAAACGAAGAACTTTGTGGAAGAAAGCAACTTAAAACGACGAGCAAAAGAGTATGAAAAATAGGCTAAAAGGCTAGCATCCCCTTCGGTCTGCTCTTGGCATCTATTTATACTGTTCATAAACCTCCCACGATCATGACCTTCCAGATTAGCTTGAATCCAACTTTTCAGCATCAAAGATTGATCAAAGTAGGTGTCTTGCCATGATTAGAGTCCTCCTTTCCTCAAACGAGAGGAGATAAGTCCAAAAAATTGGAAGATAACTACGATCGGGACATTGCATTTCCGTTTCAGCCTATTGTGAAAATGGCGATTGGGGCTGTGGGCGCTCATTCTTTTATGTGCGACTGAACAGACGGTCACCCATTCTTTATTTCCTATTTTGGATATTTTCCTTTTTCTAAAAATCAAGGAAATGGCGACTGTGCAAACAGGCGCTCATTCTTTTTCTATTTTTCTTGATTTTCTTTCTGATTTTCCATACAATTGAATGAGCGCCTGCTTGGTCGGTCGCTCATTCTTTTCCAATGAATTAGAGCCCGAACGGACAGTCGTTCATTCCTCATTATTTTCCAACTTTTCTCTATTTTTCTATTTTCATCAAATGAATGCGCGACTGCATACACGGTCGCACATTCTTTTTTTCTATTTTCCCTTTTTTTCAGTCAAACAAATGGGCGCCCGTTTGCTCAGTCGCTCATTCTTTTTTTCATAAAAATCTTCAAAAATGGCATTTGATCCACGGATCGCTATTTTCTAGAAATTTAAAAATTTTAAAAATAATTAAAATTCTTTATTTCAAAATAAATTGTAATAATTGTGTATTTTTTAAATATTTCTCACATTACTATTTTGACTCAAAATTGATGATAAAATCGTGCAAACTCAAATTAATTGTGAGAATGAGATTTGGCCATATTAATGCATAACTATGCTCATTAATATTCTCAACATGTTATGATTTGCCCTGATGCATCGATGCAATTGGAAGATAGGTCGATGCATCTTTCACGGAGGAAGCTTTCTCTACTGTATAAGCTTTAATGCTTTGACGCGATATCCTTGATGCGTCGATGTGGTGTTGATGATGTGCCTTTGATAGAATGCTTCGAGTTCTGGCACTTGACTTGGTGCGTCGAAGCACTACTCTTGATTCTTCGACGTGACAGTGAAAGTGGATTCTTTTGAACAAAAGGCTTTGACGGATTTCCTTCGACTGGTGCATCGAGGCAGCTTTCAATTTGCGTCAGTGCACCAATAAGAACAATGCTTCTAGAATGCTTATTAAAGCTAGGCTGCATCGACGTGATATTCTTTTGCAAACTAGATTTGAACTTGATGCATCAAGGCAGTATTCTGCTGCGTCGAGGCATGGCTTTGAAAGTCGCTTTTGTGGGCATTACTGCGTCGAGGCTGTTCTTTGTTGCATCAGTGCAGAACTCTTGAAATAGCTTCTTTGGACATCACTGTCTCGAGGTAGTGGTGTTCCTGCTTCGACACTCTTATGGCAACCAAAGCTCTTGATCTCTTGAGTCCCCTTCATTTGAAGTTCATCTGTCAGCGTTGACTTCTTCTTGTCTTCTTTAACCTTCAAGTTTGATCTTGACTGGAGTCAATTGACTTTATTCTATGTTGAGCTTGAGTGAAAATAACTTGGCCTTCATCTTTTCTTCAATCTTCACCTGCTGACTTCTGCTGATCTACTGTACCAATCCTCTTACTCCACTGAATGTACTACTGCCATGGCTTCACAGTTAGCTTGAATTCTGCTGACTTGACTTTGCTTTAGAACCCTTTTGAGACTTGTTCTTTTTAGCATACAAACATATGCTTCTACACATGAATCAATTGCATATAACATCAACATGTAAACATGGTAATGCATCACAAACCAATGCACCATTAACACATATAACTTCAGCATTCCATTCTCATGTAGACTCATGATCAGTCATAGTGTTTGTCATCATCAAAAGTGTTTGTCATCATCAAAACTACAGGGATATACAACACCCCTTATCTGACCGGTGGAAATATTGAGGGTGAATTTAAGTTGCACTTTAGCCATTTTGTGAAACCTCATTCGTAGGTCTAGGCCACATCTAGGTCATTAGGTAATTTGTGTGTTAACTTGTTTATGTTTACATAAAAAAAATGACAAAAATAAAAAAAATCTCTTCTTCTTTCTCTTCATCTTAGTTAGTGTAAAAAAAACAAAAAAAAGTCATCATCATCATCATAAAAAAAAATCTTTCTGATCTCTATCTTCGTCATAGTTTATGCAATGTATAAGATCTCAGCATCCAAACCTACTAGGACCCATTCAAGAAATAGAGAGAGTCCTATATTCAAGAAACTATCTCCAACAAGATCTCATGGTCGAAAATCAAGGACCTCACCACCAAAATCTAATGGCTGGAAATCCTGATCCTCCGAAGCAAATGAAGGATTATTTCATTCTCAACCAATATCAACCTCCATCTTGCATTCACATTCCTCAAAATCAAGCCATCCAATATGAGATCAAGTCAGGCACAATTCAAATGCTCCCCTCATTTTATGGAAACACCAATGAGGACCCCTACAAGCACATTGATGAATTCTTAGAAATTTGCTCCACGGTAAAAATCCAAAATTTCTCGGATGATGCCCTTAGATTGACCCTCTTTCCATTCTCTCTTAAGGATAAGGCTAAATATTGGTTAGGCACTATAGGGAAGCCAATTAGAACTTGGGCCGAGATGCAACAAGAATGTTTGAGGAAGTTCTACCCTATAAGCTGCACCAATACCATGAGAAGGGCAATCACGGGCTTTACCCAGACTTCGGGGGAGCAAATACATGAGTCATGGGAGAGACTCAAGGAATTACTTAGGAAGTGTCCTCACCATGGGCTATCCAAATGGCAAATAGTCCAAGCTTTTTATGAAGGATTGTCCGACCAATTTAGACAAATGGTAGATGCATCATGTGGGGGAGCATTCATGAGCAAAAGTGAGGATGAGGCGTATGATTTATTTGAAATGCTTAGTGAGAAGTCCATCAATCATGTCTCTTTATCATCTTATGAGAGATCCATTGGGCCCTACAAGCGGGCCGGATTATATGAGGTCAAAGCCCGAGGCGATTTTGAACCAAGATTGGACATAAGTCTCATCACTCAAAAGTTGGATAAGGTACAGAGTCTGACCCAAAAGGTAGATCAACTCTTGACTTTGAAAGACCCTTCTTGCCAACCATCATCCCATTCATACTCGGGTCAATCCTTCACTCCACAGGAGGCATGAACTCTATGTGCAAGCCCGACCCATCACATCACGGAATGCCTAATGGTGGCCCAATGATAAGTGCTATATTTTACATCATAATTTACATCACATCCATCATCTTTGAGCATTATTTGAGTATATTTGTGTAACATGAGCATTAATTACATTCTCACACATTATTTGAGTCTTCATGCATTTTATCATCTTTTTGAGCTTAAAAGATCATGTGAGAAATATTTAAATATTTGCACAATTATTTTGGAATTAAATAGATTGATATTTTAATTTTCAGGAAACAACGACCTAGATCAGGGCGCTATTTAATTAACGACATCTTCAAGGGCGCGTACTCAGTAAGACGTGACACAAGACAAGGCGTCAATTCATTTGAAAAAAAGAAAGTGGAAAAAAAAAAGAATTAGCGCCCGAGATGCAGTCGCTAATCATTGAAAGAACGCCCATATGAACAGTCGTCAATTCCTATTTTACGAAAAATAAAGAAAATAGCAAATGAGGAAATAAGGAAACTGACGCCCGCGTGAAGAGGCGCTACTTTAGGAAAGGACGCCCTAGATTAAGACGTCATTTAAAGAAAGGACGTCCTAATATAAGTCGCTATTCAAAGTTGAACCAGAAAAGGCAACTGCAGGCTCCCGATTGAACTGTTCTTCCATGTTTGCTCTTATCTAAGCAACATTTTATAGAAAGGAGGACTCTCATATTGGAAAGGAGTCTAATTATGTCAAGTTGTATTGTTGGAAATTGGTTTTTGGATCAAACTGGGAACCCACGATCGTGGATGCTCCTGTACCCTATAAATAGATGCCATTGCCGATGATGCATGAGGAGGGAGGTTGGAGGTCTGCCATAGGGATTTATTTTGAAGCTTTTTCTTTCATCTTTTGCAGTTAAGTTCTTCATAAAAGTTCTTCATTTTTCAGTCTTCTACAAATTCCTTTTCTTCATCTTCCTCTAATTCTTCTTGTTTTCAAAGTTATTTCCAGTTTTCCAAAGATCTATCTATGCATTTTTACTGTTCATCCGGTTTTACAATATTCTGTTATTTCTCATTTTCTTCCCTTTATGATCTTCTGTTGCTTCTGAGTTCTTCATGAAAGTTGTAGATTTGTAAAAGTTCTTCAATTTCTTATTCTACCACTTCTTCAAATTCTCAACCGTTTTCAAATTAGAATCAATTTTCCAAAGTTCAGTTCTGCACTATTCATCCGCGACCACTCTCTGTTCTATCACATTTTTCTCCATCTTCCTCTTATTTTCTGTCTTTTTGTTCTTTATCAATCTTCTTCCTCTCTTCGTCCTCTACAATTTTCTCTTCTTTCACTTTGTCTAATTCTCTCCAGATTTTAATCCATTTCTTCTTCTTCTAACCCTCTGTTTTCAAAACTATTTTATGTTTTATCACCCATCATAGCCATCTCTTCCTCTCTTTTCACGACATACATGTTTTGGTTTTAATTTTATTCTTCTTCCTCCACCTTTTCATCTCCATCTCCTACATTTCATCCACACATCCCTTTGGCGGATTCTCTTCCAATTGATCCTCTCACGGCGTCGGCATCCAAGGCGAGGCGATCTTCATCCAAGGCTTGGCAAGGAGTTGACGGCGTTCTTCATCCTATTGGCTTACAATTTCTTCTCTTCTTTTATTTTACAAGTTGTAATTTTAGTTTTCACGTTGATCTTTGTGAAATTATGTTTATCTTTCTATCTCCTCCAAATTTCTCTACTTAAACCCTCTCACATTCTTTAAATAGATTTTTATGCAATTCATCTTTCCTTAGATTAATCACACTCAAAAATTCGGTATTCAAAGCATAAGGTGTTTTTCCAACTTGTTAAAATAAGGATTTTTCCTCCTCGTGGGATCGACTCCGCTTACCACTATATAATTTGGTTTTCCAAACTTTTAAAGTGAGTGAGTGTGAACATTTTGAAATTGTGGCACGGCTTTCTCAACGACACTAGTCGGTGCGCATCAATTTTTGGCACCGTTGCCGGGGAAGGAAATTAATTTTTATGTTGGAAAATTCCTTGTGTTTGATTTGTATATAGTTTTACTTATTTTTTTATTTTATTTTACAGAAGAAAAATCAAAAAAACGAGAAAACCAGAAATTCCAAAGAAATTCGGACCTGAAATTCCAAGAAAAAAATCTGTCACAGGAAGCGTCGCTAAAGCCCTGATCTGTCATAGAAAGCAGAAATTCAGAAAAATCCAGGAAAATCAAGCGTCGCTAAAAGGTCAGTATACGTAGGAAAAGGTCCGTTTTTGTAAAATTCTGAAAAATTCTAAAAAATTCTGAAAAATTCTAAAAAAATTAGAAAACAGAAAAAATTCATCATGCTAGTATATCTCCATCTTAGTTGCATTACTTTCATGCATTTGTGCACTTAGTTGTTCTTTTTGTTTTTCATTCTTTATTTACAACATCTTTTAAAGAAAAAAAAATTCTCTTCTCATCTATTTCCCCTCCTTAAGGGCATTAGGATCTTTACACCCCTCTTGGATTTGGAAGGACACTCCACTGAGCATTCCTTCTCTTTGGACTTGAAATTTTATTTCTAAGACCTCCATAAGTCCCCGCACCCGTGGATTCCCTCACGGACGCCGGGCAGGTTGTACCACGAAGTACCTTGGAGTTAGAGTGCCCTTAGAAGATTTTCCATAAAAAATAAAAAAATCACCATTCTTGCATTCTTATAGTTAATCCTTGCATTTGCATAACTCATTCATATAGGGATTCATTGTATTTTGAAAAAAAAATCATCATTACCTTTTTGGGCCCTTTTGCATTGCATGCGAGGTAGGAGATCCCTCCACCCTCATTTGATAGGACCCATTAGTGAAGTTGAAATGTTAGTGCATTCTAGACCACAACTTCAACCTAACCTCATGGAAAATAAAAATCAAAACTAACAAGTGCAACAAGTTCCTAAGCAAATGAAGGACTACTTCATACCTAATCAATATCAACCGTCCTTCTATATTCAAGCACCTCAGAACCAGGCGGTTCATTATGAAATCAAATCAAGTACCATCCAGATGTTGCCATCCTTCTATGGCAATACTAATGAAGATCCATATAAACATCTCGATGAGTTTCTCCATATATGTTCAACTGTCAAAATTCAAAACTTCTCAGATGATGCCCTTAAGCTTACTCTCTTCCCATTCTCCCTTAAGGACAAAGCAAAATATTGGTTGGGAGCCTTGGGTAGAATAATTGACACATGGGGAGAGATGCAAAAAGAGTTCTTGAAGAAATTCTACCCCATTGGTAGGACTAATATCATGAGAAGGGCCATCACTGGATTGACACAAAATTCTGTGGAACAAATTCATGAGGCCTGGGACAAGTTGAAAGATTTATTAAGGAAATGTCCCCATCATGGCCTATCTAGATGGCAAATTGTGCAAGCATTTTATGAGGGATTAACGGAAAACTATAGACAAATGGTAGATGCCTCGTGTGGGGGGGCTTTCATGAGTAAAAGTGATGATGAAACTTATGATTTGTTTGAGATGTTAAGTGAAAATTCTATTAGTCATGCTTCACTTTCCTCCTATGAAAGGATGATTGGACCTTCCAAGAAGGGTGGGCTATATGAAGTCAAAAGTCAAGGAGAGTTGGAGAATAGGATGGATATTAATGCACTTACTCAAAAGTTGAATAAAGTGGACTTGTTGGCGCAAAGGATGGAGAAGGTCGATTTGGTAGCACAAAAACTAGATCAATTATTATCCATGAATAAGCAAGAACCTTCTTTTTCGCCAATCCAAAAAAATCAACCTTTCTCAGATTCCAACCTTCAAGAACTTTGTGCTTTATGTTCTAGCCCAAATCATGCTGTCATTGATTGTCCTACGGCGGCCCAACTTCCCCCATTTATCCAAGAACAAGTCTTGCTACTCAGGGAGTCTCCAAGCCTAATTATGATCCATATTCCAATACTTACAACCCAGGCTGGAGAAATCACCCGAATTTTTCTTGAAAATCTCAAGTGAGTTCATCCACTCAAGTTAATCCCTCAAATCCAAAACAATCTTTTCAAGTTCCAAACCAGTCTCACCAACATCTTCAAAATCCTTTTCAACATAATCAACAACAACTTCCATTTCAGCAACCATCGTTCCATCATGCTCAGGCCCCATATCAACAAGCTTCATCATTTCAGGGCCAATATAATCAATTTCTATCACATCGTTATCAACATCAAGCCCCATTTCAAGCTCCTTATCAACCACCTCCTCAACCCCCTCAGCCTCATTTTGAGGATAAATTCGACCAACTTCAACAACTTATTCTCTCTCAGCAACAATCCATTGCTACGTTAGAAGGTCAGATAGGTCAGTTGGCGGCTAGTAATATGAGGAGAGATGTTGGGCAGTTACCTAGTCAACCCATAGCTAATCCCCGCAATCAACAACCTCCGGGTTTTCAGCAAAGAGCTCCTATTCTTCCCCCTCCAAATCCCAACCAACCTCAGCCACCCCCTCCTATCGTTCCTCAATTCGAGAATGCCAAAGCTATCTCTACCCTTAGGAGTGGTAAGGTTCTCAATTATCCATATCAGGCTAAGGATGTGGGTGGTAGTTCGGGCCAAGATGCCCAAGAGGAAAGTGATAATGAGGAAGAAGAGCCGATAATTGTTCAAGAGAAAAAGAAGCCGGATGGGGGGGAGAAGACAATGGACAAAGGAAAGATCAAGGTTGATGAAGGTTTTCAAGGATATGTTCCTAAGGTACCTTTTCCGGATGCATTAAAGCCAAAAGCTCAAAAGAAGCCAGTCCAACAAGAAGAGATGTTGGAATTATTTAAACAAGTCAATATTAATATTCCACTCTTGGATGCTATTAAACATGTGCTGGTGTATGCCAAGTTTTTAAAAGAGCTTTGTACACCAAGAAGGGAGCCGAAGGCGGCAACACAGAAGATCTGTCTATCTGAAGATGTTAGTGCTATTTTAATGAATTCTTTACCAAAGAAGTTGAAGGACCCTGGTGCTTCATTAATTTCATGTGATATAGGTGGGGTGACATTTGATAAAGCTTTGCTAGATCTTGGAGCTAGTGTTAATTTGTTACCCACTTGTATTTATGAGCAATTTGATTTAGGGGAATTGAAGCCCACTTGTATTATCCTTCAACTGGCGGATCGGTCTGTTAAGACACCAAAGGGTTTGTTGGAGGATGTGATAGTGAAAATTCATGAATGCTATTTCCCAGTGGACTTTTTAATCTTAGATATGGCCTCATCCCAAGAGTTAAAGCATACACCAATCATTTTGGGACGCCCGTTTTTGGCTACGGCGAAGGCCAATATTAATTGTGCCACAGGGATGATGGATATTACCTTTGGAAGAGAGAAGGTCTCATTGAATGTTTTTAAAGCTTCACAATACCCGGATCATGAGGGAGAATGTAATGTCATTACTATTTTTGAGGAAATGATTGAAGAAGGTCCGGATATGAATGAGAATGTGATTGAAGAGGGTAGTTTACTTCAAGATTCACCTCTTTCTTATTCTAGTGTAGAGCCTCTTCCTCCATTAAGATCTGAACCAGTTCTTCCATCTCTTGATCAGCCGCCCATTTTGGAACTTAAGCCTCTGCCGGACTCGTTGAAATATACTTATCTAGGCCCAGATCATACCTTGCCTGTTATCATTGCTTCTAATCTTACCTCTGCTCAGGAATCTAAACTCTTAAAAGTTCTTAAAGAGCATAGGGGGGCGATAGGGTGGTCCATGGCAGATTTGAAGGGTATAAGTCTGGATGTTTGCATGCATTATATTTACTTAGAGGACAATGCCAAGCTGAGCAGAGAGATGCAACGTCGGCTGAATCTAAATATGAAAGAGGTGGTGAAGAAGGAAGTTGTTAAGTGGTTAGACGCTGGGAAAATTTATCCCATTTTTGATAGCAAATGGGTTAGCCCGACACAAGTTGTACCTAAGAAGTCGGGGCTGACTGTGGTTGTAAACGAGAAAGTAGAAGAAGTGCCGATGCGATTACAGACGGGATGGAGGGTTTGTATTGATTACAGGAAATTGAATTCAGTTACAAAGAAAGATCATTTTCCACTCCTGTTTGTTGATCAAATTTTGGAGAGACTGGCTGGGCAACAATATTTTTACTTTTTGGACGGTTATTCCGGATATAATCAAGTTGCTATCTATCCGGAGGATCAAGAAAAAACCACTTTTACATGCCCCTATGGCACGTTTACTTTTAGAAGGATGCCTTTCGGGCTTTGCAATGCTCCTGCCACTTTTCAAAGGTGTATGATGTTGACATTTTCTGACATGGTGGGGGAGACTTTGGAAGTTTTCATGGATGATTTTTTGGTGTTTGGTAATTCTTTTGAGGGGTGCTTAGAAAATTTGACTCAGGTTTTGAAAAGATGCATTGAATCCAATTTGGTGTTAAGTTGGGAGAAGAGCCACTTTATGGTGAAAGAAGGTATAGTTTTAGGCCATATAATTTTGAAAGGGGAATAGAGGTCGATAAAGTCAAAGTATATTTGATTTCCAATCTTCCTCCCCCTATATCTGTCAAGCAAATCAGATCCTTTCTTGGCCATGTTGGATTTTATAGAAGATTCATTCACAACATCTCTACCATTGCTCGTCCCATCACACAATTGCTTGCTAAAGATACTCCATTCCATTTCGATGATTCTTGTCTCAAGGCCTTTAATTCCTTGAAAGCGGCCCTTACTTAAGCTCCGATTCTTCAATCTCCAGATTGGTCGCTTCCTTTCGAGATTATGTGTGATGCCTCGGACTATGCGGTTGGAGCTGTCTTAGGTCAAAGGATAGATAAGAAGCCCGTGGTAATCTACTACGCGAGTCGCATCCTCACTGATGCTCAGTTGAATTACACCACCACGGAGAAGGAGCTACTAGCTGTTATTTTTGCCCTAGAAAAAATTTGATCATATCTTTTAGGGGCTAAGGTTATCATCTACTCTGATCACATTGCTTTAAGATATCTGCTTTCCAAGAAGGATGCTAAGCCCCGTCTCATTCGTTGGATTTTATTGTTGCAAGAATTTGATTTATAAATAAGAGACAAGAAGGGGTTAGAAAATGTAGTTGCTGATCATTTATTCAGGATAGTGATCCTTGAAAGTACCCCAATGTCTGATTCTTTTCCCGATGAGCAGATTCTTTCCATCTCTTCCACTCCTTGGTATGCTAATATTGTCAACTACCTGGCGGTAGGTCAGATCCCGGGAGGGTGGACTAGATAGGAGAATGATCACTTCTTTTCTAAGGTAAAACACTATTGCTGGGAGGACCCTGAGCTGTTTCATATGGGTCCCGATCAGATCATTAGAAGATGTGTCCCTGAAGAAGAACAGCAATCAGTATTGAATTTTTGTCATAATTTAGCTTGTGGGAGACACTTCTCTGGAAATAAGACAGTGGCAAAAGTGCTACAAAGTGGATTTTATTGGCCCACGTTATTTAAGGATGCTTATGAATTTTCTAAATCTTGTTTGAGATGTCAAGCCGTGGGCAATAATTCGAAAAAAGATATGATGCCGTTAACTCCCATTCTGGTGGTTAAATTTTCTGATGTTTGAGGAATAGATTTCATGGGACCGTTTCCATCTTCATTTGGTAATGAATATATCTTGGTGGCAGTCGATTATGTTTCCAAATGAATTGAAGCCATTGCTACTAGGACAAATGACCATAAGGTGGTTATGAAATTTGTGAAGAAGAATATCTTTTCTAGGTTTTGTTGTCCTAGGGCTCTGATTAGTGATGGGGGTTCTCATTTCACTCATTTTCAATTCCGAGCTTTGCTTCGTAAGTATGGTATCACTCACAAGCTTGCTACCCCCTATCATCCCCAAACTAGTGGCTAGGTTGAAATTTCTAATAGGGAGATTAAGAATATCTTGCATAAAACTGTTAGGCCATGGATACAAAACTCCCATTGGTATGTCACCATACCGCTTGATCTTTGGTAAAGCCTGCCACTTACCCGTAGAATTAGAACATAGAGCTTATTAGGCCATTAAGCAAGTTAATTTTGATTTAACTCAAGCTGGATCCCAACGAGCTTTGCAAATTAATGAACTGGAGGAATTAAGGAACGAAGCCTATGAAAATGTAAGGATTTACAAAGCTAAAACCAAAGCATTTCATGATAAACACATTCACAGAAAGAGTTTTCAAGAAAATCAAAAGGTTTGGCTATTTAATTCAAGGCTACGTTTGTTCTCCGGTAAGCTAAAGTCCAGATGGGATAGACCGTTCATTATTGTTAAAGTTTTTGACCATGGTACTGTTAAGATTTTGGATCCTAAAAAATGGTCATATTTTCACTGTCAATGGCCAAAGGTTAAAACCTTACTTGGAGAATGAACAGTTAACTACAAAAGAATCAATTACTTTGTGTGATTTGGAGTAATTATTTGTGAGCCTTCATGCGTCTGGCTGAAGATGAAAAACTTAGCGCTTCTGGGAGGCAACCCAAGGTTTTTGTTATTTGATGCTTTTGTTTTAGTGTGTTTTAGTTGTTAGATTCAAGCCAAGGAGACAAAGTTGTCACCATTATCAACAAAGGAGGTTCTGCCTCGCACGCCAGGTTGTCTCTTTCCTACTCATCAAACTTTACTGTTACATTGTTCTTTCATTTCAGCTTTACATGCCATTGAGGACAATGCCATTCAAGCTGGGGGGAGAGGGCAGAAAATTTTCATTGCATATAGTACAAATTGGTAGGGATTTTGCATGAATTCTGGCATATCATTTTTTGTAAATTTGTAGGAAAGTGAAAAAATGAAATCCCCGACAGAGTTTTATTAATTCATGCTTGAATTGAAAGTGATTCTGAATTAGAAAAGACTAGGAAAAGGTTGAAGGAAAATTAAGTGTGATCTAACTATGGAAAACTCATATAAGAATCTCTTTAAAAGTTCATGCGCACTATTAAAAAAAATATTCACTATGCACTCTGATAAAGTAAAATAAGATAAGCCCTCTGTTATTTTGGGAACTGTATCTGATACTCTGCATCTCTTGAGGATGAGATCTATTTCAAGAAAAAGCTTTCTGCTAAGTTTTATAGAAAAAAGAAAAGAAAATGCAAAGGCATATTGAAAAAAAGAGAAATGGTGAAATAGAAAGATCACGCCATGAAAAATGCCCCTGATCTGAGTAACTGGGCCTGCTTCACCTAAGACGTGTTGAGGTTCGCACAAAAAGGTGAAGGGTTGTGCAGCATTATGGTTGTGCAAATGAAAAAAAAAAGGAGTTCCAAAGGGACAAAAGAAAAAGGCAAACAAAAGCTAGTATGTTCTGATCTAAGAGGTGCAGGGTTGAAAGGTACTTACTTAGAATAACAAATGGGGGATGCAATTATCTTAACTGCAGATTTGGAATTACACATGCACAAGTGTTATTGAACTTTGATTTGTATTCTTAAGTCATGTGCTTTAATTTCCAATCTAAAGCTAGTATGAGCATTAATGATTCTGGATTCCTAATCTTTGGTTGATTCTATGAAGGGAGAGCTGGATATAAGAGTATGATCTTTGTGAACTCTTGTGGGTCCTAAATTTTAATTTAATTGTATTGTTAAGGGACTAGCAATGAGTAAGTTGGGGGGTGTGATAAGTGCTATATTTTACCTCATAATTTACATCACATCCATCATCTTTGAGCATTATTTGAGTATATTTGTGTAACATGAGCATTAATTACATTCTCACACATTATTTGAGTCTTCATGCATTTTATCATCTTTTTGAGCTTAAAAGACCATGTGAGAAATATTTAAATATTTGCACAATTATTTTGGAATTAAATAGATTGATATTTTAATTTTTAGGAAACAACGACCTAGATCAGGGCGATATTTAATTAACGACATCTTCAAGGGCGCGTACTCAGTAAGACGTGACACAAGACAAGGCGTCAATTCATTTGAAAAAAAGAAAGTGGAAAAAGAAAAAAAAAGAATTAGCGCCCGAGATGCAGTAGCTAATCATTGAAAGAATGCCCATATGAACAATCGTCAATTCCTATTTTACGAAAAATAAAGAAAATAACAAATGAGGAAATAAGGAAACTGACGCCCGAGTGAAGAGGCGCTACTTCAGGAAAGGACGCCCTAGATTAAGGCGTCATTTAAAGAAAGGATGCCCCAATACAAGTCGCTATTCAAAGTTGAACTAGAAAAGGCAACTGCAGGCTCCCGATCGAACTGTTCTTCCATGTTTGCTCTTATCTAAGCAACATTTTATAGAAAGGAGGACTCTCATATTGGAAAGGAGTCTAATTAGGTCAAGTTTCATTGTTGAAAATTGGTTTTTGGATCAAACTGGGAACCCACGATCGTGGATGCTCCTGTACCCTATAAATAGATGCCATGGCCGATGATGCATGAGGAGGGAGGTTGGAGGTCTGCCATAGGGATTTATTTTGAAGCTTTTTCTTTCATCTTTTGCAGTTAAGTCCTTCATAAAAGTTCTTCATTTTTTAGTCTTCTACAAATTCTTCTTCTTCATCTTCCTCTAATTCTTCCAGTTTTCAAAGTTATTTCCAGTTTTCCAAAGATCTATCTATGCGTTTTTATTGTTCATCTGGTTTTAAAATATTCTGTTATTTCTCATTTTTCTTCTCTTTCTGATCTTCTGTTGCTTTGGAGTTCTTCATGAAACTTGTAGGTTTTTACAATTTCTTCAATTTCTTATTCTATCACTTCTTCAAATTCTCAACCGTTTTCAAATTAGAATCAATTTTCCAAAGTTCAGTTCTGCACTATTCATCCGCGACCACTCACTGTTCTATCACATGTTTCTCCACCTTCCTCTTATTTTCTATCTTTATGTTCTTCATCAATCTTCTTCCTCTCTTCATCCTCTACAAGTTTCTCTTCTTTCACTTTGTATAATTCTCTCTAGATTTTAATCTATTTCTTCTTCTTCTAACCCTCTGTTTTCAAAACTATTTTATGCTTTATCACCCATCATAGCCATCTCTTCCTCTCTTTTCACAACATACATGTTTTGGTTTTAATTTTATTCTTCTTCCTCCACCTTTTCATCTCCATCTTCTACATTTCATCCACACATCTCTTTGGCGGATTCTCTTCCAATTGATCCTCTCACGGCGTCGGCATCCAAGGCGAGGCGATCTTCATCCAAGGCTTGGCAAAGAGTTGACGGCATTCTTCATCCTATTGGCTTACAATTTCTTTTCTCTTCTTTTATTTTGCAAGTTGTAATTTTAGTTTTCGTATACATTGTACTTGCCACCTCTCATAGCAATAACGTTGATCTTTGTGAAATTATGCTTATCTTTCTATCTCCTCCAAATTTCTCTACTTAAACCCTCTCACATTCTTTAAATAGATTTTTATGCAATTCATCTTTCCTTAGATTAATCACACTTAAAAATTCGGTTTTCAAAGCATAAGGTGTTTTTCCAATTTGTTAAAATAAGGATTTTTCCTCCTCGTGGGATCGACTCCGCTTACCACTATATAATTTGATTTTCCAATCTTTTAAAGTGAGTGAGTGTGAACATTTTGAAATTGTGGCACGGCTTTCTTAACGACACTAGTCGGTGCACATCACCCAATTACCACCATTCATACAAGAGCAAGTTCAAGCTACTCAAGGATTCTCTAAGCCCAACTACTACCCATTTTCCAATTCATATAATCTGGGCTGGAGAGATCATCCTAACTTCTCTTGGAAGGGCCAACAAGCCCCACCTCAAGTAACCAATCCCTCTATCCATCAAGTCCAAAAGCAACCCATGCAAAGTCAAATTAATTCAAACCTAACCCAATACTTTCAACTCATTTGCTAGAGATCCACAAGCTCAATTCCTTCCTATGGGCTATTAACATTTCTAATCCAATCAAGGCCAACCCACTTACCAACCTTTGCCTTAATCCAATTTTGAAGATAGATTAAATCAACTCCAACAAATCATCTTGAATCAACAATAATCTATTTCCAAGTTGGAAAGCCAAATATGACAATTGGCGGAAGCTACAATGATAAGAGAAGTGGGCCAACTTCCAAGTCAACCCGTGGCCAACCCAAGAAACTAACCCTCAGGTTTTCCTCCACAACCGGGCCTCCTACCTCAACGTGTCCCTCAAGCCCAATCTAAAAGCCCACAATTTGAGAATGGCAAAGCTATTTCAACCTTGAGAAGTGGGAAGGTGTTAGATGACCTATACAAGGATGGAAAGGTGTTTCAAGATGCCATGAAAGAGAATCAAGATGATGAGGGCGTCACCACGGAGGAATGCACTCAAGATAAGTTAGGGGGAGATCCTAAAGGGAAAGGAAAGGCCTATGAAGATCCAAATTCTTATTAACCCAAGGTTCCCTTCCCTAGTGCCTTAGAATCCAAGCCCACTAAAACTAGGCCGGCCCAAAATGAGGAATTAATGGAACTCTTTTCACAAGTTCACATCAATATTCCACTCCTATAGGCCATAAAACATGATCCAGCCTATGCCAAATTCCTCAAAGAGCTTTACACTCCAAGAAGTGGGCCCAAGTCGGCCCCTAAGAAAATCTGGCTCTCCGAGGATGTTAGTGCGGTCTTGATGAACAATCTCCCTAGAAAGTTGAAGGATCCCGGTGCTGCCCTCATCTCATGTGATATAGGTGGTGTCACCTTTGACCGTGCCCGCCTCGACTTAGGAGCTAGTGTCAACCTTTTACCAATCTCTGTTATGAGCAATTTGACATAGGAGAACTTAAGCCAACCCATGTCATTCTCCAACTGGCGGATCACTCAGTTAAGACCCCTCAAGGTTTGATATAGGATGTGATTGTCAAAGTCCATGATTGCTACTTCCCCATTGATTTCCTCATTCTTGACATGGCCTCCTCCTCGGATCTAAGCCACACTCCCATCATCCTAGGCCGTCCATTCCTTGCCACTGCCAAAGCCAACATCAATTGTGCTACAAAAACTATGGACATCTCATTTAGAGGTCAAAAAGTCTCTCTCAATGTGTTCAAAGCCTCCCAATATCTGGACCTTGATGAGGAATGTCATTTCGTAGACATCTACGATGAATTTCTTGAGAATGATCAGGGCATAAATCAAGTAGGGGAGGCCAATGCTCTACAAGATTCTCTTAATCAAAGCACCCTTTGGCCTAAGGTTAAACCCCTTCTGGCTTTGCAAGATGAACTAGCCCTACCATCACTTGAAAGTCCTCCTAAACTAGAGCTTAAGCCCCTTCCGGAATCCCTCAAATATGCATTCCTAGGCCCCGATCAAACTCTTCATGTTATCTTTGCTTCCAACCTTACCCCTACCCAAGAAACCCTTTTGCTAGAAGTCCTTAGGACTTATAAGGGTGCCATAGGTTGGACGGTGGCCGATCTTAAGGGGATAAGTCCGTCCATTTGCATGCATCACATTTACATGGAGGACGATGCCAAACCAAGTCAGGAATTGCAAAGGAGGTTGAATCCGAACATGAAGGAGGTAGTGAAGAAGGAGGTTGTCAAATGGCTTGATGTGGGAATTATTTATCCTATCTCGGATACTCAATGGGTGAGTCCTACTCAAGTGGTTCCTAAGAAATCGGGACTCACCGTGTTGAAAAATGAACAAGGAGAAGATGTGCACACTAGGCCCACAACAGGATGGAGAGTGTGCATCGATTATAGGAAGCTCAATGCCATGACCAACAAGGATCATTTTCCACTCCCATTTATTGACCAGATTCAAGAGAAATTGGAAGGGCAAAGATATTTTTGTTTCCTTGATAGATACTCCGGGTACAATCAAGTGGCCATTTACTCGGAAGACCAAGAGAAGACCACCTTCACATGTCCATATGGCACATTTGAAGTCCCACGGTCAATGACACCCAAGAGGGGGGTGAATTGGGTGATAACAAATTTTACGAAAACTTTTGCCTTTTTACAAAATATGTGATAAACAATAATTAGCAATTGAAAACTAATTAACCAATTCTCTCAAACTGTCCGTTCCCGCACAACCACACAATGAAAATAATCAAACCACACAAATAACACACAATGTACAGCGGTTTTTAAGGTGGTTCGGATGCAACGACGGCAATCCTACGTCCACCCCTCATCAAACCCGGTGAGGCTTCACTCGAGGATAAATCCCCAAACGGAGACGACACTCCAAACACACACGCAGAACGACGCCTACCCACACACACGGGGACACGCCCCAAAATACACACACACGTAGATGAAGTCTCCAACACGATCCAAATAGCGGATCAACAATATAAATACCCGCTGCCACAAGTGCAGCACTCCACAAACACAAACACAAGATCTTGATAAATCCATACACACACGTAGATCTAAGAAGACCTACGCACACACGAATAGAACACCACGACCACACACGACCACGGATTTAACTTGATCCACACATACATATATATCTTAAGATTACAAAGAACAAGATTTGAAATTCAAAACACCAAGACGAATAGAGCAGAGTTTAGAAATCTCCTGATTTGGTTTCCCCCTGAATGTATGATGTAGAACTTGGAACAATGCTTCCTGCTTCACTTAAATGGCTTGGTTGATCTCCCTTCAATGCTTGCTTGCTTCTTCACTTCCTTGAAGGTTGCTAGCTTCAGATCTAATCTTGAGTCACCTTGAATCACCTTGGGTTGATGGAGAGATTTAAGGATGCATATTTGATCTCCCTTGAGGGCTTGCTTGCTTCTACACTTGCTTAGAGATTGATGGCTTCAGATCTAACCTTGAATCCCTTGGAATGGATGGAGAACTCCAGCCTAAAGCACTGTTCACAGAGGTACTACAGTACCCGTGAATCACCTCCTCTAGCCTCCCTTGATCTCTCTTGTTCTAATTGAAGCATTAGGGTTTCCAACCCTTCTTGTGGAGGTTTTATAACCTTTGAATGGTCCTTGGACATCCTCTAGACCAGATCCACATTTTGTGGATGATTGGGTGTCATTAGGATTAAAGAAATACAAGGAGAATGGCTCTTCTTGAAGTGGAGAATGAAGTCAACTTTTGTTGGCTCGGGGCTGGCGGTCGACCTGTGGAAGCTGGCGGTCGACCGCTACTGAGAAACCCTGTAGAAATTCAATCCCTAAAATTTTTGGTTGACCTGGGGCAGTCGACCGCTACTGTCGGTCGGCCTGGGGCGATCGGCCGTCAGTTCTGCAGTATGAGACTTTTCGCTTTTGGTGATTCCGGTTGACCGGAATGACCGAGTCCTACAAAGTTGAAGTGTTAGCCAAGGAAACATATGCATATAACAATGACTTTAAGTAGATGTTTATTTCATACATTTGGGGGTTTAGATTTCACTTGGTTTATGCATTAGAAACATCAAGACCATTTGAGCATGTTACCATGATTGGAATGAGAAACTAATGCATTTGAAGAGTGAACTTGTAAGTTATCAATCCAAGTTATCATTGTGAACCTTAAATATCATGAATGAAGTTTAGAAATGAGAGGTATATGGAATACCCATGGTGAGATTGATGACAATGACAAGGTAAGAATCTTACCAATGGTCCTTGACAATAAATGACATATACCACCTGTGTTGACCTATAGAAAAGTAAGGTACTTATCCATACGTACGGTTTACCAGGCGACTGCCATGAGTTTGATCCTGCAAGTAAGATAGTTAGGGTTAATACCATGCTCGTTCACATTGAAGAGGTTATGAAACCTCTTACCTCTTGTAAAACCAACATATGCAAATCAAGCATCAAGGCCATGTAACTGTTGCCATTTCCCATCTCAAACATACATAGATAACAAGAGCATGAGCAATCAACCACAAGTTTAGTTATCATCACTTAATCACACATTAAGTTTAGTTATCATCAAAACCATAACTTAACTATCACAACAATCATCAAAATCATAACTCAACAATCTCCCCCTTTTTGATGATGACAAACTTAGTGATGATGACAAACTTAATGATAAACTTATTAATGATGATACAACTAATAGAATGGCACAAAAGTTTTTCTCCCCTTCCCCTGTCACACACAATCATCAATTTTTCTCCCCCTTTGACATAATCAAAAAATGGGATAATGCAAATCTTTCTCCCCCTATGACATGATCAACAATATCAACAAGCTTATCTCCCTTTGAAACAGCAATAGCCTATCTTATCAAATCAAAAGAAGCAAGAGCAAATCATGGATGAACAAAGCAATATGATTCCAATCAGAGAAAACTAATTGGTGATTATTCTCACAAATCAATATGATACCATCCAAAGTAAATACAGTCAAGCATGTATCGATACCAATTGAAGGTGATGATTGGCCTCAAGGATATGAACCAGTGGAGGAAGATGTTCATAGGATGAGGTGATGGGGACATCACCGGCGATCTCATTTGTTCGAGGATCCTGATGCTCGCCAGCAGTGCTATATCTTGTTCGCCACTTTATTCCGAGTCATATGATGTATTTTTTACTTTCTTATTATGTAATTTTCCTTTTATTTGAGTCAAGTCCCTAGGTTAAGGTGTCATCTACCTAGGTTAATTGGCATTAGAGTGGTTAATGAGTCAGTTGGGCCCAATTAAGTGGGCTAGGCCCATGGGCACCCCCTTCTCCCTTAGTTTATTGTCACTAGTCTAAAACTCAGGGTCTTATGTTAAATTATGGGATTCCTATAAATAGGACTCCAATCCCACCATTTGAAGCTAATGAATGAATGATATTGAGTTGAGCTTCTATAAAATTTGTGAGTTTCCCCTCTCTCTCTCTCTAGCTCTCTCTCTGTTTCTCTCTCTCTCTAAAGGGGGCGAACCCCATTCTCTCTCCTCCCCACCCCCAATTTCAAAATTCACTCTCTCTCCTCCCTATTCACCTCTCATTAAGACCCCTTCCCCATACCTCCCATTTAATTCCCCTCCAACCCCTAGATGGAATCCCCTTCTCCTAGGCACCTCTCCCTCCTCCCAAGAAACCTTTCCCCTTCCCCATACAACCTTTCATTTTCCCAAGGGAGAATCCCTTCTCCCAAGCACCCCTTCCCCTCCCCAAGGCAACCCTTCCCATTGCCTAGGCCCCCATTAACCCCTCCATTAACCCACCATTCAAACCAAAGGAGAGATCTCTCCTCCCTCTCTCCTTCCCAACCCAAATTCGCAGCTCCCCCTTCCTCCACTTGCTAGACCACCTCCTAGCCCCCTTTATGCCCCTCCCACACCTTGTATCCCCCCCTAACAGACCCCCACATAGTCAGGTGCCACCCCCACACCCATCCACCCCATTTCCCACCCCATCTACCCCATTTTCTATATACTAGTGAGCAGCTACAGTTCTGTAGAACCGCCCCCCCTGTTGCAGCGCCAGCCACGCCCTCGTTCTAGCATTTCTGGAGGTGTACCATACATCAACGGAAAGCTCTTCCAGTCGGCTTCGCAGGCGAGGTGGTCTCGCCTTAATCCGAGGTCAGAGTTGCCCGCGAGAGCCGTTCTTCACCGACTGCGCAGAACCGGTCCGGTCTGCAACCAGAAGCGACTTTCAGAAGCTCCTGCCACCACATCCCACCTCCCCTGGGTGTGCCCTTTGACCGGGGCGAAGCTCTACCAGTTGCTTGTCTAACGCATTCAGCGGAACGCCAATCGGAGTCCGGAGCAGTTCGTTCTGATTTTTCTACTCCAAGGTTGCAGATCAAGGCAGTCAGGCTCCGCCCAGACCCCCTCTCACTCAACGGGCTCCCTCTCTCTGCCTCGACATCGTCTGGTGCTCCCCCTGGCTGCTGCTCGAAGAAGACTCGTCCACGGTCGTACTCATTTTGGTCACGCTGCGTTTTGACATCCGGAACGGGCGTGGTGACTACTTCCACCTGCTACTGCACCCTGGGACCAGTCCGAACTAGAGTGCCAAGATCCTGTTCCAGAGCTTGCCCCAGCTGGTGACGATGTCAGGACCACCCAAACAATTTCACAGGCATTCTTGGGTCTGTCAGTGACGTTTCCGCGCCAGTTTCGTCGAATTTTGAGTTCGGTGGAGTGCGTGGCGTTGTCTACATCGACTTCCTGTCCGGTTATTCCAGAACGGCCAGATCGTTCGGTGCTAGCTTAGTTAACCTCCCCTCCCCGCCTGGCCGGCTTAGTGCCCCTCCCTGTGTGGAGGTAGTGTTTGGTGTAAGTCCATTCCCCCACCCCGAGATCCACCCTCCTGCGTGGGGCGTAGTTTTGTACTACAAGGTCTTCGGCTGAAGCGTCATCGGCGCGGCGTGCGGGTAGCCCATGCTTCCTCGCTCGCACTCGTCTCCGACCGGGATCGGTGTCTTCACACCGATCAGGTGAGCTTTGAGCCCCCATCCTCTGCTGGTTTCACTATTGCTTAGCTTAGTATTATCTCTAGTTGCGCTATCGACAGTGAGAGAGTGCTCATCCCAACATTCTGTCTAATCGAGTGCCACCGCGGGTGAGTTGTCAGAGTGTCATTACATCCCACGCCCTTGGCGTGCCCGCCGCCCTTTAAGTTGGGCATCCCTATCCCATTGGGGTCCATCCCCAGCCAGCCATATCCTTGGAATCCCAAGGTCCAACTTCGGACCCTCACCATCATCGCCGGTCCGCCTACGGGCCCGGGTGCGCGCATCGCCGGTGAACCCGCTTGTGAGATATCGCCGTTCGGCCCAGTTGCTTGCAAATTCAGGTCCAAGGGGTCGTGTCACATCAATTTGGTATCAGAGCAAGTTTTAGACTTGTCTCTACGAGTCTAGTCCTAGGGCATTGACATTTGAGTCTCCCTTGCATCATGATTTCCATCACTCCATTGCATGACCACCCTAGGGAGATGCCCCAAGTACCCATGGACCAATTTGACACTGTCATCAACAAGATTCATAACTGTCTAGATACCCTCACCACCCGACTTGACCGGTTCGAAGCAAAAAGGAACCACGGCCCTAGAGCTTGGTCACCTCGAGATGAATTTGGATGGGAAGCCAAAGGACCCAAAGACTCATGGGAAGAGAAGAAGATTGAGATTAGGAAGATCTTCACTCCCCGACCTTCCCACTCCTACCTTGAGAACCATAACCCGAGGAGCACTCCCACTCCCCCTTTCCCTTCCAGTCAACCCAAGACCTCCCTTAGGGCCCAAACTCCACCACCCCAAATGATTCCAATCCCGATCACCACCACCATTCAAACCAAATTGGCCACGACCCAACCCAAAATTCTTCATCAAACCCACACCCCACAAGCTTCCACGGTCCCCACCACCACCCCTCCATCATCCACTAAAAGGGACACACACCCCAAAACCAATCAACCTAATCCTCCTCAACCCACCCATCTTCCACTACCAACCCCAATCCTACCCCAACTTAGGTCTCCACTTCTTCCACTCCCAAACCCAACTCAAGTTCGAACACCCTCACCACCCCGGGTGCACCATGCCCCAACCTTCATCACCCCATCCCCAAAAGACCTTCCCATTCCCTTGGAGAGTAAAACCCCTACACCCCAAAGGGATAAGAATGTGATTGAGGTACATGAGGCCTCCCCCGATTGGGAAGAAGAATACGAGTCACAATGTCATGAGTTAGGCTAGGGAGTTCCCATCCCATGTGTAAGAAGCATCATGGCTCACACACCCGACCACCTAGAGGAGGAGAACACCATGGTCACCATCCCAATTGTGGGGGAAACACATGTCCAAGTAGAAGAAGAAACCTCGCACAGTGGTCTTCACCCTACACCACCCTCCCTAGTTGGGGCCGAGCTCATCTTTGGAGAACCCCTTTTACGTTGGCTAAAGGAGAACCCAATTAGGGATATCATGGCCCATGTTTGCCCTCCTATAGAACAACACCTTCCTATAGTGCCCTTCTCCTATCACACCACCATCCAATCATCTTACCAAGTGGAGACATTAGGGGATCTCCTTAAGGGTCTATCTTGGCAGATGGAGTTAACTGGCATGCTGACCACTGTAGCCGACCGACCTAGGAGACTTGACCTCCTACACCTATGTGTCGGGTCCATCTCCTCGATTTACACGGTGGGTTGCTACACTAGTGACCTTCTTCTATTCCTCCCTACACCCGATGAGCCCGATGCTATCCACAAACTAGAGTTGCTTATCTCGGGTAGAACATCAAGCCCTCCATTCATGAACTTCGACCCAATTGTTTGAGTAGAGGAGGATGACTCACCACTATGTGAGGACCATGAGGGCCTAGAGTTCCTCTCCCTAGGTGACTCTTACCATGACCCCTTCGATCCCTTCCTATACCCACCCACCTTACTCACCACCAACCTTTTCCTACCCCAACCAACCAGGATAGACCAAGCCCACCTCTCTCAAGACCCGGCCCACACCAAGTATACCATGACCATGGGTGAAATATCCCTAGGAAACAATGAAGTGCCCCACTCCATGACACATACCTTCTTTGACCCCTACGACCCTTTTGAGTGGAAGCTCGAAGGCCACCCCACCACCCCACACAAGGAAGTCACCTATGGGAAAGGAATTCCTACGTCTTGGCACATCACACCACTTGGCATGAATAGAAAGTCGGGTCCTTTCATACATGACACCCACATGTCAAGTCGGATGCATGATTGGTCCAAAGGTCCTCCCACATTCATCATTGGTCCTAAGCATGTTACGAACATTCATGGATGTCCGGGACCCCCGGCATTTGCTATACCCATGCGCAATAGATTCCCCTATGGATGCCCCAGCCCTCCAACCATTGTTATGAAGTCCATGCATGATAGAGCCATTTATGGATGCCCCGGTCCACCTAAGTTCATCAAGGTCCACATGGCATCAAAGCATGATAGGTCAATTTATAGTTGCCCCGGTCCACCTTTTCACACTACCCACTTTCACAACCACTCATCGCATCATAATGCATGGCATGAGCATACACGCAAGCAAATCACAACGAGCGGTGAGGTTCACAAAGAGCGAGAAAAGGCTCGCGAGCGCCACTTGGAATTCCAAGTAGGAAACCTATTGATGGTGGCATTGGAGTGGCTCTACCCTAGAGTCGCCTCCGACTTGAGGGCACGAGGACTTGAACCTTGCCAAGTTTCGAGTGACTTTGGCAACCCGGCTTACGGGTTGGACTTGCTAATGGGGTTTGGGATACACCCAACTTTTGGCGCGGCGGATCTGGCACCCTATATGGGCACCGCGATGGAACCCAGTGAGCACCTTGAGCCTACCCCCACCTTTGTGAGTGATACCCTCGGAGAGCCTCCACATATCAGCCTGAGAGCCCGACGTGTGCACACGGAGGCAATACTGGGCAAGCAGGGTACCATCGCCAGCAAGAGGGTGTGCCCAAGCCACCGTGAGAGGATGAAGGACCGTCCCCTGGTTGCGGATGTAGGGTTGAGTTTGGAGGTTGGTGATGCGGGACGGACACGGAAGACGACACTATACAGTGCCACCCTCGGACTCTAGATGAAGACGCGACCAGCAATACACACCAGGGAGACACTAAGCCCGACACTACGAGCTCCTAGTGGCAAACATCGCTAACAGAAGTACAAGCTCACTCGGCGTCCCATGCGAGGGAAAGCGTGGATCGTGCACGGTTAAGGAACCGGCAGAGTTCAAGGTAGTCAAACTCACTTCCGGACTCGGATCGAGTCACGGGACGGGTCACTCTCACGCTCACAGCAGTGACATGGACACACGGGCTAGGAACCTACACTCTCGACAGCGGCCTAAGACCGTATACTAGCTAAGCAATGTAACGCCAAGAAGTTAAGACCTTTACCTCCACGCACCCAGCGTGGCGAAGACACCCCGGCTGACTTACGGACCCCCGGTTAACATAATTCATAGCAGTACAAAAGGATTCGACCCACTCCACGCAGGGAGGTAAAAGGTCACATGTGGGCCCCGGGGATCATGCAAATCACGTTGACAGGCAGCATCTTGATGTCGACTCGACGTGCCGAACTCCGCGTTTTCGCGCTTTCCGAACGGCGGGTTCTGCGGACCCGTGGGGCCCACGGATGGCGCTATCCTCCGGATCTGCGGAGGTGGGTCCCACTATGATGGAGACCCCTGGTGGCGCGCCTCCACGGACGGCGGTCGGCCGGAGACACCGATTGGTGGCCGGTCGGGTCCGATCTTCAAGTTGTGGAATGGCTGCCCACGGATTTCAGTTCTGTTTTCTCTGCGCGCGCTCCGGCGAAAACAGCCGCTGTGGTCGATCCCGACGTCGGATCGGGACGCATGAGCTATCGTTGGAAAGCTCTCTTCAAATGCTTCAATCTAGACTCAGAGAGATCTGATGGATCTAGCCGGATCTAGACTTTAATGAATTTACAAATCCCTCTGAGATATCCAGTAAAAGTTCCAGCTCGATCTGAGGCCGTGGCTGAGACTGGAATTTCGTGGAAGTGGCTGTGGTACTGCGCGGACAGAACTCCGGCGGTGGCGATGGCGGCTCGTGGCGGCAGCGGCGGCGACCGGAACTGATACGGTGGAGTCACACCACCAAGAGGCAGCCTTCACAGCTGCAAGGGGGAGAGGGAGAGAGGAAGGGGGCGGCCTAGGCCTTGCTCCAACATTAAGTTTGATTCAAATGGCATTAATTCCACTAAAATGAAAAAATACAACTCTTTATAGGTTACATGTCAAATCCAATATCCACCCTTAGATCTAGGTATGGGGGAATGGATGGCTTGGATTAGATGTGACCAACCACAAAAAGAAATATTTAAAAGAAACCAATTCATAATTTTATCCCATGTGGTCAAAGAAGGAGAGGAAAGAAAAGAAAAAAACTAACCAACCTAGCCTAATAATGCCAAAAGAGGGGGTGCCCCCTTCTTGGGCCCTTCTTGGGCCAAGTTGCTTCAAGGCTTGTTAAGGCCTTCCACAAGCCCATCTTATCCCAATCTAGGTGGCCCATGTGGAGTGGAGGCTTATATGGGCCTTAAGTGGCTTAAGAACCCAATATGAAGCCTAATGAGGCCTTATAACCCAATATGGCACTTAACCCTTAATGGACCCTAAAGGACTCACCCATTTGGCTTATTAAGAGCCTTACATTGAACCCAATATGACAAACCCAAATAAAACACTCATTACAACCCAATTAGAAGGCAAACCATTGCTAAAACAATACAAGGAAATGCTAAAAATGACCAAGAATCAAGGTGGGGCTTCCAGGCTATCCCCGAGCCAAAGAGAAGCTGGTGTAGATCGAGTGGTGCTCCGTGTACGGTACTGATGGCTCGCCGGCTCGTGCCTCTCGCGTGCTCTGGTGTCCGCACCAATTCTCCCCGGGTGGGAGAAACTCGACCCTGTCGAGTAAGGGTCTGCATCACTCCTGTATCGCTCCAAAAGGTCAGGATCAATCCGCTGCAACTCGCCATGTGTGATCCATGTGTCCTTAGTAGCAGGCCGTCCTCTCCATCGCACTAGGTAGCGCGGGTAAGATCCACTCCTGGTAACTGTCACTTGCTCATCCAGTATACGATCTATGTGCTCAGGCTGCCGTGAAAAAGGGGCTGGAGGTGGAAGTGGACACTCAGGTGTGGGATCACTCTCAAGAGGAGGAGATGGCTCAAAAGGCTCACTAGGGATCACCGCTGGGTCCCTATATGCAACAAGATCCGATACATTGAAGGTAGAGCTTATACCATATTCCTCGGGTAGGTCCACAACATACGCATTGGATCCAATGCGTTTCAACACTCTAAAGGGACCGGCTCCGCGAGCTTGCAACTTCTTAACGGTTCCAGAGGGAAACCGTTTAGGTCTTACCCTGATCATGACGTATTCGCCCTCGTGGAACTCTCGGTGGTGTCGGTGGGCATCGGCTAACTCCTTGTACCGTGCATTGCTGGCCTTAATGTGACGACGGATGTCGTCATGCAAACTCCTAACATGCCTAGCAAACGACTCGGCCGACTCCGACACTCTAGCATGGACAGGCATGGGGACAAGGTCAATGGGTTTCCTAGGCCTACGACCTGTGACAATCTCAAATGGACTCATGCCAGTAGACCTATTCACCGAATCATTATATGCAAACTCAGCCATAGGTAGAATGAGATCCCAATCCCCAATGCGGTCCCTAACAAGACATCTCAAAAGATCACCCAGACTCCTATTGACCACCTCGGTCTGACCATCTGTCTGGGGATGGTATGCAGTGGAAAACTTGAGGTGCGTACCCATCATATGCCATAGTGTCTTCCAAAAATAGGAAGTGAACCTAACATCACGGTCAGACACTATAGTGCGAGGCAACCCGAACTTGCACACCACATGAGTAAGGAGTAGGCGGGCTACCCTAGAAGCATCCGAAGTCTTTGAGCAAGGGATAAAGAGGGCCATCTTCGAGAAACGGTCAACCACCACATAGACCGAATCATGCTTCCTGGAGGTACGTGGCAATCCCAAAACAAAATCCATGCTGACATCCTGCCACGGGGCATCAGGCACGGGGAGAGGCGTATAAAGGCCTGAGCTTTGCTTCTTCATTTTGGCCGTAGCACATGTACGGCACTGAGCCATGATGTTAGCAACATCGCGCTTCAAGCTCGGCCAATAAAATCGATGCTCCACTGCCTCAATAGTCTTGTTCCGACCAAAGTGGCCGGCTAGACCTCCCGCATGTAGTTCCCACACTAGGAAATCTCGAACTGAAGTTCGGGGAACACATAGCCTGCTACCTCGAAAGAGGTAACCCTCCTGAAGCACATAATCATCATGGTCTCTCGAGGGCCCGGCTTGGAGAGTAGTAAAAATCTGACCGAAGTCAGGACAATCAACATAGGCCTCTTTCATCTTCTCTATCCCTATGACCTCGACACTCATGGTGGTAAGAAGACATGCTCGCCGACTCAAGGCATCGGCCACCTTGTTCTCCACTCCAGCCTTATGTTTTAGCACAAAGGTGAACTGCTGGAGATACTCAACCCAACGACTATGACGCGAATTCAGCTTCTTTTGGGAATGGAGGTACCTCAAAGCCTTATGATCGGAGTATAAGACAAACTCCTGATGTAATAGGTAATGCCTCCAATGCCTAAGAGCCTGAACAACTACGTAAAACTCTTTATCATATGTGGAATATCGCAATTTCGCGTCATTCAGCTTCTCGCTGAAATATGCGATCGGGTGGGACTCCTGACTCAAAACTCCTCCTATCCCAACACCCGACGCATCACAACAGACCTCAAACACCTTCGAGAAATCAGGCAGTCGAAGGATAGGTGTCTGGGTCATATGCTCCTTGATGTCCCTGAAGGCAGCAGATGCGGCCTTCGTCCATACAAATGTGCCCTTCCGGATGCAATCCGTGATCGGGGCAGTGACGGAGCTAAATCCACGGATGAAGCGACGATAGAACGTCGCAAGGCCATGAAAGCTGCGGACATCATGAACAGTACGGGGTTCCGGCCACTCAACAATGGCCCGGACCTTCTCCGGATCGGCGGAGGCCCCAGTACTAGACACAATGAAACCCAAGAAGGTAAGCTGAGATGTCATGAAAGCACACTTCTGTGGGTTCGCAAATAACTGCTCTCTCCGAAGAAGTAGACAGACCTGTCGAAGGTGGTCTAAGTGGTCCCCTGTGGTGCGGCTATAGATAAGGATATCATCAAAATATACCACTACAAAGACTCCAATGAAAGGTCGAAGGACCTGAGTCATGAGCCGCATGAAAGTGCTAGGGGCATTGGTCAACCCAAAAGGCATGACCAACCACTCATATAGACCGTCCTTGGTCTTAAATGCGGTCTTCCACTCATCACCTGGCCTAATCCTCACCTGATGGTAGCCACTCTTAAGATCGATCTTCGAAAAGATAGTGGCACCTGCCATCATGTCTAGCATGTCATCAAGGCGGGGAATAGGGAACCTGTACTTCACGGTGATTTTGTTGATGGCACGACTATCAATGCACATTCTCCACGTGCCATCCTTCTTCGGGGCGAGTAATGCGGGTACAGCACATGGACTCATGCTGTCCCGGACAGATCCTCTCTGCACAAGCTCATCGACCTGCCGTTTAAGCTCGGCATGCTCCGTGGGGCTCATTCGATAATTAGGAAGATTGGGCAAAGAAGAGCTTGGAACAAGGTCGATGGCATGCTGAATATCTCGCATAGGTGGGAGTCCCTCGGGAAGCTCATCGGGGAATACATCAGCATACTCCTGCAGAATGGGAACAACCTCGGGTGGGAGCTCACCCTTGGAGTCCCGCTCCACCTCTCGGACCGTAATGGCAAACACCGGACAACCCTGACTAAGCTCCTGCTCCATTTCCCGGGAGCTAATCATCATCAATCTCCTCGTCGAGGGCTCTCCTGGGCCAGAGGTAACGGTCATAGCCCGAGCTGGGGATGGGGTACTAGGCCCGGGAACGGAAGGCTTCGGAGTACTAGGGCCAGTAGGACCCCTAACAGATGGGCTCCTGGGCCGAACGGGTTGGAGGGTGACCCGCTGGCCATCGTGGTCGAAGGTACAGGTGTTCGACCGACCATGGAGTGTGGCATCTCGGTCGAATAACCACGGCCTACCAAGAATGATACTTCCCACTTCCATGGGAAGAACACCACACCAGATCTCGTCCCGGTAGGAGTGGAGCTGCAGCGGGACCAAGCACCGCAGCCTGACCGAAATGGAAGTGGTATCCACCCATGATACCTGGTAGGGGCAAGGGTGGTCTACGGGTGTGAGACCAAGACGAGTGACAGCGTTCGTGGAGATTGCATTGATACAACTCCCGCTATCGATGACCACCTTGCAAATTTGCTTTCCCAGCCTACAGAATACATGAAGGATAGTGGTCCGACGCCAGTCATCACTGACCTGTGGCTGGGTGAGGATACATCTGACGACCCCCACATGGGTATCGTCTAACTGCTGGGCATCCTGGGCCTCACCTCCCATCTCATAGTACTCGTCAGCTAGCTCTTCATCTGCCTCATAGCTGACTAACTCTAGGCCCGCAGGGGTGGTATCCTCGGCCTGTGTGTCCCCAATGTGAAGAGATGGGCGGGTGGGACACTGGTTGGCAAAATGGCCAAACCCATTGCAGCGATAACACTGCTGCCGTGATCCACTAGGCTCCCCAATCATAGGTCCTTTACCTTTATCCTCCCGACGGATAGGAGGCGTAGGCAACAAAGGACGTGCGGGTGGTGCGGGTGCCGGGGGACGGGCTATGGGTGGGGCCGTAAGATGCTGGGGACGAGGAAGGTCCCTCGGGGGTGGAGGGCGAGGCCTAGGAGTAAAAGGCTCGTGGCGAGCGGGCTCCTGAGGTCGAGCCATGGGGGCCATCGGATATGTGCCAGATGAGCCACGGGACTCAACACTACGAAGGGGAAAGGAGCCCAACCGATGGGGTGACTCGAACTCGGCCTCGAACTGCTCCAATTCAAGAGCAATCTGATATGCCTGCTCCAAAGTGGTGGCATTGCGGCGAAAGAGTTCATATTGATAATTAGGCCGCAAACCTCTCCGAAAGCGGGATATCGTCATGGTGCTCTCTTCCGTGACCCCGCACCGCAAATAATACTCATCGAACTCGGCGGTGTACTCGGTCACGGATCGGTTCCCTTGGGAGATGCTTTGCCACTTGTCTATAAGACGTTGGCGATATGAGGCAGGAAGGTACTTCTCCCTCAATTTGAGTTTCATATCATCCCAGGTACCGATTTGGGGTTGACGTCGCTGGTTGAGCAGGCTCTCCACATTGATCCAATAAGTTTGGGCCTGCCCTTGCAGCTTCATCTTCGCATATCGGACTCTTCGGTGGTCCGTCATCTCAAACCACTCGAAGTACCGGTCCATACCGGCCTCCCAATCTAGATACACCCTAGGGTCCAAGGACCCGCTAAAAGTGGGAGGGTCCGCACGCACACCCCTAAGAATGCGGTCGTCATCCTCGTCATCACGATTCCGTCGTTGATGACGACGACCGTTACCCCCGTGATCATTGTCGGAGGTATAATCATCCACTATAGGCGCCTGTTGCCTCCCGACATCCTCTACCTGAGCCCTTGGCACAGCGGGTTGCTGCACCGGCTCTTGTTGGCCGTTCGTCGGCGCGGGTTGCACCGCTACTAGGCCCCTCTCTAGGACGGCAATCCTCCAAACAAGGCCTTGAATGGACTGCTCCGAAACCCCGGCCCGATCCTCGAGGACCTTCATCCTCCCTTCTAGACGCGTCCCTATGCCATCCATACGCGTACTAAGACCATCCATACGCGTGTCTAAACGATCCATGATGGCCCGGAACATATCGGCCGTGGAAGACTCATCGGAACTACGGGCTCGGGAGTCCGCCATAGGTGGTGGTGGCGAGTATTGGGTGCCTCGACGGGTGGGCATGCAAAGACGTACGGACTAGGTGACAACGACCGACTAATGCAAACACACTAAATGATACACTTAGACCTAATTGCAATTTGAAAACACTCCTTTTTTTGGTATTTTGAAAGAATGCACTTTAAAACACTTTTTTTTTTATTTTGAAAAGAATGAGACTCGACTACACTCTAGACACGGCCAAGACTCGGTACGCGGCGGAGGTAATCGACCCGAAGGTCACTCGCGCAAGTGTGTGGTCTTCCCGGTAGGCGAAGCCTAACGGTCGGACAACACCTTTGGATATACCGAGTGAAGGTGTGTGTGGGGTAACCTTAGACTATGCAAGACTTATGCAACGACTACCCTAGACTCAACTGCTCTGATACCAAACTGATGCGGGACGGACACGGAAGACGACACTATACAGTGCCACCCTCGGACTCTAGATGAAGACGCGACCAGCAATACACACCAGGGAGACACTAAGCCCGACACTACGAGCTCCTAGTGGCAAACGTCGCTAACAGAAGTACAAGCTCACTCGGCGTCCCATGCGAGGGAAAGCGTGGATCGTGCGCGGTTAAGGAATCGGCAGAGTTCAAGGTAGTCAGACTCACTTTCGGACTCAGATCGAGTCGCGGGACGGGTCACTCTCACGCTCACAGCGGTGACATGGACACACGGGCTAGTAACCTACACTCTCGACAGCGGCCTAAGACCGTATACTAGCTAAGCAATGTAACGCCAAGAAGTTAAGACCTTTACCTCCATGCACCCGGCGTGGCGAAGACACCCCGGCTGACTTACGGACCCCCGGTTAACATAATTCACAGCAGTACAAAAGGATTCGACCCACTCCACGCAGGGAGGTAAAAGGTCACATGTGGGCCCCGGGGATCACGCAAATCAGGTTGACAGGCAGCATCTTGATGTCGACTCGACGCGCCGAACTCCGCGTTTTCGCGCTTTCCGAACGGCGGGTTCTGCGGACCCGTGGGGCCCACGGATGGCGCTATCCTCCGGATCTGCGGAGGTGGGTCCCACTATGATGGAGACCCCTGGTGGCGCGCCTCCACGGACGGCGGTCGGCCGGAGACACCGATTGGTGGCCGGTCGGGTCCGATCTTCAAGTTGTGGAATGGCTGCCCACGGATTTCAGTTCTGTTTTCCCTGCGCGCGCTCCGGCGAAAACAGCCGCTGTGGTCGATCCCGACGTCGGATCGGGACGCATGAGCTATCGTTGGAAAGCTCTCTTCAAATGCTTCAATCTAGACTCAGAGAGATCTGATGGATCTAGCCGGATCTAGACTTTAATGAATTTACACATCCCTCTGAGATATCCAGTACAAGTTCCAGCTCGATCTGAGGCCGTGGCTGAGACTGGAATTTCGTGGAAGTGGCTGTGGTACTGCGTGGACAGAACTCCGGCGGTGGCGATGGCGGCTCGTGGCGGCGGCGGCGGCGGCGACCGGAACTGATACGGTGGAGTCACACCACCAAGAGGCAGCCTTCACAGCTGCAAGGGGGAGAGGGAGAGAGGAAGGGGGCGGCCTAGGCCTTGCTCCAACATTAAGTTTGATTCAAATGGCATTAATTCCACTAAAATGAAAAAATACAATTCTTTATAGGTTACATGCCAAATCCAATATCCACCCTTAGATCTATGTATGGGGGAATGGATGGCTTGGATTGGATGTGACCAACCACAAAAAGAAATATTTAAAAGAAACCAATTCATAATTTTATCCCATGTGGTCAAAGAAGGAGAGGAAAGAAAAGAAAAAAACTAACCAACCTAGCCTAATAATGCCAAAAGAGGGGGTGCCCCCTTCTTGGGCCCTTCTTGGGCCAAGTTGCTTCAAGGCTTGTTAAGGCCTTCCACAAGCCCATCTTATCCCAATCTAGGTGGCCCATGTGGAGTGGAGGCTTATATGGGCCTTAAGTGGCTTAAGAACCCAATATGAAGCCTAATGAGGCCTTATAACCCAATATGGCACTTAACCCTTAATGGACCCTAAAGGACTCACCCATTTGGCTTATTAAGAGCCTTACATTGAACCCAATATGACAAACCCAAATAAAACACTCATTACAACCCAATTACAAGGCAAACCATTGCTAAAACAATACAAGGAAATGCTAAAAATGACCAAGAATCAAGGTGGGGCTTCCAGGCTATCCCCGAGCCAAAGAGAAGCTGGTGTAGATCGAGTGGTGCTCCGTGTACGGTACTGATGGCTCGCTGGCTCGTGCCTCTCGCGTGCTCTGGTGTCCGCACCAGTTGAGGTTCACCCCGAGCTACTTTAGAGGACCACTTCCCCGGAGGACCCATACTCGACGGAGTCGAGTTCTTCGCACCCCGAGGGTATGATGGGGACATCACCGGCGATCTCATTTGTTCGAGGATCCTGATGCTCGCCAGCAGTGCTACATCTTGTTCGCCACTTTATTCCGAGTCATATGATATTTTTTTCATTTTATTATTATGTAATTTTCCTTTTATTTGAGTCAAGTACGTAGGTTAAGGTGTCATCTACCTAGGTTAATTGGCATTAGAGTGGTTAATGAGTCAGTTGGGCCCAATTAAGTGGGCTAGGCCCATGGGCACCCCCTTCTCCCTTAGTTTATTGTCACTAGTCTAAAACTCAGGGTCTTATGTTAAATTGTGAGATTCCTATAAATAGGACCCCAATCCCACCATTTGAAGCTAATGAATGAATGATATTGAGTTGAGTTTCCATAAAATTTGTGAGTTTCCCCTCTCTCTCTCTCTAGCTCTCTCTCTATTTCTCTCTCTCTCTCTCTAAAGGGGGCGAACCCCATTCTCTCTCCTCCCCACCCCCAATTTCAAAATTCACTCTCTCTCTCCTCCCTATTCACCTCTCATTAAGACCCCTTCCCCTTCCCCATACCTCCCATTTAATTCCCCTCCAACCCCTAGGCGGAATCCCCTTCTCCTAGGCACCTCTCCCTCCTCCCAAGCAACCTTTCCCCTTCCCCATACAACCTTTCATTTTCCCAAGGGAGAATCCCTTCTCCCAAGCACCCCTTCCCCTCCCCAAGGCAACCCTTCCCATTCCCTAGGCCCCCATTAACCCCTCCATTAACCCACCATTCAAACCAAAGGAGAGATCTCTCCTCCCTCTCTCCTTCCCAACCCAAATTCGCAGCTCCCCCTTCCTCCACTTGCTTGACCACCTCCTAGCCCCCTTTCTGCCCCTCCCACACCTTGTATCCGCCGCTAACAGACCCCCACATAGTCAGGTGCCACCCCCACACCCATCCACCCCATTTCCCACCCCATCTACCCCATTTTCTATATACTAGTAAGCAGCTGCAGTTCTACAGAACCGCCTCCCCTGTTGCAGCACCAGCCACGCCCTCGTCCCGGCATTTCTGGAGGTGTACCATACATTGACGGAAAGCTCTTCCAGTCGGCTTCGCAGGCAAGGTGGTCCTGCCTCAATCCGAGGTCGGAGTTGCCCGGGAGAGCCGTTCTTCACCGACTGCGCAGAACCGGTCCGGTCTGCAACCAGAAGTGACTTTCAGAAGCTCCTGCGACCACATCCCACCTCCCCTGGGTGCTCCCGTTGATCGGGGTGAAGCTCTACCAGTCGCCTATCTAACGCATCCAGCGGAACGCCGATCGGAGTTCGGAGCAGGTCGTTCTGATTTTTCTACTCCAAGGTTGCAGATCAAGGCAGTCAGGCTCCGCCCAGACCCCCTCTCACTCAACAGGCTCCCTCTCTCTGCCCCGACATCGTCTGGTGCTCCCCCTGGCGGCTGCTTGAAGAAGACTCGTCCACGGTCGTACTCGTTTTCCCGCTGCGTTTTGACATCCGGAGCGGGCGTGGTGACTACTTCCACTTGCTGCTGCACCCTGGGACCAGTCCGAACCAGAGTGCCAGGATCCGTTCCAGAGCTCACCCCAGCCGGTGATGACATCAAGACCACCCAAAAAATTTCACAGGCAATCTGTCAGCGACGTTTCAGCGCCAGTTTCGTCGAATTCGGAGTTCGGTGGAGTGCGTGGCGTTGTCTACATCGACTTCCTGTTCGGTTATTCCAGAACGGGTAGATCGTTCGGCGCTAGCTTAGTTAACCTCCCCTCCCCGCCTGGCCGGCTTAGCGCCCCTCCCTGTGTGGAGGTAGTGTTTGGTGTAAGCCCATTCCCCCACCCCGATATCCACCCTCCTGCGTGGGGCGTAGTTTTGTACTAGCAGGTCTTCGGCTGAAGCGTCATCGGCGCGGCGTGCGGGTAGCCCACGCTTCCCCGCTCGCCCTCGTCTCCGACCGGGATCGGTGTCTTCACACCGATCAGGTGAGCTTTGAGCCCCCATCCTCTGCTGGTTTCACTATTGCTTAGCTTAGTATTATCTCTAGTTGCGCCGTCAGTAGTGAGAGAGTGCTCGTCCCAACATTCCGTCTAATCGAGTGCCACCGCGGGTGAGTTGTGAGAGTGTCATTACATCCCACGCCCTTGGCGTGCCGGCCGCCCTTGAAGTTGGGCATCCCTATCCCATTGGGGTCCATCCCCAACCAGTCATATCCTTGGAATCTCAAGGTCCAACTTTGGACCCTCACCATCATCGCCGGTCCGCCTACGGGCCCGGGTGCGCGCATCGCGGGTGAACCCGCTTGTGAGATATCGCCGTTCGGCCCGGTTGCTTGCAAATTCAGGTCCAAGGTGTCGTGTCACATCATGAGGTGTTCAGCATGATAGCATACAAGAGCTAGATCCCATGTCAGATTTTAACAACAAACAAGAGCAGGAGGGCATATGAAAAGGATTTTCTTTGATTTTTAAATTTTCTGATTTTTGTATTTTGGTTTGAAATGCATGAAACCCAAAGCAAGCATATAATTACATGAAAATCGACTAGGACAAAAGATGAGTTCAAAGACCATGTCGATTATTCCTATGTGGGGGTCACAAAGTTTGGTTCCCATGATACAAAATGAAGGCAAATACCCCATAGCAAGAGTACGGAATTGAAGTCCAAAATTTTAGAATTTTGTTGATTTTCTGATTTTTACATTTTTTGTTTAAATGCATGAAGCTATGTATATGCAGATGATGACTCATGAAGTGCACACAATATAATCAAACAGTTACATATAAACATACACGTAATCTCCCCCGTACTTATATAAAAAGGGAATGGGTATAAGGAAGATGTAAGAGAGTCATGCTAACTGGAATGCACATGTGTAGCACATGGGAGATTGTACAATCATATAGGAGATTCATACAATTGCTGAAGCAGTCAATCAATTTTCTGAATACATAATGAATCAAATTTTCGGATGTGTAAGTGAGTAACATGAAAAATGATAGTTACAATATGGATATTCAGATTTTCAGATTAACACAAGGAGAGATTTTACAGACTGCACTTCAATTTTGAGAACAGCGTATTGGAGGCTACGCTCTACCACAATGAGTTTTCACCAATATTTTTCAACTCAACCAATATCACATGATAGTCAGAATTTTTCAAGAGTGATCAGGTTCAAATAATTCATTTTTACAAGAGTAGACGCATGGAGCTCATGCCAGAATCCCCAGTTACTCAGAATATTGAACTATTTCACCTCATTTTGAACAGAGATACTAGTCAACATTTTTCAGATATGAACCACATCACGTCTCAGGTGACATGTGCCTAGTTTACTCAGTGAGACCGAGCATTGCTCTATCTTTTATTTTCATTTCAGATTTTTCAACAAGGATGGGTAGGCCACTTTTTCCTTAACTATCTCTTCAATATATATGCAGTAAGTTTAACATCTCGAGAGTGTTGAAAAGAAATTCATATATCCTTATCTTTAACACTCATTTTCACATTTTGTGCATAAAGTGTGCGAATTTGATTCAGCATGTATACCGAAAATATCATGAATACATAACAGTGTAACTTCCCCTAAATAGATGCACTTATGAAATATAGACTCCCCCAGAGTGTACGACATGAAATACTCCAATAATGACTCAAATGTAGCATTATTTATCAAGAAGACGTAAGGCCATAGAAATGCCAAGAGATGGGGGTGAATAGTATATAATATCACACAAGCACACATTGGGAGTTTATGCAAATGCACTTTGACATGCATGCGAGCAATGTGATGTCAATTTGATACCAATTGAATGGACAATTTGATACCAATTGAATGGATGCAAATTGAATGAACTAAGTGCGACTAATGCATGAGTTCAATGTAATACAACATATGAGCATATGAGAATGCGATGCAATGTGCAAAGTGATTCGGACTTGATTTTCATTTGCATGATCTAAAAGCACCTTATGCATTGAATTAGGATGCATGCAACCTATAACTATGTCAGAGTGGAATGCAAGTTATTTTGGCAATATGAGAGCTTTAATTCCAATCCAATGTGACAACTTCCACATGAGACTATTCACATTCAATTAATGGATCAAACAAGTATTTTTTTTAACATGATCATTATGAATGAGGCGGCATACATGATCAAAATTAAACAATGCAACCCAATTTTTAGAATTGTTCAAAATCAAATTTTCAAGAGTATTTCACAAGTTTTGAAATTAGAAATCATCCAAGAGCCAAATGTTTGAATCATTTGATTAGAAACATATTTTCAATTTAACTAGCTCAACTTAAGGATTCATTCACAGATCGACCATTCACAAGCCAATCACAATCGTCAAGATTTGATACGAGATGAAGATTTTAGTCCGAAGACCCAGCTCACGCATAGGGAATGCTTCCAAGTGGACATGATCCACTCTTCCACAGACGCCATTTGATATACCAGATATGTAATTCAATTCAAGTGTGATCATGCAATTCAAATTGAGAATATATAGTATGCAACCACTTCATCCACATATTTCAAGATTTTTAATTTGATTCAGTCAATTAGGCACATTCATCACAACATGCTAGTAAATGACAATTCAAGTTTTTAGAATCTATACCTGTCACTTGAGAATGTCACCAAGTGACAAAGATGGCCATTGCATGAATTGACAAGGTTGAATTACCTTAGTTTAGGAGACAAGATTGGCAGCCTTCAATCACTAAAATCACCAACCTCACAAAGGTTGATATTTCAGCTTTTGCTTTCTTACCTTTGCTTTGAGAATCCGTTTTCTTCCAAGCCTTCCACCTGCAATCCAAAAGAAGAATAAAATTCAATTTACTCGTTGAGTGTATTTTAAAATCTTCTTGTACAATCCCTACACAATATTCACAAAAGGTATTATTAGTAGCTCAGAAATGATATCATCCACGTATGCTTGAACCACTAAAATGTCTTTTACCTGATTTACCTTGTGAGAGGTGTTTGATCAACCTTATCTATTGAACCTATTCTCAATCAAAAGATGCGGGCTTTTCATACCGTGCCTTGGGTACTTACTTTAGCACGTACAAGGACTTTCACCAACTTATACTTGAGTCGATCCTGGAGGTTGTTCTACATAAAGTATCCCATCTTCTTGTAGTAACTTGAGAGGGTTCTCATCATTTTCATCATTGCAAGGTATTCCTTTCATTTACTAAAGCTTGGCCATGACTAGTCCATCATCATTTAGATTTGGGAGTATAATCTGCATCCAAAGGCAAGATGACTTGAGTTGTCAATTTCGATTCAAATTTATTGACAATGGTATGATAAATTATTTTAACAACCAACATCCCCTAGACAGCTCTAGATGCAATGTATGACTCATGTGTGAACCTAAATATTAAGTTCATATGACGAATGTGGTTGCTCCCCCTTAGTGTGTGCATGAATGTAAGATGTTCATTAACGTCTTAATACCATGTGCAGCCTGTAACTAATTGACTCATAGTACCAGGCGGAGAACTTAGATCTGAAGATCACCTCACGCGTAGTGATAGTTTTCAGACAGGCTTAACCTGCCCTTCCACATGTCACCATTTGATATACTATGTAATCATGGATGACGAAGGTAGAAGGATTGCAATACATTATGGCATGAATACACAATGTTCAATATTTTCAAGACATCACGTGAAGGTATATGCATACTCAGTGTATGTGGTGAAATCATGCTTTGATGAATCTTCAAGCTCTTCTTTACACAAAGATGCTATATGACAATTGATATGCGCATAAATATGCAAACAACTATGAATGAAATACATGTATAGACATATGCAAGATTACATGACTATATGACACAAAGTAAGTTAAAATATGACACAATCACTACAGAAAGTAGGAGGGATATCACCTAATCTTCAAATTCAGTTTTTGATTTTTCTTCGAACCTGACTTATGCCACTTGACTCGTGTGCCTTACCTTCTTGACGAAGACAGATTTCATATTTTACATTCACATGGCACACCTGTAAAATAGATTCTCATTTGGCATTCTTAGGTACCCAAATCATCTTGGGTCCTTGTGAGTTAGCAGCAACATGGGCATGTGGTTTCCAATTTTTGACAACATTCAAATCATCATTTTTCTTTAGAAAATAATCATGCTTAACATTCTCAGATTTGCCAAAGTGATGGTAGAAGGCACGTGGCATCATATTCTTTCTTCTCATGGGTTCTACTAATTTGTGTGTGTAAGCATGATGTGTTGAGTAGGAGTTCTTTCTCTTCAACAATTACCAGCAATGTGAAGTTGTATGACCCCTTTTACCACAGTGATTGTAATGCATGGAAGGTTTTGTGGTGAAAGCTCTCTTTGTATTTTTCAAAATAGCTTGGTTTCTACATGCTCTCAAGTCATCATTCTTCATAGTGAAACAATCATACATCAGGTGTCCAAGTTTTTCACAGTAAAGAAAAGACATGTTTCTTTTGTTGGATGCATCGGATTTCGCATGAAAATTTTTAGCATGCACATTTTGAACATTCACACTGTTTTTCAGATTGGCTTGAGTTCTTGGCACAATGGGTTGCTGGGAGTTAGATTTAGAGGTGCTGGGTGTACATGTGCTATGAACAAATGAAGTGTATAACATGCTTTCAAATTTTTTCTTGTTCACAGGATTAAACCTCAATCCTTCTTTTTGAAAGTTCACTTTCATCCCCAACAATTTGTCCAAATTTCCTTGACCATCCACAAATCTAGACAATGAAGCATTCAGGTCTGAGATTTCTTTTTCAAGTGATGAAATGTGCAATTCATAGGAAACAATCTTATTTTCACACGAATTAACTTGTTCATGTAAAGTAGCATTGATGGTTTTATGACTTTCAATTTCTTACAACAAAGCATGCACTTTTTCAGATTCATCAATATTCACATATTTTCCTTTTTCAAAAATAAGCAATCTTTCAGAAATGGTCCTATTCAATTCCTTCAGTTTCTCATTTTCTTTTTCAAGTTTCTTATCATGAACAAATTCAGTCTGACAATTGTCTATTGAACTTATTCTCTCTCTCAGCTCTTTATTTTCATTTCTCAAGGAAGAGATTTGATCTTTATGGAATTCAAGATCGAAAATAGAAGACTCAATCAATTCCTCTAGATGCAAGCATTTTTTACAAGAGGAATTACACTTATTTTGTTCAGCATCCTTTTTCAATTTTTTGTTTTCTGATTTTAACTTCTTGTATCTTTCAGCAAGCTCATCATATGCATTCAACAGATCTTCATAGCTAAATTCATCTTCATTATCAGAATCGGATTTACCTTTGAGCTTGATCCACTTGGCTGATCACTTCCTTGATCACTCGTGCCCGCTACAAGACATTGGTCTCCCTACTCTTCTCGGATTTTGGTTAATCCATCCAAGATGTCCTTCGCAGATCTGCAATGGGAGACAAAGGGAAAATAATTAGAATCAACTGCAGCAGTTAGCAACTTTAACACCAAACAATTTTGATCATGTTTAAGCTTTTGATTTTCAGTCTAGACATTTTTGTCCTTAGGCAACTTATAAGGTCCATATGAAACAAGTTTCCATAGCTTAGGGTCATATGAGTTGACAAGACTGCACATTCTACCTAACCACAAATCGAAATTGCAACCATCAAACACCAGTGGAGAGTTCAAGGTGTACATCATGGTAGTCATTGATCTAGATCTCTCTAAATCATTAGATCTTTGAAATTAGAGCCTTGGCTCTGATACCAATTGAAGTCATGCGATCAATGACACCCAAGAGGGGGGTGAATTGGGTGACAACAAATTTTTCGAAAACTTTTGCCTTTTTACAAAATATGTGATAAACAATAATTAGCAATTGAAAACTAATTAACCAATTCTCACAAACTTTCCGTTCCCACACGACCATACAATGAAAACAATCAAACCACAGAAATAACACATAATGCACAGCGGTTTTTAAGGTGGTTCGGATGCAACGTAATCCTACGTCCACCCCTCACCAAACCTGATGAGGCTTCACTCGGGGATAAATCCCCAAACGGAGATGACGCTCCAAACACACACGCAGGACGACGCCTACCCACACACACGGGGACACGCCCCAAAATACACACACACACGGAGATGAAGTCTCCAACATGATCCAACAAGCGGATCAACAATAAAAATACCCGCTGCCACAAGTGCAGCACTCCACAAACACAAACACAAGATCTGGATAAATCCACACACATACGTAGATCTAAGAAGACCTACGCACACATGAATAGAACACCACGACCACACACGACCACGGATCTAACTTGATCCACACACACATATATATCTTCAAATTACAAAGAACAAGATTTGAAATTCAAAACACCAAGACGAATAGAGCAGAGTTTAGAAATCTCCTGATTTGGTTTCCCCTTGAATGTATGATGTAGAACTTGGAACAATGCTTCTTGCTTCACTTAAATGGCTTGGTTGATCTCTCTTGAATGCTTGCTTGCTTCTTCACTTCCTTGAAGGTTGCTAGCTTCAGATCTAACCTTGAGTCACCTTGAATCACCTTGGGTTGATGGAGAGATTTAAGGATGTAGATTTGATCTCCCTTGAGGGCTTGCTTGCTTCTACACTTGCTTAGAGGTTGATGGCTTCAGATCTAACCTTGAATCCCTTGGAATGGATGGAGAACTCCAGCTCGAAGCACTATTCACGGAGGTACTATAGTACTCGTGAATCACCTCCTCTAGCCTCCCTTGATCTCTCTTGTTCCAATTGAAGCATTAGGGTTTCCAACCCTTCTTGTGGAGGTTTTATAACCTTTGAATGGTCCTTGGACATCCTCCAGACCATATCCACGTTTTATGGATGATTGGGTGTCATTAAGATTAAAGAAATACAAGGAGAATGGATCTTCTCGAAGTGGAGAATAAAGTCAACTTTTGTTGGCTCGGGGCTGGCAGTCGACCTGTGGAAGCTGGCGGTCGACCGCTACTGGGAAACCCTGTAGAAATTTGATCCCTGGAATTTTCGGTCAACCTGGGGCGGTCGACCGCCAGTTCTGCAATATGAGACTTTTCACGTTTGGCGATTCTGGTTGACCGGAATGACCGAGTCCTTCAAAGTTGAAGTGTTACCCAAGGAAACATATCCATATAACAATGACTTTAAGTAGATGTTTATTTCATACATTTGGGGGTTTGGATTTCACTTGTTTTATGCATTAGAAACATCAAGACCATTTGAGCATGTTACCATGATTGGAATGAGAAACTAATGCATTTGAAGAGTGAACTTGTAAGTTATCAATCCAAGTTATCATTGTGAACCTCAAATATCATGAATGAAGTTTAGAAATGAGAGGTATATGGAATACCCATGGTGAGATTGATGACTATGACAATGTAAGAATCTTACCAATGGTTCTTGATAATAAATGACATATACCACCTGTGTTGACCTGTAGAAAAGTAAGGTACTTATCCATACGTACGGTTTACCAGGCGACTGCCATGAGTTTGATCCTGCAAGCAAGATAGTCAGGGTTAATACCATGCTCGTTCACATTGAAGAGGTTATGAAACCTCTTGCCTCTTGTAAAACCAACATATGCAAACCAAGCATCAAGGCCATGTAACCGTTGCCATTTTCATCTCAAACATACATAGATAACAAGAGCATGAGCAATCAACCATAAATTTATTTATCATCACTTAATCACACATTAAGTTTAGTTATCATCAAAACCATAACTTAACTATCACAACAATCATCAAAACCATAACTCAACAACATTTGCCTTTTGGAGGTTGCCTTTCGGTCTTTGCAACGCACCAACCACTTTTCAAAGGTACATGATGGCCTTTTTCTCTGATATGGTAGGAGAATTCTTGGAAATCTTCATGGATGATTTTTCTGTGTTAGGGGAGTCATTTAAAAACTACTTGGAAAACTTGAAGAAATTGCTTGTGAGATGTATTGAAACAAATCTTGTTCTTACTTGGGAGAAGCGCCACTTCATGGTTCAAGAGGGCATAGTTTTGGGCCATATTGTGTCCGAACGGAGTATAGAGGTCGATAAGGCCAAGATTGACCTCATTTCTAATCTCCCTCCTCCGACCACTATGAGGTAAATTCGTTCATTCCACGGCCATGCCAGATTTTACCACCGGTTCGTAAGTAACTTTTCTAAGATTGCCCGTCCGTTAACCCTTCTCTTGGCCAATGACACTCCATTCCATTTAGATGTTGCCTGCCTTGAGGCTTTCAATATCTTTAAAGAGGCCTTGACCAAAGCACCCATTCTCCAACCTCCCAATTGGTCTCTGCCCTTTGAAATCATGTGTGATGCCTCCGACTATGCTATAAGGGAAGTTCTAGGCCAAACGATTAAGAAGTGTCCGGTGGTGATTTATTATGCGAGTCGCACCCTGGCCGATGCTCAACTTAACTACACTACCACGGAAAAGGAGTTGTTACCTGTCGTTTTTGCCCTCGAAAAATTTCGGTCATATCTTTTAGAGGCAAATGTCATTGTGTATTCTGATCACTCAACACTCAAATATTTGTTCTCCAAGAAGGATGCCAAACCTAGACTCATTAGGTGGATCCTCTTACTCCAAGAATTTGATATTAAGATCGGAAACAAAAAAGGTTCTGAGAATAAAGTTACCGATCATTTTTCTCGGATTCTAACAACTTATATTGCTCCTTTGCAATATTCATTTCCTGATGAACACCTCTTCTCCATCACCCATAATCAACTCCCATAGTTCGCAGACATTATCAACTACTTAGTTGTGGGGCAAATTCCTAAGGGGTGGTCTAAACATGAAAAGGAACACTTTTTTACCAAAATTAAACACTATTTTTGGGAGGACCCTGAATTATTCCATGTGGGTCCAGATCATATAATTAGGAGGTGTGTCCATGTGGAGGAGCAATAAAGCATCCTAAACTTTTGTCACACTCTAGCTTGTGGGGGACACTTCGCGGGAAAGACAACTGCTGCCAAAGTGTTGCAAAGCGGGTTCTTCTGGCCCACTCTCTTCAAAGATGCCAATAAATTTAGCCAGACTTGTCTTAGGTGTCAAGCTGTGGGAAACATGAGCAAACGAGACATGATACCACTCAACCCCATTCTAGTGGTTAAAATCTTTGATGTTTGGAGAATTGATTTTATGGGGCCCTTTCCGCCATCAATCGGACATGAGTATATTTTGGTGGCAGTCGACTATGTATCTAAGTGGATTGAACCATCGTCACTCGAACCAATGGTCACAAAGTTGTCATGAAGTTTGTCATAAAGAATATATTTTCAAGGTTTAGGTGTCCGAGGGCGATCATTAGTGATGGGGATTCTCATTTCACTCATGCCCAATTCCAAGATCTTCTCAAAAAATATGAGATCACTCATAAGATTGCCACCCCTACCACCCCCAAACAAGTGGCCAAGTGGAGATATCCAATAGGGAGGTCAAAAACATCCTACAAAAATCCGTTAGGCCCGATAGGAAGGATTGGTCCGAAAGATTGGATGACGCTCTGTGGGCCTATAGGATGGCATACAAGACTCCCATTGACATGTCTCCATATAGGTTAATCTTTGGAAAAGCTTGTCACCTACCCGTTGAGCTTGAGCATAGGGCCTATTGGGCTATTAAGTAGTTCAATTTTGACTTGGCCCAAGCCGGGTCTCATAGGGCCTTACAATTAAGTGAGTTGGAGGAATTGCGAAATGAAGCCTATGAAAATGCTAAGATTTACAAAGTCAAGACCAAAGCTTTCCATGATAAACACATTGTGAGAAAATCCTTTCAAACCAATCAAAAAGTCTGGCTCTTTAATTCAAGGCTGTGCTTATTCCCACGAAAATTGAAATCTAGATGGGATGGACCATTTGTTGTGCTCAAAGTCTTTAAGCATGGTGCTGTCAAAATCCTAGATCCTAAAAATGATCAAACTTTTACTGTCAATGGTCAACGTCTCAAACCCGACTTGGAGAACACACAACTTTCACCAAAGAATTAATGCCACTGGGTGACCCATGATCAATGAAAGAAGGTCGTCTGGCTGAAGACGTTAAACTTAGCGCTTATGGGAGGTAACCCAACCATTTCTCCTTTAATAATCTAGTAAGTTATTTTCATTTTTGTATGTAGGAGCATGATGAAGTCATTCACAAGGCCGCCCATTCAACAGCCACATCTGCGCACCCCAGGTTATACCTTTCCTTCCTAAGCATTCATGTGTGCATTATCCTGTTCATATATTGATTATGTCATCAGAGACGATGCCATTTAAGTTGGGGGTAAGGGTAATCATTGTAAAAATCTCATGCAACCTGCTGCCTTGTAAAAATCTCACGCAAATTGCTACCTCATTTTCCTAAAAAAAAAGAAAATAAAAGCCCTAATTGAGTTTTCATGAGTCATGCTTTCATAAAAGAGACTCTGGAATAGAAAAGACTGTGGAGAGGAATGATGGAATGATTTTTTGTGTCTAGTCATGGGAACTAATTTAGAATCTCTGAAGGTCTCTTAGCAATTAAAAAAATCACTTGCACACTAATGAAACAAGAAGGACAAACCTTCTGTCATTTGGTATGGTGTCTGATACTCTGCCATGCCTAGTGAAGAGTTAGATCTAAAAAAAAATTACCATGGAAACTACCCCTGATCTTAGTAACCGGGCCTACTTCTCCTAAGGCAAGAGTTAAGATTCGTGTCAAACGGTGAAGGGTTGTGCAACACCATGTGTTAAAAAAACCATGAAAAATACCCCTGATCTTAGTAATCGGACCTACTTCTCCTAAGACAAGAGTTGAGGTTCACGTCAAACGGTAAAGGGTTGTGCAGCACCATATGTTAAAGAAAAAAAAGTGAAGGCTATTGTGATTAAAGCTCTAATCTGGGAGGTAGAGTTGAAAGACACCTTGCTAAAATAGTAATATGGAGGAAGCAATTGTCCAAACTGTGAATTTAGATTTCAAGAGCACAAATGTTATGAGACTTTAGGAGTATTCTAGGAAAGATGTGAGCATCATGCGCTAATCCTATGGCTAGTATGCTCTAATGACTCCAATGCCTAATCCATAGTTAATTCTATGAAGGAGGATCTTGACTTGAGGTATGAAACTTTTAAACTCCTTGTGGCCCCTAATTTTTAATTTGTTTTGCATTGCTAAAGGACTAGCAATGAGTAAGTTGGGGGTGTGATAAATGTTCATTTGTTTATATTTATTCATATTGCACACGTCTTTTTATAGGCTTTAATGAATTTTATCATGCAATTTTATGTGTTAATCTCGATCTCACATAAAACGGAAAAATTTTTCATAACTAATGAGACTTGAGACTTTTTAAATAAGAGAATTGCATAAGAATCTTCTCCAATTCTGGTTTTTACAAATTTCATTTTGAAGGCCAAATGATAAGACATATGGTCATTGCTTAAACTTATTATGTGTTGAAGAGGCTTGAAATAAATGATTAAATTCTTATGATGTGAGAGGCCTTGCTATAATTTTTTTTATATGATCCCTCAACTTTGTGAACAGGAGAAGGTGGGCTCATGTGCGTGGGTGGATAGCAGCTATAGCATGGGCTACGGCTAGCCTACAAGATCGCATGGGATCCGACAAAGTAGGCGATTGCATAGGCACCGACAATGTCAGGAGAGCACTAGAGCTACAGCATCCGCAGGAACGCATGGGGACCAGGCGAGCATAACACGGCACTATCTGTAGCTCCTGCGCCGTAGCACTGCTCACCCCCCTCTCCCTCTCGTCATCTTCTTAATTCTCTGTCCCCTTGGCCAGCGTGACTTTCTTCCCTGCAGTCACACATTCCGCACACTCCCTGCCCCTTCCTCTCCATTTTTTCTCTCCCTTTTCTACTCCCCTGGGACCCTGGTGATTTGGAAGGGGGTCTACACTCTCCTTCTCCTCCCTACTTCTTCCCCCTTTTCCTTCTCATCTGATCTCATGGCTCTCTCCCTCTTTCCCTCGACTTACTCTTCTCACCTCTCCCTCTACCTCTTTCTCATACCACCGTCCTACACCGGCCTCCATCACCTACACCACTCACATCTGCCTTCCCTCTTCTCACTCCCTCACTCCCATTCTCTTCTTTACTCATCTCTCCCCCTCACCCTTTCTATTTCCTACACACACCGTAGCACTGCCCCTCTCATACACACACTATAGCTCCCCTCCTGCACCTCCTCTCACCCATCCCTTCACACACACACAGTCGCACCGCAACTCACCCCACCGTCGGCCTCCGTCACGTCGACCCCCCTCCGTCGCGGCAGCACTCCCTCACCGTCCTCCCTCTCTCCCTCTCTAGCTCATACACTTCACATAACTGCCGGCACCACACTCATGCACACACGTCACACTTCTCTTCACGCAGGCCACACGTCCCTCTCATCCCTCTCCCCCGATCTCTCTAACTCTCAATACACACCACCTGTAGTCCTCCTTCTCACCCTCTCTTTCTCTTTCCCTTCACTTCTCACCCACACACATATACTCCTCACACCACCGCGGCGTCCCCTCCTTCACAACACACAACCACACCTCCCACACACGTCCCATTCACTGCTCCCTCTCCTCTCCCTATTACTCAACTGGCCGCGGCATCCCGTCACCTGTAGGCCTCCACTCACCCTCCGCCTTCACCTGTGAACATCGTCCGCCACCGGCCTCCCGTCACCTACACCACTCCACTGCTAGTGTATTCTCCTTGGCACCATCGCACTGACAGTGGCCTTCCCTACCATCTCTCTCTCTCTTCTCATCTCTCTTCTTCTCTCCTTCTCTCCCCCTCCCTCTGCTTTCTTTTGAGCCCGCACACAGCACTCGCCCCGCCGGCGGCAACCGCTACTCCTCCCCTTTGCACTCTCTCCCACTCTCTGTTAGCCCTCAGTCTCTCTCCCTGCTCTCTCACCCGCACTTGCACCACGCCGACGTAGCTCTCATCTCCCTGCCACACACACCCAGGCACTCTTCTGCACTCCCCATATCGTAGCTCCCTCCTTCGCACGTCCCTCCTCTGCACCCTCACACTCCCCACACAGCACTCACACACTCCCACTCACTTGCACTGTCGCCAAGCCCTCTCTCACCCTCTCTCCCATTCGTTCCCCGCTGTCTCTCACACCGCCACCACCTCCTACACACACACAGCACCGCCGTTGGGTCGACCCTCCTCTCCAGCGGATTCGACCCCTCCCTCTCACACTCCCTCCACTTCTCACCCCCGTTCGCTCTCTCTCTATCTTTCTTAACCATCTTCTGCACCTTCGAACACACACACACACCTCTCTTCTGCACACACACTGCACACATGTCGACCCATCTCCCCCTTACCTCACGTAAACACACACTCATTTCACATATTTCAGTTTCATTTTTCTTCTTTAATTAACCCTCTTTCCTCCTCCTCTCTCTCTCTCTCCAACTCTCTATATTCTCTCTCTTCTTCTATCTCTCTAACGTCTCATGGCGGCATCTTTGCTAAGCTCGGGTGACTCTTCAAAGGCTCGGCAACGAGGATGATAATTTCTTCATCTCCCTGGCTACATCCCCTCCTTAGTTCTTTAATTTTCATTTTTAGTTAGATTTTATTCTGAGTATTGTACTTTGTTTATTTGAACCTCTATGCATTGTAAACATTTTATTTTGATCATTAAGCAAAAGTGGATGTGATTGCCTCTCTAAATTTGTGGTTCATTCTCTTTCTTTCTCTCTCCCAATTTCTCCCCTTTATCCCTCTACGTTTCTTTAAATGGATTTTCCACTTGCATAATTTTAATTGTTTCATATAAAAAAATAGGATTTTCAACTTCAAAATAGTAGCCTCCTCGTGGGATTGACCCGTATTCTACACTATATTCAAAAATCTTAATTTTAGTGTGAGTACGAATTTTTGAAATTGAGTGCGCGAGTTTTTAACGATGAGCTTCGCGTTCGATGACCTACTCCACCATCCACGAAGCCCTACGCTTCCACCTACCAATCCTCCACTAGTCAAGCTTCTGCCATCCATGGCCAACCCTCCGCATACCCACATGTGTCTTTGTCTCCACCTCCATCCAAGGGAACGCCGAACCCCGAGCAAGTGGATGCCGTCCACTACGTACCCCCTCATCCCACTCACGCGCCTCCATCTAGTCCCTCCATTAGTTGCCATGCACCCTTGCCTACACAACCTCCACTTCCCTCTCCGCAACCCTCTCCATCATCCCATATCCCTCGGCATCCCTCTTCCCCGAAGCGGCCTCATTATCCTCCGTTGTCGGAGTCTTTCACCAATATTTTCAGGACCACTCATGCATTACAGCTTCCTCCGGTTGTGCCTTGCCGACCCGCGGTTGGGAATTTACTTCATTTTTGTGATTCCCATCGTCAGCAGGGGCATTTGGTCGAGGATTGCCCAGAGTTCTGGGATTATGTTTATGACCTAGAAGACAAGAAGAGGATCGATTGGTCCACCATTCACAAAGTTGTTTTATATCTCCACATTAAGCAGCAGCAAGAGCCACCTAGGTAACCATCTCCACTGCAAGGCCAGCGGCACCCATGTGATTCTTTGATTAGTGCTGAACCCGCTCCGTTGCCTACTCCATCACCTGTTCCCTCACCTAGGCCTTCGCCTACCCCATTACCATCTCCATCTCCACCTACCCCATCATCTTCGTCATCTCCTACTCCAGCTCCATAGACTCTACCTACCCAAGCTTCTGCTCAGGCTAGTGCTTCCCCTTCCTCCTCCACTTCCTCTACTCCTATTGCTCCTACTACTTCCACTTCTTCCGCCCCTGTTGTTCCCACCACTACTTCTGCTTCCAACACCGCCCGACGCATCGTATCGATACGTCGGCGATGGGCACCGCGACCTTCCTCTTTACCCTCTCCATCATCATCCCCCTCCTCTTCATCCTCTCCATCACCGTCTCCGCTATCCCCATTTCCCTCATCACCTCCTCTGTCACCATCTCCATTACCTAACCCATCACCACCGCCTTCACCACCTCCTCTCCCAAAATCCCATATTCTATCTTCACCGTCTCCACCATCTTCACCTCTTCCTCCATCTCCCTCCCTGCCCGAGCTTAAGCAGGCTATACCTTCGCCTTCACCTCCTCCCTCATCCACACCCGAGCCTATCATTACCACCTTGCCTTTGCCGCCTTCACTCGAGCCTATCGTTGCCTCTACTCCTCCACCACCACTTAAAAATGCCATATCCATTGAAGCCTCCTCGCCCTCCAAGCCTTCTAAATCTTCTCCCTCCACTTCTTCTCCATCCACTTCCACCCCACGGAGCAGGTGTATGCTGCCTTTGGTGCCCCTTGGGTTTGGTTCCCGGGGAGATAATGAGCCGAGTCAGGACAATTTGGTCCCGATTGTGAATTTCAAGCTTCAAGATTTTATCTGCCGCATGCCGATCCGCTTCCTGGTCCCCGGCTATTTTGGGGATGATCTACATGTAATCCCGAAGACGGTTGCCAAGAAGAGTTCCCTCGCACTGAGGCCAGTTTCTTCTCAATCGAGACCGGTTGCAATCTCATTGCTCATCGAGAGATCTACCATTGATGCTATTATCACTCCCCGCTCTATTACTGTTCAGTTCACTGGTCAAGGAGGGTTCTCTACCTGCATTGTGTTAACTCATACGGCTACTAGAAGTTTGATGCATTCTATGCTCAAGGGGCAGTTTGCCGTATTTTCAGGATTTTCCAAGGACATTCTGCAATTTTTATGCAATTTCTCTCGGTTCGTCAGCAGGCCGGTGTTGGCATTAAAAAAAAAGAAATGATGGCGTTGATAAAGGATGCGTCGACGCGGTAAGGCCCTTCGTCGTTTCACCCTAGCCCAGCGTGCTAAAAAAAAAGAGAAGAAGAAACAAAAAAAGGGAAAGATGGCCCAAACATACAAAGGCCCAACTGGAATAGGAAAAAAAATGGGCCAATTTCGATTGGGCCCAGCCCAATACAAAAGAGAAGGGTGTAATGGTCATGTGCGCAAATAGAGATACAAGAAGGGGCCAAAGGAAAAGGGAGAGGGATTTTTAAAAAAAAAGTGAAAATAGGAGGAAAATCTCACACAACAGTGCCCCGTGTCTGTGTCTCTCCCCTCATTTTTTTATAATGTTCACTCCCTTCTCCCCCCTGCGCGAAGGGCATTTAATGCCCATTGACACCGTCAAGCACGCGTGCCTCCTCTACATGACAACAACATGCGAAGCATAGTCGGCTGGTGGTCGACCCATTTTGAGTAGGGAGCGGGCCTTCCCTTGCTCCGCCGTGCCCTCTCCTGCGAAGCAGTAGCGACGGCCACGACATCAACCGCAGCGGCCACGGTAGTAGAGCAGCGGCATCGAAGCAACGACAACGCAGCAATAGTAGGAGTGGCAGCAGCAGCAAAAAAAAAGAAAGAAGAATGTTGAGGTTTTCCCTCCGAACAGGGCTTCAGCCCCCTATAAGAAGCCACCCCGGTGGCGAATTGAGCTTCTTCTTCGGAACCTCTTTGAAGCCTAGGTCCTCTGAAGCTGCTACAGAAAGGAGAGAAGAAGGAGAAGATAGCTCGAAGCCCAGAAGAGCAGAGCGAGAGAGAGAGAGAGTGGGAGAGTTTAAGAGCCATCCATAGAAGGGTGGGTCTTTGCATCTCTTTTATCTCTTCCTTGCTTTGTATCATGCGAGGTTCGGCCTCCACCGATGTAATCTCGTCCAGTTGAGAGGAAATGAAAAGCAGGGTCTTTGACCCTGATTCCTTTTTCTTTCTCTTCATGAGCTCATGTATTCCTCGTTGATGATATATATACATGTGATGAGTTTGCTTTGCTCCGTTGTCTCCCCCCCGGTAGACAATTGGATTTTCTCTCCGAATCCCAATGTACTATCCATGTAATGATATATATATATACTTTGGCTCGGTGGCCACCAGCCCGGGGTTTATCCAAGTTCATGGATATGACTCTGGGTTGCCAACCACTGGAGATTGGTTTGATCCCCTCTTTTAACTTCACCTTCGTTTCATAACAATCGTGTTTCCTTCTTAAAACCCCGCTTTGGGAATTGGACCAATTCCATGGCCATGATGCCAAAGGGGTGACAAACATGGGATACAATCCCAAATCGACCATTTTCTTTGTGAAATTTGGCTTCTGGAGCCTTGGTCATTCTTGGATCTCCGGGGACTCGCTTCCTTATAGCGTAGTCCCCGAATGATCTCCTCTAGAAAAGGGATGAACATTAACAGCCACACAATGTGGCGATAATCTAAGACCATGAATCGGGGTCGGGATTGTGGTGGTCCTCGGGTCATTGGAGCCCCTCGTAGGCTAGCCCTCGGGGTGTCCGTGCCCGATTCGGATTACAAGATGTTGCCGCTTTTGTGCACATCCTTAGGTGTTGCCGCTTCCATGCGCAACTTTCTTATTTTGGGGCAGTCTTGGAGATTCTCCGTGGACCCGTACCTAATTAGCCCCCCCAAAAGCTTCGGGTCCAAGGGAGGTGCTGCCGAATTTTCGTCAGGAAACTTGAAAACTAATGGCATAAAAGAAATGATCACCGAACTTAAAAGAGCTCCGCATGGCAGACGTGCAGCAGACTTGAACTAATGATTGTGAACATATAACAAGATGCCAAGATAACCTTAATCCCAAAATAAAATTCGCTAAAGCTTGGTTCAACAAGAATAAGAAGGATCCAAAAAAAATTGCACCTACATGACATATTTTGTAAAAAAGATCGTTATGTCAGATTGCATAAATACGTTTAAGGGTTTTATCGAGTTTTGCATGATAATTCGCCATACATAGCAGATCCACATGATAACCCCGTGGGGGTTTTCTTGGAAGTCATGAAACTTTGCACATGCATATTAGATCATTTCAGATTTGCTTTGGCTTGCATGAATAGGTGCATATCTGCCCGTTCACTACCCTTTCATAAATGGGTATCACAATGGCATCCTGGTGCACGCTTTGATTCCTATATGCATTGCTTCATGCGTGCAACCAAAGCCTCATGCATGTTTTAATTGTTGAATTCCCACTTGCCATGATTCCTCTAGTATATTAAATGGTGAACAATAGAAACTCGGATTGCATCCGGGTGAAAATTCTCACTATGCGTGAGTAAAATACTATGCCTCGTACCGAGGAGTGCCCTGCATGGATGCGTGATCAAAACCTCACATGATCATCAAAATATGCATTAGTGCACTTCATACCATCTCTAAAAGGAAGAAGGAACAAAAATGTGCTCACTAGCTTGGAGCAAGTCGACTTGGGCTAGCCCCAAGTCGACTTGTCCAATCTGCTAATCCCTCACAGCAGCATGCTCCCCTCCCTTGCTCTTCTTTCCTCTATATGCATTCATGTACATATGCATTGTGTGTGTCCTTGCCCATATGTTGGCAAGAAACAAGAAGATAAAATAAATTGAACAAGTGAAAGGAAAGGAAAAGAATAAACTGAATGGAAAAGAGGAATGAAGATATCAAATGTTCAGCGCCTACCTCTGCCTTCCGTGTAGGGATAATCCATTACATATACAATTTCAAAAAAAAATGTACATCTGCATGTGCAAGCCCAGAAAATTCATACACATGAATGCATCCAGAAATCTCATATGCATGAAAAAATTCAGAGGGCTCATATGTATCAGTGAAGCCATGGAGCTTGCATCCATTGTGAGTTCAGAAATTCATGAGTAAGTTCAGAAGTTTATGTGCATTTTATTGGACCCTCTAAGTGAGGGTTAAACTCTCTGCATTCATTTTTGAACCCTGCATATGCATGCATACACGCTTTGCCAACATGCCAAGAAGGGAGTTGAGAGATGGAATATATCAAAAAAAGGGGCGTAAAGAAAAATAGAAAGAAAAGGAAAAGTGATGAAGAGGAAATAAAAGATGGGTATTTGGTAATCCCTAGAACTGCATGTTAAATCCATTACATGAATAAAAATGAAAGGGGTGAAAGCGAACCAAAGTAGGGAGATGAAGAGGAGTTGCCCCCCTAGAAACGTTGGGTCCGGTCGACCGAAGCCCTCCGTCGGTTGACCGATCTTTGTTTGAAGTTGACTCCCTATGTAGGGGAGTCGACGCAGCCTAGCTTTCGATCGACTGAACTCAAGCTTCGGTTGATTGATAAGCCATGGACTCGACGCCCCATGCTCAGGGAGTCGACCCCTTCAGCAGGCTCCATCCTTGGGAGAATTGGTCGACCAAACTGAGCTTTCGGTCGACCGAACTCCCCATTTCAGCAAAAAAAATGAAAATGAAACACAAACTACAATAACAAAAGCTAAAAAAGATAATAATAATAATAACAATAATAAAAAAGGAGATAAATCATGTAATGCCAAAAAAAATAAAATAGAATAAACATAATAACAATAACGATAGTGAACATGAAATTATAACACCCTCATCAAGAGATTAATGGCGTGTGATCTGAAAGTCCTCACCTCCTTGAGCCTGGCGTGAAGGAGATACTAAAGATGCTTCACAAGCCGTGCTTGGCCCTCGGGTAACACCTAATCACGGCCATGGACAGACCTTGCTCTCGACTGATATCTCACTAAGCTTGACTCATTCCTCAATGACTCAAATATCAAATTTGTCGTATCTCAGCGTACATTTGTCCCGGTATTACATGTATACTTGGGACATTTTCAACCCGGACGTCCGTTCGAATATGAAATGGTCAATATGTGGCCAATATGATTTTGAATACCATCTTGCACCCTAATGTAGGGGATTTTTAAAGCTCTTCGATATATTTTTAGCTCATTTCGTGAAATTCGATTTTTAGGCCATGAGGCCCCTTATCTTGACAACTAATCATAAGTTTTCACCTCTCCGAGGGGATGTAATTAACGTTGTGGCCTTTATGGCACGGCGGGTTCCAGTCCCGACCCGATACCCACTATCGTCTGATTAGTCAAACGGCGTGCACCACTGGCTCCGGACCACTCCAGTCTCGAAGCCTGAACATATTGTCACCTTGGTGACTAGCACACCCTCGCACTTAATAAATCCATAAAAGATAAAATGATACTTACGATGACAAGATAAAAAACTACGTCCACGCCTGCCACGTCAATGCCGCGCATTACTCTCCCTCAGTTTCACCTTTCCTCTCTATCAAGGGAGTAATGCTTCATCCCTGATTGCTGAGTGGAGTTGCCGAATCTCATGCTTCTTGTCCCAAGTGACAAAACTCCATGGTTTTATGGTGTTCATCATTCTAAGGAGTTATCCATTCAAGAATGTCCACATGTGGTTAGCATCAGGTGTCTAGGGGCAACCACCCCGATGAAGCTACATGTTTATAACCGGGCTAGGCCGTCGGCCAGGTGGGCCCGTTATTTAAGAAGACATTGCAAACCAAGAAGCCCGAAGGTCCGAGCCCGCACCAGGCGGATCCATTTTCATGAGACTTCGGCCAAGAATAGGCGGCGGGGCAAGTTTAAGGGCCGCCCATTGTGCACTCGAGGGTCCACCACTTCTCTTTCCCCTTCTTTCCATTCATCCTTTCTCTTGCTCAGCTCCCACCCTTGGGTGGTGTACTTGCCCTCTTCTAATCCTATTTCTATGATTTTCTCCTCTCTTCCTGGGTCCATGGACCCCCGTTCCTCTCCTTCTCATCCGGAGCCTCCGGATTTTCCCTCATTTCATAATTCTAGGCCTCAGCATATGCCTTCCTTTCATCCCCCATTTTGGGACATCTTCCGATCCTTCCCCTTCTCATCTGGGTCCTCTGGAAAATTCTAATCCGCCTTCTGGTTCTCCCGCTTTTCATCCGAAACCTCTGGATCTCTCCTATCATGCTGATTTCACATTGTCTTGATCCTTTGGAATTTCCAGGCCCTGCTTCTGATTCTTCTCTGACTCCATCAGATGATCACTCCCCTTCTTCCTTATCTTTGCAGCAATCTTCTCATTATTTTTCTATTCTTTCTTTATCACCCTTTCGGGGTTCTCACCCTTTTTCTTGCTATTTTCGGGGCTTTAGTCCGCCTTGATCCCAGTTAATCTTCGATTCTTCTATATGTCGTTCCTTGTGATCAGCGTCTCTGTGCCCTAGCGAGGGAGTTCTAGCCCTCACGTCTCTTCCTTTTATTCTTCTTCTTCGTCTAGTTTGGTGCCCGACGCTCTTTCGCGTCGGGAATCTCTACACCTTTGCTATCCTCTCCCTTTTATCCTATCAAGCAAGGAATACGAAGCTCGCTGATCAAGATTGCTTTAGGATGTTGCTACTTCCACTCCATGGGTTGCAAGGTATCCTTATTTTGTGCAAGAATATGCTCTTATTTTATTACTTTTATTTCTCATGTGCATGGTTATAATGCTAGTTCCTTAACTCGTTCAAGTGGCTTTAGGAAGTTTGGTTAGTTAGGTGTCAAAAAGAGTTCGCTTCTGCAGCACCCTAGGCTAGTGATAGCTCTGCGCTGGGAGTCTAGTTTCTTTCCCCGATTGTTGAGGGTGTCCTTTGAGCATGGGTTTTCACACACTTCGCGGTGACCTATAGACCATTCCTCTTGTTGCAACATCGTTGCTGCTTTGGCCATTCTCTGGGTATGCATAAAGGTCTTTTCTTTTCTCTGCTCAGCCAAGTGTAGGGGCAAGAGATAGACAGTAAGATGACCAACCTAGGCGCTCCCTAATATGAGAGAGGTCTCAAATAGGAGCAGTCTTCATGACCCTTAAAATGAGCTTTCATGCAAAATCTGGCCAGTAAGGGCTACAAATTAGGAAAGTTAATATCAAAATTGTGAAATTAAAGGCATGACAACAGTGGCAGTACAGTTCGCCGCTGGACGTCATGAGCCCGGTCGTATGCGTACCTAGTTAAGGGGTCTCAAAATCAAAGACATAAAGTCCCAACGTAACAGATTGTATTTTTGAGGGGTAGTGTAATGTCCCGGATCTTTCGGATCCTTTGTTATGGGTCCCGGATCTGGTTTGTCAGGGCGTTCAACACTGTTGTGTCTGAAATTTCATTTCAGACATCTTTCGTGTTCGGATCGGCGCGATCCGGAGTCGTTTCGGAGGCCCAGAGTGTGTCCGCGGCTTTTCCGTGCGCGTTTTTCGATTTCCGCGTACGGGTTTCGGCGAGTCCTTCGGAACCCTGTAGTGGGTGAACCGGGTCGTTCACCAGCCCGCGAGTGGTACCGTTGCGATCAGCGTGTTGAGACGGTCGAGGAGGTGTATTTTTCTATTTTTTGGTATTTTTGGCATTTTTTGGATTTTCTATTTAAAGCATTTTCTTTTTCTTTTTCTTCCCTTTTTCTTCTTCCTTCTTTCCCCTCCCGTGAGCGCGCAACGGTCACCCCCCTTTTTCCCCTCCTTGCCCGTTGGAACCTCGCGGCGGCCCCTTCTCCTCCGGCGACGGGTGGTGGACGTTGGCGGCAGCACAGTGACGACGGCGGCGGCGAGAGGATCGCGGCGGTGCCCCCATTGGCGCGTGGTTGTGGAGTTCGTGGTTGAGCTAGATTTGAAGATCGGCGGCGATTCGGTGGATTTCGAGCTTCCTTGAGGTAGGGGGACGAATCCTTACCCTCTTTCTAGCATTCCCCGTGATTTCTAGGCCGTGGAGAGGCCGAGATGGGCTAGATTCATGCCGGGAGGGTTATTTCCATGTTTGGGGTTTGAGCGCCGGATCCGTCGATTCGTGGGGTATTTGATCGATTTGGGGGCTCTAGATGCATGCTAGGTCGTTGTGGGGTGATTCCCCATTGTTTTCCCTTCACCAAAGGGGGTGAATGGGCGTGGTTTTGTGATTTCCGGCCGTAGTTCGCGAACCGGGCTCGGCCCGATGTCGCGCTATAGTCTAGTGGCGCGTTCTTGATGAACGCGCTGTCTCGTCCGAGCGTGTCCGTCGGAGAAGACGAATAGTAAGGCGGTGGGGGAACGCGCCTGGTTCGGGTAGCGCGATCTCCAGATCGCGCTATCCAAGACTAGCGCGTTCAGATTGAACGCGCTAGCCTTGGGCAGCGCGACATGGAAGATCGCGCTAGCCAAAGCTAGCGCGTTATTCGGTGTCGCGCTAGGGATATCTAGCGCAACCTATTCCCTTCCCCGAACCACGTTTTGCGGGTAGCGTGACCTCCGGTTGGATGAGTTTTGGACCCGGTTGTGGCGTGGCCCTAGGGATGCCGTGGCCACCCAGTGAGAGCCACAGGGGCGCCCGGGGTTCCTCGGAGAATCAGTTACCTAGGTAGGAGTGCCGCGTGACTTGAGGGACGGTCGGACCTCATGCGTGTCCCCGGCTTCCGTACCTACCGTAGGATCATCGAGAGTCTGTGCTAGTGCTTGGTCGGTGGTTTTCATGGATTAGTCCTTACTTCCAGTGACCTGTCCACTAGTCGTAGCTTTCTGCGCACGCGTGTGCGGACCCACCTGGGAGTGGTGGAGAGCGAGACCCAGTGTGTCGCGGTTTTTAGGCTGGTTACCGTAGGGCCCCTTGCCTTTGCCACCAAAGTCCGGTGGGGGGGAAAACCAGCTAGAGTACCCGACCTAGAGCAGATGGTCTGTGTGTGCACACGTAGTTGGGGGCTTAGGGCACGCACTGACGAGTGTGACCCCAGCTAGTCCTTGTTGTGGTACTTGTTGCGTGTCTGAGTCTCACGCCCGGGGCGTTGTAGCTAGACACTTGTGACGCGGTGTAAGACGTCAGGGGACGCATCCGGTCGTTCTTCTTGTGGATGGTGCTCCTGTTCACTGGCAGGCGTGGACTCGTGTTTTGTTGGACCGAGGTTCCGTACTACGGTACCGTTAGAGTAGATGACTTTTCCGTTTATTTACTTTAGCTTGTCGGTTCTACCGTACTCTCGGTTGGTAGGGTTGTCTTCTTCTTCCTCGTTTTCCGTGCGAGGTGGGGATTCGCGGGATCCCTACTGGGCCAATGAGATGAGGCTCACCCCTGCTCTTCAGGTGAGGCGGGGTCGGCGGGAGGCGCGGCTGAGTTTCAGCGTGGGTCTTCTAGCCAGGGTTAGTTGCCAGTCTGCCAGAGCCGAGGGATGCCCCGCGTAGTTGTACTCCGGGGGATGCCCCGTGTTGTTGTACGCCGGGGGATGCCCCGTGTAGTTGTACTTTCTTTCCTGTTGACTGTACTTTCTTTTGGACATGAGACACTGTGGACCTTGTAGCAGTTTGATTTATTTATATTATTATGTGCATTTCCTTTTTGATTATTGTGCTATCTCTGTGGACGTTGCAGCTTCTCTTATACCCCACACCACTCCTTTTTACCCTTCCGAGTCTTCGGGCTCGTGGGTTGGCAGGCCGAGATTCGAGACGCGCCGGTTCCTTTCCGGTACTCGGATCCTCGGGTCGTCACAGCTGGTATCAGAGCGAGGTTGTGGAGGTATATCGGAACTTGGAACGAATTACAGTGGTCCAAAAGGTCCATGAATGTCCTGTACAGTCGGCGACTGGCTTAGGGTCATGTGTTTTATTGATTTCCGGTGCTTTTTGATGCCAGGTGTGTTATGGCGCCGCGGAGGAGGACTCGTGCCCAGCAGGGAGAGTCTAGTGGTGGTCCAGAGGAGCAGAGCAGGGCTTCAATTTCTGAGGGTGTATCTAGAGATGCGAGAGCTCCAGGGATGGACGATTTCTTCCGAGGCATGTTTGAGTATGTGTTTCAGCAGCGGCAGGGAGGTCAGCAGCAGGGTGGCGAGGCTGGTGAGGATCAGGCTCGAGGTGGTCGCGGTCGTGTGCTGAAGGAGTTTTTGCTGTATCAGCCTCCTTCTTTTGGTGGGCAGTCGGATCCTGAGGTGGCCAGAGAGTGGCTGGATGATGTGCAGCGGATTTTCAGTGCGATGGAGTATCCCGGGGAGGAGCAGGTGGCGCTGGCCACTCATCGTCTTCAGGGATCGGCCCGTACTTGGTGGACGTCGGAGTGGGGTTCAATGTTCCGATCTCGTCCTCTTCGGCAGATTGCGTGGCAGGAGTTCGTCACGGCTTTCGAGCGAGCCTTCTGTCCGTCCTTTGTCAGGTCGCAGAGGTTGCGAGAGTTCATGGAGCTGACTCAGGGTGACATGACGGTGATGGAGTACCGTGCCAGGTTTATCGAGTTGGGCCGTTATGCTCCTCATATCATGGCGGACGAGGAGGTGAAGACCGATCAGTTTGTTAGTGGTCTGAGGCTAGAGTTGAGGCATCATCTTCTTGCGTCGGGTTTGACCAGTTTGGATGCGGCATGTAAGGCAGCAGCGGCGCTGGAGAGAGATTTGCAGAAGGTTCGAGGGCCGAGCAGTGCTAGTCAGGTGCAGGCAGATTTCAGCCAGCCGACAGGGATGCAGCAGCAGAGTACCGCCCAGCTCTCAGCAGGTGGATCAGTGGCGACACAGACTGCGGCTCCGGTGCCAGGTTCATCCTTCAAGTCGAAGCTTAAGAAGTTGCTTAAGGAAGCTGGTTTTAGCAAGAGGCGTCAGGATCGTAAGGAGTCGGGGCAGGAGTCGTTGGGCAGTGTTCAGCAGCCGATGGCTTTTCAGCGTCAGGGTTCGATGACTGGTTCGCGGGATGGCTGTCCCAGGTGCGGTGGTTCTCATCCAGGCAGATCGTGTTCGGCGCCCGTGATTTGCTTTAGGTGCGACCAGCAAGGGCACATGGCACGTGACTGTCTGCAGAGACCGCGCCAGCCGCACGAGTTTCAGCAGCAGCAGCAGTTTCGGCCCCAGCAGTCGTCAGCACAGCCACAGCAGTACCAGCAGCAGGGACAGTTCCCTCAGTTGGCACGATCAGCTACTATGGGTGGGCAGAGATCCCGAGGCAGAGTGACTCATCTGACCAGGGCGGAAGCTGAGGCATCGCATTTGGTGGAAGGTACTCTCTCGATTTTGGGTTGTGCGGCTCGTGTTTTGTTCGATTCAGGTGCTTCTCATTCGTTCATCTCGGAGGTTTTCGCTCAGAGCGTGGAGGACCCGGTGACCGAGGTGTCCTGTGACTTGGCGGTAGAGTTGCCTACCGGTGACTTCATGATCACCCCGTACTGCTTTGAGAAGGTACCTGTGTGGGTGGAAGGGCGGAACTTGCCGGTTAGACTCTACGCGTTACCGCTTCAGGACTTCGATGTGATTTTGGGCATGGATTGGCTCGAGGCCCATCATGCCTTGGTGGATTGTGGCTCGAAGAAGGTCTACTTCTGACAGCCCCGTGGACCCACCTTCTATTTTCAAGGTATTCGGTCTTCCTCTTCCCGCTTGCTTATTTCGGCTTTCCGTGCGCATCGTTTGCTTGATGCAGGTTGTCAGGGTTTTCTCGCATCCGTGGCTTTGGTCGAGCGGCAGGGCCCTGAGGTAGAGGACATTCCTGTCGTGTGCGAGTTTCCTGATGTTTTCCCTGAGGAGCTACCAGGGATGCCACCGCAGCGAGAGATTGATTTCGTGATTGAGGTGGTGCCGGGTACGGCGCCTATGTCGAAGGCCCCTTATCGGATGGCGCCTGCTGAGTTGCGAGAGCTGAAGGCGCAGTTGCAGGAGTTGCTGGCCAAGGGGTATATTCGTCCTAGTTATTCCTCGTGGGGTGCGTCGGTATTGTTTGTGAAGAAGAAGGATGGTAGTTTGAGGCTGTGCATCGACTACCGTCAGTTAAACCAGGTGACTGTCAAGAACAGGTATCCGTTGCCGCGGATTGATGACTTGTTCGATCAGCTTCAGTCGGCCCAGGTGTTTTCGAGGATCGATTTGAGATCAGGTTATTACCAGCTGCGGATCCGAGAGTCAGACGTGGAGAAGACGGCGTTCCGATCGAGGTATGGGCATTATGAGTTCTTGGTGATGCCGTTCGGGCTCACCAATGCCCCCGCAGCATTCATGGACTTGATGCATAGGGTGTTTCGTCCGTACTTGGACCAGTTTGTGGTCGTGTTTGTGGACGATATCCTTGTGTATTCGCGGTCTGCTGAGGAGCATGTACAGCATTTGAGAGCGGTATTGCAGACCCTGCGCGATCACCAGTTGTATGCCAAGTACAGCAAGTGCGAGTTCTGGCTCCGAGAGGTGCACTTTCTGGGGCATGTTATTTCTGGTGATGGTGTTTCCGTGGACCCGGCCAAGGTCGAGGCGGTGGTGCAGTGGCCGAGGCCGAGTTCTGTCACGGAGATTCGGAGTTTCTTGGGGCTTGCAGGTTATTATCGGCGGTTTATTCAGGATTTCTCTCGTATTGCGGCCCCGATGACCAGGCTTACGCGGAAAGAGGTGCAGTTCGTCTGGACGGAGGAGTGTGAGCGGAGCTTCGTGGAGCTGAAGAGATTGCTTACCACTGCTCCGGTTTTGGTGTTGCCATCTGGCTCGGGTGGTTTCGTGGTGTGTACAGATGCTTCCGGGGTAGGCCTCGGTGCTGTGTTGATGCAGCATGGGAGAGTTGTGGCGTATGCGTCGCGGCAGTTGAAGCCACATGAGGCGAACTACCCTACTCATGATCTTGAGTTGGCAGCGGTGATCTTCGCTCTGAAGATTTGGAGGCATTATTTGTACGGCGAGCGGTTTGAGCTCTTCACTGATCACCAGAGTTTGAGGTATGTGTTCACGCAGAAGGACCTTAACCTCAGATAGAGGAGATGGATGGAGTACATGAAGGATTATGACGTCACTCTGTCTTATCAGCCTGGCAGGATGAACGTCGTGGCTGATGCTCTGAGCAGGAGGGTAACGGTTAGTCAGATGTTGTTGAGGAAGTGGAAGCTTTGGGAGCAGGTCCCGGCCATGACTTTTAGGCTCAAGGTCCCTCAGGACCAGGGTTCGGCTGTCCTTGCGAGTCTGACTATCACGCCCACGGTGCGTCGACAGGTGACTGAGGCCCAGCGAGCGGACCCCGAGCTACCTCGTGTTCTGTCGATCGCCGAGGTGGAGTTTGGTGAGGATGGAGCTGTGAGATTCAGAGGTAGGTTGTACGTTCCGGCCGAGGGGCAGGTACGGCGTACGGTTTTGCGTGAGGCTCATGGGAGTCGGTATGCCGTGCACCTCGGATCGGCTAAGATGTACCAGAAACTGAAGAGGCAGTTTTGGTGGCCTGGCATGAAGAGAGATGTGGCGGAATTTGTGGCCAGGTGTTTGACCTGTCAGCAGGTGAAGGCTGAGCACCAGCGACCAGGAGGCACACTTCAGCCCTTGGATGTTCCTGCTTGGAAGTGGGACCATGTGACCACTGATTTTGTGGTTGGATTACCGAGGACGTCCAGTGGGGAGGATAGTATCTGGTTGCTAGTGGATAGACTGACGAAGACGGCGCGATTGCTGCCGGTCAAAGTCAGTTGGAGCGTGCAGCGTTTGGCTCGGTTGTATGTGGAGCGGATCGTCCCGTTGCATGGAGTTCCTATCTCTATCGTGTCCGATCGTGACCCCCGTTTCACTTCTGGATTCTGGAGGAGCTTCCAGAAGGCTCTAGGCACTGAGTTGGCATTCAGCTCGGCCTATCATCCTCAGTCGGACGGTCAGTCTGAGCGGACCATTCAGACTTTGGAGGACATGCTGCGAGCGTGTTGCTTGGAGTGGCAGGGGAGTTGGACCCACCATCTGCCATTAGTGGAGTTTGCCTACAACAACAGCTATCATTCGAGCATTGGTATGGCTCCTTATGAGGCGTTGTATGGGCGACCTTGTCGGACTCCGCTTGATTGGTTCGAGGTGGGCGGGCGTGCTTTGACCGGCCAGAGTTGGTGCAGCAGTGTGTTGAGGTGGTGCATCTCGTTCGGCAGAAGATGTTGGCAGCTCAGAGCCGGCAGAAGAGTTATGCCGATCGGAGGAGGCGACCCCTCAGCTTTGCTGTGGGAGATCGAGTTTTCTTGAGAGTGTCTCCCATGAAGGGCGTGATGCGCTTCGGTAGGCGTGGGAAGCTGAGTCCCCGCTACATTGGTCCCTTTCCCATCGTTGAGCGCGTTGGGGAAGTTGCTTATCGGTTGCAGTTACCTTCGGAGCTTTCCACGGTGCATGATGTGTTCCATGTATCGATGCTTCGGAAGTATATGCCCGATGACTCTCATGTTCTCGAGGATGCCGTTTGGCCTGATGTGACCCCAGATCTGTCCCTTCCGGAGTTTCCTGTTCGCATTGAGGATCGGCGAGAGCAGCGCCTGCGGAACAAGGTTATTCCTCTGGTTAAGGTGGTCTGGCAGCGTCATTCTGGCGGCGAGGCATCTTGGGAGCGCGAGGATGAGATGCGGGAGTCGTATCCTTATTTGTTTGTGTGAGTCTTTCCCCCGTTCTTATGCCTTGTCCTTGAATTTCGAGGATGAAATTCGTTTAAGGGGGGAGGGCTGTAATGTCCCGGATCTTTCGGATCCTTTGTTATGGGTCCTGGATCTGGTTTGTCAGGGCGTTCGACACTATTGTGTTCGAAATTTCATTTCGGACATCTTTCGTGTTCGGATCGGCGCGATCCGGAGTCGTTTCGGAGGCCCGGAGTGTGTCCGCGGCTTTTCCGTACGCGTTTTCCGATTTCCGCGTACGGGTTTCGGCGAGTCCTTCGGAACCCTGTAGCGGGTGAACCGGGTCGTTCACCAGCCCGCGAGTGGTACCGTTGCGATCAGCGTGTCGAGACGGTCGAGGAGGTGTATTTTTCTATTTTTCGATATTTTTGGCATTTTTCAGATTTTCTATTTAAAGCATTTTCTTTTTCTTTTTCTTCCCTTTTTCTTCTTCCTTCTTTCCCCTCCCGTGAGCGCGCAACGGTCACCCCCCTTTTTCCCCTCCTTGCCCGTTGGAACCTCGCGGCGGCCCCTTCTCCTCCGGCGACGGGTGGTGGACCTTGGCGGCAGCACGGTGACGACGGCGGCGGCGAGAGGATCGCGGCGGTGCCCCCATTGGCGCGTGGTTGTGGAGTTCATGGTTGAGCTAGATTTGAAGATCGGCGGCGATTCGGTGGATTTCGAGCTTCCTTGAGGTAGGGGGACGAATCCTTACCCTCTTTCTAGTATTCCCCGTGATTTCTAGGCCGTGGAGAGGCCGAGAGGGGCTAGATTCATGCCGGGAGGGTTATTTCCATGTTTGGGGTTTGAGCGCCGGATCCGTCGATTCGTGGGGTTTTTGATCGATTTGGGGGCTCTAGATGCATGCTAGGTCGTTGTGGGGTGATTCCCCATTGTTTTCCCTTCACCAAAGGGGGTGAATGGGCGTGGTTTTGTGATTTCCGGCCGTAGTTCGCGAACCGGGCTCGGCCCGATATCGCGCTATAGTCCAGTGGCGCGTTCTTGATGAACGCGCTGTGTCGTCCGAGCGTGTCCGTCGGAGAAGATGAACAGTAAGGCGGTGGGGGAACGCGCCTGGTTCGGGTAGCGCGATCTCCAGATCGCGCTATCCAAGACTAGCGCGTTCAGATTGAACGCGCTAGCCTTGGGCAGCGCGACATGGAAGATCGCGCTAGCCAAAGCTAGCGCGTTCTTCGGTGTCGCGCTAGGGATACCTAGCGTGACCTATTCCCTTCCCCGAACCGCGTTTTACGGGTAGCGTGACCTCCGGTTGGATGAGTTTTGGACCCGATTGTGGCGTGGCCCTAGGGATGCCGTGGGCACCCAGTGAGAGCCACAGGGGCGCCCGGGGTTCCTCGGAGAATCAGTTACCTAGGTAGGAGTGCCGCGTGACTTGAGGGACGGTCGGACCTCATGCGTGTCCCCGGCTTCCGTACCTACCGTAGGATCATCGAGAGTCTGTGCTAGTGCTTGGTCGGTGGTTTCTGTGGATTAGTCCTTACTTCCAGTGACCTGTCCACTAGTCGTAGCTTTCTGCGCACGCGTGTGCGGACCCACCTGGGAGTGGTGGAGAGCGAGACCCAGTGTGTCGCGGTTTTTAGGCTGGTTACCGTAGGGCCCCTTGCCTTTGCCACCAGAGTCCGGTGGGGGGGAAAACCAGCTAGAGGACCCGACCTAGAGCAGATGGTCTGTGTGTGCACACGTAGTTGGGGGCTTAGGGCACGCACTGACGAGTGCGACCCCAGCTAGTCCTTGTTGTGGTACTTGTTGCGTGTCTGAGTCTCACGCCCGGGGCGTTGTAGCTAGACACTTGTGACGCGGTGTAAGACGTCAGGGGACGCATCCGGTCGTTCTTCTTGTGGATGGTGCTCCTGTTCACTGGCAGGCGTGGACTCGTGTTTTGTTGGACCGAGGTTCCGTACTACGGTACCGTTAGAGTAGATGGCTTTTTCATTTATTTACTTTAGCTTGTCGGTTCTACCATACTCTCGGTTGGTAGGGTTGTCTTCTTCTTCCTCGTTTTCCGTGCGAGGTGGGGATTTGCGGGATCGCTACTGGGCCAATGAGATGAGGCTCACCCCTGCTCTTCAGGTGAGGCGGGGTCGGCGGGAGGCGCGGCCGAGTTTCAGCGTGGGTCTTCCAGCCAGGGTTAGTTGCCAGTCTGCCAGAGCCGGGGGATGCCCCGCGTAGTTGTACTCCGGGGGATGCCCCGTGTTGTTGTACGCCGGGGGATGCCCCGTGTAGTTGTACTTTCTTTCCTGTTGACTGTACTTTCTTTTGGACATGAGACACTGTGGACCTTGTAGCAGTTTGATTTATTTATATTATTATGTGCATTTCCTTTTTGATTATTGTGCTATCTCTGTGGACGTTGCAGCTTCTCTTATACCCCACACCACTCCTTTTTACCCTTCCGAGTCTTCGGGCTCGTGGGTTGGCGGGCCGAGATTCGAGACGCGCCGGTTCCTTTCCGGTACTCGGATCCTCGGGTCGTCACAGGTAGTGTCCTAGAAGGAATTCGAGTCCTGATATCTCCCATCCTGCATAAGACTTATGTCCAGTTCTTCCGTTTATCCCTCTTAGGCTAGGTTGAATCCCGGGTATGACCTTAGTAGAAGCACCATTTTTTAGAAGGCGGTTGGTTATGGTGAGCCACCCTTGAATGCATGTCCTACTCAGGGGGAGTCTTAATGAGAGGGGGAGGGTCGACGACCCCCAGCCAGTAGTTTAAGTCCGTCTTTGGATGCTGCAGATAGCCTTGTCAAAAATCTCAAAGAATAAAAAAAATCCAAAAAAATCAGAAAGAAAAAAAACACAAAAATCCCAAAAAATCAGATATTGTCAAAAATCTAAAAAAAATCAAAAATTGTCAAAAAAAATCCAAAAATATGTGTTCTTTGTTCTCTTTTCCATACACTCTTTATTTACTAGTCATTTTTGAGGACAGATATGATTTGTTTGTTGAGTGTGCAGGTTGCAGGTATTGAAGCCTTCCTTGCCCCTTATCATTTGCTTTGTCTCTTGTTCACATCTTCTGATCTATTCCTTTTTTCTTCAATCTTATCCCTCAATCTGTTCTGAAGCTCATGCCCTTCTCAGCTTTTGCTTACCTCGCTTCACTTCATCATATCTCCTTGAGAGGGCTATGCCTTATGATTGTGAACCTGGCGGTTCTGCTTAATCTGATCTTGCGTTTGCGTTGAGGAATGTGTTTGTCATTTCTTTCGGATTGTCCCACACGTGTCTTTTGTCCCACGTGTTGTTGACCCACTATGTTGTCTTGTCCCACTGTGTTGCCGTCGCGCCATGCCATGCTTTGTTTGTCATTCCACCGCGTATGCTGTCCTACCGTATTATGTTGTCTTGTCCCACCGCGTGTGTTGTCCTGCCGTGCTATGTTCTCTTGTCCCACCATGTTTTTCAATCCCACACACGCTTGTGGTTTGTTCTTGTGATGTTGTTATGTCATGTTATGTTTCATTCATCTATGTTATGTTGTGTTTGGTTCGTCTCCCTGCTTGTTCATTTGTGGTGGTTGTCTTATTCAAAATCCAAAAAAATGCCATTTCACAAACACATGTAAGTCAGGTATGGCTCTCTCTCCCTTCTCTTTGTTGCATTACTATATGGTATCTATATGCGTTTATATTATCTCAAGGACTGGCTGGTTCTCCATGTGTTCTGGGATATGATGTTCCCCTTTACCAAAAATGACGATGATCTAAGAACATATAGTTAATCGTTGGATAGGCTGTTTGGTTGAGTCGGATGAGGGACGATGGACTCTATCTCACATGCCGTGGTTGCAAGAAGACTCTTGACCCTGTCTTACTCGGTCTAACAGTATTATCCTTGAGTACTTTCTATTTTTTTCTTTCTTTGTATTCATTTTGATGATTTCTTTATTTTAGCCCAGCATGCATGATGTCATTTTTGAGCATTCACGTCTCGTAATTGTTCAAGGTTCCTCCTCAGCAATGGCTAATTGTTCTTATTCTCTTGGATAACAGATTCTCATTCCACTCCGAATTTGAACGACTTCTATGATCTATTCACTCGGTCTAGTTGGCCAGTATGATTCTTGTCTGGATTTTTAATCTCAATTATTCTTTTCAATTTTTTTAGTATTTGCTCTTCCGATCCCCTCATCGGCTCTAGATTGTGTCCTCTAATGAGGTCGGTCGTGTTTTCCTTTCCTTAGTTAGTTAGTTCTCCAGACATGTGTCATTCGCGTTAGTTTTTCCTTGTGGTTAGTTTGCCATTTTCGAGAGAATTCATGTCGCTTGTTGGTTATGATAGGTGTCTTTTACCTTGATGCCCGCTATTCAATTCTCTCCGCTTCATCTCTGCTTCATCTCCATTTCATGTTGTTGTCACTTTCGCTCCATCTCCATTCCATTCCGCCTCCGCGTCGCTTTCGCTCGCTCCCTTGCAAAGCAGACATCAAGGAGAGGCATCTGTTGACACCCATTTTTAGCCTGCAAGTCGAGTCTTTTATCTTATCTATTTTTTGTGATGTCCCAAATTATCCATTGTTTTGGGGTCTTTCTTGATTGTATTTCGAGCCCATTTCAGTTCATTTCCCAGCCCATGGAGCCTTTGAGGCTATTTTCCCTGATTCCCTTGCGTTCCGACCTATTTTCATAGTCGCGATCATGGCCAAACTGCCTTTCTAGCAATTTCGATCGACCAATGTTAAGTTCAGTTAATCTAAAGCTTCGTTCGATTGACCGATTCTTGAAAATTGGTCAACCAGTTTAGGTCCGGTTTTGGCCCCTTATCACGGTCTCTTAGGGGACCGTGATCATCATATCACAGTCCCCTAGAAGACTACGTTCTCCCATTTTCTTTTTCTTTTTTTTTATTTTTCAGTCGCCCTAGTCATGGTAGGGTTACAGACTGTGATCATGAGATTGCGGTATACTACCAGACCGCGTTCTGCTTCTTCTCATGGGCGTGTCGACCCCATGCCTGTTATGCGTCGACTCAGTCCAGATAGCGGTCTGGAGAAGACCACGACCATGAGGTAGCAGTCATATCAAGACCGCGTTCTGCCTGCTTCTTTCAGTTGCGTCGACTCACGTTCCTGGGTGCGTCGACTTGGCCTCTTGAGCCCTTTCTTGCCTCTCCAGGTAGCGGTTCTCGCATGACCGTGTTATGAAGGTCATGGTCACGCGACTGACCACGTTCTGGTTGCAGAGTCCAGCATGCTTCGGGTTCTGTTCTCTCTGGTCGATAGTGTTTCGGAGTCCTTGTTTGCGCGGATTGCTCAGAGGATAGCGTGCCACATTGATTTCTATCAATCCTTGGGGTATTATCCCACTTATATCTTGCAGATTTATCAAGAAAAATCCATTATTTTTGGGTGTTTATCCACAGATTTCAACCTAGGGTTTTCTGAACTCTATAAATAGTCTCCTTGCTCCATAGAGGAAGCCCATATTCTTAATGGAAGTTCAGACATAATTAGCTGGCATAACCATGTGGAAGACATCAAGACAAACACTATTTGGGAAGATACTAGACAGAAAGGTCAAACTTTTGTTTACCATGAATGTGTCTGGAAGAATCCGACTGCCCAAGTTGCTTCTCATTACACCTGGCAGGCTGCATTGCATAAGCTTCCAACGGTAGAGAGTTTGAAAACCAAGGGGTTTTATCTACCCAGCATATGTTTTTTATGCAAGGAGGGAATAGACTCACTTGATCACATTTTATTTGAATGTACATACACAAGTTGGGTTTGGAAACAAATGTTGATTCGTTTTGACCTGTCCAGGCAACCAAAGATTGGATTGATACATGAGCTGCAGCAGCTCCAATCTGAGTTTCCGAAAAAAGGACAATTGGTTAGTTTGGCTAGAATTTTGCTTCGCACTACTATTTGGAGAATATGGAGGGAGCACTGCAAAAGAATTTTTGAAAGCACTTCTACCTTACAATTTAACCTCTTAATTGACATAATACAAGATGCTAGAGCAGTCATGGAGGCCCAGGGGCACAAAAGACTGACTACAAGAGAGCATAACATCTTCATTAGATTCATTATTAATTCTTAGTTAGCTTGAGGCCACAGCATGTGTGGACCCATTTTTATTCCTTAGTTAGATTTGAGGTCACAACTTTGAGGCCACATCTTGTGTGGTCCTTAGCATGGTAGTTCTATTTTTAGATTCTTAGTTAGCTTCGAGGACACAACTTTGAGGTCACAACCTGTGTGGTCCTTAGCATGTTTGTTCTGTTTTCAGACTTTGATGTACAACCACTCTTCTTCAATACATACATTATCACTTACCAAAAAAAATAGTCTCCTTGCTCCATGGGCTCGTAGGAGGGCATTTTTTCTGATCCGAGGCGAAGCCATGCTTCACCGTCGAGTCCCCTCTTCGACCCCGGGCCATCCAGGGAAGTGTTAGCCTTTGCCCTCTTCCTCCTAGGGCTCCTTTTCCTCGCTCTTTCTCCTATTCTCTACACTCTTTCTGCACTATTTTCACACAGTTTCCTGCTCTATTTTTCTGCACGTTGCTACACATTCATGCATGTTTGCATCATATTTCTACCTTAGTTCACTGCATTTTAAATCTCCTTTGCACTCATAATCGTTACACAACACACACACCTATCTGTGTGTCCCTTCTACAAGGGTTTAAAACCCTCCCCCGGTGCGTTCGCCCTCAATTTTCATGTTGATTTTCTACATTCGGGATTGATGCTACGCATGCATGTCTAATGGGTTTTTTGCTCCTTTTGTTGCTTTGTTTCGCAGGAACGCAAGCTTGAACGTGAGGCCCTCGCTCTCTAGCCGGCTAGAAAGTGAGGAGGTGTAATCCACGAAGTTCCAGCATCCCTTTATCACACGCGATCACATTGTAGCGGTCTCTCTTCGGCCACCTTCTTCTCTCTATTCTTTCCAAGGTACGCAGCAAGCCCTTCTAGGTTTCCATATCATTTTTCTTGCTGTTGTACTTGGTGGCGATCACGGTTCATTTGTTCATCTTCATCGCCCCTTTCCCCTTTGCTTATATTGCATGTTCATGCCTATGTTCATCATGTTCGGGGGTGGATTAAACTATCAACACTGATATCCAATTTCACATCTCTAATTCCAGTTTCCAGCAACAGGCTAGCACACCACATAGGGGCAGGCCTCCAGTCCTAGCTTCTAGTATCCAAATCTTTGCTTCCAGTTCCAACATCCAATTTCTAGGCTCCAGTTTTCGGCCTCCGGTCCCAATATCCAGTATCCAAATTCTAATCTCCATGTCTAGTATCCAGTTTCAGGTCTCCAACTCCTAATTCCCAACCGCAGTACCTATAGATCTATTTAAAATCCACTTAGAATAATAAGAAAGAATTACGAATTAACAAAGCTATGAAAAGAATGGGAAAAGGGAAGGGGGGAGCATACGTGGGATGCTAATAGGAGGGTGATCGCCAGAGGACACGCGGGGCCTCAAATGATATAACAATAAATAAGGAGGGATCGTGATATACCTTAAAGCATGGGGAGATGTGAGTGTCTTCCTTCTCTTCCAATCGGCCGGCCGATGGAGAGAGTCTCCTTGTGCTTGATTACCCTTGCACAATAATAAACAACACCAACAAAAGAATATGGATTAGCAAACCAAGTGTAGTATCAAATCCGAATGAAATATATGATGTGAGAACATGGAGATGAACACACATGTTGGGGTGTTGCCCCTTTAACCCCTATGCAAAGGGTCGGAGATATGATGATATGAATGTAAAAGGCGTGCAAGTGTTGCACTGTGGAGCCTCAACGTAGTTGAGATAGGTGTGAAAGAATGATGCATGCATGCAGAAATACAAAAAAAAAAGAAGCAGGAAAGAGCAGAGGAAGAAAATCATGTGGGGGATATTCTCCTACTTTGGCTCTTGATGGTCGTTCGGGAAATATCCTCCAAAAGGATGAAGCTTGGACCATAGGGAGCTCTTCCCTTGAGCAGGCAGTTGGGCAGCACCTCCCCTCTGTGTGACGTCGGCCCCTTGAGCAAGAGCTGCATGGCTCTATTTATAAAGAGAAATTCAAATTTTTGTTCCCTAAAAATTAGGATAATCATCCACGGAAGGTGATAAGCATGGAAAGAGTCCTCCCCATCTTGGAAAGCCACCGGGAAGATTTCCCCCAGTTGAAACGGACCTCAAAACGACAAAAGAAGGTGATGTGGGTAATTTTGGAAACCTTGAAGAAATGGCATCAGACCCCATGGTCGCCCATTAAATGGGCGCCCATTACCTCGGACGTTCATTGGCGTTAAAATATGAAAAGTTTAAAATCTTTCAAAATTGGAAAAGAATTGGCGTCCAGGGTACTGGACGCTCAATAAAGAATGGGCGACCTCTAAAACAAACGCAGATTCAAAAATAATCCGAATTCGGCGGAAAATATGACCAAATGAATTCGCGTCATGGGTACCGAACGCCCATTTAAGAATGGGTGTCGTCTAGGGGCGACACTATTTAAAAATCACCCAAAATCCTCAATGAAAAATATTTAAAAAAGAATTGGTGTTATACCAGGCGGACACCATTTAAATTTACTTGTAATTAAAAATTAAATAATAATAAAATAATAATAAAATTGGCATCACTCTAGGCAGACACCAATTAAATTTACATGTAACTAAAAATTAAAAAAATAAATAAATAATAAAAAAGAATAAAAAGAATTGGCGTTACTCTAGGCAGACACCAATTTGAAAAAACTGAAATTAAAAAAATATAAAAAAAAGAAAAAAAGAATTGGTGTCACCCTCGGCAGATACCAATTTGAAAAATCTAAAAAAAATCTAAAAAATTCCAAAAAATAGGAAAATGGTAAAAATCTAAAAAAATAAGGAAAATCACTCAAATAAGCTGATTTGAGGGTCAAATTAGGGCATTATAAAGCAATATGAAATATGCTCATGATGATGTCAATTTTGGCGTGTCTACAGCTGTCCCGCCTTGGCGTCTGCTTTGCAAGGGAATGGAGTGAACTGAAAAGTAAGCACCAAGGTGTGATGAGACACGCGATCAACATCACTTGATGAGAATTGAATCAAAAAGATCGAGATGAAGCAATCTCTAAAGGTTCGATGAAAGTAACAATGTTTGGATAAAGAAGGGAGTGTGCACGTGGGCACGAAGAAGATAGAATGATGATCAACTTCCAATGCGGTGGAAGTATCCCGAGTCACAAACCTGTAGGTTTCACCATTGGAGAGCGATTATCAGCCAATGTAGACGTGCTGCAGCCAAGGTGGATCTAGGAAAAAAGAAGAATAAATAAGAGATAGAAATCTAAACAAAGGAGTTTTCGAGAAAATAGCCCAAAACAGCGACAAGACGAACCGAGGACTCAATTCGACAATGAATATCTCATATCTTGAAAAATTACGGTTAATTGACTCTCAAAATCGAGTTATCAAAATGATTTTCCAAAGTTGATTCAAATTCCTACATGAATGCATGCTGGGTTTAAAGGGGAAATTAAAATAAATTAAAATAGAAGATAATCAAGGATAATATTGTTAAGCTGTCAAGACTGAGTCAAGAAATCGATCTCGTGAACCGATACTAAGTCGAAGCCCGTTTATCCGCGCACCAATTCACAAAAGGGAACCATCATCCCCAATTTTGGACGGCTCAACGGCCTATCCGTACAACTAAGATTCCTCTGGAATCATCATTATTTTTGATGAAGGGAAACTCAAATTCCAGATTTACCAAAGCCACAAGGTCCTTGACATAATCTAATAGCGTAGATAACATATAGTAAAATACATATAGGGAGAGATGGTGATAGCAATAAGCATGAGGGAACTAAGAAATGAGGTGCAAACACCATGGGACTTGGATGATGATGCCCGGACGGCGGGACCAAGAGCTTCTTTTCCTGCACTCAAAAATTCATTAGCCAAGATATCGTGATAGATAAAGCAATTGAAGTATAGCAGCCATAACATAAATAGCATGAATTAAACCATCATTAAGCATATGAATCATCAAAGCATGGCTATTACAGCACGTGAAGTATGTACATCAATAAACTTTTAGCATTGTTTCTTTTAAGCAATGAGGAGGTACCAACTTGACTAATCAGTTGAAAGATTTGGAGTTGAAAGATCAAATTTGGCTGAGATTTGCTGTTGAATGATTAGAATGAATGCCCGAGTAAATGCCCATGCCCAGAGTGACAAGGATAATCAAGCTCGACATGAATCAGCAAGAATCACTCTGAAGGATAGAGATATGATAATCGAGAGTGCCTAGAATGGCAAATCATGGAGATCAATGTGAGTCATCAATGATGTGGGTGAGAAGAGGACTCATCCCAAATTCTTGGTCCTTGCAAAAGAAGTGTCCCTGCAAAATAACACCATCAGAAAATACAATGTATTTTTTTTGGAATACCCAAATTTTTATGAGTTTTGAGAGTATTCAATTTTTTTGGATTTTGGAAACATATTTCATTTTTTGTGGATTTTGAGAAAATATTTGTTTTTTTATTATGGTTTAGGCGGTTGAGTCTCTCCAGATGATTTTGATGATAACAAAACCCCGGTATTACAACCTAAGTAATAACTTGCTTAAACCACTCTCAAAGCCATCCTTAATCAAGTAAATGCCTAAATCTACCATGTTTCAAGAAATGCCCAGGATAAGTTCAACTAACTCATTGTGATTGGAATAGGATGTGGTCATAAGATAATCTGTTCATAGATTATGATTTATTGGCTAACTCTCTAAAACTGTAGGTTTTCCAGACTAGCGGTCGACCGCCAGACATGGTCCGGTCGACTGGTTTTCCCAGCGTTGAAAGGATCAATCTCTGTAAAATTTCGGTCGACCGCCCCCCTATGACCGGTCGACCGCCAGCTTCTAAGCCTCCATTGTTGACTTATTTTTCTCCACGAGGCTGAAGCACCTTTCAATGGTTTTTTAATCCCAAAAGTCTCCAGACATCCCTAGAATTGTGGATCTGTGTCTTGGCTTGTCCTTGACCATCCAAGTTATATAAAAACATCTCTTGGGGGAAAGAAACCCTAATTACTCAAGAGAGATCAAAGGCGGCTGCCAAGGGAGAAAAAGTGATGCTACTGTAGCTCCATGAACAGTGCTGCGTCCAAGAGTTCTTCATCCAAGAGCAAGGTTCACAAGATTATCTGCAAGCCATTCAAGTGAAGATTAAGCTGAGGAGCAAGCTTCATCCAACATCCTCTTCATCCACTAAGGGGGAGCCTAAATATGAAGTTCTCATTTTGTGTTTCTCCTTCCATTTCTAATTGAGCTTCAAGTGTGTGTCCTTGTAATATCTAAACACTTGTGTGTGTGGATCTACGTAGATCCGTGTGTGTGTGTGTGTGTGTGTGTGTGTGTGTGTGTGTGTGTGTGTGTGTGTGTGTGTGTGTGTGTGTGTGTGTGTGTGTGTGTGTGTGTGTGTGTGTGTGTGTGTGTGTGGTTCTTCTTCTTCACATTTTTGTGTAATTCGGTGCTTGTGCACCTTCGTGGGAGCTCTGAACTCCTCACGAGTGTGTGTGTGTGATTTGATCTTATAATCCTTTACAAGATAGTGTGTGAATCCTCACAGTATATGAGGGGTGGACGTAGGTTGCCGTTGTTGCATCCGAACCACCTAAAAATCGCCGTCTCTTGTGTGGTTTGTTCCTTATCTTATACCTCCAATTCTGTTCTAGCATGTTCATATATTGCATCAGCTGATTTCTTCGTTTAGATCTAGATTAATCGATCACTCTCTAATAGATCTCTGGTATATCAAAAGTTTAGTTTGGACTGACAAGGTTAGTCTTGTCGGGAAGATAACACCTTGCATGAGAGAATCTTCGGATTCGCAAACTCTGCCTAGTACCAAAGAGCTATTGTAGTGGTAATTTTGATAAGATCTATTTTGCTCTGCATCAGATCTAATTTGTTGATTGCTATTTCTTCATACAAACTTCAAATTAGTTAAAGTTTTCTTAAAATTTGTTATCACCCAATTCACCCCCCTCTTGGGTGTCATTGATCGCGGGACTTCAATTGGTATTAGAGCCAAGGCTCTATTTCCTTCAGATCTAACGATCTAGAGTCAGATCCAGATCAATGGCAAACAAAGGTTTGATGCGTGAGGGCCACTCCATTAATCGTCCTCCCTTCTTTGACGGTTCAAATTACTCTTACTGGAAAAATAGAATGCATGTTTTCCTAAGGGCTCAGGAGTACGAAGTCTGGAGGGTTGTGGACAAGGGTCAGAATAAACTCTCGATGATGAAGAAAAATGGACACCTGAGAAAATTAAGAAATGCATTGTAAATTTTAATGCTATGAATATTATGCAATATGTTATACATCCTAATGAGTTTTCTCGTGTATCCATGTGCAGTTCAACGAAGGAGATGTGGGACAAGTTGTGGCTCATATATGAGGGACCCTCAGAGGTCAAGGAGACCAAGGCCAATCTACTTATTAGAGACTATGAGCTATTCAAAATAAATCTGAAGAAACCATCTCAGAGATGTTCGCGAGGCTAACTAAGATCACAAATGGTCTCAAAAGCCTTGGGAAGGAGTACACAAACTTCGATCTTGTGAGGAAGGTTTTGAGATCACTTCCACCAGCATGGCATACTAAGGCCACTATTATTGAAGACTCAAAAAATTTATCCACACTCTCTCTGGATGAGCTCATAGGGTCACTTATGACCTATGAGATAAACATGAGGAGAACAACCGAGGAAGAAACGAAGAAGAAGAAAGTGGTGGGATTGAAAGCTCACCAATCTGATGATGACTTCCAAGAAGAAGAATCCAGCGAGGGAAGCAATGAAGAAGAAGACTTGGCCATGATAACTCGCCAAGTAAAGAGATTTTTGAGAAAGAAAGGAAATTTTCAAGGCAATTTCAGAAAGGGGCAAAGGAAGCCCGTTCAAACCAAGGGCGAGCTGAGCAAGTCCAATAATGTCATTTGTTATGAATGCAAGAAGCCCGGGCACATGAGAAGAGAGTGTCCAGATCTAAAGAGAAAATTCAAGAAGGACAAGCTCAAGAAACCCCAAGCAATGGTCGTCACATGGAGCGACGAAGAGGACGAACCGTCCGACGAGGAGCTGCAAGAGCTAGTGGAGAGCTTATGCCTCATGGCACATGAAGATGATTCAACCGAGGTAAATTATGACCCTGACTTTATTTCAAATGAACAATGGGAGTCAGAATATGAAAAATTGTATACAAAATATAGAAAAATTAGATCTGAAAACAAAAGTCTCAAAAAGAAGATTGATGATTTAACACATGAGGATATTTATGTGAAGTTTGAGAAACTGGAACAGGAATGGTTCGAGTTAACTGAAGAAAAAGAAAGTTTGTTACAAACAATCTTAGCCAGTGAGAAAAATCAAGAAGAATTGATGTGCAAATTATCTAAAATTGAAAAAGGTTTTGAAAAATTGAAAAATGAAGAAGAGGTTATGAAACTCACAAATTCATAACTTGAAAATAAAAGCGTAAGGTTGATTGAAGAAGTGGTTGAACTTCAGTCCACTCTGTCTAGGTTTGTCAAAGGCAAACAAAACTTAGATAATTTGTTGGGAGTCAAGGTTAACTTTCAAAGGAAGGATTGGGATACATTCCCCAAAACAAAAAATCCCTTGAGCATAAGATCACTACATCCTATGTTCATGAAAAATATAACAACTATGCTTCATGTTCTCACTCCAAGCTAAAACATGTTTAACCTAAACCACGTCAATTCCAAAGAAGATTTTCAAATGTCAATTGCTTTCATTGTGGTAGATTTGGACATGTTATTGCTAATTGTTGGTTCAAACAAAACATTCAAAGAAATCATGCCATTTTGACCAAAAAAAGATATGCACAGAACTAGACTAACTTCTACGGACCCAAATTAGTTTGGGTACCAAAAACAATTGGATGAGAATGTTGTTTCTTGGAGATATGCCTTGAAGCCAGGGGGAGCAAATGGTACCTGGACAATGGCTGTTCAAGGCATATGACAGGGGACAAGAAGGTGTTCTCAACACTGCAAGACAAGGATGGAGGTTCAGTTGCTTTTGGAGGTAAAGACAAAGGTAAAATCATTGGAATCGACAATATAGGTAAGAATTCTGAAACTCTTATCGAGAATGTGCTTTTGGTAAAGGGTTTAAATCACAATCTTTTGAGCATAATCTAGTTATGCGACAAAGGATTCAAGATTATTTTTGATGAAATCCATTGCATTGTCATGAATAAGAATACAAATGAGATCAAATTCATTGGAAAAAGGAATAACAATATCTATACTATTGATATTGATGATGTCTCATGTGATGATGTGTGCTTGATTGCAAACAATCATGAGAATGCATGGCTATGGCACCGAAGATTAGGTCATGCTAGTTTTGGAGTACTCTCCAAATTGTCTAGACATGACTTGGTGAACGGATTGCCTAAATTAAAATTTGAAAGTGACCAAATCTGTGAGGCTTGCACAAAAGGCAAGCAAACACGTGTCTCCTTCAAAAATAAAAAATATTGTCTCTACCTCCTGACCTCTATAATTGCTGCACCTTGATCTATTTGGCCCCACTAGGACATCCAGCCTAGGAGGTATATCTTTTAGATTTGTTATTGTTGATGATTACTCTGGATTTACATGGGTGTTATTTTTAACCAATAAAAGTGATGCCTTGACGGAGTTTCAAGTGTTTTGCAGGAAAATCCAAAATGATAGAGGCTACCTTATCACCACCATCCAAAGTGATCATGGTGGTGAGTTTGAGAATCATGAATTCAGCAGTTTCTGTGAGGAGCAGGGATATACACACAACTTCTCATCACCAAGGATGCCTCAACAAAATGGAGTGGTGGAAAGGAAAAACAAAATCCTGATAGACATGGCACGGACCATGTTACGTGAAAATTCTCTACCAAAATATTTTTGGGCTAAGGCGGTAAGTAAAGTGTGTTACATAATCAATAGGGCGATGGTAAGGCCCATTTTGAAGAAAACTCTTTATGACCTCTACAAGGGTAAGAAACCCAATATTTCTCATCTTAAACCATTTAGATGCCCATATTTTATCTTGAACAATGGTAAGTCTAACTTAAGTAAGTTTGATGAGAAAAGTGACAAAGAAATTTTCCTAGGTTATGCACTTAACTCTAGAGCTTACAGATTATTTAATAAGAGGACTTTGGTTGTTGAAAAAAGTCCTCATGTGATCTTTGAAGAATCTGAATTAAAACTGACAAGTCAACTTGTTCCAATTGTGGATGCAGATAAAAATTCCAAACGTCCAAATAATGCTAAGGCCAAGGACGAACCAACTGAAGGGATCTCCTACAAAAGTGAAAAGAATGAAGATCCTTCAATTGAAACATTTCAAGAGTAACAAGTGCAGCATCCTGACTTGCCCAGTTCTTCTACGTTCTTGAAGATCATCCAGCTAAAAACATAATCAGTAATCCTCAAGATGGGGTAAGAACTAGATCATCACTAAGGCAAGTAGAAGAAGAGGATCTAATAGCCGTAATCTTACGAGAAGAGCCTAAGGATATTCATGAAGCTCTTCAAAATGAATTATGGATTCAGACTATGCATGAAGAGCTACACCAGTTCGAAAGGAACAAAGTGTGGACTCTCGTGCCACGTCCTAAGAATCATCCCACAATTGGAACCCGTTGGGTTTTCAGAAACAAGTTAAATGATACGGGATTGGTTGTTAGGAACAAGGCCCGACTTGTAGCCAAAGGGTATAGCCAGGAGATGGATATTGATTTTGATGAGTCTTTTGCACCGGTTGCTAGACTAGAAGCAGTCCGGATTTTACTATCCTATGCTTCCTCATTGAACTTCAAACTATTTCAAATGGATGTTAAATCTACTTTTCTTAATGGTTACATCAAAGAGAATGTTTTTATAGAACAACCTCCAAGTTTTGAAGATCAAAAGCATCCAAAGCATGTGTACAAGTTGCAGAAGGCCTTGTATGGGTTAAAGCAAGCTCCAAGGGCATGGTATGAAAGGCTCACCTCCTTCCTGATTGAAAATGATTTCACAAGAGGTAAGGTTGGCCAAAGTCTTTTCACGAGAAAATTAGGTAAAGACATATTAGTAATTCAAGTATATGTGGATGACATTATTTTTGGAGCTACTAATAATGACTTATGTGATCAATTTGCAGAAATTATGCAAGGAGAATTTGAGATGAGTTTGATGGGTGAACTTATATTTTTTCTTGGATTGCAGGTGAAGCAAACATCTGAAGGCATCTTCATAAATCAAGCTAAGTATATATTGGAGCTGATAAAGAAGTATGGGATGGCTGAAGCAAAACCTCTGTCAACTTTGATGGCCATAACCACGAAGTTAGACAAAGATGAAAATGGTAAAACAGTAGATCTTACACTATTTCGAGATATGATCGGATCACTACTGTATTTAACAGCATGCCGCCCTGACATTCAATTCAGCGTATGTCTATGTGCTCGCTTTCAGTCGTTCCCTAAAGAATCTCATCTAATGGCTGTTAAATACATTTTTTGATATTTAATTGGCACCATAGATTTTGGCTTGTGATTTCCCATCGGTAGTTCATTTGATTTGATTGCATACACCGATGCGGATTATGTCGGATGTATTATAGATCACAAAAGTACTAGTGGGTACTGCCAGTTTCTTGGTGGGTGTCTAGTCTCATGGGCCTCCAAGAAACAACATTCAGTAGCTCTCTCAACGGCCGAGGCTGAATATGTAGCCGCCGGAAGTTGCGGAGCCCAAGTACTTTGGATTAAAAATCAATTGCTTGATTTGGATGTTGAAATAAAATGTGTGCTAATCTTATGTGATAATACCAGTGCAATCAGCTTGTCAAAAAATCATGTTCAACATTCTATGACAAAGCACATTGACATTCGACATCATTTTCTGAGAGATCATGTAGGAAAAGGGGTCTTTGAATTGAACTTCATTGACACACACAATCAACTAGCTGATATTTTCACAAAACCCCTAAACCAGGATCAATTCAGCAAGATAAGAAGAGAACTTGGGATGCGTAAGGGTGAAAGCATACATACATAGGTCTACACTTAGGATAAGAATTGCACTTGTAGAAATTCATATGTATAAAGGGTAGATTAACATGCATATTGTATGTATTTACTTTCAATACCTTGTGTGTATTTACATCCCTGCATGTTTGAGTGTAATTATACATATAGCCCTCCTTGAATATTTTCCTTCTAAGGCCAGATATCCCTTGGTTAAATAAATGTGGACCCAGTGATGCTGGACCTAAGGCACTCTCTGAGGGGGAGTTAGAGAACTTTCCTCAAAACCCCATCTTTTCTCCTTCTCTCTACTTATTGCTGTTGGTTCTAATCAGAAGGTTGGATGATGGTCCTCATATAAAAACAAAAAAATAAAAATAAAAAGAAACAAAAAAATTGGATTTTTTTGGGGGCTAGCGGTCGACTGCTGCTCCCGCACCGATCGACCGGTGGCGACGAGCGGTCTGGCTGAACCATCCACCGAACCTTTTTTAAGGGGTCCTAAAACCCCATTCTCTCATTCTAACATTGTCGTTCTCTCTCCAACATATTTTCCTAACCCTAGAACACCCACACTCCACCTTTGAAACCCCAAAACCTCATCCCCCTTCAACCCGCACTAGATCCAGTCGGTTCGTCACCATTTTGGGACGAAATCTCCGCGGCCGTTCGTGCGAGTGTGAAGCTCTTCCCAGGGTTCCAGGTTTTGGAGAAGGCTTTTGCAAGCCCTTGGAGTGTCATTTGGTTCAACTTCTTCCCCCAGGATGAGAGTCATCTTTTCAAGGGTTTCCACCGGGTTCTCTAGTTCGGGATGCCGCCTAGACGGAGCTCTTGGCGTTCTACCCAAGGGGAAGCTAGTGGTCAGAGATGAGAGGCCCCGGCTCCTCCACCATAGTGAGCACCCGCACCTCGTCGTGCACCTCGGTTGCCTCCACGGCCTATTATCGACCCTCGTTTGGTCGACTTCAATGAGGTGAACGAGATTTTACCCGATTTATGTGTTTTCTTTGAGATTCAACCTGGTTGGATTGATTTTGTCACTAGATATACCCGATATTACCCCAATCTAGTGCAGAAGTTCTATGGAAATTTGATCAAAAGAAATGAGGAATTATATACAGTTGTTTAAGGTGTTGAGTTTCATATTACTCCGGATCTGTTTGAGCGTGCCTTAGGAGTTTCGGCTAGAGGAGCCGACATGGTTTTTGGTCATGGTGTTGTTGAGGAAACTTTTCTTGCTATGACCAGTTGTGATTACGTGCATAGTGTCAGTGACTTAATTATATTGAATGCAAATCATTTTTCACCATTGCAGCGTATATTGCACCATATGTTTACCTCCCTCATTTATCCAAAGAGTGGTAGTAGAAATGAAGTAATAGAAGTTCACAGGTTTCTATTTTACAATGTTATGAATGGGATTCAAGTCAACATGGGTAGCCTCATGATGACTCTGATTGGAACTTGCCGACCAAATTTGTGGAGATCCTTGCCCTATGCTTCACAGTTGACCGGCATATTCATCTATGTTGGGATCAATTTGGCAGATGAATAGTTCATTTATGTTCGACAAGATGATATATATAATGAGCATAAGATTTTCACAGATATGGGATATTATTGGGATCCGGATGGTGAGATCCGTTGTGATGTACCAACTTATGGGGACGAATCAGCAAGTGAAGAAGAGCAGGAGCAACAACAAGATCAAGGGGAAGCACCTGCTCCAGTTCAGGCTGAGGACCAGCCGCCCCACCTTCACCTCATCACATGGATCTGGAGATGCCTCCTCCACCACAGTACTATCATGAAGATTTTTCTACTCAGGGGGCCGGACAGCACTCTTGGGTAAACTATGAGACTTTTGACAGGTATTTTACTGGACTAGAAACTCAGATGGATGCCTTTGGGGAACAACTTTCTACCTTTGGGGATAATATAGCAACCATGGGCACCATGCTAGAATCTTTGCCACATTAGCCAGATTCTTTCTCCACATCTTTGGACTCCTTATCCACTCAGATGCACACTCTCTCCACCAACATGACCACCCTCACCTAGAGCCATGAAGATTCACGTGAGGCTTTTCATGCTATGAACCGCGTTCTCCTGAACATGTAGCGCCATGACTATGATAGGGATCAAACCCTTGCCCATATCCAGCACCGCCTTCAGCATCAAGACCACCTACTTACAGATACTCGACAGCACCTTGGCCATGTGCCTCTTCCTCCACCAGACGCCCAGCCACCTGCAGATGGCCAATGAGTCTATTCTTTGGTTTCCTACCTCCAGTCTGTGTCCTTGGGTCTTTTGTCTTTTGGGTCTCCTATTCGATTATCCTATCCTCTCTTTTGATGATGTCAAAGGGGGAGAAGTAGTTAATGCATGTCTTATATATTCTATGTATGCATGTTCGTATGTCTGTATTCATGATCATTTGTGAGGGGTCCTTGTGTCATCAGTTCTGCATTTGCTTTATTGCATGTGTCTAGAGTCTTGCATTCTCTCAAGCATCAATGTATCTTTCAATGTATCAAGCATCAGAGGAGAAACGGTGCTGCTACTGTAGCTCCATGAATAGTGCTGTGTCCAAGAGTTCTTCATTTAAGAGCAAGGTTCATAAGATTATCTGCAAGCCATTCAAGTGAAGATCAAGCTGAGGAGCAAGCTTCATCCAACATCCTCTTCATCCACTAAGGGGGAGCCTAAATCTGAAGTTCTCATTTTATGTTTCTCCTTCCATTTCTAATTGAGCTTCAAGTGTGTGTGATGGGGACATCAGGTCCTAGAAGATCCTGGGTGGACCTGGCGAGACACTTTGGGGCCTCCATTTATCAGTTTTGATTATTGCTCTATTACTAGTAGCAATTAGTGTTAGTTGAGTCCATTTTAGTTTTCATTTGAGTCTTGTAAGCCTTAATGGGCTAGCCAAATAAGGCCCAAAGGGCCACTTGTGAGACTAGCTCGGTTCTAGGTCATAGATAGCTTATGCTCACCCCTTATAGCTTATGCTCAGCCCTTAGGATAGTGGTGTCTTTTTCTATTTTTTGAAGGCAATTGTGGACATTTGTAACCCTAGCCTCTCCCTATAAATAGGGGTCCAAGGGCTTAATTTTGAAGCTAATGATAAGTTTTCAAACAATTGTCAAAGGATTGAATTATCCCACCTTGTGTCTCTTTCTCTCTCTCTCTCTCTTTCTCCCCCTTGCGTCCAACTCTCTCTCTCCTTGGGGACTTCGAAAATCCCCTTCTCTCTCCTCCCTCCTTGGGCTACGTGCCACTTCCTCCTTCCTTTCCCCTTGCCACCTCATCCCCCTTATTCATCTCCTACAAAATCTCCTACTTTCCCTCCCCCACTTCCCTAATCTAGCTCCACCTTCTTTATCCCCATACAAATCCCTAATCTAATTAAATCTCAGCCACACAATTCTTTCCCAATCTCATCCCATCCTAAAATTCCCCCTTTTCTTTTGGAAAGTTTTACAAAAATTCAAAATTCCTTCCATTCCCAAACTCCTAGCCGCGGCCACCCTCCCTCTCCCCTCCCCAGTTCGCACCCCCTAATCCCCAAACCCTAGTTCACCCCCCCCCAAGTCTCCTACGACCCAGCCACCATCAGCCATCCCTCCCTATTGTGTAGTGGACAGCGGATCTAGAGGGGAGGGGTGTATAGATCTGTCCCTCTTTTCGCAATGCAACCCTCTTTAAAGCTAGATGATGAAATAAGTAGCGGAATATAACTAGCTTGACAAAGAACACAAATGATTTGCTTGGCAAGATGATTACATAATATAGATATTGAACTTAAGCATGCATCTAACATAAAGCAATCACACAAGCAAACCACAACACACGAGATTTTAAGGTGGTTCGGACTGAATCTCCAGTCCTACGTCCACCCCTCACTAAATCCGCTGAGGCTTCACTAGTGCAGCACACCAAACCGCAAATCAGAGAACCACCGACTGCCTTCCTACTAACCACCGGTAGGGACGTCAACACCGCAGATTGGACAACTTCCGATTGTCTTCCTACTAACCACCGGTAGGGACGTCAACACCGCAGATCGGACAACTTCCGATTGCCTTCCTACTAACCACCGGTAGGGACGATCTTCAGTTTTGACTGTTCGAATGAAATGAAGAAGAAAGAACAAATATCAAGCTATTCAAACAAGATATGAAATAAGCTCAAGAAGAAAAATCTTGTCTGAGATTGTTGGAGCTTGATTCGGATTCTTCTATGGATGTAGATCACCAATAGAGGCTTCTATCTTCTTCACAAAGCTCTCTTCTTGATTCAACAGCAATGGCTTCTTCTTCCTTGTGAGTTGTGCTTCCTTGAATCTGCTTGAGTTGATGAAGAGGAAGAAGGATGCAGTTTAGATCACCCTTGAGAGCCTTGATTGCTTCTTCTTCCTTGGAGGTTGAGATGGCTTCAGATCTGGACTTGAATCACCTTGGATGGATGAAGAACTTCCTCCCGAAACACTGTTCACGGAGGTGCTACAGTACCTCGAAAATGGCCTCCCTTGATCTCCCTTGAAGCCTTGAAGTGTTGGGATTTCCAACCCCTCATGTGTTGGTTTTATAGACCTTGAATGGTCCTTGGACATCCTTTAGACCAGATCCACAATTTGTGGGTGATTAGGTGACTTTTGGATTAAAGAAATCCATGGAAAGGGGCTGGCCACGAGGTGGATTTCGAAGTCAAACATGGCTGCATCGGGGCTGGCGGTCGACCTGTGGCTTCTGGCGGTCGACCGCTACTGAAACACCTGTAAACGGATGATCCCTGGGAAATCCGGTCGACCGCTACTGGCTGGCGGTCGACCTGCAGCTGACAGATCTGCAGTCGGGGGGTCCCTGGCTGGGGCGATCGACCGCCCCTGTGCTGGCGGTCGACCGCCAGCTGGGCAGACCCCGGTCCAGCCCGGGTCGGTCCGTTAGCCGCTTCAGCTCCGTCACTTGTGTCCATTAGCAGCATGTTCATGTCTGTAACTTCATCCTTGTTGGTCTAGAAAGTACCAACTGAATCTTTGTCTTTTGACTCTCATCTTGTGCAGTGGCCTTGGCTATTTGAATGAAGCTTGTAGTTGTTGTATAGACTTTGCATCAAGGCTTGGACGTGTAGACTTTGTGTGCATGTATGAACTCTGTACAGACTTTGCACCTTGAGCATGTATGAGCCTGTACAGACTTGCTTCATGAACGTACAGACTTGGTAACTTGATGCACGAACACAACAGAACGCAATGTATAGACTTTGCGTGTGAAGTAGCCGGCCAATGTATAGACTTGTGTTGCAGCCATCAACCATCGTACAGACTTGGAGTTGTGCTAGCAGCCAACGTACAGACTTTGTCTTGTGCAACGTATAGACTTTGTTTTGTGCATGCAGCCAACGTATAGACTTCATCTGCAGCAACGTACAGACTTCATCTACAGCAACGTATAGACTTCAAGTTGTGCTAGGCAGCCAACGTACAGACTTCATGTTCAGCAACGTATAGACTTTGTCCAACGTGTAGACTTCGTCCAATGTACAGACTTTGTCCAACGCATAGACTTTGTCCAACGTACAGACTTAGTCCAACGTATAGACTTTGTCCAATGTACAGACTTTGTCCAACGTATAGACTTTGTTCAACGTATAGACTTTGTCCATCATACAGACTTTGTCCAACGTATAGACTTTGTCCAACGTATAGACTTCGTCCAACGTGTAGACTTCGTCCAATGTACAGACTTTGTCCAACGTATAGACTTTGTCCAACGTATAGACTTGGAATGCAGTGCACATGCCCGCAACCTGTTCGATGAAATGACAAACTGCTTAAACAGATACACAATGACATCATATGCAAAAATAATGTGACTTATAGTAGTTGCTATCATCAAAACCATAATAGTAATCATGGTGCACATGTGTTCAACATTCTCCCCCTTTTTGATGATGGCAACATTGTGAGTCATTATATGGCAGAAATAGCCAAGATGGCAAAGTGTATGATATATGTAACATATGCAGCTCAAGATCCATGATAGTAATAGCAAGCGAATACAATTATGAATGTAGATATGAATGCTATGCATTGGATACACAAATGAGATGCACAAAGTGAATCTCCCCCATACACCATTCACTCATCCATAGCTCTTACAAAGGACTCACACAAAGATACAAAGGACTCACACAAAGAATTCTCCCCCTTTGCCAACAGCAAAAAGGAAGGATAAAGTAGAGTAGGTGACAAAGGTCGGTGAGACCAGAGGTGAAGGAGAGGGAAGAGCAAGCCATAATATGCAAACCTGAAACATATCGCGAGCAACATGTACGGGTCAAAGCTAATGAAATCCGATATCATCAACAGAGTTCGAAGAGCATCTACATCGAAGATTTAATAGAACTGAACTGAAGGTGCATATCATTGCAATGTTTAACCTTCCCTTGTCTTATATATCCATATTCAATAACTGCTAAGGGAATAACACAAAAACTAGTATTGAGACTAAACAGACATGAGTAGAGCATGGAATGTTATGATCGCAGCAAATGTAATTTTCAGTATTTTTTGCATTTGAAGGCACAAGACTCATATTTTACGAGCAATCAAGTCTAGTACATGCCTCCTAGCCATAAGAATACATGTTGTTTAGACGCCAGTATTCCTAGGTATTTGGTAAGACTGACTATGATGCTTCAAAATGAACAGAGATAGCAAAGTCACGTCATGACATATCCAAACTCATTTCTGTGATGGGAAGATATGTTTCTCAGTGATTATGCCATTGCTCTGCCTAGAGGCCAAATGTATTAAGACAGAGATAATAGGGGCACATCATGACATGTCATTCGTCACTTGATTTGATGACGGGACATATTTCTCCGTGCAACAATATCATTGCTCTGTCAAATTTATTTTTCAAGAATTCCAGCTCATCAAGATGTTTAACACCAATACTAAGCTCTAGAGTATCACCAAGATTGTCATGAAATTTGGATTTTTAGATAGCAGGATAGTCATTCAAAGCATAATATGCAGTCTCTAGTTAAGGTCTATTAAAACCAAGAACATAGATGATTTCAGAACCAATATTTCAGAACTTCAAGGAAATCATTAAATCTGAACCGATTTCATTGAATGGATAATCATCAGGGCACATAATAGAAAGCTCTTACTCCATATGTCAGTCTATCTCATGAACGGTATTGTCAAACTGCGAGTCACTAAAGTTCAGATTGCAAGAGATAAGAAAAGTAACAAAACTCCCCCTTACTATATGGCCTATATGCGATAATGACTCATGCTACTTGGCGGAGGTGAAACCTCACCCATATTGAGTGTGTCTAGGCAAGCATAACCTGCCTTTCCATACATCAACATTTGATATACCATGGCCATGCAAGAATGATGCTACACAAACCATGCAATACGACACATATGCAAAATGACACATTGACATATAAACAATGCATGAACACACCAATCTGTAAAAACACACAACTAAATTGAACATGATCATCATTTCAATTTTTAGTGGCCTGAGGTCGGCAAAGACCAAGCTCCCTTCTGAGTGTTGAAAACCTGTCATTACACAAGGGCTTGGTGAAAATATCAGCAATTTGATTTAGAGTACCAACAAAATGCAGTTCAAAATTTTTCTTACTGACCTCGTCTCTAATGAAGTGATGCCTAATCTCAATATGCTTAGTCCTGGAGTGCTGGACTGGATTTTTTGCAAGGTTGATAGTACTAGTGTTATCACACAGAATCGGGACACAACCAAGATCCACCAAGTAGTCTTGGAGTTGGTGTTTAATCCACAACACTTGGGTGCCAAAGCTCCCCGCAGCAACATATTCTGCCTCCGCGGTTGAGAGGGCAACCGAGTGTTGTTTCTTGGAGGCCCAAGAAACTAAACACCCGCCTAGAAACTGGCAATAGCCACTAGTACTCTTACGATCCAGCTTGCATCCAACGTAATCCGCATCAGAATAAGATATAAGAGATAAATCACATGATGACGGATACCACAATCCCAAATCTTGAGTGCCGGCAAGATATCGAAGGATACGTTTGACGGCAGTCAAATGAGATTCTCTAGGACTAGCTTGAAATCTAGCACAAAGGCATACACTAAAATGGATATCTGGTCGGGATGCAGTCAAATAAAGCAAAGAACCAATCATACCTCTATAGACCTTTGCATCCACTAATTTACCATTTTCATCCGAATCCAGTGATGTTGTGGTGCTCATAGGAGTTGCAATGATTTTGCTGTTTGCCATGTCAAATCTTTTCAGCAGCTCCTTGATGTATTTGGATTGATTTATGAAGCACCCATCTTCTCCTTGGTTGACCTGCAAACCGAGAAAGAATTGAAGTTCTCCCATTAGGCTCATCTCAAATTCGCTAGTCATGAGGTTAGCAAATTCCTCACACATTTCAGATTTTGTAGAACCAAACACAATGTCATCAACATAAATTTGAACAATCAAGATGTTGTTACCTTGCTTCTTGGTGAAAAGTGTTTGATCTGTCTTACCTCGTGTGTACCTTTTTTCAATGAGGAACGAGCTTAGTCTCTCATACCAAGCTCTTGGTGCTTGCTTAAGTCCATAAAGCGCTCTGTCTAGCTTGTATACAAAATCTGCATTGTTAGAATTCTCAAAGCCAGGGGGCTGCTCAACATAGACTTCTTCTTTGATCAAGCCATTCAAGAAAGCACTTTTGGCATCCATTTGATACAGCTTTATTCTAAGGGAGCATGCAAAGGCAAGTAAAATTCTGATGGCTTCGAGTCTAGCAACTGGGGCATAAGATTCATCAAAGTCTACCCCAAACTCTTGATTATACCCTTGAGCCACCAATCTAGCTTTGTTTCTTATTATCTTGCCATCCTCACTTAGTTTGTTCCTAAAGACCCATTTAGTGCCTATGATAGATTGTGATGAAGGTCTAGGAACAAGATGCCAAACTTTATTCCTTTCAAACTGGTTTAACTCGTCTTGCATTGAATTTATCCAGTTTTCATCTTTTAATGCTTCATCAATATTTTTGGGTTCATGCTGCGAGACAAGAGCAAGTTGATCTAATTCTTCCATAATTTTAAAATGTGACCTTGTTCTAGGTGGGTCATTCAAGCTGCCAATGACGTTTTCTAAAGGATGATCCTTAAGAATTCTAATGTTTGTAGAATTTTTACCTTCTCCTGGAGCTTGATCCCTTGCATTGCTTGATTCAGCTAGGTCACCAGCTTCTTTTATTTCTTCTTGTGGAGGATCACTCTTGTCCTTTATGCTTAGGAATTCCCCATCTTCATCGTTTTTCCTGCAAGAGTTATCATTGTTAGAATCATGATATTCATCAAAGGAAACATGGGGTGATTCTTCCACAGTTTGACTCTTGATATTGTAAATTCTATAAGCCCTAGATCTATCAGAATATCCAAGGAATATACCTTCATCACTCTTGGGCTCGAATTTATCTAAATCTCTTTTGTCATTATTGTGGATGAAGCATTTAGATCCAAACACTTTCATATGTGAGAGAGAGGGCTTTTTACCTTTCAGCAACTCATAAGGAGTCTTTTTGGTGTGTGGCCTTACCATAGAGCGGTTGATAATATAACATGCTGAGTTTACCGCTTCAGCCCAAAACCTCCTTGGAAGTTGCCGTTCAGCAAGAATGGTTCTTGCCATCTCTATAAGTGTTCGGTTTCTCCTTTCAACTACACCATTTTGCTCTGGGGTTCTTGGTGAAGAAAATCGGTGTGAAATGCGTTCAGCTCTGCAAAGATTATAGAAGTTAGCATTTTCAAATTCACCACCATGATCAGATTGGATCTTGAAAATTTTAAACTCACCGTCCTGCTTTATCTTCATGTAGAGTGCCTGAAACTCATCAAAAGCATCATTTTTATGTGTGAGAAAGAAAACCATGTGAACCTAGAAAAGTCATCCACCAAGATATATCCATATTTTCTACCACTCAAGCTAGCAGTTCTGGTTGGGCCAAACAGGTCCATATGAATTAGCTCGAGTGGTTTGGATGATGTATTTTCAGATCTTCCCTTGAAAGATTTTCTTGTTTGTTTACCTAGGGCACATGCATCACACAACTTGTTTTCTTGTTTAAATGATAATTCAGGCAACCCTTTCACCATTGAATGCTTTAACAATTTATGTAAGACATTGTAGCTAGCATGTCCTAGTCTACGATGCCATAACCATGCAATTTCAGATTTTGGTGCAGCAAGACAAAGGTTTAAATTAGCAGGATCATCTAAGTCAATCATGTAAACATTGTTGACTCTCTTTCCAGAAAATTTTACCTTGTCAGATTTTGGTTCAAAGATTTTACATTCATGAGAGTCAAATAACACTTTATGACCTTTATCACACAATTGACTTATGCTAAGTAGGTTATATTTCAAACCTTCAACTAGCAACACATTTCCAATGGAGTTGGAGAGGTTCTTACCTACATTACCTGTTCCAATGATTTTTCCTTTGTTGTTCCCTCCAAATGTGACGTGTCCTCCTTCCTTTTCCTCCAAGAGATAAAATTTTGATTTGTCTCCAGTCATGTGTCTTGAACAGCCGCTATCAAGGTACCACCTGTTATGCATGGCTGCAAGACACTCCTGCACAAGCAATTAAGCAATTGTGTTTGGAATCCAACCAAATTTGGGTCCCATCAAACTCTTCAAATTTTCAAAGCATGAAACCATTTCTTTTGGAATCCAAACCTTCCTAGCATTCATGTTTTGTTTGCTTAGAGTAGGGATTTGGTTTTTCTTTTCAACCTTGACATTCATTTTCTGTTTGGAGGCTCTTGGTTGGAATTTGTGAAAGTTTGATGAAGTTGGCTTCTTAACCCATTGTGGCCATTGGTTGTTCTTGGGTTGAAAATAATTGTTTTGCCACCTATGGGATTGATGAACACAGAAATCACAATTGTCCCAAAGATATGGTGATGCTGGCCTATATGAGTGTGCAATCCAATTGTGGTGAAATCTGGAAGGTTGAGCATGCAATGGCCAAGGAAGTGTTGACCTATGCTGCGGGGAAGGTCGACCTTTCTTAGGTTTTTGGACAGGCTTTTTGGAATGTTGGTGACTGCCTCTTCAATCTTTTCTTTCCCTTTCTCCTTTTGTTTTTGCTGGTTTTATGTGGGAGTTATGTTTGAGGTGGAAGCTTCGGAAGATGAAACAAATGTGACAGTTTTTAACCCAATTGGCCTTTTGTTTGTAGGCTCTAAACCTAACCCATCTTTGTTGTGGTTCATTCTAGTTCCTAACAATGCATCCAGGTTTTGTCTTCCATCCACAAACTTTTCTAAAGATTGTTGTTTATCCTTCAACTCTTTTTGTAGGTTTTCAATATTTTGAAGAAGTTGAATGTTGACTTGTTTGACAGCTTCATACTTTTCATTGCTCAATTTACTGTCTTTTTCATAGCTTTGCATTTTGAGCTTCATGCTATCAATCTCATTTCTCAAATCCTCATTTTCAGTTTCCAAGTCAGCCATTTCTTTTCTTCCTTCCTCCAAATCCTCAATCATTTTCTTAAGATCTTCAATTTCAGTCTCAAGTAGAGCAGTCTTATCATTCATATCATGATCATGCACAAATGAGTTAATTTTCTTTTTAATGATTTATTCTCCTTTTTGTACATTTCATATTTTTCCATGAGTTGTATATATGCATCCTCCCAATCATCAATTGTATAATCTTCAAATGGAGAATTTACCTCAGTTTCTTCATCACCTTTGGCCATAAGGTAGAAATCTTCTTTTTCTTTGTCCGAGGAGCTAGTTCCGTCATCACTTTCCTCTTCATCGCTCCATGTGGACACCATAGCCTTGTTCTTCTTCTTGCCCTTCCATTTGTCAGCTTTTCTGAATCTGTCGGGACAATCATTCTTGAAATGCCCTGGTTTGTTGTAAGAATAACAAATGATTTTGTCAGATTTCTTAGAATTTTCAGAATTAGATTTGAAACCATTTCTTACCTTTGACCTTCCTCTCATGAAGCTCTTACCTTCCTTTCTCAGGAATTTTTTGAACTTACGTGTGAGCATGGCTACATCATCCTCATCCCGCTCACTTGCGGAATCCTCACCTTCATCCGAAATGCCTTGACCGCTAGGTCCAGCTTTAAGAGCTAAGAACTTTTTCTTAGGTACTTCAACTTCTTTGTTCTTAAGGTTGATCTCATAGGTCATTAATGAACCAATGAGTTCATCTACCTTAGTTGTTGTGAGATCTCTGGATTCTTCAACAACAGTAGCCTTTGTGTGCCATGCAGGAGTCAGTGATCTGAGAATCTTTCTTACAATTTCCTGTTCTGAATATTTCTTTCCCAAATCAGTCAAACTGTTAGTAAGCACAGTTAATCGAGCATACATATCTCGAATTGATTCATCAGGCTTCATGCGAACATTTCGTATTCAGAAACTAAGATATTAGCTTTTGTTTCTCGTACCTAAGAGGTTCCTTCGTAGATTACCTCTAACTTGTCCCACATTTGTTTTGCAGTTGCGCAGGTCGCCACTCTTGAGAACTCTACTGGATGGAGTGAGCATTGCATGATGTGTTTGGCACTCCAGTTGACAGTGGATTGTCTTATTTGTTCTTTGGTCCACAAGTCCTCATTATCCGTAAGCTCATACGGACCTTTGCTGATCACTCGCCAAAGTTCGTAGTCTTGAGCGCGAATGAACACCTGCATGCGATGTTTCCAATAAGGATAGTTAGATCTAGTGAAATAAGGAGGTCTGTTCACAGAGTGTCCTTCAGGTAAATAACCCTTAGACGCTGATCCACCATTTCCCTCAAGGTCGTTGGACCCCATAATGAGAGATTAGGCTCTGATACCACTTGTTGTGTAGTGGACAGCGGAACTAGAGGGGAGGGGTAAGTAGATCTGCCCCTCTTTTCACAATGCAACCCTCTTTAAAGCTAGATGATGAAATAAGCAGCGGAATATAACTAGCTTGACGAAGAACACAAATGATTTACTTGGCAAGATGATTACGTAATATAGATATTGAACCTAAGCATGCATCTAACATAAAGCAATCGCACAAGCAAACCACAACACACGAGATTTTAAGGTGGTTCAGACTGAATCTCCAGTCCTACGTCCACCCCTCACCAAATCCGGTGAGGCTTCACTAGTGCAGCACACCAAACCGCAAATCGGAGAACCACCGACTGCCTTCCTACTAACCACCGGTAGGGACGTCAACACCGCAGATCGGACAACTTCCGATTGCCTTCCTACTAACCACCGGTAGGGACGTCAACACCGCAGATCGGACAACTTTCGATTACCTTCCTACTAACCACCGGTAGGGACGATCTTCAGTTTTGATTGTTCGAATGAAATGAAGAAGAAAGAACAAATATCAAGCTATTCAAACAAGATATGAAATAAGCACAAGAAGAAAAATCTTGTCTGAGATTGCTGGAGCTTGATTCGGATTCTTCTATGGATGTAGATCACCAATAGAGGCTTCTATCTTCTTCACAAAGCTCTCTTCTTGATTCAACAGCAATGGCTTCTTCTTCCTTGTGAGTTGTGCTTCCTTGAATCTGCTTGAGTTGATGAAGAGGAAGAAGGATGCAGTTTAGATCACCCTTGAGAGCCTTGATTGCTTCTTCTTCCTTGGAGGTTGAGATGCCTTCAGATCTGGACTTGAATCACCTTGGATGGATGAAGAACTTCCTCCCGAAACACTGTTCACGGAGGTGCTATAGTACCTCGAAAATGGCCTCCCTTGATCTCCCTTGAAGCCTTGAAGTGTTGGGGTTTCCAACCCCTCATGTGTTGGTTTTATAGACCTTGAATGGTCCTTGGACATCCTTCAGACCAGATCCACAATTTGTCGGTGATTAGATGACTTTTGGATTAAAGAAATCCATGGAAAGGGGTTGGCCATGAGGTGGATTTCGAAGTCAAACATGGCTGCATCGGGGCTGGCAGTCGACCTGTGGCTTCTGGCAGTCGACCGCTACAGAAACACCTGTAAACAGATGATCCCTGGGAAATCCGGTCGATCGCTACTGGCTGGAGGTCGACCTGCAGCTGACAGATCTGCAGTCGGGGGGTCACCACCAGCTGGGCAGACCCCGGTCCAGCCTGGGTCGGTCCGTTAGCCGCTTTAGCTCCGTCACTTGTGTCCATTAGCAGCCTGTTCATGTCTGTAACTTCATCCTTGTTGGTCTAGAAAGTACCAACTGAATCTTTGTCTTTTGACTCTCATCTTGTGCAGTGGCCTTGGCTATTTGAATGAAGCTTGTAGTTGTTGTATAGACTTTGCATCAAGGCTTGGACGTGTAGACTTTGTGTGCATGTATGAACTCTGTACAGACTTTGCACATTGAGCATGCATGAGCCTGTACAGACTTGCTTCATGAACGTACAGACTTGGTAACTTGATGCACGAACACAACAGAACGCAATGTATAGACTTTGCGTGTGAAGTAGCTGGCCAATGTATAGACTTGTGTTGCAGCCATCAACCAACGTACAGACTTGGAGTTGTGCTAGCAGCCAACGTACAGACTTTGTCTTGTGCAACGTACAGACTTTATTTTGTGCATGCAGCCAACGTATAGACTTCATCTGCAGCAACGTACAGACTTCATCTGCAGCAACGTATAGACTTCAAGTTGTGCTAGGCAGCCAACGTACAGACTTCATGTTCAACAACGTACAGACTTTGTCCAATGTGTAGACTTCATCCAATGTACAGACTTTGTCCAACGTATAGACTTTGTCCAACGTACAGACTTAGTCCAACGTATAGACTTTGTCCAATGTACAAACTTTGTCCAACGTATAGACTTTGTCCAACGTATAGACTTTATCCATCATACAGACTTTGTCCAACGTATGGACTTTGTCCAACGTATAGACTTCGTCCAACGTATAGACTTCGTCCAATGTATAGACTTTGTCCAACGTATAGACTTTGTCCAATGTATAGACTTGGAATGCAGTACACATGCCCGCAACCTATTCGATGAAATGACAAACTGCTTAAACAGATACATAATGACATCATATGCAAAAACAATGTGACTTCCTAGTTCTCCCGGGTGGTCTCTACCATCCCTCTCGCTGCTCGGACCGTGTCCGATGCCCCTCTAGCCGTCGCTCGCCTAGCCATCCCTTCGTTGCCCGTGTTGAGTTCGCTAGTCGCGTGCGTGGTTGTCTCATCGTCTAGGCGTAGTTGCTCATGACTTTGCTGGCTATATGTCCTAGCGCCCGATCGGGATTCGTCCCTCGTCAGATTTGATATTAGAGCAAGTTCTTCAACTTGCCCTTGCTTGTCGAGCCCTAGGCCTTAGATCGCTCCGTGTTGTCAACCTTGCCCTAGACCCGCGATCCTTCATGTCCACCCGCAGTGGTGCACCATACCAACCCCCAGGACAGCCACCCATGGTGGGCCAAGGCCAGTCATCCCTTCCCCCCGGAGAGTCCCTCTTGGGACAGCACCGGCTCCCCAATCAAGGGCAGACCACTTTCACCTCCGGTGAGCATTCTCAGGGTCAACACCCACGACCCAACATCCTATGACGGGAGGAGATTCGTCCCCACTTGACACTCTTCTTGACCAACTTCGACAGTTAGGGGGACGCATGGATGCCATTGTCACCAGATTAGACCGTCATGATACCCGTTTGGCCCGTGTGGAGGAAGCCCAGCCCAAGGGGTACCCCCAACACAACCAATACCCCGATGATAAGGACGAGGAGGATTACCCCCGCCAGGCTCCCAGAGGGCGACCTCTCATGGAGGGTCTAGACCGGCGTCAACGAGGTCCTTTAGAGGACCCCCTTCACCGACTGATCAAGCTGGATGCTCCCACTTTTGAGGGGTCCCACAAACCCCAAGTTTACCTTGATTGGGATTCCTCCCTGGATAAGTATTTTGAGTGGTATCCCATGCCTGATGAGAGGAAGGTACGTTATGCCAAGTACAAACTTCAAGGTCTCGCAAAGACGTACTAGCTTAACGTTGAGAGCCTTAGGAACCTCCGGAGAGAGAACCCCATAGCAACATGGAATCAAATGAAGGTTGCTCTCCGCCAAAAGTATCTCCCGCCCACTTACTATCAGGATCTCCTAGATGAGTGGCATAGTCTCACTCAAGATGGGAAGACTGTCGCCGAGTATATTGAAGCTTTTGATAGCTACCTTCTTCGATGCGGCGTACAGGAGGATACCGCGGTCACCCTTTCTCACTTTCACAAGGGGCTGACCCCCTATATTCGACGGGAGCTTCACTTATGCAAGGTTACCACCCTGGAACATGCATATCTAGTAGCTCGCGACACCGAAAGGTTCCATGCCCTCCCTCGAACTTCATCCCCACGGCCGGCTGACCCCCGACAAGTTATCACCCGTTCTGGAAGCACCACTCACTCCATTCTAAGGCCTACTGCCACTCCTACCATTCCTTCTCCCACCCCTACTCGGCCTCCACTTCCTCGGCCTAGCGGGTACCCAGTCCCACAACAAACCACCACGGCTCCACCCCCTAGACGGGATGACAAGGGAAAGGGTATTGTTGGTAGTTCCCCTCCTCCCCCACAGGCCGCTAGGAATGCCTGCTACCAGTGCGGAGGCTTCGGTCATTGTGTGAGTCACTGCCCCAACCGTGGCTTCTCTAGCCTTGTTATTGAGGAGCAAGTTGAACCTCCATCACAAGAGTCAGTGAGAGAGGAGATCGTCGAGTACGTCCCCGAGCAATCATTGATTGACCAGTTTGAGGGGACCGATAGCATGGAGGAGGAGCCTCCCCACCCGCCTATCTCTGTTGGGGCTGTCATACCCCGTGGCGTCACCCACCCACCATCTACTACCTCATCAGATTGGCGTTGGAATGGCCTCTGCAACGTTGTGACTATGATTAGAGGTCAGCCATATGTCGTCCTCCTTGACTCTGGCAGTGCCGTCAACCTTGTCTCTTCTGAATGCGTTGATCGCACCGGACTTCCGGTCTTCTTTCATCCAGAGCCTTATGAAGTCAGCTGGGTCGATGGCACCTCCCGATTAGTGGACACGATTTGCTCGGTTCCCCTCTAGTTTAGTGGGTACAATGAAATTGTCTGGTGTGATGTCCTCTCTATGGACAATCGGGGTGTTCTTCTTGGCCGACCATGGATGTATGATGTAGATATCCACTACTTTGGTCGTGCCAATCTTTGCACTTTCCTGCATAAAGGGGAGACCATCGTGATCCAGGCCCTCCCTCCTCCCGCCACAACCATCTTTCAGCGGGAGGCTAGCCAGCAGCCATCTTTACCCCCCCTTCCCATATTTTCCAAGCTTATCCCAACACCCGTTCGTCCGGGCCATAGTTCCCCGAAAGCTAGTGAGTCTACTACTCTGATTCCTCCAACTAAGCCTACGCCTACGCCAGCAACAGTGAGCACAAAACGTTCTGGGCGACGAGATCGACCATGCAAACTCAAGATAGGGTCACTAGTGGTGGTTCGGGCAGACAGGCTTCCATCTCGGATTCCATCACAAGTGGACGTCAAGGGGATAGGCCCTTTCTGAGTTGTGAGGAGGGTAGGTGCCCATGCCTACGTGGTAGATATTCTCAGAGCATATGAGTTGGGGCCCATGTTCAATTGGGTTGACCTGGTGCCATATGAGGAAGCGACAGCAAGACCCAGTGAGTGCTTTGAGCTAGATCATTCCTTGGAGCAGGACCTACACTGTGAGATGTGCCCACAATCCCGAGAGCGGCGCAGGCATAAGGGATTCATACTGGGCAAGCAGACATCAAGGAAACGACACCATTCACACTTGGCTTGTCTTGAGGCTATGCTTCCGGGTACGAGATCTGGGAGTAGTGTTGGAGCGACCCCAGCCAGGAGTGCAGCTGCTCACTCGACGGAGTCGAGTTCTTCCCCAGTCCGGGGGAATTGATGGGGACATCAGGTCCTAGAAGATCCCGGGTGGACCTGGCGAGACACTTTGGGGCCTCCATTTATCAGTTTTGATTATTGGTCTATTACTAGTAGTAATTAGTGTTAGTTGAGTCCATTTTATTTTTCATTTGAGTCTTGTAAGCCTTAATGGGCCAGCCAAATAAGGCCCAAAGGGCCACTTGTGAGACTAGCTCGGTTCTAGGTCATAGATAGCTTATGCTCACCCCTTAGGATAGTGGTGTCTTTTTCTATTTATTGAGGGCAATTGTGGACATTTGTAACCCTGGACTCTCCCTATAAATAGGGGTCCAAGGGCTTAATTTTGAAACTAATGAAAAGTTTTCAAACAATTGTCAAAGGATTGAATTATCCCACCTTGTGTCTCTTTCTCTCTCTCTCTCTTTCTCCCCCTTGCGTCCAACTCTCTCTCTCTCCTTGGGGACTTCGAAAATCCCCTTCTCTCTCCTCCCTCCTTGGGCTGCGCGCCCCTTCCTCCTTCCTTTCCCCTTGCCACCTCATCCCCCTTATTCATCTCCTACAAAATCTCCTACTTTCCCTCCCCCACTTCCCTAATCTAGCTCCACCTTCTTTATCCCCATCCAAATCCCTAATCTAATTAAATCTCAGCCACCCAATTCTTTCCCAATCTCATCCCCTCCTAAAATTCTCCCTTTTCTTTTGGAAAGTTTTACAAAAATTCAAAATTCCTTCCATTCCCCAACTCCTAGCCGCGGCCACCCTCCCTCTCCCCTCCCTAGTTCGCACCCCCCTAATCCCCAGACCCTAGTTCGCCCCCCCCCCCAAGTCTCCCACGACCCAGCCACCCTTCCCCTCTGCAACCCACGCCCTATCCCCTTCCAGGTGCCTCCACGGCGGCCCCGGCATCCCACGGCATCATCCTCATCGTCGACGTTGAAGTTCTCCACTGTTCTGCTGCTCCCAGACCTGAGGCAGAATCTGGACCGACTTTGCAGCGGCAACACCATCGTCCCTTGTGCGAATCTGCTTGATCCCCCTTCAGTGGGTTCGTTCTACTACAATCTCTCTTCGCAGAAGAGGCGGTTTCATCCCATTTCAACGTCGGCACTGGTCATGGCGCTCGTTCTCCCACGACTGCGCAACCCGGGTGCAACCCAGTCTGTTTCAGACTGTGCACCCGCCTTGCAGAACGTGCCACGCCCGACCTGTTCGTCATCGGCCCGAGGTGGCTTCATAAAAGTCGAGCCCCTTGATGATACAAAACCAACCCAGTTGGTTTCATCTCGATCAGACATTTGTGAAGAAAGTTGCACTACTGCCTTTGCACCTCTGTCTGGCTGCTCGCCTAGAAATTAGAGGCTCACAACAACTGCGACCACACCAAGCCCGGTGATCTGATGGCCGCCATCTTTTGAGGGTACGTAGAACTCCTGTCTGCTATCCTCTCGAGTTGATCCCGCTTCGTTCTGAGTTCCACAGTGAGCGTATTGGCGGTTGTCCCATGACTGCGCAGCCCTGCCCTACGGGACAGGATCGCGTAGGTTCACTTCTCCGGCCGGACCCGCCCTCCAGTGACCTCGGATCTGCTACATATCTTCAGGGATGTTCCAGCACCCCTTAGGCTTCGTCTGAGCGCTGACGGCACCCCGTTCGGACGCCCGTGCTCAGCGTACCATTCAGGACAAGCAGCGTCGTCCCTGTAAGCCCGTTCACTGACCAGCACTTCAGTCTTTCTCCTCCCCTTGCTTTCCCCCCTCCTGTGTGAGGGTAGTGCATGTATTAATACCCCATCCCCTAGTTCCCCCTCCCTGCGTGGAGGCGAGTGTTTGGTTGTACTAGCAGGTCACGGCCGAAGCTACATCGACGTAGCGTGTCCGCCGGGTGCGCACGCTCCCGGCTCACCCTCATCTCCGACCGGAGTCGATCCTTCGGACGGCTAGGTACGTGCGGTTTCCACTCCTTTCCTGATGGTTTAGTATTGATTCCTTTGTCGTGCCGGTGAGACGAGTGCTCGATCCTTCAAATTCCACTATAATAGAGTGACTTGCTGCCGGGTGAGTTGAGCGCACACTTGTACCGGTTCCCTCAGTACCGGTCCACCCGGTTGCATCCGATGCTCCTTCCTAGTTCTCCCCGGTGGTCTCTACCATCCCTCTCGCTGCTCGGACCATGTCCGATGCCCCTCTAGCCGTCGCTCGCCTAGCCATCCCTTCGTTGCCCGTGTTGAGTTCGCTAGTCGCGTGCGTGGTTGTCTCATCGTCAAGGTGTAGTTGCTCACGACTTTGCTGGCTATAGGTCCTAGTGCCCGACCAGGATTTGACCCGCGTCAATGTGTCTTTGTAATATCTAAACACTTGTGTGTGTGGATCTACATAGATCCGTGTGTGTGTGTGTGTGTGTGGTTCTTCTTCTTCCCATTTCTTTGTGATTCGGTGCTTGTGCACCTTCGTGGGAGTTCCGAACTCTTCACGAGTGTGTATGTGTGGTTTGATCTTGTAATCTTTTACAAGATAGTGTGTGAATCCTCACAGTCTGTGAGAGGTAGACGTAGGTTGCCGTTGTTGCATCCGAACCACCTAAAAATCGTTGTCTCTTGTGTGGTTTGTTCCTTATCTTCTACCTCCAATTCTGTTCTAGCATGTTCACATATTGCATCAGCTGATTTCTTCATTTAGATCTAGATTAATCGATCACTCTCTAATAGATCTCTGGTATATCAAAAGCTAGGTTCGGACTGACAAGGTTAGTCTTACCGGGAAGATAACACCTTGCGTGAGAGAATCTTCGGATTCGTAAACTCCGCCTAGTACCAAAGAGCTATTATAGTGGTGATTTTGATAAGATCTATTTTGCTCTGCATCAGATCTAATTTTTTGATTGCTATTTCTTCATACAAACTTCAAATCAGTTAAAGTTTTCTTAAAATTTGTTATCACCCAATTCACTCCCCCTCTTGGGTGTCATTGATCGTGGGACTTCATAGGCGATGTTAGTTTAACACCAATGGGAATTCAAATCACCGGTAGGGGTTCTCGTTCTTTTCCCTTTCACTAAGAATCGTCTAAAGTCGGGCATGCATTTAAAGGTGGTGCCCTATAGCCGATTGCCCATGGTTAACAGTGCCTCTACCAAGGCCATACCTAAGAAACATTCAGCCTCGGAGGGAGAAGAGAAGAAAAATTAGACATAAGCTTTATGCAGGCTGGGAGATATCGGGAGTCGAAATCCTTCCAAGGTACTGCCCCTCAAAGAGGTGGTCTGTTGTGCTGGGGCTTTGTGCCTTTGATTTTTAGACCCTTGACATGCATACGACTAGGGTTTTCCCTGCGGGGACTTTGCCTCTCTTGACATGCCTTTATCTCATAATTTTCACATTTATTGAATTTTGACGTTGATATAGCCCTTTTGGCTAGATATATCATGAAAAGTCATTTTGATTTGGGTCAAGACTACCCCTATTTGAGACTCCTCCCGTATTGGAGAGTACCTAGGTTGGTCATCATATCCGTCAACCTCTTGCCCCTGCACTCGGCCGAGTAATAAAAAGAAAAGACCTTTACGCATACCCATGTCATAGCTGAAATAGCAACGGTGTTTACCAAAGGAAGTCGGCTGAGGACGCCGTGAAGTGTGTGGAGTACCCAGCTAAGGCCTGCCCTTAACAAGCGGGGAAAGGATGCCAAACTCCCAGCGCGACGTTCTTATAGCCAGAGGTGTTGCAAAAGCAACCCTAAGACTCTTTCTAATTTTTTTTTATTTTTTTAGATGAAATTCAATAAAGATAAAGACTTAGGATAAATGCCTAAAATACCACTCTTAATCGTGAACATAAGCACTTCATTTTGAAAACTGTGCGTAAAGAATGATGAAATCAAGAATGCAAATCTTACGCAAAAATGTTACCTCGCAACCTTGTGAAATAGTAGCCGCTGGAGGCGATCTTGATCATCGTGGGATTTATAGTCCTCCTTGGCAGAAAAAGGATTGGAAGCAAAGGTTTGAAATGGCTTAACAAGAAGGAGTAGTACCAAGACCAGACTCAAACGAATAAGGAGAAAAGGAAAAGAGGGGAGGGCTAGAACTCCCTCGCTAAGGTACGGAGACCCGGATCACAAGGAATGGTGTACAGAAGAGGCAAAAAATTAAGGGGAGGAGTGAGGACTAAAGCCTCAAAAGTAGTGGGAGAACAGGCAGATGCCCAGAGCTATGGATGTAGAAGAAGTTGGGTCGGACCCGGGATCAGGAGGAATTAAAAGGAGAAATTGGTAGATAGAAAGAGATGGAGGATCCGGAGGGTCCGGAGGCCATGGTGGAAAATCATGATGGCAGGAAGAGTCATCGGGAGGTTCCGGAGGGATCCAGTGCTGAGGGACACGATGCCCCGAGTGGAGGTATGGAAAAAGATAAGTTAAGAGCAAGAAGAGGATAAAGGACGTGATGTCCTGGAGGAGTAATCTAGCACCCCCGATGCGGTAATAGAGAAATCAAACTTCTTTCTAAAGAATCCTACCTAAAGGCCTTACATAAAGAACTCAACCTCATGAGGACTATAATATAAATATACAAGCCAACCTTACTTTATGCCATAAAGAATCATGAAGGCCTTATGTAAAAGAACCAAAACCTTATGAGGACTAGTATGTAAATGTACAACCCACTTTATGCATAGTACGTAATGTAATCTTCTTAAAAGAATCCTATATGAAGGCTTTGTTTAAAGAACTAAACCAGAGAAGGACTAGCATATAAATGTGCAATCTAACTTTATGCACATGGGTGGTACGTAGTGGGTTTCCACCTTGTCCACCACCAAGAGAATTGGCGCCCCTGACCAGGGCGCCAATTACCAAATTGAAGACCATATAAGGAGGCGCCATTTCCCTTGGGACCCCATCCCATTATGATATTAATATATATGTGTACACCATGAAGGCCAACACGTGAGAGTGGCAGTTTTGTCTAACAGTTAACGCCCTCTTGCAAGGACGTCATTCTCATGAATAGTACCACCTAGATTAATGGACGACCCTTACAGAGGCATCATTTAAATCTATGTTTCTAGAAGGTTGAGAAACGAACAACCCCATTTAGCTGGCAAAGATCATGCCTACTCAGCAGGACCCGCAAGGCAATAAACCAATGCTTTGCGATTCCCTATAACTAATTCCCTCCGTAGCACTGTCAGAGGCTATTGCCATCGTTCAGTGCTGCTTGCAGAAGGGAATATTTCCCTTCGTTCCTCGGAAAATGTGAAGTCTACGTCCTGCTGCTGAAGCTTTACGGCGGCGGGAAACGTGTGGCTTCATCTTGTCATCTGTACCTCATAATTACGTCAGAAGGTAGGTGTTCTCAAGATCTGGCTAAACTAGTAGTTAACGTAGGTTAACATGCATGCTAGTTAAACTTGTCTTAGCTTAGCTACATTCTGTCAAGAGTATATCAAAAGGCTTAGTGGGAAACTTAGGCTACGCCTATCTGGAACACTAACCCTTGTGTTGAGGAGATCCTCCGCCAAGTACTCCTTTGTACAACATCCAGTTTAGTATAATTGTCATTAACCTGTCCTAATTTATTACATATTGATCCATGTTTAAAAATTAAAATCAATGAAATTAAACTCAAAAATTATTGCATGAGCTTGATCTTACAGTCCTACAGATTTTCTATGTCTATCCATGCATTTATTTCTTGATTCTGTGAACATGCTATAATTCATGAATAGTGAAATCACGTAATTAGTAGCCACCATGTTCAGACAATTATATCTTTTTAACCCAATCATGAAACTCCTGCATGAGCATGGTTCTGGAAACCTCATATTTTTCTCTATTTAACCATGTACTTAATTCTTGATTTACTGAAAGTATTAAAAATGAATAATGTTTGAATAGTAAACCGTGACTCATACTTCCTAGTCACCATGTTCAGACAATTATATCTTTTTAACCCAATCATGAAACTCCTGCATGAGCATGGTTCTGGAAACCTCACATTTTTCTCTATTTAACCATGTACTTAATTCCTGATTTACTGAAAGTATTAAAAATGAATAGTGTTTGAATAGTAACCCGTGACTCACTATTTTTTTTTTAAAAAATCCAGCCCTCAACTAAATAGCGCCCCCAGCCAGGGCGCCATTCACTAAAGAGGGGCCCCAATCCAGGGCGCCATTTAATTGAAGATACTTCACCGTGTCGTCAATTCAATTTCCAACAATTTTTGAAAATTATTAAATGAACACATTCAAAAATCGATATTATTGAACTAAACCATGAAAATTCTGCATGAATATATTTTGTGATCCTGACATTTTTCTCTACCTGCCCATACGCTTACTTCCTGATTCAGAGAACTTTTCAACTGATGAATAGTAAACCACCCAGTGTAAATGGCGCCCCTGACCAAGGCACCATTTACCAAAATGAAGCTGCGTATAGGGTCATCATTTAAATGAAGACCCCCTGCACAGACGTCAATTCCTTTTTCCAAAATTTTTAAACACCGAGATAGAAAAATTAATATAAATGATACTAGTCCAAAATAATTTTTCATAAACATGTTTTCGAGATCTCGAGAATTTTCACTACCTGTTCATGTCCTTACTTCCTGTTTCTGAGAAATTTTTACGGTATGAATAGTGTTTGAATAGTGTTTTGAGTCACAGAATGTATCTGCCCGGTGTAAATCACCCCAATTTATTGAATAGTGAAACCCAACAATTTTACATGAGCATGATTCTGAACTCCCGAGAATTTCCTCTACCTGTTCATATCCTTGCTTCCTATTTCTGAGAAACTTTTACGGTATGAATAGTGTATAAATAGTGTTTTGAGTCACAGAATGTAGCTACCCGGTCAAAATCACCCAAATGTAAATGGCGACCCAAGTCAGGGTGCCAATTACCTGAATAGCGACACTCTGGTGTGTCATCAATTAATTGAAGACTCCGTAAAGAGTCACTATTTAAAGAGTCACTATTTCAATGAATAGTGTCACTTTTCCAAATAAAAGAATTTTTTTTGAGATAGATACGTAGATAGGTAGAGAAAAATATAAGGAATCTAGCGGTATGCTCATGCATTAGATTAGGTATCATGATTCACATTTATTAAATTTTTAGCATGGATAATTTATATAATAACTTAGAAGTTATATACTAACTTAGCACGTAAATGGCGCCTTAGTAAAGGGCGCTATTTAGGGTGAATAGTATTTTTGAATAGTAAGTGAATAGTAATCTAAATAGTAATTGAATAGTATTTTCAAATAGTAAATTCTATTATGCAAAGGGTGGCATATTTGTATAATAGCCCTTATATGATGTTCTAACTTTTGTTTAACCTTACTATAAAGTTATCTAGAGTTTTTGTTATTTAGGAAAAAGTATATATATATTAATATTTTTTTCCTCATTGTTATCATGGTTTGTACCGACGCAACCCTAAGTCATTTTCTTACATATTATGAGTCCTTAAATTCCATTCCATAAAAAAATCTACATTGTATATCCTACTAAGGCAACCCTTGAAACTCTATATTGGCTATAAAATGAGAGTGGATGTCAAAAGTAATACATGAATGCTGTGCATATAGGGCCCGGTCTGGTCCTAGGAGGAGCACCCGAAGGTACTTGTGCCCATGGAAGTTTATTGACCACGGTGTTTGGCATTGCACCGACTACTTGCTTGACTTGACTTGCTTGGCCCAGAATGGGCAATACTTGACTCGAGGCCCGCAGAAGGGCGAGAGTACTTGCTTGCTTGACTTGAGACATTCCACGCTTACTCTCTCTCTCTCTACTTACTTGACTTGACTCGCGTGGCCCGAAAAAGGGCAATTACTTGCTTGAATGAAATGAATGAAATAGCCAATTCCATTACATTACTTGTTATTATATGAGCTTGAGATTACTCGCTTGATCATTGATTATTACCTTCTTGAAAGGGACTTGCTTGAATATTGATTATCATCTCCTTGGAAAGACTTACGCAATGACTTGCAAATTTCTTGCTAGTTTCCTTAATGAAACATTTTATTGGAATTCATGTGATACTCTCTCTCAATACAGTTCTTGCTCTCTTATCATTCATCATGCATAGATTTACCTGTATACATGATTTTCTTACTCGTACATCATGCATAGCTATACTGGCAATACATGTAACTTGTAAATCACTTGAAGATTGCTCGAACTTGAGATGTAATTCCTACTGAGCGATTCGCTCATCTAGTTGCTCCCTAACATTTTCAAGTGATTCGGATAGCGACAAGAATGTGATTGAGACCAAGTGAAGAGTGCTAGAACGCCAATCGCCTATCATTAGCTAGTCGCGTCTTTGAAGTTATTTGAGTCCTACCTTGTATTTCCAGTATGTCAGTTTAGTTGTCTAAACCGTGTTAAGGCATGTAGCCTAGTGTTGGATTTTTAATTTGGAATTGTCATGGACTATCTTTATCTCATTTGTTAATCAAATAATTATCACTTTGGACTATTGAGATCATTTAGATTTTTATTAGTTTTTTGCGCACTCAGTAATTATGTATGTCAAATTTTATCGCTCTAACGACACGATCTATATAGACGCGTCACGCATCCGAGTATCTTCCGCGCTCGGGACGTGACAGTCTTAGTGGTATCAGAGCCTAGGTTTTTAAACCTAGGAAACTAGAAAAAATAAGAGGTTAGGAAAAATTACGGTCATGATTTAAACCTAGGTAAAACCTGAGTCCAAGGATGGATATACCATAACCGGTGAGATGGATAGAGCCATGGGTTAAGATCTATAATGACTTTTGACGTTATAAGTAAACCTGATCTTTATCAAACTTAAACTCTTTTGTTGGATTATGGCTACTGAAAGAGCACAATGGCGCGAGATGCAGTGCACCGTGCAGGGCCTTACACAGGCACTATAGCAAGTGGCCCAAGGCGGAGCTAACCGTGGAGCGGGTGATCTCCACAGGAGTTTCGTAACATGAACCCACCAAGATTCACGGGTTCGTCTGACCCCGAGGATGCTGAGAACTGGTTAAAGGAGATGGAACGAATCTTCCATGTGATGCAATGCACGGACGAGGAGAAGATTTTACTGGCCGTATTCCAACTGGAGCGGGACGCTCGATGTTGGTGGGAATCCATAGAAGCAACACTACCAGAAGACCATGTCACATGGGATGAATTCACGGAGCATTTCAACAACAAGTACTTCTCCGACCATATCTAGGAGAAGAAGGCCGCGTAATTCACCGTTCTAAAACAACGGGGCTTGAAAGTGGCCGAGTATGAGGCCCAATTTTCAAGATTGTCGAAGTATGCGTCTCACTTGGTGTGTACGGAAAAGATGAAGGCGAGAAGGTTCCTAAATGGACTTCAGCCCCACTATATTACACAACTTGCACCGATGGACATCCAAGTCTATTCGGAGATGGTTCGGCGTGCCCAACTACTAGAAGATGCCACCGAATTATCCGAGAGAATCCGAGGAAGAGACAAAAAGGAGCCTGTCACAAGCCCGGGAAAATTCAAACAATCATTCAACAAGAAAAGGTTCTTCATGGGAGGGGAGCCCTCCAAGGTGAAGAAATTCCAGAAGAATGACAGGCCATTCTCCACCGCCACACCCTCTAAGGAGATTTGTAAGTATTGCGATAAAGCTGGTCATAAGTCCGAGGAATGCTGGAGGAAGTTAGGAGCTTATCTTCGACGTGGGAGTCGAGAGCATCGAATCCCAGACTGCCCACTAATAAAGGAGCAAGACACTAAAGACGAGAAGCATCCGGTAAAGAGACAAGGTCGTCTGCAAGCTCTCCGAGAGACGGAACCCACAGAAGGCGGAATTGTGGAAGGTACTCTCACTATTTGTTCAAAGACTGCTCAAGTTTTATTTGATACCGGTGCAACTCATTCATTCGTTTCTAAGAAATTTGCTGCTTCATTTTCTAAGAAACATAAACTATTAGATTTGGTCATATCTACACCTCTCAGAATGAGTCCGATATCATGTATCACTATCCAAATTGTGAAGTGATGATTAAGAGGAGCAATTTACCTGCTGACCTGATATGCCTAGATATGAAGGGTTATGATGTCATACTAGGTGCCGACTAGTTATCCACACACCAAGTAACTGTAGATTGTCGGCATGGCAATGTAACTTTCGTGGATTTGCCAGAGCTAGTTTACAATAGCCCTCGGAGTAAATCACTTCTTATATCAGCACTCCGAGCTAGTAGACTTATGAATAAGGGATGTATGGCTTTCATAGCATTCGTGACTGCCACGGAAGTTGAGGAGATTAAACTTGAAGACATCCATGTAATTCAGGATTTTCTCGACGTTTTTCTAGAAGAATTGCCCAGTTTACCCTTGGAAAGGGAAGTGTCGTTCACAATCGACCTTGTCCCTGGTGCTGGCCCTGTTTCCATGACACCGTACAGAATGTCCCCTGCTGAGCTAGAAAGAGTTAAAAGAGCAGCTAATGGAGTTATTTAAAAAGGGTTTCATCAGGCCAAGTACTTCCCTATGGGGAGCACCCGTGCTATTCGTCAAGAAGAAGGACGGATCAATGAGACTATGCATTGATTATCGGTAGCTAAACCATCTTACGATCAAGAACATGTACCCACTTCCAAGAATTGATGAGCTGTTCGATCAGTTATCTGGAGCTACATGTTTCTCCAAGATTGATCTTCATTCGAGGTACCACCAACTGAAGATCAAAGAAGAAGACATTCATAAAACTACATTCCGAAGTAGGTATGGGCATTACGAATTTACTGTTATGCCTTTAAGACTAACAAATGCCCCTGCAGCCTTTATGCAGTTAATGAACAGCATATTCAGGACTTACTTAGACCAATTTATTATGATCTTTATTGATGATATTCTGATCTATTCGAAGTCTAAAGAAGACCATGAAGAACACCTCAAGAAGGCGTTGCAGATATTGAGGGAAAACACATTATATGCCAAACTCAGCAAGTGCGAGTTCTGGCTCGAGAAAGTATCCTTTTTGGGCCACATAATTTTGAAGAACAGAATTTCTTTTGACCCATCAAAGGTCGAAGCCGTTAAGAATTGGGAGCGACCAACAAATGCAATGGAGATTCGAAACTTCTTGGGTCTAGCTGGTTACTATCGGCGTTTTATCAAGGACTTCTCCAAGATTACGGTTCCTCTGACCAGGTTAACTAGCAAGGAAGTGCCTTATGAGTGGGATGAAGACTGTGAAAGGAGTTTCCAAGCTTTGAAGGATCTTTTGACCACTGCTCCAATCTTATCACTACCAATTGAAGGAGAGAAATATGAGGTATATACCGATGCTTCTGGTATTGGCCTCGGATGTATATTGATACAAAATGGAAGAGTCATTGCATACTCTTCCCGACAGCTCAAGAAACATGAAGAGAACTACCCGGTGCATGACTTAGAGCTGGCCGCGGTAGTATTTGCCTTAAAGATCTGGAGACACTATCTCTACGGAGAACAATTCACTGTATACTTCGATCATAAAAGCCTCAAATATCTATTCTCCCAAAAGGAGCTAAACATGCGGCAAAGGCGTTGGCTCGAATATCTCAAGGATTTTGACTTCACTATATAATACCATCTTGGTAAGGGTAATTCCGTAGCTGATGCCCTTAGTCGAAAGCCGAGAGCATTATTGGCCAACTGTATGATACATGAATGGAAGCTGCTAGAGAAATTCTCTGAGCTTAATATCAGCACAGATGAGAAGAACATGTGTATTATTCTATCTCACATGAGTCTACATCCAGATTTGCTACCTGAAATCAAGAAGTTGCAAGAATAAGATCCCACACTAGTGGAGATAAAAGGGGAGCTGGATGAGAGACTTGAATTCAAGCTGGCACCTGATGGTAGATTACTATTTCATGAATGGACATGTGTGCCCGACTGTCCCGGATTGAAGAAGAAGATACTTGAAGAAGCTCATCGATCGAGGTACACGATCCACCCTGGAGCCATTAAGATGTACCAAGACATGAAAAGAACTTTCTGGTGGCCTAACATGAAAAGGGAGGTAGCAGACTTTGTATCTCGTTACCTCACGTGCCAACAAGTAAAGGCAGAACATCGGAAACTTGCCGAAAAATTACATCCATTAGATATTCCCAAGTGGAAGTGGGAAGATATTGGCATGGACTTTATTATGAGCTTGCCCAAGTCTAGGGGTGGACATGATGGAATTTGGGTAATCATCGATCGCCTAAATAAATCGGCCCATTTCTTACCCATCAAAAGCCGATGGTCAGTCGATGTACTGGCTGCCCTCTATATTAAGGAAATGTTTAGATTGCATGGAGTTCTCGTGTCGATTGTATCCGACCGAGACCCACGCTTTACCTCTCATTTCTGGAAAAGTCTACAACACTCTCTCGGGACGAAACTCATCTACAGTACTGCTTTCCATCCCCAGACAGATGGACAGACCGAAAGGACAAATCAAGCTGTGGAAGATATGTTAAGGGCATGTATTATACACTTCGGCAGAAGTTGGCATGACCACTTACCCCTAGCCAAGTTTGCATATAATAACAGCTATCAAGCTAGTATATAAATGGCACCTTTTGAGGCACTGTTTGGCAGGAGTTGTCGATCTCCAATATGCTGGGACGAAGTTGGTGAAAAGCAAATTCTAGGCCTAGATATGGTAAGAGATTCTACTAAAAAGATACACCTCATTCGGGAAAGGCTAAAGATAGCACAGTCCAGGCAGAAATCTTATGCTGACAACAGAAGGCGAGACCTAGAATTTCAAGTCGGAGATTATGTTTTTCTCAAGGTATCTCCCAACCGATATATTAGAAGATTCGGTGTTAAGGGCAAACTAACATCAAGGTTTATTGGTCCATTCGAAGTGCTGGAAAGATTAGGAGAGGTGGCTTATCGCATCGCCCTACCCCTGCAACTATCAGAAGTGCACAACGTATTTCATGTTTCTATGCTGAAGAAATACGTGCACGATCCCTTCCATGTCATTGACCACAATGATTTAGTGGTACAGAAGGACCTTACCTATGAGCAGAAGCCAATGAAGATTCTCGACCGAGAAGTTCGAGTTCTAAGGAACAAGACCATCCCCATTGTGAAAATCCAATGGAATCGATGCTCAGAACAAGAAGCTACATGGGAGACCAAAGAGTCTATGAAGAGGAGATTTCCATATTATTCTAATTGTAAGTACTCTGCACCCTTCCTATTTCTGCATAATACAGTTGAATTTGGGGACCAAATTCTTTTAAGTGGGGGAGGGTGTCGCACCCCCGATGTGGTAATAGAGAAATCAAACTTTTTTCTAAAGAATCCTACCTAAAGGCCTTACATAAAGAACCCAACCTCATGAGGACTATAATATAAATATACAAGCCAACCTTACTTTATGCCATAAAGAATCATGAAGGCCTTATGTAAAAGAACTAAAACCTTATGAGGACTAGTATGTAAATGTACAACCCACTTTATGCATAGTACGTAATGTACTCTTCTTAAAAGAATCCTATATGAAGGCTTTGTTTAAAGAACAAAACCAGAGAAGGACTAGCATATAAATGTGCAATCTAACTTTATGCACATGGGTGGTACGTAGTGGGTTCCCACCTTGTCCACCACCAAGAGAATTGGAGCCCCTGACCAGGGCGCCAATTACAAAATTGAAGACCATATAAGGAGACGCCATTTCCCTTGGGACCCCATCCCATTATGATATTAATATATATATGTGTACACCATGAAGGCCAACACGTGAGAGTGGCAGTTTTGTCTAACAGTTAACGCCCTCTTGCAAGGACGTCATTCTCATGAATAGTACCACCTTGATTAACAGACGACCCCTTACAGAGGCGTCATTTAAATCTATGTTTCTAGAAAGTTGAGACACGAACAACCCCATTTAGCTGGCAAAGACCATGCCTACTCAGCAGGACCCGTAAGGCAATAAACCAATGCTTTGCGATTCCCTATAACTAATTCCCTCCGTAGCACTGTCAGAGGCTATTGCCATCGTTCAGTGATGCTTACAGAAGGGAATATTTTCCTTCGTTCGTCGAAAAATGTGAAGTCTACGTCCTACTACTGAAGCTTTACGGCGGTGGGGAAACGTGTGGCTTCATCCTGTCATCTGTACCTCGTAATCACGTCAAAAGGTAGGTGTTCTCAAGATCTGGCTAAACTAGTAGTTAACGTAGGTTAACATGTATACTAGTTAAACTTGTCTTAGCTTAGCTACATTATGTTAGGAGTATATCAAAAGGCTTAGTGGGAAAGTTAGGCTACGCCTATCTGGAACACTAACCCTTGTGTTGAGGAGATCCTCCGCCAAGTACTCCTTTGTACAGCATACAGTTTAGTATAATTGTCATTAACATGTCCTAATTTATTACATATTGATCCATGTTTAAAAATTAAAATCAATAAAATTAAACTCAGAAATTATTGCACGAGCTTGAACTTACAGTCCTGCAGATTTTCCATGTCTATCCATGCATTTATTTCTTGATGCTGTGAACATGCTGTAATTCGTGAATAGTGAAATCACGTAATTAGTAGCCATCATGTTCAGACAATTATATCTTTTTAACCCAATCATGAAACTCTTGCATGAGCATGGTTCTGGAAACCTCATATTTTTTCTCTATTTAACCATGTACTTAATTCTTGATTTACTAAAAGTATTAAAAATGAATAGTGTTTGAATAGTAAATCGTGACTCATACTTCCTAGCCACCATGTTCAGACAATTATATCTTTTTAACCCAATCATGAAACTCCTGCATGAGCATGGTTCTGGAAACCTCACATTTTTCTCTATTTAACCATATACTTAATTCCTGATTTACTGAAAGTATTAAAAACGAATAGTGTTTGAATAGTAACCCGTGACTCACAATTTTTTTATAAAAAAAAATCTAGCCCTCAGTTGAATAGCGCCCCAGCCAGGGTGCCATTCACTAAAGAGGCGCCCCAATCCAGGGCGCCATTTAATTGAAGACACTTAACTGTGTCGTCAATTCAATCTCCAACAATTTCTAGAAATTATTAAATCAACACATTCAAAAATCAATATCTATTGAACTAAACCATGAAAATTCTGCACGAATATATTTCTGTGACCTTGACATTTTTCTCTACTTGCCCATACCCTTACTTCCTGATTCAGAGAATTTTTCAACTGATGAATAGTAAACCACGCAGTGTAAATGGCGCCCCTGACCAAGGCGCCATTTACCAAAATGAAGGCTACATACATGGTCGTCATTTAAATGAAGACCCCCACGTCAATTCCTTTTTCCAAAATTTTTAAACACTGAGATAGAAAAATTAATATAAATGATACTAGTCTACAATAATTTTTCATAAACATGTTTTTAAGATCTTGAGAATTTTCACTACCTGTTCATGTTCTTACTTCCTGTTTCTGAGAAACTTTTACGGTATGAATAGTGTTTGAATAGTGTTTTGAGTCACAGAATGTACCTGCCCGGTGTAAATCACCCCAATTTATTGAATAGTGAAACCCAACAATTTTGCATGAGCATGATTCTAAACTCTCGAGAATTTTCTCTACCTGTTCATATCCTTGCTTCCTATTTCTGAGAAACTTTTATGGTATAAATAGTATATGAATAGTATTTTGAGTCACAGAATGTAGCTACCCGGTCAAAATCACCCAAATGTAAATGGCGGCCCAAGCCAGGGCGCCAATTACATGAATAGCGACACTATGGTGTGTCGTCAATTAATTGAAGACTCTGTAAAGAGTCACTATTTAAAGAGTCACTATTTCAATGAATAGTGTCACTTCTCCAAATAAAAGATTTTTTTTTGAGACAGATACGTTGATAGGTAGAGAAAAATATAAGGAATCTAGCGGTATGCTCATGCATTAGATTAGGTATCATGATTCACATTTATTAAATTTTTAGCATGGATGATTTTTATAAGTTAAAAATATAAGGAATCTAGCGGTATGCTCATGCATTAGATTAGGTATCATGATTCACATTTATTAAATTTTTAGCATGGATGATTTTTATAATAACTTAGAAGTTATATACTAACTTAGCTTCACGTAAATGGCGCAGTAGTAAAGGGCACTATTTGGGGTGAATAGTATTTTTGAATAGTAAATGAATAGTAAGTGGATAGTAGTGAATAGTAATGAATAGTAATCTGAATAGTAATTAAATAGTATTTTTAAATAGTAAACTCTATTATGTAAAGGGTGGCATATTTGTATAATGGCCCTTATAGGATGTTCTAACTCTTGTTTAACCTTACTATAGAGTTATCTAGAGTTTTTGTTATTTAGGAAAAGATATATATATATATTAATATTTTTTTCCTCATTGTTATGGTGGTTTGTACTGACGTAACCCTAAGTCATTTTCATGCATATTATTGTGAGCGACGTCACGTGGAATGCTGCGAGGAGCGAAGCACGCTCATTTTACTGTGACACAGAAAGAGAGAGAGATAGAGACTGCCACAGGAGATTGCTCCGGCGAGGTATGCCGAATAGATATGGCGTAATAAATGTGAGGATTAAACAGCCATAGCGGGAAATGACTCTCCGCCACCTCGAGGGGATGGGAATGGTGCAGAATTTAAAAGACGTGAATTTAAACGGCCATAGCACCACCACGGGAGATTGCTCTAGTGGGGTATGGGCCTCGAAGAGATGAAAATTGTGCAGAATTTAAGAGACAGAATTTAAACGGCCATAGCACCTCCACGGGAGATTGCTCCAGTGGGATATAGGCCTCGAATAAATGACAATAGCGCAGAATTTAAGAGACAAAATTTAAACGGCCATAGCACCACCACGGGAGATTGCTCCAGTAGGATATAGGCCTCGAAGAGGTGAGAATAGGGTAGTATTTTTTAAAAAAAATAGAATTCAAACGGCCATAGCAGGAAGTGACTCGCCGCGGCCTCGAAGATATGGTGTGATCGCCAGGGGCTGGAGACCCCAAAAATAAGAAGAGTGATCGTGTTTACCTCAAAAGTGAGAAATGGTGGGTTGCTTCTTCCTCTCCTTTCGGCCGGCCGACGGAGAGGTCCTTCTTTGGTTACCCTTGCGAAAACAGACAAAGAGCGAATGGATCAGAAGAATAACAGTGTAGTATTAGTTCCTTTGTGATGAAAATAGTGAAATCATGGCGAGACACACACCTGGTTGGTGTTGTTTTAAAACCCCTCTCGGACACGAGTAGGAGGAAAATGTTATGATGGATGAAGGATCGTGCAAACGTGCATAAAACAGGAGCGAGATGACAGATGGTGGATGATGCATGCAATAGAAATGGCAAAAGAGAAAGGGGGAGAGTGGCTTATTGAAGGCGCCGATGACGGGATCCGGTGGAGCTTCAGCAGCGTGGGGACGTCGTGGAAGCACGGTGGATGAAGATTGCCTTCTTCTCGCGAGCGCGGGCACCCGGAAATTCGGCAGAACCTCCTCCTACAAAACCCACGGGTTAGAGAAGAATCCGGCAGAGTTTCCCTCTCCTCTGTCGGATCTGAAGCTCTCTGATTTCGAGGGAGGGGTCCCTATTTATAGGGGAAATTTTTATTGGGGCATCCAGGGTCCTGGACGCCTCAATGTTGAGGCGTCCAGCTGACTGGACGCGCCCATTATTTTTTATTATTTTTTTATTGTTTGAGACGTCTAGGACCCTTGACGCCTCAATGACTTTCCATTAAAACGGCGCTGAAAACCGTCGACAGCGGAGAAAGCGAGTGGTTTCGGCGCCTAACTTTGACTTCTTAAGATGCGTCTAGGATCAATGACGTCTTCATGATTGGATTTATTCGAAACGTCAAACTAGCCGGCCGAAGCGGCGCCGCCCGCGTGCTACACGAAGCTCTGAAGGAGGCGTCTAGGGTCCTGGACGCCTTTAAAAGAGACGTCCAATTACCCAGCCACTTTCAAAAGGAAAAGAAATATTTAAAACATAATAAAAAAATAATAATAAATATTTTTATGAAGGCGTCAAGATACCTTGACACCTCAAAGTGAGGCGTCAAACCATCTTGACACGTCAAAAACTTTTTCACGAAAAAATTCAAAAAATGTAAAAATATTCAAGAAAATAGGAAATCACCAAAGTAATTAAAAGTGTGAAGGTAACCTTGAGGAATCATAGTGTAATATGAGATTTACTCACGGTAAGGTCAAAACGGCGTGTCTACAGTTGCCCCACCTTGGCGTCTGCTTTGCAAGGGAGTGGCACGTAATGGAGTGGCATAGAAATGAAATGAAATGGAGTGGGAGCGGACTGAAAAGTAGATGCCAAGGTGTGATGAGACACGCTTTTAACATTATGGTTTGAAATGTTTTCAGAGTTTCAATGAGATGACCTTGAAGAAGGTCTTCTGAATTTGACAATTGCTTGGACGGAAATCAAACAAGGAAGGGGAAGACATGCGCTCAGGCACAAGTAGAAAAAGGGACCAACTTCTCTGTGTGGAAGTACCTAGGTCATGAACCTACATGTTTCACCTTTGGGGAGCGGTTACCAGCCCATGTGGAAGTGCTGCGGCCAAGGTGGGTCAAATGGAGTAACAGTAAAGGAATATTTGAGGATCAATCCAAACAAGGGTCTCTTTTGGAAGAATAGCCCAAGGCTGTCTCAAGGAAACTCAATATCTCATTCGGAATGGAATATCTCATATTATAAGACTTAAGCATAGCGGCCTTCACAATCGAATTACTTTCTTCCGCAATGGAATCAAAGTCCTACATGAATGCATGCTGGGTTTAAAAGAAAACTTAAAACAAACTAAAATAGAAAATAGCCAAGGATAATATTGTCAAGTTGTTAAGAATGGGTCAGGATACCGATCCGGTGAGCTGATACTGAGCCGGGGCCCGTTTATCCACGCACCAACTCACTGAATGGAACCATCATCCCCACACTTTCACAACTTAACGGCCTATCCGTACAACCCAAATTCCTCTGAACTTATCATGGTTTTTGTTGAAGGGGAACTCAAACTTCAGATTCGTTCAGGCTGCAAGGTCTTTGACATGTTCTAATAGCGTAAATATCATATAATACAATGCATGACATGGTGGGACCAGTCACAGAATGGTGGCATATGATGGGTCGAGGTGGGATAGTGGTACCCACTAGTGAAATCGGCACTCATTATTTAGTACAACATTATCTCAAAGCAACAGAATTGCACTTCAGTTATCACAACAGGAGAATACACAGTACAAGGGAGAACAAGACAAAACACCTTTTGCTAAAGTCAACATTGACGGCTCATCATTGATGTAACGTGTTTGACTTTTAAGCCCCTCCCTTCCTATAAGTACCCCCCCTGCTTAGCTTAGCCAAATGCACCAAGGAGAGCTTTGAAGCTTAAGGGGAGGAGGAGAAGAATCTTGGGTTCTTCAAGATGGAAGGCGAGTCTTCCCGCCCTATGAAGAGGAGCAGGCCTAGCAGCGAATTCAGGCGGCTTTCCGACCTCGAAGGACATCTGAGTGGGATGATCCAGTCACGCATGGTGAGTTGATTCATTTCAAATTTTCTGTACGACCTTTCATTCACCTCTTTCCTCCTTTGTTTTTCTTCTTCTTTTCCAGCCGTACCCTCTCTTCCCAGGCCCGAGGAAATTCTCTAAACTACCTTGGCTTTCAAAGCTAACTTCCAACATCTCCATCGGTATGAGGGCCATACTCACGAGGTGGCATCTTCAGGGGCTCCTAGTTCACGCCGAGCATTACGTAAAGATTCGCATGGACTGGGCGGCTATGGGTGCGCTGGTGGAGATCTGGCATCCTCAGACTCACACTTTCATTTTCCTCACTTTCGAGGTGACTATCCTTCTTGAGGAGGTGGAACTACTGCTTGGGTTGAAAAGATTCAAAAGGGATGGCAAGATAAAGATCATGCCGATGCTGAAGAAGGTGACTTCCAAGGACGTCCTTGGAAGCTTCATGCCGTCTGGTGACGTAGAGATGTCCAGACTCAGAAGGGAGTCAACTTGCAGAAGCTCGCGGAATGGGTTTGGAAAGGCAAAAGGGTGGGACCTGCCATTCTTGCTTACCTCTATAGTGGCCTTACTGCTTCCAGCATAGGTAAGCCTCCTTTTGGTTGCGCGCTTCTTCTGAATTGCTGGGTTGATTTACATTTCAAATTTGATCACCGTGAGGGGATGCCCACTGCCTCGAGGATCTTTCAACAAAGCCCCCTTTACCACATAGCCGATGTGTTAGGCTTTGGTGGTCACATAGTGAACCGCGTTCCGTGGCTGAGGAAGCGCGAAGACTGGAGGTTTCACTTCAGAACTACGACGTAAGGCTTCTTCACTTGTGCACCGGCATGTCTACTCCTGTGCGAACTCCTTACGAGGTCTTCCCCCAAAGCTGAACTCCAACTTATTGGCGCGATTGAGTTTGTTCTTTACAATGCGCATCGGTGCTGTATTCAAATTGGCCTTACCCGCCATTCGTTCCCGCCGTTATCGGGCACTGCTCCTCTAAGGAAGAGAGAGTTGGGCGAGGAAGATGATGCAAAGGGGGTGAAGGTCATCAAAGTGTCGTAGAAGACGAGCATTCTGGGAAAGGCATTAGCGCATGTAGAGGAAGAATGCGAGCTGTGGAGGGCTTATGTAACCGAACTGGGGAAGTTAAGGCCTGAAGTGTCTAAGCCCCTGATGTAATTCACTTTGCTGTTTTAATGAAATAAATGCGAAGTTATTGTGTGCAAATGCTTTCTTTCTCTTTTTTCTTTTTATGACTTTTTTGTTATTATTATTTTTGTTGATTTTTTTGATGTTTTTTTATACGTCTAGATACCTAGACGCGTTTATATTATATATATATATTTATTTATTTATTTATTATTTTTAATGGGCACATCTAATATTATGGATGCGTCCATATTTTATTATTATCATTTTTTTTCGTCGACCTCTCTTTTTTTATTTTATTTATTTATTATTACTATGTTTTACTTGACGCGTCCAGGCGCCTAGACGCGTCAAATATATTATTTTTATTTTTATTTTTAGTTTAATATTTTGTTGACGCGTCCAGGCACCTAGACGCGTCCAATTTTTGAATTTTTGATTTAAAAGGCCGCCCACGTGGCCTTTTCTCCTTCCTTATTCATTCAAACGACCCCCCTCTCTCCTAAGACTCTCTCCCTTCCCATTCGCATCTAAATAACCTATTCTTGATCCCTGATGGAGCACGGGGGGCCAAGCCAAGGTGGAGAGAAGTGGAAACGAGTTACCCACCGTTCGAGGAGATCCCAAGATCGCACGGAGGAGGTTGCCATGGAGGAGGAGGCCGCCGTGGAAGAGGAGGCGCTTCCCTTGGCCGTGGAGGGCCTTGAGGGGCCCGTTGGAGTGGGAGAGGAAGAGCATGACTCGGTAAGCCGCCTAAAACTTCTTTTTTTACATTATTTTATGATTTTATGCGAAAAATGGGGCGGAAACGGGGTTTGGATGGAGGTGGAGGTGGGATGATTGAGGCGTCCAGGTCAGTGGATGCCACAATTTTTTTTAAATTATATATGTATATATATATATATATGAAATAATAATATTAATAATATTTAAAAATATTGAGGCATCAAAATGCTTTGACGCGTCTATATATTTTTTATTTTTTATTTTTAGAATATATATATATATATATATATATATATATATATATATAAAAGAATTTATTGAGGCGTCAATGATGTTTGACACGTTTAGTTTTTTTTTTTAGAAAATAAAAAAAAAAGAATTTATTGAGGCGTCAATGAGTTTTGACGCGTTTATTTTTTTTTTTTTTTCTTTTTAAAAATATATATTTATATCTATTGTGTTGATCTTTATTTGTGGCTCTGATGTAATTTCTTGTTTTTGTTTTTTTGTGGTTTGCAGGGTGTGATGAGGAGCCGGATCAACTGGTTCCTGGTAGTGGCGGCGTACCGAGGGCTGCCGGACTTCCAGAGGGCCCGAGTGGATGCCATGGGGTTCGGGGTGTTCTTGCGGATTGAGCCCTTCCGACTCGACCTGCCCCTCGTCCAAGCATTGAGGGAGCGTTGGCACGCGCCGAGTCGAGTATTCCTGATGCCCTAGGGGAATGGTGCCGACACTGGAGGACGTAGTCCGGATCACCGGGCTACGGGTGGACGGGGAGGCCGTCAGTGGGGTCACCTACCCCGACTACAGAGAGAGTGCCCTGGAGCTGTTAGGGCTGGAGACGAGCACGACTGACAGGGACAGCAGGACAGTTGGCCTGGTAGACATCATGGAGGCGCTCGGATTTGTGGACTCACGTCAGCACGTCTGTGAGAGCGGAGTAGAGTTCCTGGCGCGGCTAGAGGAGGCAGCCCGGAGGGCTTTTAGCCAGGACGCGGGTGACCGAGAGCAGGCGGACCTGGACCTTCAGAGGTTTCTCTTCTTCCTACTGGGCCGCCTTCTGCTGGGGACGAAGGGGGATGACATCCACTGTCGTTTCCTTGGGATCCTGGCGGACCTAGACCGAGTGGGGCACTACGCATGGGGAGCAGCCCTACTCGCCCACTTGATTGATGATCTTTCTTAGGGGGTAGAGAAGGAGACGATAGTCGGCGGCTTCGCGCCTTTTCTCCAGGTAAACATTTTATTTATGTATTTTACGATGATTCCTAGTTTACAGTCATGCAATTATTGGTACTAATGATGTATAATGGATGTAGGTATGGAGTTATTACTACCTCCCGATGGGTAGAGCGAGGCAATGGAACCGGACAGCCATACCCTTTGCGCGGCAGTGGAGGCCGGTCACGACTGCGGCACCGCGCAACTACCAGCTGACGTCGCTTCGACGTGAGCTGACCGAGTACCATGAGGCCATGGTATGATGTATATGATTATTTTTTTTGTGCATTTTGTTTACTAGAGTGGGGACTGATATGATGCATGTACGGTGATGCAGGTGGTATGGAGGCCTTACCTGGGCATGGCCGATGCTGGCCAGCCTTGGGTTGTAGCTGGTCGACCTCGTTTCGGGCAGGATCTATGGGTCCACTGCCTGAACGAGATCGAGCCACTGTGGCTCAGGCTAGTTATGAGGACCCTGGGGCTTGCCCAGGAGTGGGTGGAGGTGGACGAGTCGAGCCATGTCGGGTGGAAGACCCGGGCCAAGGCGAAGCTCGTGGACTAGCGTACGCACTTTCCTGCACAGTACCAGCACTGTCAGCAGGGTGGCGTTATGGTGGTGTCCCAGGTGCAGGACAACGCCGACTAACTGCGACGGTATCGAGACACGTACGCAGGACGCTGTAGACACGCCAAAATTGACGCTATGTTGATCAAATCTCATGTCACTATGTTGACACCCCAAAGTGAACTTCAATACCTTCATAATATGAAGTTTTTCTATTTTTGTGTGTTTTTGGTTTGATCTTTGCATTTTTGTGATTCGCGACCTGAAGAGGGGCGTGTTTTAAAAAGCGACCTTATCTAGGGCGTGTTCAAAAGAAAGGACGACCAAATGTCAGGGCGTCAATTCCTGATATTATCCAGTTTCAAAATAAGTTTAAATTATTGATTAACGTCCTTCCTCAGGGCGTGTTTTCAAGTAACGCCTTCATCTCAGGCGTTTTCTCATAATTTTCAAATAAGGTAAGTTTTATTGCCAAATTTAATCCAAGAAGTGACGCCCTTGATCATGGTCGTGTTTTTGAGTAACATCTTGATGTAGGTCATCAATTTGTGATTTGATGCCCTTCTGAAGGTCGCGTTTTATCTTTCGGTGTCCTGTTTAAACTCGTCTTTCCTGAGTAGTTCCTTGCCTCCAATGGTCTCCTTGCTCGAATTGGAACTAGAGTCCTGCCTCTTTTGATCATTGCCCGTTCTTATCCTTCCGAATCTGAGGTTATCTTGGATCTGGAACCCTATATAGGGATGTCTTGATCGACCTCGCGCGAGGTTGGCAGGGTTAGGTTGGTAGGTTACGAGAGCAGGCTATCGAAATCAGAGTTTTTATGCATAGACGCTCTCTGCTTCCTTCTTCTTCCTGCGCGGTCTTTAAAGCGCTCTGCTTCCTTTTTCTTCTTGCCAACAGCATCGGTTTTGGTTCCCTTTACTGTCATCAGGGACAGTAGGGTTTTTCTTGCTTATCAAACTATTGTTTTTCCGTCGATCATCATACGTTTTTCTCTTTTTTGCATTAGTTTCATCATCCTTTTCCTTTCCCTAACTCTTTAGGGGTTTTAAAACACAACAAAAAAAGGTGCGCATGTTTTATTCTCTATTCATCATCATGTCATCTACTTGGGATTGATACTACATTCACTTGGCTGATCCACTTCTTTTGTTTGTTTGTGTTGTCTTTTTTGCAAGGGTAATCAATAAAGAAAAACCCCCTTCATCGGCCGGCCGATTGAAGGAGGAGGAGGAATTCACAATCCATCCCGCGTTCTATTTTCCACCAGGTATTCGCGATCTTCTTTGTTTCTTCTTGAGGTAACCCCTCTGGCGATCACCCTCCTTAGTAGCACCACGTGCTTCTTTTATTCATTATTATATCATCTCTCCCCCTTGTGTTTTTCTCATATTTAATCCAATCTTCATGTGTTGATTTATCACGATCTACAGACGCCTCTACCTAGGGAGGCCAACAGGGGTAAGTATGAAATGCGGATTTTTTTGTGCAAATGCATGCATGTGACATTAATCTATATGCTTATGAATGCAGGATGCTCGTGACACTATCATCACTGATCTGCGGGCCCAGCTTGCAGCTGCCAGGCATCAGTTGGCAGCTATTTGTCAGGAGCTGGACATCCTAGTGTGTTTATGCAATGCATTTTTTTTGTGTCACCTTGATTCCTGGTGCTTAGCCTCTTACTGTCGTTTGTTGTTCTGTGTTGCAGCGTGCCCATCAAGCGGCGGCGGCTGAGATGACTGGTGGGGTGGCCTCCAGCTCGCGAGCCCCTCCTCCAGAGGTCTCTTCTCTCCAGGAGCAGTTGACAGGGCACGGTGGCCCGTGCTGAGGAGGCCGAGCGTGATCAGGCGGCTCGGGTGAGTGTTTGCTTGACACAGGTTCCTTTTTCGCGTATTCCCTTTCCTTTGCTGACTTCAATATGGGCTTTGACAGGTGGCGGAGATTCGGGATGCACTAACTCGTGCGGTCCGTGCAGAGCAGGAGCGTGACGCCTGGGCGACGGATCGCGATGCCCAGATAGCGGAGCTAGAGGAGGACCGACGACGACGGGAGGCTGAGAAGCTTCCCCGTGACGTACTAGAGCTACGGATTGCCCTTGCGGTGTCGAGGAGAGAGGCAAAGAGAGAGAGCAGAGAGGGAGAGGGAGAGGGTGGAAAGAGGGCAGAGAGGGAGAAGGAGAGGCTGGAGAGGAGGGTCTTGGAGGCCCAGATGACGGAGCTCCGAGTGAGTCTTGGTACGGTAGAGGGGAGGCTACGAGAAAGCGAGGAGCGGTACCAGAGAGCGAAGGAGTGCGGGGCGTGCCTTCGATAGTCTGGTTCCTTTTCTGTAGGCAGTTTCCTAGTTTCTTCAGCCGAGGAGCAGCGCCATGCATTCGAGGCCGGCCAGGCACCATAGGGCGAGGGGAGCACTGCCTCTTAGAGTTCGCGGAGGCCCCCTAGGGATCCGTGCCAGAGGAGAGAGGAGAGGGATGATCAGAGAGATGACCAGGAGGGTGGTGGTGAGAGTTAGAGAGTGATTTGTACACCCGCCATCCTTACTTATGATGTATATGACAGACTGTTTGTTATGTGGAATGGTTTCTTTTCTGTGACTTGACTGTCTTTTGTGCACGTTCTTTCCCATACGCCTCTCCTTCTTTACTTATCTCCTCGTGACACGCTTTACAGGATCCTACCCCGAAAGTGGGGAATTACGCCTCGCGCGAAGGGCATGCCACCTTTCTCTCCCTCCTCTTGAGACGTCTAGGCGCGAAGACGCGTCCTAACCTTTTGAGTTCAAATTTAAATCACCGAGAACCGCTGGCGGTCTTTCTCTTTCCTCACTTCGCCCACAAATAACTCCTCCTTTCATCGAGATTTGCTTGCCTAGCTTTACTTCTTCCACTCTTGATTCATGAGTACGGTGAGCCAAACCGTGGTGGAGGGAGAGGGGGACGAGGAACTCCTCGCCCGAGGAGGGTCGTGCAAGAGCACGGAGAGGCGTCCACGGAAGAGGAAAGGCCTCTTCTGGCTATAGAGGGGCCCGAGGGCCCGGAAGACATGGAGGGGGGCAAGCATGGCCTGGTAAACTCCTTGATTTCCACTCCTTTTAGTTTGATAGCGAATAAGTAGAGAGGGAGAAGAGGGCTTGGCGAGTGTTGCACTCGAATGATGAACGCGTCTTTGACAGGAGACACATTTTTCTTTTTTTGTTTGTTTTGTAATGATGTGGCCCTTCCTTTTGATGCGCAGGGTATGACAAGGATCCCGGGCTTGGCTGATGAGTGGGCGAGTGCGGATGAGCCGAACCGCGTCGGGGGAGAAAAACACGGTAAGGTAAAACTTGAAGACTGGCGCATACGTCTCTCTGCTCAGTTCCCAGACGGGTAGCGAGGTGACGTGCCTGTGCAAGGGAGTGCCGACTACCTGCGATAGTGCAGGGAGAGCCATGTGGGGCCCCTTCAGCTCGGCAGATGGACAGAGGTGAAAGCAGAGTCCTATTTTTTTTTTAACCAAGGGCTTAGCTGATAGCTGTTGTTTGCCTATTCCAGCGTGCCCAGCAGGCAGCGATGGTGGGGATGGCCGGTGGATCATCTTCCAGCTCTCAAGCTCCTTTTTCGGAGATCGCCTCCCTTCGGGAGCAACTTGCCAGTGCAGTGGCCCGCGCGACCCGGGCTGAAGAGGAGTGTGATGCTTGGGCAGTAGCCATGGCAGAGCTGCGTCGTTATGATGAGGAGAGGCCACCTCCAGATATCTTGGGGTTAAGGGTGTTCCTTCAGGGAGTGAGGAGGGAGGCAGATAGGGAGAGAGAGGAGAGGGAGAAAGAGAGGGAGGAAAGAAGGGCCGAGCGACAGCAGGATCGGGATGAGAGGAAGGCTTTGGAGGCCTGGGTGAGGGAGCTCCAGCTAGGCCTTCGAGTTATAGGACAGAGGCTAGGAGTCATGGAGATGCGTTATGAGAGAGCACGAGAGTTCGGGGCGCGACTCCGCCAGTCTGGCCACCTTTCTGTCGGTGACTTTTTCGCCACGCCAGGGGAGCAGCAACGAGCAGCCGCTGCTGAGCAGGCATTGCGGGGTGAGGCGAGTGCTACTTCACGAAGCTCCAGAAGTCCCGTGAGGGACTCTCACCTTAGGGGAGAGGAGAGGGACGCCCGGAGGGACGAGCGTGAAGGTGATGGCGAGAGTTAGCGAGCTAGCATACCTGCCTCCTCTCTATGATTGTGATGTTCATGACAGTTTATGTAGAACTATGAATTGAGTGATTTGGTTTCCTATTACTTATTTGTTCTCTTGCGCGTTCCTTCTTCCTTACGCTTCTTCTCCTTTATACTGTTCCCATGTGATGCGTTCGACAAGACCCCGCCGTGAAACGGGGAATCGCGTCTCGCCGCGATCATCTTTTCCACAAAAATTTGTCGCCAAAGTCAACAATGATGGCTCTAGCCGCTTTTCCATTTCAACCTTCCCGGACGATCTCTACAACATGACAGGGCATCCATAAACTGCGTAGGGAGCGAGTGGTCGCATCATACCATCCAATCGATTACCCTACGCGAGCGGTGAAGCGACACATGGGATCGCAGGGAAGGTGCTCTATCACGAGGGTTATTGTTAAAGCTGATGGAGGCAGTTGGGTTGCACTTCTCTCATTTCTATAAATACCTCCCTCCTTTGTTCTTCCAAGGACATCGAGAGCCAATTCGCAGAGTACAAGTTTCCACGGAAGAGGAAGAACTGAGAGTTGTAGGATTCAGAATGGAGGGCGAATCTTCCCACTCCTCGAAGAGAAACAGGTCCAGCGGTAGTAGTTCCAGGAGACTCTCGGACCTTGAAGGGCACCTCAGTGAAAGGACTCAATCACAACTTGTAAAATGAGCCTTCTTGCCCTTTCCCTCATTCTTTCTTCTTTTTTTTCTCTCTTGACAAATTCCCCTTTTTCATTTCTTGTGTATGTGCAGAGCATGATGAAATCACACATATCATGGGAGCTAGTGGTGGTAGCATACAGAGGTCTCCCGGATTTTCAGAAGGCCAGGCTAGACGTAATGGGCTTTGGAGCCTTTCTCCGGATTGAGCCAATCAAGCTCGACCTCGCTCTCATCCAAGGGTTACGTGACAGGTGGGATCCAATGAGCCGCACCTTCTTAATGCCTTGGGGGCACATGGTGCCCAATTTGGAAGATGTGGTCCGAATTACGGGCCTCAAAGTGGATGGCGAGGCGCTAACCGGTATTACCTACTCCGACTATAGAGAGGCTGCCCAGAGGTTACTAGGAGTGGACCTGGATGATCGCAAGAACAGGTCCGTAGCTAAGACGCCTATCATGGAGACGTTGGGGCTTACTGACATTCGTTCCCGTGATGATGAGTCCTTGGAAGAGTTCATGGAGAGTACCGAAAGGGGATGCCGCGCCGTCTACTATGTAGATGCGAGCAATTGGGAAAGGGTCAACATGGATTTGAGGAGATTCCTCTTCTTCCTATTGGGAAAATTATTGCTGGGCTCGAAAGGAGACAGCATCCATTGTCGCTTCTTAGAATTCCTAGTAGACCCTGAGAAAGTGGGGCGATATGCCTGGGGAGCAGCCATGCTGGCGCATCTATTTGCGGGTCTATCTGAAAGAGCAGACAGAGAGGTAACAGTGAGTGGTTTCATGCCGTTCATCCAGGTACCCCCTCTCTATCCTCTTCTTTTTTTCTTTTTTTTCTTTTTTTTGATATGTTAAAGACACATGATGGTGCAGTTGTGGAGCTATTATTACCTTCCAATGGGAAAGGCCCGTCATTGGCGCCCAGCGGCGGTGCCGTTGGCAAGGCGGTGGCAGCCCCTCAATCCTACCAGTTGATGGTGCTAAGACGCGAGTTGCAAGAGTTCCCCGCAGCGATGGTGGTTATTATTATTTTTTGAATTTTTTAAAATTTTTTTATTAAGAAGACGTGTGTGACCTGACCTAGGTGATCTGGAGACCTTATGCGGGCATGATCGACGCCAATCAGCCATGGGTCATGACGAGTCGTGCCCAGTTCAGGCGTGACCTCTGGATCCACTGTCTGAATGAAATCGAGCCACTTCGGCTACGATTGGCTATGAGGACCCTAGGGGTCGCCCAGGAATGGGTGGACATGACTACAACACCCCGCGTTGGGAGGAAGACGCGCGGGCCAGTGACCTCCATTGATTGGCGAGTGCGGTTCCCCGAACAGTATGAAGACTGGCAACGGAGTGGCACACTCGTGGAGTCACATGCTCAAGATAGCGAGGATTATCTACACCTCTATAAGGCGATGTACGCAGAGCGACTCCATCCCGACGGAACTGTGGAGGTGAACACATTTTTTTTATTTTCTTTTTTTTTAATATGTTAACTTATGCTCTGGCCATAGGATGCTCGCGACACCATGATAGCGAACCTGCAAGCTCGCCTGATAGGCACAGAGCGGCAGTTACGTGATACTCGCGCAGCCTTGAGTTCTTCGGTAAGCATGTTTACTCATGATCATAGACCAAGATTCCTGGTGCTAGACCCTCAATGCCACCTCATGCGTGTTGCAGCGCGCCCAGCTTGACGCGGCTTCTTCAGCCATGGGGGCGGATGGTGTCTCTTCCAGTTTATGGATCCCCACTTTTGAACTTGATTTGCTCCATGAGCAGCTTGCCTGCGCTACGCAGTGGGCTGCGGAGGCAGAAGGAATACTTTCCACACAGGTGAGAGTTTCACCATTGAATTTCACTTATTCGCGCCTCCACATATCTGAGATGATGGTTATGGCAGACGAAAGAGGTGCAAGATGCACTTGCCCATACTGCGCAGGGGGAAGCCAGAATAGCGGAACTAGAGGAAGAGTTGCGGCATCATCCAGACGATGGCTATTCTCGAGACGCAGTGGAGCAGAGGATTACCCTTCAGCTAGAAAGGGAGGATAGAGAGAGAGAACGTGCGGAAAGGGAAAGAGACACCGAACGAGAGATAGCCGACAGATTGGCTGAGAGGGAGGAGCGAAGGGCCATGGAGGCCCAACTGTTTGAACTCCAAACCAGCCTCGGTCTTGCTGAACAATGGCTGAGGGATGGTGAAGAGCACTACCGAAAAGCACGAGAGCGTGGCTTTCGTGTTAGTAGCTTCTTTGCCGCCCCTATCGATCGACGGGGAGCAGAGACGGGAAGAGGGGTACCGAGCAGTAGAGGCACCGCCTTGCATGGTTTAGCAACACCCTCCAGGGTTCCTCGCTTGGAGAGCGGAGAGAGGGGTAACTCTGAGAGAGAGGACGGAACTTAATGTACAACTTCTAGAAGGAAACAAAGGAAGGAATGTTCAGTTTCGTGTCTTCTGCCTTCATTCTGCTTTTCAATCCTGTACACATTGCTCAATGAAACAAGTCAGTTCTTCCGTTCTGACTTGGCCCCTTGCTCAAAGAGTGGGTGATCATTTTGAGACTAACCTTGATAACAAGTCAAGGGGCCAAGTCTTTATCAATTAAGGCAAATGCAAAGATGATGAATGCAACACACGGACACACAAATGAGAATAAAATGTAAAGATGTAGCACACAGATGAGATCACACGGATGCAATTTTTTCATTTTTTCTTTTTTTTTACTTATTGGATTTTTATATTATTTTTATTTTTTTAAACGAAGGACACTATTATCACAACCGGCATGGTTCTTGGATCAGTGGTGTTTTAAATCATTCTTAAATAGCCTAATGCAGAGTTAACATGCTCCCAAAAGAATTTCCACTTGGGAACTCAACCGACGACGTCTTCCGAGGGCCACTTCATCACATCACTACCATCTCTCTCTTTTCTTTTTTCTTTTTTTTTGGCCAACGCCTGGTGACCATTCTTATGGCACCTGACCTTTATGAAGACAGGGCTTCTTACTAACCTCCCAGGTAACCTGTGTGCACATCTAGAGTGATTTGGGCCCCTAGACTCTCAAATGATAATCCTGCCGGTTAAGACTTAACCTGATGACAAAACCGTCATGCCATGCTTAGGCTCCTAGTTGCTTCCGATCGCAAGGATACACTAAAAGAGCATTCAAGGTAAAAGATTTGCCCGACCCGGGTCTATTTCCTCACAACTCTAGATGGTATAGGATGAAACACCCTGAACCCTAATGGCCAACCGCGCGACGCTGACCCGGAATCAGACGCCGTCGCACCTTTGGTGACGCGCTTGCATTGACCTAAGCCCGAGGTTGAAGTAAGAATCCACCGAGGCGGTAGAAAGAGGTCTTGACCGGCCAGAAACACCGAGACTCCTACGCGGCGATGGCTTTCACTTTTCGAAGTAGACAGTTATATGTGTGTTTTGCTAAAACGAGGTCACTTGCCTTAGCGGGGCGCACCTTTCAGGATTTCCATTGGACTTTCACCTTTAAGGGGAGAAAGAAGAGTGCGGTGGGGTAAACTTTCCAAGAGGACCGGCAAAACCGTTAACCCAACAAGCTAATCGGGACCTACTTGACCTTTCCCTTTTGGGCAACTTCGGACCAAGCCTTGAACAAGATCGCGTGCCCCTTTTGGAATTTAGCCTTTGTTTTGAGGGGTTTTCGCTTGACAAAATCAGGCACGGGCACTACCAGGCTCTTATTTGACCCCCCCTTTTTTTGAGGGGGACATGATAATTCGATATGTGGGAGTCCCTCTTGTATGCCTGCGGGGACACTGCCCTCTTCTCGTGCTCTGATTCGGGTTCAAGAAGATGAATCCTACTCTCGCTGATGCGGGACGGACACGCGACTCGACTCCAAATAGATATGTGATCCTCGGACTCTAAGCAAGCTCGCGATCGTCCCTAACGAGGGAAGCGTCGGACGTGCACGGTTGAGAAATCGGCAAAGAGCTAGGGTGGTCAACTCACAACCTCATGCCCGGATCGGGTCATGGGACAGTCTCGCTCTCTCTCGCAGCAGCGGTGATATAAAAAGCATAGCGAGCTACGATCCTAGCACATGCTCTCTAGCAGCGGCATAAAGAAATATATACGAAATAAAGCAAGTACCGAGTAAGGAGCGAACACGATACCTCCACGCTACCGGGCGTGGGGAAGACTTCCCGGCCGATCTCGTACTCCCGGAACAGTAAATACACAATAATTACAGAAAGATAAATTACCGCCTACTCCACGCAGGGAGGTAAAGGGCAACACAATGGGATCCGGGAGTAGCGGTTTCGGGTTGACGGGCCGCTTCTTGTGTTGCTTCGGCGGCACACGTACTCACGACCGTGGGACCCACGTGCTGGTCCGAGGGGCAGTGTGGGACCGGGGTGGCACCACTGTGGTGGGGACGCCTGGAAGGGCGCTCCCTGGGACGGCGATGTGCTGGTTCATCGGCCGGAGGCCGGGCGGCTCCGATCTTCACCTGTCGGAGTTGCTGCCCACGGATCTGAATTCTATTTTAGACCCGCGCGTCCCCATGAAATCTACTGCTGCGGTCACTCTCGATGTCGGATCGACGCACAAGAGGTACCGATGGAAATCTAGCTTGAAATCTTCGATCTATGGCTGGAGAAAGAAATTTGACTTTCCCGTTGATGGTCTTTATCAAATTTTCAAGCTGCTGGCTCACAGGATCTGAAAACTTAGGACAGAACTAAGTTTTCCTGAGAGTTGGCATTGACCGCGATGTTGACCTTCTATTCAGCCTTTGAGCCCTTCATGAAAGTTGTAGAGGCCGAAGAGAGGAAAACGGGGCTATATCTTATGAAAGGTTTGGTGGAGATTTCAATTTTGTGTGGATTTTATACTGACTCGAGGTCGGATCTGGACAGCAGAGAGAGAACTAAATTGGGGAAAAGACACAATTTCTACAATTGGGTAGAGGGCTTTAGAAATTCGAAGAAAATTTTTGGAGGGTGGGGATGATGGACAGAACCTCCAATAAATTTGGGGGTTCCAAAAAAATTCAAAAAGGGGGTCGAAAGGTGGACAAACTAAGCTTCTACTACACAGATCTGAAAAGGGATAGATTTGGAAGATAGAAAGACACGAAAATGGAAAAATGTAAAACGAAGTCTAAAGGACGTGATTTGTTTACTGGAGGTTGGGAATCAAGAGAGGAACCAACCCTGAAAATATGAAATCCAGATGATGTCGGAGGTGGGAGTTAAAAATACTGGAGTTAACCTCTATCCAGTAGAACAGAACCCTGGATAGAACTTCGGAAGCGGCTTCGCGGCAGCTCGATGGCGGCATGAACGGCGATGGCGGCACCAGAGATGAATCTAGAGATGGAGGGGCTAAGGTAGAAGGGTTCTTAACCCTGAAATACAGAAGGAGGAAGGAGGAACCAGAGGGGAGGGGCGCACCAGGCTCCTTACACAATACAATAATTTCTTCTCATTAATTAATTCAAATGGAAAATACATGCTATATATAATAAATGGAAACATGACTCAAAATGCCCTCAGATCTAAGGTATAGAACTAATTAGTTCTAATTGCCTTTTTACAAAAATTAAAAATGGAACAAAATAGGGGGGGCGCCCCCTTGACTAGATGGGTGTGGTAGGTGGCCAACTTTGACATTTTACACCACTTGTCTCCCCATGTGTCCAATTGACTTGTCAAACCTTCTAGATGCCACCTTGGCTTTTGACCAGCCCCACATGGATGAGGTGGACCAATGGGGAAGGAGTGGGGGCCCCCTAGCAGGTCCTACTGGCATTTTGCACATAAACCCACACAATCCTAAGGAAGAACAAATATGCTCATAAAGCGTTACAATTGTGAATCTACTTCCCCTAAGATATAAAAATAAATAAAACGACACAAATACAAAAATAAAATGTACATGCTCGGAGTTGATTCCCATCACTCGCCTTCAAGGTATGGTACTTTGGATCCCATATGCTCAGCGTTTTAAGGGCACCGGCTGTCTCATTGGGTTGAGAAAGAAGAGAACAAAGATTATGACTTTCTGGAGGCCTTCGAATAGAGCCCCACATAAGCAATACTACCAACTTTCTTGGCTATAACACTTGCGTGTGTGTGTTGCCTTCTTTTAGTGGGCGTAAGCCGACATGACCAGACAAGAATCTCCACGGTTCTGGCAGACCAAGACCCGAGACCTACCGAACCTTAATGGGTCCTACCCTAATATGAAGGACAGATGCAAAGACCCGACTGCACGATGGTCACCCGGCATTAGTTTTTTTTCTCTTTTTTTTAAGTGTTCCCTCGAGTTCCGTTTCGTTTGTTCCCAAAAGCGGGGTGTGGGAGTGTGCGCAGGTTAACCCTGAGTTAGACTACAAAGATCGAAGAGTGAATTTCCCGCTCCGATGGTCCTCGTACCATGCCAGTTGTTACACCTATCTAAGGATAGTATTTCTTAAGATAAAGCCCGTTCCAAGGGTGGGATAACTCGGTCCCTTTGGCATTGACTAGCTTGTAGGCGTTGTCGGGGTACACAGCCTAAATCACATATGGTCCTTCCCAATTGGGTTGAAGTTTAGAACGCGACCCCCCAGGTTTGACAAAAATTCTTTTTACGACCATCTCGCCAACTTTGAATTATCTCTCAATGACTTTCTTTTGGTAAAAACGTGCGAGTCTATTCAGATATACACAAGCATGCTCAACAGCGGCCAGCCGCTTCTCGTCTAAGAGTTCCAACTGGGCAAGGAGTGAGTGACGACGTTCATCGAGGGGAAATTCCTTATCCAATTGTACCCTAAGAGAAGGAATCAGAGTCTCGTACGGGACTATCACTTCCATCCCAAAAGTAAGAGCGAACGGAGTTTGCCCGGTGGGAGTACGGATTGAAGTGCAGTAGGCCCATAGAGCTTCGATAAGCTTTTCTGGCCAGTCTGAAAACTTAATAGACTCGCAGGTTTTCTTAATGATTTTAATCAATGTTTTATTGGTGGCCTCTGCCTGGCCATTACCTTGTGGGTAATAAGGTGATGAATGATGCAATGCGATTGCGTACCTTTTGCAGAGGTCTTGAAGGTCCTGAGAAATGAACTGTGGCCCATTATCGGTGACGATTGTGCTTGGAATGCCGAACCTGGTAAGGATATTCTTCATGATGAACTTGCAGACTATTGACGCTTTGATTTCTGCGTAGCTTAGGCTTCAACCCATTTGGTGAAATACTCTGTCGCAGTGAGGATGAAGGATTTCTGCTTGGTGAGGGAGTTGGGATCACCTAGGGGACCAATGATGTCGAACGCCCACATGGAGAAAGGTCATGGGGAGGATACTAGATGAAGTGAGGAAGATGGTGAATGAATCTTATCGGCGTGAAGCTGACACTTGACACACCTACGGACATAGACATCACAATTCTCTTCCATAGTGGGCCTATAAAAGCCTTTCCGAATGATCTTCTTAGCGAGCATTTGGCTATTTACATGGCCACCGCACACACCTGAGTGTGCTTCCTCTACGCATATCCAGACCTCATTGTCATCAAGACATCTTAATAGAACACCAGTAAGGCTCCTTCTATAGAGTAGACCTCCAACCAATGTGTATTTCTGGGCCACTCTTCATATGGCTCTCTTATCTTCTGTGGTGGCTCCCTCAGGATAAGACTGATCTTTACAATATTTGGCGATTTCATAGAACCAAGGTTTCTCCTCGTCAGCCAGTTCTTCTTCAAATTCTACCAACATGATTTCCCTCTTCTCAAGAATTTCCCCATCATGAACCTTCCGTAGGACTCTTTCTTTGATTTTTAAGAGGTAAGGGTCTTGAACTGCAGGGACGAGACGCTTGTAGATGGTGATGGATTTAGACCATGCACCTAAAGGGAATTTAAAAGATGACGCCAAGGAGGCTAGGGCATCGGCCAGAATGTTCTGTTCGCGAGGAACATGGACAAAGATCAGCTTGGTGAATAATTTGGCATAAGCGGAGACCAGCTCCTGATAGGGCTTGAGCTTGGGATCAAGGGTGCGATATTTGGTAAGCACCTAGCGGAGAACAAGTTGACTATCACCCACGACTCGCAATTCGGTGATATAGAAAGAATGAGCTAGTTCAGACCAGCTAGAAGAGCCTCGTATTCGGCAATGTTGTTGGTGACTGGGAATGTGAGATGAAATGCCTCTGGGATGGTAACGCCCTCGGGCGTTAGAAGGATAATGCCAATACCCTTCCCTTGGGAATTCAGAGCTCCATCAAAATATAATGTCCACATTGGCTCGTCAGATTGGGTGATGGACATTAGTTCCTCATCTGGAAACTCTGATTGGACAGGATCGAACTTGGGGAGAGGATGGTGAGCGAGATGCTCGGCTATAGCATAGCCTTAATCACCTTTTACTGAATGTAGGTGATGTCAAACTGAGATAGGAAACTCTGACAGCGTGCTAGCCTATCAGTAAGGATGGATTTCTCCAGGAGGAACTTGATAGGGTTCATGCGGGCAATCAAATGGACCTCATGAGCCAAGAAGTAGTGCTTCAATTTCTGCACTACCCAAACGAGGGCAGCACAGGTTTTCTCCATGGCTATGTACTTCTGTTCACAAGAATTGAAGAGTTTGGACAAGTAATAGGTTACTCGTTCCTTACCTTCTTCATCGGTTTGTGCGAGGACAGCTCCTACGGAGTCATCCAGACTGAGATGTAAAGGATCAGAGGTTTTCCGGGCTTGGGTGGAATGAGAACGGGTGGACAAGCCAGAAATTCCTTTAACCCTTCAAAAGTTTTTTGACACTTAAAATCCCAATGGAATTCTACTCCTGGCTTGGTCAACTCATAGAAAGGTCTACACCTTTGTGAATGCTGAGACACAAATCGACGGATGAATTGCAGCCTCCAATTAAACCTCGGACTTCCCTCAAATTTTTGGGAGGCGGCATGTCCCTGATGGCCTTAGCTTTGTCAGGATCTATCTCAATCCCCCTTTTGCTCACAATGAAACCCAGTAATTTGCCCGATGACACGCCAAACACACACTTCTTCGGATTTATTTTCAATTGGAACTCCGTTGATCTCTGCAAGACCTTAGCCAAAACCCTTGGATGTTCCACCCCGGTTCTTGATTTCACCAATAAATCATCCACATACACCTCCAGATATATAAGCATCATGTCATGAAATATGGCCATCATAGCTCTTTGGTAAGTAGCTCCAGTATTCTTTAATCCAAATGACATGACCACGTAACAATATGTTCCCCATGGTGTAGTGAATGACGTCTTCTCCTGATCCTCTTCTGCCAAACAAATTTGATTATATCCCGAAAATCCATCCATAAATGAGAGGGTCTCATAGCCTGCCGTGTTATCGATTAATACATCAATGTGAGGCAAGGGAAAATCATCCTTTGGACACGCGCGGTTAAGGTCCCGAAAGTCGATGCAAATCCTGACTTTTCCATCCTTCTTCATGACCAGGACAATGTTCGCCACCCATTGAGGATAAAGGATGACTCTAATAAACCTGGCTTTGTGGAGCTTGTCGACCTCTTCTTTCATTTTCAAAGCCATCTGAGGGTGGAAACGCCTTAACCTTTGTTTTACCGAGATGGACCCTGGTTTTAAAGTTAAGCGGTGTTCGACCAAGGTGGAATCCAAACCCGGCATATCCTCATAGCTCCATGCAAACGTGTCCTTATACTCCTTGAGAACTTCAGTTAATGACTCTTCTTCAGATGATGGCAAATTATTACTTATAAGGATGATCCTAGGGTCTTCCTCAGTTCCCAAGTTGACTTCTTTTGTGGACTCTTCTACGGCGGCTGACGGCTCGTCGAATCTCCTCATCCCACTAGCATATGCGCCAGCCGCGTCCTCATATTCTTCATCCTCTTCTTCAATAGGGCATTCTTCATCTGTGATCTCGTAGACTCCATACCCTTCATCAATTGTGCAACTCTCCTCACAATCTATCTCTGGCAGTTGATGGGATTTTTTAGCAATTGAGGAATGGATAGGCACGCTCGACACCTACTGGCTAGATCTAGAAGGAATCGACGAGGGATCTGCTTACCCTTGGATTTCTTTTTAGGTACTACCCTCGACCCATTATTCCTAGATTGACTAAGCGGTCCTACGGACGAAGAAGAAGCTGGAGAAGATGCTGAAGAATGTACAGGGAAGGACCCCTCAGAGGAGGGGTAGAAAAGGTCGCTCATAGGACCTTGGATGAGTGACCCGCAGGTCAGGACGCACTCGTGGGAAATGTAGGATGTTTCCTCAACGAAGATGTGTTGTTGAGGGGTTTGAAAATCGACGTTTTTTTTTCATTTTCATTTTTAATGACAAAGCAATGAAAAGAAATCAGAGGAGGGGGGAAAGTGATTATGGCTAAAGGGTTGAGAGGCTCATAGAGCAGATCGTGATTGAAAACCTGGTGCGGGTTGAGAAACCCGCGTAGATATGTAAGTAGAGAAGGGGACCTGGGAAGATCATCAGACAACCGTCTGGCCCAGGAGGAAGACATCAGCGAAGGCTGAGGCGAGTGAATGGAGAAGACGACGGCTAATGAGCCGTCGATAGTAATGTTGATGATGGATGAAGATCCGCCGGTGACAGAGTCCTCTTGGTGAGGATGGTTTGGAACTTTGGCAACAGTAGTGATGTTCCCTGGCATTTCAGAGATCAATGGCGGCCCTTCCAACTGTGGAGGCTAGAACATTCTTCCTAGTGCGATGGAAATATCTTGTATGTCAAACCATTTGCTCCATTCGCATTCTGGATTTTTGATCTTGCCTCTCTTAGTGGCCCTTGAACATTTTTCAGCCAAGTATACAACGTGCGATCCCCCATGTGTTTCTTGCGGGTAATCCCCCATCTGAACAACGGGCCCCTTCTTGAAATGAGAGGATAGGGTCCACGTGAGGGGTTTCCCATCCGCCTCGAGCGGTCCTTTAAAACCTAGACCAAACTTGTGGCTCAACCTTATTTTCTTTGGCGGTTTTAGCCTTCCTTGTAATTGTGCGCCCAAGCCTTTGCCCTGTTGATAGCCGATATTCCTCATAATCTCCCATCCTTTAGAATGAAAAGGGAGACGTGACGTTGGTACCGAAAGCGGCTTTTTTGGTGTAATACGGGATGGGTCATACACATCTAGTAGTGACAATATGGGCCGATGAGATGGCCAAACAGAGGGCAGAGAGGTATTAATAGCATCCACTATATGAAGGTCAGGTGTACTGATCACTTTAATAATCCTCCCATTGTGCGGAAACTTTAGGCATTGGTGGTTGGTATAAGGCACAGCATCCATTGCTTCAATATAAGGGCGGCCCAGTATGGCCTTGAATGTGGGGTCCATATCGAGGACATGGAATTCCATGGAGACTGACGCAGGGTCTAACTCTGCCCTCAGGATAATCATCCCCTGTGGTGGCCTTTTGCTATTGTCATAAGCCATGACTGTGATTGAAGAAGGTCTTATCTGTTCTTCATCGACCCCACACAACTGATGGGTGCTCATGGAGATCACATTTATGGACGCACCTGTGTTCCACTAAGCACGGGTTTATGGATACTCCATTGATTTTTATCGAAACACACAATGCATATTTTCGAGCTTCCTTGGGGGCAAGCTCGTGGTTGTGGAACATAATGACCGGCTGTGTGTCCGTTGGTGTCAGGACGGCCGAAATCTTCTCTACGGGAGATCCTCATTCACCATGACCCTGTGAAGATATTCAATTAAGGCTGCCTGATGGGACGTGGATCTCTGGAGCAACTCAAGGATGGAGATCCGAGCGGGCGTCTTGTCCAGGTGTTTTAACAAATCATAATGTGTTCCAGGGATGGACCTTTCTGGCTGCTCTCCATTGTCTTTCTCTGGCTGAGACTGCTCGGGGTTCTGACTGTTCTGGGGGAAGACCCTGTGGAAAATCCTTCCACTCCGGAGCACCATTGCTTGCGGCTTCTGCACCTTCATGGGCTTAGATGTGGGTTTTAGCAAGGGTTTGAGGGGTAGTGGTTGAGGAATAGTAGGTGGAGTAGGTGTGATGGCGGGTGTAGCGATTTTGATTAGGGGTTTATTTGGTGGAGGTAAGGCTTCAGATGTATGGTGGATGATAGGGGGTTTGGAGGGTGGAGGTATGGTGGAGGTAGAGGGAATCTCATGTGGACTATGGAGGGAAAGGGGTCTGAAAGGTGGAGGCAGAGGCAAAGTGGAGGTGGATAAGGCCTGAGATGGATAATGGTTCTGAGATGGATGGTAGATAATGAGTGGTTTTGAGGGCGTTAGTGGAGGCATGGTGGAGGTAGGCGGGGTCGCGTACGGTTGACGGATGATGAGAGGTGTGGAAGGCATAGGTGTAGGTGTAGTAGGGGTAGATGGCAAAATGGAGGGGTGAGAGAAGATGAGAGGGTGTGAGGGCATAGTGGAGGGTGTTGGCTGATAGGTCATTGGTGGGTTAGTGGGAGGGGTGCGAATGAGAGGGCGTGATGGCTATGGAAATGATGAAGGCCGCGCTATAGGTTGTGATGCGGGTTGATGAGAGAGAGGTGCTACCCGGGCAAGGCGAGGGGGTTGCCTGATGATAGGGGTGGCGGCTGCGAGAACGGAGGTACTTTCTGAGTGCCAACCCTGCTCCCTCCCAACCTCGGGGAAGGAGGAGATGGGGTTTACCTGGTGATTGGGTTGTTGGTGCTCCGGCAATGGATCCTGGATTATGCCCATGTTAGGCTGTTGTGGTTGGGCCTGCTGAGGCTACTGTTGCTGTTGTGGTTGTTGCTGTGGCTGCTGTTGTAACTGTTGTTGTTGTTGGAACTGTGGTCTAGGAGGAGGTCTCCTGGCTTTGAGAGTGGCGATGTATCGCCTCATTTCTTCCCAATCAATTCCGCCTTCATCATTCATATCATAGATGTAATCTTTAAAATGGAAACAAGTCTCTATTGTATGTCCTTGCTGCCTGTGGTAAACACAGTATCTGGAGGTGTCGACATTCGGGGGCCACGCGGGCTTCTCCCTTGGTAGAATGAGTGTATTTGAGGCCATGAGGGCGTTGAAAATATCCGCCAAAGTTTTTGGCAATGGCGGGTAATGGGCTCTCTTGGGGCCAATCGGCCGTCTCTGTTGCTGTGGGGGGGCGTAGTTTCCTGGGGGTGGAACCTGGTGGTACTGAGGTGGTAGTTGTTGTTGCTGGGGTCGGGATTGTTGCTGGGGTTGAAATGGTTGAGGCATATGGTTCTGGGGTGGATTGTTTTGGGGCGGAGGACGAGAGGGGAAAGGACCTTGCTGGAGGGGAAGTCGTGGCATTTGTGGATGCCTTGGGTTGGCTGCATAATTGGTGTTATTGACTGCACTCACTTGCTCATTTGTTACGACCCCTTCTGTCGCTGCACCTGGGACACCGGTGCCTATCTTTCTGACCACTTTGGGCTTCGGTGGCTCAAACATGTGCATGATAGGGGAATCTTTTAGCTGAGTCTGGATATACCGGGCCCTCTCATAGAGCTCTTCCATTGTGATAAGCTTGTTCATAGCCAGGACGTGCCTGAACTGTTGGGTGGCATTGGACACAATCATTTTTACTTGTTCGGGCTCTGAGAGGGTATCTCTTATCCTCTCTGCCAGAGACCTCCATCTGTCAGCATAGCGAACAAAATCTTCGTCTGACCTCATTTTCTCGGCCACTAGGTCGGTAATGGAAAGAGAAGGACCAACCCTATCCCGATACTTTTGCAAGAATTTTCTTTGCACTGCATCAAAATTCTCGGCCTCGCCCGGCTCCAGAGAATAGAACCATTCTAGCGCGGGACCGTCCAACGATCTCCGAAAGAGGTATGCCAGGGATCTCTGGTCATTTTGCCAATAGGAGGATTCATACATGAAGTCCTTGAGGTGAATAAAGGGATTGCCTGTGCCATTGTACCTACGGTACGTAGGCATTTCGGAGGGAGTGAGATGGAACACAGGTAGGATTGGCAGAGAAACCTCGGGGGTGGATTTTACGTCCACCCATTGCTTTAGGTTGCGAAACTGTTCATTCCATTTTATTGAACCTATGGAGGAGTGCTTGGGCAAGCTCCTCGGTAGATGAAGGTGGCACCTGCCACTGGAGAGGAAGATGTCTCCCAGAGACTTGAGGAGGGAACCCCGAATGAGAGGGATATGGTGGCCCTCCAGCAGCTGGCCCTGGTTGGAGTGGTGTGTGGGGAACAACAGGGGTTTGAGATTGTGAAGGGAATTGGAAAGAGGGGGGATGCTGGCTTGCCTGCCCTTGAAGTGAGGGAGAAGGCATGGCTTGTACCGGTGTGGAAGAGGGGATAGCTTGCACCGACTCCTGGAGGGGTGCGATGGCTGGAGCTGACTCCTGGGAGCGGGAGAAACATATTTTTCCTTTAGAATGGCATGGAAGGCCCGGAGTTGCTCGGAGGTGAGCTCCGTGTTGGCGAGGGCACCCAATAAGAAGGAGATGTCCGATGGAGGGGATGCGTCCCTTGTAGTTGCCCGCAACTCGCTTGGGGGCTCGTGGGAAGGGCCCGAGTCCATAGCATGGACACGTGGCTCAACTGACTGACCACGACCAGGGTGGTTCTCCTCAAAAGACTCGTGGGCCATTTTCAAAGTCCTTCCAGAACGCAAAAACATGCACCAACAAAAAAATAGCAGAGATTATCAAACAAGCAGATGCTTTTACGCACCCTTTTTTTGTTTTTATTTTGATAATTTTTTTATGTTTTTAACTAGATCTGAAGTTCACACAAAATAGGAAGGACCCTAGTTTCAATTTGTTTCACTGCTGTGTCAACTAGGGTCACTCGTCTCACCACGAATGGGTCAACTAACTCCGGAGAACTTCAATGGTACAACCGGCCCAGTGAACGAAGAGGGAATCCTTCGCTGTCGGGGACTTATGGAGGTCCCGGTGGAGGAGATCCTAGTCCGTCGAGAGGAATTCCCGAACGGAGAGTCCTTCCTTCACCGAGAGAGGGTGATCCTTAGAAAAATGAAAAGAAAGGGTGGATGTATGCAATGAAGTGCTGACAGATATATAGAACACGACAAAATAACAAAGACAATAGAGGTATAACAACACCCAAGAGAGATAATAATGCAAACCACAAGAAATCACAAGGGTAACTAAAAGAAAGCGAAAGAAGGTCCCACCGTGATCGCCAAGATGTGAGCGACGTCACGCCGAATGCTGCGGGGAGCGAAGCGCGCTCATTTTGCTGTGACACAGAAAGAGAGAGAGATAGAGACAGCCACAGGAGATTGCTCCGACGGGATATGCAGAATAGATATGGCGTAGTAAATGCGGGGATTAAACAGCAATAGCGGGAAATGACTCTCCGCGACCTCGGGGGGATGGGAATGGTGCAGAATTTAAAAGACGTGAATTTAAACGGCCATAGCACCACCACGGGAGATTGCTCCAGTGGGGTATGGGCCTCGAAGAGATGAAAATAGCGCAGAATTTAAGAGAGAATTTAAACGGCCATAGCACCTCCACGGGAGATTGCTCCAGTGGGATATAGGCCTCGAATAGATGACAATAGCGCAGAATTTAAGAGACAAAATTTAAATGGCCATAGCACCACCACGGGAGATTGCTCCAGTAGGATATAGGCCTCGAAGAGGTGAGAATAGGGTAGTATTTAAAAAAATATAGAATTCAAACGGCCATAGCAGGAAGTGACTCACCGCGGCCTCGAAGATATGGTGTGATCGCCAGGGGTTGGAGACCCCAAAAATAAGAAGAGTGATCGCGTTTACCTCAAAAGCGGGAAATGGTGGGTTGCTTCTTCCTCTCCTTTCGGCCGGCCGACGGAGAGGCCCTTCTTTGGTTACCCTTACGAAAATAGACAAAGAGCGAATGGATCAGAAGAATGACAGTGTAGTATTAGTTCCTTTGTGATGAAAATAGCGAAATCATGGCGAGACACACACCTGGTTGGTGTTGTTTTAAAACCCCTCTCGGACACGAGTAGGAGGAAAATGCTATGATGGATGAAGGATCGTGCAAACGTGCATAAAACAGGAGCGAGATGACAGATGGTGATGATGCATGCAATAGAAATGGCAAAAGAGAAAGGGGGAGAGTGGCTTATTGAAGGCGCCGATGACGAGATCGGTGGAGCTTCGGCATCGTGGGGACGTCGTGGAAGCACGGTGGATGAAGATTGCCTTCCTCTCGCGAGCGCGGGCACCCAGAAATCGGTAGAACCTCCTCTTACAAAACCCACGGGTTAGAGAAGAATCCGACAGAGTTTCCCTCTCTCTGTCGGATCTGAAGCTCTCTGATTTCGAGGGAGGGGGTCCCTATTTATAGGAAAAAAATTTATTGGGGCGTCCAGGGTCCTGGACGCCTCAATGTTGAGGCGTCCAGCTGACTGAGGTGCACATTATTTTTTATTATTATTTTTATTGATTGAGGCGTCTAGGACCCTTGACGCCTCAATGACTTTCCATTAAAACGGCGCCGAAAATCGTCGACAGCGGAGAAAATGAGTGGTTTCGGCGCCTAACTTTGTCTTCTTAAGACGCGTCTAGGATCAATGACGTCTTCATGATTGGATTTATTCGAAACGTCAAACTAGCCGGCCGGAGCAGCGCCGCCCGCATGCTGCACGAAGCTCTGAAGGAGGCGTCTAGGGTCCTGGACGCCTTTAAAAGAGACGTCCAGTTACCCTGCCACTTTCAAAAGGAAAAGAAATATTTAAAAAATAAGAAAAAATAATAAAAAATATTTTTATGAAGGCATCAAGATACCTTAACACCTCAAAGTGAGGCGTCAAACCATCTTGACACGTCAAAAACGTTTTCACGAAAAAATTCAAAAAAATGTAAAAAAATTCAAAAAAATAGGAAATCACCAAAGTAATTAAAAGTGTGAAGGTAACCTTGAGGAATCATAGTGTAATATGAGATTTACTCACGGTAAGGTCAAAACGGCGTGTCTACAATTATGAGTCCTTGAATTCATTCTATAAAAAAATCTACCTTGTATATCCTACTAAGGCAACCCTTGAAACTCTATATTGGCTATAAAATGAGAGTAGATGTCAAAAGTAATACATGAATGCTGTGCATATAGGGCCCGGTCTGGTCTTGGCACCCGAAGGTACTTGTGCCCATGGGAGTTTATTGACCACAGTGTTTGGCATTGCACCGACTACTTGCTTGACTTGACTTGCTTGGCCCAGAATGGGCAATACTTGACTCAAGGCCCGCAGAAGGGCGAGAATACTTGCTTGCTTGACTTGAGACATTTCACGCTTACTCTCTCTCTCTACTTGCTTGACTTGACTCGCGTGGCCCAAAAAAGGGTAATTACTTGCTTGAATGAAATAGCCAATTCCATTGCATTACTTGTTATTATATGAGCTTGAGATTACTCGCTTGATCATTGATTATAACCTTCTTGAAAGGGACTTGCTTGAATATTGATTATCATCTCCTTGGAAAGACTTGCGCAATTACTTACAAATTTCTTGCTAGTTTCCTTAATGAAACATTTTATTGGAATTCATGTGATACTCTCTCTCCATATAGTTCTTGCTCTCTTATTGTTCATCATGCATAGATTTACCTGTATACCTGATTTTCTTACTCGTACATCATGCATAGCTATACTGGCAATACATGTAACTTGTAAATCACTTAAAGATTGCTCAAACTTGAGATGTAATCCTACTGAGCGATTCGCTCATCCAGTTGCTCCCTAACATTTTCAGGTGATTCGGATAGCGACAAGAATGGGATTGAGACCGAGTGAAGAGTGCTAGAACGCCAATCACCTATGATTAGCTAGTCACGTCTTTGAAGTTATTTGAGTCCTACCTTTTATTTCTAGTATGTCAGTTTAGTTGTCTAAACTGTGTTAAGGCATGTAGCCTAGTGTTGGATTTTTAATTTGGAATTGCCATAGACTATCTTTATCTCCTTTGTTAATCAAATAATTATCACTTTGGACTATTGGGATCATTTAGATTTTTATTTGTCTTTTGCGCACTCAGTAATTATTTATGTCAATTTTTATCACTCTAACGACACGATCTATATAGACACGTCACGCATCGAGTATCTTCCGCGCTCAGGACGTGACAAGTAAGAAGACAAATCGGAGGAAGGAGATAAAGTCTGGAGGTTCCGGAGGAAGAAGATAGAAAGGGTAGCGACGCCCTGGAGATCGGAAGGAGATAAGATGGAAAATTTGGACGTTTCAGAGGAAGAAAGTACCGAGGGACGTGATGCCCTGGAAAGGATAAGGAGTGAGATAGAGAATCCGGAGGTTTCGGAGGTTCCGGAGGAGAAAGATAGAAAGGGGCGTAATGCCTGGAACCTGCTCAGAATCTGCCACAGGTTTGGATATAGGGATAGGTGAAGGGATTGGCTAAGTTGGTTTTAGGGTTATGGGGATAGTGGAGGGCCGAGGTGGTGGCAAAAGGGGGTTAGCTGGAGAAGGTTTGGTGGTGGGCTCGGCGGAGGTCGGTGGAGTGGAGGCTAATGGTATAATGGGAGGTTTAGGGAAAGGTTCGATGGAGGCTGGTGCTGTGGAGGTTAATGGCATGGTGATTAAAGAAGGTATAATGGGAGGTGTAAAAGAGGGAGGTTTGATGCGTAGGAAATGTCGGATGGGGCGAGAGGTGTTAGGGGTAGGAGAAGACTCATGATGCGTCGGCGTGGGCGATTGAGTATCTTCTCATCATCGTAACACAAATAAGTCTCAAAAATGGGGGTTGGATCGGGGACAGTGGCATCGTCCTGAGCAGGAGGTTCATCTGGTGGTAGTGGAGGGAGAGGAAAATGAAGGAAACTTAGAAGGGGTGCCTTCGGAACTTCATCATCACGTGCCGACTCCAATTGTTCACATGTCGGCTCTTCATTGTCGGGCTCAAGTGGACGACGTAGTGGAGGCGTATTGATGGGTGGTGAATTGTAATGTGGAGAATTTTGCATATATGGAGGCAGAGGGCCACATGAATGAGTTGTGTGGTTAGGTGGAGGGCGGACGGCGTCCACTTGATCATTGAGATCTACCGGCTCTTGCTCACATATGTTGATACCGTAGTCATCTTTCCTCTCCTTCCATTCTTTCTCTATCTTAGTGATTTTATTCATAAAGGCATAAAGAGGATTGACTAGAGAAGGAGGAGGAGGCGGCCGCAGGCTCGTAACCCTCTTAAATTGTTCCTCCAATGAAGTGACTTTATCAACGAGAACTTGGAGTGGTGTAACATGAGAAGCAGAGGGTTGGCATGGCCTTGAAGGAGGGGCCGCATAAGATGGCCGTGGAGGGGGATTAACAGGCTAACCCAGAAAAGGACCTAGTCGAGCCAGGTTGCAAGGAATAGTTGAGCCTTGGGCCGTGAAATAGGAGGAATAGAAGGAGGCGGGTGACGGACCACCCGAAGAGGGGTATGTGTGGAAGGAGGCGGATAATGGGCCACCCAAATGGGAATGTGAACAGGAGAGGGAGGCGGGTGATGAGCCACCCGAATGGGAGTGGAAGGAGGATGAGAGGAAGGAGATGTACCCTCAACAACGGCCTTAAGGGCATGGATTTGTTGAGGGGTGAGATGATCTATTGCATGCAGGATTTGAGAGACCTTCTCGTCGTTGGGAGGAGACGGTCCCGAGGGAACAATGGCTCACAACTGAGGCGAGGGACCACAAGATTTGAATCTGCCCATAGGTGGGGCAGGACCATATGAATGAGGACGTGGTCCCTTGGAAGAGTTGTAGTGAGAATTATTAAATCGAGGATCATAGGATGTGCTCGGTTGATCATCCTCATGACTGTGAAAATTATTAGACATGTTATCCAAGCCAAACATTATGCAAAAATCAACCAAAATGCAGTCCAAGCATAATTGCAAAAATGTCAAGCAAGTGGATGTTTATGCTTGATTTTTTTTATGTTGAACCTTGGTAAATTAAATGACTTTTACAAAGTTGATGTGATCCACTCAAGGTCACGAACCTAATGTCCCTAAGATTTTCTTCAATGCCAACTAGGTTGATTCTCACCATGCATAGGCCAACTAAACCCGGGGACTTCAAAGGCACAACCTGCCCAAGCTTCCGTTAGGGAATCCACGGGTGCGGGCACTTATGGGGGCCTTGGTTTAGGAATTTCTGGTCCAAAGAGATGGAGTGCTCAATGGAGGGTCCTTTCCCAACCAAGAGAGGGGTATGGCTCCTAAGAATATAGGGAGAGGATGTCTCCCAAACCGATGCAAGTGCTAATGCAAAAGATGAAAAGGAATCACACAGGACAATATAATGTAAATATGATGAAGAGGGAAAATAAAAAATAGAAAAAAAATGAAAATGCACTAATGCCAATAGGTGAACAGTGGATGCAATATGACCCGTGGGATGCAATGAACAAGTGCAGACAGAATGGACTGATGCAAACAGATGAACAGTAAATGCAAACAATGCAAACAAACATGAAAAATGTAAAAATGTGATATGCAATTAAAGGTAAGAGAACAGTATGAGATGAACGTAATATATATAAATGCAAAGGGGCATCTATGTAATCAATACAACAACAGTGATTCTCTATGAATATGCAACAAAATGCACGAATGGGTATGCTGCAAATGCAACAAGATGTAGCGAATGTAAATGGTGTGAATGATATGCAACAGAGAGGTGGGCATGCAATGGATGCAAGCCAATCATAGAAATGCAACAAAATGAGAAACAAAAAAGGAATGGGTGTCGCCACTGTGGGCGCCAGTAAAAATGGGTGTCCACAGGTTTGGACGCTGATTCTTTCCCTTTTTAAAAAAAAATGCAACAAGGCCAGAACAGTACACCAATATAAAATAACCGACGGAGGATAAGCAGGCACTCACAAAGCAGCGACCCAGCAATCAAACAAAGCACTGCATGTTCACATGGTCACAGGGAATCGACGTCTGCGAGAGTAGGTTCTCATTCAATGGGCGCCCACTGCACTAAACGCTATTTTTTTACAGAAGGATAAAACTATTAAAATAAATCTATAAATTAACAATCACTTGGGAAAAATAAGAGGAAAAGAGTGCTCGTGGAGCACTAATGGGAGATGCACCGTGGGTGCAAAAGGGAGATGGCACACGTGGGTGCCTAATGGAGGAGGGTAATCAAAAAGAAAAATAGTATGAAGTCCCACCATGATCGCCAATTTGTAGATCTATTTAAAATCCACTTACAATAATAAGAAAGAATTATGAATAAACAAAGCTATGAAAAGAATGGGAAAAGGGAAGGGGGAGCATACGTGGGATGTTAATAGGAGGGTGATCGCCAGAGGACACACGGGGCCTTCAATGATATAACAATAAATAAGGAGGGATCGTGATATACCTTAAAGCATGGGGAGATGTGAGTGCCTTCCTTCTCTTCCAATCGACTGGCTGATGGAGAGAGTCTCCTTGTGCTTGATTACCCTTGCAAAACAATAAACAACACCAATAAAAGAATATGGATTAGCAAACCAAGTGTAGTATCAAATTCGAATGAAATATATGGTGTGAGAACATGGAGATGAACACACCTATTGGGGTGTTGCCCCTTTAACCCCTATACAAAGGGTGGGAGATATGATGATACGAATGTAAAAGGCGTGCAAGTGTTGTACTGTGAAGCCTCAACGTGGTTGAGATAGGTGTGAAAGAATAATGCATGCATGCAGAAATACGAAAAAAAAAGAAGCAGGAAAGAGTAGAGGAAGAAAAGCCTGTAGGGGATATTCTCCTGGTTTGGCTCTTGATGGTCGTTCGGGAAAGAGCCTCCAAAAGGATGAAGCCTGGACGCAAGGAGCTCTTCCCTTGAGCCGACAGTTGGGCAGCACCTCCCCTCTGTGTGAAGTCGGCCCCTTGAGCAAGAGCCGCAAGGCTCTATTTATATGGAGAAATTCAAAGTTTAATTCCCCAAAAATTAGGATAATCATCCACAGAAGGTGATAAGCATGGCAAGAGTCCTCCCCATCTTGGAAAGCCACTGGGAAGATTTCCCCCAGTTGAAACGGACCTCAAAACGAGGAAAGAAGGTGTTACGGGCGATTTTAGAAACCTTGAAGAAATGGCGTTAGACCCCATGGTCGCCCATTAAATGGGCGCCCATTACCTCGGACGTTCATTGGCGTTAAAATATGAAAAGTTTAAAATCATTCAAAATTGGAAAAGAATTGGTGTCCAGGGTACTGGACACTCATTAAAGAATGGGCGACCTCCAAAATAGACGCAGATTCAAAAATAATCCGAATTCGACAGAAAATATGACCAAACGAATTCACATAATGGGTACCGGATGCCTATTTAAGAATGGGCGTCGTCGAGGGGGACACTATTTAAAAATCACCCAAAATCCTTAATTAAAAATATTTAAAAAAGAATTGGCGTCATACCAGGCGGACGCCAATTAAATTTACCTATAATGAAAAATTTTAAAAATAATAAATAATAAATAATAATAAAAGAATTGATGTCACTCTAGGCAAACACTAATTAAATTTACTTGTAACTAAAATTTAAAAATAATAAAAATAATAAAATAATAAAATAGTAATAAAAAGAATTGGAGTCACTCTAGGCAGACACCAATCTAAAAAATCTGAAATTAAAAAAATAGAAAAAAGATAAAAAAAGAATTGGCGTCACTCTGGGCAGACACAAATTTGAAAAAAATTAAAAAATCTCAGAAAAATCCAAAAAAATCCAAAAAAATCCAAAAAATAGGAAAATGGTAAAAATCTAAAAAAATGGGGAAAATCACTCAAATAAGTCGATTTAGGGGTCAAATTGGGTATTATAAAGTAATATGAAATATACTCATGATGATGTCAATTTTGGCGTGTCTACAGTACCCTGTCTCCAGTCCCAATATCTAGTATCCAAATCCTAGTCTTTAGTACCAACATCCCCCTTCTAGCCTCCAGTTTCCAATCGTAGTACTCGGTCTCCAGTATCTGAGTCACAATCTCCAGTCCTAGTATTCAATTTTTACCTTCCAATTTCCAGTCTCTAACCTCCAGCTTCTAGCAATAGACCAACATGCCTCAGCCAGGTAGGTCTACAGTCTAAGTATCTAGTTTCTAGCCTCCAACTTCCAACTGGCCAGTATGCTTTATTTAGGCAGACCCCCAGTATCCAGCTCCCAGTCTCTAGCAATAGGCTACTACGCCTCACAGGCAGATCAACAACAACAACAACCACATGAACCAGTCAAGATGCCTTACAGACTACTATGCCTTAAAGGCCTGTCTACAACAACCCTAGACCAACACACCCCAAAGGGTCAGTCTATCACGCTCTCGGATCATCACACCTCAATGGCCGGCCAGCGACGATACCTTCAGCAGCACCTCAGTAATCGGCCGATCGTGGCTCTCGGGCAATATACCTCAGCGATCAACAGAGTCAGGTTCCTAGTTGATACATCTCGGTGGTCAACCAGCACACTAACAGGGTCAGACAACCTTGACTTCAGCTATTACATCATGACTGTTAGCTGACAGCATCAACATTTGGCCATATACCGCAAGGGTCGACCGAATATGATTTCAAGCCAACACGCCTCTCTGGGGGCAAATCCAACAACTTTAGACCAAGATGCCTCGCTAAGGCAGGTCTCCAGCAACCTCATGCCGACATGCTTCATCGAGGTAGGTCTCCAGCAACGGCGGACCAAAACGCCTCGCCAAGGTAGGGCTCCAACAACCTCATGCCAACATGCCTCGCCGAGGCAGGTCTCTAGCAACCTCGAACTGAGACACCTCGATGAGGCAGGACCCTAGCAACACCCGGTCAACACGCCTCGTCGAGTTGACAAGTCCACCTCAGAAAACACAAATCTCAGTCTACAAGTCCACGTCTGGGGGTAAGACATGGCTCCCGCTAGTGCAACCTCAGATGATAAAAGGGAGCCACAAGGGGTCTCCCACTACTCACCAGCCACCCTACGAGACATGATGGACTCGACAGTCCTGGCTTCCTCCTATCTCAGATTTCTAATGGGGGAGGGTTCCTTCCACTGAGCCACCTCTCCTCAGAAAATCCTCAAAGCCTGCTGCACAAGATAGGGCCCCAGACATAGGCAACAAAGCCAGGAGCATTGTTACACCAGGCTCCCCTGGCCTCTTTTTGCCATCAGCATTGGCGTCAAATCCAGTCACACCGTCAACCGCCAAAATGTCCGCCTATATGAAGAGTTCGGTGACCATACCAAATTACTTCCGCAACGCGAGCCCTATGCACTTCTGCCACAAGCCCAAAATGTGAGATAAACGGGAATGGAATTCCCAAAATGCGGATAACGGGCTACAACTTTAAGCACCTTGCGTGTATTCAATACACGCCATCTCCACCGGCTCCACGCCCTTAGTGACTTTGGCAAACTGCCCGTCGGCAACCCAGATCTCTCCAGAATCCAGCTCTACAACCTCCAAGGATCCATGGTCTTCGTCAAACATGCCACCGTCGCATGGAAGATCACAACAAAAGCATCAACTCCCAGAACAAGTAACTCCCACAAAGGCTCGGAGAAATCAAAACCAACAAGGCGCACGGGCCGCACGCCGTCGTCTTCGCCTCCGATGCACGCCCCGTGGGGGGTATTTATTGACACATGCTTAGTTTTTCAAATTAATCAAGGATTAAGCATAGGGAAATACTCCCTAAATAGAGTAAAATGGCATAATGCCAAAGGTGCTTTACCAGCTGGGTTGAGTTTGAAAATCTAGACATTTTGTCGGGTCAAACAGCACAACATAACATGCAGGGATCATCCTTGAGCAAAGGGCACTATACCAGCCAGTTTCCCGCCAACCGAGTTGAATCCAAGGTTTGGGACAACCTGCCGTACTGAATGGCACTCTGTAAAGATTCAGGGATTGTAACGACCCAGACTCGGATACCGGGTAAACCCGATACCACTTGGATTCTGAGAGGCCTCCCAAGAGCGAAAAAGCTCCGAAGGGATAAAAGGAGTGTGTAAAGTACATTGAACTTCCAGATAAAGTAGTAAAGAATTAATTACTATGATCAAGATTGCTAAAATAGTAGAAATAAAATTACATTTTCTATTAAACAAATTAAAGCTACAGAGCTAGCAGAGTCCAGTCCAACTAAAGTATAGTACAATAGGAAAGAGAAAGTACTCTCACGTCGGGGGAAGCCCGACACTGGCAAACGCTGGCAACTAAGAACCACGCATTACACCTCCAAAGCACGAGGAAGAATAACTACACCTGAAAAGTCAGGGGTAAGCCTCATCTTACTGGCTCAGTAGGGGTCCCGCAGATCCCCACCATGAAATGAACGCAGTCACAACAATGCTAAACTACAACAGCAAAGTAGTAACAATAGGAGCAGGAGTAGGAACACCAAAAGTAAAGAGGAAAGCCGTACTGAATAGAAACACAATAGCCGACCAAACCTCAGCCCTCTAAGCTACTCCTAATCGGCAAAGACACAGATCCCTTGACCCATAGTCAGGAATCACTAAATCGATACAAGGAACTCTGGCTAGATAGCCAGGACGACATGACAACACCTCAGTCGTGCAGGCTCGTCTACAGAGACAAAAGCCCAACTGAAGACCACACGGTCTAAAAGCACCAACACATACACGATCTCACCGTCGTATACGCTACACTGACCTCGGGTGAAGCCGAACACATACTACCTGGCAAGTCACGCCAACCATGATAGAAACCAGTCACGAAAGCCACAAGTCATCGTGTCATGTGACAGAAGCACCTCATCACTAGAGGAAAAGTCAAATGTGTCCACTGACGTCTTATACTGCGCCTCAAGCGTCTCCCACTCGCCTCGGTAACGAGTGGGAACTACAGTAACGAGTGACTAGTCAGGGTCACGTCCATCGACTCTCATCCAACGCTCCTGACCACGTGTGCACACACAAGATCAATGTCTTAAGCCGGCCTCTAGTAGGTTTTCCCTCCCGTAGGACTCTCACGGCAAGACAAAGGGGCCCACGGCAACCAGCCTCCAAACCATATCAACCGAAAACTCGCCCGCCACCACTCCCAGGTGGGCCGACACAAGGAAAGTATCGTCAGGCTACGACTAGTGGAGGCTCACTAGACACAGAGACTCAAAACAGCGAAGTATGGACAGGCTAAGAATGCACCTATCGCACGTACCACGAAGCACAAGACAGTCACATGGAACTATCGCCAGACTCAAGATAGCCAACTAGACCTGCTAACACAACGATCCTTGAGTCACCAGACTCAAGTCAAGATCGTCGCACATCACGGAAACATGCTGTTAATCAGCCTAGTCCCTAAGCCAAAGCCACGGTAAAACGCATTATGGAAGCGGCACTGAACATCCAAATCCACAACATCAATAATGAGTCCTCAGCCCCAAGGCCACACAACGGACTCACAATTTTGCATAACACGAAACACAGAACATGAGGGATTACCAAAACCCACAAACTATATGGACACATAAATCGAGGTAAGATGACACCTCTAAGCATCCAGAACCAGTCTCGATCCTCATAGGATAGATGAGACACTCACGAGGTCACGTGTCAACCACTGGTCACAACCGGGTTGACCAGAAACCATAATGACTCTCGAAACAACACGAAACATTGCTCGGTACAGTGGCACTCCCAGACACCCTATAACACGGTCACAGCCCTCATAGGACGTCCAAGACATCTACGAAACGATGGGATAACCAAGCGATCGAAGCCACAACAACCAAAACCCAAATCAACATAAAAGGAACACCTAGAACAAGTAGCAGTCAGCCCATGGCCGCCACTTAGCAGCCCAGCAAAGTGATGGTCTCATCAGGACCGCTACTCAAAGAACCAGGCAAAACGTGGTCACCAAAACGACCGTGACTATCTAAATGTGGTTAGGTGAACAACCGTGTTCACCTAGACGCTTGACCAAAGCAAGAGACGGTCTCCTCCTGACCGCTACTCGAAAAGGTGGTCAGTCTCACGACTGCGACTTGCAAACCAACATAGACCGACCGAAGAAACCTCAACGCGGTTGACCAAAAGCTGCTTCTACATAAACATGGTTTTACAGATGACGGCGTCTGTTTAACGCGGTTGGGTAGACAACCGCGTCTACCAACCGACCTTCAAAGGATAAAGTGGTCCAGACCAGACCGCTACTACCCCCGAGTGATGAACGCAGTTTATGGTGGACAGCGACTCATCCTCCGATCCGAAAATCGTAGAAACCTACAAAACTTAATCTTTCCACACCCTAATCATTCCCAAACGACGGGGAAACACCCATAACTACAATATCAACCTTCCACCAGCCGGAAGGGATCAATCCGACCATAAAGTAGCTAAAAATGGGTGATTCCCACGAATCGACCCAAAACGATTCACATGGGCAAACAGGCTCATACTAGCCCCAATTCACAACCAAATGGAGTTAAACTAGCGGGAATTGAATCCCAACATGCCAGGGGTTCATATTTTACCATTTAATGTGAAAACCATAGCCTAGAATGGCAATCGCGGCTCACATCAAAACCCGCTCAAACTCACAATGTTCGGCTCCAAATCACGAGGGAAAGCAGGAAATGAGTAGGGTATCCATCCCCCTTCCTCCACCGAAGATCTCGCGAGCCGAAACGGCCAAACTAGCCGAAAACCATCACATGAACTTGTTGACACCTATTTTTTGCCTATGAGTTGAGTCATTCCTCTTACCATCATTTGTTGATGCCTTGAGTTGTCCGTCGCTCATTGGGCTGTTTTCAGACATGTCTTTGGGCTTATTTATGGGTATCTCCCTCCCTGGCAAGGTTTGCTCTTGGATTCGGGCTTAATGGGTTTCGATTTCGCTTGGTTTTGGGTTAAATGGGCTCATTTATCCCGTTTTATTAATTTCAAATGTCCAGGCTTTGCACGGTCTAGCGATTGGCCGTTCAGTGACTGGGCGGTCTTAGTGGAACCGTTTACTGATTTATTGGGTATTTATTTGATTTTCTGAATTTCCACCGACAAGTCCTTGAACGGTCTGGGTTCAACCGTTTATCCCCATTAAATGGCCAGGCATTAGACCGTCCAGTTCCAAGAGTCCATAGCTCATTGGTTTTTCAGATAATTATCTATTTATCCTATTTTTCTAGATTTATCACCAACATATGTAAACGGCCTAGCATTGGACCGTTCTGATCACTGAGTGGTCTTGCAGTAGACCGTTTTATCCTCAAGAGTCCAACGCCGTGATAGCCGGTCAGTTCGATGGATAAGTGAATAATTTCTCATTTTTATTTATTTATCACCGAAAGTATTGGACGGTCTAGTATTGGACCGTGTAATGGTCTTAGCGATCTATCGCGCGACCGTTTACATGCTCGAAACCTATGGATTATGTGGGTTTTCTCTATCCATCCGTGGTTAATTCTCCACCTTCCTCCACCATTTTCTCCGCGGTTTCTCAACCAAATGAGGTGCCATTTGAACCTGGTAGAAGATAAAAGGTTTATCTATGAATTTGGTTTTATCATCTCGGATTAATATTCATTGAAAAATCTAATTTCGAGATTAGACTTTTAGGGCTCTATAAATAGGACCCCTAGTCCAAGCTTGAAAAGAGGGAGATCCAACGTCGACGGCGAAGCTCTGCCAGATTTCTGAGCGAACTGTAGCTAGGGAGGGAGGCTTTCTACATCCTTCTAAGCCTTCGGTTGAAGGGAGTAGTCATTTGATTTGAGTTTTAGTCACGATGTTTAGTCTTTAGTTCATTCATTGCATGCTTGCTTTTCCCCATTTCTTCCCACATTTTTTTGCATTACTTCACGTCATTTCACACCCTCCCATTTGTTTTTGACACCCTATAGGGGTTTTAAAACCTCCCAGGTATCGCCCTTTCCAAGTCATTATGTCGATTTTCCATTTCGTCCTATAGTTACTACACGTTTTAGTGCTAATTTGGGTGTTGTTTGCTTGTCTTTCACGTTGTTCTGCAGGTCAGCATCAGCATAGCACGAGGCCCATCCCCTCTGGCCGGCCGGAAGGGGTAGAGGATCAAGTCCTACAACTTTGAAGTCTGGTGCTTTGGATGGTCGTCTTCCATCCGTTTGTAGATAAGAGAGGTCCTCTGAGAGCCGTTCAAATCCTGGGAGCGGCTGTTTTGGAACCGTGCTATCGCCAGATCAATCTTCGTCCCGCTTCCTTCTTCGACGCTATGAGCGCTCTATCGAGCGACCGTTCCATCCACTGAGCGGTTTTGCTAGGACCGTCTATACCTGTCAGTGCTGAACTTTGGGCGAGTGCTTTCTCCCTTTCCAAGGTACGTCGTACTCCTAGGTACTTCGTGTCTTGGTGGTGATCACGATCACACACACTTCTCCACCCTTTCTTTCTTTCCTTCGTTTTACTTTTCTTTACATCTTTCTGATTTTAGAAGAGGAAGGTAAGATGGAGTAAGGTGGGAAAACATGTCAACAGCCCATTTTTTGGCGATCACGGTGGGACTCCTAGTGCCCATCGTGCTATTGTTTTGCTGATCTACCTTTTGTGCTTGGTTAGGGTTTTGTTTGAGTTGTTTCAGGTTGCTATTTTGTCCATCTGGGTTTCTGTTCTCAGAGGTGTATGTGGTTCTCCCAGGGCCGCTCACGTCTCCCCGCGGTCTGGAGATAGACCGTTCTGTCCCAGTCTCAGGTGTGCTCTGTTTCCCTTCTATCACGCTATCATTACCTGCATGGTCTGGTTCTGGCCATTCCTTTTCTTCCACGGTCGTCTTCTAGACCGTTCATTTGCATCCCATGGCTGTCTGCTTCTATGTGAGCCTGTTAGCTTCAGCGGTCCTCTCCGGACCTTGCATTTTCCTCCACGGTCTTCCAATAGACCGTGCTCTTCTGTTGGCTCAGGTACGTTACTGCCTTGCATACACTTGTGGGTTTATTGATTCTCTGCGGTCTATTTAGGGCCATTCTGCAGGTCGCACGGTCGTTCGATTGACCGTTCCGTCAGGCACGCTTCTCCTCATCCATTTTCAGTTCTGTGTCTTTACTGTTTTGTTGTTTATTATTACTCCCTGTCACTGCACGATCCTTCTCGGGCCATCTACCACCCTGAGCAGTCTCCCATTAGACCGTGTTTTATTGCTACAGTGCACCCGAGATCATCAATTTGATTGTTATTCCATATTATTTCGTACTTGATTGGTGATGTTCTGATCTCCCCTATTTGTCACTTGATTTTTGCATGATCATTGTTTCATTTGTTATACTTGATTGATCATCGTTTGTTAGATTTAGCCTAGATTTTACATGCACTCCGGTGCGCATAGGATTCATTCATACTTTTCCATACTAGTTGCATTCCTACCTTGGTAAGGCATCCTCTCGTCTCCATATTCCTTGGAGCCGACTAGGTGACCTTACCCGGGACCTCCGTAAGCCTCCGTGAGCTGTGGATTCCCACACGGACGTCGGGCAAGTTGTACCTTACCACACCAGTCTAGGGTTGCATCTGTGAGAGAGAGAGTCTCTTTAGAAGTCAGCCAAGTCTTCCATTCCACCCTTGTTAGGCACCTTGTGGTTGTGAGAATTGTCATTTTGATTAATCCACTAAGGTTCTAAAAGGGAGAACTCCTAAAACTTGCCGTGCATCATTTTAACTTGGTTGGTCAATTGATTGCCTCTTCTCTCCTCTCTTTCTGGTGCATTTGATTGATTGTTTGGTTGTTTAGAAGGTCGTTTAGGTTTGTTCCTTTGTGTCGGTGGGTGTTGCATGTGGAGTTGCTTCATACCCTCAGGATCTTCTCCTAGGGGCAGCTCTCATTTCTATTCCTATTTCAATCCTTTGTTCGATTCATCACCCACCATGCCGTCCTACAATTTCTCTCACTCCCATGAGGACTCTCTCCCTCAGGATCTTTTGGAGGACCCTCCTAGGGTCGCCCATGTGCAGGGGAGAGAGGGAACCACCGATCCTCTCCCAACCATTGTTGTTGGGGGTGCTCAACCCTCCCTTTCTGATTCCTCTTCCCAGAATTCGGCCAATCAAATTCTTCACATGATGACCCAGCTTGATCCGACTCAGCTTCACTTCATTCAGTAAGCTCTATAGGGGCCGGATGCCCAGTCTTCAGTTCCTTCTCATGGCATGGCTATTGTCGCCACTTCATCTCCTATTATTGGGTCATGGGCCGTCTATGCTGCGCCCATCGATCTCACTCCGGTTCACCCTCGGACCCTCCGATTCTCTGGCATGGAGATGGGCCAAGCTACCTCGGCCCAACAGCCTCTTGACAGGGGAAGACCTAGATCCCTTTGACTTCTTATTCGGATCCATACACCACTATTTCTTCAGCGTCGCAGGCCCTTGTGGCCCCGGCTGATTTTATCCGTCTGCAACTAGGGGCCGCCCAGTTGGCTCATGCGGATATCGGCCCTTCCTTGGCCCATTATCCATCTTATGGGCTTCCCCCTTCGTCAGTTTCACCATCAGCTCCGTATACAGGTTCAGTTCTTCCTGTTGTGTCTCCTCTTTCCTGAGAACGGGAACTTCTCGATAAATGGGCTACCATGCAGTAGCAAATTGACCTCCTCCATAAGCGGGTCGGCCCCCAGTCTCTTGCTGATGTCCCTATTCCTAACTTCTGGGACATTCACTTCCCACCTCAGTCGGAGCTCCCTACATATTGTTAGTACGACGGGAATGGCAACCCGTTCATTCACATAAGGGAGTTTTTGTATGAATCGGCGCAATTCCAGCATGATGACCGCCTTATAGCTTATCTCTTCCGCCGGTCATTGGATGGGGTGGCGTTAGAATGGTTTTATACTTTACCTTTGGAGGAGGCAGAAAGTTTCAAGATTGTCAAAGAGAAGTTCATAACAAGATTCCAAGACCAGGTGGGCCTGGAGTATTCCTTCACTAACTTAGTAGCAGAGAAGATGAAGCCAGACGAAGATTTTTCCACTTATGCAGATAGATGGAGGCAGATGGCCTCACGTGTGCCCGGGCAAATCCCGGAAGAAGAAAAGGTAAAATTGTTGATTTCAAATGCAACACCTACGTTTCAGAATATACTGGCAATGAACGATATATCGAATATGCACCAGTTGTACAGTCGAGCCCGGTTTATACAAACCCAGTTCAAAGACTCCCCCATCCATTCGTTATTTGAGGCCCAGAAATCCAAGACCACAAGAAAATCCCAGGGCCCTATTACCGAGGGAGTTCAAACTAATGATCAGGTGCAGGCTGTTCAGTTCCCAAACCAGTCCGCTCCACCCCGTTGCAAACAACCTCCACATAACCCCCAGTTCTCCACTCCACAAGCTCCCCGACCCCCTTTCCCAGCTCCCCAATAGCCACAACAACAACAACAACAACAACCACCACCACCACCACCACCACCACAATAGCCGCAGCAGCCACCCCAATACCACAATGTCCCTCCTCTTGCCGGTTATGGGCCTGCTCGATCGTGTCCGAAAAGAGCCCATTATTCCCGACTTCTCGAAACCCTGCCAGACATCTTTTCATCCTTAATGTACACTGGTGACATACAGCTCCTGCCGGAACATCAGAACTTGAACCCGACTGCCGATCAATCAATATATTGCATATATCATTGGCAGCCCAGGCACACTATAGATAGATGCTTTCAGTTCCGAGATTTAGTGTATGATTTGCATGAGGGGCAAAGGATTGACTGGGCCCAGATGCATAAGTTGATAGAAGAAATCAAGGAGAAGAGAAGACAGGCTAGGCCACAGCAGGCGGCGCCACAGCAGTAGCAGTTTTAGTAACCCCAACCTCAATAGCAGCAACAGCAACCCGAACTCGGGATTCACCAAAATCCCATGCCAGATCATCCACCCGCTCCACAACAGCAGCCGCCGGCGCCGGGTCAATTAAATGTTGTTCACCGCCCATCCCCTAATGCTGGGTGGTCTTATGACAATGAGACTCTCGCTCATCTCTTGGCCTTCCACCACACCAACTCCCCCGTAGCTTCTGTTCCCTCTATTCTTTGGCCCACCACCTCGACCACTCCTCCAGCCCCTATTCCCTCCAGGTCACCTATCGCACCCACCACCTTACTCACCATTCCGCCAATCCTTGCACCATCACCCGCTATACCCACCATCGTCACCCCTCCATTTAACCCTTCACCCATCACCACTCCGCCAGGGCCCGTCAGGCCAGCCTCCGCCATCCTCACCCCCATTTCTATCCCTTCCACTCACCCTACCGGGCCAATCGGGAGTCCATCTGATGCCGTGCTAGCACAAAACTGTGCCCTTCGGAGCGGGCGTTTATTCCACAGAAGTTACCCCTTTACTAGTGCACCTGCACCCAACCCCCCAATTCCTTCCTCAATAGTTGAAGCAGAAGAAACTGACCCCTTGTCTGGCACTAAATATGATTTGGTGCAACACTTGGACAAGATTCCAGCCAAAATATCAGTCCTAGAGTTAATTAAGAGGTCCACGCTACACCAAGATGTCCTGAGGGCTTTTCTACAGAAAGTTATGGTTAGCGAGGACGTGGCAGTAGACAGTTTGCCGTCGGTGTTGGCCACCATCACAAAAGGGCCATCTATTTCCTTTTCTGAGTCAGAGTTAGCACCCCCAGAGGCACGTCAGATGCCACTATGTATTACAATTTCATTGAACAAAGTGGCCGTCGATTCAGCTCTAGTGGACACAGGAGCTTCTATTAATGTTTGTCCTTTGAGCACGTTGCGTGCCTGCGACATATCTAAAGACATGTAAGGCCGACACCGACAACCATTGCGGCATATGATAAATCCAGGAGAGCTTGCCATAGGGTTATGACAGTTCAGGCCGAGCTAGGGCCTTTAAAAATGAGCGTGGAATTTTATGTGCTGGACATAGACCCAATGTTTAAGGCTATTCTGGGTCTTCCATGGATTGATAGTTTGAATGCAGTACCCTCGACCGCCCATCAGTACCTCAAATTCCCATTTCAGGGGTGGGTAGTCAGGGTGAAGAGTGTCTTCACGGTCCAGACAGTAGATGATTTTGCTGATAAAATCCTACCTACATTATGGCCAAGTAACCAGCCAATTTTGTCTGTGATGGACTTGAACTTTCCTTGGACATATGCGTCACGCAAGCCCGCCACTTCACCAGTTAACGTTAAAATCAAGTCTAAGATTAGAGATTCGAAAGGGTGGCACATGATATTGAAACTAGGCTATCAGCCAGGCATGGGCCTCGACGCACAATTGCAGGGGCGGACTAAGCCCATCCCTAGGGGCAGAAAGATGACTCGAAGAGGCCTTGGCTATCAGGAGTCCGCATTGTCAATACTGGGGGACTCCGAGCCACTGACGTGGGACTATCACCAGCATTTAGTAAAAGGCCCATTGCAACCTGGCACTCTAAGAGCCCGCCGTCCCGTGTTGATAAGAACCATGATGCCACTTGTGCTGTTGCTGACCCACCGCCGCCACTGAAGGGGCTGGTGGGTGATATGGAAGATTTCTGTAGCTGTTTTGAGAAGTTATTTCATGAAGAAGAAGTTTGTTTGAAGAAGACGGAGATGCAGCTGGTGAAGCACTCTCCAGTTGAGTCAGTTTACCAGAGGTCGCGGGAAGAGGGGAGCTCCATCGTTACTTTTTCTTGGCCTCCTTCCCGCCTTGCCTCCTTGTTTCAGCGATTGGGGTTTATTCCCTATTCACTGCCAATCCTGGTCAATCCGTTCTATACGGAAAGGCCATTTGAGATTCTGTTTGTTCCATGTGCATGTGGGTGCTGCCCACAGATTGATTTCTCAACTCTGTTTATTCCTCCCTCCCCCACTACCAAACTTCATGAAATGTGGTTTTCTTCTTCTGACCCATTCTTCGATTGTCTCTTCCCATCTCTATTTCCCATGCAACTTCCTCCTCCTCATTCCTTCTTTGACCTCTCTTGCTGCATGATGTCCTCTGATCTCCAAAAAAAATGCCAATTTTAAAACGGAGGTTTCAATGGAGGATTACGCTATGTTCTGTCCGTCTCCCTGCCAGGGGCATGAGGCGCCTGCTTCTTTCCCTATAAACTTCTTATCTTCTAGGTCAGATGTACAGTTGGTGGAGTCAGTTGGGGTAGAGTCTAGCTCTAGTGATGTCAGCCCATCCACGTCTGCGGCCCACCCTGTGATGCGTCATTCTCAATCTATTCCCAATAGATTTCTTCAAGATTTAGCTCAAAGATCTTCCTGAGTTTATAGAGACCACCATTGTCCTGGAGGAAGATGAGGAAGTAGATGGGGTGTGAAGCAATGGCGGATTAGGTGTATATGAAATCATAGATGAGAAGGACCCAGCCGATGATGAGGAAAGCGATGTGGATGACGCTGCCGATCTGTACGCACATGGTTTAAAGAGATTCGACGATCCGTTGTCGACAGTGGATGAACCCACGAAAGAGATCAATCTTGGAACTAAAGAGGACCCTAGGCCCATAATCATTTCCGCTAACCTCCCCCCTCAGGTTGAAGAGGAGCTAATCAAGATTTTAAGGGAGTATATCGATTCTTTTGCCTGGTTCTATGAGGACATGCCGGGTCTTGACCCCACTCTGGTTGAACACAGACTTATCCTTAAACCAGGGGTAACACCCGTCAAACAAAAATCGAGAAGATTCCACCCTCAAATGGCCTTAAGGATAAAGGAAGAAGTTGATAAATTACATAAGACCAAGTTTGTTAGAGTTGTGTTATAGCCTCAATGGGTGGCAAATATAGTCCCGGTGATGAAAAAGGATGGAAAGATTCAGATTTGTATCGATTTCAGGGACTTAAATAAGGTATGTTCGAAAGATGATTTCCCGCTTCCTCACATTGATGTGTTAGTAGACAACACGGCTGGGTATGAAGCCCTCTCGTTTATGGATGGCTATTCAGGCCATAATCAAATCTGTCTTTCTCCCGAGGACCAAGAGAAAACCTCATTCACCACGCCCTAGGGCACATACTGCTACGGCGTAATGCCATTCGGATTGAAGAATGCAGGTGCCACGTACCAACGGGCAATGATGGCTATCTTCCACGACATGATGCATGTGTATATGGAAGCCTACGTGGATGATATTATGGTGAAATCGAGGTCCAAGGAAGAACACCCCACCATTTTAACTAAGGTGTTGCAAAGGGCTAGGGAGTATAAGCTGAAAATGAATCCAAAGAAATGTGTATTTGGAGTTGCATCAGGGAAATTGCTAGGGTTCATAGTTAGCAAGTGGGGGATTCAGATTGATTCGAATAAGACAAAGGTCGTTATGGAAATGCCACCGCCTAAGAACATCACTAAACTTAGAGGTTTGATTGGGCGTTTGTAATTTATTCGAAGATTCATATCCGAACATTCGTAAAGACGCCGCCCGTTCTATGAATTGCTGAAGGCAGAAGCTAAATTTGAATGGAATGAGCAATGTCAGAAGGCCTACGAGGATCTTAAGGTTTGATGTGCATGTGATTTTGATGATTACAAAATGACTTTGTTGCTTGGCCTTGTGCGTGAATGGTTATTCATATCTTCATGTGAGATTACTTTGTATTCAATGAGAAAGATTTTATGGAAAACATGCTTGGATAAATGTCATATTGAGCATCATGTTATTCATGCGTACTTCGGTAATGCTGAGTGATTGATTGAGATGCAAATACAATTGTTTTCCCCCAAGGTAATGATATGTGGTTTGATGAGTTCCTTTTCTGATGATGAATGCAATGTGTCTCGATCATGTTTCTGAGTGGATTAGTTCTGTACACTTTGAACTCCAAATTTGTTTATCATACAATGGTGATTAAACATTGGAACTCCATGATTCTTACATGAATGATTCAACAAAAGAACAAGCAATTAAGGACAATGTGAACTCAGTTAAAATAATGAGGTAAGTGTTGCTATGTGGATTTAAATGGATATCTCGTTCCTCCTTCACTCTTGGAATGACAATTTACTCATCAGTCTTTCAGTCTTGGAATGACAAAGGGAAAACACTTTCCCAAGTCACCAAAATTCCATTAAAGAAGGTGAAATGAAATGGGTTGGTTTGTGAGATTAACATTGAAGCAAAACTAACTTTCACTTTGTGTTTTGCAGGCTAGAAGAACTCCTCACAACCTTCTTTCATCATCCCAAAACTCACGATGAGGTTGGAGCTTTAATTTCTAGCGAAATGGGTCTTTAGGCTTTCTATAAGTGCAAGTGTCGACACCAAGTGTCAACACCTGGGGTCGACACCTGCATCCAGAACTCTTTTTCAGTAGTTAGCCCAGGGGGTGTCGACACCTACCTGAACCTAGTTCTGGCAGCAAGCCAGAACACCAGGTGTCGACACCTGGTGTCGAGGTGTGGACACCTAGTGTCCAGATCTTCTGCTTTGAGTTTTTGTGAACTGGAATGCACAAGGTGTCGACACTTATGCAGGGCCGTAAAATACGACTTTCTTGTACTTGCTTCGAAAGTCCAACAAGTCCATTCCAAATGCCCTAAATCTCTCCCAAATTCATGGATCTGGTCTCTAAGCTGTCCCTTGACCATTCTAAAAGCATAAAACCATCTCCTTGGGTCGAAAACCTAATAGAAGAGGTGAGATTTGAAGTATTCTTCTCTTGTTCTAACTCTTGTGAGTGCAGGGACGTAGTAGCTGCTCCAAGGGCTTCTTTCACGTTGTTTTGAGCTTGTATGTGAAGGGAAGAAGGTGGATTCAAGTCTCTAATCGAACCTCTACTCAAAGCTACGCGGGAAATCAAGTTACAACTTCATTTTTGCAAAGAATCATTCATCTTCCTTCAAGAACATTCTTCATCCTACAGAAAAGCTTAAGCCTATTCGATGAAATAAAAAGGGGGAGCTCTATCCACTGAAAAATCCATTTGCTTTTAGTTCTCCAGTTGCTCTTAGATCTGTTTTAGATATTTGCTATAAACATCATCTCCTTGAACTTGTTTTACATGTTCTTTGTTCACTCTCTCTTGCATGTATATATGAGCTACGATTTTTATGATACAATAATCATAATGCTCATGTGTTCTTTCGTATAGGTGAAGAAAAGGGGGAAAACGAAGTAAAGCTCTTGCAAGGAGGATATGATCTACCACCGTGAGGATTTGGAGCTAGTGGAAGAAGGAAAAGAGGAGCGTCTCGAGGAGAAGAAGAAGATGATGTCTAGATTATGATCATCCGTCAACGAGCCAAGGAGAATCAGATTTTTTTGAAGAAGGGGGAACCTTACACTTGATGCATACTTCTAGTTTACATCTATAGTATTTGTTTTGGGAGGTCATAGCATATATTTGTCTTTGATTCATATACATTTGTGAGAATACTTTGTGTGGGTGTTCGGAGAAAGGGGTCTCCGAGTGTGTGTGTGGTCAAATGTGTGTCGATTTGTGCGGAGTATATCCGCGTGTGTGGTTGGGAGTTTTCTCCCGTGTGATTGTGTAGGCATTGCCCTACGTGTGTGTGGACGGAGCTGTGTCTCCGTGTGAGGTATTTGAGCAGGGTGTGTTCCCCAGCGGTGTGTGTGTGTGCGTGCTGCTGTGGCAGCAATTTGAGGCAAGGCCTCGTGTGTGGTTTGCTGCGGAAGCAGCGTGTGTGGTGTTGGGGTTCATCCCCGTGTTGCTACATTTTGTAGCGTGTAGTGAAGTCTCACCGGTTTGGTGAGGGGTGGACGTAGGGAGCCCGTCGTGGTCCCGAACCACCTTAAAAATTCCCTTGTCTTGTGGTTTGATCTTTGTGATTGTGTGATTCACTATCTTATCTGTTTATGCAATCGTGTGAGCTCGGTGAGATTGAGTGAATTAAGTTTAAATCTGTTTAGATTAAATTCATCAATCTTATCAATCTTGTTAATTCCGCTGTGTTCTAGTTTGTGTTTTTAATTAGACATAGTTTTTAGTAGAAGGATCTATTCACCCCCCCTCTAGATCCGTATTCTTGCACTACGGGACCCAACAATTGGTATCAGAGCGAGGCTCTGTTATCTCTAGATCTTGCGATCTACATAGTGATCCCAGTGCATTATACAATCATGAATTTTTCTACTAAACATATCTCAAAAAATTGTTTGCCAATCTTCACTGGTTCGAATTGTAATTCTTGGCTAGGCAAACTGTGTGTGGTGATCAATTCTATTAATCCTAGTCTTTGGAAATTGATTTATCATGGTCCACACATATTACCTCTAGATGAGACAAAGTAGACTAATCAAGATAAAATGATGCATCATGATAATGTTACTGCTTTTAGTTTATTGAAAGCTTCTGTAAGTACTAACAAGTTTCTATTTGTATCTTCGTGTAGGACGGTAAAGGAGCTTATGGACCAGTTGATCAAAGCTCAAGAAAAGGAAAGACAAGAATGTCTCATGACCGATGATGCTGATCAACAAAGTGACGAAAATGTAGAAGAGGTAAATTCTGATTCTGAAGAATTTACTCTTGATGATCTTATTGATGCTTATGATGAGTTGGAAAAGCAATATAAGAAAATCAAGTCAGAAAATAAAAAATTACAAAAGAAATCTGAAAACATGCTCCATGAAAATGGATCTTGTGATAAGTGTTCTGAGCTTGATTACTTGAATGAACTTTTAGAGCATGATGTTGAATGTCACAAAGAAACCATTGCTTGTTTGAGAAATGAAAATGTTACCCTCAAGAACAAAATCGATCAATTGGAGAAAACTGAAAAAGATCTAAGAAATAAAATGGAATCAAACTCTATTGATCAGGATATTTGTAGTGAATTGATTATGAATGATAAACTTACAAATGAAAATGAAGAACTGAAAAAGGAGAATAGTGCAATGCTAATTCAGATCTCCCTGCTTGAAAGTAGATTGAAAAATCTTGAAAATCTTGATAAAGGAAAAGCTGTGATTGTTGATGAATCTGATAAAATGCATGTGCTTGAACAAGAAATAGCTAACTATGAATTACACATTGCATCTCTTGAATCTGAAATTGTTGACTTGAATGCATCATTGTCTAAGTTTGTAAATGGGAAAGAAAATTTGAACAAAATATTGGGGACTAAGGTGAATTTTCAAAGAGAGGGGCTGGGCTATAATCCTGTGAACAAAAAGAATTTTGAAAATAAAGTCTATACATCATTTATCCATAGTTCAAACATAGCCAGCACATCAAATGGGTCTCCAAATCAATCTGCTCCTCAAACAATAAAGAGATCAAATGAAAATCTGAAAAAGAAATAAAACTTACATCAAAAGGCTAAAAATGTTGTTGATGTCACGATGAATGCGAATAAAAATCATGCTGCACACACACATGCATCCACAAAGAAAATCTCATATTTTTATTATGGTGAACTTGGTCATATGATGCATGATTACCTTTTGATGAAATCTGAAGATCTAGAAGTATGCAAGAACATAAATAGCTTCACAAAGCCAAGAAAGCTTTTGAACGCAAAAAGAACTCTGGATAACTCTTATGTTCATGCAAGAAGACCATTTGAAAGATTTGCTCCATTGAACTATTTTCATTGTGGAAGGTTTGGTCACAGGATGAACAATTACTTTAGTTTGAAAAATGAGAACATCTCTTCAAACCCACAAAAATTCCATGCTCATTCTTACAAGAAAAATCTGAAGTATTTTGGTTATTGTCATTATTGTGGTGAGTTTGGGCATACCATGCATGATTGCTCCTTAATGCATTTTGATGATATGCATGTCCAAAAACTGTGGAAGGCACCCTCTAGAGGTGCAACTAACCATCCGGGACCCAAGAAGGTTTGGGTACCCAAAGCAACCAAATGAGAACTTTGTTGCAGGATTGCCTTGAGGCCAAGAGGAAGGCCTTAAGTCGACTTGGCCAGTTCTGATGTGATGCCTTGGTTAACATGGGCTTGTCCTTGAATTGACACTGATTTGTAAGTTGGTTGTTCATATTTGTGCACATTGATTATATGAATTCTCAGTTCATGCTGCTGGAATTTAAGTCTTTAATATGCAGGTTTGAAGAGGCTGTCTTGTGTGTTTTATGTGCATCAACCTTGTCTACACTTGTGCTTAGACTTAGTTCTTCATGTGCATCAACCTGTACTACACATGGACAGACCTTGGTTCTTTCATGTGTTTAGTCTTGTGCTTTATATGCATAGACTTGACTCTTTACACAATTGGGCTAAACTTGAAATTTCTGAACTGAACATTGAACTCATGTCAGCTTGAGTGAGTTAGACTTGAATGTAAACTTTAGAAATGTTATGAATCACTTGTATTGATAGCTGCAACTCATCATACATACTTGCAGCTCATAGGAGATTGTCTTGTGAAAGAAAAGTATTGAAATTGGCCTTCTCACTTGTATTGAATTGAGATTGATATGAAATTGAGTTTATGATACTGCAGGTTAAGAGGGACAGTCATATGTGATGAAAAGTCTTAAAGTTAGTTTCTTCATATACATTGGCTTAATAATAACATGAATTGAGCTCTTTACAGTGCAGGTTTGATTATGACCATCAACCCTTAAAATCATGGTAAGAATTCAATGTTTGAATGTATCTCCATGTGCCTAGATTGAGTTTAATTCATGTATAGCATTTTTGGGCTCTGTTTAACTGTCTTAGGCAGTTTTGCATGTTCCTCAATTGGTGTTGACACCAAGTGTTGACACCTACACACAGGGTGTGAATGTTTGTTAAAAGGCAGAACGTGCTGAAGTTGGTGTCGACACCTGATCTGGCAGATCTGGAACATGTCTGCAAATTTGGGTTTCGAAATGCCCATCTTGAGGCCCGTTTGGTTTGAGCTTTTACCCCATTACCCTTAGGGTTTCTCTTCTTATCCTAGAGGAGTTTTGAAAGGGTTTTGGCATGGGGTTCTTGGTATTTTCATATCCTTACATGCTGCTATCTATAAGATGCGAATTTGGGGTCTCAATGGAACTCCTTTGCTTAATATCATTATATTTCTTGCAGGAGAGAAAGAAAGGAGCTCAAGAGGACTTCAATGCCAGATTTGATCTACTTCCATTGAGATTTGGAGCTTGTTGATGAAGATTACAGCAAGCCGAATAAAGTGAAGAATTTGAGGATGTTAATAAAGGTAACTCAATGCAAAGGTGAGAAAATAAATTATTTGGCTAAAGCTCTATGGGCTTGATGCCAGTGCCATCTCTTGACAGATAGTGAATTTGAAATTATTATTCAATGCCCATGTGTTTGCTAAACCCCCGATGTCATATGGGATTGCATTGTATTTTTCTGATCATCATTTAAATGAATACATGGTATATAAAATGCTGACATGTGGAAGGGCAAGTCATGCATGTCTGAAAGTTATCACCATGCGTGAGAATGTACCTCCGTCCGGTACCATGAATCATCTATGCATATGGCATCAAACTTAAATGAAATTTCTGAAATCATGTATTGATTAAGGGGGAGTCTTGCAAGCTGAAAACTTTGAGATTGATGTTTTTCCATTCTCTCAGCATGCTGATGGTATTCTGTGGATGAACTTTTTGAGGACTGAAGTTGATCAATGTTCCATTATCTTTACCAATGTGTCACTCATCTTTCTGGATAAAAGCACAACTATTTTCAAGAAAAGTTCACATGTGATGATTTTGATACTTTGCATGAATTTTCTGAATTCTCTTTTCAAAATAAAATCGTGTCCTGACATTTTAACAATTGGTAATGCATGTCATACATCAGTTGCATTAGGTGCATATAGAGTGTTATGTGAAATCTGAAATCTTGCATCACATTACATATTTACATATCATTCTCTCCATATCATTCACATAGTGCTCTTATAAGATGAAGCTCATCGCGTGTCTTGTTGCATAGTTGGCATTTTCAGTATGCATATAGTGCATACTTTAAAATACATCATTTTGAATATTCCATATTGCATACATGCCAAAATGGATACTTCCAACAGTGGCATCATATCTTTGGAGCCAACATTTCAAGAACTGAGATTACATACCTTTTCATTTTGCATTGCATATTGCATATACTCTCATCGTATGCTTGCATGTTATTATATACTATTCAACCCCTTCCTTGAAACTTTTAAGACCATATACTCCATTGATAAATAATGTTGCATCTGAGTCTTAACAAGTGTGATTCATGTCAAACTCTCAGGGGGAGCATTTCATGCTTATTGAATTTACATAGGGGGAGCTACACTATCTTGTTTTAAGTTAAATTTTCTCCATACATGTTAAATCCAATTCGTACACTTCATGCACTATAATGTGAAATTGAGTGTTATTCATAAGCATATAAGAATTTCATTTCGACACTCTAAAGTAATTAAACTTGCTGCATGGATGATAAGAGACAGTTGAGGAAAAAGCTGCCTGCCTCCACATAAAAAATGGTTGAAATGAAAGACAGAGCAATGCTTAGTCTCACTGAATAAATTAGGCACATGTCACCTGAGACGTGATGTGGTTCATTTCTGAAAAGTGTTGACTAAAGTACCTCTATTCAAAATGAGGTGACAAGGTTCCGTATTCTGAGTAACCGGGGATTCAGGCATGAGCTCCATGTGTCTCCTTGCGTAAAAAGGAATTATTTGAACCTGATCCTTCTTAGAAAAATTCAGATTGTCAGTATGAAAATTTCTGATGATTAATTTGATTGAGGTAGAGCGAAGCCTCCAATACGCTGTTCTCTAAATTGAAATGCAGCCTGTACAGTTACTATTGTGTTTAATTGAAAATCTGGTTATCCATATGGCTAAAATTCATACTCATGTTACTCACTTACACATGGTAATTTGATTTGATATGTATTCTAAAAATTTGATTAATTGCATGACCTGCGGTACGTCTTCTCCTATTTATCTGCACAATCCTCTCGGCGTAATCATGAGCACTCGAATCTTAATGACTCACTTGCACCTTTTGTACACCTATCTCTTCACTATAAATAAAATGGGAGAGTTATGCTGCATGTATATATAGATATCTGCTTGATTACATTGTATGCATTTCATGTCTCATCATTTTCATACATCACGTTTCATGCATTTCACAAGAAAACTAAAAATCTAAAAATTTAAAAATCAAAGCCAATCATCCAATGTGTCAATGTCAAAGGGGAAGCTTTGCATGTGATCTTATCTGCTTAAGTCATCAGGACTTGCATGAGTCAATACCTTTCTATGGGTGTTTGAGTGCTTGTTTGCTTGTTCATTATTGTCATGCCGTACACCATTTCCAATTGCTACAACTTGTGACCATTTACATATCATTTTGTCATCTTACATTCTACATGTCCACATTGTCCACATTTGCATTTTACAGTTATGCACTTTGTTCACAGTTGTGCCATTAGTTCATGCATATTGTGCATATTGGTTCTCTTTATAAACAAAAATATATATTATTTTTGGTTTTGCTGCCATCATGGGTTCCCCATCCTAATCCCCATTTCTGATTATGTCAAAGGGGGAGAGAGCATTATAGCCTAATATTTTGTCATCATCAAAATGGGGGAGATTGATGTGCATGTGATTTTGATGATTACAAAATGACTTTGTTGCTTGGCCTTGTGCGTGAATGGTTATTCATATCTTCATGTGAGATTGCTTTGTATTCAATGAGAAAGATTTTATGGAAAACATGCTTGGATAAATGTCATATTGAGCATCATGTTATTCATGCGTACTTCGGTAATGCTGAGTGATTGATTGAGATGCAAATACAATTGTTTGCCCCCAAGGTAATGATATGTGATTTGATGAGTTCCTTTTCTGATGATGAATGCAATGTGTCTCGATCATGTTTCTGAGTGGATTAATTCTGTACACTTTGAACTCCAAATTTGTTTATCATACAATGGTGATTAAACATTGGAACTCCATGATTCTTACATGAACGATTCAACAAAAGAACAAGCAATTAAGGACAATGTGAACTCAGGTAAAATAATGAGGTAAGTGTTGCTATGTGGATTTAAATGGATATCTCATTTCTCTTTCACTCTTGGAATGGCAATTTACTCATCAGTCTTTCAGTCTTGGAATGGCAAAGGGAAAACACTTTCCCAAGTCACCAAAATTCCATTAAAAAAAGGTGAAATGAAAAGGGTTGGTTTGTGAGATTAACATTGAAGCAAAACTAACTTTCACTTTGTGTTTTGCAGGCTGGAAGAACTCCTCACAACCTTCTTTCATCATCCCAAAACTCACGGTGAGGTTGGAGCTTCCATTTCTAGCTAAATGGGTCTTTGGGCTTTCTGTAAGTGCAAGTGTCGACACCAGGTGTCAACACCTGGAGTCGACACCTGCATCCATAACTCTTTTTCAACAGTTAGCCCACCAGGTGTCGACACCTACCTGAACCTAGTTCTGGCAGCAAGCCAGAACACCAGGTGTCAACACCTGGTGTCGACACCTAGTGTCCAGATCTTCTGCTTTGAGTTTTTGTGAACTGGAATGCACAAGGTGTCGACACCAATGCAGAGCCGTAAAATATGACTTTCTTGTCCTTGCTTTGAAAGTCCAACAAGTCCATTCCAACTGCCCTAAATCTCTCTCTAATTCGTAGATCTGGTCTCTAAGCTGTCCCTTGACCAATCTAAAAGCATAAAACCATCTCCTTGGGTCGAAAACCTAATAGAAAAGGTGCGATTTGAAGTATTCTTCTCTTGTTCTAACTCTTGTGAGTGCAGGGACGTAGTAGCTGCTCCAAGGGCTTCTTCCACGTTGTTCTGAGCTTGTATGTGAAGGGAAGAAGGTGGATTCAAGTCTCTAATCGAACCTCTACTCGAAACTACTTGGGAAATCAAGTTACAACTTCATTTTTGCAAAGAATCATTCATCTTCCTTCAAGAACGTTCTTCATCCTGAAGAAAAGTTTAAGCCTATTCGATGAAATAAAAAGGGAGAGCTCTATCCACTGAAAAATCCGTTTGCTTTTAGTTCTCCAGTTGCTCTTAGTTCTGTTTTAGATATTTGCTATAAACATCATCTCCTTGAACTTGTTTTACATGTTCTTTGTTCACTCTCTCTTGCATATATATATGAGCTACGATTTTTATGATACAACAATCATAATGCTCATGTGTTCTTTCGTATAGGTGAAGCAAATGGGGAAAACGAAGTGAAGCTCTTGCAAGGAGATATGATCTACCATCGTGAGGATCTGGAGCTAGTGGAAGAAGGAAAAGAGGAGCGTCTCGAGGAGAAGAAGAAGATGATGTCTAGATTATGATCATCCATCAACGAGCCAAGGAGAATCAGATTTTTTTGAAGAAGGGGGAACCTTACACTTGATGCATACTTCTAGTTTACATCTATAGTATTTGTTTTGGGAGGTCATAGCATATATTTGTCTTTGATTCATATACATTTGTGAGAATACTTTGTGTGGGTGTTCGGAGAAAGGGGTCTCTGAGTATGTGTATGGTCATATGTGTGTTGATTTGTGCAGAGTATATCCGCGTCTGTGGTTGGGAGTTTTCTCCCGTGTGGTTGTGTAGGCATTGCCCTACGTGTGTGTGGACAGAGCTGTGTCTCCGTGTGAGGTATTTGAGAGGGGTGTGTTCCCCAGCGGTGTGTGTGTGTGTGCGTGCTGCTGTGGCAGCAATTTGAGGCAAGGCCTCGTGTGTGGTTTGCTGCGGAAGCAGCATGTGTGGTGTTGGGGTTCGTCCCCGTGTTGCTACATTTTGTAGTGTGTAGTGAAGCCTCACCGGTTTGGTGAGAGGTGGACGTAGGGAGCCCGTCGTGGTCCCGAACCACCTTAAAAATTCCCGTGTCTTGTGGTTTGATCTTTGTGATTGTGTGATTCACTATCTTATCTGTTTATGCAATCGTGTGAGCTCGGTGAGATTGAGTGAATTAAGTTTAAATCTATTTAGATTAAATTCATCAATCTTATCAATCTTGTTAATTCCGATGTGTGCTAGTTTGTTTTTTTAATTGGACATAGTTTTTAGTAGAAGGATCTATTCACCCCCCCTCTAGATCCGTATTCTTGCACTACGGGACCCAACAAGGTTTATCTATCTAATCCCCCGGTTCTGCAACCCCCTGTCCCTGGGAAACCCTTGATATTATACATTTCTGTTATTGATGACTCTCTAGGAGTTGTCCTGGCGCAAGTGGACGATGAAGGAAGAGAAAGGGCCGCATACTATCTCTCTAGGTTGTTCAACCCTGCTGAATCTAAGTATACTACCATGGAGAAGACCTACGCAGCATTAGTATGGGTAGCTCAGAAACTCAAGCACTACTTCCTAGCCCATGAAGTTAAGTTGATCTCTAGAATGGACCCAATCCGTTATCTCTTAGAAAAACATGTCCTTTCTAGCATATTAGCTCGTTGGCAGGGCTTTCTTTCCCAATTTGATATCACTTGCGTCATTCAGAAAGCGATCAAGGGATATGCGATTACTGAACATCTCGCTCATTCTCTTATCCCTCGCATTGATTCAATCCAGGATGACTTTCCTGACGAGCACCTGGCTGTGCTTACTCATCTCCCCTTTTGGTCTCTTCATTTCGATGTTGCTCTCAATTCTCAGGGCCGCAGAATCGGCGATGTTCTTCTCACTCCGGAAGGAGTAACCATCCCCATCGCTTACCAGCTCTCTTTCCTTGCCACGAATAACATAGCCGAGTACGAGGCTCTCCTTGTCGACTGAAGCACGCCTACCTCATGGGCACGTAATACCTAAACATCATAGGAGACTCTCAGTTGGTGCTGCATCAAGTTCTTTCAATTTTCCGCACCCGTGACCCTAAGCTCAAACCCTATCAAGATTTGGTCACGCTCTTGGCTAGGCAGTTCGTATGCTCATCTACATTCACACTCCTCGTTCTCAGAACATTCTCACTGATACATTAGCGTCTCTTGCTTCCTCCCTTGCCTTCCCCCTCAGTCGCTCCACTGAGACCATTGTGGTCCAGCGGTTAGACGCTCCTTCCCTTCAGGATCCGTGGTTTGACCACCTTAGGAAATCCGTGGAGAAGAAGGCTGAAAGCAAGAATTTGAACGAAGTATCTTTAACTGAGCTTGAGGAGATTATAGAAGAAGAGGAATTGTCGTGGTACCATGAAATAGAGTAGTATTGTAAGGATGGATCCTTCCCAGAGACGGCCAATGCCTAGCAACGCAAGGCCATTAGAAGAGTCACCTCCAGATACACTATTATCGCAGGAGAATTGTATAGGTGAGCTCTCAACGGAGTTCTGATGAGGTGTTTAGATGATGATGAGGCTTGGAAGGTTGTTGAAGCAGCTCACGCAAGTGAGTGTGGAGGGCACGCTAATGGTCAAGCTTTGGCGAAGAAGATTCTTAGGCAGGGCTATTACTAGCCAACCCTAGAAGAAGACTGCTCCACCTATGTCCGTAGGTGTCTTCAATGCAACTTCATGCTGACAAAATCCATGCTCCTACTTCATCTCTCCATCCTCTCTCGGCTCATTGGCCATTCTCCATGTGGGCTTTTGATATTGTAGGCCCACTAGGTGATCCTAATGCTCAGGTTAAACAGAAATCATTCATTCTGACTATTACTGAGTACTTCACCAAGTGGGCAGAAGCTGAAGCTTATGCAGAAATTAAAGCTACCACAGTTTACCGCTTCATCCTGAAGAATATCATTTCGCAGTTTGGAGTGCCGAGCGACATCGTCACCGACAACGGGCCTCAATTTGTGTCTCAAGAACTCTAGGACCTCTGTAAGAAATTTAATATTTCATTGCATCATTCATCACCATACTACCCCAGGGCAATGGCCAGGCTGAGGTCACAAACAAAACCCTTCTTAAAATTATTAAGAAAACATGCGAGACACATAAATTTGCTGATTGGGCTGACAAACTGATAGAAGCTCTATGGGCTTATCATACCTCCGTCCGTACTCCCACGGGGTAGACTCATTTTGCTCTCACCTATGGGATGGAGGTGATACTTCCGTACGAGATCTTGATCCCTTCCCTAAGAGTGCAGCTCGACAAAGAACTTAATCTCGACAAACGTCGAGAGGCGTTGCTAGTCCAACTAGAACTCTTAGATGAGAAGAGCCTTAACGCGGCCAATCACGTTTCTGTTTATCAAAAGCGTGTTTCGCGGCATTTTCAAAAGAAGGTTATCGAAAGGAAATTTTAAGTGGGTAACATGGTTTTGAAACGTAAATTATTAGATCAGCAGGCCCTAGGTCTAAGTTGCAACCCAACTGGGAAGGGCCATTTGTAGTTAAAGAAATCTATCCTGGGAATGCGTATCATCTTGTTAATGCAGAGGGCGAGGAATTGCCCAATCCATGGAATGGGTTGTATTTAAAACGTTTTTACCTATAGAGTCAAGCCAACAATGGCCCGGTGGCGGGGTGGTCCTTTACTTGATCGTGAAGGAGGTCCTCAGTTCAATACTCACACATTACACGGCCCCCATTGTTGGGTTTTCCTTTCTGCGCAACAACGTTTCTCCCTTGGCCATGCTTAGGGGCAAGTGAAAATCCTTATTTTTCTATTCTTTCAGCTGAAATAGGGGCAAGTGGTGAATAAGGGGATGAGAACTGATCTAGACACCTCGATAAAAGGAAGGTCTCAAATAGGGGCAGTCCGTTATGACCTGATTCCGCATTCGCAAAATCAAAAGGAAGAAAAGAAATAAAAGAAAAGGGGCAAAATCAAGACAAAAGATAAAAGCTCACTCAAAAGCTCGAAGCTCAAAAGTCTAAAAGCTCCCAAAAGAATGAAACTAGGCATGGCAAGAGTGGCAGTACAGTTTCTCCGCGGGACGTCATGAGCCCGGTCGTATGTGTGCCTAGAGCGGATAAAGGTTCGATGATGGACACAAAGCCCCAGCGCAACAGACCAAAATTCTTTGAGAAGGGGTTGTCGTGTGAAGAACTCAAGCCCTAAAACCTCTATACCTATTGTCGGTTTTCCTGTCAAAATCTCTCTTTTGTTTTCCAAGGACTGGATCGTACTCCGGGTATGTCCTCGGTAGAGGCACCGTTAAGCAGAATTGGACCCCGGCCATGGGTGGTGACCCATAACACACGTTGTACTTGGAAAGCCCCCCTAATGAGATATGAAGGTCTCCCGTCGTCGAATTGAGCTGGCTTCAAAATCCAAAAAAATTAAATATTTAAAATCCAAAAAATTAAATATTTAAAAATCTAAAAAATTAAATATTTCAAAATCAAAAAAATAAAATATTTCAAAAGCCAAAAAAGTCAAATATTTTAAAATCTAAAGAAATCAAATATTTCAAGATCAAAAAAAAATCAAATATTTCAAGATCCGAAAAAAAATCAAATATTTCAAAATCTAAAAAAATCAAATATTTCAAAACTCAAAATCCAAAAAAAAAATCAAATATTTCAAAACCCCCAAAAATCAAATATCCTCAAAACCATAAAAATATTTTCATCATCATGATTTGCATTCATGGCATGCATTGCATTCATTGTTCCTTTATGTTATTTGCCTATTTAATAAGGCTTACCCCCTTGACCAAAAATCAAGAACTGGTCATTTCCTAACTTGTTACAGGCAAGCGGTTAAGCCTAAAACAGATTTAATCTGTTTCCTTGTTTATGTGTGTGCAGGGGCAGGTTGAAGACGAGGTTCAGCATTTCTATCACTGAACGGTCCTCTGGTGACCGTTTTATCCCTTCCAACGGCCAACATCAGACCGTTCCATACTTCACACGGCTTTGTTCAGACCGTTCCAATCTCTAGCCCTTTCAGAATCAACAGTCCTTACTAGACTGTTCACAAACCAGAACGGTGCATTCTTGACCGTTTTACTCTTTCCACGGTCTATCGATAGACCGTTCCCATCTCCAAAGGTCCCTATTCTTAACTCTACTGTTGATCTGGTATACGGCCCAAGTCTGGCTGTTTACATCTATGGTGCGGTTAGACTCTAACCGTGTATCGAACTGAGCGGTCTTGGTATGGACCGTGTTCACCCTGATCCTATTTCAAACTCATTCAACCACATGCAAGAAAGGCCAAGCTCATATCAATCCAATCATCCATTTTATTCATTCAAATGCAAACATCATGAAAAAGAAAATCACTCAAATCCTCAAACGGGCATCCCCACGAGGCCTAATCTCTCTCAGCTTTCTCACGTATGCCTGATACACCTCCTGGAGCTCTGTCACCTCCGCCGGTAGGGTGAGCACCCTACTAACCTCCCACATGATCAGGGTGCTCCTGACCGTCTGCTCGTCCTCCTCTGACCCGAACCTCCTCGCCTATAGTGCAGGAAGATGGGGTAGCACTGGAAGTGTACTCCGGGGTAGTCCGATCTGAAGGAAACACTAGTGCGGGCTATACATCGCCAGAGCAGTGTCACCCACGAGCCTCAAGTCCAAGCCAAGTCTCCTACGAAGCCTGAGAGTAGTGCCGTGGAGGAAAGACGGGTGCATCACGAACTGGTCCAGGGGAAAGGTGTTGATGTAGAGGCGCCACTCGTCCCTCGTCTTCTTATCTGCCGTCCTACACTCCACCTTCTGAGAAAACCTGAAAGAACCGCCAATGAAGAACAAGGGATGGCTCCCGAAGATCTTGCTGACCGAGGTGACATCCTCCCTAGGAATGAACTTCATCCTAACACCCATCCAACACTCTAGGAGAATCATAGAGCCAAACAGTGGACCCCCTAGGGCAGCTGAGCTAAGACCCTCATATAAGTAAGCAAGGACGGCTTGGGAAATAGATAGACCCTGCCACAGACCACTGATGGTGCTAAGGATGGGGACATCTAAGACATGGTCAGTAGAGGGGAAGAGTATGGCCCCACACAAACATATGGAAATGGCCTTAGCAATGGCCTCATTCCACCCACACTTATTTTTACAATGTGCTATCACCCACTGGCTGAGAGGTAGTAGATGGATCTGGTGAGGGCCTACTATAGTGTGAATGTCCTTGGCGCTAGGTATGAACTCTCCTAAGATAAGGGCAGGATCCACATGGGCAACAGTGTGACAAACTAGATCCTCCTCACCCACCTTGGACCTGGGGAAAGACAAGTAGGTCTCCACCTCCTCTAGAAGGATAGTGGCCTCGAAAGATGGGAACATGAAAGTGTGGGTCTGGGGGTGCCATATCTCTATCAAGGCTGAAATACTATGCCAATCTAAAGGAAGCTTGGGGTAGTTCGTGGCTAACACTAAAAGAGGATGAAGGTGCCAGGACCTAAGTATGGATGTCACAGATATGGGTAACTCGCGGATCATGGGAGCCATCCACTTCAAGGTGGAATATAGTCTCGGGTCGGGGAGAAGCTGAAATGAAGAAAGGGCGAAGAGAAAAGAGAGGAAGAGATAAGCTATTTGAAGGAAATGGTATAAAATTGAATGAAATTGAATTTAATGACCAACAACTTACCTCTCTCATGGGGCTATAGCTCAGATGCCCCGGGATGGTGGTCAGCCGTTGTAGCACACTGTGCTCCTTTCTGGCCGGCTTTGGACTTGGGTAAGGCACCTCACCCATTAGCTCCCTCCCAAGGCCCTCTTCATAGTGATTAAAGGAAGATAGAGAAAGGTTTTAAGGGTTGAAAGAGGGTTGATGTGTGAAGAACGAATTTGGAATCCCCTCTTACTTATAGAACTTGGTTAGAGGCCTAAACCCACTAGAATTGAGGTTGGATAAGCCTAGATCGGGTTGAGATAAAGTTTTAGGTTGGTTTAAGACACCTATCCTCGGGTTCGGACTCTCCAAGAGAGTCTCGTTCGGACTCTCAGGGCGTACGTGTACGTGGTCTATCGATAGACCGCTCTGGTCAATACACGGCCTAATGGAGACCGTGCCATAATCTTCTACACAGTTTGAGTCCTGGCATTTGCATGGTCTCAGATAGGCCGTTCTGTTCTACACACGGTCAAATCTGAACCGTTCTATCCTTTGAACGGACAATAGTTGACCATTTAGTTGCATCTGTGGGTTCTGGCCGAATCGCTCTCGACGGTTTAAAGGAAGGCCATGTAGGGTACTAGAGCGGTCCTATGGATGACCGTTTAGAAACCTGAGGCTTCATTTTTTTGTCTTCCTTGCACCAATGCCACTCGTGTCGCGTGGTGTCTCTCTCTCCCACTCGCTATTTGGCGTCTCTCTCTCCCACTCGCTACTTGGCGTCTCTCTCTCCCACTTGATATTTGGCGTCTCCCTCTCCCACTCGATATTTGGCATCTCTTTCTCCCACTCGTTATTCGGTGTCTCTCTCTTAAACCCGTGTCGCATGTCATCTCTCTCGCACTCACTCGTGACGTCCCTCACACTCACTCACTCGTGTCGTCTCTCTCTCTCCCACTCACTCGTGTCGGGTTAGGAATCGTTGTTAGTTAGTTAGAGTCAAGCATTTGCATCCATTCATACATTCAGTCGTAAACAACAAAAATCAAAACAAAAACATAACATATCACTATCATGTCCACATGTGTACAAAGTCATGTCAAAATACATCAGGTCGATCCCTCTCTCTGGCCTCCACCGCTGTTGCCCGACCCTCATGTCTCTTCGCTGGTGGAGGCATAGCCGTCGGCGCCGCTTCTCCTCCTCATTCCTCCGACGGTCGGAGGAACCCACGAAGTAACTCCTGACGGAGCCGTGGGTGCTGCCGCTCGAAGTCCCACTGCGCTCTGACCGCCGGCTCATCTCCTTGTATGCCCATAACTCCCCACTCAGCCTAGACTCCTCGATCAGAGCACCGTCCCGCTCCAACTGGTAGCACTCTGCCTCGGCTCGGACTCGGACCAACTCATCGGCACTGGCCCGGAGACGCTCCAGCTCTGCCCGGAGGAGTGCTATCTCGACTGTATCCGCTGGCCGGCTCCGTGCCACCTCCTCGCGGAGGCGGGTTGCCTCCTCCTGCGCCGCCGCTCAGCTCTGCTCGAGCTCCTCTCATAGTCAGGTACTCTCGTCCAGGGCAGCTATTAGCTCGATCGTCTGCATACACGCATCATCATTAGCCAGTTGAATTTTATAAGCATAAATTAATAAGGAAAGTTTAGTGGACGTACCCTTTTAGAGAGTGCCACCACGGCCCGAGCTACCATCCGTGCAAACTCCACCTCCCGCTCGGCACGGTCCGCAGGGGTCTGTGAAGAGGAAGAAGGTGCGTCGGCTCCCTGGCGCTGGGCTCCCTCAGCTCACTGCATCCAAAATTCCAGGTCAGTCACAGGCATAATCATAAACATTTACATAATTTAAGAAGTTTAGGATTTAAGGAAACTCACCAGAAGTGTCAGTGTCTGTCGAAGCTCGTCCCGCTCCTGGATGGTCGAATGGAGGAGTCCTTGTAACTCCGCGATCCTCCCCTCAGGGTCAATCTGCATTTAGGAAGTCCAAACATCAGTGCATAATCATATAGAAAGCACAATATAAGGCATTATGGTTTAGAAGTCGTACCAGTCGGCGGGCACCACGGAACACCTAGTCCCTATAGTGCCGGGCATAGGCCGTGTAGTAGGCCTCCTCGCTCTCCGCCCGGGCAGTCACCACCCGCCCGTGCGCTGCCTAGTCTGCTATCTGCTCTGTGGCTTGCTCCGTCCAGTCTACCACTATAGCTAACCCTCGGGGGTGTCGCTCGACGTGCTCCTCTGACTTTTCGGGTGTAAGAAACTCAACCACTGACTGATGGACGCCGGTCATCCTCATCAGTAGTCGGTGGTGGAGCGGCTCCGCTACATTCATGCAGTGAAGCCAAACGTCTCGGCCTGAGTAGGCAAGGGCCGCCACTACCCACGGCTGACCCTCATGCCCCTCGCTCGTGTAGGGTGTCTACCGAACCTATCCACCAAATAGGAAAATTGCATTAGCATCATAAGCATATATATTGCATTTAATTAAAGAGTTTGAGTTTAGAGTCATACCGAGGCGAAAGGCAGTGTGTCTAGATCATCTTGGATCTCCCGGACCTATCTCCAGAGGGACCCAGTCTCTCGTGGAGCAGTCCACTGCCTGGCGATGGGCAGCCGCTCTGGATATGTCTCATCACCTCTCCCGAGCCCACGTAGGTGCACGTAGGCCCACACCTGCATTGCATTTCACCAAAAGTCAGCATATAGTACTTATAGGAATCATGTAGCAAATTGCATAAGAGTCAGAGTCATACCTGGAGTAGAGGAAAGAAGCCCCCTAGCATCATCCGCTGGCTAGTAGAGCTGAGGGTGTCGAACAAGAAAGCGAGGACTATCGCTCTCCAGGCGTAGTCCCCGACGTGCCCTAGGTCCTCGAGCAAAGGGAGGAACCGACAGTTGATCACGTCAGCTCTTGTCGTGAACTGGAGTCGACTAAAGAACAACATTAGGAATCGTCTCAGCACCCGTTACGCCTCGGGTCCCGCTGCAGCTGCTACTCTCGATCGTGCCAGCTCTATCAACCTCTATAAGTGCTCCTCGGGTAGCTCGCCTATCACTATCCCTGCGTGCCTCAGTCCGAGGCTATCCTGTAGCCTCGACCTGGTCAGCGTCGTCGACTGACGCTCCGGGCACAGTAACTCCAAGCCCAGCAGCTCCTGGGCCAGCTCCCGGTAGTTGGGGTAAGTCATCCCGCTGACTGGAGTCCCGTGCATGCGCAATCCGGTGATGTGTGCAACGTCCTCTAGCATGGGGACCATGTGGCCCCATGGGAAAATGAACGTCTGGCTCACTGGATCCCAGCAATCGTGCAGAGCGTAGAGGAGTGGCGTGTCTAGCCTAGTCACCTCCACGCTCAGGAGCTCAGCAAAGCCCATGGTCGTGAGCCTCGCTCGTTGAAAGTCTGGCAGTGCGAGATACACTGCTCAGACCTGCAGCCAGAAGATCCGAGTCCTCCGCTTCCCCTGCATACATTTAGGATAATTACATTTCATTTTAGGATCTTGCATTTTCTTTAATTGATTAAATCACTCTGAACGGTCTAATATGGGCCGTCTACTCACTCCACGGTTGGCTTCCAACCATCCCAATAACCCCCCTCAGAAATTCACGGTCCCCCATGGACCATTCTGCCCTATCAACGGCCCTGGGAGGACTGTTCTCCTATCTAGTGTCTACCTGGAACGGCCCATTCTTGGTCGTTCAATGATCACACGGCCCCAATCTGACCGTGTTTTCCCCCCTTTCAAGCCCCTAGCCATATGGATTTGTATGGTCTATAGTCCAACCGTGTGTTTCTCAATGGTCTGGTCATAACCATTCGGTTCTTAGATGTTTTATGTCCTGAATGGACCAAGGTAGGCCGTTCTATATTTCCACGATGGAGACCACCTTGTTCTTTAACGTTTCATATTCTGAACGGACCAATGTGGGCCATCCTAGATGCACACGGTCCTCCTCAAACCGTGTTATAACGTCGGTTCAGTTCATTTTGAACGGCCATCCGTGGACCGTGTTGTGTTTGAGCGGTTCTATTTGAACCGCATAATTCTCCCATGCAGTCACTGTAAGACCGTGCTAGGGTCGCCATCTCCGACGGCATTCAAACCCCTCCCTGCCGGTGGTGAGGTCCCCATGGAGCCTCCCAACCAACCCTAAAGGGGTCGTGAGCCCCTAATCTACCCTTCTAAGCTACATGCATGGATTAAAAATTGGAAATAGGGAGGGTTTTAGAAGGCCTACCTCGTCCATCTTTGGTGGCTTCTCCACCACCGCCGTGGGCGCCGGCAACAGCTCCACGACGTCTTCTTCTTGGGCCACGATTGCCCCCGCCTCTTTCCCGGCCGTGGGTGGCGGTGGGGGCGCGCTTCCTTCCGCCGCGGATGTCGCCGTGCGAGTGTCCTCCACGGTGGTCGCCGACGGCGGCCCTTGGGTTCCTTCACCGGCCATTAGACGGAGGTGGCGCTTTGACGATTGATGTTTGTATCGCATAGAGAAGGGGAGATGAGGGGGAGAGTGAGATTGAGAACGAGAAGGGGAGATGAGGGGTGGTGGCGTTCGTGTGGTTTCCTTCGTCGGTTATGGTGTGGAGGGAGGAAGAGGAAAAAGAAGGGTTTTATTTTTTTGAAATCGCCAGTGATTGCACGGTCTATCATGTGATGTTTGGACGGTCTACCATGTGATCGTTTAAGCTCTAACGGTGCGCTTCTTTGAACGGCCAAGGGATGGCCGTCCAGCTCATTGAACGGCCTCATAATGGGCCGTGTATTTTCACGTTAATATTCAAATTTGTAATGCTTGAGCGGCCCCATATGGACCATTTACTTTTTGGAGCGGTCTTATGTTAAAACGTTCATGTGCTGAAATAATTATGAAGAATGTCTCTTGCTGCATTATGTGATTAAATGGCTGATTTCTTTTTTGGCTTGAATGATTATTTCATGATGAAATATTACAAAACCTTGTTCATGAATTCTCTGCAGCACCACTTCAAAATGCCGTTTCGCCTGCACAGGTAAGTCAGGTATGGCCTTCTACCCCTATATCCATTATTGCATTACTATATGGTATTATGCTATATTATCTCGAGAACCAGTTGATTATTTACGTGTTCCAGGATCTGATGTTCCCCTATAACAAAAATAATGATGATCTAGGCTCGCGTGTTTAATCATCGGATAGGCCGTTAGGTTGGGAAAAATTGGGGAGGATGGTTCCATCTCGCACGCCGTGGTTGCAGATAGTGTCTTGACCTTGATGATCCCGGTCTAGCAATATTATTCTCGAGTATTTTCTATTTTGATGGCTTTCTTTGTATTTGTTTTAATGATTTCTTTTATTTTAGCCCAGCATGCATCATACGCATCCTTTGAGCATTCATGACGCATGGTTTGTCTGAAAGTATATCTTTTGTGATGGATAATTGTGCGTTCATGGTTTCAAGTAAGAAGAACTATTCCACTCAAAGTTGGAAGGTTTTCTCTGATCTGTTCACATAGTTGATTGACTGAAGGTCCCTGTCTGGAGTTTTAGTCCGTTTCTTTACTTTTTGCTACTTTTTCGATCTCCTCATTGGTCTGAGGGATTGTGTCCCCCATGAGGTTGATCGTGTGTTTTTCTTTCGTTTAGTTAATTTCTCCAGACTGGTGTCGTTTAGTTCGATTGTTCCTTGTGTTTGGTTCGGAGTTTTTCGAAAGATTCCTGTCGCTCGTTGGCAATGATACGGGTGTCTTTTACCTTAACACCCACTTTTCAGTCCACTCCACTTCATTTCCGCTTCATCTCCATGTTCCATTTCGCTTTCGCTTCACCTCCGCTCGCTCCCCTGCAAAGAGGACGTTAAGGAGGGGCATCTATTGACACCCATTTTTTGCATATGAGTTGAGTCATTCCTCTTACCATCATTTCTTGATGCCTCGAGTTGTCCGTCGCTCATTGCACTATTTTCAGACATGTCTTTGGGCTTATTTTATGGGTATCTCTCTCCTGGCAAGGTTTGCTCTCGGATTCGGGCTTAATGGGCCTCGATTTTGCTTGATTTTAGGTTAAATGGGCTCATTTATTTTGTTTTATTAATTTCAAACGTCCTGACTTTCCACGGTCTAGCGACTGGCCGTTCAGTGACTAGGCGTTTCAAATGGAACCGTTTACTGATTTATTGGGTATTTATTTGATTTTCTGAATTTCCACCGATAAGTCCTTGAACGGTTTGGGTTCAACCCTTTATCCCCATTAAACAGTCAGGCATTAGACCGTCCAGTTCCAAGAGTCCACAGCTCGTTGGTTTTTCAGATAATTATCTATTTATCCTATTTTTCTAGATTTATCACCGACATATGTAAACGGCCTAGCATTGGACCGTTCTGATCACTGAGTGGTCTAGCAGTAGACCGTTTTATCCTCAAGAGTCCAACACCGTGATAGCCGGTCAGGTCGATGAATAAGTGGATAATTTCTCATTTTTATTTATTCATCACCGACAGCATTGGATGGTCTAGTATTGGACCGTTTAATGGTCTGAGCGGTCTATCGCGTGACCGTTTACATTCTCGAAACCTATGGATTATGTGGGTTTTCTCTCTCCATCCGTGGTTAATTCTCCACCTTCCTCCACCATTTTCTTCGCAGTTTCTCAACCAAATGAGGTGCCATTTGAACCTGGTGGAAGATAAAAGGTTTATCTACGAATTTGATTTTATCATCTCGGATTAATATTCATTAAAAATCCAATTTCGAGATTGGACTTTTAGGGCTCTATAAATAGGACCCCTTGTCCAAGCTTGAAAAGAGGGAGATCCAACGTCGACGGTGAAGCTCTGCGGGATTTCTGAGTGAACTGTAGCCAGGGAGGGAGGCTTTCTACATCCTTGTAAGCCTCCGGTTCAAGGGTATAGTCATTTGATTTGAGTTTTAGTCACGATGTTTAGTCTTTAGTTCATTCATTGCATGCTTGCTTTTCCCCATTTCTTCCCACATTTTTTTGCATTACTTCACGTCATTTCACACCCTCCCATTTGTTTTTGACACCCTATAGGGGTTTAAAAACCTCCCAGGTATCGCCCTTTCCAAGTCATTATGTCGATTTTCCATTTCGTCCTATAGTTACTACACATTTTACGGCTAATTTGGGTGTTGTTTGCTTGTCTTTCACGTTGTTTTGCAGGTCTGCATCAGCATAGCACGAGGCCCATCCCCTCTGGCCGGCCGGAAGGGGTAGAGGATCAAGTCCTACAACTTTGAAGTCTGGCGCTTTGGACGGTTGTCTTCCATCCGTTTGCAGATAAGAGCGGTCCTCTGAGAGCCGTTCAGATCCTGTGAGCGGCTGTTTTGGAACCGTGCTGTCGCCAGATCAGTCTTTGTCCCGCTTCCTTCTTCGGCGCTATGAGCGGTCTGTCGAGCGACCGTTCCATCCATTGAGCGGTTTTTCCAGGACCGTCTATACCTGTCAGCGCTGAACTTTGGGCGAGTGCTTTATCCCTTTCCAAGGTACGTCTTACCATCCGATACCTGTGTCTTGGTGGCGATCACGATCACACACAGTTCCCCACCCATTCTTTCTTTTCTTTGTTTTGCTTGTCTTTACATTTCCGATTTAGAAAAGGTAAGGTAAGAAGAAAGAACGGTGGGAAAACATGTCAACAGAACCCACGCCGGCTTCGAATCCGCCGTATAGGATCGCGCCAAGCCCCACGCTCCAATACTCGCCCCATCATGCCCCATGTCAACTCCACACCGTCACCACCTCGTCCAGCTCTGTCACGGTCGCGCGGTCGGGAGAGAGGAGAGAGAACAGAGGGAGAGAAAGTGAGAGATCATGAGAGGAGAGAGGGTTAAGAAAAAGGAAAAGAAAATTGGAAATTAGCAATATTTTCAAAAATCTGATTTTCTGGCATGAAATTTCATAAATTCATAAAAATATGAAAAAATAGTCTCCGTGATCCTCAGAAAGAACATAACGCACCTGTGGCGTCCCAGAGTCTCAAAACTCAATGGTTCACTCTCCATGGGGTTCTGCAAGGTATACAAGGGAAAAACCTAAGTGGATCGTAAAACACGTTTCAGGACTCACGAAAGCACTCTGAAAGCTCCCCGATTCCGATCTGAAAGCTCTCCGATTCTGATTTTAGGAATTTCATCTCGAAATTCAAGGAGTCAACAAGGAATAAGGAAGAACAACCCAAACAGCTGGCTATACTCTCCAAGCACCAACCAAACCTCGAACACACAAAACACGATAACATAATTCTCAAAAAAAAATTCAGAGGAACACTGCCAGACCACTGTCACAGGCACACTCTCCGGATCTCAAAGCACATCGATCCACAGAACGACCATGGCACAGTAAGGAACACAAGTCTAGCACCTCCGAAACAGGGCATGAGCGCTTCCGTCTCACAATGGAAAGAGGCATGACCCATGCCACGAAACATCGACTGATAAAATTCACACTCGACAGACACACAAGCATCAGCTTGGACAAGGAAACACAGTCCTCTTAACTGACTGATCCACCCATCGACTTCCGCGCCATAACAATAAGCGAAACTGGCACGCAGAATGCCAATGACAGCACTAGACCACAAACAACACCTGCAGATCACGACTTCGTTCTCAACATAGAACCATGGGACAACACTACAAGCTGGGTCACATCAAGGCAAAATTACAGCTGAAGACATGACTAAAATGTACTAGCCACCCGCAGGTTACCAACAAAGACCCACAAACAACCTCGAAAAATGCATCTCTAGGTGCACGATCATGTCCCGAGAACATAACTTCCAAGAAATACAGAAGAAGAAAGGGTACTCGACTAGCATATTCGCTGACATATTTCCCCAATTCTCCAACCTAGCAGTGCCAACAACCACAATGCCTCATGCAATGGCATGGCAACCAACAACACTAAGGCACATCTAGCCAAGATGATAACACACCGATGAAACAATCCTCTCGGCCAGTCAGAATCCTCCAACAAAACGATCCTCGACCCATAGGTTATGAGCCTACATGCTTCCGCTGCTCACTCAACACAACGCACAGAAGCATCACACATAACTCAACATCCGCATCTCAGCACATCTCTTGGCGCCATCGCAATTCACAAAACTGTAATATACCACGCTTCGAGTACCGATCCTGCTAACAGCCGATCACAAGTCGTCATAATGCAAACCATCGTGCCAAGAGCCATAGCACAAGCCGCAAAGGACGCCTACCTTAGCTTATCCTCTAGTCCAGAAACAATCACTGAACCATCAGAACACAACAGCCGCCAAACATGGCACGTTGAACATGGTGCATAATGGCCCCAAATCCTTAATCTGGGTCCAAAACCAAGCCACCGCCGAAAGAAGAGCAAGTCAGGATCAAAACTAACACAGTCCACACATAAGCAGACACATGACTAAGGCTTCATGGAGACAGTGCTTCCAAAGCTCACCTCAAAACAATGCACATGACAAGATGAGAAAGATCAAGCTCTACTAACAGCAGCTCACCAGGAAGGAAATCCTAGGTTCACCCGAGCACTCTCTCAATCCAGGCATCCAACAACCACCTCACAACACAACCTTAACATCTGAGGGGCTGAACAAACCTCAAGTTGGGATGGCCAAAACAACGTTAATCTCCACCGAAGAACATGCACGGCTATCACACCAATGATAATGCCACCAGCCACATGAACAAGCCACGGAAACACTCGAACACTGCACCACAGACTCACGTCTACCGGCAAACTTTGCCCAGTGCAGTACAAACGTGACCAACACCATGACGAAAGAAAATGCTCCATCAGATCCTAACGAGAGCAAAACCACCACGCACAGCGCCAACACAGCGCACACAAGCTCTCACGTGAGAAGCAAAGCGGTAAAGGAAACATAAAACCTATGCCAGTTGTCGACTGTACTGGACCTTATGGACTCTAAGCACTACAATATCTCAAATTCCCATGTACTTTCATAAACACAGGCTCTGATATCAACTGTGACGATCCAGACTCCGGATATTGGGTAAAGCCAATACCACTTGGATTATGAGAGGCCTCCCAAGAGCGAAAAAGCTCCGAAGGGATAAAAGGAGTGTGTAAAGTACATTGAACTTCCAGATAAAGTAGTAAACAATTAATTACTATGATCAGGATTGCTAAAATAGCAGAAATAAAATTACATTTTCTATTAAACAAATTAAAGCTACAGAGCTAGTAGAGTCCAGTCCAACTAAAGTATAGTATAATAGGAAAGAGAACGTACTCTCAAGTTGGGGGAAGCCCGACACTGGCAAACACTGGCAACTAAGAACCACGCACTGCACCGCCAAAGCACGAGGAAGAACAGCTACACCTAAAAAGTTAGGGGTAAGCCTTGTCTCACTGGCTCAGTAGGGGTCCCGCAGATCCCCACCACGAAATGAAAGCAGTCACAACAGTGCTAAACTACAATAGCAAAGTAGTAACAGCAGGAGCAGGAGTAGGAACAACAAAAGTAAAGAGGAAATCCGTACTGAACAGAAACACGGCAGCCGACCAAACCGCGGCCCTCTAAGCTACTCCTAATCGACAAAGACACAGATCCCCAGACCCATAGTTGGGAATCACTAAATCGATAAAAGGAACGATGGCTAGATAGCCAGGACAACATCACGACACCTCAATCATGTAGGCTCGTCTATAGAGACAAAAGCCCAACTCAAGACCACACGGTCTAAAAGCACCAACACATACATGATCTCACCATCGTGTACGCTACACTGACCTCGGGTAAAGCTGAACACAAACTACCTGCAATGTCATGCCAACCATGATGGAAACCAGTCACGAAAGCCACAAGTCATCGTGTCATGTAATAGAAGCACCTCCTCACTAGAAGAAAAGTCAGATGCGTCCACTAGCGTCTTACATTGCGCCTTAAACGTCTCCCACTCGCCTCGAGCGTGATAACTGAGACACTCAACCAGAACCAAGGAACTATAGTAATGAGTGACTAGTCAGGGTCATGCCCATCGGCGCTCGTCCAACGCCCCTGACCACGTGTGCACACACAAGCTTAATGTCTTGAGCCAGGCCTCTAGCTGATTTTCCCCTCCCATAGGACTCTCACGGCAAGACAAACAGGCCCACGACCAGCCTACAAACCGTCTCAACTGGGAACTCGCCCTGCCACCACTCCCAGGTGGGCCGACACACGGAAAGTGTCGTCAGGCTACAACTAGTGGAGGCTCACTAGATACAGAGATTCAAAACAGTGAAGTATGGACAGGCTAAGCACGTACCACGAAGCATAAGGCTACACACAGAACTGCCACCAGACTCAGGACAGCCAAGTAGACCTGCTAAAACAACGATCCTTGAGTCACCAGACTTGAGTCAAGATCATAGCAGATCATGGCAACACGCCATTAATCAGCCTAGTCCCTAAGCCAAAGCCATGGTAAAATGCATTATGGAAGCGGCACTGAACAGCCAAATCCACAACATCAATAATGAGTCCTCAGACCCAAGGCTACACAACAGACATACAATTCTGCATAACACAAAACATAGAACATGAAGGATTACTAAAACCCTTAAACCACATGGACACGCAAATTATGGTAAGACGACACCTCTAAGCGTCCAAAACCAGTCTCGATCCTTACAGGATAGACGAGACACTCACGAGGTCACGTGTCAACCACTAGTCACAACCGGGTTGACCATAAACCATAATGACCCTCGAAACAACACGAAACACTGCTCGGTACAGTGGCACTCCCAGACACCCGATAACATGGTCACAGCCCTCATAGGACGTCCAAGAAATCCACGGAACGATGGGCTAACCAAGGGGTCGAAGCCACAACAACCGAAAGCCAAATCAATGCAAAGGAACACCTAGAACAAGTAGTAGTCGGCCCATGCTTGAATGGTTATTCATGTCTTCATATGCTTGAACTCATTATCCATTAGATGTGAAGTTTGAAATGGTTGTGGAGATGATTACAAAATGTTGTTATTGGGATATCATCATGTGGATGCATTTGTGACTCTATAAGGCTCATACGTGCTTTGATGTTAGCACATTACATATACACTTGGTGAGATTGCTTTGTATTCAATGATGAAGACTTTGTGTGAAACATGCTTGAAAGAATGCATATGCCTTGTACTCAATGAGAATTTATGAGAAAACATGTTTGCATGATTGGATATTTACTGATGTGTGAGATGCATGTGAAGACAATGCTCCTCGTGAAAATAATGCTTCATGAATGTTAGCTTCTATCAACAAGAATGCCATTTGAATGAATGAGTTCCAATGCTATTGTACATGCCTTTGCATTTGGCATTATTGTCTACATATGCGTGTTGAAGCATCTTGATGTAGAAGGCTATGAAGATACAAGAATGCTATTGAATGGTTGAGCTCACATATCATTGTATATGCCTTGGATGCGATGGAAGATTCAAAGTGCTTCTAATGCCAAAGCTTGTGACTTATGTCTTTATGAAAACATTTACTTATGCAATGAACATTTGGATGGTTGACAAGTTATGGAGGTTCTTTTGGAAGAATCAAGTTTATGAGCTCTTAACTTTCATACATATGGTAACTTGATACTCTTGTGATTTTGCAGGTCCAAGGATGGTTTTTATACCCTCCCATATCAAGTGGATCATGGTAATATCTATTACCCACTTTGTGTGCTTGAATTGGAAGAGGTTGAGGTTGGGCTTTCATGCCTTTGTATTTTGACAATTGAGAGATTCAATTTCATCATAACAAAAATTTGTCATATGGTGGAATGTGTTTTTGTTGATTGATATGAGAAGACATATACATGATTAAATGGGTTTTCATGAATATCATCCTTGAGCTAAAGGAGGTGAATTTGGTTCATAGTGCTCAAGCTTCAATTGCATGCTAATCTTGCATTGGTGTAATGGCCTAATGTTCATTTGATTGCTAGTGTGCTCATGTGATGGAAACTATCTTGGTATTTATGAGTTTTCATGCATATTGTGTATGGGTTGCAATACCCTTGTTAATGGTCCCATGAATGGGTTTGAAGTATTTTTCATGAAATGGGTTCTCAAGTGCCCTTCATGCATGATTCTCATGATAGTCTTGTGGTAGCATCTTGCTCATTTAACTTTCTATATTCCTTGTTGAATCCAAGGTTGAATGATGTTTTTAAGACCTTCTAATGCATGTTTTTCACTTGGAAAAATCAAGTTTTCAATTGGGGTTGAAGGTTTTTCAGACTACATTAGACTGCATTAAGCAGTCTTTGTGCTGGGCAGAAGGTGTCGACAACTGGTGTCGACACCTAGTGCTTGCTGGGCAGAAGGTGTCGACACCTGGTGTCGACACCTAGTGCTCACTGGCTATAACCAGTGAAGCTGCCCAGAAGGTCTCGACACCTATCTGCCAGAGTTCTGTTTTTCATGTTTTTGTGTGTGCAGGGTGTAGGTGTCGACACCTTCGGGCAGGTCCGCGATGGGAGTTTGCGAAAGTCTTCAAAACCCTATGAAACTTTACCAAACTACCCCCCAAAGGTTCTTAAACATATTAAGGTGTTTCTAACATATTTTAGGAAGGTTTTATGTGTCTTTTGTCCACTCTATCTTGCATATATATATGAGTTGCAATTTTTGTGAGGCAACAGCCCTAATGCTCATTTGTTCTTTCGTATAGGTGAAGAAAAGAGGGAAAACATGGTGGAGCTCTTGCAAGGAGGATATCATCAACATCCGTGAAGATCTGGAGCTCGTGGAAGAAGGAAAAGAGGAGCGGCTCGAGGAGAGGAAGAAGATGATGTCGAAATCGTGAACATCCATCAATGAGCCAAGAAGAACCATATTTTGTTGAAGAAGGGGGAGCTTTATTCTTGATGCATCTTTCTAGTTTCCATCAATAGAATTTGTTTGGGGGGTCATAGCATATATTTGTCTTTGTTTCATATACATCTAAAAGAATACTTTGTGTGGGTGTTCGGAGAAAGGGTTCTCCGAGAGTTTGTGTTGACGTGTGTGCGTCGATTTGTGCAGAGTATATTCGCGTGTGTGCTTGGACGTATTTTGGGGTGTGTTCAAGGTGTGTGGTTGAAAGTTTACTCCCGTGTGGTTGTGTAGGCATCGCCCTATGTGTGTGTGTTAGAGATTGGCTCCATGTGTATGTGGGGATTTATCCCCGGGCTATTTTTACAGTAGTGAAGCCTCACCGGTTTGGTGAGGGGTGGACATAGGGAGCCCGTCGTGGTCCCGAACCAACTTAAAAATCTCTGTGTCTTGTGGTTTGGTCTTTGTGATTGTGTGCTTCACTATCGTATTTGTTTATGCAATCGTGTGAGGTCGGTGAGATTGAGTGAATTAAGTTTAAATCTGTTTAGATTAAATTCCTCAATCTTATCAATCTTGTTAATTTCGCTGTGTGCTAGTTTGTGATTTTAATTAGACATAGTTTTTACCAGAAGGACCTATTCACCCCCCTCTAGATCCGTGTTCCTACACTACGGGACCCAACAATTGGTATCAGAGCGAGGCTCTGTTGTCCCTAGATCTAGCGATCTAAAGAGTGATCCTAGTGCATTCTACAATCATGAATTTTTCTGCTGAACATATCTCAACAAATTGTTTTCCAATCTTTACTGGTTCGGATTTTAATTCTTGGCTAGGCAAACTGTGTGTGGTGATCAATTCTATTAATCCTAGTCTTTAGAAATTGATTTATCATCGTCCACACATATTACCTCTAGATGAGACCAAGTGGTCCAATCAGGATAAAATGATGCACCATGATAATGTTACTGCTTTTAGTTTTTTGAAAGCTTCTGTAAGTACTAACAAGTATCTATTTGTATCTTCTTGTAGGACGGAAAAGGAGCTCATGGACCGGTTGATCAAAGATCAACAGAAGGAAAGATAAAAATGTCTCATGGCCGATGATGTTGATCAACAAAGTGACGAAAATGCAGAAGAGGTAAATTCTGATTATGAAGAATTTACTCTTGATGATCTTGTTGATGCTTATGATGAGTTGGAAAAATAATATAAGAAAGTCAAGTCAGAAAATGGAAAATTGAAAAGGAAATCTGAAAACATGCTCTATGAAAATGGATCTTGTGATAAATATTCCGAGCTTGATAACTTCAATAAACTTTTAGAGCATGATGTTGAATGTCACAAAGAAATCACTGCTTGTTTGAGAAATGAAAATGTTGCCCTCAAGAATAAAATCGATCAATTGGAGAAAACTGAAAAAGATCTAAGAAACAAAATGGAAACAAACTGCATTGATCAGGATATTTGTAATGAATTGATTATGAATAATAAACTTACAAATGAAAATGAAGAACTTAAAAAGGATAATAGTGCGATGCTAATTTAGATCTCCCTACTTGAAAGTAGATTGATAAATCTTGAAAATATTGAAAAAGGGAAATCTGTGATTGTTGATGAATCTGATAAAATGTATGTGCTTGAACAAGAAATAGCTAACTATGAATTACACATTGCATCCCTTAAATCTGAAATTGTTTACCTGAATGCATCATTATCTAAGTTTGTAAACGGGAAAGAAACTTTGAACAAGATATTGTGGACTAAGGTGAATTTCCAAAGAGAGGGGCTGGGCTATAATCCTGTGAACAAAAAGAATTTTGAAAACAAAGTCTATACATCATTTGTCCATAGTTCAAATATAGCCAGCACATGAAATGGGTCTCCAATTCAATATGCTCCTCTGATGGGAATCAACACTGGGCACTAACATTTTTAATTTATATTTGTGTCCTTTTAGTTTATTTTTATATCCTTGGGAAAACATATTTGTAATTGTAAGGCTTTATAAGTCAATTTGTCATTCCCTAAGGATGTTTGGATTTTTATGTAAAAGTTCAGTAGGTCCAGCAAGGGGGCCCTCACTTCTTCCCCATTGGTCCACCTAAGCCCTAGGGGTCCATGTGGGGCTGGTCAAATGCCAAGGTGGCTTCTAGAAGGATTCTTTCCTTCTTGGACAAGTCAAGGGGACAATGGGTGAAAAATATCCAAGATGCCTCCCCTTAAGTCAAGGGGGTGCCCCCCATTAAAATGACATTTTGTATTTTCTTTTTTAGGTCAATTGACCACATGGGGGAAGAAAATGCTACCCCTCCCCTCTCTCCCACGAAATCCCAACCCCCTCCCCCTTCCTCCCCTTCTATATAGACCCATGTATAGTGTTTAGTAAGCAAAAAAATGAGCAGAAAATATTGAATTGCCCAAGAGAGCATGGTGTGCCCCTCTCTCCTCTCCCCCTTACAGCAATGATTACTTCCCATTCTAGGGTGTAAAGCCCTCATCTTGGTGTGACTCCAAGATCTCCAACCTCTACTAGATGCGACTTCCGGCCGCAGCCTTCCGTTCGTGCCCCCATCGCACCTCCACCGCCATCGCCGGAGCTCTGTCTAAATCAGGATAGAACCTCAATCCTGTAATTTTATTTTTTTTCTCTTATTGTTTGATCGAGCCCAAACTTTGAGGGCTTGTTCTACCTGTTGCCCCTAGTCTCCAGTTTAAATTTTGTGCCATTTGGCTTGCGTTTGGTATTTTCCCTTATTTCTTATTTCCCCCCCTATAATCTGCCATTCTGCAGATCCACGGGATAGTGTCACCTATTAGTATTTTTCTTACCCCCTTAGAAATTTTCAAAAAATCCACACAAATTCCTCAGTGTTCCTCCCGTCCCCCCCTACCTCCCAAAATTTTGTCAACCCCTGGAAAAATCATTCACCCCTCGGTCAAAGGTCAGTTTCAGGCAGATCCCTTTCTGTCCTAAGTGTCTGTAAACAGATCCACAAAAAAAAAACATAGTCTTGCAGAGCCTCCCAATTTTCATCCGTTCATTGGATCGAGCTGAAAAAATATATGTTGTAGATCTGGGAGTCCTCTTTTCAACGCCACTGGTCTTGCCTCGATCTGATTTCAGATCTGAGAGAATTAATTCGTGCAGTCGAGGCATGCAGATCTGTTTCATGTGTAGGTCCGAAATTGTAGCCCGGGAAAAATTCACAAACAAATATCAAAAATCAACTTCAGGAGCCGCCACTCCTAGGAGTCGACCAGGGACGTCCTGCCAACGTTCCAGCCAAGTGGCGCCTCCAAAAGATCTCAGGAAGGTGACGTTCCTTTGGAGGCCAAGGCTTGCTATCCAGCGAGTCAGAACTGAGTTGGCGTAGTACCGAGTCGGCGCAGTACCGAGTTGGCGCAGTACCGAGTCAGACCAGTAGGCCGAGTCCACCCCAAACGTCTGTCCAACTTGCTGCCCGTCAACCTAGGGTCGGTCCTCCCGGGCTCACTTGTAGCCCTTTACCTCCATGCGTGGAGTGGGCAATAAAATTCACTATTGTAATTAAGTTTTTACCATTGTACCGGGAGTTACCGTAACTTGCCGGGGCATCTTCCCCACGCCCGGAGCATAGAGGTATCGTGTTCGCTCTCTTACTCGGCATTTGCTTTACTCGTATTTATTCGTATATGCCGCTACATGTGATAGGTAACTAGCTAGATATCTATTTTTATCACCGTTGCGAGAGAGCGAGAGTGACCCATCCCGTGACTCAATCTGAGTTAACGCGAAAAAGTGGATACCCGAGACTCACTGCTGGTTTCTCAACCGCACACGGTCCAGCGTTTCCCTCGCATAGGGACGATCGCGAGCTAGAGTCCCAGGTCGCGTGTCCATCCCACATCATCCTCAAATAACAAAGAGATCAAATGAAAATCTGAAAAAGAAACAAAACCTGCATCAAAAGGCTAAAAATGTTGTTGGTGTCACGATGAATGTCAAGAAAAATCATGTTGCACACACACATGCATCCACAAAGAAAATCCCATGTTTTTATTGTGGTGAACTTGGTCATATGATGCATGATTACCTTTTAATGAAATCTGAAGATCTAGAAGCATGCAAGAAAAGGAATGGCTTCATAAAGCCAAGAAAGTTTTTGAACACAAAAGAACTTTTGATAACTCTTATGTTCATGTAAGAAGACCATTTGAAAGATTTGCTCCATTGAACTATTTTCATTGGGGAAGGTTTGGTCACAGGATGAACAATTGCTTCAGTTTGAAAAATGATAACATCTCTACAAACCCACAGAAATTCCATGCTCATTCTTACAAGAAAAATCGGAAGTCTTTTGATTGTTGTCATTATTGTGGTGAGTTTGGACATACCATGCATGATTGCTCCTTAATGCATTTTGATGATATACATGCCCAAAAACTGTGGAAGGCACCCACTAGAGGTGCAACTAACCATTCGGGACCCAAGAAAACTTGGGTACCCAAAACAACCAAATGAGAACTTTGATGTAGGAATGCCTTGAGGCCAATGCAGGTATGTTGACATCTTATTTTGCAGGTGGCTTTACAAGGTTGAAAAGCTTGAGTCCGTGAGTTGATATTGATTTGTAAGTTAGTTGTTCATGCTTTGCGCACCTTGATTGTGTGAATTCTCAGTTCATACTACTGGAAATTAAGTCTCTAATATGCAATTTTGAAGAGGCAGTCTTGTGTGTTTTATGTGCATTGACCTGTGCTACACATGGACAGACCTTGGTTCTTCATGTGCTTAGTCTTGTGCTTTATATGAATAGACTTGACTCTTTACATTATTGGACTAAACTTGAAATTTTTGAACTAAACTTTGAACTCATGTCAGCTTGAGTGAATCACTTATATTGATAGCTACAACTCATCATACATACTTGCAGCTCATAGGAGATTATCTTGTGGAAGAAAAGCACTGAAATTCGCTTTCTCATTTGTATTGAATTGAGATTGATATGAAATTGAGTTTCTGATACTGCAGGTTGAGAGAGAGAGTCATATGTGATGAAAAGCCTTGAAGTTAGTTTCTTCATATGCATTGGCTTAATATTAACATGAATTGAGCTATTTAAAGTGTAGGTTTGATTATGACCATCAACCCTTGAAATCATTGTAAGAATTCAATGTTTGAATGTATCTCCATGTGTCTAGATTGAGTTTCATTCATGTATAGCATTTCTGAGCTCAGATTAACTGTCTTAGGCAGTTTTGCATGTTTCCTCAGTTGGTGTCGACACCTACACACTGGGTGTGGATTTTTGTTAAGGGACAGAACTTGCTGAAGTTGGTGTCGACACCAGGTGTCGACACCTGGTCTGGCAGATTCGGAACGAGTCCGCATAATGGGTTTCAAAATGCCCATCTTGAGGTCCGATTGGGTTGAGCTTTTACCCCATTACCCTTAGTGTTTCTCTTCATATCCTAGAGGAGTTTTGGAAGGGTTTTGACATGGGATTCTTGGTCTTTTCATATCCTTATATGCTGCTATTTATAAGATGTGAATTTAGGGTTTCAAGGGAACTCTTTTAGCTAATATCATTCTATTTCTTGCAGGAGAGAAAGAAAGGAGCTCAAGAGGACTTCAACGCCAGATTTGATCTACTTCCATTAGAATTTGGAGCTTGTTGATGAAGAAGATAGCAAGCGGAATAAAGCGAAGAACTTGAGGATGTCAATAAAGGTAACTCAAGGCAAAGGTGAGAAAGTAAAGTTTTTGGTTGACGTTCTTTGGTCTTGATGCTAGTGCCATTTCTTGACAGATAGTGAGGTTGAAATTTTGAATACCCCTTAGTTGTTTTTGACTATGTGGAAAATAAATGCTTGGCTGAAAAGAATTGAAAAATATGATAAGTATATATGAGAGTGTAGCCATTGAATGCCTTTTTCAAGTGGAATTACTTGTGTATGTGTGAAACCATATGAAATTTCTGGTATATCAAAATGTGTTACCGGAATGGTAGGTTAGGCCTATCTGAAAGGCATCACTTTGCGAGAGCTGGGCCTTCAGACCAAAATCTCCGTCTCGTACCAGAATTCAAAAAATTGAATGTTGGTTCTAGAAGAATTTTAAACTGTCATTCAATGCTCATGTGTTTGCTAAACCCCCAATGTCATATGGGAATGCATTGTATTTTTTTGATCATCATTTCAATGACTACATGGTATATAAAATGGTGACATGTCGAAGGGCAGGTCAAGCCTATCTGAAAGCTCTCACCATGCGTGAGAATGTGCCTCCGTCCGGTACCATGAATCATCTCTACATATGACATCAAACTTAAGTGAATTTTATGAAATCATGCATTGATTAAGTGGGAGTCTTGCAAGCTAAAAATTTTGAGATTGATGTTTTTCCATTCTCTCAGCATGATGATTATTCTGTAGCTGAACATTTTGAGAACTGAATTTGATCAATGTTCCGTGGTCTTTACCATTGTGCTACTCATCTTGTTGGATAAAAGTAAAAATATTTTCAAAGAAAAATTCACATGTGATGATTTTGATGCTTTGAATGAATTTTTTGAATTCTCCTTTCAAAATAAAATTGTGTTCTCATATTTAAAATTTTTTTTTCATGTCATACATTAGTTGCATTAGATGCATATAGAGTTGTCATGTGAAATCTGAAATCTTGTATCACATTGCATATATGCATATCATTTTCTACATATCATTCACATAGTGCTCTTAGAAGATGAAGCCCATCGTGTGTCTTGTTGCGTAGTTGGCATTTTCAGCATGTATATAGTGCATATTTTAAAATGCATCATTTTGAACATTTCATGTTGCATAAATGTCAAAATGAATACTTCCAACAATGGTATCATATCTTTGGTGCCAATAATTCAAGAACTGAAATTGCATATCTTTTCATTTTGCATTGCATATTGCATATACTCCCATTGTATGCTTGCATGTTAATATATGCTAAAACCCCATCCTTGAAACTTCTAAGACCGAATACTCCATTGATAAATAATGTTTCATCTGAGTCTCAACAAGTGTGCTTCATGTCAAACTCTCAGAGCATTTCATGCTTATTACATTTACATAGGGGGAGCTGCACTATCTTATTTTGAGTTAAATTTTCTTCATACATGTTAAATCAAATTTGCACATTTCATGCACTATAATGTGAAATTGAGTGTTATTCATAAGGATATAGGAATTTCATTTCAACACTCTAAAGTAATTCAACTTACTGCATGAATGATAAAGAGACAATTGAGGAAAAAGTTGCCTGCCTCCGCATACAGAAAAATAGATGAAATAAAAGATAGAGTAATGCTTAGTCTCACTGAGTAAATTGGGCACATGTCACCTGAGATGTGATGTGGTTCATTTCTGAAAAGTGTTGACTAAAGTACCTCTGTTCAAAATGAGGTGAAATGGTTCAGTATTTTGAGTAACCGGAGATTCTGGCATGAGCTCCATGTGTCTCCTCGCGTAAAAAGGAATTATTTGAACTTGATCATTCTTATAAAAATTCAGATTATCAGTGTGAAAATTTCTGATGATAAAATTGATTGAGGCAAAGCCTCCAATACACTACTCTCTAGATTGAAATGCAGTCTGTGCAATTATTATTGTGTTTAATTGAAAATCTGGTTATCCATATGGCTAAAATTCATTCTCATGTTACTCACTCACACATGGTAATTTGATTTGATATGTATTCTGAAAATTTAATTAACTGCATGACTTACTATACGTCTTCTCCTACCTATCTGCACACTCCTCTAGGTGTAATCATGAGCACTCTGATCTTACTGACTCACCTGCACTTTTCGTACACCTATCCCTTCACTCTAAATAAAATGGGAGAGGTATATTACATGTATATATATCTATGTGCTTGGAGATCAATCATACTGGATCATTTTACTTGCATTCTGCATGTCCATATTGTCTACACTTACATTTCAAAGTTGTGAAATTAGTTCATGCATAGTGTGAATAATGTTTCCCTTTATAACCCCATTGTCCGTAGGTTTTTTGTCAATGAAAAAAAAATGTTATTTTTGGTTTTGCTGCCATCATGGATACCCCATCATGATCCCCCTTTCTGATTATGTCAAAGGGGGAGAGAGCATTATAGCATAATATTTTGTCATCATCAAAATGGAGGAGATTGTTGCGTATGTGATTTTGATGATTATAAAATGACATTGTTACTTGGACTTTGTTGCTTGGCCTTATGCTTGAATGGTTATTCATGTCTTCATATGCTTTAACTCCTTATCCTTTAGCTATGAAGTTTAATATGGTTGTGGAGATGATTACAAAATGTTGTTATTGGGATATCATCATGTGGATGCATTTATGACTCTATAAGGCTCATACGTGCTTTGATGTTAGCACATTGCATATACACTTGGTGAGATTGCTTTGTATTCAATGAGAAAGACTTTGTGTGAAACATGCTTGAAAGAATACATATGCCTTGTACTCAATGAAAATTCATGAGAAAACATGTTTGCATGATTGGATATTTACTGATGTATGAGATGCATGTGAAGATAATGCTCCTCGTGAAAATAATGCTTCATGAATGTTAGCTTTTATCAACAAGAATGCCATTTGAATGAATGAGTTCCAATGCTATTGTACATGCCTTTGCATTTGGCATTATTGTCTACATGTGCGTGTTGAAGCATCTTGATGTAGAAGGCTATGAAGATACAAGAATGCTATTGAATGGTTGAGCTCCCATATCATTGTATATGCCTTGGATGCGATGGAAGATTCAAAGTGCTTCTAATGCCAAAGCTTGTGACTTATGTCTTTATGGAAACATTTACTTATGCAATGAGCATTTGGATGGTTGACAAGTTATGGAGGTTCTTTTGGAAGAATCAAGTTTATGAGCTCTTAACTTTCATTCATGTGGTAACTTGATACTTTTGTGATTTTGCAGGTCCAAGGATGGTTTTTATACCCTCCCATATCAAGTGGATCATGGTAATATCAATTACCCACCTTGTGTGCTTGAATTGGAAGAGGTTGAGGTTGGGCTTTCATGCCTTTGTATTTTGACAATTGAGAGATTCAATTTCATCATAACAAAAAATTGTCATATGGTGGAATGTGTTTTTGTTGATTGATATGAGAAGACATATACATGATTAAATGGGTTTTCATGAATATCATCCTTGAGCTATAGGAGGTGAATTTGGTTCATAGTGCTCAAGCTTCAATTGCATGTTAATCTTGCATTGGTATAATGGCCTAATGTTCATTTGATTGCTAGTGTGCTCATGTGATGGAAACTATCTTGGTATTCATGAGTTTTCATGCATATTGTGTATGGGTTGCAATACCCTTGTTAATGGTCCCATGAATGTGTTTGAAGTATTTTTCATGAAATAGGTTATCAAGTGCCCTTCATGCATGATTCTCATGATAGTCTTGTGGTAGCATCTTGCTCATTTAACTTTCTATATTCCTTGTTGAATCCAAGGTTGAATGATGTTTTTAAGACCTTCTAATGCATATTTTTCACTTGGAAAAATCAATTTTTCAATTGGGGTTGAAGGTTTTTCAGACTACATTAGACTGCATTAAGCAGTCTTTGTGCTGGGCAGAAGGTGTCGACAACTGGTGTCGACACCTAGTGCTTGCTGGGTAGAAGGTGTCGACACCTAGTGTCGACACCTAGTGCTCACTGGCTCTAACCAGTGAAGCTGCCCAGAAGGTCTCGACACCTATCTGCCAGAGTTCTATTTTTCATATTTTTGTGTGTGCAGGGTGTAGGTGTTGACACCAGGTATCGACACCTTCGGGCAGGTCCGCGACGGGAGTTTGCGAAAGTCTTCAAAACCCTATGAAACTTTACCAAACTACTCTCCAAAGGTTCCTAAGCATAATAGGGTGTTTCTAACATGTTTTAGGAAGGTTTTATGTGTCTTTTGTCCACTCTATCTTGCATATATATATGAGTTACGATTTTTGTGAGGCAACAACCCTAATGCTCATTTGTTCTTTCGTATAGGTAAAGAAAAGAGGGAAAACGTGGTGGAGCTCTTGCAAGGAGGATATCATCTACATCCGTGAAGATCTGGAGCTCGTGGAAGAAGGAAAAGAGGAGCGGCTCGAGGAGAGGAAGAAGATGATGTCAAAATCGTGAACATCCATCAACGAGCCAAGAAGAACCAGATTTTGTTGAAGAAGGGGGAGGTTTATTCTTGATGCATCTTTCTAGTTTCCATCTATAGAATTTGTTTGGGGGGTCATAGCATATATTTGTCTTCGGTTCATATACATCTGAAAGAATACTTTGTGTGGGTATTCAGAGAAAGGACTCTCCGAGTGTTTGTGTTGACGTGTGTGCGTCGATTTGTGCGGAGTATATCCGCGTGTGTGCTTGGACATATTTTGGAGTGTGTTCCCCGTGTGTGGTTGGGAGTTTACTCCTGTGTGGTTGTGTAGGCATCGCCCTACGTGTGTGTATTGGAGCTTGGCTCCGTGTGTGTATGGGGATTTATCCCCGGGCTATTTTTACAGCAGTGAAGCCTCACTGGTTTGGTGAGGGGTGGACGTAGGGAGCCCGTCGTGGTCTCGAACCACCTTAAAAATCTATGTGTCTTGTGGTTTGATTTTTATGATTATGTGCTTCACTATCTTATCTGTTTATGCAATCGTGTGAGCTCGGTGAGATTGAGTGAATTAAGTTTAAATCTGTTTAGATTAAATTTCTCAATCTTATCAATCTTGTTAATTCCGCTGTGTGCTAGTTTGTGATTTTAATTGGACATAGTTTTTACTAGAAGGATCTATTCACCGCCATCTAGATCCGTGTTCCTACACTACGGGACCCAACAGGACAGCTCCTTGCGATCTCCGTCCTGGTTCCGCCTCTTTCCTTGTCCCGTCCCTTCCTCAGATGGTCGCTTCTTGTCCCCCTCCCGACCCAAGCCTGTCGTGCCTCCGCAGGCGCTGAGGACTTCTTCACACTCTACATGGCGCAGGGCCAGGGTCACTAGCTCTGAGAGGGAGGTGGGAGGATGAAGCACTAGCTCGCACCGTAGGTTTTCATCGCAGGCACCTCCTATTAATGCGGTGAAGGTCGAGGAAACATCCAGGCAGGGGATGTGCAGGGCTTCCGATTTAAATCGGTTGATGTAAGCCCGCAACTTCTCCCCCTGTTCCAGCTTGAGTGCCAGTAATCCCGCCACTGACCGGGGTGGACCGCTACCGGCGAAGCGTTCCATGAACACTCGCCTGAATTGCTTGAAGGTGTGGACACTGCCGGGGGCGAGGGCCTTGAACCAGAGTGTTCATGAACGCTCGGCACTTGATTACGTCGGATGCCCCATGCAGGGTCATTAGGGCGTCGAAGCTGTCGTAGTGATCGGCCGGGTCTCCCTGGCCGTCGTACGACTTGAAGGCTAGAAGTGAAATCCTGGGGGAAATCTCGGCCTTCAAGATATAGTAGGAGAATGGGGATCGCTCCTTATCCTCCATGAGAGAGGTCTTCTGCAAGGCGCAGAGGGCGCACTCTTGCTCCGTGAAATGCCTCTCAAAGTCTCGCAGCCGGATGGACAGCTCCGGTTGTTGTTGGCCCGAGGGACTAGGGGGCGCACTTGCATGCTGTCCCGGTGCTCCTCAGGAGCTTCGGTCTCCGTAAACAATCAACGTGCTCCGGACTTCTCCCTCCTCGGGGTGTAGGAGGCTTCCTGCTCCGGGGAAAGGGCATGCGATGGTCCTCCTGACAGGTTACGAATGAGCCACCGCCCCCGGAGTGTAAAACGGCCTCCAGCGGTTTGCTGGGAGGCATCTTCGCGAGGGGGGCTCTTCCGGGGGAGATGCAACTTCTCCTCCCTGGCCACCTGGGCACTCATAAGATCCACGAGGACATCCAGTTTTACGTTGAGGGTTTGGAGGGCGTCGGTACTCCCGCCGGGAAGCTGTTCCCCCGCCTCCAATGGAGGTATCTCGTTGGCGTGGTTGCCTAATGGGGAATTCCCCGTGGGGAGGGAAGGTGCGTCTCCTTTCGTCACCAGGGCCTTTCCCATGTCGCCGGCAGTCCTCCTACCAGAATTCCTTCGCACCATGATGGCTCTTTGTTTGTTTCCCACAGACGGCGCCAGATGAAGAGGGGCGATCTCGCACTACTCCTGAGCGGGGAAGACGATAACCACGTAGCCTTGAAGTATGAACTGCAAGAGGAGAAACAGGTCAGGGGTGCCCAGGGATGGATCCCCAGGGAAAACCCTCTGATGCTTAAGTCAGCACGGGCAGTAGAGCACAAGTGCAAAGGGAGGAGTTAGGAGGAAGATGGGAGCGCGAGATCCCTCTCCACCGAAAGGTGAAGTGGTTCCTGCTTAAGGTTTTTTAGCTTACCTCCGCACAATAGGGCTCTTCAGGCTTAAATAATGGCTCGTTGAGTGCATGATCCCTGTAAGCTAAGGAGATTCGGGGGGGTTACGTCCTCCTTGCGGGCTCTTTATAGTATACAGACTCTTGGTTTCCCCTATCCCCTTGAACGCCTAGCTTTTAAGGGACGCGTAACGGCCGCACAGATAAGCTTCCATCAGTTGGCCCGAGCATATGGTGCTCGCCCAGGAGGTGCCTCCCGAGCGATAAGTGCATGGTTTGGGCAAGGAATATGGGGCTCCAGAGGAGCTCTCCCGATCAACTGATGCTCGGACTTCCCAACCCGAAGGCTGCCTAGGAAGCACTTGTTCCGAGTGAGTTATTGTGCTTATATTGAGTGGGCCCAGGGGCTACCACTACAAGGAGCTGGGCCTCGTTGGGTCAGGTCGGACCTCGTTTGGCCTCTCCGTACGGGCGGCTAGATATCCCCTCTCCAACCATGACTATCTAAACTCGGTCAGGTGAATGATCGCATTCACGCAGACGCTTGACCCAAGAAAGAGACGGTCGCCTCCTGACCGCTACTCAGAGAGGCGGCTAGTCTCACAACCGCGACTTGCAAATTGACGTAGACCAACCGAAGAAACCTGAACACGGTTGACCAAAAACCGCTTCTACATAAACTTGGTTTTACAGATGATGGCGTCTGCTTAATGCGATTTGGTAGACGACCGCGTCTACCAACCGACCTTCAAAGGATAAAGCGGTCTAGACCAGACCGCTACTACCGCCGAGCGATGAATGCGGTTTCTGTTGGACTGCGACTCATCCTCCGATCCGAAAATTGTAGAAACCAACAAAACTCGGTCTTTCCACGCCCCAATCATTCCCAAATGACGGGGAAACAACCATAACCACAATATCAACCTTCCACCAACCGAAAGGGATCAATCCGACCACAAAACAGCTAAAAATGGGCGATTCCCGTGAATTGACCCAAAACGATTCACATGGACAAACAAGCTCATACCAGCCCCAATTCACGACCAAATGGAGTTAAGCTAGCGAGAATTGAATCCCAACATGCTAGGGGTTCATATTTTACCATTTAATGTGAAAAACATCACCTAGAATGGCGATCACGGCTCACATCCCCGAAACATGCTTTCACCCTTAAAGTAGAAACACCCGCTCAAAATCACACCGTTCGGCTCCAAATCACAAGGGAAAGTAGGAAATGTGTAGGGTATCCATCCCCCTACCTCCACCAAAGATCTCACGCGTCGAAATGGCCAAACCACGTAGAAAATTGTCACACGATCCCACGCCGGCTTCGAATTCACCATACAGGATCGTGCCAAGCCCCACGCTCCAATAGTTGCACCATCACGCCCCAGGTCAGCTCCACACCGTCACCACCTTGTCTAGCTCTGCCACGGTCACGCGCCCGGACGAGAGGAGAAGAGAGGAAAGAGAACGGAGAGAGAGAAAGTGAGAGATCGTGAGAGGAGAGAGGGTTAAGAAAAAGGAAAATAAAATATGAAATTAGTAATATTTCCAAAAATCTGATTTTCTAGCACAAAATTTCATAAATTTTAAAAATTATATAAAAATAGTCTTCGCAATCCTCAGAAAGAACACAAAGCACCTGTGGCGTCCTAGAGTCTCAATGGTTCACTCTCCACGGGGTTCCAAAAGTTATACAAGGGAAAAATCTGAGTGGATCATAAAACACGTTTCAGGACCCACGAAAGTGCTCCGAAAGCTCTCCGATTCTGATCCAAAGAATCCAGGGTATTACAAGGATCACCCCCGAATACCCTGCATACGGTATCACACCGTCGGCACCTCAATGACCAGGTTAACCCAAGACTTAGAACAGCCTACCGTACAATAGGGCTCTTCACCAAGGAACGGGGGTCACCCCGACTACCAGACAAACATGTATCATCATGTCAACCCATCACGTCATGTGGTGCATGAAAAAAGGCATGAAATAACTCCCGATGCACCTTCTACAAGCGTCTTGACACCGGTGACTCCAACAGTCAAATCACACTTGGGCCCACTCGTTCAAGACGGAGCTCAGACGAACACCGAGTTCAGCCATTCCGGGTCCAGATCCAAAGCTGACTTCAGGACCCCTGGCAGTGCTTCTAGGTGAACCCAGCCCACAGGGGATTCCTCTTCAAGTCCTCTTCGTAACGAGTCCACGATCGTCATCATCCACCCCCAAATCAGGCCAGAGCGGCCGTTTTAGTCCGACCGCGCAGATCTGCATCGCCAGACGCCTGACAAGATGTGATCTCCATTGCGAATTATTTCTCATCTATCCTTCTGGTAATGACCACCAACCTATAAACCTCAGACATTCTACTTTAAGTCCTCTTCGCAACGAGGGCTCACCCACCCCGATCCGACGTCGGAACTGATCGCGGCGCCCATTCTCGCTGGGCTGCTCGACTCGCCCAGATAGGCCCGATCTGAGGACAATCTCCCTATTGCTAGAGTTCTCCTCATCGCCTTGTTCCGAGTTAGGGCCTGGCCTTCGGTGACATCATACTACGTCTATCCCACTTCGCAACAAGGGCTTGCTCGTCGCCATCTAACCTCGGAGTAGGCCGTGGTAGCATTTCCCGTCCACCTACGCCAGTCTACAACAGTAGACTCTGCCTGGCGACCAGAGCACCGTTGCAGAGACTCTCCTGGCCGCCTCACTGTGATCCAGCATGCATCACACAGCCATATTGTTCTTCTCCGTGTCCCCTTTAAGTCCCATAAAGTCGTGGCCCGTTTCACCTCTAGATCAGCCCGGGCCAGCCATTCTCGCCAGCGCGGTAGGCTGCGACCTGCCTACATGTAGACCAGTATTGAAGTGACCACACCTTACAAAACAAAAAAAACTCCATTTCTCTCTCCAGTAAAAAACCCCCACTCTGCCTTGCGTAAACCCCATTTCTCTCTCCAGGAAAAATCCCCCACTCAGCCCCGCATAAACCCCATTTCTCTCTCAGCCCCGCGTTAACCCCCCCTAGGGAGAGGGGGGTTTACGCGGACCTACTCACCCCCTCAGCAGGTCTGCGTAAACCCCATTTCTCTCTCCAGGAAAAACCCCCATTTAGCGTCGCGTTAACCCCCCTGGGGGGGGGGGGGAGTTACGAGGACCTGCTCACCCCCCTCCCCGAGCAAGTCCACGTAAACTCCATTTCTCTCTCCAAGAAAAAACCCCCACTCAGCCCTGCGTTAACCAACCCCCCCCCCAAGGGGGGGTTTACGCGGACCTGCTAACCCCCCCCCCCCCCCGAGTAGGTCCGCGTAAACCCCATTTCTCTCTCAAGGAAAAAACCCCAACTCAGCCCCGTGTAAACCCCATTTCTCTCTCTAGGAAAAAACTCCCACTCAGCCCTACGTTAATCCCCCCTAGGGGGGTTTACCCGGACCTGCTCACCCCCCCCCCGGGCTAGTCCACATAAACCCCCCAACCCTTTAACTTCCTCTATAAACCTCCCCTATTAGGTGGCCAAGGGTGATAAGATACATGGAGCTCATCCCCGGGACTACAAACGGCACATGAAGGACTTTGTTGGCTGGTTTTGTGTTTGCTAGGCTCACGCCGAGGGCATGTCGCATGATTGTCCCTCATACGACGTTTTGCCAAAACACAAACCTCCTCAAAGGCGGTCCATGTTTCAATGAACGCACCCTATCTGGACGTCATTTGATAACTGCATGCTACCCTAATGCTGCTTGATGAAAGCACCTTGCCTGGGCTCTGCCTCAATATTCGTTCACTATCCCGATGCTACTTGATGAAAGCACCTTGTCTGGGCTCTACCTCGATAAGCATGCACTATCTCGATGCTGCTTGATGAAAGCACTCTACTTGAGCTCTACCTCGATAATCATGCACTGCCCTGACATTTTGATAAAACCACCCTACTCGGTCCCTACCTTGATGATTGCACGTCGACCAGGTGTCACCTCGATAAGCGTGCCCTAAATACTATCACCTAGACAATGAGCACACTTCACGAGTCTTGATGCAAGATGAAGTGTCAAGCCCCTACCTCTATGAACACACCCCGAACACGACCATCGAGGTCGCACGGTGCCCAACTCTTTCAGTCACAATGGTGCCCACGGCACCCGACTGTCAGTCTCAACTACGCCCGCCCGCCAGGGTCTCATGGTGCCCAGTCCCTTCAGTCACCACAGTGCCCCTGGCACCCGACTGTCGGTCTCAGACACGCCCGACCATCGAAGTCTCATGGTGCCCAGCTCCTTTAGTCACAACAGTGCCCCTGGCACCCGATTGTCAGCCTCAGACGTGCATGACCATCGAGGTCTCGCGACGCCCAGCTCTTTCAGTCACAACAGTGCCCCCGGCACCCGACTGCCCAGTCTAGTTGGCTTCGGGTTACTCTAGCCCCAACGCTGCTCAACAACTCCAGTCACAATGGTGCCCTCTACATCTGACTACCCAGCCACTTCAGTCACCACGGTGCCCTCGGCAGCCGACTGTCGATGTGTAAGTGAGTGAAATGAAATGGAATATGGGGGGTGTGACGTGTGTGTCAATCTCAAGCAAGCAATAACATGAAACCTAGAGCATGTGGGTATATCGTCCATGAGGTGTATAGTAAAGCAACAAATCAACTAAACTAACACATGCCATGGGCGTGGAGCAATGATAGAATTGAAAAAAAAGCACACGACGTAGGCGTGGAGCAACCAAGAAGAGAAAGCAATAAATAATGGAGGAAAGAAGATGATGAATACCCAAAAAGAAAGATGTGATCGCCACCAAGGCCTGTAACACAGAGGGAACTGCACTACATACCTTGGAAAAGGAATCGAGTGAAGGCATACTCGCGCGCAGGAGAGAACTCAGGTGTAGAATAAGAAATTGTCTTCCTGTGGCCGCAATATTCCAGAGACGGTCGTCATATGGCCGCAAAGATAGTCTGACGGCCTGAAGATGAATGCTACATGCACCCAGAAAACTGAATGTGGAACTCAATCCTCCATCCCTCCTAGCCGGCCAGAAGGGCTGGGCCTTGTGTTAGGAGTGCTGTAGACCTGCGAAAGAATGTAGGGACAAGAAGAAAGCAACCCAATTAGATATGGCAAAGTGTAGTATCTATAAACCAACAATAATGAACATGCATGAATGGAAGGGTGAATACCTGGGGGTTGGTAGTTTTTTAACCCCTGTGGGGCGTAGAAAATTGTAGGAGGATGTTTAAAAATGAAGAATGGACGTAGAGAGACGAAGAAAATGGGAAGAAATGATGCTATGGTGATGCAAAGATGAGCAAAAGACCAATGCGAACTAACACAAAAAAAGACAAAACTATGAATACTCCCTAGACCAGACGACCCTAGGAGGCAGAAAACAAGTTCTCCCTTGTTGAGACTCACTCTAGAATGAGGCAACACTTCGTCGCGACCTCCAGAAATCTCCTCCTTCGGCCATGAAGTCAAGGGTTCTATTTATAGACCCCCAAAACCCTAGGTCGAGTTGGAGGGATAAACGCAAAAATAGGGGCCTAAGACCTGATAAAACTCGTAGATACTACTCCCAGGAGTTCCCAGAATCGATCAGCACCTCTTGAGGATGGAAATCCACAGAGAAATCATGGAATCATGGACTTTGTTCGACCATGGATAAAGAGAGAAAACCCAGGCATGCCAAGACTCTCGGCCCCACCTAGCGGTCTCGCGATAGACCACAAGCATCAGGTAGTGATCCATCTCATGATCGCTATGCTTGGGTAGTCGTTGAAAGCGATAAGGCCAACTAGGAGAAAATTAGGTTAAGTAGGACTCTCGGTCCATATAGCGGTCTCGCGTTAGGCCGTTACCTTCGGGTAGCGGTCCTGCGATAGGCCGCTAAATCCATAGTCGTTGGAAAAGGATAATACCTAGATAAATCTTCATATTAATCCATAAAATGAGCCATATTTAGCCCTTATCTAAGCCCAATAAGCCTAAATGACGAAATGTGCGAGAACTTGAGCCCAACCAGGGAGAAGACCCATAAAATAAGCCCAAAAAAACCAACCAAAAATGGCCCAATAGCCAGTGAATAACTTGGGACATCATAAAATAGGATAAGGAAATGACACAACTCATCGGTCATAAAAGGGTGTCAAAAAATGCCCCTCCTTAACTTCTTCTTTGTAGGGAAGCGAGCAGAGGTGAAGCGAAAGTGAAATGTAACATGAAGATGATGCAAAAACATAGCAAAGCGGGCTGAAAAGCGGACGTTAAGGTAAACGACACCCATCTTCAACCAATGAGCGATAGGAATCTTCCGGAAAACTTTGAACCAATCACAAGGAACGATCGAACCAAATGACGCATGCCTGGAGCAATTAAAAAACTAAAGGAAAAAAACATGATCAACCTCATTAGTGGAACGCACAGCTGATAGGCGATCGGAGTAAGCGAAAAGTAAAGAGACGAGCAAACTAAACTGCAGACAAGAACCCTCAGCTAACCAAACCAAGCAAATATACCAGAGAAAACCTTCCAACTCAGAGTGGAATACTCCTCCTTACCCAATACCATGGACGCACAATTACTCACTCTTATCAAGACACTTTAGACAAATCAGGGTTCATGAATGCTCAAAGATGCGTATGATGCATGCTGGGCTAAAATAAAAGAAATCATCAAAACGAATGCAAAGAAAGCATAAAATAGAAAGTACCTGAGAATAGTATTGCTAGACCAGAATAATCAAGGTCAGGATACCATCTGCAACGACAGCGCACAAGATAGAACCATCGTCCCCTAATTTTTTTAACCTAACGGCATATCCAACAATTAAACATGTGCACCTAGATCATCATCATTTTTGATAAAGGGGAACATCAGATCGCAGAACACATGAATGATCAGCCGGTTCTCGAAATAATATAATATAGATACCATATAGTAATGCATTAAGGGGACTAGGGAACAAAGATACTTTCCTTGCTTACCTGCTTGAAGAGAAGTGATGCAATGCGACGGTGCATGAAGTTTGCAATTAACAGATCAGCCATCAATAAAGAAGCCAAAGAAATAAGCATGATGCCCAAAATAAGGCAAAAAGCCACATAAAAATAAAGTAAACATAGCATTTCAAGCACAACAGGATTCAAGAATATAGCGGTTAGGGTAAAGACCGCAAAGATGATATAGTGGCCGATCGCTTGACCGCCACCCATAAGGCAGTTTGAATTTTAAAATAGGCGCGGTCTTGATGGTGACGGTCCTATGAGGACCACCAAGGACTCATAACGGTCCATCTCATGACTGCTAGGACCTGGGCGATTTCATAAAAATAAAGGGGCCAACCGTTCGTCTCTCTACCCTCTCACTCACTCTCGCAATCCTGTCTGGCAACCTCTGGCGATGAGCTTGCCAAGCCCACCGCCGAGCTCACCGTGCTTGGCCACGTGTGAACGGATGTCAAAGAAGAGGGTCGTGAGATGCTTCTTGCATCACATGGCGGAGAAGGAGGTTCGTACGGAGCCGTCGGACCGTCCGGAGGAAGAAAGACTGCCACCGACCCTCTGGAGGAAGGAGACCCTTCCACGGCCTCTGCGACACCTGGGGAGGAGGCCAGGGGCAGTGGCGGTGATCAGGCGGCCGAGGAAGCGCCCGAGGCGACGGCCGGAGCTCCACCGTCTGAGGTAGGCTGTGAAAACCCAAAACTTGATTTTTAATCTTCAAATCATGAAATGGGCCTCGAATAGGATGGGCATGGGTCATGGGGACCCATGGATGAGACTTGTAGGCGTTTGGGGCCATTTCCAAGAGCGAGAAAGAGGGGGAAATGCCGCCCGTTGCGGTGAGAAGATAGTGGTCCTTCTAGCGACCGCTAGGGGAAGAAACGTGATGCGGGACGGACCAGCGAACTTGGGACTCTAGCTCGCAACTCGTCCCTAGCGAGGGAAACGCGGGATCGTGCGCGGTTGAGGAACCGACAGTGAGTCTTGGGTATTCGGCTCTTCTGCGTGTACTAGGATTGAGTCCTGGCACGGGTTCACTCACTCACTCTCGCAGCGGTGATAAAAAATAAATTTCGAGCTAATTACCTATCACATGTAGCGGCATAAGAAAATATACGAGGAAAGCAAATGCCGAGAGGGGGAGCGGACACGATACCTCCACGCTTCGGGCGTGGAGAAGACGACCCCGGCCAAGTACGGTAACTCCCGATAAAAATATTACAATAATTACAGAAATGAGTTTACTGCCCACTCCACATAGGGAGGTAAAGGGCTACAATGTGGGGCCTGGGAGGACCGATCCTGGGTTGACGGGCAGAAAGTCGGAAGGGCTCTCGGGGTCGAACCGGGCTGCTGGTCTGACTCGGTACTGCGCCGACTCGGTGCTGTGCCGACTCGGTTCTGAGTTGTAGGACAGCAAGTAGTGGCCTCCAAAGGGACGTCGTCCTCCTAGAGTCTTCTGGAGGCGGTGCTTGGCTGGGACGATGGCGGGAGGTCCCTAGTCGACTCCCTGAAGTGGCGATTCCTGAAATTGAGCTTTGATATTTTTGCAAGATTTAACTTGCTGCTACTTTTGCAGGTTTGTTCACGGAACAGATTTGCGCGACCCGGTGGAAAGAATTATTTCTCTTAGATCCGGTATCAGATCGAGGTGAAGTTGGTGCCGTTGGAAAGTGGACTCACAGATCTACAACATATATTTTTTTCTGATCCATAAAGTGAATGGATTAAAAATTAAAATGACTGTGCCTCAAATGTTTTTGCTAGCTCGGACTGACAGACACATAGGATAGACTGAGTTGACCCTAAAAATAAATTTTGACCGATGGGAAAATGAAATATCTAGACTCCATAAAAATTATGGTGGAAGGGGGGTACGTGAGGAACACTTGGGAATTTTTGGGGATTTTCTTGAGAAGTATAAGGGGGTGGGAAAAATACCACAACAGGACACTGTCCCGCGGATCTGCAAACTGGCAGATTACTTGGGGGAAGAATAAAAATACAGTAAAAATACCAAACGATGTTTGAATGACACGAAATTTAAATTAGAGATTAGGGGTGATAGGGTAAACAAATCCTAAAAGTTTGGGCTTGATCAAACAACAGGAGAAAAAGATAAAAATATAACTTTGAGGTTCTGTCCTGATTTAGACAGAACTCCGGCGATGGCGGTGCGATGGCGGCACGAACGGAAGCGGCGGCGGCGGGGCTGAGCGTCACACTCAGAGAGGTGGTGGTGGAGATGCTTCACACATCTTAAATCAGAGCTCTCACAGCTCTAGAGGGGAAGAGAGGGGCGCCCTTGGGCCTTGTGAGAACAAATGAGAATTTCCTTTCATTAATGCTAAGTAATTCACAAAATACAAGGTATATATAGAAAATATAAAAAGACCTAAACTATCCCTAGATCTAGGTTAGGGGATGGGTATACAAGGGATAGAAGATTTTCCACCCATGTGGTCAAAAAAACAAAATAAAAAAACACATTTAATGGGGGGTGCGCCCCCTTGACCAAGGTGGCCAATTGGAATTTGTCTTCTTTACCCCCCTTGGTCCAAGTGGAAAAGAATCTTTCTAGAAGCCCACATTGGACCTTGGACCAGCCCCACATGGGCCCCTAGGGCTTAGGTGGACCAATGGGGAAGAATGTGGGGGCCCCTTGCTGGACCTACTAGACTTTTGCAAATAAACCCACTAAAATCTAAAGACTCACATTTTGGCTTATACTTGCCATACAATTGTGTACCCAATTACACAAGGGTATAAAAGCAAATAAAAAGAACACAAATGTAAAATAAAATGTACATGCTCGGAGTTGATTCTCATCAATTCTCCCCAGGTGGGAAGAACTCGACCCCGTCGAGTAAGGGGTGCGACGGCTCGTGTGACTCCTACGGTTCCGTCACCGAACCTAAAGCGCGGAGTACTCTCCACTCCAAGTAATCATCACCTGCTCATCCCGTATAGATTTGATATGCTCACGCTGCTGTGGGAATGAGGCTAGAGGTGGACACTCTGAGGTGGGATCACTCTCAAAGGGGAGGAGGCGGCTCGAAGACTCACTAGGAAACCGCTGGGTCCCTTTATGTGGCTAGATCTGATATGTTGAGGTAGAGTCGATCCTAAATTCCGGCAAGTCTCCAACGTACGCATTAGATCCGACTTGCCTCGCACTCGAAAGGGATCGCGAGCTGACATGAGACCGACTATACGACTACTAATTTGTTGGACACATGCATGGACAGACATACAAAACCCTAGACAAAACCTACTGTTAGTCTGACCCATACATGTGCGATGGTGGACCAAGACATCCGAAAGTGTGCCATGCATACACTAGATGCAATTGATGGTTGATGGAATGGGGGACTCCTAGACATCCTACGATGCACCAGTCATGCACATTCGACTTGGATGCGGGAGGGCCAGGAGAACCAAATTCACTTTCTTCCTTACCCCTATATGATGACCATGGAACGGGCTCGGGCTGAGTGCGGGTGGACTAGCCCGTGGGAAGGGGTGTGGAAGTGGACTTCTCCGACAAGGTATAAAGGAAGTGGCGGGTGACGAGGCCCACTAGGGAAGGGGTCGAATGGATCAAAGAATGTTTGACCCCTCGTGGCGGGTTCCTCCATTACATAGTCCCATGTTTGAAATTCATGAAGGTGTAAATGGTCACCTTCATCCATCGTGGTAGATGGGATAGTGTATAGAAGATATGATTATTCCCTCGGGATAAAGGGGATGTAGTTAGGCTCGTCCGGCATGGGGAGGAACAAAAGAACCTCCGTGGTGACATGACCCATGGTGTACACGGAGGTAATGGACCCCAAAGCGGGATGGGTGAAGCTACTGTTAGTGCTGGTGCGATGGATTCAGAGGGGGGTGAATGAATCCCTCATAAAAAATTGCCCAATTAAAAACTGTAACTAGACACGAATGCGGAATTAAGACTAGTTAAGCTATACAAGATAAGGAGGACAATGATTCTCTTGATCAAATAGTTGAGCTGCAAGAGTGCAGACTCCTAAGCAAACTTGCACTATTAACTGAACCCAATCAAGCAAACGAATGCAACTAAGATGCTTAGATGACTTGAGTGAAATTGACACTCTCCAGAACCAATATCAAATGAACAAGATGAAAATAAATTCCTCGCTAGACAAACGATTCAGATCGAACCCAACCATACATCTAGCGGATTAGAATAGACACTCAAACCACGATGGACAAGAAGGTTTTTAGGTGGTTCGGTCCTCCAGACCTACGTCCACCCCACACTCAAGCCGAGTGTGGATTCCTGCTGACTCACAGCTTGAACGGCAAGGCCTCACAGCTTGCCTACAAATAGCTGAGCATCACAGCTTGCTTCCGCTGGGCAATATAGCTTAGCCATCCACTGCCTAACAGCTTGATCCACTAGGTAATACAACATAGCCGACTAGAGGAATCCTCCTCTACAACTGCTGAGCAACATAGTTTGCTCCGCTGACAAACAGCTTGAAATAAGGTTCAAAAGAAAACAAAAGATAAGAGAACACATCAACTGAAAGCTGTAAACGATAGCAACACAGATGTGGCTCCCATGGAGCTGACTGGATTAGATTTGATCCAGATTCTAGTAGAGATAAATCTTCAGCTAGGGCTTTACTTCCTCTCCTCGAGCTCTCTATCTCTCGCTTTCTTTCTTCCTCTTCTTCTGCTTCTTTTCCCTCTCTGCTGCTCTCTCTTTTCTCTTCTTCTCTCTTTCTTCTCTTTTTCTTCTCTCTGGATCGTGCAGGCTCTTTCTGCTTCTGCTCTTCTAAGTATTTATCACAATCTTCACAATTCAACATCTCACTCCTCCAGATGGAGAAGTCTCCCTTTTATATCAGCAGCAGATAGGTGGGCGTGTGTCCTCCACGAATTCCCGCCCTAGTGCCTTGACCACGTGGCGGCATTTCAGCTCGCTGCTTTGTACGTGTCACGATCCTGGCACATCCTCCATTCTTAGATCACGTGCCCTTCTTAAACTCCTCGAGCAGATATCCTACCAAGGTCGGACTTAATATCATTTATAAGCAATATGAGGATAGTAGAAAGATGCACAGAGTTGGTTCAAGAATGTATGGACTTGCTAAGTCATCAAGGCAGCCGAGTGTAGAGTTACTATTCATATGCACGAGCTGTATGTATGGAACATAAGATGCACAGTCATGCCACCAACGAATGTACATACTTTGTGTGCATGGTACAAAGGATGCACACATGCACGGACTTAGTCGCGTGCAGCAACAAAAGGTGCATTGACTACAGTTATGCATGCACAGACTTAACTGAAAACTATGCATCGACTTTCTATATACATAAGAGTCAGAACACGCACCGACATGATGAACAAAAGGAAAGCATGCGCTGACCTTAACACCATGTGCATGGACTTCGTATGCGACAGATGCAAGGTGCACAGACTTTGTATGCTGAAAGACACAGCCCTACACAGACTTATGCGTGCACGAAGTAAAACATGCACTGACTATATATGCTCGATGCGAGAGTCGTACCGACTTGCTGTGCTTAGCACAATAGAAGTTGCACGGACTTGGTAACGACGTATGCACTGACTTTGTGAATGCATGGAGCAAAAAGATGTACTGACTATGGATGCGGAATGAACATGGACTACACTGACTAGGCTGCGAGCTGAGCTAATAAATGAATGATGCTTGCACTGACTTGGTCGAATGTAGCAACATGGGTTGTACAAACTTGATAGCTTGCAGCGAAATGTTGCACCGACTTTTAGTGTGTAGACAAAATATGCACGGACTACATGTACTGATATGCACTGACCTGAAGTCTGGAATGAATATGAACTGTACCGACCTGAAGACTCATGTGCATCGACTTAAGGTGTGTGTGAGACGCTAAATGAGACGCACACATACACCGACTCCAGGCCACCATGAGACGTAGAATAAGACGCATAGATGGAATGCATGTAGATAGAATCCATGAGACGCAGCCAGAGACACAAGTGCAAATGAGACGCAATGCAACGTGCTCAGACAAAACATGCACTGACCTTAGACATAGCATGAGACGCAAGCTGAGACGCATCACATCCACTAAGACACAAATGCATCGTCCTTGAATAGATTAGCACTGACCTTGTGTTTTGCCTTAGAGAATTAACCCTACACTGACTTAAGCAATGCACAGACCTCTCCAGAGTGATGCATGCACAAGCATACCCATGGAATGCTCATCAAACTCATGATGCATACAACAAGTATTCAATGGAATTCATTTTTATCATGAGAGGATCGATCAAGAACAAAAAACATTTCTATCATGCACAAATAGTGTGACATTTCTATCATGCACAAATAGTGTGACATCATCAAAACCACAGGGGTACAACAATCTCTCCCTTTTTGATGATGGCAACACTATGAGTCACATTGGCTCATGTCAAACTATTCTCCCCCTTTGACTTCATCAAAAAGAAAATAGTTTGAGACAATAAGAATACATGAGATGATTGCATTAAAATCTCTCCCTTTGACTGAATCAATAAAGGAAGGGAATCAGCAAACACAGGGACAGTCAAATAGACAAGCACTAATCAAGTCCATGTTGCAGATAGAATCACAAGCAAATCTCCCCCTTTAAGAACATCTAAAATGAAATGACACCGTGGAAGACTGTGCAGATACCAAATGTTATGGAATGAGAAGTCATCAAAAACACAGGCTCAGCCATAGATAATTTCAGGTCGAACCCAAGAGGCAATAGATTCAGTGAGGGCTTACAAATTGAATTCCAACAGCAAGATATTGACTGGATTGCCAAAGAATAGATGAGATAGAAAGATTTTCAATAGGGTACCAAAGCCATAAATCTTGATAAGCGAATTTCAGACTCTTTTATTATAGTAGGTTATGAGTGAGTCTGAATGTACCAGCATGATTTATGAATGATGTATATAAAGTTTATCAAGAAAATTCAATACTCATATCTGAAACATCTTTTAATAAAAGTGAACCAAATGCACATATGACATTCTTGTTTTAACCTCCTTCAATCTTACTCATTCAAAATCAATGACTCCTATGGGAGTTACACAAGATAGTTTTGTGATTAAATAGTTTTGAATGTATCTGAACTTGTCTTTGATTACACTAATTTTTCAGATTTTTCTTTTGATCAGCACACTATTTTTCCTGAACAGTCTTTGTTGATCAACACCTTTTTACATGAGACACAACACGTCTTAGGTGAAGTGACCCAGTTACTCAGTGTGATAACTGCATTGCTTCTCAGACATGAGAACAGAGTTAGCAATTTGGAGTGTCTTTTTACATGAGGAGACAGCTTGATTAGAGGTCAGAATCCCCAGTTACTCAACACAGCCATGCCATTGCTCTGCCAGATTTTTAATCATTTTTATAAGAGAGGTAACTATGGCACTTCATGACATGGGCTCACTCTATTTCTTTGATAGAGAACCTAGTTTCTCTGTGACCAAAGTCATTGCTCTTACTTTGTTTTCTTTCAAATATTTTCAGACTTTTCAGACAATGCTCAGTACACTGAAATGTTTAAGAATAATACTTTCTACATGTATCTTAACCAAAGAAAGCCATGCTTTTGAAATTTTCAGAATTCAGAAGGTTTTGCATGAAATTACATGAAACAATTGGTTAAGATTTATTAAAATAATTATTCAGATATTTTCAAGTCTTTTAAATCAAAACTTAATGAATACATTAGACTTAAATCAATTTGATTTATCAGACATATTTAAACCAGTATAATAGAATATTCTTCTTTTCAAAATATGTCAGATTTATGAATAGGGTACACAGATTGAAATCTTCCCACATTCAAATGGGTCAGTATTGACAGTGCAACCAATCAATGGAAGCAACAAAAGACAACAATGATGCAGCAAGAGGTATGCACTTGAGTAACTCAATTCAGAAATTGGTAGCTGAGTCTGGAATACAGACAGATCAGCTTGATAAGAATGAATTCAGATGATGTATAATTCAGAAGCCAATCACCTCACAGGGGAGAGAGAATGATTAAAGTGACTAGACAATAAGGGTTCAGATTGAAAAAGACTTATGATTCTAAAATGCCCCCCTGTCTAGATGCAATGAGATATCAAGAGTGTATGTGTCATAATAAGAAGACTGACATGAAGACCAGGCAAGGAATTAGCCTAACAAGTATGCATGATACACTAGGAATGTTTTAACCAGCTCCCCCTAACTTTATGCAATGTATGAGTATTGTAAATATAACATATGCAAATGATGAAAGATTCAGATGGAGCAGAGTTCTATGACAGATAATTTTAAATTAAACAATACAACTGACAAATGAACATTTAAAGAATCCATTCTAGCTGATTTAACATACTATGCAGTTTAAAACAGATTCCTAAGAAATTCAACTGAACAGATGTGAAGACTGCATATATTACCTGAAAAGTACCAGAATGGGGTTTTCCCAACTTGGGTGCCTTGGTTTATTACCCCTTTATTCATCAGCTTCCAAGGCACACCTGCAAAGCATTTCCTTATTTTGCATCAACAGATACCCAAGATGTCTTGGGTCCTATAGAGTGAGTGACACCTCTAAAGGGTGCTTTCAGCTTTTTCTGAGCTAAACAATCATCAGAGTTCATGAACTAGCAATTAGGCATGAAATGACCAAACTGTCCACAATAATGACAGGAACTAACATATTTCATGTTCTTCTTATATGAGTCAGCATGAACATGAAATTGGTGTGAATGAACATGGTTGTTTCTGTTATTAACATGAAAGTTTATCTTTTCATTTCCATCCAACCAACAGTTAGCCGCTCTGTGGCCTGGCTTTCCACAGTTAAAGCATAGAGAGTTCATTCTGTTAGGGCTCCTATCAAAATCATGCATTTTTATAGGGATTTTGGCAGATTTGGAATAAAATGTGTTTCCCTGAGCATGCCAACAGTCCTTGACTATATGGCCATGCTTTCCACATTCGAAGCACCTGATGTGCTTTCCTCTAGGGCCAAAATCATTTCTATCAAAAGTATTTTGGTACATAGAGGTTTTAGCAAATTTGTGGCGACTGCTACTCCTCTGTGCATGCCAGCATTGTGCAGCAATGTGGCCCAATTTGCCACAACAATAACATTGAATTTTCTTTTTCTGGTGAGTAGGAGGTTTCCTAGGAAGATGATTTTTAGGATATATCCTAACGGCATTTCTTTCATCATTTATCAATGTTAAACAGTCATGCATAATATGTCCAACCTTCCCACAATAGTGACATGTTACTACCTTTTTATTCACATTCTTTTGATTGACATAATTGACATTCGCATGAGAGTGTGAATGTATGTGAGAGCAGTGAGTAGTATGCACATGTAAATCATGGACAGGTCTTGACTTATTCATATTAACATTTTTCTTTGATTTTTGAACCTTTTTCTGATTTTTATCTGAATTTTCAGCTTTCTTTGCAGTGAATTGAAAGATAGAAGAACTAGATTGGTTAGCATGTTCAGAACTTTTCACGAATACAGTTAACTTCTTCTTTTCATTAGTCCATTTATTGATAGGCACATAACCGAGTCATTCTTTCTGAAAATTCACCTTAGAGCCAAGCAATTTATTCAAATTATCTTTTCCTTTCACAAATTTAGACATAGAAACTTTTAGATCATCAATTTTAGTTTGCAATAACACAATGTCATCTTCACATGAAATTATTTGATTATGCAAACCATCATTGAGTCTTTTCAAATTTTTATTTTCCTGCAGTATCTTCAAATTCTCATTAGCTTCTTTGTCATTCAAAATTGCCTTACCTTTTTCAATGTCCATCAGTTTTTCAGAAAGCACAATGTTCAAAACCATCAGTTTCTTATTTTAATCTTTCAAGTAACCATTTTCTTCAACCAGTTTTTCTTCACTTTCTTCAACATCAATTTTCTTTTCCAACAATAATTTGTTTTCTTCTTTCAGGGATTTGATTAATTCCTTTTTCAAATAGTCATCATAATCTATATCATTAATCAAATCTCTGAGAGCGGCACATTCATTGCAAGAATCATTTTCTTTGATGAGCCTATTCCTTAAACTCTCATTCTCAGACTTCAAGTGTTTTATTTCATTTTCTTTTCCGTTCATATCTGACTTTAGGTTTTCATTTTCCACCTTCAAACTTCTAACTTCATGCAGCATGTCTTTTCTTAGTTTCTTCTTCTCATATTTAATTTTATCGTACTTCTCAATTAAATGCTCATTCAACACAATCAAATCTTCGAGGCAGAAATTACCAGTGTCAGAGTTTACCTGTGATGAAGTTTCCTCCATATAACCCTAGTCTTCATCTGCTGCCATGAGACACTTCACCTCATCCTGACATTTGATGGCTGCAACCATATTAACAACTTCTGACGCACTGCAACAATCAAGCACACATCGAAACTTGTCAGTATTTATAACCCTTCGAGTTAGCTCCAGGGCCTTCTAATTCTTTGTGAATTTCAAGTGGTCCGAAGTTTTCTATAAGGAATTGTCCTTTGGAACTTGATAAGAGATGTGTGCAATTATTATCCATAGATCTGGATTAACATGCATCATGTACTCTCTAAATTGATTAAACCACTTGTAAAAACCTAGACCCTCAAACCTCGGGGGATCAATCATGAATTCCATGCTCAGATAGGATCAGAATTCTAAATAGAGAAGAGATCAAAACAATGCAAGCGAACGGATCAACTCAGATCACACCAAAGCCAATTACAGATCGGATCTGCAGGTCGCTGGACCCTCTGTGCAGACACCCGCTCTGATACCACTTGTTGGTGCTGGTGCGATGGATTCAGAGGGGGGGTGAATGAATCCCTCTTAAAAAATTGCCCAATTAAAAATTGTAACTAGACACGAATGCGGAATTAAGACTAGTTAAGCTATACAAGATAAAAAGGACAATGATTCTCTTGATCAAACAGTTGAGCTGCAAGAGTGCAGACTCCTAAGCAAACTTGCGCTTTTAACTGAACCCAATCAAGCAAACGAATGCAACTTAGACGCTTAGATGACTTGAGTGAAATTGACACTCTCCAGAACCAATATCAAATGAACAAGATGAAAATAAATTCCTCGCTAGATAAACAATTCAGATCGAACCTAACCATACATCTAGCGGATCAGAATCGACACTCAAACCACGATGGACAAGAAGGTTTTTAGGTGGTTCGGTCCTCCAGACCTACGTCCACGCCACACGCAACCTGAGTGTGGATTCCTACTAACTCACAGCTTGAACGGCTGGGCCTCACAGCTTGCCTACAAACAACTGAGCATCACAGCTTACTTCCGCTGGGCAATACAGCTTGATCCGCTGGGCAATATAGCTTAGCCGACCAGAGGAATCCTCCTCTGCAACAGCTGAGCAACACAGCTTGCTCCGCTGACGAACAGCTTGAAATAAGGTTCAAAAGAAAACAAAAGATAAGAGAACACAACAACTGAAAGCTGTAAATGATAGCAACATAGATGTGGCTCCCATGGAGCTGACTGGATTAGATTTGATCCAGATTCTAGTAGAGATAAATCTTCAGCTAGGGCTTTACTTTCTCTTCTCGAGCTCTCTATCTCTCTCTTTCTTTCTTCCTCTTCTTCTACTTCTTTTCCCTCTCTACTACTCTCTCTTTTCTCTTCTTCTATCTTTCTTCTCTTTTTCTTCTCTCTGGATCGTGCAGGCTCTTTCTGCTTTTGCTCTTCTAAAGTATTTATCACAATCTTCACAATTCACGATCTCACTCCTCCAGAGGGAGAAGTCTCCCTTTTACATCAGCAGCAGATAGGTGGGCGTGTGTCCTCCACGAATTCTGCCCTAGTGCCTTGACCACGTGGCGGCATTTCAGCTCGTTGCTTTGCACGTGTCACGATCATGGCACATCGTCCATTCTTGGATCATGTGCCCTTCTTAAACTCCTCGAGCAGATATCCTACCAAGGTCAGACTTAATATCATTTAGAAGCAATATGAGGATAGTAGAAAGATGCACAGAGTTGGTTCAAGAATGTATGGACTTGCTAAGTCATCAAGGCAGCCGAGTGTAGACTTACTATTCATATGCACGAGCTGTATGTATGGAACATAAGATGCACAGTCATGCCACCAACGAATGTACATACTTTGTGTGCATGGTACAAAGGATGCACACATGCACAGACTTAGTCGCGTGTAGTAACAAAAGTTACATTGACTACAGTTATGCATGCATAGACTTAACTGAAAACTATGCAACGACTTTCTATAGATATAAGAGTCAGAACACGCACCGACTTGATATGAACAAAAAGAAAGCATGCGCTGACCTTAACACCAAGTGCATGGACTTCGTATGCGACAGATGCAAGGTGCATGGACTTTGTATGCTGAAAGACACAACCCTAACAGACTTATGCGTGCACGAAGTAAAACATGCACTGACTATATATGCTCGATGCGAGAGTCGTACCGACTTGCTGTGCTTAGCACAATAGAAGTTGCACGGACTTGGTAACGAAGTATGCACTGACTTTGTGAATGCATGGAGCAAAAAGATGCACTAACTATGGATGCGGAATGAACACGGACTACACTGACTAGGCTGCGAGCTGAACTAATAAATAAATGATGATTGCACTGACTTGGTCGAATGTAGCAACATGGGTTGTACAAACTTGATAGCTTGCAGCAAAATGTTGCACCGACTTTTAGTGTGTAGACAAAATATGCACGGACTACATGTACTGATATGCACTGACCTGAAGTCTGGAATGAATATGAACTGCACCGGCCTGAAGACTCATGTGCATCGACTTAAGGTGTGTGTGAGATGCTAAATGAGACGCACACATACACCGACTCCAGGCCACCATGAGACGTAGAATAAGACGTAGAGATGGAATGCATGTAGACAGAATCCATGAGACGCAGCTAGAGACACAAGTGCAAATGAGACGCAATGAAACGTGCTTAGACAAAACATTGCACTGACCTTAGACATAGCATGAGACGCAAGCTGAGACGCATCACATGCACTGAGACACAAATGCATCGTCCTTGAATAGATTAGCACCGACCTTGTGTTTTGCCTTAGAGAATTAACCCTACACTGACTTAAGCAATGCACATACCTCTCCAGAGTGATGCATGCACAAGCATACCCATGGAATGCTCATCAAACTCATGATGCATACAGCAAGTATTCAATGGAATTCATTTTTATCATGAGAAGATCGATCAAGAACAAAAAACATTTCTATTATGCATAAATAGTGTGACATTTCTATCATGCACAAATAGTGTGACATCATCAAAACCACAGGGGTACAACAGCTATGACCTATGGGTCGGTCGAAGTCTATGACCAATAAGTGTGTCAACTTCAACTGTCGGTCTAATCTCTTAAGAAGGTCATCCAATGTATCAACATGGTGACTAGATCGGAATGTGGTATGGAAGGAGTTGACGGGCACTAATGGTAGTGTAGGTTCCACGGATGGGTAGTGTGGTACTCTATGGGCCAAGCCTATCTTGAGCCAACTAAGTAGTGGCTCTGCGATGAAAAGCTTTCCCGTTAGAAACACGGGTGGCTCCGGCTGAGGTGGCCCCAAATAAGGTGGCTCCGGATAAAGATGGGAGGTGGGTGGCAAAAGAGCTCTCATGGGTGGGAAAGGACTATCCTCTCGGTGGGGAAGAGGTCCTTGGGACCCCGTAGGTGGGGCCGGGTTGGGACTACCGGCTAAGACCTTCCTAGGTTTGGTGGTGGCTACGTCCGATCTCAGAGGTGGGCAAGGGGAGACCAGCAACTCATAATAAGCACACCTCCTATCCACCCGATCCGAAATCATTTGCACAAGTTCGGCAACGGTGCGGGTTGGAGTAGGGGTATCGTGGTAGACTTGCCCGTAATCAGCCGGCCTAGGCTTGGGTCTACGCGCATCTATGTGTGGGGCACTTCTCTGACTATGACCCACTTGGTTGGAGGTGAGTGGGTGGGGTCGGTTGGAGGTGACCGGGCCGGGAAGGTAGACCTTCTAAGTTCGCCCTTCATTTCATGCCATGACTCGATGGGCCATTGCTCCTAACCTCCCTCATGCGTTCTACACTCTCCCATTTCCAGGCGACTTCATGGACAAGCCTCTTTTGGGCAAAGCTGACTTGCATGGCATCGGACATAGTGTAACACTCGAAATACTTGTCCATGGTGGCTTCCCACTTGAGATAGTCGCTTGGGACCTTGGAGCCATGAAAGTCCGAGGCTTCGGCCTATGGAAGTGGATGGGATGGTTTCCAAGCCCATGGGAGTCATGCAGCCAGTGATATCGCCTGGGCGATTGGGAATCCATGGGTGACTGGGGAACTATAGGACGGACATGAAGACACTTGGTGGCAAGACAAACCGACTAGACACTAGACACGACTCTAAACACTAATGCAAAGTTGGTATGCAGACTCAACTACAAACCAAGACTCAACCAATAGACGGTACTTGGCGGAGTAACGGGACCTGAAGGTCCTCTCACGTAAATGTGTGACCTTCCCGATAGGCATAACCTAACGTTCGAGCAACACCTTTTGATATGCCGAATAAAGGAACGCAAATGCGAAACCTAGACTTAGACACTTTTTTTTTTGCTTTTAATCAAAGACTACCCTAGACTCAACCTTCCGCTCTGATACCAATTTGATGCGAGACGGACCAGCGAACCTGAGACTCTAGCTCGCAACTCGTCCCTACCAAGGGAAACACGAGATCGTGCGCGGTTGAGGAACCGGCAGTGAGTCTCGGGTATTCGGTTCTTCCGCGTGTACTCGGATTGAGTCACAGGACAGGTTCACTCACTCACTCTCGCGACGGTGATAAAAAATAAATTTCGAGCTAATTACCTATCACATGCAGCGGCATAAGAAAATATACGAGGTAAGCAAATACCGAGAGGGGGAGCAGACATGATACCTCCACGCTCCGGGCGTGAGGAAGACGACCCCGGCCAAGTACGGTAACTCCCGGTAAAAATATTACAATAATTACATAAATGAGTTTACCGCCCACTGCACGCGGGGAGGTAAAGGGCTACAATGTGGGGCCCGGGAGGACCGATCCTGGGTTGATGGGTAGCAAGCCGGAAGGGCTCTCGGGGTGGAACCGGGCTGCTGGTCCGACTCGGTACTGCGTCGACTAGGTGCTGTGCCGACTCGGTTATGAGTTGTAGGATAGCAAGTAGTGGCCTCCAAAGGGACGTCATCCTCCTTGAGTCTTCTAAAGGCAGTGCTTTGCTGGGATGATGGTGAGACGTCCTTGGTCGACTTCCTGAAGTGGTGGTTCCTGAAATTGAGCTTTGATATTTTTGCAAGATTTAACTTGCTGCTGCTTCTGCAGGTCTGTTCACGGAACAAATTTGCACGACCCGGCGGCAAGAATTATTATTTCAGATCCGATATCAGATCGAGGTGAGGTTGGTGTCGTTGGAAAGTGGACTCACATATGTAAAACATATATTTTTTTCCGATCCATCAAGTGAATGGATTGAAAATTAAAACGACTGTGCCACAAATGTTTTTGCTGGCTCGGACTGACAGACACACAGGACAGACTAAGTTGACCCTGTAAATGACTTTTGACCGAAGAGAAAATGAAATATCTAGACTCCATAAAAATTATGGTGGAAGGGGGGTACGTGAGGAACACTTGGGAATTTTTGAGGATTTTCTGGAGAAGTATAAGGGGGTGGGAAAAATACCACAACAGGACATTGTCCCGTGGATCTGCAAACTGGCAGATTACTTGGGGGAAGAACACAAATATGGAAAAAATACCAAACGATGTCTGAATGACATGAAATTTACATTGGAGATTAGGGGTGATAGGGAGAACAAACTCTAAAAGTTTAGACTCGATCAGACAACTGGAGAAAAAGATAAAAATAAGGCTTTGAGGTTCTGTCCTAATTTGGACAGAACTCCGGCGATGGCGGTGGCGGTGTGATGGCGGCACGAATGGAAGCGGCGGCGGCGGGGCTGAGCATCACACTCAGAGAGGTGGTGGTGGAGATGCTTCACACATCTGAAATCAGAGCTCTCACAGCTCTAGAGGGGAAGAGAGGGGCGCCCTTGGGCCTTGTGAGCACAAATGAGAATTTCCTTTCATTAATGCTAAGTAATTCACAAAATACAAGGTATATATAGAAAATGTAAAAAGATCTAAACTATCACTAGATCTAGGTTAGGGGAGGGGTATATAGGGGATAGAAGATTTTCCACCCATGTGGTCAAAAAAACAAAATAAAAAAACACATTTAATGGGGGGTGCGCCCCCTTGACCAAGGTGGCCAATTGGAATTTGTCTTCTTTACCCCCCTTGGTCCAAGTGGAAAAGAATCTTTCTAGAAGCCCACCTTGGACCTTGGACCAGCCCCACATGGGCCCCTAGGGCTTAGGTGGACCAATGGGGAAGAATGTGGGGGCCCCTTGCTGGACCTACTGGACTTTTGCAAATAAACTCACTAAAATCTAAAGACTCACATTTTGTCTTATACTTGCCATACAATTGCGTACCCAATTACACAAGGGTATAAATGTAAATAAAAAGGACATGTAAAATAAAATGTACATGCTCGGAGTTGATTCCTATCAAAACGGTCCTTCATGGGCTGCTACCTTCTGAGGGGTTTTTTTTGGACATATATATATGAAATGCATGACTGAGTGACTGACGCAAAATGTTCAATGGATGCAAGGAAAACAACAGACAAGAATCTCCTCGCTCCAGGTTCGGGCGGTGTACCTCGCACTTCCTGACTTCCAGAGGGAGCGACTGGCTGCCATGGGATTTGCTGAATTCCTGGGTATGGAGGTGATGAAATTGGACACGGTGCTGCTCTACTCTCTCCACGACCGGTGGGATCCAGTGAGCAGGGCATTTTTGTTCCCGTGGGGACATATGATCCCCAAGCTGGAGGACGTGGCGCGGATCACAGGGTTGTGCATCCACGGAGCGTCGGTCAGTTGGATGACACATGCAGACTATAGGGAGATGGTGCAGTAGCTACTAGGGCTTGAGTTGTTGAGGCAGGGGTGACACTCCTCTGTGCTGTCACGAGCGAGCTTGCAGGAGAGCCTTGGACTCCGAGGGGCGACGATCGCTGTGGGGTAGCTACTCGAGGAGCATTTGGGACGATTGACGGACCGAGCTAGAGAGAGAGTGGCGGCAGGACTGGGTCCTAAGGCAAACATCATCCTCCGGTGGTTCCTGATACTTCTATTCGGGAAACTGCTATTCGTGACGAGGGTCGATGGAGTAAGCTCTAAACTCCTCCCCCTCCTGATAGATTTGGACACAGTTGGAGCCTATGCTTGGGGTGTGGTTGTGCTTGCCTTCCTCTTCGACTCGCTTAGAACCACCGCTCGACAGACAATGTTGGGCGGATTCTCTCCACTGCTACAGGTAACCCTCTACCTTAAATTCTTATGCAAATACTATGATTTTGTGACTGTTGTATGCTGACATCTAAAATGTAGGTATGGACTTACTTGTACCTACCCGGCCTAGGGAGAGGAAAGGAGGTACAGCCCGACCGAGTGCCCATCACTAGGTGATGGATGGCGGTCTCGGACACGGGCTCTTTACTACGCCTGGTGCGGGCTATTTAGGACGAGATAAACACGCTACCATATGCATCGGTAAGACTCAAACTTAGACTTTTAATGCAACTAGATGGTTTGACATCGATGCTTGACTCTATTGCCCTCCCCTTTTCAGGTACGCTGGACACCGTACTGAGATGAAGGACATGACGGAGAGCCGTGGGTGGAGGTAGCCCAGGCTTATGTGGGACGTGACATCTGGCTCCATTGCATGAACCTGATCGAGCCACTGCACCATCGACTGATCATGAGGACTAGGGGCCAGAGTTCACTAGCCGGAGGTGGACTTCCCGACGCCAAAGGTGACAGAGGAATGCGTGGGTCGACACTTACGTGGACTAACTAGGGAGATTGATTGGATCACCCGAGCGGTGGACCAGATCAGAGACTGGACTAGGCGAGGTTGGACGGTGCGAGCCCGAGCCACCAGCAACGAGGCCTACCTGAAGGCCTATGCTCGACGCTATGGAGACCAGGTCTTCCATGGCACTCAACGATGGTATGAATTCTCAAACGTATGCTTTCTAGCGATACCAGATGCACTGATAACCTAACATTCTACATGCAGCTAGACCCTCAGGGACGGATAGCGCAGCTTCAGGGACTCTTCACTCTACTATCCAGCAGCGGGACGAGTTTCAGCGCTCGCTGGAGCTCCTGGTGAGGTCTACTCAACTTTAGAGTTAACATGCACCTATCATGATTATGTGACTGACCAACCTGTCTTTACATGCAGCGGGCCGAGAGAGCCTAGCGATTGGGATCGGATGCTCCGTCTTTGATGTGACACAACCTCGGACCTAATTTAACAAGCACAACCACAAGGCTATGAAGCCTATGCAAGCGCACCTTCGTATGGCGCACACACTTAACCCGGGGGTAACTCGGGGATGCCGAGTCGAGGAAATGGGACAAGCCCCTTGCTGGTAGAGGGCCAGCAAAGTCTAAGTCAAACCTCCCCTTGAGGTGCGGATATTCAACTCAATGTGTTAGCCTTGGCCGAGGGACGCGGATCACTCACTCACACCCACGGGGGTCGCACAAGTGTGGTGGAGCCTTAAGATCGGGCGCTCTCTTCCTTACCGACGGCGCAATTGGAGAATATTAAATGAACAAGAATAATTGAGAGCAAGGGACGAGTTCTCACCTAGTCGGTTTGAAGAAACCGACTCCGGTCGGAGACGGGGGCGAGCGGGGAGGCGAGGGGAAGCACCCGCACGCCGCGTCGATGAAGCTTCAAACCTGTGAGTGTCAATAATACATGAACTACCCCCATGCAAGGGGGGGGATCTCGGGGAAGGGAAGCCAATGAATACACTCAATACGACCTCCACGCAGGGAGGGGCCTTTAGTCGGCCAAGCGGGGAGGGGAATTCGAGCTAGAAGTGAAGAGAGGGAAGTCGAAGCCGAATCTGCCCGCTGACTGTGTCTCAGGACAGACCGTGTCACGCCCCGAGCGCGGAAGATTACCCGGAGGCGTGAAGCGTCTATATAGATCGTGTTAATCATGTAAATATCAGAGTGCACAAATAACTAAGATTTAACTCGAAATTTAATACAAATAGTACGAGCTGACAATTGTCACAATTAATCAAAGGACAATTACATGTGTTCCCAGACTAGGCTTCAAATCTTGAGCAGTTCTAATCAAGTTGACTAATACAAATGACATAGATGAATTGATACAACTGACATAAGTGAACTAGTACAATAACAAAAGGGACATGACAATTTGATAACTTCACTCTAACACTCATCACTCAGTCTCATTCCCTTCCGAGTTTTGGTTGGCATCCAAATTACCTGAAAATATTAGAAAACAACTAGATGAGCGAATCGCTCAGTAAGAATTACATCTCAAGATTTAACAGGCTTTAAGTGGTTTACAAGTTCAATTAATGTCAGTAAAACTATGCATGTAGATGAGTAGATATCAAGGATTGTAAAAATCGACAAGAGCAGTGAAGGAATAACAAGTGAGAGTATAAGGATTCCAACTTCAATGCAGCAATAGCAAGAGATTCAAGCAAGTAATAACTGGAATTAACGAAATCTTTCCAAGAGAGTAAGAACTCATGTCAAGCAAGTAATAGAAAGTAATATAAATTCAAGCATGTAAAATTGGAATTGGCTATTTATCAATTTCATTCAAGCAAAACTTTACCCTTCTGTGGGTCTCAAGTCAAATCAATCAAGTAATATCACGAGAATGAGTGGAATGTCTAAAGCCTAGCAAGCAAGTACTCCGGTGCAATGCCAAACACCGTGGTCAATAAACTCCCATGGGCACAAGTACCTTCGGGTGCTCCTCCCAGGACCAGACCGGGCCCTATATGCACAGCATTAATCATGTTTGTTGACATCCACTCTCATTTATAGCCAATAAGGAATTTCAAGGTTTGACCAGTATGATATATAAGGTGGAATTATGGAATGGAATCCAAGGACGCATTGATGTGTAGGGATGAACTAGGAGTGGAAACCAGTAACGTTTGATACACGGAAAAAACTAGATAGGAGAGGTGCCTTATGGGCCACTTGACAATTTTAGAAACGACACCGTCACTATGGGATGCCCTTCCTGGGAATTATACAAGGTTTAGAGGACCCTGTCAAGAGTTAAATATCACCTCTCAGGCTGCCATCTATCAATGGAGATGGCAAAAGTGAAAGCCTAACGATCAGGTTAACGCAATGAGCCAGTTGTGTTGACTCAGCAGTTCATCGCGTCAACCCTGTAGTTCATCGCGTCAACCCTGCAAACAGGCAGGGTCGACCCTGTGAACAGGCAGGGTTGACTCTACAGTTCATCGCGTCAACGCGGTGAACAGGCAGGGTTGACCCTGTCAACAGGCAGGGTCGACCCTGTCAACAGGCAGGGTCGAGTCTGTCGTTCATCGCGTCAATGCGGTGAACTGGCAGGGTCGACTCTGCAGTTCAAATCTGCTCAAAATGGCTTAAGGTATTAATCTTTGATTAAGCTAGGGTATTAACCTTTGATTTAAGTTTATTTAGGTAAAACTGATGACATGGATAGATAGAGAAAACTGTAAGGATTATAGATCTTTATTTATGCACTCGTTTCATGCTTTAGTTGCTTAAATATCAGATTTTTAACATGACGTATCATACAAGTTTTCATTTTTAAAGGAACTAAATGGAGACAAGGTTTCTAGATAGGCTACCTAACAGATCAATTAGGTATGCTAATTAGTTATTAGATCAACTAACATGTTAATTAGGTGTGTTAACAGGTTAGTTAAACTAATAAGTTACGTAAAAACACGATAAAACTTGCGTTAGACGGATATATCATATGGATATGAAGCTAATACATGCCAACTACCCTAGATTGAAGCTAATACATGCTAATCAATGCTAATCATCTTGGGTATAAGGCTACTACATGCTAATTATCTTAGGTACGAGGCTAATACATGCTAATCATCCTAGATTTAAGCTAACACATGCTAATTATTCTAGGTATGAGACTAATACTTGCTAATTATCTTGGGTATGAAGCTAATACACGCTAATCATCTAGATTTAAGTCAACACATGTTAATTATTCTAGGTATGAGACTACTACTTGCTAATACATGCTAGTTATTCTGGGTATAAGGCTAATACATGCTAATTATCTTAGGTATGAAGCTAATACATGCTAATCGTCCTAGATTTAAGCTAACACATACTAATTATTCTAGGTATGAGACTAATACTTGCTAATACTTGCTAATACATGCTAATTATTCTGGGTATAAAGCTAATACATGCTAATTATCTTAGGTATGAAGCTAATACATGCTAATCATCCTAGATTTAAGCTAACACATACTTTATAAACACTAAATATCGCATGGAAATGAGCCTAAGACTAAATGCCTAGACTAATCATCCTAGATTAGCTACTAGTTTAGTTAAAAGTTGAGAACACCTACCTCTGTGAAGTGGCAGTAGTTGTAGCAAATGGAAGAAGCAACTCTTCCCTTCTCTGCAACCCTTCAGAAGTGTCTCCCCTTCTCAACAGCAAGCCTTCTAGCCAACGAAGGTTTGCTTCGTTAGGAGTATAATATAAGGTTTGAGTTGGCAAGAGGGGAAACAAGATCCGTGAAAATCGGATCTCAGTGGGATGCCAGCTTATACAGGCTGTTGGGGATAAGGAAATCGAAAGGTTGTCCGGTGGATTGTAGCTCCTATGAGAGGGTGGTTTATTTATTTTAAACTTCCCACTTAACTTTCATGATTTTTATCTTTAATATTTGATGGAGTTAGTTAATGAAATTTCATGGATAAGATCCTTATATTTTTCTCTATTTTTACATATAATGTTTTTTGAAAAATTCTTTTTAAATAAAAAGTGATACTATTCATGGCACTATTCACGTATGAAAAGGACAGATGCCAACGCAGGTTTGTCAAAAAAATCACAAGCCTGGAGGGGGGTCGTGTATTGCTAGCCTATCGTATATAATTATTTGGCACAAAAAATAAATTGTGGATGTTAGGATTTGAACCCTGGTCATTGGTTGAAAGACAAGTTACTTAACCAACTACACTAGGAAGCCACTTGTTAAGTGAATACTCTTTACATATGATAACTACGTGTTCCAACTTCTTACTTAATCTAGAGTTTATCTAATATATTTTTTTTGGAAATATTATTAATAAATAAATATATATATATATATATTTATACGGGATGCTACACCCTCTCCCACTTAAAAGAATTTGGTCCCCAAATTCAATTACATTTAACGGAGACAAGGAGGGTGAGAATTACTTACGGACTAGAATAATTCTGGAAATCTCCTTCTCATAGACTCCTCGATTTCCCATGTAGCTTCTTGTTCTAAGCATCGATTCCATTGAATTTTTACCATAGGGATCGTCTTGTTCCTTAGAACTCGGATTTCTTGGTCGACGATCTTTACTGGCCTTTGCTCATAGGTGAGGTCCTTCTGTACCACCAAGTTAGTGTGATCGATGGCGTGTGAGAAATCGTGCACGTATTTCTTTAGCATAGAAACATGAAATATGTTGTGCACTTCTGACAGTTGTGGAGGTAGGGCGATACGATAAGCCACTTCGCCTACCCTTTCCAGTACTTCGAATGGACCGATAAACCTTGGTGTTAATTTGCCTTTAACACTGAATCTTCTAATGCCTCGGCCGGGAGATACCTTGAGGAAAACATGATATCCGACTTGAAATTTCAGGTCTCGCCTTCTGTTATCGGCATAAGATTTCTGCCTTGACTGTGCTATCATTAACGTTTCTCTAATGAGTTGTATCTTCTCGGTAGAATCTCGCACCATGTCAAGACCTAGAATTTGTTTTTCACCGACTTCAACCCAGCATATGGGAGATCGGCAACTCCTGCCATATAATGCCTCAAAAGGTGCCATTTGTATGCTGGCTTGATAGCTGTTGTTATATGCAAATTCGGCTAGTGGTAAGTGGTCATTCCAACTACCACCGAAGTCTATAATGCATGCCCTTAACATATCTTCCACAACTTGATTAGTCCTCTCGGTCTGTCCATCTGTCTGGGGATGAAAAGTAGTGCTGTAGTTGAGTCTCGTCCCCAAGGAGTGTTGCAGGCTCTTCCAAAAATAAGAGGTGAAGCGCGGGTCTCGGTCAGATACGATCGAGACGGGAACTCCATGCAATCTAACCATTTCCTTCATATACAGGGCAGCAAGTACGTCGACTGACCATCGACTTTTGATGGGTAAGAAATGGGCCGATTTAGTTAACCGGTCGATAATTACCCAAATTCCATCATATCTGCCCCTAGACTTGGGCAAACCCATGATAAAGTCCATGCCATTGTCTTCCCACTTCCACTTGGGAATATCCAGCGGATGTAGCTTTCCGGCGGGTTTTTGATGTTCCGCCTTCACTTGTTGGCATGTGAGGCAACGAGACACAAAGTCTGCTACCTCCCTTTTCATGTTAGACCACCAGAAAGTTCTTTTCAAGTCTTGGTACATCTTAGTGGCTCCAGGGTGGATTGTGTACCTCGATCTATGAGCTTCTTCAAGAATCTTCTTCTTCAATTTGGGACAGTCGGGCACGCATGTCCGTTCATGAAATAGTAATCTGCCATCAGGTGCCAGCTTGAAATCCAGTCTCTCGTCCAGCTTGCTCTTTATCTCCACTAGCGAGGGATCCTCTTCTTGTAACTTCTTGATTTCAGGTAGCAAATCTAGATGTAGGCTCATATGAGATAGAATAATACACATGTTCTTCTCATCTGTGCTGATATCAAGCTCAGAGAATTTCTCCAGCAGTTTCCATTCTTGTATCATGCAGTTGGCCAATATTGTTCTTGGCTTTCGACTAAGGGCATCAGCTACGGAATTACCCTTACCAGGATGGTACTGTATAGTGAAGTCGAAATCCTTGAGATACTCGAGCCAACACCTTTGCCGCATGTTCAGCTCCTTTTGGGAGAATACGTATTTGAGGCTTTTATGATCGGAGTACACAGTGAATTGTTCTCCGTAGAGATAGTGCCTCCAGATCTTTAAAGTGAATACTACTGCGGCCAGTTCTAAGTCGCGAACTGGGTAGTTCTCTTCATGTTTCTTCAATTGTCGGGAAGAGTATGCAATGACTCTCCCATTCTGCATCAATACACATCCGAGGCCAATACCAGAAGCATCGGTATATACCTCGTATTTTTCTCCTTCCATTGGTAATGATAAGACTGGAGTAGTGGTCAAGAGATCCTTCAAAGTTTGAAAACTCTTTTCACAGTCTTCCTTCCACTCATAAGGCACTTCCTTGCGGGTTAACCTGGTCAGGGGAACAGCAATTTTGGAGAAGTCCTTTATAAAACGCCGGTAGTAACCAGCTAGACCCAAGAAGCTCCGAATCTCAGTTACATTTGTGGGTCGTTCCCAGTTCTTCACGGCTTCGACCTTTGATGGGTCAACAGCAATTCCGTTCTTCGAAATGATATGGCCTAAGAAGGATACTTCCTCGAGCCAAAACTCGCATTTGCTGAATTTGGCATATAGCTTGTTTCCCCTTAATATTTGCAATGCCTTCTTGAGGTGTTCTTCATGATCCTCTTCGGTCTTTGAATAGATCAGAATATCATCAATAAAGACCACAATAAATTGGTCTAAATAGGGCCTGAATATGCTGTTCATTAACTGCATAAAAGCTGCGGGGGCATTTGTTAGTCCGAAAGGCATAACAGTAAATTCGTAATGCCCATACCTGCTTCGGAATGCAGTTTTATGAATATCTTCTTCTTTGATCTTCAATTGGTGGTAATCAGAACGAAGATCAATCTTGGAGAAATATAAAGCTCCAGATAGTTGATCGAACAGCTCATCAATCCTTGGCAGTGGATACTTGTTCTTGATTGTAAGGTGATTTAGCTGTCGATAATCTATGCATAATCTCATCGATCCGTCCTTCTTTTTGACGAATAGCACGGGTGCTCCCCATGGGGAAGTACTCGGCCTGATGAAACCCTTGTTCAATAACTCCATTAGCTGCTCTTTTAGTTCCTTCAGCTCAGCAGGGGACATTCTGTATGGTGCCCTTGAAATAGGACGAGCACCAGGGACAAGGTCGATTGTGAACGACACTTCCCTTTCCGGGGGTAAGCCGGTTAAATCTTCTGGAAAAACATCAGGAAAATCCCGAATTACACGGATGTCTTCAAGTTTAACCTTCTCGACTTCCGTGGCAGTCACGAATGCTATGAAAGTCATGCATCCCTTATTCATAAGTTTACTAGCTCGGAGTGCTGATATAAGAAGTGATTTACTCCGAGGGCTATTGTAAACTAGCTCTGGGAAATCTACGAAAGTTACCTTGCCATGCCGGCAGTCTATAGTTGCTTGGTATGTGGATAGCCAGTCGGCACCTAGTATGACATCATAACCCTTTATATCTAGGCATATCAGGTCAGTAGGTAAATTATTTCCCTTAATCATCACTTCAAAGTTTGGATAGTGATAAGTGCTATCAGACTCATTCCCAAGAGGTGTAGATATGACCAAATCTAACAGTTCATGTTTCTTGGAAAATGAAGCAGCAAAGTTCTTGGAAACGAATGAATGAGTTGCTCCGGTATCGAATAAAACTTGAGCAGTTTTTGAACAAATAGTGAGAATACCTTCCACAATTCCACCTTTAGTGGGTTCCGTCTCTTGGAGAGCTTGCAGATGGCCTTGTTTCTTTACTAAACGCTTCTCGTCTTTGGTGTCTTGTTCCTTCATCAGTGGGCAGTCTGAGATTCGATGCTCTCGGCTCCCACATCGAAGATAAGCTCCTAACTTTCTCCAGCATTCCTCGGTCTTATGACCAACTTTATCACAATACTTGCAAATCTCCTTTGATGGTGTGGTGGTGGAGAATGGCATGTCATTCTTCTGGAATTTCTTCGCCTTAGAGGGCTCCCCTCCCATGAAGAATCGCTTCTTGTTGAAGGATTGTTTGAATTTTCCCGGGCTTGTGACGGGTTCCTTCTTGCCTCTTCCTCGGATTCTCTCAGATAATTTGGTGGCGTCTTCCAGCAGTTGAGCACGCCGAACCATCTCCGAATAGACTTGGATGTCCATCGGGGCAAGTTGTGTGATATAATGGGCCGAAGCCTGTTGAGGAATCTTCTCGCCTTCATCTTTTCTGTACACACCAAGTGGGGTGCATACCTAGACAATCTGGAGAACTGGGCCTCATACTCGGCCACTTTCAAGCCCCGTTGTTTTAGAACGGCGAATTCCGTGGCCTTCTTTTCCTGGATATGATCGGAGAAGTACTTGTTGTTGAAATGCTCCGTGAATTCATCCCATGTAACATGGTATTCTGGCAGTGTTGCTTCTATGGATTCCCACCAGCATCGAGCGTCCCGCTCAAGTTGGAATACAGCCAGTAAAACTTTCTCCTCGTCTGTGCATTGCATTACACGGAAGATTCGTTCCATCTCCTTTAGCCAATTCTCGGCATCCTCGGGGTCGGACGAACCTGTGAACCTTTGTGGGTTCATGTTACAGAAACTCCTGTGGAGGTCACCCGCTCCACGGTTAGCTCCGCCTTGGGCCACTTGCTGTAGTGCCTGTGTAAGGCCCTGCACGGTGCGCTGCATCTCACGCCATTGTGCTCTTTCAGCAGACATGATCCTACAAAATGTTTAGAGTGTTTAAGTAAGATAAGGGTCGGTTTTTACTTATAAGGGTAAAGTCATTAGAAATCTTAACCCATGGCTCTATCCATCTCACCAGGTAAGGTCTACTTATATCCTTAGACTTCTCTAACCCTGGACTTAGGTTTTTACCTATCCTTGGACTCAAGTTTTTACTTAGATTTCAATTTCTAACCATTTATATATATTTTTTTAGTTCCCTAGGTTTGAAAACCTAGGCTCTGATACCACGAAGACTGTCACGTCCCGAGCGCGGAAGATTACCCCGAGGCGTGACGCGTCTATATAGATCGTGTCAATCATGTAAATATCAGAGTGCGTAAATAACTAAGATTTAACTCGAAATTTAATACAAATAGTACGAGCTGACAATTGTCACAATTAATCAAAGGACAATTACATGTGTTCCCAGAGTCCAACGACTAGGCTTCAAATCTTGAGCAGTTCTAATCAAGTTGACTAATACAAATGACATAGATGAATTGATACAACTGACATAAGTGAACTAATACAATAACAAAAGGGATATGACAATTTGATAACTTCACTCTAACACTCATCACTCAGTCTCATTCCCTTCCGAGTGTTGGTTGGCATCCAAATTACCTGAAAATATTAGAAAACAACTAGATTAGCGAATCACTCAGTAGGAATTACATCTCAAGATTTAACAGGCTTTAAGTGGTTTACAAGTTCAATTAATGTCAGTAAAACTATGCATGTAGATGAGTAGATATCAAGGATTGTAAAAATCGACAAGAGCAGTGAAGGAATAACAAGTGAGAGTATAAGGATTCCAACTTCAATGCAGCAATAGCAAGAGATTCAAGCAAGTAATAACTAGAATTAACGAAATCTTTCCAAGAGAGTAAGAACTCATGTCAAGCAAGTAATAGAAAGTAATATAAATTCCAGTATGTAAAATTGGAATTGGCTATTTATCAATTTCATTCAAGCAAAACTTTACCCTTCTGCGGGTCTCAAGTCAAATCAATCAAGTAATATCACGAGAATGAGTGGAATGTCTAAAGCCTAGCAAGTAAGTACTCCGGTGCAATGTCAAACACCGTGGTCAATAAACTCCCATGGGCACAAGTACCTTCGGGTGCTCCTCCCAAGACCAGACCGAGCCCTATATGCACAACATTAATCATGTTTGTTGACATCCACTCTCATTTATAGCCAATAGGGAATTTCAAGGTTTGACCAGTATGATATATAAGGTGGAATTATGAATGGAATCAAGGGTGCATTGATGTGTAGGGATGAACTAGGAGTGGAAACCAGTAACGTTTGATACACGGAAAAAACTAGATAGGAGAGGTGCCTTATGGGCCACCTGACAATTTTAGAAACGACATCCTCACTGTGGGATGCCCTTCTTGGGAATTATACAGGGTTTAGAGGACCCTGTCAGGAGTTAAATATCACCTCTCAGGCTGCCATCTATCAGTGGAGATGGCAAAAGTGAAAGCCTAACGATCAGGTTAACGCAATGAGCCAGTTGTGTTGACTCAGCAATTCATCGCGTCAACCGTGCAGTTCATCGCGTCAACCTTGCGAACAGGCTGGGTCGACCCTGTGAACAGGCAGGGTCGACTCAGCAGTTCATCGCGTCAACGTGGTGAACAGGCAGGGTCGACCTTGTCAACAAGCAGGGTCGACTCTGCCGTTCACTGCGTCAACGCGGTGAACAGGCGGGGTCGACCCTGTCAACAGGCAGGGTCGACTCTGCCGTTCACTGCGTCAACGCGGTGAACAGGCAGGGTCGACCCTGTCAACAGGCAGGGTCGACCCTGTCAACAGGCAGGGTCGACTCTGCCAACAGGCAGGGTCGACTCTGCCGTTCATCGCATCAACGCGGTGAACTGGCAGGGTCGACTCTGCAGTTCAAATCTGCTCAAAATGGCTTAAGGTATTAATCTTTGATTAAGCTAGGGTGTTAACCTTTGATTTAAGTTTTTTTAGGTAAAACTGATGACATGGATAGATAGAGAAAACTGTAAGGATTATAGATCTTTATTTATGCACTCATTTCATGCTTTAGTTGCTTAAATATCAGATTTTTAACATGACGGATCATACAAGTTTTCATTTTTAAAGGAACTAAATGGAGACAAGGTTTCTAGATAGGCTACCTAACAGATTAATTAGGTATGCTAATTAGTTATTAGATCAACTAACATGTTAATTAGGTATGTTAACAGGTTAGTTAAACTAATAAGTTACGTAAAAATACGATAAAACTTACGTTAAACGGATATATCGTATGGATATGAAGCTAATACATGCCAACTACCCTAGATTGAAGCTAATACATGCTAATCAATGCTAATCATCTTGGGTATAAGGCTACTACATGCTAATTATCTTAGGTACGAGACTAATACATGCTAATCATCCTAGATTTAAGCTAACACATGCTAATTATTCTAGGTATGAGACTAATACTTGCTAATTATCTTGGGTATGAAGCTAATACACGCTAATCATCCTAGATTTAAGCCAACACATGCTAATTATTCTAGGTATGAGACTACTACTTGCTAATACATGCTAGTTATTCTGGGTATAAGGCTAATACATGCTAATTATCTTAGGTATGAAGCTAATACATGCTAATCGTCCTAGATTTAAGCTAACACATACTAATTATTCTAGGTATGAGACTAATACTTGCTAATACATGCTAATTATTCTGGGTATAAAGCTAATACATGCTAATTATCTTAGGTATGAAGCTAATACATGCTAATCATCCTAGATTTAAGCTAACACATGCTTTATAAACACTAAATATCGCATGGAAATGAGCCTAAGACTAAATGCCTAGACTAATCATCCTAGATTAGCTACTAGTTTAGTTAAAAGTTGAGAACACCTACCTCTGTGAAGTGGCAGTAGTTGTAGCAAATGGAAGAAGCAACTCTTCCCTTCTCTGCAACCCTTCAGAAGTGTCTCCCCTTCTCAACAGCAAGCCTTCTAGCCAACGAAGGTTTGCTTCGTTAGGAGTATAATATAAGGTTTGTGTTGGCAAGAGGGGAAACAAGAACCGTGAAAATCGGATCTCAGTGGGATGCCAGCTTATACAGGCTGTTGGGGATAAGGAAATCGGAAGGTTGTCCGATGGATTGTAGCTCCTATGAGAGGGTGGTTTATTTATTTTAAACTTCTCACTTAACTTTCATGATTTTTATCTTTAAAATTTGATGGAGTTAGTTAATAAAATTTCATGGATAAAATCCTTATATTTTTCTATATTTTTACATATAATTTTTTTTGAAAAATTCTTTTTAAATAAAAAGTGATACTATTCATGGCACTATTTACGTATGAAAAGGACAGATGCCAACGCAGGTTTGTCAAAAAAATCACAAGTCTGGAGGGGGGTCGTGTATTGCTTGCCTATCGTATATAATTATTTGGCACAAAAAGTAAATTGTGGATGCTGGGAATTGAACCCTGGTCATTGGGTTGAAAGACAAGTTACTTAACCAACTATATTAGGAAGTCACTTGTTAAGTGAATACTCTTTACCTATGATAACTACGTGTTCCAACTTCTTACTTAATCTAGAGTTTATCTAATATATTTTTTTTAGAAAATATTATTAATATATATATATATATATTTATATGGGATGCTACAGACCGTCAGGTATTTGGACGCTGTGGTCATCCCCGAATTTTTTTTCAGACTAAACCACTTGGAGATTCTTTGTAGCTGGATCTGGATGATGCTTGAATTTTGTAAATTTCTTCGGGCGCCGCTGCTGGTCCGGGTAGGGGCTTGAACAGGGTGGCAGACCCTTGGATCTGACAGCTTCAGGTTCCAATCAGCAGGAAGCAGAGGTTGCCATGGTCGCTCCCGAGCTCAGAATCAGGTGCCGCCAGAGTCTTTGGAACTGTTGACGAGTCCTCTTCGAAGCAAGGCTGACGGGGATGCCAGCTGATGTCGGGGTCAACCGGTAGGCTCTGAACACTGAGGAGGGGTCGGTGCAGACTAAGTGGAAGCAGAACCGAGCACCCGAGGGAGAAATTGATAACTTTCAGGTCCGATCGCCAAATGGGGCTCTACTTCTTGGGGATGTTAGAAAACTCGTAGTAGAAGATGTTTGAAGAAGAACTCTCGATCCGATTCCCAACATGATCATCGCAGTCGAGCTTCCAATCCAGCTCTGGTCTCCTGCCAGGGGGGATCTGCGTAGTTGTGGCAGAATGGCTCTCCTGGTCAATCACGAACTCGGAATGGGACGGGACCACCACTGTTGCGAAGAAGATAGGCAGATGCTTCCGTCGATATATGGTATGCCACCTGAAGCTCCCAGAGAACGATGGGGTGGCCTCTGCAACCTGCGGCCAATCTACTACCTGCAACCAGAACTTGAGAGGGTGGAGATAGGTAATGGGGAATGGGGTAGATGGGAGGGGAAATGAGGTGGTTGTGTGTAGGGGCAACCCCCAGCTGTGAGGGGGTCTAGGAGGGGGGGTTTCAAGGTGTGGGAAGGGGAGAATGGGGGCTGGAAGGGGGTGTTTGCTATGGGTGAGAGAGGAGCTACGAATTTGGGCTTGGAGGGAGAGGGGAGGGTGAGGGGGGCACAAGTGGGTGGAGGGAAGGTGAGTTTGAATTTTCCTTAATGGAGGGTATTCAATGGTGGTCTTGGAGATGGGAGGGGTTATGTTGGGGAAGGGAAGGGGTGCTTTGGGTAGTGGGAAGGGTGCTTAGAGAAGTGGGTGGGGTAGTTGGGGGTTGGGAGGTGGAGCTAGGGTTGGTGGAAGCTCTCTTGGGACTAGGGGGTGGAGTAATGGGATGTGTGGGGAAGGGTAGTGGCCTTTAATGGGGGTAGGTGGGAGAGTGGTGGTTGGTGTTGTGCATCCCTTTAGTTTTGATGATGACAAAGGATATTGATAATTGCTCCTTCAATATAAAGCAATGGACTCATGATAATTTGATGATGACAAAAGATGTGATTAACTAATTCAATGCAAATCTGATAGTTGAAGTGATTTCAGGTATACTGAAGTTCCAAGGAGAATCAACAATTCAGAAGAAGTGTCAAAGGCCGCCTGTCGACCAGTGAAGTAGTCATGGTCGACCAACGAACCCAGCCAGAAACATTTCAAGTCATCTGTATTCTGCATGTGCCGTGGCTGTCGACCAAAGCCCCACCTCTGGTCGACCACAGAACAGACAGTGCATCAGACAGAACCGACGGCCTTCTGGAATTTGCTCCTGGTCGACCAGCGACAAGGCTGTGGTCGACCACGGGGGACGCGAGTATCAGCCCGCCATCAGGACACTGCTCGTTGTCGACCACGGACAGTGTCATGGTCGACCACGGGTATTATCGCGTCCAGAACCGAACTCTAACCGAATTCTGTTATGGTTCCTTAAAACATGCGGATTGCTGTTGCAGGCTGTTGGGTAGTTCAGAAGATGAGATTCCGCACGGGAATCAAGGAGAGAATCTTGCTTAGAAGCGGTCAAACCTATTGGAGTGATCGGATTTAACCTTCTCCCTGTTTTCTAGCAGATTGACGCTCGATCTGGTTTTTGAGCGGGAAAAGCTTCAGGCTTGAAAAAGAATCTGCATAAAAATAGAAGGCAACTGATCGCGGAGTAAGCACACATAGAGAGCGGGGTGTGGAACATGGAGCAGAAGAAAAGGACTCCCACGAAGATATTCTGAAAGAGAAAAGGAAGAGTGGCTCTCCGGCTATCAAGAAGCAGCAGAAGACAGGAGTGTTCTTCGGTGCTGCAGAAAGAAGACCTGGCTCAAGGCGTTGCAAGTTCCAGCAGCAAGGCAGCTGAAGGCATCCTGCTGGAAGTCCTAAAGGGAGTCTTGTCTTGTTACCTATGTGATTGAGTCCCAAGCTGAACTCTTTAATTACTCTGCTTCAAAAGTCTATGTTCAGCCTTGTTACACCTTTTTCTATTTATCTTTTCATTACATCAAGTGTCAAGCTGTGAGGCAGCGGAGTCAAGCTGTGAGGCAGCGGAGTCAAGCTGTGAGGCAGCCGAGTCAAGCTGTGTGTCAGCGGTGTGTGTGTGAGATCAGAAGTTCTCATAGTGAAGCCTTGCTTGAGTTAAGCAAGGGGTGGATGTAAGTCTCAGGAAGAGACTGAACCACCTTAAAAATCCTCTCTTGTGGTGTGCTTGTGTGTGTTTGATTTCCTATATGTATGCTTGCATCTTTACTATCCGCATTAGTTCTATGATTCATTAATTACCAGTAGCTCATCTGGTTGATAGTCAGTAAATTATCAAAAAGGGGGAAAGATCTATTCACCCCCCCTCTAGATCTATTCAGTCCGTATCCAACACGTGGTATCAGAGCTAAACTCTCCGAAAATGTGGTCTAACAACCAGGAGAGACCTAGTGGACTGGACTCTAGAAGTCTAATGGCTGAGAGACACTCAGTAACTAGACCACCATATTTCGATGGAAATGATTTCTCATACTGGAAAAATCGTATGCAGGTGTTCTTGAGAGCACAAGATCATGAGATGTGGAGAGTAGTAAGCCGAGGACCCTACGAGCTGCCCGAAGACGAGGATACCTGGACCAGAGAACAGGTCAAAAAATCAACCACCAACTGGGGAGCCATGAACGTAATGCAATGCTCACTACACCCCACCGAGTTCTCACGAGTTTCACAATGTGCAACGGCCAAGGAAATGTGGGATCGACTAGTAGTTATTTATGAAGGTACGTCAGAGGTAAGGGAGACAAAAGCAAATATGTTAGTCTCAGAATATGAAATGTTTAGAATGAAAACTGATGAAAACATTTCTGATATGTATGCTAGACTAGTGCAATTAACGAATAGTTTAAAGAGTCTAGGGAAAACCTACAAGGAGCAAGAGCTAGTGAGAAAAATTTTAAGGTCCCTCACTCCTATGTGGCATACCAAGGCCACAGTCATTGAGGACTCAAAGAACCTCACTACTATGACTGTGGATGAACTAGTAGGTTCCCTAATGGCCTATGAGGTCAACCTAAAAGGAAAGGAAGACGAGGGCAAGAAAAAGAAACAGCTAGCTCTGAAAACTAAAATAGGCACCTCTGAATTATCTGACACTGATGACTCATCTAGCACAGGTGAGGAAACTGGTGAACTTGCCACGCTAACAAGAAAGTTCAGAAAGTTTCTGCGGAAAGAAGGTAAGGGATTTAAAAATCCGAAGGGCATGGTAAGAAGGTCACCCCAGTTTCAGTCTGACAAAACTAAAGCATCATCTAACAAACTTGCCTGCTACAATTGCAGAAAAACAGGACACATGAAGGCTGAATGTCCAGAGGCTCCTAAGAAATCAAGCTTCAAGTGGAAAGGCAAGCAACCAAAAGCAATGATAAGCACATGGAGCGAGGAGGAAGAGAGCAGTGAAGAGGAAACAACTTCCGAGGAAGAAGAAGGAAAGCTCTGTCTGATGGCCAAAGGAGACAACAGTGATCTTGAGGTAAGTTCCCCATTTCAAGACTTCTCTAGTTCGGATTGGGAAGCAGTATATTCAGAATTGCTTGATACTTATGAAAGAATAAGAAAGGAAAATAAACATTTGAAGAAGAAGATCAGTCAACTGAATAAAGACAGCAATTCAATGGATAACAAAACTGAACTAGAAATGGAAATCAAGTCACTGAAAAACAAGCTGAATCAAATGGACTTAGATGAAGAAAACCACAAGAGAATGTCCGAAGAGAATGAAATGCTAAAAAACGACATTGATGAGTTAAAACTAAAAGCTCAGGAATGCGAACAGAAAACAAAGCAAACTGAAGAAAAGAATAACTCCATTAAGGAAGAAAACAGTAAGCTTCTAAAAGAGATAGAAAGAATCCAAGGTGAATTGGAAGATAAACAGGAAACCTTGGAAAAAATGACTAAAGGTCAAGAAAACTTAAATGCTGTCTTGGGAATAAAAGCAAACTTTCAAAAAGAAGGGTTAGGATACAATCCTACGGCTAAAGAGGAGTTCCAAACAAAAACCGTAACTGGGATTGCTGACTCAAAAGGAAAAAGGCCCCTGATTAATCTATACCAAGATAAACAAGAGGATGTAGCTGAATGCTCCTCCAAAAGGAACAATGTCACCAAGGAAGAGAGAAATTTTAAAAAGAAAACGTTCAATCAATATAAGATTCAAAATAATAAACAAGAAACCCAAATTCACAGAAATCACCAAACAAACCAAGGACTAAACCAAGTGAAAGGACATAAATCTGGAAAACAAGATGTCTGGAGACAGGCTGGTCGACAACAGACCCTTCATCTGTCGACCAGAGGATCTGCCAGAACAGGCGCTGGTTACTGGAGAAGCAGTGGTCGACCACAGGTACACCAGATGTCGACCAGAGGTGCTGCCAGAACAGACGCTGAGTTCTGGAGACGCGATGGTCGACCACAGACACACCAAAAGTCGACCATGGCCAGACAAACAAACAGAAATCACAGATTTTCTCAAGTGAAACAAAATGAAAATTGGAAATCAAAAAGGTGGACTCAACATAGAGGAATATTAGAACAAAAGCCACTCAATCTGAACAAGTTCAGAGATGAAAAATTAAACTGTTCTAACAAAATTTGGGTTCCCAAGATGTTGTTACAGCAGGTTCATGATCTCACAAGCTATCTTGGACCCGGGTACCATTGGGGTCCAAAAGTTTCTGTGTAATTTGTGATGCAGGAATGTCAGGCAGCCTTGCACAACAAGTGGTAAGACCGTTTAGTGCAAAAAACTTCATGTACAATATTAAAAGGTAAGAAACCATCCCTAGCTCATTTTAGAATCTTTGGTGCAAGGTGTTACATTCATAACAATGATAAGAAAGTCTTGGTCAAATCTGAATCTAAGAGCCAAATCTGTAGTGAAAACCTTAAAGGTTGAATCATGAATAAATGTCATGCATGAAGAACTAAATCAGTTTGAAAGAAAATATGTCATTGTTTATGACTCTCTATCATTTCTGCAAATAATTATGTCAGCTAAATATCTGCTACTGGTTAGCTCTGGGAATTCGCAGATGTCGACCACAGTCAATCCAATGGTCGACAACAGGTTTGACAGAACACAGTCTGCTCAACAGGAAGGTTCTGTGACAGCATAGAGGTCGACCACAGGCCACTCCATGGTCGACAATGGACCTGAACAAGGGAAATTGGATCTATTCAAGCTGCTGGCTTTGGTGGGAAATCTTCTGAACTTTTTGGACTCTGAGCTCAGTTTTGCTTTACTCACTCAACCTTGATCACACTTCTCATCCCTTGTGTCTCTATATCTCTTCATGGCCAACATTTTCTTTGATTCAGCATGGATTCACAAATTGAGGGGGAGAAAAAGTGTAAACTCATTCCTTGATGAAACATTGAAGAACCTAACCATATCTTTTAATAAAATCACCAAGGTAATCATTAAGAGTAGAGGTTGAGTGTAGTAATGAGAATTTGAACTGTACTACTGCAATAAATTCAAACCATAACTATGACTCTGTCACAAGAATTTGAGGACTTATGATTTTTAGTAAATGAGACTGTTTCTCTACCTGTGTTTGTGCTGGACAGTAAAAATGAACTCAAATATAACATATATGTACATGGAATACGCCATAATTCTGCCTTCTAGGTAGAGCAATGGATTGAGGTCTGAGAAACTACTGTTCTCCATCTCAAAGCAAAAAAAATTGGCTGAAAAATAGATGGAGACCAGTGTGTCATGAAGATCCAATTTAACTCTGCTGATATTGATTGGGCATACTGAGTAACTGGGGATATTGGCGTCTGATAAACGTATATCCTCACGGATAAAAGGTGTGTCCCAGTCATTAGTGGAATGGTTAGGCATGCTAAGTAGCCGGGGTTTCTGGCGTGTACAAAGCGTGTATCCTCGTGTAGAAAAGCATGTGATAAACCTGCCCACAGCTCTCAAATGATTCAAAAAGAAAAATTTAAAGATTTCATAAAGGCAGAGAAAATGGTTGACCTAAAGCATAGCATGCAAATAAAAGTACAAAACACTGTTCAGCTAGCATAGTTAGTAAAATTATCTCTTGAAATAAATTATAAGGTCACAAAGCCATGTGTAAGAAATTGGATATGGGGAGTCAATTTATTGGTGCAATACTTTCAAATTCATTGAACCACAAGACCCACTCTATTTGGTCACAAGGTGGTCTTTGTAGAAGGGTGGAAAGGTTCGATAAGTGTTCTATTAAAGAAAGGGAGTACACTTTCATATCTTCCAAAAATTTGAGCTATGCTGATTAAAGCCTGACCCTTCGTTTTCTTCATCAAGCTGTTTCACTACCCTAGGATAAACACCCAGGAGTCTTTGTATTTCATTCTGCTCCACCACCTCCTTTCACATCCTATTCGGAGCGATTCTCTTTGTTTTCCCCTCTTTTTGCTGTTGACAAAGGGGGAGAAAGAGTCTTATGTTGTCCTTGTGCCAAGCCAAATAATCTTGCTTAAGTCTACTTATGGTTATGTGATTTTCATCTTACTTTCTCTGTGGATGTCTTTGAATAACATATCAAATGAATTGTCACAATGACTCATGGTTGTCATCATCAAAAAGGGGGAGAATGTTGTGCATCCCTTTAGTTTTGATGATGACAAAGGATATTGATAATTGCTCCTTCAATATAAAGCAATGGACTCATGATAATTTGATGATGACAAAAGATGTGATTAACTAATTCAATGCAAATCTGATAGTTGAAGTGATTTCAGGTATACTGAAGTTCCAAGGAGAATCAACAATTCAGAAGAAGTGTCAAAGGCCGCCTGTCGACCAGTGAAGTAGTCATGGTCGACCAACGAACCCAGCCAGAAACATTTCAAGTCATCTGTATTCTGCATGTGCCGTGGCTGTCGACCAAAGCCCCACCTCTGGTCGACCACAGAACAGACAGTGCATCAGACAGAACCGACGGCCTTCTGGAATTTGCTCCTGGTCGACCAGCGACAAGGCTGTGGTCGACCACGGGGGACGCGAGTATCAGCCCGCCATCAGGACACTGCTCGTTGTCGACCACGGACAGTGTCATGGTCGACCACGGGTATTATCGCGTCCAGAACCGAACTCTAACCGAATTCTGTTATGGTTCCTTAAAACATGCGGATTGCTGTTGCAGGCTGTTGGGTAGTTCAGAAGATGAGATTCCGCACGGGAATCAAGGAGAGAATCTTGCTTAGAAGCGGTCAAACCTATTGGAGTGATCGGATTTAACCTTCTCCCTGTTTTCTAGCAGATTGACGCTCGATCTGGTTTTTGAGCGGGAAAAGCTTCAGGCTTGAAAAAGAATCTGCATAAAAATAGAAGGCAACTGATCGCGGAGTAAGCACACATAGAGAGCGGGGTGTGGAACATGGAGCAGAAGAAAAGGACTCCCACGAAGATATTCTGAAAGAGAAAAGGAAGAGTGGCTCTCCGGCTATCAAGAAGCAGCAGAAGACAGGAGTGTTCTTCGGTGCTGCAGAAAGAAGACCTGGCTCAAGGCGTTGCAAGTTCCAGCAGCAAGGCAGCTGAAGGCATCCTGCTGGAAGTCCTAAAGGGAGTCTTGTCTTGTTACCTATGTGATTGAGTCCCAAGCTGAACTCTTTAATTACTCTGCTTCAAAAGTCTATGTTCAGCCTTGTTACACCTTTTTCTATTTATCTTTTCATTACATCAAGTGTCAAGCTGTGAGGCAGCGGAGTCAAGCTGTGAGGCAGCAGAGTCAAGCTGTGAGGCAGCCGAGTCAAGCTGTGTGTCAGCGGTGTGTGTGTGAGATCAGAAGTTCTCATAGTGAAGCCTTGCTTGAGTTAAGCAAGGGGTGGATGTAAGTCTCAGGAAGAGACTGAACCACCTTAAAAATCCTCTCTTGTGGTGTGCTTGTGTGTGTTTGATTTCCTATATGTATGCTTGCATCTTTACTATCCGCATTAGTTCTATGATTCATTAATTACCAGTAGCTCATCTGGTTGATAGTCAGTAAATTATCAAAAAGGGGGAAAGATCTATTCACCCCCCCTCTAGATCTATTCAGTCCGTATCCAACAGTTGGGAAGGGAGGAGAGAAATGTTTTTTGAAATTGGGTGTGGAGGAGATAGAAAGGGGACTGAAAGAGAGAGATTAAGAGAGGGATGGGTGGGGAATCTCTCCCCTAGGGTCTCTCACCCAAATAATGGAATCTCTCCACTAGATAAGAAGTTTGAACTCTCAAAATGGTAAGTTTTTCATTCATTGATTCATTACCTCAAAATGGAGAGAGTGGGGTCCTATTTATAGGGATCCCACAATTTACAATAAGACCCTGACTTTTGACACATTGACTAATAACCAACAAGATAGGGGCGCCCATGGGCCAAGCCCAATGAATTGGGCCCAATAGCTAACTAATAAACCTAATGATACTCAAACCTAGGGAAATAAGTACAAGACCTAGGGACATGACTCAAATAAAAGAGAAATTACAATGATATGACTCAAATAAAATAAAGAAACATACATAGGACTCAAAATAAATGACTAGACCATGATGTACGCCTCTGGGGTGACGAGAATGGTCGAGAGTGTCAGGATGGATGGTGATGACCCCATCATACTCCCGGGGTGCGGAGAACTCGACTCCGTCTAGTAAGAGGTGGTATCACTCACATGTCTTCCGAAAGAAGTCGATTCTTCCACCTAGCGAGGTAGAGCCCGTTCACCTTGCTCCGAGTGATGATTACCTGTTGTTGACACCTAAAATATACAGAAGAAACTATAGCATATTCACAGCTTTGAAGATCAGTAGAGGGCACAGTTCACGTGCTACCCCCGGGAGATCTGAGAGTCTGAATAGAAGAAACCCACTACCCCTATCATTCTGTTCGACTAAAGCCATCTCTGGCTAGGTCGCTGTCCAGTGCTGCTATCTTTCAGATAGTCAGGCTGATTAAACTACACCAACACTCAGGCAATCATCTGCCTGTTGAAACAGATGTTCAGACATCTCTGATACTCCTGGGCCAAGACGCACAGTGCCCCATACGCATGTGTGAATCCATGGTGTAAATGGGCTCGGTGGAGTCGCAATATGTATGTGTCAAGAACCCCACTGTCGAGAGGAGCTCACTAAGTGTATCCTGGACGACTGGGCCGAATGAAAAATGGATGGGCCAAGCCCAAGCAATAGACAGGACGCGCCGACGGATGTCACGCCGGGAGAAGCGATCCTGGCGCGCCGGGAAGCTCGTGCCGAATGCATGAAGAGCCTCACCTCTATAAGAGGCCTGCCCTTCGAACGAAAAGAAGAGAGACAGACAGAAGATAGAAGAGAGACAAAAAAAACACAGAGAAGAAAGCAGAAGGAAGAGGGGCTTAGCCATCAGAAAGGAAAGAGGAGAGCTCGAGCGCCCTTCATAGAAACTGAGGGAAAAGGAGAGAGACAGAGGCTCGAGAAGGGATTCAGGTGTGAGGGCCGTGCAGTCGCAGATCCTTTGCTTTCTCTTCTCCGTCTGTCTGAATGTTCTTCTTATATTTTTACTTTCGAGCATCTTTGCTATAGTAGCATCGAATGCTAATGTAACCCTGTCTGCAGGGATAAAGTCTTGGATTTCTTTCTCTTTTGAGTTGGATTTCTTTCTCTTAAATCACATACGTGTGAGCCATTTGGCTGATATAGTTAATAGAAGAATGGGTTGAGCTCTGTCCTTTCATTACCCTCTTCTTTCTGTCTCTGCATCTGAGGTTCGCCATATGCTAAGGATATTGGTAACTAGGCGTGTTTCATCGTCGGGTTTTCTAATTTTGTTGAAGGTTCTTCTGCCGCACGCTCTTTTAACCTCGTATCCACAACGAGAGCCTGAGACAGTCTATCTCACGGCTCCTCGTCTATGAAATGAAGAGGGTTGAATACGGGCCAGAGTCCTGAGTTTCTGTGGGTGGTTCCGCTCCTAGTGAAGTCCCAGAGGAAAGGCCATCTTCACACCAGATTATCCTCCCTATGATTGCCCGTAATGGTTGTCGAATCATTGAATAAACTCTCTTTCTAAATGCCCAAAACCCTCTGAAGCCCTTGCCACAGAAAGAATCCCTATCGGAAAGCCTCCCGGAGCGAACTCCCCCTCGGCGTAGGTCTCGCGCCGGGGACTTGTCGTGCCGGTTAGGCTTCTCCCATCGCGCCGAGCCCATCCCATTGCTATGTCAAAACTTATCCCTCTGCTCTACATCGATATCTTCACATTTTCTGACCGTCTTGATGCTATCAGGCCATGCCATCATTGCGTTAAATGCCCTTTTCCTGTGGAGAGGCATCGCCCTTCCCTCTGTCCTCACGGGAGCTATATCAAACAGGGGTAGCGCCCCTCACATTCTATAACCCATTAAGTCAAGGAGCTCTGCCTCTGCATGACCTCCGATCGACTGAGTTGGGAAGATTACAACAGAGGGGATGGGATCTCGTATGATCCGGCCCTCCTTGGATTACGGGCTATGCTCGGCACCTATTTTGGTTTCTACTCCGGCACCTGTGAGCAGATATCCCATAATACCCTCTTGGCACACTCCCAAAATAAGGGGAGATGCTGTCAAAATTTGCCCAGGATTTTTATTCCGTTATACGGCACGATGTTTCATCAGAATTAAGTGCTTAATCCCCCGACATGGCAATAGCCTGAGCTATATCATCTCACGGTCTCTTGCCATCGCAGGGAACAGATCTCATAAGTGATGATCTCCTTGGATCCCTTGGCAGGTGGAACCACTCTCATTCTCCATCTTCATCCATCCATCCATTCATCACCCTGAAGCCCTCATTAAACAAGGAAACCCTTCTGGTATCCTCCTTCAAAACCAATAAATCCCTCCCGGCGCCAAAACTCCCACGGCGTCAAAAGCCTCCCGGCGCCATCGCCCCCCGGCGCTAAACCCACGCCGGGTGGGGGTGGCGCCGAATGCCCTTGCCCCATGGCGCGCAGAGACCGGCCCGCGCCGGGTGCCACCGCGCCGAGGCTCCAGATCCTTGTGCCGATCCCCCCCTGGTTTGTCATGGCGCCGAGAGCAGTCTGTGCCGTTTGGCCCCCGAGCCGACTCTGGTGCTGTGCCGTTTCGCCTTAATGATGTTGTCATTTGGATGTTTGATGCCCTCCTTCTTCATCAGACCCAAACATAGCCCAAATTCAATATTCTATTGTTATCAACCCCCGAGCCATTCTTCATTACCGTATGAGGGGACTATGGTTCTTCACCCATGTTCGTGGGAGATACATTGACGGGGGAAATTCACCCCTACATTACACCGAACACGATAACTCTCCCGTCTCCCCACTGGCCCTCGGAGTTCTGCTGCCGCATGTCCTCCAATGGCCCCTCGAGGGGAATATTAACGAACGGCGCAGATGGTCCCATCATATTTGAATCCTTTTTGGACCCAGGCCTGTGCCTGATCTTCTTTTGGGTCTCCATTCCAACTCTCCATGGATGGATGTCTTATCTCCCTTTCTTCGGTATAATCCGAAGGAAGAGGGCATGCTATCGGATTTACGCTGTTGCATCGTCATCATCATCGTATCTGTTAGCATTCATGCTTTCGCTATCATACTCGTGTCGTCCTTCCTCCTCTCGACGAGGGGCAATAAATGTGGTCGATCACCGCCGCCTTCGTGGCGCTATCTTCATATTCAATATAATCATGAATATCCTGTGTGCATGCATGCATAGATCCTCGGGTATATTAAATGGCGTCGACTGGAAGCCGGATCATGTTTGGCCGGAAGCCTTCGTCGTGCGTGATGGTGGCCTTCAGACCTGCTTCCTCCACCACGTACCAAGGATCCATTTTCCCATTAAACTACACATCTTCTGCATGTTTAATGCTGCATCCTGCCTATCATTGCTATAATCATCATGTAGTTCTCTTTACGTCAGCTTCGACAGCCCGCTATCTCGGCAATTAATCAAAGGTGTTCCCTCCTCGTGGGGGATGTAATTAACGCCATAGCCTTTATGGTATGGCGGACTGCTGGTCCCGACCGAACCTCACATTCGGCCGACATGGGTCAGAATGAGTGCACAATAAAATTGTCACTCATGTGACTGGCACGCCCGCGTCGTCAATCAGTCAGTTGACTACCAGTTAGCCAAATGGCTGATCGATGCACGAACGAAAGGAAAAGAAACGCTGAAACAAGTCTGGCACGCCCGATGGGACTGGTGTCACCTTTCATCTCTTTGCCGAGATATTCGGGCTTCGAAGCCCTTTCAAAGACTACTGATTGTTTTCCTGTTTGTCTTTGCAGGCAGACAATGACAACTCATGGAATAGCTGGCGTCGACTTCGATCAGTCGATAGTCGCTGGACACGCGCAAGGGTACCTGGCGGTACCTATGGAATTCGACAGCTTCCCCGCCGCTGTAGGCTTCCCCAACTTCCTGGGCTTGGCCTTCGTCGACATCCTAGAAGTCGAAGCCCCGGAACCTTCCAAGCAAGCTATGGAGGAAGTGGAACCTCTGAAGGTTCCTCGCTGCAACGACTTGCTCAAGAATCCGGCCCCGGCCGCTAGCTGCATGGTGCACCATGTTGTACGTGGGACGCACCCCGCTGTAGCCAACAAACCCCCTGGAGGACATTAGCGTCGCCGGGCTCGCAAGAACACTGCTGTGATCACCAGAACTGTCTCTCAGTCCGGGAAGTCGATGCTGGTGGGAGGCATGCGTGTCTTCCTCAACGGGCGCACGGCACGGGTGACCCTAGACCGAGTCATCCCAAACGTTCCTATCCACAACACATATTAGGCCCTTGCTGGAAGGAGGGTAGAAATGAAAGAAGCCGGCCACCATGGCCATGGAAACCCAGCACTCAAGCCGAGGAAGTTCAGACAGGTGTGGGTTCCCAAGCGGACCCGACCTGTCCACCAGTCGACACCCGTCCACCGCCATCCTGTGAATGACGATGCGGAGGTGATAAGAGAAAGGGGCCTACCCCCGAAGATGGAAGAGGAGGTGGTTGCGGATCCTCCGCGCCACAGAAGCTTCTGGGCTGCTGCCCGTCAAGCCAACGTCCCTGCCACGGGGCGAAGATTCCAACAGCCAGCCGACAGAGCTCGACTGGCCTACATTCCTCCTTCTGGAGGTCGACCACTATCCCCCGTGCTACATCAAGAACGGGGTCAGGAAGAAATGGCCTGCCTGGTCAGAAGCTATTTCCAATGATTGGGCAACACCTCACTCGGACAGCAGCGGCTGATGCAGACAGTCGCCACCGAAGAAGATTACTGTCCATCAACGGCAGATGAAGAAGAGATAAGAGACAAAATGAGGATGTCGTCGGTCGATGATAATGGATACGATGACGGCTTTGAGATCGAAGCCGATGAAGCCTTCCCCGAGCGGGAAGAAAGAAGAAGGGTTTCCGTGTTCGAGAGGCTGACCTTTCCGCAACAAGCAAGGCGGAGGGTCCATCGACGAAGAAGAAGGATGCAGGTTTTCACTTGCAACATGGCTGGTGTACCCAGCCGATATGGGGAGCTTCCTGAAGACCCCCAAGAACTGGCTCAATTGGCCGTACGGCCGGGGCCAACTACCCGCAGGACAGAAGCAGCAAGAGGGCTTCTGACAATGATGAAAGAGAAACAGCCCCAGGTCTACCTCCACTGGGATGACAAAGCCCCCGTCTTGACCGCTAATGTGGTGACGACGGAAGAAGAAGACGACGTACTCCTCGACATCCTGCCTGAGGGTACGTCCGGGGAGACAACAGAAGGTGTCCCCACCACTATAGATCCATCAGTCTTGATGCTGCTGCAAAAATATCAACGGGAAATAGATTCCCTGAAGAAACAGCTGATGGAGAAAACTGAACACTCATCGGCCTCCAAACCACCCGACGTCCAGGGTGAATCATCCCAGGGAGCGGCTCGTCGAGACGACCCTCCACCGCTCTATACACTACCCCAGCCGTCAGAGCCAAGCATGACGATTACACAACAGCGGCCACCACAGCCTCAGCCGCTGCTACCTCCGGTGCTTCCTCAGGTGCACCCAACACCCCCGCTGCTACGTCCTCCACAAGCGACCACCCTGGTCACCCCATACCTGCAGCCAGCACACTTCTATCCGGAGCCAGTCGACCCCACGGTCGTGAACCGGATGATGGTGGAAAGGATGATCGAGCTGAAGCTCGCAGAGAAGAGTGAAGGTGACTACGTCGCATTCGACGCCTATCAGGTGCCCTACCCGCAACACCATGCGGCTAAACGACTTCCCCCGGGAGTCAATAAGCCGCCCAAATTTGACAAATTCAACGGGAAAGGTTCCCCAAAAGAGCATATTGCATATTATATGACCGTTATGGGTGATCTGGCCACCGACGAGTCGTATCTGCTAAAATTCTTCGGGTCCTTGCTGACGGGGCTCGCTTTCGAATGGTACTCCAGTCTCTCGGCCGGGTCAATTAATGACTGGTCAGATATGCAAAGGAAGTTCAGAGAAAGATTCCATGTCACAGAGAGGGAGGTCACGGTGGCCGAGCTCTATTCAACAAAACAAAGGGCAGATGAGATAGCCCTTGACTACATCAAGAGGTGGAGGAACCTCGGAATGAGATGTAAGCGGCCCCCGCACCAGGAGGACGCTGTGCAAATATGTAAGCAAAATCTCAGGAGGGAGGTCCTGGAAAAGATGATTGGTATGGAAATACGGTCGTTCGACCGGCTGAATAATGTGGTGGCTGAGGTGGAAGCTTTTCTAGCCAAGCCTGTCCCGACGTCAACTGCCAGCATAGCCCAGAAAGGCAAGGCTGCGGAACGGCGCCCCACACCTAAAGAAGCGAATGCGCTTGATATCAAGGCGTTCGAACAACAGTAGGAGAAAGGCAAGAAAGTGGCTCCCCCGCAACCTGCGAAAGCTCCAGATGATAAAGAAGGTCCTTCGCTGAGGGACAAAATGAAGAAAGCTTATTCCTTCCCAAAAGATAAGACCCGAGTCCTGTTCGACTGGGTAACAGAATACAACATGGTCGCTCTGCCTGAACCAAGGAGGCCGGAGGACCTGAAGAGAAAAGACAGTCCAAGATTCTGCCCCTACCACCAGATGTTGGGACATCCAATCGAAGACTGTTATGTTTTCAAAGACGTCATCGAAGGGATGGTGAAGAAGAATGAGATAGAGCTGGAAGAGTACAAAGTAGACCCTCCTCAGCCACATGAAGCCCCTTTCAGGAGGGCAGCGATCAACATGATCTCCCTCTACCAGGCATTACCTGAGGAGATCTCTGAAGCAAGCACACGGAGCACCTACGAAATCCATTTCCTGGAGCCCGTGAAAGAACAACAGGGGTGGCAGTAAATTCCTGTGAAGCACAATAAGAAGAGGGCACCTCGCCCAAAAGAGGGGGCACATATCCGTGGCATTACACCCTGGCCTGCTCCGCCAGTGGTAGCACCCGTATGGGTCACTCCACCTACAGCTATCAGAATACATACACCTAACAGGAGGAGACAAACTCCGCTGCCAGTAATCAAGGAAACCAATCCTAGAGTCCTTCGACTGCAACACCTAATTGAAGGGCTGGATGAATATGTGCAGCCCGAACTGAAACCTCTGCTGGTACGGGACCATGTCCCATGGCAAGAGCTGGAGCAACTCTCACTCAGGCAAGGGGAGGAAGCTGAAGCAGCACCACCTCAAGAGAGCAACCTGTTCTGGGGGCAAGCACCTGTAGAAACCAAAAAGAAGAAAAAGTAAAAGAAGAAGAAAAGAAAGGCCGCTGGGGCCCATAAAATACAGGTCGTCTCCTGCAATACCCTATCAACACTCTTCAACCTACCCGGAGAAGAGGAAGAAGAAGAAATTTGCTTCACACCCCATGCTGGGGGAGGCAAGGCCGAGGCCGCAACTGCTGCACATGCCACTCGATCAGGCCGGAAATGGGGGCGCCAGCCGCCACCCAATCACAACATTATGTTCAGAGGGGAGCAACCCTACAAGACACCTCCGCCGGAAGTTAAGGGAGTCCAAATCCCTCCTCCGTCAGGTCTATACAACAAGACTGGTGGCAAGACAGTCCCTTCATTCCTTGAATTCATGAAGATGTCAAAGGGGAAGCAGCCTTGTCAGGAGGCTAACCCTATGCCCAGGGTCATTCGCCCGCAGCCAGCGCAATCTACTGAGGATGCAAATGCAGATGGGGCTTGCCCTACAGCAGCTAATAAAGAAGACCCGACAGCCGATGCCAGTCAAGAGGGTGCCGAGTCCGAGGAAGGTGAAGCAGGTCCGTCAGGGCCCGCGAATCAAAACCTTTCCAAGCCTAGATGGGCTGAAGAGATGAAGCTCTCCAATGTCCGGGCTGGAAGCCGAATAATGAAGTTGCTCAAGAAGCTCCCTGCTCGATTTACGATCTGGGAAATTCTCTCTTTGAGTGAAGAGACTCGACAGGCGATCATCACTGCTCTGCAGACGCCTGCTCATTTTAAAACCTGCATAGCCGAGGCTATACCAGAAGCCAGTATGACGTTCTCTCCAGAAGACATGCTACTACCTACTGCCAGTCAGAACAGGCTGCTATATATGAAAGGGCACATGAACGGAAGAGAACTGAACCGGATTCTGGTTGATCCTGGTGCAGCAGTCAACATCCTGCCATATAGAATATACGAGAGGTACCACTTTAATGTGCATCTCGAGAAAGTCGGGGATATGTGTATCGCTGGCTTTAACCAAAAGTGTGAAGTATCTATGGGAGTGGCAGAGTTCACACTGACCCTGGCAGATTTCACTACAACGGTGCATTTTCATATCATTGACTCTCGCACCTCCTACAAAGCACTGCTCGGCCGCCCATGGCTACATGAAAATATGGTGGTGCCCTCCACGCTCCACCAATGCATCAAATACAGCCTCCAGGGGAAGGAGGAGAGGATATTTGCTGACATCCACCCATTCGAGGTGTTTGAATGTCACTTGGCAGACGCCAACCTATATACGGGGTCTCCCCGGAAGGTTTTTGAAGCCGAAGCCCCCGTAGGGGCGTCGAAGAACAGATCGGGTGACTGTTGGTATCCACCACCGCTGCACGGATATGTCAAGCCGAAGGTGGTTTCCCACATCACGGCTTCTGGAAATGTCGGCAGGGTGACACCCCCAGCATTATACCCCAAAGCTAAGGAAGTGCATGTTGATCGACAGCACGACCGCATCGGAGTCCCGGCCGGCCTCACCAAGCCAGTCTCCGGCCTCAATGATCCCACTGTCGAACCTTTCAAAGCCTGGGAGGTGACACAAGAAGATGGGCCCAGCAGCTTGTTCTATACAGCTGAGGAGCATCCCACTCAGGAGGACACAGACTGCAGCCTCCCTGAGGATCTAGCCAACCCGCAGGTTCCTGTTCAGGGCCTGGCATTTACCACTGATCGGACGGCCAGGATGTTTCAAAAGCAACACATCCCTCCCGATCAATCTCAAAAACGCAAGGAAGCTTTCCAGAAGATGTGGTATCCTGCAAATCTGGATAAAGAAATGAGACGTGTCTCTCAACATCCGGGTCTGGGCTTCACCCTGGAAGACTACTATTACAGTGGGCGGTACGAGGTGGATACCACCTCCACCTTCTATCCAACTGAAGATAGCCCTCTGGGGGCAACCTTTGATGAATATCCGGCGGAAGCCGAACATGCTGAATTGGCTCTATCCGGGAATCAACAAATGGAGACCTTGATCTCCTACCGATGCTGGGAGCAGGTCCATCCTGAGGAAGTGGCCCTTCAAGCCGAATTTGATACGGCTAGCAGCAGTGGAGCCGAAGACATTCAAGAAGTAGGAGTCTCTCCCCTTACAGGGGTCCTACTAATGACAACTTCAGCACCCTTTCTGCCAATCAGGGAGGCCCTGGTTAACTCCAATCAAGGGGAGCCAGCTACCAAAAAAGAAAAAGCCACTTTTGCGAAAGATACAACTGTCCCAGAAGGCGAGACTCCCTCAACGTCTGCTACAAATCCAATATGCTGTCCGAGTCTGGCGGCAAACAACTACTGGCCTGTCATGGCTGCAACCTCATCTACAAGCACTGAAGCTGTTCTCTCACCCTCGGGAGCTGCAACGGCAACGGATGTGTCCATAGATCCATCCACACAGTCGCTAGCGCAAGAAGCAAGAGGACCCCATGAAGCGCTGGCGGTGTCTGACGAGGAAGTCGAAGTACTCGACCCTCGAGATGGAGTTCCAGACTTCGTCGACCTCCAGCCGGCACCTCCGGAGATAGAAGACGGAGGCCAGGCCACAGTCGATGAACTAATAGAAGTCAACTTGGGAGATGAGGAGGACCCTAGGCCCACCTTCCTTAGCGCCCAACTATCCCCAGAAGAACGGGAGCGGTACATCCAGCTGCTGCTAGAATACCAGGATTGCTTCGCCTGGACTTATAAAGAGATGCCAGGTCTAAGCCCTGCTGTCTCACAACACGAGCTAGCAATCAGCCCCGAAGCCGAGCCGGTGAAGCAACCACCGCGGCGTATGAGGCCAGAGCTCATCACCCGAATCTGTGCTGAAGTTGACAAGCTCATTGATGTGGGATTTATTGAAGAAAATCAGTACACCACATGGCTGGCGAATATCATCCCCGTAAAAAAGAAGAATGGACAGATCTGGATTTGTGTTGACTTCCGGGATCTAAATAAAGCCTGCCCTAAAGATGACTTTTCGGTGCCAATAACGGAAGTCATGATTGATGCTACAATCGGCCACGAGACCCTGTCATTCATGGATGGGTCATCCGGCTACAATCAGATTTGGATTGCGGAGCATGACCGGGTCCATACTGCTTTCCGAACTCCTAAAGGCATTTATCATTACAAGAGAATGCCATTCGGACTGAAGAATGCTGGCGCAACCTATCAGCGCGCAATGACCAAAATTTTTGATGAATTGCTCTACCACAAGGTCGAGTGCTACATAGATGACCTGGTGGTCAAAACCATAAGAAAAGAAGATCACCTGTAAGACCTCCGGATTATTTTTCAGAGGCTGAGGCAGCATGAGCTAAAAATGAATCCTATGAAATGTGCGTTCGGAGTGTCGAGCGGAAAATTCTTGGGCTTCATCGTCCGGTATCGGGGAATCGAAATAGACCCCGCAAAGATCAAGGCGATTCAGGAGTTACCTCCACCTAGGAACATCTCCGAGCTGAGGTCACTACAGGGCCGCCTGGCTTATATCCGGCGGTTCATTTCCAATTTGTCAGGGTGATGCCAGCCTTTTCACAAGTTGATGATGAAAGATGTTCCCTTTTATTGGGATGAAGATTGCCAGACAGCCTTTGACAAGCTAAAAGACTATCTGAAGACTCCTCCAGTATTGGGCGCACCGATGAAAGGACGGCCGTTGATACTGTATATAGCAGCTACACACAATTCTCTGGGGGCAATGCTAGCCCAGAATAATGAAGAAGGGAAAGAACAAGCCCTCTATTACCTCAGTCGGAGACTGGTCAGAACTGAAGAGAAATATACTTATATTGAGAAGATCTGCCTGGCACTAGTCTTCGCAGTCAAAAAGCTCCGGCATTATATGTTGTCGCATGAAATCAGCTTGGTGTCCAAGGAGGATCCCCTGAAATATATTATGTCCCAGCCGGCACTCAAAGGCCGCCTAGGCAAATGGGCGGTAATCCTTATGGAGTTTGATGTCTCCTACGTACCGCGCAAGGCCATCAAAGGTCAAGCTATTGCAGACTTCTTCGTTGAGCACCCAGTGCCCGAGGAAAGCCCGTAGGAACCGGAACTCCCCGAGGATGAAACCCTAGAAGCCGCCCAAGTACAGCCTTCCTTATGGCAGCTATACTTTGATGGCGCTTCTAGAATTGACACCTCTGCTACCGGGTCATCCAGGGTCAGAGCAGGAGCAGGCATAGTCTTGAAGTCCCCAGAAGGAGAAGTGGTGCATACTTCCTGCTCCATAAACAAACAATGCACAAACAATGAAGCAGAATATGAAGCCCTGATAATCGGGTTGCAGATTGCTCTGTCCATGGGAATTCAGATGCTGGAAGCATTCGGAGACTCCATGCTAGTTATAAAACAGCTGGAAGGAGAGTTCGAGGTGCGAAAGCAAGAGCTCCTCCCCTATCACCAGTTGGCAACTCGCCTGATGTCAAGATTTTACTTCATCAGCGTCAAGCACATCAATCGAGGTCGGAATGCTCAGGCAGACGCCCTCACTAAGTTGGCTAGTTCATTGGCGGTCCCGCCAGACACAAGCCTGAATATAACAGTGATCAACCGCCGACAGGTTCCCAGCGTAACAGAGGTTCTGGCCGACGAACATGAGATGGAAGTAGCAGTCATCGAAGGGGTTCAGCAGCCTGACTGGCGAGAGCATCTCCTACGCTGGTTTCAACGCCAGCAACTTCCAAAAGAAAAGGAACAAAGAATGAAGCTCCTGAGGATCAAGGATTCTTACGAGATGAGAAGCGGGACCTTGTTCCGAATTATGGCAGATGCCCGAAGGAAAGTCCTACTCCGTTGCTTGTCTTTAGCAGAAGCGGGACAGGTGATGCAAGAAGTTCATGCAGGATCAGCTGGAGCACACCAGGCTGGCCCGAAAATGAAAATTGAGGTAAAGAAGCTGGGTTATTATTGGCCCACTATATTTGATGATTGCTGCAAATTTGCCAAAGCTTGTCAGAAATGTCAAGAGCACGCTAATGTGGCGAGAAGACCTCCAGTGCCACTGCATCCCACTCTGCCAAGTTGGCCGTTTGCTCAGTGGGGCACGGACGTGGTAGGGCCACTACCAGCATCTTCATCAGGGTGCAAATACATCTTAGCAGCTACAGACTATTTCTCCAGATGGGCGGAGGCAGTAGCACTAAGAGATGTGACCGGAGAACTAGTTGCAAGATTCTTCCGACAGAATGTAATATTCCGGTTCGGGATCCCCAGTCGAATCATCTCTGATAATGGCAGCCATTTCAAAAATTAGAAGGTTTACCGGCTAGCCGACAAATATAAAATTGACTGGAGGACATCGTCCCCCTACAACCCTTAAGCCAATGGACTGGCAGAGGCCTTTAACAAGACCTTGTGCACACTATTGGCAAAGACTGTCAAGTCTAACAAAAAGGATTGGGAAGAAAGGATGTAGGAAGCACTTTGGGCTTATCGTACTATCTACAAGACCCCAACCGGTTGTTCACCCTTCTCCCTTGTCTATGGGTCGGAAGCTGTAGTGCCGATTGAACTTGAAGTTCCTTCATTGCGAGTTGCCATCCAGCACGGATTAGTCAGTGGTGAGCAGACCAATGCAGAAAGAAGATTAGAAGAGCTCGCTGAGCTCGAAGGAAAATGCCTCCAGGCGCAACAAAACATCCAACTCTACCAAGTTCGCATGGCCCGTGCTTTTGACAAGTTAGTCAAGGGTCGAGAGTACAAGAAAGGAGATCTGGTGATGGTCAAAAGAAGAGAAGTGATGGCCTCTAACCCCAAAGGGAAGCTGGTCGAAAACTGGGTCGTATCGTATATCGTCCGTCGAGTATATGAAGGGGGCGCCTACGTCCTTGTAGACCACAAAAGAGTCATCCAGTTCTCTCCCCTCAACAGAAAACACATTAAGATGTATCATGCGGCGCAGCCGACACACCCCGAGTGATCGGTCGGAACACATTTCTCCTTGGTTAGCGACATTCCGCCCTAATCGAGCTACTTTTCCTTGGTTAGTGACATTACGCCCTAATGAAGCTACTTCTCCATGGTTTAGTGGCACTCCGCCTTAACCGAGCTACCTTCTCCCTTGGTTCAGTGGCACTCCGCCCTAACCGAGCTACCTTTTCCTTGGTTTAGTGGCACTCTGCCCTAACCGAGCTACCTTCTCCTTGGTTTAATGGCACTCCGCCTTAATCGAGCTACCTTCTCCCTTGGTTCAGTGGCACTCCGCCCTAACCGAGCTACCTTCTCCTTGGTTTAGCGGCATTCCGCCCTAATCGAGCTACCCATCCCTTGGTTCAGTGGCACTCCGCCCTAACCGAGCTACCTTCCCCTTGGTTTGGCGGCATTCCGCCCTAATCAAGCTACACTTTGGTTAGCGGCATTCCGTCCTAACCGAGCTACCTTCTCCTTGGTTTAGCGGCATTCCGCCCTAATCGAGCTACCCGTCCCTTGGTTCAGTGGCACTCCGCCCTAACCGAGCTACCTTCCCCTTGGTTTGGCGGCATTCCGCCCTAATCAAGCTACACTTTGGTTAGCGGCATTCCGCCCTAATCGAGCTACCCTTTCCTTGGTCTAGTGGCACTCCGCCCTAACCGGGCTACCATTTCCTTGGCTAGTGGCATTCCGCCCTAATCGAGATACTTTTCCTGGTTTAATGGCATTCCGCCCTAACCGAGCTACCTTCTCCTTGGTTTAGCGACATTCCGCCCTAATCGAGCTACCCGTCCCTTGGTTCAGTGGCACTCCGCCCTAACCGAGCTACCTTCCCCTTGGTTTGGCGGCATTCCGCCCTAATCAAGCTACACTTTGGTTAGCGACATTCCGCCCTAATCGAGCTACCCTTTCCTTGGTCTAGTGGCACTCCGCCCTAACCGAGCTACCCTTTTCTTGGCTAGTGGCATTCCACCCTAATCGAGATACTTTTTCTGGTTTAATGGCACTCCGCCTTAACCGAGCTACCTTCTCCCTTGGTTCAGTGGCACTCCGCCCTAACCGAGCTACCTTCTCCTTGGTTTAATGGCACTCCGCCTTAACCGAGCTACCTTCTCCTTTGTTTAATGGCACTCCGCCTTAACCGAGCTACCTTCTCCCTTGGTTCAGTGGCACTCCGCCCTAACTGAGCTACCTTCTCCTTGGTTTAATGACACTCTGCCTTAACCGAGCTACCTTCTCCCTTGGTTTAATGGCACTCTGCCTTAACCGAGCTACCTTCTCCCTTGGTTCAGTGGCACTCCACCCTAACCGAGCTACCTTCTCCTTGGTTTAGCGGCATTCCGCCCTAATCGAGCTACTCGTCCCTTGGCTCAGTGGCACTCCGCCCTAACCGAGCTACCTTCCCCTTGGTTTGGCAGCATTCCGCCCTAATCAAGCTACACTTTGGTTAGCGGCATTCCGCCCTAATCGAGCTGCCATTTCCTTGGTCTAGTGGCACTCTGCCCTAACCAAGCTACCCTTTCCTTGGTCTAGTGGCACTCCGCCCTAACCAAGCTACCCTGTCCTTGGCTAGTGGCATTCCGCCCTGATTGAGCTACTTCTCCTTGATCAGCGGCATTCTGCCCTAATCAAGCTACCTTTCCTGGGTTAGCAGCATTCTGCCCTGATCAAACTACTTTTCATCGGTCAATGGCACTCTACCCTGATCGAGCTACCCTCTCCTTGGCTAGCGGCTTTCCGCCCTAATCAAGCTACCTCTCCTTGGTTAGCGGCATTTCGCCCTGATCAAGCTACCCTCTCTCGGCTAGCGTTTCGAATAAAAAAAGAAAAGAAAAGAAAGAAGTCAAAATAAAAATGGGATTAAAAATAGAGATACCCCGTCAGACTTGCTCCCACATCGGGCCAAGTGCAAAAATGGCTATGACCCGGCTGTGGCAAAAACCCGAAAGGGCGTCGCAGGTAAAATCGGGTACCCCGCCACGTGAAAACCCGAAAGGGCGCGTGGGCAAAAGCAAGAGGGGGCTGGCTTCGGCGAAAACCCGAAAGGGCGCCTGAGTCGGTAAAGTGGTAATTTCCAAATGCCTCTCCTATTCTCCACCCTATAAACTCCGAAAGGGACAATCATCAAAGTCCCGTCGGAAATCCTTTAACAAACCCTCTTCGACCCTCGTCATCATCGGCGAGATCGGTCGATCTCTACCCTCAACTTGGACCTTACGTCCCTGTTGACGACCCCACCCTTGTTTCGGTAGTGACATATGTCGACGAACAAATCCTTTTCGACCCTCGTCATCATCGGCGAGATCGGTCGATCTCTACCCCCAACTTGGACCTTACGTCCCTGTTGACAACCCCATCCTTGTTTCGGCAGTGACATATGCCGACGAACAAACCCTCTTCGACCGTCGTCATCTTCGATGAGATCGGTCGATCTCTACCCTCAACTTGGACCTTACGCCCCTGTTGACAACCCCATCCTTGTTTCGGCAGTAATATATGCCGACGAATAAACCCTTTTCGACTCTCGCCATCATCGGCGAGATCGGTCGATCTTTTCTCTTGAACTTGGATCCTACATCCTTGTTAATAAACCACGTCCTTGCTTCGACATTTAACCAGTGTCGATGAAATAAACCTAAGACCAACCCTTGACCTCATCGACAAGGACGGTCAGCGTTCCCGCGGTCCAGTTCTTCTGAACCTCGAATTCAAAAACAAAAAAAAAGAAGAAAAGAAGAGAAAAGAAAAGAAAATGAGGTTCAAAATAGAGATACCCCGCCAGACTTGCTCCTATATCAGGTCAAGTGCAAAAAATGGCTATAACCCAGCTGTGGCGAAAACCCGAAAGGGCGTCGCAGGCAAAATCGGGTATCCCGCCGCGTGAAAACCCGAAAGGGCGCGCGGGCAAAAGCAAGAGGGGGCTGGCTTCAGCGAAAACCCGAAAGGGCGCTTAGGTCAGTAATGTGAATAAAAATGAATGATGAATAGTGATGAACCATCCATCGTCCAAAGACCATTTCCGAGGTCGGGGTGAGGGTCTTCATCCGATATCCCACTTATACACGTCCAGTGTTAATGAGGGCATCTCCCAACACCCCTCTAGCTTTGATCGCCTGCACACTCTTGATATGGATTGATCATGGTCTACACTTGTTATCTTCATTTCCCAAGTTTCAGTTTTATGTATTTTCTTTTTATTGAGTCCTATCTTATGTATTTTCCTTTATTGAGTCATATGGTTTTAGTCCATTTCCCTTGTTATGTTTAATTGGGCCTTATTACTTTAGTTATGGGCCCATAGGATTGAGTCTAGGATATGCTCGGTCTTTTATCTTATTGTCAAGGGTATTTTGGTCATGTAAAGAATGGTTGCCTATATATAGGCCCCATCTCTCCTCTTGTATTCAACTTTTGATGAATATTGAAGAAAACCCTTTCAAACTCTCTCAATATCTCTCTCTCTCTCATTATCTCTCCATTCTCTCTCCTCCTCTCTCTAAATTTCGAAATTCACTCTCTCTCCTCCCCCTCTCAACCACTTCCAACCCCCACCTACCTCCATTAACTCCCCACAACTTCCCACAACCCCTCTTTAATCCTCACCTAGTCCCAAGGAAGTTCCACCACTCAAAACCCCACCCTCCAACCACCACCTACCCCTTTCACTTCCCTAAGCATATCTCCACCTTCCCAAGGCTGAATTAACTCATTCCAAAGCCCAAATTCGAATCTCCCCTTCCCTCCTTGCTCCCTAGGTTGCACCCCTCCTCTCCCCTCAAGCCAAGTTCGCCCCCTCCTCTCTTCTCCACTCCAGCTTTGTGTGCAGGCGGACCTGCAGTTTAGCACTCTGTTGCAGCGACGTCCACAACTGCATCCTGGTTCTTATGGTGGCGTGGCCTAACTTTTTGGAAAGGCCACCCTGTGCTCTTCGCAGGCGAGGTGGAATCACTCCATTCCGAGTTCGTGGCCGTCCGTGAAGGCTGTTCTTCCCCGACTGCGCAGAACCTCTCAGACCAGGAGCCAGAGCGGCAGAGAAGACTCTCCCACGAAGAACCTTGAAGGAACCAGTCTTCGAGGTCTTCTACAAAGTTCTTCCTCCCCCTGTCAGCGTCCAGGAACAGAAGGCGGAACCCCGTTCGGCATCCGACAGCCAGAGATACCAATTTTCTACCACACCCACGCTGGTCTGCCTCCTCACAGTCTGCACCGACCACTGTCCACTTCTCTGGACACCCAGCTCATCTCCAACATCATAAGACTTCCCATTTGTTTTTATGCAAAGTAGACTCGTCCACGATTCCAACGAGTCTAGCGGTGCCAAATTTTGAGCTCAGGAACGATCGTGGCAGCTTCTGTAACCTGCTGTTTCAGACTGAGCTCGGCCAGAGACCAGAGCTGCATCCATATTCCAGTCATTGGAGCAGTCAGGCCCCAGATCAGAACGTCGTCCAAAAATTCAAGCCGCACCCCTCTCCGGTTAGCAAGCTTTTGGCGCAAGTTTCATCAGATTCCAAGCTCGGTGGAATTATTGGCAGCATCGACATCAGCCCTCTATCCAGAATTACAGAAGCTAGGCAGAATCGGCAAAGCTCGGAAAGTCGACTCTATCTCGCTCGTTCCCCTCCCCGCTTGGCCGGCTGAAGGCCCCTCCCTGCGTGGAGGTAATTTTTGGTTGTAATACATTAACCCCCACCCCAAGATCCCCCCCCCCTTGCAAGGGGCGTAGTGCTGTACCTCTTCACATTTTCAGGTCAAGCTCCATCGCCGCGGCGATCGGGTGTATACCCTCGCCTCCCGGCGCGCCCTCGTCTCCGAACGGGATCGGTATCTTCACACCGGTCAGGTGAGCTTCTGATCACACCCTTGTAGCTTCATTTCTGCAAATATAGTATTGCCTTGAATGCCCGTCGGACGGTAAGAGAGTGCTCGGAATTCATTTTAAGCAATATCGTGCCCACCGCGGCTCGTGAGTGAGTGCCACCCCACACCCCGCCTTGCGGGCCAGCCACCCACAAAGTTGGGACTCCCAGGCCCATTGGAGGTCAGCCTTAGTATTGTAAGTCCATTAGGACAATTGGGTCCTGCCTCGGACTCTCACCATCATCTCCCGGACCCACCGGGTGAACGTGTGAACCGAGTGAGCAGAAATCGTCGTTGTGAGAATCATTGAGCGCTTGTATGCTTGCGGGTCTAAGTCCTAGGGTCACCTTATCATATTTAGTGGTCTTTGGGCTGTGCCACATCAAGTGGTATCAGAGCGGTCATAGGCTTGTCCTTACAAGTCTAGTCTTGGGTCACACTAAGTCTTTCGTAGGTGCATCCGCACACCCTTGCATAGCCCACCCAACCTTGCATGACCACTCGTAGTGGTACTCGCTTTCAACCCAATACTACATCTTCCAATCCCACAATGAATCCAAAACCCCAAGGGTTGCCTACCACTAACACTCATGACTTCAACTACTTCATGAAAGCCTTGACCTATGCCAATGAGCGGCTTGATAACATATCGGGCCGACTCAACCAACTTGGAAAAAATAGGCCCGCCCTAAGGACGGACGATAGGATGGCCCCTTTCCCACTTCCCACCTTTGATGGGACCTCTCCTAGCAAATATTTAGATTGGGAAGCTACAATGGACCAATACTTCAATTGGTATCACATTTCCGAGGATGAAAAGGCATGGGTTGCCAAAATACAACTAACCAAAAGGGCTCAAACTCATTGGTGTAAAATTGAGGGCTTAAGGATAATTAGACGGGAAGCTCCTCTCACCACATGGGAGGATATGAAGGATCAACTAAGGGCTAGGTATGTGTCCCCATCCCACTCGGATCACCAAAACCCAAGGAGCACTCCCACTCCTCCCACCCCACCCGTCCAAACCCTTATCACTAAAACCCAAGTACCTAAGACCTCCACCTCCCCACCTAACCCCATGAGGTCCCCCACATCCCAACCAAAACCCCCTTCCCTAACCTACACTAGTCAAGCCCCTTTAGCCCCCACTTCCACCCCAAGTGATCCCAAGGGTAAGAGACCCCTAACCAACCCAATTCCCTCCATGGTGACCACCACTCATCCAACCCTCACCATTAAAAACCATGTGGACACCATGTCCACCCCTCCACCAAGGCCCATAATGGCCACCACCCCAAAACCCAAAACCCCTCACCCAACCCACCTCCCGCTTCCTACACCAATCTTACCCCAAATTAGGCCTCCACTACTTCCACTCCCAAGTCCAACCCATGTCCGACCTTGCTCACCTCCTCGAGTGCGCCATGCCTCGACTAACACCAACCCACCCACCATAGACCTTCCTACCCCATTGTCCTTAGGAGTTGCAACCCACACACCTACCCAAGTGGAGAGGGATACCAATTCGTATCCACCTCCCAAAATCAAGGAAATCCAAGGGCCATACAACTCACCCACCCCTCCTAACCTAGTTCCTCAAGAGCTATACACCCTTCCCCATGACACCATCACCATAGATAAGTCCATATTCCTATGGCTCAAGCGAGGCCTCACCATTCCTAGTTTACAACCAAGCCACCTACTCATGGGACATCAATCCCAACTCATTCCCACTCAGCCTCATGTCACTTATCAAACCTCCTATTGTGTAGAAGATTTGGGAGACTTAGTGGCCTACCTACATTGGCAAGTCCACTTGACCGATATGCTAGCCATGAGGCCATCAGAGTCTAGCACCATTAGCCTAGCTTATCCCACCATTGGCTCCATCACTTCCATCTACACCAATGGCCAATTTACAAGTGAGATCATACTCCTTCTTCCCATGGAGGAGGAACCCATCCTAGTCTACTCCCCAACCATTGAGATCCCAAGTACTTTGATTGGCCAACCCATTAGCAACCTTGGCCCAATTATCTTAGAGAGAGATGATTCGCCATTTGAGGACCTTAAGAACATGGAGTACCCCTACCTAGGTGACCCTTACCATAATCCCTTTGACCCTTTTGTATGGGAGCCTAAATCTCCATGTGACCCACTTTCCCTATTCACCACCCACCTCACCTTACCCACATCGCCCATGTCGACCCAAACTCCTCTCTTCCTAGAATCGGGTTACAACATGAGAGCCTTGACCTTAGGCAACAAACACCTTGGGATTGATGAAGTGCCCCACCCCATAACCACGTTCGTAGATCCCTTCGACCCATTCACGTGGACGTTCAAAAGTCATCCCACATCTATGCACATGGAAGTCACCTTTGGGATAAACATGCATGTGTCCAGGCCTACCACACCATTTGACATGATTCATAAGTCGGGTACATTCATCCACATCACCCACATGTCAAGTAGGCAGCATAAGTGGACCATATTCGGATGTATTGGCCCACCTTCATTCATCATGAGTCTTAAGCATGATAGGAGCATACATGGATGTCCGGGTCCCCCGACATTTATCACACCCATGCATAAAAGGTTCATCTATGGATGTCCCGGCCCTCCTAAGACTACCACAGTCTTCATAGCATCAAAGTGTGATCGGTCTACATTTGGCTGCCCAGGTCCACCTTGGCATACGCATTCTCGCAAGCATATAGGAAGGATCAATGAGACTTACAAAAGGCGGGTAGATGCTCATCGATGCCACTACGAGTTCCAAGTGGGAGACTCGGTGATGGTGAGGACGGAGCAGCTCCTTCCGGGACCTGCCTCCAAGTTGAGGGCACGGGGTTCGGGACCCTTTCGAGTTCTACGACGACTTGGCAGCAATGCTTATGAGCTTGACCTACCAGAAAGCTATGGGGTGCACCCTACCTTCAGTGTGGTGGACCTGGTACCCCACAGAGGCCCCGCGGTGGAACCCAGTGAGGAGCTTGAGCCTTTACCCCCCCTTATGAGAGACACTCCCGGAGGGACTCCACTTTCTAGCTTGAGAGACCGACGAGAGCAGGTAGAGGCAATACTGGATGAGCAGAGTATCATTACGAGGCACAGGGTGTATCAGCGCTATCTGGTTAGGTGGAAGAGCCGTCCCCCGATCGAGGATACATGGGTGAGTCGGGAGGATTTGATATGCTTGGATCCCGACATGATGGAGCAGTACGACAGCCAGACAGACCCATACTCGACAGGGTCGAGCTCTCCCCACCCCGGGGGATTTGATGAGGGCATCTCCCAACACCCCTCTAGCTTTGATCGCCTGCACACTCTTGATATGGATTGATCATGGTCTACACTTGTTATCTTCATTTCCCAAGTTTCAGTTTTATGTATTTTCTTTTTATTGAGTCCTATCTTATGTATTTTCCTTTATTGAGTCATATGGTTTTAGTCTATTTCCCTTGTTATGTTTAATTGGGCCTTATTACTTTAGTTATGGGCCCATAGGATTGAGTCTAGGATATGCTCGGTCTTTTATCTTATTGTCAAGGGTATTTTGGTCATGTAAAGAATGGTTGCCTATATATAGGCCCCATCTCTCCTCTTGTATTCAACTTTTGATGAATATTGAAGAAAACCCTTTCAAACTCTCTCAATATCTCTCTCTCTCTCATTATCTCTCCATTCTCTCTCCTCCTCTCTCTAAATTTCGAAATTCACTCTCTCTCCTCCCCCTCTCAACCACTTCCAACCCCCACCTACCTCCATTAACTCCCCACAACTTCCCACAACCCCTCTTTAATCCTCACCTAGTCCCAAGGAAGTTCCACCACTCAAAACCCCACCCTCCAACCACCACCTACCCCTTTCACTTCCCTAAGCATATCTCCACCTTCCCAAGGCTGAATTAACTCATTCCAAAGCCCAAATTCGAATCTCCCCTTCCCTCCTTGCTCCCTAGGTCGCACCCCTCCTCTCCCCTCAAGCCAAGTTCGCCCCCTCCTCTCTTCTCCACTCCAGCTTTGTGTGCAGGCCAACCTGCAGTTTAGCACTCTGTTGCAGCGACGTCCACGACTGCATCCTGATTCTTCTGGTGGCGTGGCCTAACTTTCTGGAAAGGCCTCCCTGTGCTCTTCGCAGGCGAGGTGGAATCACTCCATTCCGAGTTCGTGGCCGTCCGTGAAGGATGTTCTTCCCCGACTACGCAGAACCTCTCAGACCAGGAGCCAGAGCGGTAGAGAAGACTCTCCCACGAAGAACCTTGAAGGAACCAGTCTTCGAGGTCTTCTACAAAGTTCTTCCTCCCCCTGTCAGCGTCCAGGAACAGAAGGTGGAACCCCGTTCGGCATCCGACAACCAGGGATACCAATTTTCTACCACACCCATGCTGGTCTGCCTCCTCACAGTCTGCACCGACCACTGTCCACTTCTCTGGACACCCAACTCATCTCCAACATCAGAAGACTTCCCGTTTGTTTTTCTGCAAAGTAGACTCGTCCATGATTCCAACGAGTCTAGCGGTGCCAAATTTTGAGCTCAGGAACGATCGTGGCAGCTTCTGCAACCTGCTGTTTCAGACTGAGCTCGGCCAGAGACCAGAGCTGCATCCATATTCCAGTCATTGGAGCAGTCAGGCCCCAGATCAGAACGTCGTCCAAAAATTCAAGCCGCACCCCTCTCCGGTTAGCAAGCTTTTGGCGCAAGTTTCATCAGATTCCAAGCTCGGTGGAATTATTGGCAGCATCGACATCGGCCCTCTGTCCAGAATTACAGAAGCTAGGCAGAATCGGCAAAGCTCGGAAAGTCGACTCTATCTCGCTCGTTCCCCTCCCCGCTTGGCCGGCTGAAGGCCCCTCCCTGCGTGGAGGTAATTTTTGGTTGTAATACATTAACCCCCACCCCAAGATCCCCCCCCTTGCAAGGGGCGTAGTGCTGTACCTCTTCACATTTTCAGGTCAAGCTCCATCGCCGCGGCGATCGGGTGTATACCCTCGCCTCCCGGCGCGCCCTCGTCTCCGAACGGGATCGGTATCTTCACACCGGTTAGGTGAGCTTCTGATCACATCCTTTTAGCTTCATTTCTGCAAATATAGTATTGCCTTGAATGCCCGTCGGACGGTAAGAGAGTGCTCGGAATTCATTTTAAGCAATATCGTGCCCACCGCGGCTCGTGAGTGAGTGCCACCCCACACCCCGCCTTGCGGGCCAGCCACCCACAAAGTTGGGACTCCCAGGCCCATTGGAGGTCAGCCTTAGTATTGTAAGTCCATTAGGACAATTGGGTCCCGCCTCGAACTCTCACCATCATCTCCCGGACCCACCGGGTGAACGTGTGAACCGAGTGAGCAGAAATCGTCGTTGTGAGAATCATTGAGCGCTTGTATGCTTGCGGGTCTAAGTCCTAGGGTCACCTTATCATATTTAGTGGTCTCTGGGCTGTGCCACATCAAGTGTCTATCCCTTTCGACCCTTGTCACCATCGGCAAGATCGATCGCTACCCCTTCCGGTTCTTGTCACCATCGGCAAGACCGTCTACCCCTTCGACCCTTGTCACCATCGGCAAGATCGGTCGCTACCCCTTTCGGTTCTTGTCACCATCGGCAAGACCGTCTACCCCTTTCGACCCTTGTCACCATCGGCAAGATCGGTCGCTACCCCTTCCGGTTCTTGTCACCATCGGCAAGACCGTTTACCCCTTTCGACCCTTGTCACCATCGGCAAGATCGGTCGCTACCCCTTCCGGTTCTTGTCACCATCGGCAAGACCATCTACCTTTTCGACCCTTGTCACCATCGGCAAGATCGGTCGCTACCCCTTCCGGTTCTTGTCACCATCGGCAAGACCGTCTATCCCTTTCGACCCTTGTCACCATCGGCAAGATCGGTCGCTACCCCTTCCGGTTCTGGTCACCATCGGCAAGACTGTCTACCCTTTCGACCTGTATCACCATTGACAAGGTCGGTCAATACCTCCCCAATCAGGGTCAATAATGGAATTACCACAAGCAACCGGCAGTCACGGTTTCGATGCCTCTTGTCAGCAAGACCTACGTCAGCACCAACCTGACAACTTCTAGAACCCTGTCCCGCGGTGGAGCGAGGCCCCCATCCTTTCCTTGAGAGGGTGGACGCTCTCCTGCTGCACGGACATGGAGGTACTTCCCAGCAGGTCGCCAGAATTGCCGCAAGACACAACAAATGCAAATGTGGATGTGAACAAAAAATAATATAATATAGTGAAGGAAGCTTCTATCTTCATTGCAAAAGGGGAAGTGAATACAAAAGGAGCCTCTTTGAGAGGATAGATTACAAAGGCGGACCAGCTAAAGCCGCCTGAAGATATCAACAAAGTCAATAATCCCGACATGAGGAGTCGCCCCCAGTTCATGGAGCTGTGCTTCCTCTTCCTGAACCCGAGTCACCTCAGTCTCTAGGGACGCGACTCGGCCCTTCAGCAAGGAAGTTCTTTCAATGCCTTGGACTTCCGCAGCCTCCAGCCGTGGTATCTCGGCTTCTACAGTAGCCAGTTCAGAGTGGAGTTCTTCCCGTCGGCTACGTAAAATGTGCGCCTGGGTTGTAGAAGCTTCAACTTGAGCCCTGCTCTCCTGAAGATCAGAGATCAGAGACGTCAGCTCCGCCTGACAGTCAACTCTCTGCAGTTTGAGGGCCGCCAGCCAGTCGCCCATTATTTTCTCGAGAAAGTCTCGGCGATTCACAAACTTCAACAAGAAAAGCACCCGCTGTGTCTAGATATCTAGAGGGCAGCCCAGCGCCTGCAGCCCGATCATCAGTCGCGCAGCCGCTTCCTTCAACTGGGAGTAAGATAGCGTTGGCTGAGATTCCACAACTTGACACAACATCTCTAGATGTTGCCAGACAAATTCCTCTGATGAGGTAATGCCCAGGGAAACCGCTGGAGGCACCTCGAAGGTCACTTCCTTGTCTATGGCGGCCCATAAGCCGGTGTTAGGCTCGGAAGAAGAGGATGGAACGGCCGTCAAAGCCGAAGAAGCAGATACCACGACAACCTGTTCCTGCTCAGTCGGACTCCTGTCAGGGCTTCCTTCAACAGAGCCTAGGAGAGACGAAGGTTCTAACTCTGTCTCCGGCACGAATGGAATCACAGAATCAGGCACGATCATCATTATGGCCACCGATATAAAACCAGATCCCCTCTGCGGGTCAGCCTTAGCCCTCAACTCAATCGTCGACGCCAGGGCGAGACTCTCCCCCGACTGGCTCGACTCCGAGGGTAAGCCCCCAACAGCCGCATGTATCCTCACCGGCATGGGGCGGAGTAGGGTGATTGTCCCTGAAGGAGATGTAGCGGCCAGCGGTAGCAGATCTGAGGCCTCTGACGAGACCACAGTAGTATCAGAAGTCGATGCCGGGGAATGAATAGTGGCTTCGGGTTCCTGGAATGAAAATTCATGTAAACACCAAGGTGACAAAAAATGAGGGGGATATGCGGCTCTGTAAAGGGGCGAATAGAGTTTACTATGATGGCGGCATCCATCTCTTCTAGCCCCTGAATAGAAGATTCCAACCCTGCAGACGAAGCGGCAAAAGGAGGGGTTATCTCTGCCTCCACGTCCAATCCAGCAAATTCCTCCTGTACCACTCCCTCGGACGGTGCCCTCGGCAGCCTCGGAGGACTGAAAATCAAAGCATCGCTTGGTAGTATGAAGGGAGCTGCTGCCCCTTTGCTGCCTGTTGCAGACCCCGGTTCATCACCTTCTGAAGAATGGTGGTCAGTCTCTTCGTCAGAAGGGGTGGTAGAGCTGCTCGAAGAAATATCTATGCCGATCTCAGGTTGGCCCACCTCCTCCGTCGCCTGACGGGACGCTGAGCGGGTAAGCACATGCCGCAATGGGATAGCACCCTTCTTCAGCACAGTCTTATGTCCCGCGGGCTGTAAAGGAGCTTGCACGACAGGCGCCTCAGTCGCCGCGCTGACCACCCCTGCCATCACAACAACACAAGTGTATAAGGCAGGATGTAAAGCTCAATGAAAGGGACAACCTAAAGAACCACAATTGTGCAACTCACCCTCGGCCTCACTGGCAGGCGTAGGAGAAGGAAGTCTGACATCCTCCTCAACAGCGGGGAGACTCCCCTCTGCAGCTCCAACTGTCTCAGTCACCCCTACCGGGGCTATGACGGAGGGCCCTATCTCTCCGGCTTCCAGGGCGGTTTCCTCTGCAGATGTGGTGTCAGCCACTCCTTGAGCTGAAGCCATACAAAGAGGACATCAAAAAATGATGAAATGAATGAAAATGAAAATGAAAATGCCGTGAAAAGAGCATCCCCTTATACCACACAAGGAAAATAATGTCACCTTCAGCTGCTTGCTGAGTAGCTTCTCTCCGAGCGGCGAACTGTTCAAATGATGGCACCTCGGGCAGGGGAGTCTCAGGCGCATCAGTCGAAGGCCGCTTGGAAGAAGTTTTCCGAGCCTTCCTCGCTCGGCCTATTGCAACTTTCATTGCAGAGGCCGCTCTCTTTTTGCCAGGTGGCAGTGGAGTAGTAGTCGGCGCTGGTGCAAGGACCTCAAAATATTCCGGCTTCTGTGCCTGGGAGATGATTTTTCTATAAAGCCCCTGCTGCTTGATATCCGGACGGTCTGTCAAGTGAAGCGCACACCGTTATGAAGGAGCAAGGCAACAAACTAATCTACATGTCAACGGAGGAGCGCTTACCTGCCCGGCCGTTGTAAAAAGATGAGAGTGGCCAATACTGGTAAGCCACCTCCTTGCTTCGGGATGCAGCCTCCCGAACAAGCCAGCAGACGTCGCCGATCTTCTTACACTTGTCAACTAGGTTGGCCAGGTCCGCATGTCCGTGCGAAGCTATACAATGATACAAGCCGAGGTGGTCAAAGCCCCAGACATCGGCATAATGAAAAGATACAAATAGAGGCTTGTCCAGAACACCAGCTGTGGGACTCTCAAGGGTCAGTCCGTGGATGCTCATCAAGACAAACAGCCAGGATGTATGCTGATAGTATGTCGGGGTTCTGTCCTCTCTATTAACAAACGCCCGACACGGGTAAAAGCGATCCACCTCGCACTTCCATGAAACTGCTTTGGAGAGCGGCTCCTCGATAGGGAACGGATACTGCTGAAGCTCCAGGCGGGAACCACCAATCTGGCACAGGTGTTCTAGATTCTGCGTGAAAGCATCTTCACTTATATCAGCAAGAACGGGTGTCAGTGGGTCGGCTACTCCCTCCTTGATGGCTCTCCTGCCCGCTATATATGCCTCTGCCTCCTTCGGGTGGTGAGAAAATAATCTCTTCAAATGAGCTTCGTCAATGTCAAAGACGGGCCCAGGCTGCTGGCTCAGAAAGGCGCGCTCGGCCACGTCCCAGCATGTCATCCGGGCATTGCGGTAGAAGCTCGTGCGAGCATTCCACCATTTTATGTACTCTGGAGTGACTCGGGGGACTCGGTTCGGCATCGGCACTCTGAAAGTATTGGCGTCCCGGCGGTAAAAATAGTCCCACCAGGAGCGAGCTTCTTCCACGACGGTCGAGCCATGCTTTGACCTGATGTCTAAAGGAAACAGGGCAACCGAAGGCGAAATGTGCTGATCGTAGCCGAAATTCCGGCCGAACCTGAAAGGATAGTAGGGTTCCAAATAAACTGCGCCCCCCTTTCTGAATAATAAAACACTGGGGCGGATTGATAAAACCCAGTCAACGAGTTCAGGCTCCAAGACTGGTCGGGTCATGGTGTTGCCCGAAATGAAGTGTGTGAAGGTCTCCACCGCCTCGAGCTTACACTCACGCTGACGATTCACCAATGGAGATGAATGTGCGGCCAGATTCCAAAAGTGGATAGTCCCCGCCGAATCCATCGGAACCCTTGCCAGTCGGCCACGAATGGAGAAAAGTTGCTGGGACATCGGACCCGGCTCAGCACTTGCAAACTCCAACATTCTGGGATACAATGTCACTATCTGCAAAGTCCGGGGAGCTAGCTCTGGGAATAAATTGCACACCCATGCATTAAAAAAGTGAAACGGCTCCACCGTCCGGAAGGAGCGGGGGATCCGATGCCTATGAATATCCCCAAGGGATTTGTAAATCAGGCACAGTGCAGCGGGACATATTGCAAGCCGTATGCCCCAAGCCATCTGATAAGCCGGGTATATTGCCTCTGGCCTAATGACTGTCTCATCCCCCTGCGGGAGAGCGAAAGTACATAGCCAGAAGGTGAGGTATGCAGCACAATGGGTGAGGGGATCCGCCCCCATCGGATTCGGCCCCCCGCGGCTTATCCCCCGAAAAGAAGCAGGCAGCTCCGACTTAAACTTGGGCGGCCTACTAGGCTTGCCCGCAACAGGAGCTACATGAGGGAACTCACTGTACTTCAAAGGGCCCCCGAAGAAATACTGAATCCAATGTCCTGCTCAGACTCTCAGTTTGCTGCTCTTCTCCCGGGGCCGGTATCCCTTTGAGGATCCCCTATTCAGCGTCAGGCAGAGGGAGCGGTATGCCTTCATCAAGTACCGGTATGAATAGCCGAAGTAATATTCACCTTCGCCGTCCGTTTCATCCTTGATGAAGTCATGAATGCAGACCTCCTCATAGGGCTCTCCGTTAATCGGCAGGCCCGATAACTGTGATAGGCTCCATAGATCCAGAGAGGTTTCACCTTCTGCTGTATAGAAAGTATTGAACCGCGGGCAAAATACTTCGAACATGCCACAGCACAGCCCCTTTGAAATGGGATACCTGAAGCGGGATGCATACACACTGTGGTACACCCCGGCCCTGACCAGCAGCGGTGCATATTCTTTCAGAACATACTCTGTAAATTCCACCGCCCCTACACGGAAGAGGTGAGCATCTGTCACCTTCGTGTCTGCAAACCACCCAGCTGCCAATTGAAATTTGAACTGAACAGCCAAGCAGTTCAGCACAAACGGTTCCTCTCTGTAGCCCCACTTGATGGGCGCCAAGAATAAACCGTATCCGGGTTTCTCCCTGTTAACTCGACCTATGGTGTTGTCCCACCTGGCTGGTGTGAATTCTGGAGCCCGTGTCAGCATCTTCTGCTCTGCCTCCAGCTCTGTTACCCCTAAGACGGCGTCCCACTTGCGCCGCTCCCCCAGGAGGTATATGGTATCGCCACGATACACAGAACCTTTCAAGCTATCCCGGTCCAGCAACATGGCCCGCTCCACCATCCGAGCCAGCATGACGTCCCTCTTCCCAGAGACGTTGAAGGTACAAATGTAAGGCGCGAGGTGATGATCCTTCGGGAAGTCCGCACGGTAGTCGTCATCGTGATTGAAGTCCAGTCCTCCCTCGACAGTTACAATGCGAGAGGCGGATACTGTATCTGTTTCGGAGCCAGAGGATTCATCAACTATGGCAATCCTCCCAAGACCCCGGTCCAACTGTCCAACATTCCTCCAAGTCACAACGGGACCAGAAGCCCTTCCCTGGAGAGAGGAGTCAATATCAGCAACGCCGGAAGCAACACGGCTAGAGGAAGAAGCCATTTCCAAGCGAGCTGCAGATAAAACCAAGGAAGAAAGAATAAGAAGGTGATATAAAGAAAATATATATAGAAAAGAAATTTTCAGAAAATTTCGACAGCATCTCCCCTTATTGAGAGCATGCCCAGAAGTTAAATGGGAGAACACCCACCAAGAGGGGGTGACTCCGAAATAAACAGGGACGGAGTCCCGAAACAAAATTCCCCGGAGGGAGACTTCCACGCCGACCGTTCCCGGGCGACGGAGGGAGAAGGGGAGGAGGAGAGAGAAGGCTCAGGAGCAAATGAGCCCTTCTCTCCCCCTCTCGGCGCTTATAGCGCCCCGGCCAGAAGGCGCGCCGAGAAGGCGGCCGCACCGACCTGCCGGATGCGCCAAAAGGCACGCCGAATGGCTCCCACGCCGAAGACTGAAGCACGCCAGGGCGGTTACCACGCCGAGGGACTTCACGATGATCACCGCGCCGAGTGGAGCACCGCGCCGGGAACTCTACGCCGAGCCTACCAGCGCGCCGAGAAAAGCGTGCCGGGAGCGTCTATGGCACCGATTAGCCCTCCAGGGATAATGCAATCATCAGGCCGAGCCAAAAATACTGGTGTTCATCCAAATTTGCTTATAAAGCATGGAAGTCACGCAAAGCAGAATGAAGACTCAGAGTCAAAAGAATAGCCAATGCACAGGAGCAGACCTGAAGAGACCACGAAGCACAGTGTGTGACGTGATGTACACCCGCATATCCCGTGTCACTCATGCTTCACTCACGCCACCTACGGGTGGGGGGCATTTGTTGACACCCAAAATATACCAGAAGAAACTATAGCATATTCACAGCTTTGAAGATCAGTAGAGGGCACAGTTCACGTGCTACCCCCGGGAGATCTGAGAGTCTGAATAGAAGAAACCCACTACCCCTATCATTCTGTTCGACTAAAGCCATCTCTGGCTAGGTCACTGTCCAGTGCTGCTATCTTTCAGATAGTCAGGCTGATTAAACTACACCAACACTCAGGCAATCATCTGCCTGCTGAAACAGATGTTCAGACATCTCTGATACTCCTGGTCCAAGACGCACAGTGCCCCGTACGCATGTGTGAATCCAAGGTGTAAATGGGCTCGGTGGAGTCGCAATATGTATGTGTCAAGAACCCCACTGTCGAGAGGAGCTCACTAAGTGTATCCTGGACGACTGGGCCGAATGACAAATGGATGGGCCAAGCCCAAGCAATAGACAGGACGCGCCGACGGATGTCACGCCGGGAGAAGCGATCCTGGTGCGCCGGGAAGCTCGTGCCGAATGCATGAAGAGCCTCACCTCTATAAGAGGCCTACCCTTCGAACGAAAAGAAGAGAGACAGACAGAAGATAGAAGAGAGACAAAAAAAACACAGAGAAGAAAGCAGAAGGAAGAGGGGCTTAGGCATCAGAAAGGAAAGAGGAGAGCTCGAGCGCCCTTCGTAGAAACTGAGGGAAAAGGAGAGAGACAGAGGCTCGAGAAGGGATTCAGGTGTGAGGGCCGTGCAGTCGCAGATCCTTTGCTTTCTCTTCTCTGTCTGTCTGAATGTTCTTCTTATATTTTTGCTTTCGAGCATCTTTACTACAGTAGCATCGAATGCTAATGTAACCCTGTCTGCAGGGATAAAGTCTTGGATTTCTTTCTCTTTTGAGTTGGATTTCTTTCTCTTAAATTGCATACGTGTGAGCCATTTGGCTGATATAGTTAATAGAAGAATGGGTTGAGCTCTGTCCTTTCATTACCCTCTTCTTTCTGTCTCTGCATCCGAGGTTCGCCATATGCTAAGGATATTGGTAACTAGGCGTGTTTCATCGTCGGGTTTTCTGATTTTGTTGAAGGTTCTTCTGTCGCGCGCTCTTTTAACCTCGTATCCACAACGAGAGCCTGAGACAGTCTATCTCACGGCTCCTCGTCTGTGAAATGAAGAGGGTTGAATACGGGCCAGAGTCCTGAGTTTCTATGGGTGGTTCCGCTCCTAATGAAGTCCCAGAGGAAAGGCCATCTTCACACCAGATTATCCTCCCTATGATTGCCCGTAATGGTTGTCGAATCATTGAATAAACTCTCTTTCTAAATGCCCAAAACTCTCTGAAGCCCTTGCCACAGAAAGAATCCATATCGGAAAGCCTCCCGGCGTGAACTCCCCCTCGGCGTAGGTCTCGTGCCGGGGACTTGTCGCGCCGGTTAGGCTTCTCCCATCGCGCCGAGCCCATCCCATTGCTATGTCAAAACTTATCCCTCTGCTCTACATCGATATCTTCACATTTTCTGACCGTCTTGATGCTATCAGGCCATGCCATCATTGCGTTAAATGCCCTTTTCCTGTGGAGAGGCATCGCCCTTCCCTCTGTCCTCACGGGAGCTATATCAAACAGGGGTAGCGCCCCTCACATTCTATAACCCATTAAGTCAAGGAGCTCTGCCTCTGCATGACCTCCGATCGACTGAGTTGGGAAGATTACAACAGAGGGGATGGGATCTCGTATGATCCGGCCCTCCTTGGATTACGGGCTACGCCTGGCACCTATTTTGGTTTCTACTCCGGCACCCGTGAGTAGATATCCCATAATACCCTCTTGGCACACTCCCAAAATAAGGGGAGATGCTGTCAAAATTTGCCGCGGATTTTTATTCCGTTATACGGCATGATGTTTCATCGGAATTAAGTGCTTAATCCCCCGACATGGCAATAGCCTGAGCTATATCATCTCACGGTCTCTTGCCATCGCAGGGAACAGATCTCATAAGTGATGATCTCCTTGGATCCCTTGGCAGGTGGAACCACTCTCATTCTCCATCTTCATCCATCCATCCATTCATCACCCTGAAGCCCTCATTAAACAAGGAAACCCTTCTGGTATCCTCCTTCAAAACCAATAAATCCCTCCCGGCGCCAAAACTCCCACGGCGTCAAAAGCCTCCCGGCGCCATCGCCCCCCGGCGCTAAACCCACGCCGGGTGGGGGTGGCGCCGAATGCCCTTGCCCCATATAGCGCAGAGACCGGCCCACGCCGGGTGCCACCGCGCCGAGGCTCCACATCCTTGTGCCGATCCCCCCCTGGTTTGTCATGGCGCCGAGAGCAGTCTGTGCCGTTTGGCCCCCGAGCCGACTCCGGTGTTGTGCCGTTTCGCCTTAATGATGTTGTCATTTGGATGTCTGATGCCCTCCTTCTTCATCAGACCCAAACATAGCCCAAATTCAATATTCTATTGTTATCAACCCCCGAGCCATTCTTCATTACCGTATGAGGGGACTATGGTTCTTCACCCATGTTCATGGGAGATACATTGACGGGGGAAATTCACCCCTACATTACACCGAACACGATAACTCTCCCGTCTCCCCACTGGCCCTCGGAGTTCTGCCGCCGCATGTCCTCCAATGGCCCCTCGAGGGGAATATTAACGAACGGCGCAGATGGTCCCGTCATATTTGAATCCTTTTTGGACCCAGGCCTGTGCCTAATCTTCTTTTGGGTCTCCATTCCAACTCTCCATGGATGGATGTCTTATCTCCCTTTCTTCGGTATAATCCAAAGGAAGAGGGCATGCTATCGGATTTACGCTGTTGCATCGTCATCATCATCGTATCTGTTAGCATTCATGCTTTCGCTATCATACTCATGTCGTCCTTCCTCCTCTCGACGAGGGGAAATAAATGTGGTCGATCACCGCCGCCTTCGTGGCGCTATCTTCATATTCAATACAATCATGAATATCCTGTGTGCATGCATGCATAGATCCTCGGGTATATTAAATGGCATCGACTGGAAGCCGGATCATGTTTGGCCGGAAGCCTTCGTCGTGCGCGATGGTGGTCTTTGGACCTGCTTCCTCCGCCACGTACCAAGGATCCATTTTCCCATTAAACTACACATCTTCTGCATGTTTAATGCTGCATCCTGCCTGTCATTGCTATAATCATCATGTAGTTCTCTTTACGTCGGCTTCGACAGCCCGCTATCTCGGCAATTAATCAAAGGTGTTCCCTCCTCGTGGGGGACGTAATTAACGCCATAGCCTTTATGGTATGGCGGACTGCTGGTCCCGATCGAACCTCACATTCGCCCGACATGGGTCAGAATGAGCGCACAATAAAATTGTCACTCATGTGACTGGCACGCCCGTGTCGTCAATCAGTCAGTTGACTACCAGTTAGCCAAATGGCTGATCGATGCGCGAACGAAAGGAAAAGAAACGCTGAAACACCTGTTCATCCAATATTCTCTCAAGTTGCTTACGTCGGGCTCTCTGGGATGATGGTGCTCACATGGGGAGGGGTGGGTGCTCTCTCAAGGGAGGAAGGGGGCATGAAATTCTCACTTGGTGCCACCGTGGGTCCCTTGTGTGGCACAAGGCTTTCCACATTGAAACTGAAGTTAACTCCGTATCCCTTGAGGAGGCGTAACTTAGTAGTGGGGCTAATGCACCTCAAACCTGGAAGGGGCTGATCCCACAAAACCTCAATCTTGAGTTGTCTCTATGTGAGAGCCTCTCATTCCTCACCATCCCGAAATCACCCATTTGGATTTCTTGGTGACGCCATTGAGTCGGTCGGCCTTTTGTAGATTTCATGACTCTTGTTAATGCGCTTGCAAGGTTATCATGCAATTTTGTGAATGCTGTCCTTTTAGTGGTTATGGGTGGACCTGGACAACCATAAATGGACCTATCATGCCATGATGCCATATGGACCTTGATGAACCTTGGTGGGCCGGGGCAACCATATGTGGACTTATTATGCAATGTTGTCATGTAGACTTTGGTGGGCCTAGGTGGGCCGGGGCAACCATATGTGAACCTATCATGCAAAGTGGTGATGAATGTCGGGGGACCCGGACATCTGTAGATGCTTTTGACATGCTTAAGACCCATGATGAATGTGGGTGGACCAACACATCCGAACATGGACCACTCATGCTTTCTACTTGACATGTGGGTGATATGAATGAATGGACCCAACATAGTGTTCATGCCAAGTGGTGTGGTAAGCCTAGACACATGCATGTTTTTCCTATGGGTGACTTCCATGTGTATAGGTGTGGGACAACCTTTGAACTCTCATTGGAAAGGGTCGAATGGATCTAAGAAGGTGGTCATCATGGGGTGGAGCACAACCTCATTACCTAGGGATATGTGGCCCAAGGTCATGGCTCCCAAGGTGTAACCCGGGTCTAAGATGGAGTGAATTAGGTCAAACATGGTGAGTTGGTGTAGGGAAAGGTGGGTGGTGGATAAAGTGTTTGGTGTTGGGTTCGGTGCTATGTATTCAGAGGGGGGTGAATGAATACACCCTTTAAAACTTCGCCCAATTAAAATCTAGTGCTCAGAACTACGAAATAAAAGCACTAAGACTAAATAAGAAAGTCTAATCTGGTCATCTATTGAACCTGTAGATGGATATAAAGAGTGCTCCTAATCAGACATCTAATGTGGGCAGCAGTTAAACAGATCAAGCAAACACACAATACTAATGTCAAGCATATAGTGTGCGCATCAATGAAATGAATACTCATAGAACATCAAACCAAAGCGCCCCTAAGCATTCATCTAGCGCCAACCACACAAGAAATCAAACCACTGCACAATGGGTTTTTAGGTGGTTCGGTCCAGCAGACCTACATCCACCCCACACTCAAACCAGAGTGTGGATTCCGCTGACTCACAGCTTGAACAGTTGGGCATCACAGCTTGCCATACAACCGCTGGGCAATACAGCTTGCCGTCTGAGGAATCCTCCTCGCCCGCTGAGCAACACAGCTTGCTGTCCAGAAGATGCACCTCTGCAAACCGCTGGGGATTACAGCTTACTCGTCAAGAGGCAACACCTCTGCAACCGCTGACTAACAGCTTGAATAAAGGTATAAAAGGAAAACACAAAAGGGAAACAAAACAGCACCGGAAAGCTGTAAACACTGAAGCACAAAAGATATCCCTGTAGGGAATAAAGCTCAAACAATGAGCAACCTCAGATCTGGTTTTGAACCAAAGATCTGAAGAATGAACTACTTCTCTCTCTCTCTCTCTTCTTCTTCTCTTCACACTCTGCTCGAGCTCTCTATCTCTCTCCTTTTCTTCTTTCTCTTCTACTTCTTCTCTGCTCTCTCTTTTCTTTCTCTCTTCTTCTGGATTGTGGAAGCTCTCACTCTGCCTCTGCTTCAGTTGATCATGATCTCTTTCTTTCTTTTTCTTTCTCTCTGCCTCTCTTCTTCTTCTTCTCTTCTTTTTCTTCTTCTTCTGTCTGGATCGAAGGCTCTCTGGTGTGTTGCATCCCTATGGTTTTGATGATGTCTCACACTATAAATCAATCTTCTATCTCTAGATTAATGTTGTTTCATCATGTGAGTGAGTACAGTTCATTTGCCTGTCAGATATGCATGCTATCTTGATTCTATATACACTGTTTGGTTAATATGAACAGCAGTGGGTCGACTCATCAGAAAGGGTGGGTCGACGCATCAGAGCATTGATAGCTTGGGCACAAAGTCTATACACCAGCTGGATCCATTTAGTCTGTACATTGGCATATCTTCCTTAAGTCTGTACATCGGAAACCTTCTTACTGAAGTCTACACATTGATCCTAATACTCTAGTCTGTACACTGCCCGACCAGTCAAGTCTGCACATTGCCAAAGTCAGTTCAGCTCAACCCTATACATCCTTCCAAGCTTCAACTCTATACATTGGATTGTCAAACTTCATGTCTATACACTGGCTGCTGCATTGTCTTGAAGTCTACACATCCGATAGTGTAAGTCTATACATCGCCCAGAGTCTTGTTTGCAAAGTCTGAACATTGCTTCAGAGTTAGCTTCAGCAAAGTCTATACATTCGGTTCCTTGGGCAAAGTCTATACATCGCTTAGTCTGCACATTGCCTTCAGCCCAAGTGCTCAAAGCTAAGTCTATACAACGCCAACCCAACACATTGAACAGTTCTCCAAGTCTATACACTAGACTTCATTTCTCTAAGTCTATACACTGGCCTGTGATTCACCAACTCTGTACATTCGATATCTTTTCCTACGCATTGGCCAAGTCCATACATTCAACTTTTCCCTACGCTTTCCAGGCCAAGTCTGTACACCACTAAGTGTGTACATTGCATGCTGCTCAAACGTTCAATGTTCTTCAAAGTCTGTACAGCATCCGTCTCAGCCAGCGGCTCAAGCTGCGTCTTAGGCAAGTCTGTACATCGGCCTTTTTCGTTCAAGTCTATACATTGAACTGCGTCTTAGGAAAGTCTGTACAGAGGCTTCGATTAACCAAAGTCTGTACATCGGCTTCATTCGCTCAAGTCCACACATCCACAGTGCTTTCACAAGTCTATACATTCACTTGAGTTACACCATGTATGTACATCGCTGAAGTCTTCATAAGTCAGTACAGTGCTTGAGCTTCACAAAGTCCATACATCGCTTCAAGCGATTCAAGTCTATACAGACTGCCTTTACATTCAGAGTCTGTACATTGGTCCATCAGCCGATCGTTTCATTCACCAAGCTTCAAAGTCTGTACAGCCTGTCTGTCTTCATGGATTGTGTGCCTTTCGTGCGTTGACGCACTTGGCTGACTGCGTAGACGCACACCTTTCTGTCTTGCTCACAGCGTCGACGCTGACACTGGATGCGTTGACGCATTGACCTGTTACCAAGGGCGTGAGCATCTTGCCTGAGGAAGCTGAGGCGACGCTGCTCGATGGAAGCGTTGACGCCTTGGGCTGATGTTCAAAGATCTGTTGATCAACATCAAGTCTGTACAGCATGAAGTCTGTACATTGGTTTTGATTTGAACAGAACGCCTAAGTCTATACATTGCTATGGATTGCCCTGAAATGCTTAAGTCCATACACTGAAGATGCTGAAGACCTCCAAGTGAATACACTCTCACATGATACACACTTGGCTAACTATCGTTTCAAGTCTGTACACTGCTTAGGCTTCGTGAAGTCTACACAGTGGCTGAGCCTTGTAAAGTGTACACATTGGTAACAATCGTTTGCATTGTTCATGTCTATACACTGCCTTCACGTGCATTTTATTCAGTAAGTCTGTACACTCTCTCACGGTGTGCACACTTACTCTGTTGTGTTTCTAAAGTATATACATTCATGTTGAAAGCCTGAACTAACTAAGTCTATACATTCCATTTGTCTGTCTGTAGGCGATTCAGGCTGATGATTGGGCACGTGAATCGAGGTTGGCACCTGACACGTGATCCAAGACAACAGGCATATGACACGTGGATGGCAACCTTGTCAAGATGCTACCATGCGGTCGAAATTCAATTGATCTGGCCAAAAGTGCATGGGCGGGAACCTGGCAGCCATACACCATTATCTGCTATAAATATAGAGCTTCATCCTTCAGTAGAAGTTCGATCGTGAAAAGAAAAAGTAGAAGCCATTGGTGAGAGTCTGCACGATCCAGAAAAGAAAAGGAGCAGAGAGTTCCATATCTGAGAGGAGTTTGTTCGAGAGAGAGAGAGAGTGTGTGTGGATTGATGAGTTGCTTCATTTGAAGCTACATTTGTATTGGGTTTCAGAACCGATTTCTTTTTCATTGGTTTTTCTTTCTATTTTGCTTTCGTTTATTTTGTTCTTCCATTCTGATTTGAATTGGTTTCCCTCCGGTGTGTGGAGGAAGGGAGTACTACTCCAGTTTCCCTCTGAGTTGTAGAGGAAGAGAGATCGGTGATCTCTGGTGTTGTTAGTGACAGGTTGTCATTAACAGTTTCCCTCCGTGTGTGGTGGAAGGGAGAGGATTCTCCGGTTGTGTTCTAGCTGGGAGCTAGAACAGGTTTCAAGTTCTGTGGGTAGCAGAGCTTGGTCGAGGGATTTGTTTCCCTTGGGTGTTCAAGCTGTGTGGCAGCATGTTGTACGCAGACTGAGTCTGCTGTGATCTAGCTTTGCCTAGTGGAATCCTCACTCTAGTTGGAGTGAGGGGTGGATGTAGATTGCGGACTACAATCGAACCACCTAAAAACCGAGTGCCTCCTCTGTGGTTTGCTATTGATTTCTGTGCTCTTCATCTGCTTGTCCCTTTGCCTTCAAGTGATCAGTTCTTCACTCTCATCTATATTTCTCTGTGTACGGGTTAAGGAGGTGCCTTAGCAGTAGGATTTATTTTCCGCCTGAGTTTCTGCAAATTGGGAGTGATCTATTCATCCCCCCCCCCTTCTATATCACTCTTGCTGCGCTAACAATTGGTATCAGAGCAAGTTTACGCCATATGGACGAACGGTCAAGGAAATGCTGGTGGTCCTAGAACCTTCATGGCCGAAGGTCAATCCATTAGTCGCCCTCCTTATTTCGATGGTAGTAACTATCTATTTTGGAAGAACAGGATGGAAGTGTTCATCAGGGCTCAGAGTCAACTATGGAGAGTAATCACGGTGGGGCTATATGAGCTGCCACCAAACGAGGATGCTTGGACAGATGACCATGTCAAGCTCTCTTCACTCAACTGGACGGCGCTGAACATAATCCAGTGTGCTGTTCATCCAGAGGAATATGCTCGTATATCTGCATACAGAACTGCCAAGCAAATGTGGGATGAGCTGCAATTGATCTATGAAGGTACAGCTCAAGTGAAAGCCTCGAAGGTAAATCTCTACACTTCTAAGTATGAAATGTTTAAGATGAATGCAGACGAGAATATAACTGAGATGTATGCCAGGTTGTCTTTAATCACAAATACTCTTAAAGGGCTAGGGAAGGATCTTGCTGAGGCAGATATAGTCAGGAAAATCCTTAGATCTTTATCCCCGGCATGGCACACTAAGGCCATTGTGATTGAGGAGTCAAAAGATTTGACTATCTTGACTGTGAATGAACTCATAGGATCTCTTATGACCTATGAGATGAATTTCAAAGGAGGTGGAGAAGGAAGTGAGAGGAAGGGTAAAAATGTAGCTCTAAGAGCTTCCCGCAACAAGGGTAGTAACAGTGGGAGCAGCAGCAGTAGTCTCGAGTCCGAGTCTGAGCTTGAAGGTCTGTCAAATCTTGACCATGAGGAGCAGGCAATGCTCACTAGACAGTTCAGAAAATTTCTGAAGAAAAAGGGAAAGACCTTTAGGAAGAAGAAGCCACACTCTTTCAACAAGAGTGCTGAATTTACTAGTTACAGGGATAGAAATCCTAAGAGGCTGACTTGTTTTAATTGTAACAAACAGGGACATATGAAAGGCGAATGCCCAGACCTCCAGAAGAAGGGTCCCTATCTTCAGAAGAAAAACATAAAGGTGCAAAAGAAGAAGAAGCCACAGGCGATGGTCTGCACATGGAGCGAGGAAGAAGAAGACCCTGAAGATGCTTCCTCAGAAGAATATGAAGATGGAATTTGCCTTATGGCAAACAGTGAAGATGAGGTAATAAATGTTTTTGAAAATTTCTCAATTGATGATTGGGAGGATGCTTATGGTGATTTGTTAGATAAATTTAATTCTCTTAGTAAAGAGCACAGAGTTCTGAAAAGAAAATTTAACACAAATGTTGAAGAACAAACTCTAGTCTGTGAGGAAAATGAAAAGCTAAAAGAACAACTAGAAGAAATGACCTCACTAAGGAAAGAAAATGATAAGCTCAAGGGAGAAACTCAAGAAAGTCAAAAACAGCTCAATGAATTCAAAACTAAAATTGAAGAAGGCATGAATGAAATTAGAGTGAATTCAGAGAAATATGAAGCTGTGAAGAAAGTAAATGCTGAACTCCTAAAGAATTCTGAGTATCTTCAAAAGGAGCTGGAAGACAAACAGAAAGTCTTAGAAAAGTTTGTCCAAGGAAAGACTAGCCTAGATGCTATACTAGGGACTAGGGTCAATTTCAATAAGGAAGGTCTAGGCTATGACCCAACCAACAAGAGACCCTTGCAATTCAAGACCATCACCTTCTGTCCAGAGAAGGGAAAAGAAAAGCTGGACACACCATCCAGCTCAAACAGCTCTAAGGAAACTCAAAGTCCTAAAGAAAATACAAAAACCAGTACTGGACAACCATTTAAGATGGGAATGAAATTTATGAAGAATAACATTAAGTCCACTCACCAGAACACAAATGGTAGATGGACCAAGAAAATAAATCAGAATAAGAGCTGGAATTACAACAATCAGATGGGTCCAAACAGGACCTACTGGAGAAATAACTTTCATGGTCAAAGATATGCTAATCAACAAGCCTACAGGAAATTTCCTAGGAATAGAAAGACTAATGAATGGAATAGAACTCACTTCTCTAGTTCAGCTGAATTCAACTTTAATAAACCAGAAAGGAAGGTGCCAGAGAAAACCATGCTGAAACAAATCTGGATACCTAAACACTTGATCAGAGATTTGAACAATGTCCTTGGACCCAACTCATCTTGGGTTCCAAATCACTCTGCTTGATATATTTGTGTAGGTCAACCTGGCAGCTGAAGACAACAAGTGGTACCTCGACAGTGGCTGCTCCAGGCATATGACAGGAGACCGATCCAAGTTTAGCAAGATAGAAATGAAGCCAGGGGGTCTGGTCAAGTTTGGAGGAAAGAACAAAGGTAAAATAATTGGAGTTGGCACAGTAGGTAAGTCTTCCATAAATTCCATTGAAAAAGTATTACTTGTGGAAGGGCTTCAACACAACCTGATTAGCATTAGCCAATTATGTGACAGGGGTCATAGAGTTGTATTTGATGATAGTTCATGCAAAATCCTTGAAACAAATTCTGACATGGTTAAATTTGTAGCCAACAGGATTAATAATGTCTACATTGTAGACTTAGATGAGAAATCTGAATCTACTATTTACTTATCTGCCAATTCTGAAAATGATGCCTTTGAATGGCATAGACGTCTAGGTCATGCTAGCTTTTCAACTTTAAATAAATTGGTCAAGCATGATTTAGTCAGAGGCATGCCTAGAATTAAATTCAACTCAATATCAAAAGCATGTGATGCCTGTGCTCTAGGCAAACAGACCAGAAATTCCTTTAAATTAAGATCTGAGCCATTGTCTTCTAGACCAATGGAAATTCTTCATATGGACCTTTTCGGTCCCACTAGAACTCAGAGTCTCAATGGAACAGGTTTGGCTATGTCATCATAGATGACTTCTCTAGATATTCATGGATATTTTTCTTAGCAAATAAGAGTGATGCATTTTAAAAGTTTAACCTGTTTTTCAATAAGGCCAAACAAGAAGGGAAGTACAAGGTTTGTTCTATTCAATCTGATCATGGAGGTGAGTTTGAAAACTCCATGTTTACTGAACTTTGTGACCAAGAAGGACTAACTCACAGGTTTTCTTCTCCCAGGACACCTGAACAAAATGAGATTGTGGAGAGAAGAAATAGAACAGTGGTAGAGATGGCCCGAACCATGTTGATTGAAAGTAAATTACCTAGAAGGTTTTGGGCAGAAGCGGCCAATACAGCAACCTACATAATCAACAGGGCCATGGTAAGACCCATTCACAAGAAAACACCCTATGAGCTTCTAAAAGGTAAGAAACCAAACTTGTTTCATTTCAGAATTTTTGGAGCAAAATGTTTTATTCATAACAATGATAAGAAAGATTTAGACAAGTTTGAAGCCAAGAGTTCACCTGGAATATTCTTGGGTTACTCTGAAGTGTCAAGGGCATATAGGGTATTTAACATATCAGATCAGAAAGTGGAAGAATCTCCACACATCCTTTTTAGTGAAAAGAAAGATGTCTCTAATGTTGAAAATCTTGACAGGGATTCCAATCATGGTGGAGACTTTCTAGAAGACCAACAGGAAGAAGAAAAGACTCAGCCGAGTGGAGAAACAAATTCCCCCAATCAGGAAGGACCAAGAGAAACAGGTGAGTCTTCAACAAATATCAGATTTCTTAAAGACCATCCTTTAGATAAAGTCATAGGCAATCCTGAAGTCCTCTTCGGACTATGTCTCATTTTAGAAATGTGAATAATGATGACTTAATTGCTTTAGTCTCACAAATTAAACCCAAAACAGTAGAAGAGACCTTAGCTGATCAAGCTTGGGTCAATGCTATGAGTGAGGAATTAGGTCAGTTTGAAAGGAATAATGTCTGGGAGCTTGTCCCAAGACCAGATGGTATTAATGTCATAGGAACCAAGTGGGTGTTCAAAAATAAGATGAATGAAGATGGAATTATCTCGAGGAATAAGGCCAAACTAGTTGCCAAAGGCTACTATCAGGAATTCGGTGTAGACTTTGATGAATCCTATGCACCTGTTGCTAGGATGGAAGCTATAAGATTGTTGCTTGCCTTTGCATGCTCAAAGAACATAAAACTCCAACAAATGGATGTTAAAAGTGCCTTTTTAAATGGAGTCATTAAAGAAGAAGTTTTTGTTGAACAACCTCCTGGATTTCAATATTCTCCTCAACCTAACCAAGTTTTCAAGTTAAACAAAGCCTTGTATGGTCTAAAGCAGGCTCCAAGAGCTTGGTATGAAAGATTATCTGAATTTCTAATCAGCAAGGGCTACAAAAGAGATAAAGTTGATCAAACTTTATTTACCAAGGGCATAAATAAAGATCTCATCATAGTTCAGGTATATGTAGATGACATTGTATTTGGATCTACTAAGCATGAACTATGTGATGAATTTTCTACCATGATGTCTGCTGAATTTGAAATGAGCTTGGTTGGTGAACTAAAATATTTTCTTGGATTGCAGGTACAACAGCTAGAAGATGGGTGCTTCATCAACCAAACCAAATACACAATGGAACTGTTCAAAAGGTTTGGCATGGAAAACTTAAAGCACATTACTACACCCATGGGCACCAATACTTCATTGCATGCAGATGAGACAGGTAAAGAAGTAAATGCCAAACTTTATCGAGGTATGATTGGATCACTACTTTACTTGACAGCCTCTAGACCTGATATACAATTTAGTGTAGGAATGTGTGCAAGGTATCAGTCTAGACCTACTGAACTGCACTTAGCTGCAGTTAAAAGAATCTTCAGATATTTGTCAGCTAGTCACTCTCTTGGTTTATGGTTTCCTGCATCTCACACATTTAACCTAGTAGCATACACAGATGCTGACTATGCAGGCTGTAAACTAGTCAGGAAAAGCACAAGTGGCCATTGTGAATTCTTGGGTGGGTGTTTAGTGTCTTGGGGCTCCAAGAAACAACATTCTGTGGTCCTCTCCACTGCAGAAGCTGAATATGTGGCTGCAGGGAGTTGTGGAACACAAGTCATATGGATTAAACACCAGCTTCAGGACTACCAAGTAGACCTGGGGTGCACACCTATTTACTATGATAATACTAGTGCCATCAATCTTGCTAAAAATCCTGCTTTGCATTCACGAACCAAACACATAGAAATAAGACATCATTTTATAAGAGATGAGGTGTCTAAGAATAATTTTGAACTGATTCATGTAGGCGCAGATAATCAGATTGCTGACATATTCACAAAACCTCTGGATAATGAAAAATTTTCCACATTGAGAAGAGAATTAGGCTTATACAAATTATCTTAATTATGAAGCCTGTTCTTGTTGTGAGGGGGAGTTGTGTTTGTCTGATGTTTAGCCTTCTTGCATGCTGGTTTAAGGGGGAGTTCAGAATGCTTACTGGTTAGCTTTTAGGAATGCTCTAAATAAGGGGAAGCCTTGAGATTTTGCCGGAATGTTTTATTGAGGAATGCTATGTCTTAGGGGGAGCTGAGTTGTGAAGTGAGAAGAGAAGTTCTTTGACAGATTCAAAAGGAGTGTCCAGATGTGTACCTTTGCTGGTCTTGCATGACTGATTTAGTGTGGTTCTCTCAGAAAGTAGAGTGTCACTTATCTCTTAAGTCTATAAGTCAGTGACTCTAATCTCCAAGTTAGAATCTTTCCTTTGGTACTCCTTCAGAGATCTGGACTAATTGCATAAATTATATCTTCCTACATTGTCATTGATTATGGTTCAGGCCAAAAACTTGTATGTCTTGATATCTGACCCAATCAACTTGAAATCTAGACTTCAAGACTCAATTCAAGAAAAGTCTTTTTTGGTATTGTCTTCAATCATTCTATCTCTTTAACTCAAGGGCTTAACTGAACAAACATGTTCTGTTTTGATCACTGAGAAACTGGGAGCTTCATCAATGAAATGAATATTTCTCCCAAGTCATGAGGTGTCAAATGCTTAAAATGAATGAAAAGTCATGACAGAGCAATGGTGGCTTGCTGGTGAGTAACTGGGAACTGTGGCCTCTAATCAAGGTGTTTCCTCATGTCAAAAGCCACAGTTACTAACTCTGTTCCTTAATATAAAAAAAGGAAGGAAGTAATGAGGTACTCACTCTGAGTAACTGGGGATTCAGGCCTCTAATCAAGGTGTCTCCCTAATGTCAAAGGAAGTGAACTACCAACTTACTCATTGATCTTCTTGAAAATCATCTCCAACAAAAATTCCTTGTTGTTATGCAACTAATGGATTGCTTGTCTTCAATACCTTGAGAACACCTCTCTGATTTAGTCTCTTGCTGTCTTGTGAATAGTTGAATGATCAGCTATATTTGGCCATACTTGTGAACTCCTGCTCTAAATCATCCACTATGTATGCTGATAAACTTGTCTATCATTCTACTTCTCTATTGTGTACTGAAGTCTAAAGAATCTTCTCTTGAGATTAGAAACTCACTTATTCTCTTAAGACCTACTCGTGACTTTCTGCACTAAGAAGTTACTGCCCTGAGTCCTCATGTTTCCAGCACTGTCATACATTCTGTAGTTCTTTTTGCTGATGTCAAAGGGGGAGAGAAGTTTGCAATATGAGTGAGTATCAGTGAGTATTGGATTTGTCTTGAGCTTTGAGGGGAGTCATGTTACTTCGTGGAAGTCATGGTTATGAGTTGTGGGGGAGATGAGAGTGTGTTGTAGGGAATGTTTAATTCATTTGCATGAGCATGCCTTGAATTTATTCTGCTTGTTGCAGCTGGTATTAACTTCTTGTTGAAACTTGATATTGGTTGACTCATAGTGTTGTCATCATCAAAAAGGGGAAGATTGTTGCATCCCTATGGTTTTGATGATGTCTCACACTATAAATCAATCTTCTATCTCTAGATTAATGCTGTTTCATCATGTGAGTGAGTACAGTTCATTTGCCTGTCAGATATGCATGCTATCTTGATTCTATATACACTGTTTGGTTAATATGAACAGCAGTGGGTCGACTCATCAGAAAGGGTGGGTCGACGCATCAGCGCATTGATAGCTTGGGCACAAAGTCTATACACCAGCTGGATCCATTTAGTCTGTACATTGGCATATCTTCTTAAGTCTGTACATCGGGCACCTTCTTACTGAAGTCTACACATTGATCCTAATACTCTAGTCTGTACACTGCCCGACCAGTCAAGTCTGCACATTGCCAAAGTCAGTTCAGCTCAACCCTATACATCCTTCCAAGCTTCAACTCTATACATTGGATTGTCAAACTTCATGTCTATACACTGGCTGCTGCATTGTCTTGAAGTCTACACATCCGATAGTGTAAGTCTATACATCGCCCAGAGTCTTGTTTGCAAAGTCTGAACATTGCTTCAGAGTTAGCTTCAGCAAAGTCTATACATTCGGTTCCTTGGGCAAAGTCTATACATCGCTTAGTCTGCACATTGCCTTCAGCCCAAGTGCTCAAAGCCAAGTCTATACAACGCCAACCCAACACATTGAACAGTTCTCCAAGTCTATACACTAGACTTCATTTCTCTAAGTCTATACACTGGCCTGTGATTCACCAACTCTGTACATTCGATATCTTTTCCTATGCATTGGCCAAGTCCATACATTCAACTTTTCCCTACGCTTTCCAGGCCAAGTCTGTACACCACTAAGTGTGTACATTGCATGCTGCTCAAACGTTCAATGTTCTTCAAAGTCTGTACAGCATCCGTCTCAGCCAGCGTCTCAAGCTGCGTCTTAGGCAAGTCTGTACATCGGCCTTTTTCGTTCAAGTCTATACATTGAACTGCGTCTTAGGAAAGTCTGTACAGAGGCTTCGATTTACCAAGTCTGTACATCGGCTTCATTCGCTCAAGTCCACACATCCACAGTGCTTTCACAAGTCTATACATTCACTTGAGTTACACCAAGTATGTACATCGCTGAAGTCTTCACAAGTCAGTACAATGCTTGAGCTTCACAAAGTCCATACATCGCTTCAAGCGATTCAAGTCTATACAGACTACCTTTACATTTAGAGTCTGTACATTGGTCCATCAGCCGATCGTTTCATTCAGCAAGCTTCAAAGTCTGTACAGCCTATCTATCTTCATGGATTGTGTGCCTTTCGTGCGTTGACGCACTTGGCTGACTGCGTAGACGCACACCTTTCTGTCTTGCTCACAGCGTCGACGCTGACACTGGATGCGTTGACGCATTGGCCTGTTACCAAGGGCGTGAGCATCTTGCCTGAGGAAGCTGAGGTGACGTTGCTCGATGGAAGCGTTGACGCCTTGGGCTGATGTTCAAAGATCTGTTGATCAACATCAAGTCTGTACAGCATGAAGTCTGTACATTGGTTTTGATTTGAACAGAACGCCTAAGTCTATACATTACTATGGATTGCCCTAAAATGCTTAAGTCCATACACTGAAGATGCTGAAGACCTCCAAGTGAATACACTCTCACATGATACACACTTGGCTAACTATCGTTTCAAGTCTGTACACTGCTTAGGCTTCGTGAAGTCTACACAGTGGCTGAGCCTTGTAAAGTGTACACATTGGTAACAATCGTTTACATTGTTCATGTCTATACACTGCCTTCACGTGCATTTTATTCAGTAAGTCTGTACACTCTCTCACGGTGTGCACACTTACTCTGTTGTGTTTCTAAAGTATATACATTCATGTTGAAAGCTTGAACTAACTAAGTCTATACATTCCATCTGTCTGTCTGCAGGTGATTCAGGCTGATGATTGGGCACGTGAATCGAGGTTGGCACCTGACACGTGATCCAAGACAACACGCGCATGACACGTGGATGGCAACCTTGTCAGGATGCTGCCATGTGGTCGAACTTCAAATGATCTGGCCAAAAGTGCATGGGCGGGAACCTGGCAGCCGCACACCATTATCTGCTATAAATATAGAGCTTCATCCTTCAGTAGAAGTTCGATTGTGAAAAGAAAAAGCAGAAGCCATTGGTGAGAGTCTGCACGATCCAGAAAAGAAAAGGAGCAGAGAGTTCCATATCTAAGAGGAGTTTGTTCGAGAGAGAGAGAGAGAGTGTGTGTGGATTGATGAATTGCTTCATTTGAAGCTACATTTGTATTGGGTTTCAGAACCGATTTCTTCTTCATTAGTTTTTCTTTCTATTTTGCTTTCGTTTATTTTGTTCTTCTATTCTGATTTGAATTGGTTTCCCTCCGGTGTGTGGAGGAAGGGAGTACTACTCTAGTTTCCCTCTGAGTTGCAGAGGAAGAGAGATCGGTGATCTCTGGTGTTGTTAGTGACAGGTTGTCATTAACAGTTTCCCTCCGTGTGTGGAGGAAGGGAGAGGATTCTCCGGTTGTGTTCTAGCTGGGAGCTAGAACAGGTTTCAAGTTCTGTGGGTAGCAGAGCTTGGTCGAGGGATTTGTTTCCCTTGGGTGTTCAAGTTGTGTGGCAGCATGTTGTACGCAGACTGGGTCTGATGTGATCTAGCTTTGCCTAGTAGAATCCTCACTCTAGTTGGAGTGAGGGGTGGATGTAGATTGCGGACTGCAATCGAACCACATAAAAACCGAGTGCCTCCTCTGTGGTTTGCTATTGATTTCTGTGCTCTTCATCTGCTTGTCCCTTTGCCTTCAAGTGATCAGTTCTTCACTCTCATCTATATTTCTCTGTGTACGGGTTAAGGAGGTGCGTTAGCAGTAGGATTTATTTTCCGCTTGAGTTTCTGCAAACTGGGGGTGATCTATTCATCCCCCCCTTCTATATCACTCTTGCTGCGCTAACATGGTGTATAGACTTTGCTGCTCTTCTTTTGTCGATCGATCTACCTTCATCTGAAGATGAAGACTCATATATATAGCAGCAACAGCAGCAACCAGGGGGCATGTGGCTTCCACAGTTCCCGCCCTAAAAATTCGGACCACGTGGCAGCATCCAGCAGGCTGTCAGTACACGTGTCCTCATCTGGGCACTGTCCTTATCCTCGGATCACGTGCCCTTCATAAAGCTTCTCGAATAGTCCCTGTCAGATAGAGTATCGGATTATCAATTTAAGCATAAACCCTGTACATACATCATAGTATGCACAATGCAGTGTATAGACTTTCCAATGTCTAGACTTGCAGATATGAACGACACAATGTATAGACTTCAGGTGTGAAGACATTGTGAATGCAAATGTAATGTTCAGACTTCATTGTATAGACTTGGAGAACCTGAATCAATGTGCATACTTGGAACGCCTGAAGACCAGTGTCCAGACTTGGAATCAATGAAGGCGTTGGCTGTACAGACTTGGCCAAACAATCCGATGTAGAGACTTGAGGCATGGAGGCCAATGTACAGACTTGGAAAGTTAAGACCATTGTACAGACTTCACCTCGTGCCAGCTACAGTGAAGGAATGTATAGACTTAACAGTCTCCCTGGCTGTACAGACTTGACCAAAGCAAAGGCAATCGGATGTACAGACTTTAGAGGATGCATACTCTCTATAGACTCTGAGGTCCAAAGGCAATGTACAGACTTTGCCTTAGAAATGAATGTATAGACTTTCCCTTCAGAAACGAATGTATAGACTTGAGAGTCTTGAAGCCAATGTACAGACTTTCCACCGACCAATGTATGTGTTGGGTTCGGTGCAAGTATTCAGAGGGGGGGTGAATGAATATAGCCTATAAAAACTTTCACCCAATATAAAATTTCGCTCAATTAGAATTTCGCTCACTCAACAGACTAAACACTTAGAACAAAATCTGATCAAATCATCTAATGAACCTGTGATCAAACACTTGGAGCGCCCCTATGCAAACATCTAGCGGAAGCAAACCATAAGCAATCAAACCACAATGCACGGGGGGTTTTTAGGTGGTTCGGTCCTACAGACCTACATCCACCCCACACTCAACCCGAGTGTGGCTTCACTAACAGCTGGGCAACACAGCTTGCCAACAGACACTGATACACAGCTTACCCAGGGGAACAACCTCCCCTCTTCCTCCTACACGGAGGGAACCTCTAGCAACCCACGGTCACTAGAAACCAGAGACTCACGTCTCTCTTCCTCTATACCAAGAGGGAACCCCACTAGTAGCAGCCCTGCTACCAGTGAACCAGCCAGTAGCACTCTGCTACCAGCAATCCACCAGAGGCCTAGCCTCTCTTCCTCCTAGCCCGGAGGGAACCCACAAGCAGCTCCAAGCTACTTGCAAACCAGAGATCAGATCTCCCTTCTCCTGACCCACCAGGAGGAACCCGACCTCAGTCCAGAGGATCGGAAGAACAATGATAACTAAATGAAAAGGAAAAACAAAAATATGAAATGAAAATAACTTCAGCAAACAGAAAGCTGAAAAATGAAATGCACAATGTGGCTCTCAACGGAGCTGACTGGCCTGGATCTGATCCACGGTCCAGTAGACAGATCTTCAGTAACTTTCTTCCTTTTTCTCCACAACCTCTCTCTCTCTCTCTCTCTATCTCTCTTTATTTCTCTTCTGCTCTCCTTTTCTCTCACGCTGTTCTCTCCTTCTTCTCTTCAACTCTTTTTCTTCTTGCCGGCTCACTCTTCTTCTATTTCTTCTTCTTCTCTTTTTCTTCTTCTTCTCTTTTGGCCTATCTCTCTCGAGTTCTCTTTCTGCTCTCAGATGGCCTCTTTTGCTTCACTTCTTCCTTAGAGTGAGCTATTCTTTTCTGAAGACGAAGAAGGATTTATATACCAATAACAGGGGCTCCGGAGGATAGGGCAGAGACGCCCTAGAGAGCTTCGATGGGTTGGTCCACGTGGTGAAGTAGTAGGCCCCAGCTTCCACGTGTCTGACTGCTGGCACGTCCTTTGTTATAGGATCACGTGCCCTTTCATAATTGGGGTCTCCTTGTACTGCATCAAAATATTCTAGTAATTTACCACACTTACTGTTTCTGGAGACTGACCGCGTTGACGCACTAGCATCACTGCGTCTACTCTTTGCTTGTACACATTTGAATTTGCCCCACTACGTCGACCCTGCTGTGGATAGCGTTGACGCGTTGAAGACAGCCAGAGATAAGTCGCCCCTTTCTTGAACTGCTGCGTCGACGCTGTCTGTTGATGGCGTTGACGCACGAACATGTACATTAAGGCCTATCTTGCCTTGTATATTGGCGTCTCTTAAGCCGCTGCGTCGATGCTGCTCCATTGTGGCATTGACGCAGTGGAAGATATCGTGAAGGCTTCGTCAGCTGATGCGTGGACGCTTTAAGCTCCCAGCGTCGACCCTGTTCCCTTCAGCAACAAGAATGAAGTCATAAGGTTTAAGTATGTACATTGTAGTGTATATACTTCGAAAGAAACAGTCCAATGTATATATATACTTCAAGAACTCTAGACAACGCTGTACAGACTTCAGATGCTTTGAATGCTTGAGTGATGTATAGACTCTGAATCGATAAGGCAGGCTGTATAGACTATAAGAAGGTTGAAGCACTGTGTAGACTTGATGAAGATTGAGGCCGTTGTACAGACATGGGGTTTAGCTGAGGATGTATGGACTTTGACGAAGTAAAGCAGTGTATAGACTTTGAATCAAACCGATGTATAGACTTACCACCGACCATTGTGTAGACTTGAAGAATGTGAGACGATGGCTAAGACACTGCACAATCGGATGTATAGACTTTACTTAACACAGTCTGATGTACAGACTTGGAATTTCAACTGAAGGGTGTATAGACTTGACTAGCTAAGGCCAGTGTACAGACTTCGAAGGATGCAGACTCTGTATAGACTTCAACTCAACCATGCATAATGTATAGACTTTGTGAAACGTGAATGTGATGTACACACTCACAGCGTTGACGCTGCAGACTTGAGAATGCTCACAGCGTTGACGCTGCATGAGACGTAGGCTGTACAGACTTAGAGTGTAGTTGAAGCCTTGAACGTAGGAATAGGCTAGACTGTAGACTTCAGGCTTCAGAAACGAATGTACACACTTGACCAATTCAAAGGCGAATCAAGTGTACAGACTCTGAGTCCAAACCCAACGGCTGAACAGACTTAGAATTTGAAGACTGATGTACAGACTTCATTAATCAAAGCATGAATGAGACGATGTACACACTTAGCCTAGGACAATGTATAGACTCAATCACATGAAGAGCTTCCAGTGTATGGACTTGAGTTAAGTGCATTGGCTGTACAGACTTCAATTAGAAGATGCCCGGTGTACAGACTTGAAGAAGAGATGCCAATGTACAGACTTAATGATATGAACACTAAGGCATGCTGTACAGACTATGAAACCCAGACAGTCAGTGTTCTGATGGGTCGACGCATCAGCAAGGGTGGGTCGACCCACTACTGTTCAGACTGTAGATACATGCAGAGACAAGATATCTGACAGAATGCAATGCATATATATAAAGAACAAATGCCATCAATGCTAAACATCATCATTCATGTTGCTATCATATGCAGAATGCTCAAGAATAAGAATGCACAGAAATGCACTTTGTTTATTGCAATCATCAAAACACAATAACATTGCTATAATCAAAATACAATATCAAATGCACTCAAATGCACTCACTGTCTTGCTGTCATCAAAACCAAATGCCTAAGAGGCACAACAGTACGGACTTTGCAGGCCTAAGACGCTGAATGAGACGGTGGATGTAACAGTGCAGTGTCTAGACTTGAAATCCAATGCAGACGGCTGTACAGACTTGAATGAGACGCTGCATGAGACGATGCAGCTACAGTGATGTACAAGGACACAGTCCAGTGTACAGACTTCATGAACAATAGAATGTGCAGACTTTGTGAACAATGCATGAACGAGACGCTGGACTCTATACAAACTTGAGCGATGTATGGACTTAGCTTCGTGCAAGCTACAGTCCAATGTATGGACTTTCTAGTTCAACTGGTGAGTGTACAGACTTCACCAATGAAACGCTCACTGTACATACTTGCTGGATGCAACGTGAGACGCTGTATAGACTTCGTCTTCCAGCGTATAGACTTGATGAATGCATATACCAAGACCATTATACAGACTTGACATATTTAAAGTGCATGCGATGCAAACTGTACAGACTTTGACATGTGAGACACAAAGAGAATGCACTGAAGTCTGTATAGACTTTAACAATGAATGCATGAGTCACAAGACCGACAGACTTAGCCTGTATGGACTTAGCATGAAGCACACATGCGTTGTACAGACTTCAAGTCATGCAATGTAATGTACACACTTCTGCTAAGAAAGCTTCAGTGAATGTATGGACTTCATGAATGCATGCTACAGTGCCAATGTACAGACTTGGTGGAAGGCATGCAATGTATAGACTTCAGAACAAGTCCAGTGTATAGACTTCAGAACAAATCCAGTGTATAGACTTCCACCATGATGCATGCAATGCAATGCAGATACTGACTGTATAGACTTTGAAGAAATGAGACGATGTGTGGACTTTGAGGTTCAACAGTGGATGTATATACTTAGGACCCTTGAAGGATGTATAGACTTCAGTTGAGCACAGTCCAATGTATAGACTTGGAAGATTGAACCAATGTATAGACTTGGGGTTCTGAACGTAGGTAAAGGCTGGGAATGTATAGACTTGCCCAGTGCTGCCAATGCATAGACTTTGATGCTCAACGTAGGTAAAGACATCAGTGTACAGACTTTGGCAAAGGCATGAGACGTTCTCTAATACGATGAAGTCTGTATAGACTTACTATATGCATACGAGACGCTAACTGAGACGGTGACTCTGTGCATGAACAGTGATGTATAGACTTGCATGAGACGGTCAGTGAGACGCACTCTCAGGCTGTACAGACTTGAGGTTTCAACAAAAGGCTTTGAAGGCGATGTACAGACTTTACCAATGTGCAGACTTGATGATGAAACAGTCTGATGTACATACTTGATCAAGACAAGGCAGTTGAGTGTATGGACTTTGACAAGCAAACGGCTGTACAGACTTTGCCTAAATGCAGGACACTGTATGGACTTGCCACCAATGTATAGACTCAATGCAAGCAGATGGATGTACAGGCTTGGCGAATGCAATGTATGGACTTGCAGACAGAACACATGCAGTGAATAGACTTATGCAGACAGAACACATGCATTCTCCAGATAATATACCAGTCACAGTCATATGCAATTTCCACATAGTATATCAGTTATAAATATGAATGTTGGTTATCATTCAATGTGGTGACTCATTCCTATTGCTATCATTAAAACACCACAATCATCAAAGCACAAGGGGCTCATCAAAGCATAAGGGGCACAACAATCTCGCCCTTTTTGATGATGGCAACATAATGAGTCACACTGACTCGTCAAACTATTCTCCCCCTTTGACATAATCAAAAAGAGAGGGAAATAGTTTGAGAGACAAAATGCAGTACACAAAGACACAGAATAAAACAAAGTTCATGGATAAAACATCTCTCCCCCTATCAATATGCATGAATGACTACACTCCCCTTAAATGCAGATAAACTATAACTCCCCCTGAAGCACAAGAATGAGCTCTGGTTATCCAATAAATCAATCTGAAAGCAGCCATACCAAGGAATCTGAAGTCTGATGAAAAGACCACAGAATCAGAACTTATTGAAGAACAAGATGGAAGATTCCAACAGTGTGGAGAGTAAAGAGATTGGTGATAGAAGGGCAACAATAAGTCTGATACCAATCATCACAAGAGATCTTAATGAATAATCAGTCAGAATCAGATCTGGCTATCTGGAAAATCTGATCATGAGGAATTTAATGTGTGCATCACTTCAATAAGTCTTAAGAAGTGTAAACTCTTCTATCATAAAGGGTTATGAAGTGACAACTTAACCAATCTGATTTAATTTTTATGTATACCAAATTTGTCAAATTAAACTCAATACTCATCTCTGAATCCAAGTTTTAATAAAAATGAACCAAATATTCAGATAACACTCAAAATCAATCATCTTTTATCTTACACATATGATCTCAATAGCACCTTTGAAAAGTACACAGATTAGTACTGAAGTTAAACACCTTTTCAAGAACATGAGTTGACAGATTTTTCAAAATGTTTTCGTTTAAAGCACATTGTATTTTTCCTGAGCAATTTAAGTTAATCAACACTTTTTTACATGAGACATAACACGTCTCAAGTGAAGTGACTCAGTTACTCAGTGTGATAACTGTCATTGCCTCTCAACTTTGAGAACAGATTTAGCAATATAAATATCTTTTTACGTGAGGAGACACCTTGATTAGAGGCCAGACTCCCCAGTTACTCAACACAAATAAGCCATTGCTCTGTCAGATTTTGTTTTACTAAATTTTATCAGAGATAACTATGGCACCTCATGACATGAATTACTTTATTTCATTGATAAAGAACTCAGTTTCTCAGTGACCAAGTCATTGCTCTGAATTCACAATTTTTCATTTCGTCAACATTTTTCAAGTTAATGTTTAACACCAATACACACTCTATGCATCTTAACCAAAGTAGCCCTGAATTCAAATTTTCAGATATCTGATGAGAGAGTCTAAGGTATACATGGCACATGTGGTTAAAATTTATTAACCTTATCATTAAGATATTTTTCAATTCATTTAACTACAAACCTGAGAATACATTAATCTTATATCAGTCTGATTCAGTGATAATTCTTAAACCTATATGATAGGAGTTTCTACCAATTTCTCAGACTGAATTGCATGACATGCAGCATAAGTTTCTCAGATCAGACCAATGAATTCAGCAGCCAACAATCAATAGTTGAAATAGATCAGTCACACCAGCTGAGAAGAATGTGAAATGTGAGTATAAGCTGGTGCAAGAGTGAATCAGCAATAGAGAAGAGCATCAAAAGAGATTTTATCATCAGACAGTAGCTGAGTCTGGAATACAGATAAATCAGCTATTTTAGAGATATCAGCAGAGAATTCAGTTGAATAGCGCATAGTCAATGGAATGAATCAGGTTACTTAAACAAAGGGAGTTCATGAGGTGAAGAAGATATGAAATGGGAATGCTCCCCCTATCTAAGTGCAATGAATTTCTTTTTGGGTTTTTCAAAATTTTATAATATGCACTATCCTACATATGCAGTATACAACAATTCTAACAAGGAGAGCATGATGATCAATCAACAGCAAACGAGCTCCCCCTGACAAAATACATGATGTGCAATGAATCATTTCTTTTCAAATTTTATTTTCTTCAAATTTATGATATGCAATACACTGCTCTATATGAAAACTAAACCCATGGTACTAGGCAGAGGACTCGGTCTCAAGGACCATCTCACACATGATAAGAATCTCCAAGCAGATTTCCTGCCTTTTAGTAGCTTACCATTTGGTATACCAAGGTTATGCAATGTAGTGCAAAGCAGTCCTATATGCATTAAACAAAAACAGTTGGACTCCCCCTGTCGATATGCATGAAATGTATTGAAAGCACATCACATGATTTCAAATATTCATTCAGATATGATTCATGCAAATTAGTCAGAAGAGAGTTACCATAAACATGATAGTGCAATTCTTAATTCAGAAAACTTCAATTTCAACATCAACAAGTTTAACATGATATGCAATCATTTCAAACAACAATTTTCAGATAATGAATTTAAAACAGACAAATCAGCATTTTCAGATTATGAGATTTAAACAAAGTTCAGAACTGACCTGATGTGTAGTCATGGGGTTTTCATTCTTGAGCGCCTTGGTTAACCCCTTTTATTCTTTAGCTTCCAAGGCACACTTTCAAGATAAAATCAAGTTGATCCTGCAGGAACCCAAGAAGTCTTGGGTCCTGAATTACCCCTATCAGGTGTTCTAAATAATTTCTTAGCAATATTGTCATCAAATTCCATTAGAGAGCAATCAGACATAGAATGTCCAAAATTTCCACAATAATGACATGAACCAACAGATTTTCTGGTCCTATGATGCATATCTACAGCAACATGAGACCTATGAAACTGAGCATGAATTTTTCTGTTGAAAGCATGAATTTTTTATTTACCATTACCTGCCCACCAGCATTCAGAAGCTCGGTGGCCAGGTTTTCCACATTCATAACAAACAAGAGTCTTTTCTTTAAAACCAGCTTTATTTCTGTCCAAGAAATTTTTATTTGCAGGGAATCTTACAAATTTGGAATTAAAATGATTTCCCTGAGCAAACCAGCAGTCCTTGACTGCATGCCCATAGTTATCACATTCAAAGCATCTAAGATGCTTGCTTCTTGATTCATTTTTACCCCAATGATTTCCTGACCAGCACTCATTAGCCTTATGTCCAGGCTTGTTGCAAGTGAAACAAATGATCTGCTGGCCTGAAGTAGATCTATATCTATGTGGGTCATGAGCATGTGTGAAAGATCTAATATTCACATTATTGTCTTCCTTCAGTTTAAAACATGCATTCATTAGATGACCATGCTTATCACAGTAATAACAAGATGCATCAAATTTCTTAGTGACATGGTTTCTATCAAATAATTTCTTGAATGCACTGTTTTACTAGCATGCTCATCTTCTTTTAGTATTCTGCAATCATCCATGATATGCCCTTTCTTGCCACAATAATAGTATGATAATTTCTTCTCTGATGCATGTGAGTGAGTGAATGAATTGTGAGTGACATGTGTCAGTCTATCAGACTCCACACTGCTAGCAGAATTCACATCACATGCAGGGACAATTTTGACTTTATTCAATTGACCATTCTTTTTCAATTTATTGCCCCCTTTCACAATTTTTGTTTGCTTTTCATTTTTCTGGGCTTTGAACTGAAATACAGATGAAGATGATTTCAGATTTTTATTTTGTTTTGGGGATTGCTTTGAAGTACTAGCTACATCTGAACCTTGCACAAAGGTGTTGTATAGCTGGCTTTTAGTGATTTTCTTAACATCAGAAGTGCAATTTGTTCCCCCCTTTGAATTCTTATCCTCACTTTTCACAACAGTTTTTATTTTTCTTTCAGTTTTTGCAAACTTGGATGCTGAGTTTTCCTGGTCATGAATTTTATTTTCCAAGGATGCTATATGAAGCTCATAACTGGCTATCTCCTGTTCACTGCAATTTACACATTCACTTAAGACTTTATTTATAATTTTATACTTCTCAACTTCTTGTTCCAGATTGATCAACGTTTGTGATTCTTCATCATGGACAGCTTTTCCCTTTTCTGTGGTAAGGAGTCTTTCAGACAAGCCAGTGTTTAAACACTTTAATTTTTCAATTTCAGCTTTCAGTTCAGTGTTTTCCTTCTCAAAATTTTGAGGTTGAGCTTCTTTAAAAACCGATTTCTCCTTTTCTATAGTCAGAAACCTCTGTGAGAAAACAGTATTTAAAACCATCAGTTTTTTGTTTTGTTCCCTCAATTCTTTGTTTTCTTCAGATAGCTTCATGACTCCTTCATTATATTTTCCACTTCCAGAGATCAGCTCCAGCTTTTCAACTAGCTCCTCTTCTCTTTCCTCCACTTTAATTTTCTCAGCCACCAAGTTTTTGTGATCCTCTTTAAGTGAGACAATTTGTTTACTCAGCCACTCATTCTCACTATAAAGATCTTCATTACGTTCTCTTAGAGCTGAGCACATATCACAGTTTGATTTAGCAGAAGAAGAGTGTGAAGCCTCCCCATTGATTTCATTTATTCTAGCCTTGAGTTCTTCTGATGGGGGCATCTCTCGCCCCATCTATTTTCAAAGCCCCGGTTGCCCGCCAGCATGATTCCATTACATCCGTCACATTTTTCTAAGTCAATTCATGTAACTTTCATATTTTCTTTGAGTCATAATTATGTAATTTTCCTTTTATTTCAGTCTTATACCTAGGTTAATGAGTCATTTACCTAGGTTAAGTGTCATTATGTTGATAGATTAGTTTATGGGCCCAATTCATTGGGCTTGGCCCAAGGGCACCCCCCCTTCCCTTGGTTATTTGTCATTGTGTTAAGAGTCAAGGTCTTTTTGTAAAATGTGGGTTGCCTATATATAGGACCCCATTTCCCCCCATTTGAACTAATGAATCAATGAATGAAAAACTTGCCATTTTGAGAGTTTACACTTCTTATCTAGTGGAGAGATTCCATTTTTGGGGTGAGAAGCCCTAGGAGAGAGATTCCCCACCCTTCCCTCTCTTAATCTCTCTTTTTCACTCCACTTTCTCTCTCCTCAACACCCAAATTTGAATTTTCTTCTCTCTCCTCCCTTCCCAACCACCTCCACTCCCCACCTACCCCATTTAAGCCTCTTCCCATTCCCCACAACCCTCATCAATACTCCACCCCTTCCCAAGACCCCCTCCACCAATCCTCTCCTCACCATCCAACCCCCAACTACCCCTCCCACATTCCCAAGCACCCTTCCCACTACCCCAAGCACCCCTTCCCTTCCCCAACACAACCCCCCCATTCCCAAGATAAAAAATTAACCCCACCCTTAAACCTATTTTCGAATATCCATTCCCTCTCTCCATTCCAACCAAATTCGTAGCCCCCACTACCACCATCTATTGGACCCTCTTCCAGACCTTATTCTCCACCTCCCACACCTTAGAACACCCCCTCCAAGACCCCCTTACAACCAGGGGTCACTCCCACACTCATCTACCCCCTTCCCCTTCTTCTTTCTTGGTCATTGGAAGCTACTTCGAAGTTGCAGTTTGCTGTCCAGAGGTTACAGATGAACCAGCAACTTGCAACGGCCACCATGACTTCCTCCGGATGAGTTTGGAGACCCAAGAGCCATTGTCGGAAGCGTCTACCAGTCTCCTTCGCAACAGAAGTGGTTTCGTCTTCTTCCGATCTCCGAGCCATCCAGGAGGTCCATTCTCCCACAACTGCACAGTTTTGCCTCGGTTGAGGACCTGAGCCAGATTAAAAGCTCTGCCACGACAAACCCTGAAAGAATCAGTCCATGAGTTCTTCTTCAAAGTTCTTCATTGCCCAGTCTACTTCCAGAATCAAGAAACAGAACTTCATTCGGCATTCGTGATCCAGAGTTCTCATTTTTCTCCTTCAGCTACGCAGATCTACTACTCATAGTCTGCACCGACCAGTAGCCATTGTTCTGCATCCCCTAGTCTTCTCCGACATCGGTTGGCTTCCCCGTTAGTTGTGCTGCGAAGAGGACTCGTCCAAGATTCCAAAGACTCTAACGGCTCTTGATTCTGAGTTTGGGAGCTGTCGGGGTATCCTATGCAACCTGCTGTTGGAAAGCAGGAGCTAGCTCTACAGAGATCCTGATCCGGAGAGAAAGCTTCACCACGACAAACCCCGGAGGAATCAGGCCACACGATCTTCTGCAAAGTTCTTCCTCTCTCTGTCTACTTTCATAACCAAGAATCATAACTCAGTTCGGGATCTGGCAGCCAAAGTTACGAATTTTTGTCCTCAGGCGTGCGACTCTGCTTCCCACAGTCTGCACCGACCCCTACTCACTGTTCTCAGTCCCCTGATCTTCTCCGGCATCTTTCGACTTCCCTGTCAGTTTTGTTGCAAAGAAGACTTGTCCACGGTTCCAACGGCTCTGGCGGCACCTGATTCGGAGTTCGGGAGCGGCCGAGGCAACCTCTTCTTTCTGCTGTTAGTAACCAGTTGCTATCAGTCTGAGAATCAGCGCCCCTGTTCGAGCTCCTGCCCAGGCCAGCAGCAACCACAGAAGAATTCGGAAAAATTCAGAGGCACTCCAGTTCCAGTAACAAAGATTTTTCCACTAGTCTTGACCTTGGCAAAATTCCTGATCACGTTCTGCAGCCACAGTACCGACTGTCTATCCACAATTGCCGAGAGAAGGCAGATTCAGCATATTCACTTCATCATCGTTTTAGCCCTAGTTTTCCCCACCCCGCTTGGCCGGATAAAGGCCCCTCCCTGCGTGGAGGTAGTTTTGATTGTAACTATCATCTTCCCTTCCCCACGATCCCCCCCTTGCATGGGGTGTAGTGTTGTAATAGCTTAAACAGGTCAAGCTACCCCGGCGCGGCGTGTGGGGAACCCACGCTTCCCCACTCGCCCTCGTCTCCGAGCGGGACCGGTTTCTTCAAACCGGTCGAGTAAGTGCTCCAAACTTTGCTCTAATTTGTACTTGTTCTTTCAATATTAGTTCATAAACTCCGCTGGCTGTGAATGAGAGCCCGATCCTTAAGCTCTTGTGCTATAAGTGATCACCGTGGGAAAAGAGAGAAACCGGTGCCTTTGGCACTTGGTCGGCCCCATTGTCTTGGGCTTCCACATCTATTGAGAATCAAGTCTTGGCCTTGCTGGCCCTCTACCAGCAAGGGCCCAACCCCTCAACCTCACCTTGGCATTGCCAAGTTACCCCGGGCTTGGGTGAGCGACGAGAGAGCGGCGGCCCAAATTGGCCCATTTAGATTGCGAATGTGCTTGCTTGCTTAAGTCCAAGGTCGTGTCACATCATCTTCAATTTCCGTTTGACCCCTAACGTTTTCAAGCCTTAGTTTGTCCATTACAGAATTAACTTCAGTCAGTTCTTGCATACTTTTTAGATGCTCATTTTTCTTATCATTCAATTGATTCTCAATTTCTGACATTTTTTCTAAGCATGTTTGTTTTTCAATTTCTAGAGATTTGATTACTTTCTTTTGCAATTCACCATCATGATCAAACACATTTATCATGTCTTCTAAAATAGCACATGCCTTACAAGAATTTTCATCGCTTTTCAGACTATCTTTTAGTTTTGCATTTTCAAATTTCAATTCTCTTATCTCGTACAACATCTCCTTTTTCAATTTTTTCTTTTCAGATTTCAATTGTTCACATTTATTATTGAGTTCCTCATTTATATTCCATAGATCATCAATTGAAAGTTCTTCAGGTTCAGAACTTACCTCGGATGAAGTTTCATCATTAGCATTTCTCCGATCAGCCATCAAGCATTTGCTGTGATTCCTGATTAGCTTTAGTTTTTCCAAAATGTCTTTGGCAGACCTGCAGGAGGAAATGCATTCGATTAGAGATCTGTCAATTGATTCTTTTAATAAAACTACAGCTCTAGTGTTGACAGAGTCTTTCAGCTTATCCTTCTTGGTCCATTTGGATTTATCCTTTGACAGTTTGTATGGACCGTGAGTCATTACCTTCCACAAGTCAGGATCGGTTGTGCTTACATACCAATGCAACTTTTCTAGCCATGGGCCAAGGTCATCACCTCTGAATATCGGAGGATTAGCCATCAAAGCAGATAACAAGCAGACTCAAAGCACAAAGTAATCGACCAGAAAACACCACAACCAGATAAGCACGGCAAAGCACTAACTCAGTGAAGCTAAACAATGAACACAGAAAACACACTCTGGAATGCACCAAACAGAAATGCAGTAAACCAGATTATCAACGTAAAGCACTAAAACAGTAAATCAACAAACGATTCTAAAAGACCCACTCTGAAATGCACCAACAATTAGCAGGATCCTCTGCAGATAGTTAGATCTGTTCAGTCAGAGACCCGCTCTGATACCAATTGTTGGGTTTGGTGCTATGTATTCAGAGGGGGGGTGAATGAATACACCCTTTAAAACTTCACCCAATTAAAATCTAGTGCTCAGAACTACGGAATAAAAGCACTAAGACTAAATAAGAAAGTCTAATCCGGTCATCTATTGAACCTGTAGATGGATATAAAGAGTCCTCCTAATCAGACATCTAATGTGGACAGCAGTTAAACAGATCAAGCAAACACACAATACTACTGTCAAGCATATAGTGTGCACATCAATGAAATGAATACTTATAGAACATCAAACCAAAGCGCCCCTAAGCATTCATCTAGCGCCAACCACACAAGAAATCAAACCACTGCACAATGGGTTTTTAGGTGGTTCGATCCAGCAGACCTACATCTACCCCACACTAAAACCAGAGTGTGGATTCCGCTGACTCACAGCTTGAACAGCTGGGCATCACAGCTTGCCATACAACCGCTGGGCAACACAGCTTGCTGTCCGAGGAATCCTCCTCGCCCGCTGAGCAACACAGCTTGCTGTCCAGAGGATGCACCTCTGCAAACCACTGGGGATTACAGCTTACCAGTCCAGAGGTAGCACCTCTGCAACCGCTGACTAACAGCTTGAATAAAGGTATAAAAGGGAAACAAAACAGCACCGGAAAGCTGTAAACACTGAAGCACAAAAGATATCCATGTAGGGAATAAAGCTCAAACAATGAGCAACCTCAGATCTGGTTTTGAACCAAAGATCTGAAGAATGAACTACTTCTCTCTCTCTCTTCTTCTTCTTCTCTTCACGCTCTGCTCGAGCTCTCTATCTCTCTCCTTTTCTTCTTTCTCTTCTGCTTCTTCTCTGCTCTCTATTTTCTTTCTCTCTTCTTCTGGATCGTGGAAGCTCTCACTCTGCCTCTGCTTTAGTTGATCACGATCTCTTTCTTTCTTTTTCTTTCTCTCTGACTCTCTTCTTCTTCTTCTCTTCTTTTTCTTCTTCTTCTTCTGTCTAGATCGAAGGCTCTCTGGTGTATAGACTTTGCTGCTCTTCTTTTGTCGATCGATCTACCTTCATCTGAAGACGAAGACTCATATATATATATAGCAGCAGCAACCAAGGCACGTGTGGCTTCCACAGTTCCCGCCCTAAAAATTCAGACCACGTGGCAGCATCCAGCAGGCTGTCAGTACACGTGTCCTCATCTGGGCACTGTCCTTATCCTCAGATCACATGCCCTTCATAAAGCTTCTCGAACAGTCCCTGTCAGACAGAGTATCGGATTATCAATTTAAGCATAAACCCTGTACAGACATCATAGTATGCACAATGCAGTGTATAGACTTTCCAATGTCTAGACTTGCAGATGTGAACGACACAATGTATAGACTTCAGGTGTGAAGACATTGTGAATGCAAATGCAATGTTCAGACTTCATTGTATAGACTTGAAGAACCTGAATCAATGTGCATACTTGGAACGCCTGAAGACCAATGTCCAGACTTGGAATCAATGAAGGCATTGGCTGTACAGACTTGGCCAAACAGTCTGATGTAGAGACTTGAGGCATGGAGGCCAATGTACATACTTGGAAAGTTAAGACCATTGTACAGACTTCACCTCGTGCCAGCTACAGTGAAGGAATGTATAGACTTAACAGTCTCCCTGGCTGTACAGACTTGACCAAAGCAAAGGCAATCGGATGTACAGACTTTAGAGGATGCAGACTCTGTATAGACTCTGAGGTCCAAAGGCAATGTACAGACTTTGCCTTAGAAACGAATGTATAGACTTTCCCTTCAGAAACGAATGTATAGACTTGAGAGTCTTGAAGCCAATGTACAGACTTTCCACCGACCAATGTATGGACTTTGCAGGCCTAAGACGCTGAATGAGACGGTGGATGTAACAGTGCAATGTCTAGACTTGAAATCCAATGCAGACGGCTGTACATACTTGAATGAGACACTGCATGAGATGATGCAGCTACAGTGATATACAAGGACACAGTCCAGTGTACAGACTTCATGCACAATAGAATGTGCAGACTTTGTGAACAATGCATGAACGAGACGCTGGACTCTGTACAAACTTGAGCGATGTATGGACTTAGCTTCGTGCAAGCTACAGTCCAATGTATGGACTTTGTAGTTCAACTGGTGAGTGTACAGACTTCACCAATGAAATGCTCACTGTACAGACTTGCTGGATGCAACGTGAGACGCTGTATAGACTTTGTCTTCCAGCGTATAGACTTGATGAATGCATATGCCAAGACCATTGTACAGACTTGACATATTTAATGTGCATGCGATGCAGACTGTACATACATTGACATGTGAGACACAAAGAGAATGCACTGAAGTCTGTATAGACTTTAATAATGAATGCATGAGTCACAAGACCTACAGACTTAGCCTGTATATACTTAGCATGAAGCATACATGCGATGTACAGACTTCAAGTCATGCAATGCAATGCACACACTTCAGCTAAGCAAGCTTCAGTGAATGTATGGACTTCATGAATGCATGCTACAGTGCCAATGTACAGACTTGGTGGAAGGCATGCAATGTATAGACTTCAGAACAAGTCCAGTGTATAGACTTCAGAACAAATCCAGTGTATAGACTTCCACCATGATGCATGCAATGCAATGCAGATACTGACTGTATAGACTTTGAAGAAATGAGGCGATGTGTGGACTTTGAGGTTCAACAGTGGATGTATATACTTTGGACCCTTGAAGGATGTATAGACTTCAGTTGAGCACAGTCCAATGTATAGACTTGGAAGATTGAACCAATGTATAGACTTGGGGTTCTGAACGTAGGTAAAGGCTGGGAATGTATAGACTTGCCCAGTGCTGCCAATGCATAGACTTTGATGCTCAACGTAGGTAAAGACATCAGTGTACAGACTTTGGCAAAGGCATGAGACGTTCTCTAATACGATTAAGTATGTATAGACTTACTATATGCATACGAGACGCTAACTGAGACGGTGACTCTGTGCATGAACAATGATGTATAGACTTGCATGCGACAGTCAGTGAGACGCACTCTCAGGCTGTACAGACTTGAGGTTTCAACAGAAGGCTTTGAAGGCGATGTACAGACTTTACCAATGTGCAGACTTGATGATGAAACAGTCTGATGTACATACTTGATCAAGACAAGGCAGTTGAGTGTATGGACTTTGACAAGCAAACGGCTGTACAAACTTTGCCTAAATGCAGGACACTGTATGGACTTGCCACCAATGTATAGACTCAATGCAAGCAGATGGATGTACAGGCTTGGCGAATGCAATGTATGGACTTGCAGACAGAACACATGCAGTGAATAGACTTATGCAGACAGAACACATGCATTCTCCAGATAATATACCAGTCACAGTCATATGCATTTTCCACATAGTATATCAGTTATAAACATGAATGTTGGTTATCATTCAATGTGGTGACTCATTCCTGTTGCTATCATTAAAACACCACATTCATCAAAGCACAAGGGGCACAACATTTGGGTCACACGAGTCTCTTGACTCCCATTGGAATGGATCATATGGATCATAAAATGGGTTACCTAGGGGGAGGAACTCCATGTCCTCAAGATCCTCAAAAGGTTCTAAGTCATCCTTCTCCATGATAGTTGGGCCAATGTTCTTGGCAAGTGGGTCGGCCATGAGTGGAGGGCTTGGCTTTCTACCGGAGATAAGAAGCTCTAAATCGAGGAAAAGGTTGGGCTCATCGGGTGTAGGGAGGAATAGAAGGAGGTCGCTAGTGTAGCAACCAATGGTGCAAACCGAGGTGATAGACCCTATGCATAGGTGTAGGAGGCTAAGGCTCCTAGGTTGTTCGACCATAGGAGTCAACATGATAGTCATCTCTAATTGCCATGCTATGCCCTTGAGAAGGTCCTCTAAGGTCTCCACTTGATAGGATGCTTGGATTGTGGTGTGATAGGAGAAGAAGGGCACTATGGGAAGGTCTTGTTCTATGGGAGGGAAAACATGGGCCGGGATCTCTCTAATTGGGCTCTCCTTTAGCCAACTAACAATGGGTTCTCCTAAGATGAGCTCTGCCCCAACTAGAGAGGGTGGTGTAAGGTAAAGACCATCATGTGAGGTTTCTTCTTCAACTTTGACTTGGGTTTCCTCCAAGGTGGGGGGTGGGTTTGGAGTGCTCACAACTATTGGATCGGGTATGAGTTCTTCTACCAAGGTGGTGAGGGGGTCTTTTGGGGTGATGATGGTTGGTGTGTGGTGCTCCCGGGGTGGAGGGTAAAGGGAAACTTGGATTGGGATTGGTAGAGTGGGGTTTGAGAGTGGAAGTAGTGGAGGCCTAGGTTGGGGTAGGATTGGGGTTGGAAGTGGAAGGTGGGTTGGGTGACAAGATTTGGGTTGATGGGTTTTGGGGGGTGTACCCTTTTTAGGGGACGATGGAGGGGTAGTGGTGGGGACCAAGGGAAGATGTGGGGTATGGGTTTGGTGAGGGATTATGGGTTGGGTGGTGGTAGCCGTCATGGGTCTAGGTGGAGGGATGGACACAGGGTCCACTTGGGTTTGAATGGTGGTCCTTATTGGGGAAACCGGGTCGGTTAGGGGTCTCTTCCCCTTTGGATCGACCGGTTGTGGAGGGGGGGAAGTGGGGGACAATTGAGTTTGGATAGTGAGGTTTGCGGAAGGGGGTTTTGGTTGGAGTGTGGGGACCCTTAGGGGATTTGGTGGAGAGGTGGATGCTTGGTTTATTTGGGCCTTAAGGGAGAGGACTTGGTCGTGAAGTGTAGTTATGATGGTTGAGAAGTGATTTGTTGGGAGTGGTGGGGGAGGAGGCCTAAAGGTGGTATCAAGTTGGTCGGATGGGGATGGAGGAGTGGTAGTGCACCTCGGGTTAGGGGTGTTTGAGTAGAAGGGGTGGGAATATTTGGGAATGTAGATTTTTCTAAGTTCTTTCTTCATATCATCCCATGAGAAAATGGGTTCTTGTTTCCTAACGTCTCTTAAGCCCACTATGTTCCTCCATTTTTCCTTGGCTTGACCCCGAAATTGCCCCATGGCAACGCAGACTCTTGCAGGTCCATAAACCATTGTTCTCTCAAAGTGTTTTTCCATGGTGACCTCCCACTTTAGGTAGGCACTATAGCATGATCCATCGAAGAGGAGATCCTCAAAAGAGATTATGTCAAATTGAGGGTTGATCGGTCCCTTGTGGGGGGTTGAGTGGGATGAATGTGACCAAAGAGAGGTAGCCATGTTGATGAATGCAAATGTGCCCAAGGACTAGACTTAGTAGAGACAAGTCTAAAATTTTCTCTGATACCACTTGATGTGACACAACCTCAGACCTAATTTAACAAGCACAACCACAAGGCTATGAAGTCTACGCAAGCGGACCTTCGTATGGCGCACACACTTAACCCGGGGGTAACTCGGGGATGCCGAGTCGAGGAAATAGGACAAGCCCCTTGCTGGTAGAGGGCCAGCAAAGTCTAAGTCAAACCTCCCCTTGAGGTGCGGATATTCAACTCAATGTGTTAGCCTTGGCCGAGGGACGCGGATCACTCACTCACACCCACGGGGGTCACACAAGTGCGGTGGAGCCTTAAGATCGGGCGCTCTCTTCCTTACCGACGGCGCAATTGGAGAATATTAAATGAACAAGAATAATTGAGAGCAAGGGATGAGCTCTCACCTAGCCGGTTTGAAGAAACCGACTCCGATCGGAGACGGGGGCGAGCGGGGAGGCGAGGGGAAGCACCCGCACGTTGCGTCGATGAAGCTTCAAACCTGTGAGTGTAAATAATACATGAACTACCCCCATGCAAGGGGGGAGATCTCAGAGAAGGGAAGCCAATGAATACACTCAATACGACCTCCACGCAGGGAGGGGCCTTCAGCCGGCCAAGCGGGGAGGGGAATTCGAGCTGGAAGTGAAGAGAGGGAAGTCGAAGCCGAATCTGCCCGCTGACTATGTCTCAGGATAGACCGTCAGGTATTTGGACGCTGTGGTCAGCCCCGAATTTTTTTGCAGACGAAACCACTTGGAGATTCTTCGTATCTAGATCTGAATGATGCTTGAATTTTGTAAATTTCTTCAGGCACCGCTGCTGGTCGGGGTAGGGGCTTGAACAGGGTGGCAGACTCTCGGATCTGACAGCTTCAGGTTCCAATCAGCAGGAAGCAGAGGTTTCCACGGTCACTCCTGAACTCAGAATAAGGTGCCACTAGAGTCGTTGGAACCATTGACAAATCCTCTTCGAAGAAAGACCAACGGGGATGCCAGCTAATGTCGAGGTCGACCGGTAGGCTCTGAACACTGAGGAGGGGTTGGTGCAGACTAAGTGGAAGCAGAACCGAGCACCCGAGTGACAAAATTGATAACTTTTAGGTCGGGTCACCAAATGGGGCTCTGCTTCTTGGTGATGTTAGAAGACTCGTAGTAGAAGATGTTTGAAGAAGAACTCTTGATCCGATTCTCAACACGATCGTCGCAGTCGAGCTTCCAATAAGGCTCTGGTCTCCTGCCAGGGGGGATCTGCGTAGTTGGGGGAGAATGGCTCTCCTGGTCGATCACGAACTCGGAATGAGACGGGACCACCACCGTTACGAAGAAGACAGGCAGACGCTTCCTTCGATATATGGTATACCACCTGAAGCTCCTAGGGGACGATGGGGTGGCCTCTGCAACCTGTGGCTATTCTGCTGCCTGCAACCAGAACTTGAGAGGGTGGAGATAGGTAATGGGGAATGCGGTAGATGGGAGGGGAAATGAGGTGGTTGTGTGTAGGGGCAACCCCCAGCTGTGAGGGGGTCTAGGAGGGGGGGTTTCAAGGTGTGGGAAGGAGAGAATGGGGGCTGGAAGGGGGTGTTTGCTATGGGTGAGAGAGGAGCTGCGAATTTGGGCTTGGAGGGAGAGGGGAAGGTGAGGGGGGCACAAGTGGGTGGAGGGAAGGTGAGTTTGAATTTTCCTTAATGGAGGGTATTCAATGGTGGTCTTGGGGATGGGAGGGGTTGTGTTGGGGAAGGGAAGGAGTGCTTGGGGTAGTGGGAAGGGTGCTTGGGGAAGTGGGTGGGGTAGTTGGGGGTTGGGAGGTGGAGCTAGGATTGGTGGAAGCTCTCTTGGGACTAGGGGGTGGAGTAATGGGATGTGTGGGGAAGGGGAGTGGCCTTTAATGGGGGTAGGTAGAAGAGTGGTGGTTGGGAAGGAAGGAGAGAGAAAATTTTTAAAATTGGGTGTGGAGGAGAGAGAAAGGGGAGTGAAAGAGAGAGATTAAGAGAGGGATGGGTAGGGAATCTCTCCCCTAGGGTCTCTCACCCAAATAATGGAATCTCTCTACTAGATAAGAAGTTTGAACTCTCAAAATGGTAAGTTTTTCATACATTGATTCATTACCTCAAAATGGAGAGAGTGGGGTCCTATTTATAGGGATCCCATAATTTACAATAACACCCTGACTTTTGACACATTGACTAACAACCAACAAGATAGGGGCGCCCATGGGCCAAGCCCAATGAATTGGGCCCAATAGCTAACTAATAAACTTAATGATACTCAAACCTAGGGAAATAAGCACAAGACCTAGGGACATGACTCAAATAAAAAGGAAATTACAATGATATGACTCAAATAAAATAAAGAAACATACATAGGACTCAAAATAAATGACTAGACCATGATGTACGCCTCCGGGGTGAGGAGAATGGTGGAGAGTGTCAGGACGGATGGTGATGACCCCATCAGTCTTCCTCCTCCTAACCACCGGCCGATCATCCTGAGTGGGATGTAGACTTCGCACGAGCTGTCGCACGGGCCGAGGAATCCGAGGCTACACTCACGAAGAGGGTAAGTAAGCAACTACACTTCCCTTTGACCTTATGACTATGAATGCAAATGACTAATGAAATGAATGCACATGCAGGCGAAGGAGTTAGAGGCGGTGCTGAGCGAGGCTACTCGACAACATGAGGAGGTGGAGTGCTTCCATGTGGAGGCAGAGCGACTCCGGGCAGAGGCGGCACGCTATCGTGCCGAGGCAGAGTGACTCCGGGCAGAGGCAGTAAACGTGGCATGATACCGCACGGAGGCAGAGCGGTCTTACACAGAGGCGTCCGAGTTGCAGGGCGAGGTGAGGGCACAGAAGGAAGCTCTTCAGCTATTGAGTAGAGGATTACAACGGAGCAAGACGGCGAGTGGTGCACATAGCAGTGCTTACTGAGAGTACCTTATGAGCTCCTCCGACCATCGAAGGAATGAGGATGAGGAGCGGCGGCGATGCCGGGAGGATGGCAGCACAGCCATGGGCCCGCCAGAGAAGAAGCGCGAGGGTACTGGCGATAGCAGGGGTCCAGGAGAGGGACATGCTTGATGTACTTGATGAGACACATGCATGTATATGATTTTGACATAATAATAAACATGATTTTCTTGACTCAAAATGCATGTATGCTGACACTGATCCAACTAACCTGACGACGACTCCTACGACTGACAGAGAGAGAGAGGAACGCGGATTTAGGCACGAAGACCTAGAGAGAGGGGGCTTGGGAAAGAACACACGGGACAGATAAGAGAGGCGGTCACGTCAGAGCCGTTACCCCAAGTGGCTGTCCTGCGATAGGCTGTTAAAGGGCAGACGAACATCAACTGAGGGAAATACTAGATGGTCTTCATAAGACAGCAAACTGAGAGAAACGGTCATAACGTGACCGTTAGGCGGATGAGAGAGAAGACAATGAAGAGAGGGAAGAGACGGCCATTGGACGACCGCTACCCGAGAGAGAGTGAAGAGCCGCTACTCCGTCGAGAGGGAAGAGATGCCCACACTCCCGAGAGCGGCAAAGGCATAAGGGATTCATACTGGGCAAGCAGACATCAAGGAATCGGCACCGTTCACGCTTGTCTTGTCTTAAGGCTACGCTTCCGGGTACGAGATTTGGAGGCAGTTCTGGAGAGAGAGCAACCCCGGCTAGGAGCGTAGTGACTCACTCGACGGAGTCGAGTTCTTCCCCAGCCCGGGGGAATTGATGGGGACATCATGGTCACAGAAGACCCCGGTGGATCTAGCGAGGCACATTGGAGTATCCATTTATTTTCTTGCTTATAGTTCTCCTATTAGTAGCAATTGAGTCAATAAAAGAGTCATTTAGTGAATTGTAACCCTTAATGGGCTGATCTTATAAAGCCCAACAAGGGATAGTTCGGGTCTAGTTTGGTTATAGGTCATTAGTAGCTTATGTTCACCACCTCGGATAGCGGGGTAATTGTTTGAATTTCAAGGGCAATTGTGGTCTTTTGGTACCCATGGCTCTCCCTATAAATAGGGGTCGAAGAGCTTTATTTTGGAGCTAATGAAGAATTTGAAATTTGACTTCAGAATAAATTGTGTGAGCCTCTCTCTCTCTTCCTCCCTTCTACTTGCGCAACCCCCCCTCTCTCTCTATCTCTTGCAGCCTTCTCTCTCTCTCCTTGGGGATCGCAAATCCCTCTCTCTCCTCCCTCCTTGGGCCACACGCCCCCTCCTCCTCCCTCTTTCTCACTTGCCACACCACCTCCTATATTCTCTCCTACTCAATCTCCAACTCCTCCTATCCAGGAGAGTCTAGCGCACCCCACCTTCCCCCTCTCTTTATCCCTTTCCTAATCCTCCTCAAATCAAATCCTAGCCCTCCAATCTCCTATAAAATTCCTTCCTATTATCCTTTCATTCCTAAATCCGTCCTCCTCTTTAGGAAAAATTACTAAATCCTCTAATTTCCCCCCACCAAAATTCCTAGCTGCGCCCCCTCCCTTCCCCAACCCAAGTGTGCACACAGCTCCAACCCTAACCCTAGTTCGCACCAGCCCAGCCCCCCACGCCCCAGCCCCCCTCCATCCACTCCTCCCCTCTGCAACCCACGACCCTCCCCCTTCCAAGTGTGTCCACGGCGACCCCGGGATCTCATGTCATCACCCTCGACATCGACATTGAAGATTTCCCTGTTCTGCTACTCACAGATCCGTGGCAGAATCGGAGGATTGGTTGCATAGTCTACACCGGCGTCTACACTACGAATCAGCCCAAGCCTCCTTCTGTGGGTTCGTTCATCTCCGAGCCCTCTTCGCACCAGAGGTGGTTTCGCATCATTCCGACTCTGGCACAGGTCGTGGTGTCCATTCTCCCGCAACTACGCAGATCTGATGCGAACTAGGCCGCCCAGGGTGTGCACCAAGCTTACTGTTCATGCCACGCCCTACACGTCCTTTTTCTAGCTGAGTCTTCTTCTTCAAAGTTGTGCCCCTCGGCGTTTCGAAACCAACCCAGGTGGTTTCTTCGCATTCCGACCTCCGTGCTGAAATTTTTTTATGGCCATCGCACCCCTATCTAGCTGCTCGCCCAGAAAATTGAAGCTTACCACATCTGCTAAGATGCCCGGCTCGGTGATTCAATGGTGCCCATCATTTGAGGGTACGTAGGCCTTCCTGTCTGTCATCCAACCGTGCTGGTCCCGCCTCATTTGGAGATCTACAGCAAGCCTACCGTTGTTTGCACTACGACTGTGCAAACCTGTCCTACGGGACATAATCGCGTAGGTCCTCTTCTTCGGCCGACCCCGCCCTCCAGAGACCTCAGAACGTCACCAAATTTTTAAGATCACTCCAGCACTTCCCAGGCTTCATCAGAGCGCTGACGGCACTCAATTCGGACTTCTGTGCTCAGCGTACCAGACAGGACGAGCGGCTTCAGCCCAACAGGACTACACGCAGAGCGGCATTTCGGTGTTCCCTTCCCCGTGTTCCCCCATCCTGCGCGAGGGTAGTTGCTGTACCAATTGCCCCTTCCCTGAGTTCCCCCTCCCTGCGTGGAGCAGTTATGTGATTGTACTAGCAGGTGCATCCGAAAGCTACATCGGCCCAGCGTGATTGCCAGGAGCACACGCTTCCCGGCTCGCCTTCATCTCCGACCGGTGCCAGCCTCTTCAGGCTTGGCAAGTGTGGGGACGGATTTTATTCTTCTGTTAATATTATGGTTTGTTTAGATTTATCTCCTTGGTTTGCTGGAATATTAGACGTGCCAGTCACCGTAGTGACAGTTTTATTGTGCGCTCGACCTGACTTGGTCAGTCGATTGTGAAGTCCGAGTCGGGACTAAAAGTCTACCATGCCGTAAAGGCCATGACATTAATTACGCCCTCCCTTAAGGAGGACAACCCTTGATTAAACGCCAAAGACAGGAGGCCTCGGGAGGTGATCAAAATTGCTAATGCGCGAAATAAAGATTTCATGCTATGGGAGAAAAGGACAAGTGGAGGGCAGATTTATTGAGTTTAACGGATTAAATCGGGTAGCATAACCTTTAACTTTGAGTCATGCTGGGTAGGGATAGAAGACCATCCACGCAGTGGCGGGACGGAATTCAGATAATCATTAGGGTACTTCCCCTTTGATACTTCCACTTAATCGGATGCTCCAAAAGATTCATTTCCCCTAAAAGATGGAGCCAGATGGGAAGTGTATAGGTGACACTCCCTCGGCTCACCAGGGTTGATAACATTAGGTTGGATTTCGGCAGCATCTCCCCTGAACTCGGGTCATGCCCGGGGAAGAATAGGTGATTATCCACGGAGTGCCGGGATGAAAACTGAAAGAGATAGGCACTGGGCCCGGCACGGCGTAATGTTGGGGATGGTTCCCCGTTATTTTATTTCCTTAGGCATGCTTAATGGACTTCACATATCCCTTGGGAGGATGTAGCATGGGGATCAAGGACTAGCCTGAGGGGGAAGAGGTTCTCGGCGCCATTAATAGGAATGTAAAATGGCTTCTCGGCACGGGAGGAAGGAGTTCCCGGCATGGCCTTAGTAGGTTCTCGGCACGGTCAATAGCAGGGGCTTCTTGGCACGGGAGGAAGGAGTTCCCGGCGCGCTACCTAGAGGAGCTTCTCGGCATGACTTGGGAGGAGGTCTCGGCGTGCAGGTTCTCGGCGTGCCAAGGGCCGCGCCGGGAGCTATTCATCGCGTTGAGGGGTATTGGCGCCGGGAAGGTTAGGATATTGGGCGCCGGGAAGGTTTGTGGGGTTTTGCGGTGCTCTGTTCTGAGGATTTCTTCTGGATTCAGGCGACGATTAAAGTAAAATTTGAGGTGCAAACGCAGGGTGAACTGAAGGCTTCATGAGGCTGATATTAGGGGGTCACAGGAAGGAAAGGGGGGCTCTAGGGATTAGAGGCACCAAGCATTCGAAACCCTCTGGAACAGGCTTTATGCCATTCATGTCGCCGGCCATCCAGGAGATCAAGAGATGACTGTCTCTAATCCTTGTAATGGCCCCGATGGCTTGGGAAACTTGAGAAGGCTACAGACTTCATTGCGTTAAAATCATCGATGTCACCGAGGGAGAGAGAGGGACAAAACCCAGGAATCCATAGAAGTAAGGATCGGGGCTCTGCAACAACTCCATCGAGACTACGAGAGGGACGAGTAGTAGAGAGTGTCCGACAACCACTTGGGCCAACGGTAGACACTCGAAACCACGAATTCATCGATTAAACAATGCAACAGAAAGGGTAACGACAACAATCATCAGAGAGGGGTGAGGGAAAAGAATCCCGGGCTTCCATTCATTCAATCAATTCTATCGTTTACATTTCATCGGATACAGAGATATAATTCGAACGATAACAGAGAAGAGCTTTGAACATCATTCAAATAGAAGAAAAGCCCACAAACAGGGGGATAAAGGGTACATAAGATGAGGAAATAAAACCCATTCGGATAACAAGAAGATGGGGGAGGGCGGAGCATTGACTCCTCTCCCTCCCCAAGCACCCACCTTCTCCTTCTTTCAGCCTTCGCAGCAGCTTCTTTTCTCTTTTCTCTTTCTCTTTTCTGGCTATCCTAATATCTCTCGTCTCTTTTTTTCTTTTGATGGCTCTCTCTATCTCTTTGTATGCATCTATCTCTCCCTCCCCTTTTCTTGATGAAATGGGGGGTTTTATAAGCACAACGCCCCCCCTTCTCGGCATGATCAACTTCGGCGCATCTTCCACACCTTCCCGGCGCGCCTCAGTCGATTGCGGAGGCTTCCCGGCGCCAAGGGTCTAGCTTCCCGGTGCCACCCCCCTTGGGCTTTGGGCTTTGGTGAGGAGCTTCCGGCGCCACACTCATGAGCCCATTTAGGGTTTTTAATGTTTTGATCTCTCTCATCAGTAGGCTTGAGCTGTCAAAGACGTCTAATCTGTCTTTTCATTTGTAGTCCTTCGAATCTGTCAGAACAGGTGAAGGCCTCTTAGTTGGTGAGTTGACCTAGTCTTATCAGAACATTTCTGGAGATTTTCATCAGTCAATAGACCGTAATTCTTTATCAGCACTGCCATCTGGGCGATGACAACACCGGACATCAGCTTGGCCGGGGAGGGCTTCAGCCGGGTGATAGCTTTAGTGACCACTCTTCTGTAGTTCTGGCTTGCCAGTAATTCCTAGGGTCTTCATTTCTAATTCAATCTTCTCTTCGGTCTCGTCTTCATTCGTGATTATATTTCAGGTGTCAACAAATGCCCCCCACCTGTAGGTAGCGGGAATGCAGAATAAATGATACGGTGCCTGCAGGTGCATCATTCAGCATCTGAACCCATTCCTCAGCTTGACATTGTTAGTCATCTTTCATCTTCAGCTTGGAAGCTTCTTTGCATTAGCACTTCTTGTAATTTCTTTCAATTTCTTTGAACGCTCCTGGCGCGGGCTTCTCGGCGCACAGCTTCTCGGCGCGTAGCTTCTACCTTTCTTGGCGTGGCCATCTCGGCACGGGATTTGGGGGGTTCTCGGCGCCGGTTCTCGGTGCGCCCTTTTGCAAAGAGGGGGGGTTCTCGGTGCGCATTCCATCGCGTCGAGAACCTCTCCTCTCGGGCTCTTATATAAGGCACCGAGGGCTTCTTTTCTTCTCATTTTTTACCGTTCCTTCTCTCTCTTCATTCTCTCGACGGCGGCGAGCTCTTCTTCGCGAGTGCTCCCATCCCGTTTCTTCCCCGTTTCAGTAGATTTCGTCCGGGTGGGACATTATTTGGGGATTAAATCCCTATTGATTGCGGGATCACTCCCTCTTGGTGGGTGACTCCCTATTCTCTTTGGGCAGACCCTGAATAAGGGGAGATGCTGCCAAAATTTTTACAGAGTCTTACACTTAATCTTCATAAGACTGTTTCTTATTTTAGGATTTTCATTCACATCTTTTCTTTGACTGCAGTCACTGCAATGGCCTCCAGTTCTGTTGGTGCATCATCTGGAGCTGTTGGAACAAGCTCGTCAGCCCAGCCATACATATCGAGGGCTGTAGTAAACTGGCTGAACGTGCATAGCCTGGACTTCGGATATGACAAAATCGCCACCGTTGATGAGTCTTCTGATTCTGAAACTGATACAGTATCAACATCCAGGGTATATTCCACTGCAACGGAGACATGCTTCAGGCGGGGCAACAACTATCGGCCGGATCTTCCGAAGGACCGCCACTTGATGCCATTCATCCGAACTTTTACAGTGGGTGGCATGCGAGACTATCGGATAGCCCGTGCAGTCGAAGCTGCTATTCTGGCTGAAGGAGATAGCCTGAAGGAATCAGTGTACCGCAGCAAGGCCATCTATCTTCCCGGGGAGAAGCGTGACTGGTGTAGACACGCCAAAATTGACGCTATGTTGATCAAATCTCATGTCACTATGTTGACGCCCCAAAGTGAACTTCAATACCTTCATAATATGAAGTTTTTCTATTTTTGTGTGTTTTTGGTTTGATCTTTGCATTTTTGTGATTCGCGACCTGAAGAGGGGCGTGTTTTAAAAAGCGACCTTATCTAGGGCGTGCTCAAAAGAAAGGACGACCAAATGTCAGGGCGTCAATTCCTGGTATTATCCGGTTTCAAAATAAGTTCAAATTATTGATTAACGTCCTTCCTCAGGGCGTGTTTTCAAGTAACGCCTTCATCTCAGGCGTTTTCTCATAATTTTCAAATAACGTAAGTTTTATTGCCAAATTTAATCCAAGAAGTGACGTCCTTGATCATGGTCGTGTTTTTGAGTAACGTCTTGATGTAGGTCGTCAATTTGTGATTTGACGCCCTTCTGAAGGTCTCATTTTATCTTTCGGTGTCCTGTTTAAACTCGTCTTTCCTGAGTAGTTCCTTGCCTCCAATGGTCTCCTTGCTCGAATTGGAACTAGAGTCCTGCCTCTTTTGATCATTGCCCGTTCTTATCCTTCCGAATCTGAGGTTATCTTGGATATGGAACCCTATATAGGGATGTCTTGATCGACCTCGCGCGAGGTTGGCAGAGTTAGGTTGGTAGGTTACGAGAGCAGGCTATCAAAATCAGAGTTTTTATGCATAGACGCTCTCTGCTTCCTTCTTCTTCCTGCGCGGTCTTTAAAGCGCTCTGCTTCCTTTTTCTTCCTGCCAACAGCATCGGTTTTGGTTCCCTTTACTATCATCAGGGACAGCAGGGATTTTTCTTGCTTATCTAACTGTTGTTTTTTCGTCGATCATCATACGTTTTTCTCTTTTTTGCATTAGTTTCATCATCCTTTTCCTTTCCCTAACTCTTTAGGGGTTTTAAAACACAACAAAAAAAGGTGCGCATGTTTTATTCTCTATTCATCATCATATCATATACTTGGGATTGATACTACATTCACTTGGCTGATCCACTTCTTTTGTTTGTTTGTTTTGTCTTTTTTGCAAGGGTAATCAATAAAGAAAAACCCCCTTCATCGGCCTGCCGATTGAAGGAGGAGGAGGAATTCACAATCCATCCCGTGTTCTATTTTCCACCAGGTATTCGTGATCTTCTTTGTTTCTTCTTGAGGTAACCCCTCTGGCGATCACCCTCCTTAGTAGCACCACGTGCTTCTTTTATTCATTATTATATCATCTCTCCCCCTTGTGTTTTTCTCATATTTAATCCAATCTTCATGTGTGGATTTATCATGATCTACAAATTGACGATCACGGTGGGACATCCACTATTTTTCTTTTGATTACCATCTCCTATTGGCACCCACGTGTGCCCTTTCCTATTGGCACCCACGTGTGCCCTTTCCCCTTCGGCACCCACGTGTGCCCTTTCCCCTCGGTACCCACGGTACCCCTCCTTTTGTGCCCCATGGGCACCCTCCATCGTGCACACTGCACACTCCCGGGATCAGCTAGTTTTGCGATTGTTTGATTATTTTCCTGAATTAACGCCTCACCCAGAGACGCTTTTTCGTTTAACGCCTTCATCGAGGGCGTCTATTTTTTGTGTTACGTCTTCCCAGAAGGCGTCTTTCATTATTCTACTGCTTTTTATCACACTATCTGTGAATTCACGCCCTGCCCCAGGGCGCCCTTTTCTTGCATAGCGCCTCACGTCAAGGCGCGTTTTCATATTTGACGCCCTGTTGCAGAGGCGTCCTTTGCGATTATAGCGCCTCACCCAGAGGCGTGTTTTGTTTTCTCACTGCTGGCTCGTGGGCCACCACAGTGATTCATGACAGTGACTCTGTCATCTTTTTGGTTGATAGCGACCTGCCCCAGGTCGTCTCTTTCCTGCGTTTTTACAGAAACCTGCTTCCTGTTGCTGTCTGTGATTGTTGGATTGATTATTACATTGCTTGCCTATATTGCTGTGATCTGATCATATTATTTTGCATCTTGTGGTATTTGGTTGAGAGACCTCCTCTCTCTACACTAGGATTCCACACACCTCTCTTGGAATCGGGACAACCCTCCATTGAGCACTCCGTCTCTTTGGACCGAAAATCCCTTTTCCAAGACCTCCGTAAGTCCCCGCACCCGTGGATTCCCTCACGGACGCCGGGCTGGTTGTACCCTTGAAGTACCTGGACTATAGAGAACCTATCGTTGGTGAGGAGAGAAAAAGAATCTAGTTAACCCGGAGATCATACTTGGATAAACTAGGTTTCACTTTGCAAAAGAGGGAATTATTCTGCAATTTAATCCACTCTAATCTCAAGCGGAATACTAAAATCTTGCGTTCATCTCAACTTGGTTGCATAAACTTGCTTGGGTTGATTCGGCTTGTTTGGATTGAGTGGGTTTTGTTTGATAGTTACTTTATAAGCCCGTCTCTCCTCTTAAACATGCAACTCCGTTCAGGTAAAATCATCAACATGGCAGGCTACGGATATTCTTATGATGATGAGGATGAGAATGTTTTTGGTCAATATGAAAGTCCCCTCCAAGATTCCATCTATCATGAGGGAAATTACCCTCCTCCTCAGTCTCGTTATCCTCAAGTCCATGTGGTTGATACCACTCCTCAAGAGGTTGTGCCCTCTTCTCAGACTTTACCCTCCAACACTTCGGGGAACATTTCCCCATCCTTCAATGTCACGGATTTAATTAATGCACTATCTCAGTTGGATGATTCCCAGCGGCAGGCAGTTCAGGCCGCTTTGAAAGGGAAGTCTGTTCCTTCTTCATCCTCCAATCCCCCTCCGGCCGAGAGTGGCCATCACCCCGTTAATGACCAAGCGGTCATGCATAAACCTCCTTCCCATCCACCAACGCCCGGTACGGCCATGCCGGCCCAACAGGCGAGCCACTCCGCGGTTAGGCACCAATTTCTCCAACCTCCCCGAATTCTACGGACGCCTATACCGCATTCTTTTATTCAAAATCCGGCCCCAGTCGAGTCTGACACTAATGTTCTACTGCTTCAGAAGTTGGCTAGCATGGAAGAGCAACTAAAGAAGGTCACCATGGCTAAGAATGCCCCGGAGATCTCGCTCCTTACATTGCCAGTCTTCCACTTACCACCATCTGAGATGCCGCATTTTCGGCGATATAATGGGACTGGTAACCCTTTTATTCATTTGAAGGATTTTATGTACGAGACCTCCTTTTGGCAAGACAACAAGGCCTCTTTGGCTTACTTATTCAGGAGATCTCTGGAGGGGCCAGCCCTTGAATGGTTCTATTCATTGGATCCTGCTGATGCCGGTGACTTGGATGTCGTTCAGAGGAAGTTCTTGCAGAAGTACAGAGACCGGGTCGGACCCTCCCTCTCACTCACGGACCTGGTTGCGGAAAAAATGAAGCCCGAGGAAGACTTCATAATGTTTGCTGATAGATGGCGGTTGATGGCCGAGAAGCTGAAAGATACACTGTCGGAACAAGAACAAGTAAAGATGATAATTTCCAATGCAACTCCTCAGTTCCGGCATATCTTGGCCATGAATAGGTTAACAACCATGGAGGAGCTCTATGAAAGGGCTCGTTATATTCAGACACAGATGAAGGATTCGCCCATCATGGGCATGTTTGAGCCGAAGCCACGGCTATTCAAGAAGACCACAACTGTCAACAACAGCGGGCCTACGACGGAGGGCACAATTGCAAACGAGCAGGTTGGTGTAGTTGGCCACCCCCACCATCAATCTAACCCACGGCCTAACCCACCTCCACCACAAAACCCCCATTTCAACTCCACTCCACAACGCCAATTCGCACCCCAACATTCCTTTGCTTCATCGCAAAACCAAGCGCCCCGCGCTAACCCTCCAGCTCCGCAACAGTACCACCAGGTACCACCACCTACCAACTATGGCCAACAATAACAACGGAGACCACCACTTGGCCCCAAAAGGGACCACTACCCTCCACTACCAGAAAGTCTCCCGGATATTTTCAATGCTTTAATGGCCGCCAATTTACTCATGTTACCAAGGGAAAGAACAGTGTGGCCCGCTAATGTTGACACATCCCATTACTGCGCTTTCCATCGTACACCTGGTCACAACCTTGATCGTTGCTTCCACTTCAGAGATTACATTTATGACCTAAATGACCAGGGTGACATCAATTGGGATCAGATGAGATAATTCATCACCACCATGAAAGAAAGAAGGTCTCCTCGGCAGTAACAGGCTCAGCAGCCACAGCAACCAGCTCCACAGCAGCAACAACAAGCTCTAGCGCCTCAGCACGATATGGGGATCGTCCACAATCCACTGCCGGAGCACGCGCCAAACCAACACGTAAACCCTGTCACGTCTCTCTATGAGGTGGAGAGAGGGCAGGGATGGCATGAAGAAAACGCCTCTGTCGGGGCACTTCATCATAATCAAAATCAACCCCCGTGCCTCTTGCGCACCCCTTCTTCTTCTCCTACCCCTCAATTGGGCTGATCTCTTCTGCGCCCCGTTAATCCACCTACCTCCGCCTATTCTCCGACCTTGCCGGTTCGCCCCCTTCTTACACGCTTACCACCTCCACAGCCTACGCCACAACAAAACCCATCCACCACCAACCCTTCGCCATTGCCATCTAGGCCACTCCTCATCCGCCCATCGCCAACGCTCACTACACACGCCATCACTACTCCTTCACCGGCAAGGATCCCCCCACCATCGGTTCCACCACCTTTTGTACCCAGAACTCTTCTCATTCCACCCCCCACCAATTCCCCCCGCATCCGGGTATCCCTTTCTACCCCGACGCTTCCTACCAGGGCACCAATATCCCCTACGGAGATTCCCTCTGCGGGAACTCCCACCCCACCACTTCTTAACACCGACACGCCTTCTTCTTCTTCTTCTAATCCTCCTCCCGCACTTGCCCCGATAGAGGCACGTCAAGGCGTGGCGCCGCTCCGTAGTGGACGGATGTTCCACCATATTTTTCCACAGAGAGAGCTAGAGCCTGTGCAGGGGCCGCAAGAGCAAGAACAAGAACAAGAGTCAGTGCCAGGGACTCAGTATGATTTGCTAAAACACTTGGACCGAACCCCAGCAAGGATTTCAATCCTGGAATTAATTAAAAGATCCACCACTCATCAGCTAGCTTTGAAAGAATATCTGCAAAAGGTGATGGTCAATGAGGACATTCCAGTTGAGCAGATAGTCACGGTTTTAACGCCCGCTAGCAGTCAGCCGGCAATTACTTTCCATGAACATGAACTGGCGCCACTCCCAGCAAGAAAGTACGCTCTATGCATCACAGTTGACATTAATAAGGTGGCTGTTAAGCAATGTCTGGTGGACACTGGGGCATCCATCAATGTCTTGCCACCTAGCACCTTGAAGTTGTGTGGCATTCCGGAAAGCCAAATTCGACCGTCCACTATCACAGTCACTGCATATGATAACACGAAGAAACCTCCTCTAGGCATGATTACGTTAAAAGTAAGTTTGGGTCCTGCCGCCATCACAGCAGATTTTCACATTCTGGATATGGATCTGACATTTAATGGCATTCTGGGACGCCCCTACATTCAGCAACTCGATGCGGTGCCCTCCACAAATCACCAATGCCTTAAATTCCCACACAAGGTCCGCATTATTAAAGTTACCAGTATGCCGATTTTGCCAGAGGAAGATATTCATGTGGCTTCATCAGTTCCAGCCATGTGGCCGGCCAACAAACCACTATTATCTATGCTGGACGTCCCTTGTCCACGACCAATGCCAGGAAAAGTCACAACAGTTGCTATGACACCCCTGCCTCCCCAGGGGAAAAAGAAGAAAACAATGATGAACACCTCTAGCTGGAACATCTTAATGAAAATGGGGTATCAAAATGGCAAAGGTCTGGGTGCCAATTGTCAAGGCAGGATTAGGCATGTTAAACCTCAGAAGCTGATTACACGAGGAGGCCAAGGCTACAAAGGGCCAGGCAAAAACAAAGATGAACCATGGGCATTTATGACATCTACGTTAAAAACAGATCGCCAACCGCTCACTTGGACATTGAAGACACATTTTGTCACAGGTGGCTTTCAAAATAAGGAGCAAACTACCATAATTACTTCCATATTAGACTGTCAGGATGTTCATGCTAGACAGTTTGCTCGTCATATTGCCCCGTTGGCCACATACAAAGTCCTGGAGTCCTTAAGGCCTGACAAGAGAAGGAAAATGGATGATCTAGAATGTGACTGGTTGTTGACAGATAAAATATGAACAAATATAAAGATGAGACCAGACCAGCAATGAAGACTGGAAGATTTCTGCAAAGTCAGGATTGAAGGAGAGCCCTCACCACCAACTACTTACCCGGCCAGGACGTTGTCAAGCCTGGCTGATGTCCGGTGTTATCATCGTCCAAACGGCAATACTGATGAAACTCCGGTCTGTTGACTGATGAGAAACCTCCGGATTATTCAGATGGTGATGCACACAAGGGGCCTTCGTTAGTTCCAATATGATCAAAGGAATCCGACGAAGCTAAGGACAATAGGAGTTCTAAAAGGGAAAAAGCCTTAAATGGGCCTATTGAGTGGGCTTCAATGAGACCCTTTACGCCGAGAGCATTGGAGAGAGTAGCGCGCCAGGAAACCCCTCGAATGGGCGCGTCGGGAACTAGCGTTGCAAGCGCGCCGAGTGCCATTTGCTGTGAACAGGGTTCTATAAAACCCATTACTTCGCCCACGAGCCGGCGGCGAGGACACCGGGATATAAAAATCCCCTCATTCGAAAAAGGGCCAGAAGAACAAAAAAAAAAAGAGCCTCCCCCGCTGAAAAAAGAGAGAAGAGACCAATCCCAAGAGAAAGAGAAGGAGAAGAAGCTCCAGGTGGGCAGCTGGGGAGGGAGAGGAGTCAATGCTCCGCCCTCCCCCATGTTTTCTTTTGCTCTTCATGTAATCTTATGAGCTTGCTCTCGATTCATCGAATGTAGCCGGGAAATCCCGACCCCTTGTTTTATCTTCCTTTCCCTCATTTCCCCCTGGTGATTGGTGTAAATTTGGGATGATGCAATGGAATGAAATGCTCTGATGGCCCGTTTGGGCGTCTCCCCCTCTCATCTGTCTGTGCTTTCTCTTATGCAATCCGATCGATTCGAATAGCAATGTTTGTGTTTCTCCTCTTTCTATGGTCTGCTCCTCTTTTGCAATCTGTGCAAGGGGTCAGATGATGCACATATATACATGCATGAAATGTTCCGTCCCAACTGCCCAGGCCATACGCTTGGGGCTTCCAACATCTGTTGGCTATTAGCCGTCTTCCTTTCAGCAGTTCGTTGGTTTTGATGCTCCGGGTTCTCAACTTGCTCTCCGTGTTTCAGAGTCTACTCCTTGGGGAAAGACTAGAACAGGGCCCCAATCCACTACCTATGGATTACTCGGCTTTGCTCTCTCTCTGCCCTCATTGATACAGACGCTATGGAAGTCCCCGCTCATCATGCCATTAAAGTCTTCCCAGGAATCAGAGTCAGACATCTCTTGATTCCCTCAGCTGCCGGCAAACATAAACGTATATTTCATGAGGACCTCTAGTGATTGATGATCCCGTCTCTCGACGGATGTTATCCCTCCCTTCAATATCCAGCCTCTATACTGATAAACCTTTCGAGCCTACCCCCCATTTGTGCCAAAAAACCACTTGAATCCATGTCTGAAGCCATTGAAATCAAGAACAGAGCCTCCGGAGCAAGAAAACCCTTCTCGGCGCCAAGAGCAGTATCTATTGAAGAAAATTGAAGAAACCTTCCCGGTGCGGCCCTTTGCGCGCCGAGAACCCCCCCTAGTCCAGCCTCTCGGCGCCATCAGCAGCACCCTACGAAGACCCCTTCCCGGCGCAATGGTTAGCGCGCCGGGAACCTTCCTTTCTCCCTTCCCGGCGCCACAAACATTTGAAGCTCCCCTTTCCGGCGCCACACATGGTGGCCACCAAAGAACCCTTCTCGGCGCGGCTCTTTGTGCACTGGGAACTGCCCCCCCCCCCCCCAAGCCTCTTCTTGTGCCATAAACCTCCAACCACTAATAAAACCCCCAAGTGCTGGAACCCAGTCAGATGCTGTACTGAAACCCCTGCTGTTCCCCAGTGTAATCCTGTGTCCTGTTGAGGGATATTAAGGGTCATCACATGCACCTCAGGTTTGAAAATTAATGGGGATAACCCCCCCTACATGGTTCCTCGGGCTCGATCTATTTTTATAACCTTAGGAACCAAGGAAGCTCTGCCACTGCATAAGCTTCGATGGTCTCAAAAGGGATATTAAGATAGTGTTGTAAGCACTACATGGGTCAGGGGTCCAATACCCCTTTGATTTCGGCTTTCACCCCGGCACTCCGTGGGTGATTGTCTATCATTCCCTGGCAAATGCTAAGTCCAGGGGAGGTGTTGCCAAAATTCTCTCAGGATGACGAAAGTCGTCATTAAGCTATCCCCGGGACTTTGCACGACACTGGTGACAGGGGTTCTTTAGACCCTGATTTTCCCTAAGTTCCTCTTCGAGCTTGGCCTTCCTTTGGAACCTAAACCCAATCCAACTCAAATCTGATGAGTTGATTCACTTTGACCTCACCTGACCTCTTTTACCTTGGTCTGAATCATCAAGAAACCCCTGAATCGCCAGGAAACCCAAGAAACAGAGTGCCGTAAACACTCAGAAACCATCTCGGCGCCATCATATCTCTCGGCACCACGCACAGTAGAATAGGTAAAATGCTCTCGGCGCAAGCCTTCTGGCGCCGAGAACCCATCCACCCCTGGCGCACAATTTCCCTGACGCCAGCTTCCCGGCGCCCAGAATGGTGCCTTGCAAAGACCCTTCTCGGTGCGGTGGTCTTCATGCCGAGAACTCATATATCCATTCAAATCCATGCTGAGAGGCTGCCCTGCCATCCAATTGAACCTCTGATACCTTGATCAGACCCATCCAGGGATACCTATGAGTCACCAGACCTGTCCCGGGGATAAATTTAAAGGGAGTCAGGCTCCCTTGCATTCCGATGTCCCGTATCGAATTCATGAAATAACCCCTTTAGCTCGGGAGGGCTCTGCCCCTGCATGAGTTCCACGGACTTCCCTAAGGGAAAATCGAACATTGCCCCGTGGCAGACATACGTAATTCGGGAGGTTTGGCCTCTCTCTCTACTTTTGGCTTTCATCCCGGCACTCCGTGGATGATAGCCTATTTCCCCTTGGGCATAATCAAGATAAAGGGGAAAAGCTGCCAAAAGGTCGATTGACGCTTTAACCCCGACAAGCTCCGGGAAGCGTATGTCATACACCTCCCGTCTGGCTCGATCCTTCGGGGAAGATAAATACTTCGAGGCCCCTGGCCAGAGGATAAACCTGAAAGGGGGATATGTCCCCAATGATTGTCCAGGCCCCATCCCGCCACTGCGTGGACGGTGTCCTATCTCTACCCAGCACGACCCACATAAAGGGAGGTCATGTTGATTTAATAACATGTCATCTATTCAATTACATTCTTAGAATAACAAGAATTTCAATATCACGCACTATCCTTTTCAGCCGCCCCTAGCGGCCTCCTATTTTGGCGTTTAATCAAGGGTTTGTCCTTCCTAGGAAGGGCGTAATTAACGTCATAGCCTTTATGGTATGACGGACTTCCGGTCCCGACTCGGACTTCACAATCGACTGACCAAGTCAGGTCGAGCGCACAATAAAATCGTCACACATGTGACTGGCACGCCTAATAATCAATAAATACAAATAAGGGAATTCCCCATAAATATAAATTAATAAATTAATAAATTAATAAAAAAATCCCGCGTTCCACAAGTCTGGCACGCCCGGTGAGACCTAGTCTCCCTTCATCTCTACGCCAAAGTAGGAGGCCCGGTGGCCCCTCTTAAATTCTAATTGTGCGCTAATCCTATTTCCAGGAACTAAAATGACGAGTGGATTCGTCTTCCCCCCACTTCGGCCACCAGGTCGTTGACGCTTATGTTCGCGAAGGCTGCCTGACGGTGCCCACGATGTTCGGGTCTATACCCCCTGCTATCGGGTCGCCCAACTGCTTGGGCCTCGTCTTCACCGACCTACTGGAGGTTGCTGACAAAAAAAAAAAAAACAAGGCACTGTTGTAGGTGCCCCGATGAAGATTGCAGGTGCCCCGATGAAGACTACTGATGAGAAGGAAAGCTTACCAGAAAAGAAGGCCCCGATAGTCGTCGCCTGCTTTGTCCACCATGCGGAAAGGAGGGACGCTGTCCCCGCTGCTGCCCAAAAAGGGAGAAGAGGTAACCGGAGGAGCCAGTGTGTTGCTACAAGCCGTCGTCTTTCAAATTCTGGAAAGACGATGATGATTGGAGATGTTAGGGCGAACCTCAATGGTCGCCCCAAAGACGTCCGGTCGGACAGGGTTGTCCTAACCATCCAGACCAACAACAAGTTCCAAATTCTGGCCACTATGAGGGCCAACTGGGGAACTAATGAGAGGAAGTCGCTGGCACCCAAGCCAGCAAGATATAAACAGATATGGAAGCCGAAGAAGATACATAGCTGGATTCCGGCTCAAGAGCAAGGTGCCGCTGCTGTCCACCCTGAAGCCAGAGTCGGGAGAGATGAGAAAAGAAAAGAAGAGACTACTACCATCCGCCCCAGAGCAGGGGGCAGAAGATGGGAAAGAAAAGAAAATACCACTGTCATCCTCCCCAGAGCTGGGGGCAGAAGATGTCAGAAGAAAGAAGAGTATGCCATTATTGTCCGCCCCAGGATTGGGAGCAGGAGATGAGAAGAAAGAAAAGAAGATGTTGCTGTCATTCACCCCGGAACTGGGAGCAGGAGATGAGAAGAAAGAAAAGAAAATGCTACTGTCATTCACCCCAGGGCTGGGGGCAGAAGGAGAGAAGATGTCATTGCCACTCGCCACGAAGGGGGGGGACAATATATACTGCCAAAGGGAAGAACAAAGAAGAATGGAAGATCCAGCCTATGCTGCTATTCCAAAGAGACTGAAGGCCTGCGCCAGACAGGCTGATATCTTCAAATAGTCCAAGTCGGAGCATTTGGCTGCCCAAATTTCAAGGCTGGCTTATCAGCCAAAGATCGAAGAGAGGCTGCCGCCCCGATCAGATCTACAAAGGCATAGCCAAGAAGAAATGAACCAGGTGGTTCAAGACTACTTCCACTATCTAGGGAGCCCCTCCCTAGGGCAGCAAAGATTGTCTCATGCCTTGGGCACCCTACATGAAAAAGATGAAACCTCAGAAGATGTGGCGTTTGGAGTCTCATCCTCAGACTCCAACGACTATGAGGATGGCCGTAGGGTCAGACATCGAAAAGATAGCCCCAAGAGGGAAGAAGCAGAAGAAAGGACTTCAGTCTTTGACCGCCTCACATATCCGAGTCGGGTCAGAGGGAAAGTCCACAGCCGGAAGGGAAATATACAGGTTTTTTCCTGCAATATGGCCGGTGTCACCGGGAAATATAACACACTACCAGACCAGCCTGAAGAGCTGATTAAATTAGCACACAGGCCAAATGCCGTCACAAGAAGAAGCCGAGCAGTGAAAGAAAAGATAATGGCTGCCGATGAAGCTCAAGAAGTCACTATGATGACAGTCAATGTAGTGACTGCAGAAGAAGAAGGCAACCCTCTGGGTGTTTCCACTGAAGAAATATCGGGAGAAATACAGATCCCAACAACCCTGGATCCCATGATCCAGATGATATTCAAGAAGATACCAGCAGGAGATTGACTCCCTCAGAAGACAACTCAATGAAAGAGGCGAGCATACACTTGTCTCCAAGCATGCTGAGCCAGCTGGACAGACTTCCAGCTCGATAGGGGTGGTCTCTACGGTCCATCCTGCTCAAACTGACAAAGGCAAGGCGCCGAGTCAACCTTCTCTACAATAAGTGGCAGCTCAGCCCTCTGCGTCTCAAACGCAGCCTGCCGTGCTTGCTCTGCATACAACAATTATGACAACCCCCTTCAGCCGGCAGTGGGCACGCTTCTTCCCGGAGCCCATAGATCCGGATGTGGCTGGCAAGCTGATGATAGAAAAAATTATTGAAATGAAGTTGTCCGAAAGGACCGGGGATTCCAGTACCTATGATGTTTATAAGGTACCATATCCTGCGCATTATGCTGCTAAGAAACTACCACCAGGCGTCAGCAAACCGCCAAAATTTGAAAACATTCAATGGCCAGGGCTCCCCCAAAGAGCATATAGCCTACTATACAACAATTATGGGCAACCTGGCATCTGATGAATCCTACCTCCTGAAATTCTTCGGCCCGTCCCTTACAGGGTTACCCTTTGAATGATACTTTGGCCTACCGGCTAGGTCAGTGGCTGATTGGCCCGATATGCAACAAAAATTTCGAGACAGATTTCATATTACAGAAAGAGAAATCACAATAGCCGAGCTATATGCAACAAAGCAGAAGCAAGATGAGACAGCTCTGGATTATATAAAAAGATGGGGGAATCTCACCATGAGATGCAGGCGGCCTCCGCATCCGGAGGACGCCGTCCAAATTTGCAAGCAAAATCTTTGGCGGGAGACTCTCGAAAGAATGATTGGAATGGAGATAAGGTCGTTTGACCGACCAAACAATGCTGTGGTGGAGGTCGACGCCTTGCCCTCCAGTGGTCCTTCAATTACTACTGTTGTATGCCATAAAGCTAGATCGGCTGATAGACGGCCCACGTCTGCAGAAGTCAGTACAATAGACTTCAAGATGTTTGAGCAACAAAAAGATAAAGAAAAAGGCGTTGCCCGCCCTCCTCCCGCCAGAACGGCTGATCAGAAGGATGGCCCCGCTCTGCGAGCCAGGATGAGCAAGCCTTATTCCTTTCCTAAGGAAAAGACTTGGCTCCTGTTTAAATGGGCCACCCAATTTGACAAAATTGTCCTTCCAGATCCAAAGAGACCTGATGATGCCAAAAGAAAAGATGACCCCCGCTTCTGCCCATACCACCAGGCATTGGGTCATCCCATTGAAGATTGCTATGAATTCAAAGATGCTATGGAAAGAATGATTAGGAAAGGGGAACTACACCTGGGTGAATACAGAGTGGACCCGCCACGCCCGCATGAGCTGCCTAAGCTAAAAAGAGCAGTCAATGTGATATCCCTATACCGGCAGTTGACTAAAGTGATGTCAAAAGCCTGTGCAGAAGGCACCGATGGACCCATCCTGTGGGAGCATGTCAAATCCCCAAGCCTGATGAAGAAAATGAAAAGTGAATCAAAAGTGCCAGATGTGCTAGACGACCCCTTAGCGGTACAGATGCCGACCGCCAAAAGGAAGGAAAAGCGGATGCAAAGAAATACGGGGGGAACAAAGTCTGCTCCTCTAACATGCTGTCGGTCTCGCCCGGCAATGGCCAGACTCTTAAAGAAGATGATGAAGAGATATGCTCCGCACCAGTAAGGTTAGAGCAAGCCAAGGTTTCAGTCTCCCGTCATGATGATAAAACCAGGAAGGAGTATGGGCACCTCCCGCCACCAAAAGAAGAAGCATGCTACCCCACTCCTCCTCTGTATGGAGGCATAAGGGCAAAGATGTCAATCTCTGAAAGCCTGGGCACATCTTGCGTCTTTAATAGAACACCGCCAGTCCCTCCTAAGATTAGGACTGGGGGCAATGTTCTTGGCCTTGCCATGATGACAGAACTATATAAAAAATTACAAGAAGTTGAAGGGCTGTAGAGCAAGCTGAATGAAATGGGTTGGCATCTGCCTGGTTTGCACTCAAACTCACCAGCTCTAGCAGTGATGGATAGACCCGATATGAAACAGACAATGGGAACCGAGTCTGCCAAGGAGGAAAGCACTAAGGCAGAATTGTACGAAATTAAACAAAGGGCCGATGAATGCTCTGGATTATATCTGCCGATGAAAGGACCTCTGCGCCAGATGTCGGCACCCGCCAAACCATGAAGAGGCTGTCCTGATATGCAAGCACAACCTGAAGATAGAAATCTTAACAAGGTTGATTGGCATCGAAGTCAAGTCCCTCGATCTCCTGAATGAGATTGTGGCTGATATTGAGGCCTTTTTGGTGAAATATTCCCCGACCGCTACTTCCCTAAGTCAAAAGAACAAGCCTGCCGGTGAACAACTGATGCATAAAGATATTCACATTGCCGATTTTCAGGCCTTCGAGAAACAAAGGAAGAAGGCAAAGAAGGCAGCTAGCTCTTCATCGGCAAAGACTGGCGAGCTAGGCCATTCCCTAAGAAGCAAAATGATTAAACCCTACTCCTTTCCTAAGGAAAAGACTTGGGCCCTGTTCGAGTGGGTCACCCACTACAACAAGGATACATTCCCGGCCCCAAAGAAGCCCGGTGATGCTACAAGAAAAGATGACACCCCGCTCTGGGGCAGATATATACCAAAAAAGGGGGGAAGAGAAGAAAAAAATGATGATGGTGAAGGATGCCAATGATACCCCTTCCTTGGAGGCAGATGTCCACGCATAAAAAAATGATGAGGGGTGATGCACATCAAAGATGGGAAAAAATGAGAAAGATGATGAAATGATGGAAGATATCGATGATACCCCATTTTAAGGAGGGGGATGCATATCAAAAAAAAAAAAGAAGAAAAGAAGAAAGAAGAAGAAAATAGGAAGAAAAATGATGATTATGAGATGATGAAAGTTCCAAATGGTACCCCATCCCGTGGGCAGATGTATGCCAAACAATGAGAAATATTGATGGTATCCCATTCTTGGGACCAATGTATGCCAAAAGAATGATGGAATACACACATGGTTCCCCATTCCAGGGGTAAATGTATGAGATGTCAATGGCGGCATGCATGGCCGTTGCTGGATATGTTCACCCCTTGAAAGGGGCAATGATCACTTATGGCAATGATGAATAAAATTGGAGCATTGCCCTTTCAAGGGCCATCCTGTCGCAGACTCTTACACTGCACGTCTGCTGCTGATGTCAGGGACTATCCAAATGATGGAATCCCAGATGACAATGAACAATGAATGATGGATCAATGAAGAATGATGGAAGTTCGCCTAACCACTGGTGTTCAAGTTGATAGATGCCTGATGAGCCTCCAGCGTACCAGAGATGTCTAACCATCAGCATTCGAGATGACAGATGCTCACAAATATGGATTGCCAGTATGGCCAGCTAAAAGAAATTAAAATTCTAGCTATCGGTGCCCAGGCCGACAGATATTCTACCATCGACACTCAAGCCGACCAATGTGCAAAGATTGCCAAAGAAAAGTCAACAGAATCAGTGATATGCAAAGATGAAGATATCCAGCTGATCAGAGCCACATTAACAATGAAACTCACATTTCCAGTGCACGGCTTCGGGCCCGAGCCGCCATCCATATCCTATAAATCAATTCAGACCTTTCGTCTGGATAGATTATGAAATCCTATTCCTTTGCGTTAATGCCAAACCCCAACATTGACGATGAAACATACATGTTCGGAAAACGGCTTCATGCTCAAGCTGCTATCCATCAACATTAATTCAGACCTTCCGTTTGGATTGCATAATGAAACCCCATCCTTCTTCGCATCGATGTTTACCTCACACCAATGAAGGGCATTCCGCCCTAGTCAGGCTATTTCCCTCGGTTTAGCGGCACTACGCCCTAACCGAGCTACCCTTTTTCTTGGTCTAGCGGCACTCCGCCCTAGCCGAGCTACCCTTTCTTGGTCTAGCGGCACTCCGCCCTAACCGAGCTACCCTTTTCTTGGTCTAGCGACACTCAGCCCTAGCCGAGCTACCCTTTTCTCGGTCTAGCGGCACTCCGCCCTAGCCGAGCTACCCTTTCTTGGTCTAGTGGCACTCCGCCCTAATCAAGCTACCCCTTCCTTGGTCTAGTGGCACTCCGCCCTAACCAAGCTACCCTTTCTTGGTATAGCGGCACTCCGCCCTAGCCAAGCTACACCCTTTTCCCGGTCGAGCGACACTCCGCCCTAGCCAAGCTACCCTTTTCTTGGTCTAGCGGCACTCCGCCCTAACCGAGCTATCCCTTTCCTTGGTCTAGCGGTACTCTGCCCTAGCCAAGCTACACCCTTATCTTGGTCTAGCGGCACTCCGCTCTAACCAAGCCACCCTTTTCTTGGTCTAGCGGCACTCCGCCCTAACCGAGCTATCCCTTTCCTTGGTCTAGCGGTACTCCGTCCTAGCCAAGCTACACCCTTATCTTGGTCTAGCGGCACTCCGCCCTAGTCAAGCTACCCTTTCCCTTGGTTTAGTGGCATTTCACCCTAACCAAGCTACCCTTTTCTTGGTCTAGCGGCACCCCGCCCTAACCGAGCTACCCATTTCTTGGTATAGCGGCACTCCGCCCTAGCCAAGCTACACCCTTATCTTGGTCTAGCGGCACTCCGCCCTAACCAAGCCACCCTCTTCTTGGTCTAGCGGCACTCCGCCCTAACCGAGCTACCCTTTCCTTGGTCTAGCGGTACTCCACCCTAGCCAGGCTACCCTTCCTTGGTCTAGCGGCACTCCGCCCTAGCCAAGCTACCCTTTCCCTTGGTTTAGTGGCATTCCGCCCTAACCAAGCTACCCTTTTCCTTGGTCTAGTGACATTCCGCCCTAACCGAGCTACCCTTATCTTGGTCTAGCGGCACTCCGCCCTAGCCAAGCTACCCTTCTCCTTGGTTTAGCGGCACTCCACCCTAAACCGAGCTACCCCCTCTTGGTCTAGCGGCACTCCGCCCTAACCAAGCTACCCTCTTCTTGGTCCCGCGGCACTCCGCCTTAACCAAGCTACCCTTTTCTTGGTCTAGCGGTACTCTGCCCTAGCCAGGCTACCCTTTCTTGGTCTAGCGGCACCCCGCCCTAGCCGAGCTACCCATTTCTTGGTATAGCGGCACTCTGCCCTAGCCAAGCTACCCCTTTCCCGGTCTAGCGGTACTCCGCCCTAGCCAGGCTACCCTTCCTTGGTCTAGCGGCACTCCACCCTAGCCAAGCTACCCTTTCCCTTGGTTTAGTGGCATTCCGCCCTAACCAAGCTACCCTTTTCCTTGGTGTAGTGGCATTCCGCCCTAACCGAGCTACCCTTTCTTGGTATAGCGGCACTCCGCCCTAGCCAAGCTACACCCTTTTCCCGGTCTAGCGGCACTCCGCCCTAGCCAAGCTGCCCTTTTCTTGGTCTAGCGGCACTCCGCCCTAACCGAGCTATCCCTTTCCTTGGTCTAGCGGTACTCCGCCCTAGCCAAGCTACACCCTTATCTTGGTCTAGCGGCACTCCGCCCTAACCAAGCCACCCTTTTCTTGGTCTAGCGGCACTCCGCCCTAACCGAGCTATCCCTTTCCTTGGTCTAGCGGTACTCCGCCCTAGCCTCTAGCGGCACTCCGCCCTAGCCAAGCTACCCTTTCCCTTGGTTTAGTGGCATTCCGCCCTAACCAGGCTACCCTTTTCTTGGTCTAGCGGCACCCCGCCCTAACCGAGCTATCCCTTTCCTTGGTCTAGCGGTACTCCGCCCTAGCCAAGCTACACCCTTATCTTGGTCTAGCGGCACTCCGCCCTAACCAAGCCACCCTTTTCCTTGGTTTAGTGGCATTCCACCCTAACCGAGCTACTCTTTTCCTTGGCCTAGTGGCATTCCGCTCTAGCCAAGCTACTCTTTTCCTTGGTCTAGCGGCACTCCGCTCTGGCCAAGCTACCCTTTCCCTTGGTTTAGTGGCATTCCGCCCTAACCGAGCTACCCTTCTCCTTGGTTCAGTGGCACTCCGCCCTAACCGAGCTACCCTTTTCCTTGGTCTAGTGGCATTCCGCCCTAACCGAGCTACACTTTTCCTTGGTTTAGTGGCATTCCGCCCTAACCAAGCTACCCTTTTCCTTGGTTTAGTGGCATTCCGCCCTAACCGAGCTACTCTTTTCCTTGGTTTAGTGGCATTCTGCCCTAACCAAACTACCCTTTTCCTTGGTTTAGTGGCATTACGCCCTAACCAAGCTACCCTTTTACTTGGTCTAGCGGCACTCCGCCCTAATCAAGCTACCCTTATCTTGGTCTAACGGCATTCCGCCCTGATCGAGCTACTCTTTTCCTTGGTCTAGTGGCACTCCGCCCTAGCCGAGCTACCCTTTCTCGGTCTAGCGGCACTCCACCCTAGCCGAGCTACCCTTTCTCGGTGTAGTGGCACTCCGCCCTAGCCGAGCTACCCTTTCTCGGTCTAGTGGCACTCCGCCCTAACTGAGCTACCCCTTTCTTGGTCTAGTGGCACTCCGCCCTGGCCAAGCTACCCTTATCTTGACCTAGGAGCAGTCCGACCTACCACCCTCTAAAAAAAAAAGGAGAATAAAAGAAAGTAAAAATGGGGTTAAAAATAGAGATACCCCGCCAGACTTGATCCTATATTAGGAACAAGTGCAAAAATGGCCCAAAACCCAGCTGTGGTGAAAACCCGAAAGGGCACTGCAGGCAAAATCGGGTACCCCGCCACGTGAAAACCCGAAAGGACGCGTGGGCAAAACCAAAGGGGCCTGGCTTCGGCGAAAACCCGAAAGGGCGCTTAAGCCAGTAATGTGGTAACTTAAAGTTCACTTTTTCACCCTTCCTGATAAAACTCCGAGAAGGACGATCATCATAAAGTCCCACCGAAAATCCTGTCCAACAAATTCTTGCCCCTTGTCATCATCGACAAGATCGGCCGGTCTCTTTCTTTAACCTGGACTCTTCATCCCTGTTAAGCTAGTCTACATTCCTGGCAACAGCTTCATGCCTGAGCCGCCATCCAACGCATGTCCCATTGAGGATGGAACCCCGTTGATCGCAAGGCATATTGCCTCGATCAATGCTAAAAAGCCCGCCTCGGAATAGACCTTCCGTCTGTTCTGATGAAATACTTCCACTTGTTTTCGTCTAAGATCCACCACGATGAATCCCATCCAGTCTAGATCTTACATCTATTGTGATGAAACCTATCATACGTCCCGCCGTGATGAAACCTACTGTTGATCGAATGGCGCACTGCCCGATCAGCGATGAAACCTGTCCGGTTTAGACCTTACGTCTATCCCGATGAAACATATGAAATCCTCGCGTTGGTATGAGCCCAATACCGATGATGAAACCCGCTATTGGTTGATTGGCACACTGCCCGATCGATGATGAAGCCTATCCAGTTTAGATCCTACGTCTATCCTGATGAGGCCCATGAAATCCTTGCTTCGATATAAACCCAATATCGATGACAAGAACAGCTATTAATAGAGCAGTACGCCGCCTGACCAATGCTAAAACCCGTCCGGAGTAGACTGTTCACCCGCTTTGATGAAAATGCTACACTCATTCTCAAATCAACCCGGACCTTCCGTCCGTATAGATGATAAAACCTCATCCCTTTGCGTTGATGTTAGACCTCACCATAACGATGAAACCTACATTTCCAGTGAATGGCTTTGTGCTTAAGCTGCTACACACATTCTCGAGTCAATCTGGACCTTCCCTCTAGATGGATGATAAAATCCTATTCCCTTGCGTTGATGGTAATCCCCACATCAACGATGCAGCCATGCTCCCGGCGAACGGCTTCGCGCCTAAGCCGCAAAACACACTCAAGTCGACCCAGGCCTTCCGCCTAGGTAGACGATGAAACCTTATGCCCCTTGCATTGGTGTTAGCACCCACATCAATGATGATACATACATAAGCTGAGCACGTGGATTATAAAGCCAAAGTCCCAAGTCAACAAAAAAAAGAGAAAAAAAAGAGAAGAAGAAAACAACAAAAAAAAATATATGAAAAATGGGGTTAAAAATAGAGATACCCCGCCAGACTTGTTCAGGTATTCTGAACAAGGGCAAAAATGGCCAAAACCCAGCTGTGGTGAAAACCCGAAAGGGCACTACAGGTAAAATCGGGAACCCCGCCACGTGAAAACCCGAAAGGGCGCGTGGGCAAAAGCAAGAGGGGGCTGGCTCCGGTGAAAACCCGAAAGGGCACTTGGGTCAGTAATGTGGTAATTCAAAAGTTCCATGCCAACCGGCACGCTGCCTTTACCTCCCCTTCACCGATGAAGCCTTCCGTCGGTCATCTGGCTCTATGCCCCACCGATGATAAAGCCTTTTCGAGGTAGACCTTATGTTTACCCTGATGAAATCTACATACCCTCTTTTCACATGTCCCACTAACAATAAAACCCGTCACCATTCTGATAAAGCCTGGCCAGTTTAGACCTTATGTCTGTCCTGATCAAACTCCTAATCCTTCCCTTGATCGATCGGCTCCTTGCCCGGTCAACGATGAAACCCTACCAGGATAGACCCTACGCCTATCCTGATGAAACCTACGTATTTCTTGGCAAAGTCCCACCCGCGATAAAGCCTGCTGGAATAGACCTTACGTCTGTCCTGACGAGACCTACATGTCTACATACGTCCCACCGTTGACCGACCGGCACCTCGCCCGATGAATGATGAAATCCTCTGTCCGGTTTAGACCTTACGTCTATACTGATGAAACCTATGAAACTCCTTGCGTCGATATAAGCCCCATATCGACGATGAAACCAACCACTGATCGACTGGCACCTCGCCCGATCAGTGATGAAACCATGTCCAATTAAAACCCCGCCAGTTTAGACCTTTTGTCTATTCTGATGAAACTTATAACACTTTCTTTGCATCGATATAAACCCAATATCGATGATGAAACCAACTGTTGATCGACCGGCACCTCGCCCGATCAATGATGAAACCCTACCAGTTTAGACCTTTTGTCTATTCTGATGAAACTTATAACACTTTCTTTGCATCGATATAAACCCAATATCGATGATGAAACCAACTGTTGATCGACCGGCACCTCGCCCGATCAATGATGAAACCCTACCAGTTTAGACCTTTCGTCTATTCTGATGAAACTTATAACACTTTCTTTGCATCGATATAAACCCAATATCGATGATGAAACCAACTGTTGATCGATCGGCACCTCACCCGATCAATGATGAAACCCTGCCAGTGTAGACCTTTCATCTATTCTGATGAAACTTATAACACTTTCTTTGCATCGATATAAACCCAATATCGATGATGAAACCAACTGTTGATCGACCGGCACCTCGCCCGATCAATGATGAAACCCTGCCAGTGTAGACCTTTCGTCTATTCTGATGGAACTTATAACACTTTCTTTGCATCGATATAAACCCAATATCGATGATGAAACCAACTGTTGATCGACCGGCACCTCGCCCGATCAATGATGAAACCCTACCAATTTAGACCTTTCATCTATTCTGATGAAACTTATAACACTTTCTTTGCATCGATATAAACCCAATATAGATGATGAAACCAACTGTTGATCGACCGGCACCTCGCCCGATCAATGATGAAACCCTGCCAGTGTAGACCTTTCGTCTATTCTGATGGAACTTATAACACTTTCTTTGCATCGATATAAACCCAATATCGATGATGAAACCAACTATTGATCGACCGGCACCTCGCCCGATCAATGATGAAACCTTGCCAGTGTAGACCTTTCATCTATTCTGATGGAACTTATAACACTTTCTTTGCATCGATATAAACCCAATATCGATGATGAAACCAACTGTTGATCGACCGGCACCTCGCCCGATCAATGATGAAACCCTGCCAGTGTAGACCTTTCGTCTATTCTGATGAAACTTATAACACTTTCTTTGCATCGATATAAACCCAATATCGATGATGAAACCAACTGTTGATCGACCGGCACCTCGCCCGATCAATGATGAAACCCTGCCAGTGTAGACCTATCGTCTATTCTGATGAAACTTATAACACTTTCTTTGCATCGATATAAACCCAATATCGATGATGAAACCAACTGTTGATCGACCGGCACCTCGCCCGATCAATGATGAAACCCTGCCAGTGTAGACCTTTCATCTATTCTGATGAAACTTATAACACTTTCTTTGCATCGATATAAGCCCAATATCGATGATGAAACCAACTGTTGATCAACCGGTACCTCGCCCGATCAATGATGAAACCCTGCCAGTGTAGACCTTTCGTCTATTCTGATGAAACTTATAACACTTTCTTTGCATCAATATAAACCCAATATCGATGATGAAACTAACTGTTGATCGACCGGCACCTCGCCCGATCAATGATGAAACCCTGCCAGTGTAGACCTTTCGTCTATTCTGATGAAACTTATAACACTTTCTTTGCATCGATATAAACCCAATATCGATGATGAAACCAACTGTTGATCGACCGGCACCTCGCCCGATCAATGATGAAACCCTGCCAGTGTAGACCTTTCGTCTATTCTGATGAAACTTATAACACTTTCTTTGCATCGATATAAACCCAATATCGATGATGAAACCAACTGTTGATCGACCGGCACCTCGCCTGATCAATGATGAAACCCTGCCAGTGTAGACCTTTCGTCTATTCTGATGAAACTTATAACACTTTTTTTGCATCGATATAAATCCAATATCGATGATGAAACCAACTGTTGATCGACCGGCACCTCGCCCGATCAATGATGAAACCCTGCCAGTGTAGACCTTTCATCTATTCTGATGGAACTTATAACACTTTCTTTGCATCGATATAAACCCAATATCGATGATGAAACCAACTGTTGATCGACCGGCACCTCACCCGATCAATGATGAAACCCTGCCAGTGTAGACCTTTCGTCTATTCTGATGAAACTTATAACACTTTCTTTGCATCGATATAAACCCAATATCGATGATGAAATCAACTGTTGATCGACCGGCACCTCACCCGATCAATGATGAAACCCTGCCAGTGTAGACCTTTCATCTGAGGCAGTTGGATCAACGATGAAACCCTACCGGGATAGACCTTACGTCTGTTCTGATAAAACTACATATCCTTTCATGTCCCACCTGCAATGAACCTACCCAGTTTAGATCTTTCGTCTATTCTGATGAAGCTTAAACTCTTTTGCATCGACATAAGCCCAATGTCGACGATGAAACCACGCACTGGTCGGTCGGCAAATCGCCACGGTCAGCTTTGAGGAACAGACCTCTCGTCTGTTCCAGATGCATGTCTTCCGTTAACCAACAGGTCCAGCAAAGGCAATCCCACCGGATACCGACACGCGGTGGAGTGAGTCCCCATTCTCTCCCTGAGAGGATGGACGCTCTCCTGCTGAACACGGGTCGTCCGTATAAAGGTAGCTGAGACTGCCACTCTTCCACATGAAGGAAATAATAGCACATGATGCCAGATGTACAGCCGATCGGGGCTTCAAGCCGACATATGCAAGATGTTCAGCCAATCGGGGCTTCAAGCCAACATATACAAGATGTTCAGCCAATCGGGGCTTCAAGCCGACCGAGGCCAAATATGCCGTTGATCGGGGCCTAAAACCGACAGATGTCAGATGTGCCAGTTGATCAGGGCTCAAGCCGATAGATGTTCAGCTGATCGAGGCTCAAGCCAAGAAGATCGTGCCAGGATGAAATCCCAGTATGAGGATACTGCCAAGCTATAACTGAAAGAATGAGTCAATAGCATTGAGCTAAAGATGCACCTGTGGACACCGTGCCGCTTATTCTGCACTTACGCCGTCTGCAGGTGGGGGGCATTTGTTGACAGACAAAATATGAACAAATAGAAAGATGAGACTAGACCAGCAATGAAGACTGGAAGATTTCTGCAAAGTCAGGATTGAAGGAGACCCCTCACCACCAACTACTTACCTGGCCAGGACCTTGTCAAGCCAGGCTGATGTCCGGTGTTGTCATCGTCCAAACGGCAATACTGATGAAACTCCGATCTGTTGACTGATGAGAAACCTCTGGATTATTCAGATGGTGATGCACACAAGGGGCCTTCGTTAGTTCCAATATGATCAAAGGAATCCGACGAAGCTAAGGACAATAGGAGTTCTAAAAGGGAAAAAGCCTTAAATGGGCCTATTGAGTGGGCTTCAATGAGACCCTTTACGCCGACAGCATTGGAGAGAGTAGCGCGCCAGGAAACCCCTCGAATGGGCGCGGCGGGAACTAGTGTTGCAAGCGCGCCGAGTGCCATTTGCTGTGAACAGGGTTCTATAAAACCCATTACTTCACCCACAAGCGGGCGGCGAGGACACCGGGATATAAAAATCCCCTCATTCGAAAAAGGGCCAGAAGAACAAAAAAAAAGAGAGCCTCCCCCGCTAAAAAAAGAGAGAAGAGACCAATCCCAAGAGAAAGAGAAGGAGAAGAAGCTCCAGGTGGGCAGCTGGGGAGGGAGAGGAGTCAATGCTCCGCTCTCCCCCATGTTTTCTTTTGCTCTTCATGTAATCTTATGAGCTTGCTCTCGATTCATCGAATGTAGCCGGGAAATCCCGACCCCTTGTTTTATCTTCCTTTCCCTCATTTCCCCCTGGTGATTGGTGTAAATTTGGGATGATGCAATGGAATGAAATGCTCTGATGGCCCATTTGGGCGTCTCCCCCTCTCATCTGTCTGTGCTTTCTCTTATGCAATCCGATCGATTCGAATAGCAATGTTTGTGTTTCTCCTCTTTCTATGGTCTGCTCCTCTTTTGCAATCTATGCAAGGGGTCAGATGATGCACATATATACATGCATGAAATGTTCCGTCCCAACTGCCCAGGCCATACGCTTGGGGCTTCCAACATCTGTTGGCTATTAGCCGTCTTCCTTTCAGTAGTTCGTTGGTTTTGATGCCCCGAGTTCTCAACTTGCTCTCCGTGTTTCAGAGTCTACTCCTTGGGGAAAGACTAGAACAGGGCCCCAATCCACTACCTATGGATTACTCGGCTTTGCTCTCTCTCTGCCCTCATTGATACAGACGCTGTGGAAGTCCCCGCTCATCATGCCATTAAAGTCTTCCTAGGAATCAGAGTCAGACATCTCTTGATTCCCTCGGCTGCCGGTAAACTTAAACGTATATTTCATGAGGACCTCTAGTGATTGATGATCCCGTCTCTCGACAGATGTTATCCCTCCCTTCAATATCCAGCCTCTATACTGATAAACCTTTCGAGCCTACCCCCCATTTGTGCCAAAAAACCACTTGAATCCATGTCTGAAGCCATAGAAATCAAGAACAGAGCCTCCGGAGCAAGAAAACCCTTCTCGGCGCCAAGGGCAGTAGCTATTGAAGAAAATTGAAGAAACCTTCCCGGCGCGGCCCTTTGTGCGCCGGGAACCCCCCCTAGTCTAGCCTCTCGGCGCCATCAGCAGCACCCTACGAAGACCCCTTCCCGGCGCAATGGTTAGCGCGCCGGGAACCTTCCTTTCTCCCTTCCCGGCGCCACAAACATTTGAAGCCCCCCTTTCCGGCGCCACACATGGTGGCCACCAAAGAACCCTTCTCGGCGTGGCTCTTTGCGCACTGGGAACTGCCCCCCCCCCCCCCCCAAGCCTCTTCTTGTGCCATAAACCTCCAACCACTAATAAAACCCCCAAGTGCTGGAACCCAGTCAGATGCTGTACTGAAACCCCTGCTGTTCCCCAGTGTAATCCTGTGTCCTATTGAGGGATATTAAGGGTCATCACATGCACCTCAGGTTTGAAAATTAATGGGGATAACCCCCCCTACATGGTTCCTCGGGCTCGATCTATTTTTATAACCTTAGGAACCAAGGAAGCTCTGCCACTGCATAAGCTTCGATGGTCTCAAAAGGGATATTAAGATAGTGTTGCAAGCACTACATGGGTCAGGGGTCCAATACCCCTTTGATTTCGACTTTCACCCCGGCACTCCGTGGGTGATTGTCTATCATTCCCTGGCAAATGCTAAGTCCAGGGGAGGTGCTGCCAAAATTATCTCAGGATGACGAAAGTCGTCATTAAGCTGTCCCCGGGACTTTGCACGACACTGGTGACAGGGGTTCTTTAGACCCTGATTTTCCCTAAGTTCCTCTTCGAGCTTGGCCTTCCTTTGGAACCTAAACCCAATCCAGCTCAAATCTGATGAGTTGATTCACTTTGACCTCACCTGACCTCTTTTACCTTGGTCTGAATCATCAAGAAACCCCTGAATCGCCAGGAAACCCAAGAAACAGAGTGCCGTAAACACTCAGAAACCATCTCGGTGCCATCATATCTCTCGGCACCACGCACAGTAGAATAGGTAAAATGCTCTCGGCGCAAGCCTTCTGGCACCGAGAACCCATCCACCCCTGGCGCACAATTTCCCTGACGCCAGCTTCCCGGCGCCCAGAATGGTGCCTTGCAAAGACCCTTCTCGGTGCGGTGGTCTTCATGCCGAGAACTTATATATCCATTCAAATCCGTGCCGAGAGGCTGCCCTGCCATCCAATTGAACCTCCGATACCTTGATCAGACCCATCCAGGGATACCTATGAGTCACCAGACCTGTCCCGGGGATAAATTTAAAGGGAGTCAGACTCCCTTGCATTCCGATGTCCCGTATCGAATTCATGAAATAACCCCTTTAGCTCGGGAGGGCTCTGCCCCTGCATGAGTTCCACCGGCTTCCCTAAGGGAAAATCGAACATTGCCCCGTGGCAGACATACGTAATTCGGGAGGTTTGGCCTCTCTCTCTACTTTTGGCTTTCATCCCGGCACTCCGTGGATGATAGCCTATTTCCCCTTGGGCATAATCTAGATAAAGGGGAAAAGCTGCCAAAAGGTCGAATGACGCTTTAACCCCGACAAGCTCCGGGAAGCGTATGTCATACACCTCCCGTCCGGCTCGATCCTTCGGGGAAGATAAATACTTCGAGGCCCCTGGCCAGAGGATAAACCTGAAAGGGGGATATGTCCCCAATGATTGTCCAGGCCCCATCCCGCCACTGCGTGGACGGTGTCCTATCTCTACCCAGCACGACCCACATAAAGGGAGGTCATGTTGATTTAATAACATGTCGTCTATTCAATTACATTCTTAGAATTACAAGAATTACAATATCACGCACTATCCTTTTCAGCCGCCCCTAGCGGCCTCCTATTTTGGCGTTTAATCAAGGGTTGTCCTTCCTAGGAAGGGCGTAATTAACGTCATAGCCTTTATGGTATGACGGACTTCCGGTCCTGACTCGGACTTCACAATCGACTGACCAAGTCAGGTCGAGCGCACAATAAAATCGTCACACATGTGACTGGCACGCCTAATAATCAATAAATACAAATAAGGGAATTCCCCATAAATATAAATTAATAAATTAATAAAAAAATCCCGCGTTCCACACTGGTACAGGTGGTTTGATATGTAGGATATTACTATTTCTTTGAGCCGCCTCTTCATGCCAACTGATCCGAAATGGCCGCCACTTATTCATGAATTGATTGAGAAGCCGGCCGTAATTACAGATAAGAGACAGCTGCTGAGTGACTACACTGATACTGGAGAGCCAGATGTTCCGTTTAAAGAAGGTTTCACCGTGGACAGGCTATGGGCCGGCCTCTTTTCTCTCACTTCCATGCATCCATCTGTGCTTGCTTCTCTATATTCTCATCGGTTTGGTCGCGTGCCAAGACCGCCTCCGATTATAATCAATTTATCTCCAGATTCAATCCAAGTTTCTCTCCCAATTCCTTCTTCGCTCCTCGAGCGATTTTCTAAACTATCCATCACGCCCCCGCGTGGGCCATCACTGATTCAACTCTTCTCTGATCTAGCAATTTCCACTCCTCCTGCTATCCTCCCTGCACACTACTTTCTTCTCAAAACAGAAAAGAAAAAAGAAGGAAAAGACAAAAATGAAAAAAAAATGCCAAATTCCCAACTTTCCAAACCTCCATTTCTGTTGAGGAGACCTCCTATTTCTCTTCTGAGTGCATCCCGACCCAGGGGCCGCTCCTTCAAGATTCATTGCTAAATCTTTTCTCCTCCTCTGGTGAGGGGACTTCCTCTGTATTACCTCCTGTATCCACTTTTTCACCTCCTTCCCTTCCTTTTTCTGATCAAGCTAGTTGTTCCTCCTCTTCTTTTGCTAACACTAAAATTCAAGGGGAAGATTCACATAAGAAGTCCAAGGGTAAGCAGATTCCCCATAGGTTTCTGTTAGAGTTAGCTATCAGATGCCAGGCTTGTTTAGCTTTACCTGAATTTATAGAGAATCTAATCATCCTGCCAGAGTTAGAATATGAGAATGCTGTTGTTTCTTATAAGGGTTTGGGTGTCTATGAAATTATGAATGACGAAGACCCTATTGAAGAGGGGGATGAAAGTTATGAAGAATATGAGGACGAGGCTGATGCTTTTGCTAGTGGTATAAGACGATTTGATGAACCGTCAGCCTCTGTAGAAGAGCCTACCAAAGAAATTAATTTGGGTACCGAGGAAGACCCTAGGATTGTCCTCATAAGCAAGAATTTACCGCCCTCCGAAGAGGAGGCACTCATTTTGGTCCTGCAAGAATACAAGGACACGTTCGCATGGAGTTATGAAGATATGCCTGGTTTAGACCCTGCGCTCGTTGAACACCGCCTTACACTTAAGCCAGGGTCTGTGCCGGTCAAGCAACAGTTGAGGCGTTTCCACCCTAATATGGCTTTAAAGATGAAAGAAGAGGTCGACAAGCTCCATAAGGCTAGATTTGTTAGAGTTGTCCTCTATCCCAATTGGGTGGCTAACATCGTCCCAGTCATGAAGAAAGATGGCAAAGTTCGGATTTGTATAGACTTTCGGGACCTCAACCGCGCGTGTCCTAAGGATGACTTCCCCCTCCCTCATATTGATGTTTTGATCGATAATATGGTAGGATTTGAGACTCTCTCTTTCATGGATGGCTTTTCAGGTTACAATCAAATTCGTCTGGCTGAAGAAGATCAAGAGAAGACATCATTCACTATACCATGGGGTACTTATTGTTATGTGGTCATGCCTTTTGGACTTAAGAATGCTAGAGCCACCTATCAAAGGGCTATAATGGCGATTTTTCATGACATGATTCATATTTATATTGAGGTGTATGTGGATGACCTGGTTGTGAAATCAAGGACAAGGATTGAGCATCCTGGGGTTCTAGCCAAGGTCTTGCAAAGATCGCGAGAGTATCAATTGAAGATGAACCCCAAGAAATGTGTATTTGGTGTTTCATCTGGGAAGTTGCTTGGTTTCATTGTTAGCAAAAGGGGAATTGAAGTTGATCCCAACAAGGCAAGGGCCATTAGAGATATGCCTCCTCCCAAGAATTTGAAGGAAGTTCGAGGATTAATCGGGAGGTTGCAATTTATTCACCGCTTCGTCTCCCAGCATTCACAAAGATGTAGGCCGTTTTACGAGCTTACCAAGCCGGGAGTCAAGTTTAATTGGGATGACAAGTGTCAGGCAGCCTTTGACGGGCTGAAGGATTATTTGGCCAATCCTCCTGTCCTGAGGCCGCCGATTCCAGGCAAACCACTTATTCTCTATGTCTCAGTCCTGGATGACTCTGTAGGTGCTGTCTTAGCTCAGGTAGATGAAGAAGGTAAAGAGAGGGCAGCGTACTACTTGTCTAAACTTCTTAACCCCTGTGAGCAGAGGTATTCAGCCATGGAGAAAACTTGCGCTGCTTTGGTCTGGGTAGTTCAGAAGTTAAAGCACTATTTCCTAGCTCACGAGGTTCACCTCATTGCTCGCATGAATCCGATTAAATTCCTCCTTGAAAAATCTGTCCTCACTGATCGATTAGCACGCTGGCAAAGCTTCCTCTCTCAGTTTGATATCACTTACATTCAACAGAAAGCTATCAAAGGTTACGCCATTGCCGAACACCTTGCTCACCACCCTCTACCTCATTTTGATCCTGTCAATTCGGAGTTTCCCGATGAAGAACTGATGTCCATTAATCAACCTCATGATCCTATGTGGACATTACATTTTGATGGAGCTTTAAATTCTCAAGGAAGAGGGATCGGCATGGTTCTTTTAACACCAGAAGCGGTCACCATCCCATTTGTCGCTCGGCTCACTTTTCCCGCCACCAACAATATACCTGAGTATGAGGCTCTTTTGGCCGCTCTTCAAACCGCCCATCGATATGGTGTCACCCATTTGAGGATTGTGGGTGATAGTCAGCTCATTCTGCGCCAGGTGCTGGTCAAGTGCCGCACTATCAATCCTAAGCTCAAACCCTACCAGGAACTTGCTTCAGCTTATGCCAAGCTCTTCACCAAATTGATTTTCGTGCATGTTCCTCGTAGTCAGAACATCCTAGCTGACGCTCTTGCTTCTTTAGCCTCTGCTTTAGTCTTCCCTCCTGAGCGTGATTTTCATGTTCCTTTGATTCATCAGCGTGACACTCCAGCTATTAAGGATCGTGCGTTCCTCGATATTAGGGATAAGGTGCTTGAGAAGGACAAGCAGAAGGAATCTCTTAAAGGCAAAGAGGTCATGCTTTTAGATTGGCAAGAAGAATTGGCTGACGAAGAGAAGCCTTGGTATTATGAGATTGCCAGATATTGCAATGATCAGTCCTATCCCGAGGAAGCCACTGCAGAAGAAAAGAAAGCGATTAGAAGAGTGGCTCAGCGTTATGTTTTGGTTGGAGGTGTGCTCTATAGGAGAGGGCTCACCGGTGTTTTACTAAGATGTCTCGACGATGATGAATCTTGGAAAGTTGTGGAAGAGGCGCATTCAGGAGTGTGTGGTGGTCATGTGAATAGCCAGATGTTAGCTACGAAGATTCTTAGGCTAGGTTTCTATTGGCCAACTCTAGAAGAGTATTGTTCCATCTATGTTCGAAGGTGTGTTAAGTGCCAACTGCACGCCGACAAGATTCATTCTCCTGCTTCTTCACTCCATCCTACGTCCTCCCCATGGCCTTTCTCTATGTGGGCTTTTGATATCATTGGACCTCTTGGTGATTCGAATCTCCTGACCAAGCAAAAATCGTTCATCCTCACGGCAACAGAGTACTTCACCAAGTGGGCAGAAGCGGAAGCTTACGTGGAGATCAAAGCGTCAACCGTCTGCAAGTTTATAATGAAGAACATCATCGCGAGGTTCGGCATCCCGAGCACCATCATCACCGACAATGGACCTCAATTTATCTCTCAAGAAATCAAGGACCTCTGCAACAGGTATAACATTGCATTGCATCATTCTTCTCCCTACTATCCGCAGGGCAATGGCCAAGCAGAGGCAACTAACAAAACTTTGATAAAAATTGTCAAAAAGACGTGTGAGGCTAATAAATTTTCGGACTGGCCAGATAAGCTAGTTGAAGCTCTCTGGGCCTATCGCACTTCCATTCGAACCCCTACTGGGCAAACCCCTTTCGCCCTTACTTATGGAATGGAGGCGGTAGTCCCTTATGAGATTCTCATTCCCTCTCTACGAGTACAATTGGATAAGGAATTTTCTATTGATGAGCGTCGTGATTCACTCCTTGCCCAATTGGAACTCCTAGATGAGAAGCGCCTGGTCGCCGCTGAGCATGCGCGCGTTTATCAAAACAGGCTCTCTCGTTTTTATCAAAAGAAAGTGATTAAGAGAAAATTTAAAATCGGTGAGATGGTAATTAAGAGGATTTTTGTAAAGCCGGGTGGCCCTCGTTCAAAACTCCAACCCAATTGGGAGGGACCGTTTGTTATAAAAGATGTTTTTCCAGGCAATGCTTATAATCTGATTAATGCTGAAGGAGAAGAGTTAACTCACCCTTGGAATGGTTTGTATCTTAAGAAATACTACCCTTGATTCAAAAATCCACAAAAATAAATATATATATATATATGGAGAAATTTTCAAAATCCAAAAAAAATAATAAATGTTGTTTCAAAAAATCCAAACAAAGTGGAATATTTCCAAAAACCAAAAAAATATAGAAATACCAAAAAGCAAATAAAAAATAAAAGTTCTTCAAAATCAAAAGAGATCAAAATTGGTGCCATGGCACACGAAGGATCAAGGTCTGAAAGGTCAAAATTCAGAATTCATTCATCAGTCTTGCTAACTCAAAAGGGGGTTGACTCCCACACACACTACACGCTTTATTCTTGAACTCAAGCAGTGCAAAATTCGATGGAAAGTCAAAAACATGACTAAAAGTGAAAGACAATACCCGTTCTTTTCTTCTTCGGCCCATAAGGGAGGAAAGGAGGTCTCGGGGTAGACACGCCAAGCCTGTTCGCCGCCCTAGTAGGTGGAAGTCAGGGCCCAAAAGGGAGCAAATGCCACGAAAGCCCAAGTACAATTAAGTTTATTTTCATCAATGCAAATCAATTCCGAAGTGAAAGTCAAGTTGTGAAAAGAAAAGTATGTCAAGAGGGCAAAGTCCCCGCAAGGAAAACCTTGGGCGTATGCGTGCAATATAAAAGAGGCAAAAAGGCAACAAATTTCCCTACGCCAAAGACCGAACCCCAACAGGCATAGGGTAGGGGAGGTAACTTTACCTTGAGCATCTCAGAATCCCTTATGGGCTTCCCTTATATTTTCTTCCATCCTTTCTATGTGGCAAGTCGCGAACTGGCAGGATGGTCAAGACCGACCAGGGAAATTGCACTGTGCGAAATCTCGAATACAAGTCAACTATGATCACGTCAACCCCCTTTTAATTACTCAAGAAAGGTTAATGAATTTTAGATGGTGACCGTGTAGGACCTGTGGTCTTGATAGCCTTGTCAACCTTTTTGTAGAATAATTCAATTAACGCCTTTGGCTAAGGCACTTTTTATAGAATTAACGTCCTACATTAGGTCGTCTCTTTCTGAATAACGTCTCTGAGTAGGTCGTTACTTTTTCAAAAATCAGATTTCCTTTTCAAATTTACGCCGCCTTCTAGGGCGTCTCTATGCGAACCACGACCTACTCCAAGGCACATTTTTCAAGAAAAATAACAAAAAAATATAAATGAGAGAAAAAGAAAAAAATGCATTTCTTCACGATGTGTGCTTGCATTCTTTTGCATGGACATCTTTTATTTATAGTTTGCATATGCAGGCTTGCATGATGCATCTCCCCATTATCAGATATTTTATTTACCTTGTTTGATTAAAGGCTTGGCCCCTTGACCCGCTATTAAGGTCAAAAGTAAAGGCACCCCTTGCTTATTGAGCAAGGGGCCAAGTCGAACAGATGAATTAACCTGTTTGTTCAAAGTGTGGATTACAGTCGCAGAAACAGGGCAAAGCAAAGCAAAAACGAAGAACGTGGAAAGAGGAAAGTACACAAACACAAGGCCACAAACCACGCAAAGTGCTCAGGTAACAAAAGATGTCAATCTCATATATATATATACATCATGAATGTCTAAGTACAGGTATGAGGGTGGAGGAGTACAAGTAAGTCTCTCAGCTCTCGCCTCCACCCTCCTCTCTCCTACTCTCAACCTCCTCCTCGCCGTCCCGAGCTGGTGCTAGTGGAGGAGGCATGGGCCCCCGTGAAGAAGCCGGAACCCGAACCTGACCCCCTGCCTCGCTCCTCTCTCAGAGGGAAGAGCCCGCCACAAAGGTGGAGCTGGTGAAGGAGTACCCCGCAGCCCGTGCTCGCTCAAGCCCTCGCTGGAGACGCTCCTCAGACACTCGTAGCCGCTCCTGAGAAAGGATCAACTGGGTCCTCGAATCTGCCAGCTCTCGCTCGCGTGCTGCTACCTGCTCCTGGTGCCGGGCACGCTCCGCCTGGTACTCCTCCCGCTCACGAGCACGCTCCTCGCGCTCCCGGGCACGCTCCCGTCTCTCCAGCTCAAGGGCCACCCGCAGCTCGGCCACGTCCTGAGGCAGCTCCTCTCGACGCCTCAGGGACCTCTCTAGCTCTGAGATCCGCTGATCACGGATCGCCAACTCGGTACGTACCGCCTGAAGCTGAGTCGTCTGCAAACAGGTAAGCAAATCATCAATTCCACAATTAATGCAATGATTCAGTAATTTAGCAATTCAAGCAATACATGATTGAACCACTCACCTGTGTGCTCGTCGCACGGAAGCCCTCATCAACGTAGGTAAGAGCGGCTCGAAGCTCCTCAGTCTGTAAAATGAATTTTCATCAGTGCATAATTATATAATCAATAATTGAATGGATCTGTGTTTTGAAACTTACCCGTGAAGCGAGATCACGCTCTGCTGCCTCAGCTCGTGCGGTTGCTCTAGCTAGCTGCTCTGCCAGTGCAGTCACCTCTGCACTGGGCCCTCTCGAGCTGGAGGCCTCCCCGGGGTCTCTCCTCACTACTCCCTGCTGGGCCCGCTGCATTCATTGAAATCGTCAGTGGCTAATCATCAATAGTTCAACAAAAAAAAATACATTTGCATATAGAAATAATTTAAACACTCACCAGGGTCTCCAGGTCAGCCCGTGTGGCAGCCAGCTAGTCCTCCAGGCTGTGTAGGTGGGCCTGTGCATCTATCGCCGCTATGTCCTGCGCATCCTGCATTCATTACATGTTAGTCACATGATAGAAACATAAGTATTTGCATTTAATATAGAAATAATTGCATTCATACATACCCCTTGGACCCTCATCTGGGGTCGACCGGCGTATACCTCCCAGTAGCGCCGGAGGTACTCGGAGCTGTCAGTCGCCCGAGAAGTGACTCTGGTCCCGCCTCGCTGCCAGTCGGCGTACTGCTCCTCGAACCGCACTCTCCAGTCAGTCGCCTTCGTACGACCGCGCGTCTTCTTCCCGATGCTGCGTGGCTCGCCGACCTCTACCCACTCCTGGTGGAGGCCCAGCGCCCTCATCACCAACCTAAGTCGTAACGGCTCGATCTCGCTCAGGCAATGAACCCACAGCTCATGCTCAAAGCGAGGACGGCCCACTACGACCCACGGCTGGCCCTCGTCTGTCATCCCCTCATAGGGTCTCCATCGCACCTGCATTCATAAACATACATGTCATCATTTCATCATCATCATAATAAATTCAAAGTAAATGCAAAAGAAAGATGCATAACATTCATGCATACCAGCGAGGGAGGGAAGTCTCGGAACTCTCTCCGCAGCACCCACAACTCGTAGCCCAGTGGGGCTCCGAACACCACCGGCAGCCAGCGCCGCGCTAAGGGAAAAGCTCCCTCACCTCCAGGCCGTGGGTCAACGCGCCCCATCGACATGTATAGATGGCTCCAAACCTGCATCCATCCATCATATTAGTGAGGCATTCACCAGCATAAAAATAAAAGAAAAGAAAAGAGGAAAAATGCATACCTGAAGAAAAGGTGAGAAGCCACCGACGGTCGTCTCTCGACCTGTCCCGGTGGACAGGTCGGCCATCATATGCGCCAGCAGTGCCGCTCCCCAGGCGTAGCTGCCAACTGCCTCCAGGTCCTCGAGAATCCCCAAGAATCGGCAGTTGATGACATCGCCCTTCGTCCCGAGCAATAGCCTCCCGAGTAGCAGCAGTAGGAACCTCCTCAGGTCTCGGTCCACTCTCTCCCTGTCAGCTGGGTCCTGGCAGTAGACCGCCCTAGCCCCGTCTATCAACCTCTGCGAGAACTGCTCTAGGGTCTCCCCGGACCTATGCCTAGCATTCCCTAAACCTATCACTGTAGTCAGGTCGGTGCGGAAGATAGTCCTACACTCGCTAGGCGTCTCATAGACCATCTCTAGCCCTAGCAACCTCTGGGCGAACTCGGTGTAGTCAGGGTAGGTAATCCCGCTCACAGCCTCACCGTCTACCCTCAGTCCCGTGATCCTGGCTACATCCTCTAGGGTAGGAACCATATGCCCCCAGGGCATCAAGAATGCCCGGCTAGTCCTGTCCTATCTCTCCTGTAGAACCTGGATAAGTGGTAGGTCGAGTCTGACTGGCTCTATGCTAAGGAAGGCCCCGAACCCCATAGCATCTACCCTCGCTCTCTGAAACTTGGGGAGGCCGTAGTATGCTGCCCGGACCATGACCCAGGAGATCCGTGTCCTCATCAACCCCTGCACGCATGAAGGAAGAAATTTTGGTTTAATTGTTCAATTATTCTGGTTGAAATTCACTTAACTGCCTTGGTTTGAAATGTTAATGTTTGATTTTAATTAACGACCATCCTCAGGTCGTGGTTTGTTGAATTAACGCCCCTAAGGAGGGCATGGTTCTAAGTGTGGTTTGAATTTGCGACCTATCCTAGGTCGCTGTTCATCTAAGAAACGCCTCTGTGTTGGGCGTGGTTCTATGGTTAATTTCTGAATTCTTAAAAAATATTTCAAGTCACGCCCTTGGGTGGGGCGTTTTCCAAATGGGTCCGTTAATTTAATCAGAAATTAATGAATGGACGACCGCTGGTTTGGTCGTCTATTGTTGAATTAACGCCCTGATGGGAGGGTGCTGTTTTCAAGTTTTCAGAAAATGAAATAAAAATAACAGCATGCGAATGATTCATGGAAAATTAAAAGCATGGGAATTAATGGAATTAACAGCATGATATGAAAAATGATGAATTTAAATGGACGACATGCTTTAGGGCGTGTTTTCATGAGGTTAATTATTTTGCAAAAAAATAAAATGAATTAACGTCCCTGGCTTGGACGTCTTCTGTTAAATCACGCCCCCACGGGGGGCGCCTCTTTTCTAGGTTACAGGGTTTCTACCCCGAGGGCTATGGAAATTGCATAAAAATGAAAAGAAAATAAAAAAAATGGAAATAGGGTTGGGGGCCTACCTTGCGGTGCTTTGGCTCTGCCGGTTGGGGGCATGGCTGACGAGGCCGTCGGAGTTGACCGGGGCGTGGAGCGGCCGCCGCCGTGGCCGGTGGCTCATCACCGCCTTCGTGATCGCCGTCACCATCTTCTTCCTCACCGTCGTCTTCTCCCTCTACGTTGCCCTCTTCATCTTCGCCATCATCATCTTCTTCTTCCTTGCCTTGTCCTTCGGCTTCGTCGCCGGCCGCCACGGCCTGTTCTTCCTCGGTCGCCACCAGCGGAGGCTCCATGGGAGCATCCTCCTCGGCATGGGTGTCTTCGCCCAGGTCCACGACTTCTGGGGCAGCCACCCGCTGCCTCTTCAAGCCTCCTCCGGCCATGGCTAGGGCTAGGGTGTTAGAGAGAGAGATAGAGAGAGAGAGAATGAGAGGAAAAGGGGGGGTTTCGGTTAGGGTTGCAGACGAAGAGAGAAAGAGGGAAAGAGAACGGAGGAAGAAGAAGAAAGGAGGGAAAGTTAAGTTGAACGGTCAAAAAGAAATCACGACTTACGGAAGGCCGTGTCTTATAAAATTAACGACTGGCATCAAGGCGTTTCTTAAATATTGACGACATTTCTTAAGGTGTTATTTTTGTTTGCATGGGGAATGATAACCGTCGTCAGACGCATTTAATGGCGTTTGATTGATTTGATGGGAATAATCATTACTGTTTTTGAGTAACGACTACGATTGAGGCGTTATTTATATGAAACGTGGCTTTGCTGAAGGCGTTACTTTTGGAATTTCAACGAGTATATTTTGGAATATGAATCGAATTAACGCCTTGTCCTGTGTCGTTATTCAGTTAGCGCCCATTGGTGGAGGCGTCAAATTTGTGAGCTGGAATGTGGAAGACGACCTGTGCTGGGGCGTCGTTTATGAATTCACGACATTGCTTGAGGCGTTATTTGCAACAGAATCACAGAACGTTGGAAGAGTTGTTCAGAAAACAGTAAGATGGCTCAATAAAGGAAATATCATTGATTTGTTGGAAGAAAAAGATTACAATGCTTAATGAGCCATTTTGGGCCTCAATTTTCTCAAAGCAATTACATAATATTTCCATTCATCTCTGTCTTCATTCAAATTTTCCACAGGTTGATGAACCTTATTGATTCTCCACAAAGCTTGGATTGTGGTTGTTTCTTCTCCATCTTCGTTGCTGCCAAGGTCCCGTCTCTTGATAGGAGGGAGGTGTGATGGGTCCTCGAATACTTGCCTTGGAAGCCCGAGTTGAGGAAGGCACCGATGTGAGTTATACAAGATGAATTCCGAAGCGCCGATGAGTCGAAGGTCTGTCCCGGGAGAGAATCTTGCACGGAGCTCTTGAGTCTTGAGTATTCCTGGGGCGCAAGTGAAGAGATTCTTTGGCATTACTTTGAGGTGCTCTCTCCATTCCGCTCTCTTCTTGATTTGAGGAATCCGGTTCGTCACTCTATTGCTTATCCCAAGTGAACCGGTCACATAAGAGAGTGGGCTTTTTGAGAAGATTCTGGAGGATTGTTGGGTTTCATCACATGGATCGAACTTGAAGTGGAGATCTACCCAACTAGAGAATGCTAGCATGCATCCGTAGATGGGCCTTCCCATCGCCGCCGAGGTTAGCCCGCTATAGAGATAGGCTAGAATCGCTGGTCCCACTCTATCTCCTTCCCATAAGCTCACTATAGCGCTTAATTGGGCCTCTTCTAGAAAGTCCTCCGTGGATGGGAATAAGATTGCTCCTGCCAAGCACACCACGAAGGCCTTTGCTACTCGCTCTATCTCTTCATCTTCTTTAGCTTGATCCGCTCTCTTGTACACCCATGAGGCGAGCTTTAGAAGATTGATTCCTTTGGTGGCTTTGATTTGATTCACTAGGTTGGGGCTAGATATCAAGCTTGTTAATAGCTCATGAGAGGAAATTGGTTTTGGCATGATGGCCATCTTTTCCTCATCCCCTTGCTTCATTCTCTTCAAGCCCAAGATCATCTCCAATTCTTCTAATAGGATCGTGGCTTCAAAGGTAGAGAAGAGAAAGGTATGAGTAGAAGGATGCCATATCTCTACAAGAGCCCCTACAGCTGCCCAGTCAAAGTGAATTTGATTGTAATGTTTGGCATGGGTGACTAGACCTAGAAGGTGCCATCTTGTTAAGTACACCCTCATATCTGAAGAAAATTTGGAGAGTATGAGAGGCAGCCACTTAATTTTTGTAAATCTCCTTGCTCCTGGGACATTCGGGAAGTCCTGTGGAAGGAAGAAAGGAAGAACAATGTAGAGAAAGAAGAATAAAAGAGCATGCAGAAGAGAAGAACATTTAAGACAAAAGTGGACAAGAACATAAGGATTTTATCTTTACCTGGTTCATGGAGATTCTTCTGCTTATGTGCCCGTTGATCTCAGTTAGACTGGGAATTGAGGACTTTGATCTCTTAAGTGCCCTCTCCATCTTCGGTTTGTAGGAATAAGCTCGGACGGTTGCGGTGCCTGCAGAAGAACACGAACAGACAGAAGAAGTAGCAGAAGAGCAGAGCTCCGAGGATTGCTTTGATTGATTTGAGGAATTGCCTTCCCTTTATAGAAGTCCGGGAGTCTTAAGGCTGTTCGGAGTTAGAAAGTTTATGGCTATTAGGACTGGGTTTAGCTTTCGAATAGGAAACGGAAGTTTGTGCTTAATTAACGACTTTTGTTAGGGCGTCAATTGTTGAATTGACGACCTGACCACAGTCGTGTTTTGTGTAGCGCCCTTGAGTGGGTCGTTTTCTTCTTGAACTCTTGGTGCATTTCACGCCTCAGTGAAGGGCGTGTTTCTCTTATTAGGCGAGTTTCATTTTTTGACGACGTTCGGTCCAGGCGTGAATTTGTGAATTTATGAATTTGCTTCCCTACATGCTCTGATGAACTTAAGTGCTATTATTTTCGTTGGAGTTTTATTTTTTAAGCACTTATGATCATGTCATACTTTGAATTGAGGATTGTTCATATTGAAATTATGGGAGGGCTAATGAACTTTCAAGTGCAGAGGATTGCAGGTTTCGAGATGTCCGGATCACTGTGGAAGTAACATCTTGTTGTAAGCATTATTACTATATGGTATTCTACGCTATTATAGTATATCAGGGACCTTGTGGTTCTGATGAACCTAGAATTTGAGTTCCCCTTCATCAAAAACAGTGATAGTTCCAAGAGAGTCTTGATCACACGGATGGGCCGTTGAGTCATTCAAGGTCTGGGACGATGGTTCCACTTTCTGAGTTGATGCGCGGACAAACAGGCTTCGGTTTAGTGTCAGCTCAAAGATTTGGATTCTTGACCAACTCTAGATGGCTTAACAATATTATCCTTGATTATTTTCTATCTTTTAGTTTATCTTATCTTTTCTTTTAGCCCAGCATGCATCATGTAGGACTTTGAGCTTCATGCTGAAAATCTTCATATTATGGCAGTAATGAAGGTCACTCGTTCTTGATTGAGTTGACATGAGATATTCCATTCCAAATCAAGTACTTTATTCTCTTTGAAGCCGCTTAGGCTGATTACTTGAAAATATCCCTTTGCTGGATATCCATCTCAATTCCCTTTATTTTCCTACAAATACACCTTGGTTGTAGCACGTCCACATTGGCTGGTAACTGCTCTCCAATGGTGTCTCCTTATCGTGTCATGCGCACGTTTTTACTTGTTTAGTTTAATCTCCTTTATCCAGCAAATCGATGCTTCCTTGGAATCACTCGGAGTTGTTTCACTTCGAATCTTGGAAAGATTTCCAATGCTTAGTATCTGAGGCGTGTCACATCACACCTTGGCATCTACTTATCAGTTCGCTCCACTTCATTCTGTTTGTTCCACTTTCACTCCATTTCGTCTCACTCCCTTGCAAAGCAGACGCCAAGGCGGGGCAGCTGTAGACACGCCAAAATTGACGCTATGTTGATCAAATCTCATGTCACTATGTTGACACCCCAAAGTGAACTTCAATACCTTCATAATATGAAGTTTTTCTATTTTTGTGTGTTTTTGGTTTGATCTTTGCATTTTTGTGATTCGCGACCTGAAGAGGGGCGTGTTTTAAAAAGCGACCTTATCTAGGGCGTGTTCAAAAGAAAGGACGACCAAATGTCAGGGCGTCAATTCCTGGTATTATCCGGTTTCAAAATAAGTTCAAATTATTGATTAACGTCCTTGCTCAGGGCGTGTTTTCAAGTAACGCCTTCATCTCAGGCGTTTTCTCATAATTTTCAAATAAGGTAAGTTTTATTACCAAATTTAATCCAAGAAGTGACGCCCTTGATCATGGTCGTGTTTTTGAGTAACGTCTTGATGTAGGTCGTCAATTTATGATTTGACGCCCTTCTGAAGGTCGCGTTTTATCTTTCGGTGTCCTGTTTAAACTCGTCTTTCCTGAGTAGTTCCTTGCCTCCAATGGTCTCCTTGCTCGAATTGGAACTAGAGTCCTGCCTCTTTTGATCATTGCCCGTTCTTATCCTTCCGAATCTGAGGTTATCTTGGATCTGGAACCCTATATAGGGATGTCTTGATCGACCTCGCGCGAGGTTGGCAGGGTTAGGTTGGTAGGTTACGAGAGCAGGCTATCGAAATCAGAGTTTTTATGCATAGACGCTCTCTGCTTCCTTCTTCTTCCTGCGCAGTCTTTAAAGTACTCTGCTTCTTTTTTCTTCCTGCCAACAGCATCGGTTTTGGTTCCCTTTACTGTCATCAGGGACAGCAGGGTTTTTCTTACTTATCTCACTGTTGTTTTTCCGTCGATCATCATACGTTTTTCTCTTTTTTACATTAGTTTCATCATCCTTTTCCTTTCCCTAACTCTTTAGGGGTTTTAAAACACAACAAAAAAAGGTGCGCATGTTTTATTCTCTATTCATCATCATGTCATCTACTTGGGATTGATACTACATTCACTTGGCTGATCCACTTCTTTTGTTTGTTTGTGTTGTCTTTTTTGCAAGGGTAATCAATAAAGAAAAACCCCCTTCATCGGCCGGCCGATTGAAGGAGGAGGAGGAATTCACAATCCATCCCGCGTTCTATTTTCCACCAGGTATTCGCGATCTTCTTTGTTTCTTCTTGAGGTAACCCCTCTGGCGATCACCCTCCTTAGTAGCACCACGTGCTTCTTTTATTCATTATTATATCATCTCTCCCCCTTGTGTTTTTCTCATATTTAATCCAATCTTCATGTGTGGATTTATCACGATCTACAACTGGGACGCAATCCTCGGTATATCAGAGCTGGAGCCAGAGAAAAAGATGCTAACTCGTGCCCCGGAATTTACACTTGCTCGATGGGACACAGTCAGTGGCAAGGTTCACAAAGAAAAATCCGGCTATGGTCTCTTCCTGGCACCCATAAAGTGGGGGTATAGAGATGAACCATTTGTGCTGAACTGTCTGGCCGTCCGGTTTAAATATCAGCTAGCTGCTGGTTGGTTTGGGGATGCCAAGGTAACTGATGCCCATCTGTTTCGAGTGGGAGCAGTAGAATTCACCGAGTTTGTTCTGAAGGAATACGCCCCTCTGCTGATCAGAGCCGGGGTATATCACAGTGTCTTTGCTTCTAGATTCCGCTATTCTATCTCCCGAGGTTTATGCTGCGGAATGTTTGAAGTGTTCTGCCCCTTATTCAACACATTTTATACAGCAGAGGGTGAAACGTCTCTCGACCTCTGGAGCTTATCACAGCTTTCCGGCCTACCCATTGATGGTGAGCCGTATGAAGAGGTTTGCTTGGAAGACTCTGAGAAGGACAGCTCTGATGGCGAAGGCAGGTACTTACTTGGCTACTCGTACCGGTACTTAATGAAAGCCTATCGCTCCATCTGTTTGGCTCACAGTAGAGGATCCTCCAAGGGTTACCAACCTCGAAAGAAAATCAACAAGCTAAGGGTCCGGATAAGACAGTGGATCCAGTATTTCTTCGGCGGTCCTTTAAAGTATGCAGACTTCCCTTCTGTGGGTCTAACTGCCAGTAAGCAGATAAGGACTCCCCGTTACAAGTCAGCGCTGCCATCTTCACTGCGCCGTGTAGGCAGAGATGGTCCGAACCCGGCAGGGGTGGACCCTATCACACATTGTGCGGCTTATTTCACGTTTTGGTTGTGCACCTTCGCTCTCCCTCAAGGGGACGAGACGATTATCCAGCCGGAAGCCATATACCCGACCTGCCAAATGGCCTGGGGGATGAGGTTGTCACTCTGCCCGGTGGCTTTATGCTTGATTTACAAATCACTAGGGGACCTGTATAAGCATCGGACTCCCCACTCTTTGAGGACCGTGGGTCCATTTCATTTCTTCAATGCTTGGGTATGCAGTCTGTTTCCCGAGCTGGCTCCCAGAACTTTACAGTCAGATACATTGTTACCCAGGATGATCGAGTTTGCCAGTGCCGAACCTGGCTCTTTTTCTGATCAGCTGTTCAAGATAAGGGGCAGGTTGGTAAGGGTACCAGTAGACGCCCCTGGCAGCATTCATTTCTGTAGCTTGGCAGCAGGTTCAGCTCCTTTGGTCCATCCTCAGAGAGAATGTAAGATGGAAGAGGTAGAGACCTATGTGCATCCAGTCTCAGGGGCTAATTCCGTTCGGTCTATTCTGGAGCCAGAGCCGGTCAGGTGGGCCATGGCTATCCGGCCCAGTGTTTTAGTCTTCAGAAAAGATGGCCTGCTTCTTTTGGAACCATATTACCCATTCCGCTTCGGGAGGAACTTCGGCTATGACCAACACATCCCCACATCAGTTGCTCAGTTCCCTCTGGACAATCGGGCCAAGCACGGGCCCACAATTGTTGGTGACGGCCGGTTATGGTGGGATTTCTTTCATCGCCAAGATGGCGCAGCTTTCAGAGTTCCGACCATTTCTAACAGTGTTCCCCTTGTTACATCAGAGTACATCAAATGGTGGAACATTCGGACTAGCTTTTACAGGGATGGCAGGGATGCATTCTGGGACGTGGCCGAGCGTTCTTTCTTGAAGCAACAACCCGGGCCAGTATTTGACATCACCAAGGCCCATCTGAAAAGGATTTATTCACAGCACCCGAGAGAGGCAGAGATTTATTTGGCCAAACGCCGGACCTTGAAAGAAGAAGGCTCTGAGCCACCCACTCCGGTCTTTGCTGCTATTAATGAAGACACTTTTGTAAAGAATTTAAGGCATTTATGCCATGTGGGGAGTGCCCAGCTGGAGGCGCAACAGTATCCATTCCCTGTTGAAGAGCCGCTCCCTACAGCAGTCCCTTGGAAGGGTCCGACAGATAGATTTCATCCCTACAGGACGTTTGTGCACTGGGAAGATCGAACTCATACGTATTATAAGCACACGTCTTGGCTGTTTATTTTGTTGAATGTTCATGGGCTATCTGTAGAAAGCCCGATAGCTGGCATCTTGAATAAGCCGTTGTTCGTTTCTTTTCATTATGTTGACGGCTGGGGTATGGATCACCTTGACCTGTTTCGCTGTCTTGATTTTCACGGTCACAGTGATTTGGCTACATTAGTGGAGAAGTGTCAGACGGTCGGTGACGTCTGCTGGCTCATTAAGGAGTCTGCCTCCCGCTCAAAGGAGGTGGCTTATCTGTACTGTCCGCTTTCCACTTTCTATGATGGCCCGGCAGGTACGGTCTTTCTTTTCTAACTATAGTGTCTTCTGCTCAGTGTTGAACTCTACACCCATTGATTTTTCATTACTCTTTTTGTGTCTTCAACAGACAGGCCAGATATAAAGCGGCAAGGGCTTTACAGGAAGATCATTGCACAGGCTGAGAAGCCCGCTTATTTTGAAATTCCTGCAGCAGCACCGACCACCACTCCCCTGCCTCCGGGCAAGAAGAGAAAAACTTCTACAGTTAAGGCCGCAGTTGTGAAGGCCAAAAAGGCCAAAAAAGTTCATGCTCAGCAACCGGCCTTGACAGTGACGGACACTGGGACCCCTCTCCCTGACATCCCTTCATTTGATGAATTTGCATCTCAGAGGGAGGCCGCCCAGACATCTGCTGAGGGTAACATTAATAACTTGCAGTTGTATCTTTCATTATCTTCTTTGCTGAATTTCAAGGAGATCTTTGAATCCGACCCTCCCCCTTTTTTGTACAGCCCAAGAGCCGATTGTGGCGCCTTCTGAGGCGGACACCAGGTTGCCCTCTCCCACGTCGGCTAGCGAGGCGGAGGGTAAGTGTGCTTTCTCATCTTTTCTTGCCCATTTCAATTATTCTTTTGTCGTCTCTCTCACAAGCTTTTCACTACAGTGACGGTTGGAGAGGAGGCTGGAGTCATGGTAACAGCAAGAGACGTGCCTCAGCCACAGGAGGGTCATAAAATCCAGACGAAAAGGGGCATCGTCCCTGCGAGGCGCATAGTTACCCGGTCCTCCTCTCGGCATGCTCCGGGAACAAAAGCCCAGCCAGTGGATAGTGTGGAAATATCTTCCAGCAGCTCTGCGACCGCCTCTGATGCAGAGGAAGAAGCAGCAGGTTTTAGCGACAATGATGCGGATATCTCCAAATCAGGGGTTCCATCCGTATCCAGCCGAGATTCTTTCACTGTTCCATCCTCCAAAATTGCTAGTGATGTCTTCCGAAGAGGAGCTACAAGAAGAGTTTGCCGGTCTGGACACCGAAGCGGACATAACCCCTCCCTTTGTTGCTTCAGCTAGAGAGCTTTCCTTTCCCCTGCACTCTTTCGAAGACATCGACATCACATTGAGAGTGAGTCTCTTCTCTTTTCTTCCCATATCTCGTCATTTCGCCGATTTTTCTTTCTTTCATTCATTGCCTAATGTCATTTTGATTTGTTTGCAGGAACCTGCCGTTACCAGCCCAGTAACAACTGCCGCTTCTGAGCTCACTTTATCTGAAGCTTTGGCTATTATTCCAGTTCTGTCAACAACCTGTATGGGTATTTCTGGAATTGTTCGTCCCGTGCCGATGAGGATACAATCTTCCACGGACTTGGCATCATTGGACTTGGGAGCCTCAGGGGAGAGCTCGGCTCTTATCCGAGTTTTATATTTCAGAGTCGAGGCGGACCCAGCTAGGGGTTCTGCGTTTGTACCGGCCGTAGTGATGACTATTGCACCTGAATCAGCGGTCCCTACAACGGTGATTATGGAGATTGATCCCCTGCACTTTCGAGTCATAGCCCCTGCAGCCTCATTACTGAAGGAAGTAGCCGCCGCAGAAGAGATGGCCGAGCCGGAGGCAACTGCTGCAGAGGCTGGCCTGTTATCCATAACTGGCCCAGAAGCAATCTCCATGGTTTTAGAGTTGGAGGAGGGGGTACCCCGGGAAGAGAGCATTGAAGGTGCAGCCATTGTACTGGAGACCCATGACGGGACATCCCCAGTACTCCCTAGCCCTTCTCCTCCGAGCATTCAGACGGCAGTCCTTGAGGAGCTGATGGTGGAAGAACATTCAGCCCTGCAAGAGGTAATAGAGAGGGCCCAGTCAGCCCCTTCAGTAGATCTGCCTTCTTCCTCCTCCCAGCCGAATGTTACATTGTGGGCAGACATTGACAGTGAGGTGACTTTTGAAGTAACCCCCTCCCCTTCCTTCCGCTTTGCTTCATCTGAGAGCTTCGTTTGGCAAAATCTGGACATGCTGCGCCAATTGGTGGAGTCCTAGCCTGGGCTGACTTATCTGCGGCTGAAAGAGATAGCCGAACGTTTTACCGCTGGTCTGCAGGCGATGGGCTGTCCCCTGGAAATATGGGCCCAGCGTGTTCTGTTGTTGTTAAAATTTGTACACCGCCGGGATTTCTTGGCACATATTATGTCTTACAGACTGGCAGCTTTGAAGTTGCAGAAGGTAGAGTGCAAATCTGAGCTGGAGAAAATGAGCTCTATCCTTCAGGAGCGCCAAGGCCAACTGCAGTCTCTGACACAGCGGGAACAATTCATACGCAACCGGATGAGCATTCTAGAGGCTGAACTGGCTGATCTCCGAGCTGAACTACCGTCGATAACAACCTCTCGGCCGCAATTCGCAGAGGAAGTAGCTCTGTTGGAGGGGCAGGTGGCATCTTTTCAGGACGAGTCCGCTCGGCTATAGGAGGAGGAGGCTCGTCTACATGAGTTGGGGGCTGCTCCGTATGTGGGTCTTCTGGCCTTCGAAGACATATTCCGGCGCCAGTGAACATCTATTCTCCCTCCTTTTTTGTAATACAATTCCCCCCACAGGGGCTCCCCTTGTACTCTTTTTCTTCTTCATATAGTGAAAAAGAATCTTTATGCTGGTCCCATGTATAATTATTCTTTACTTGCTGTACTATCATTGCTTCATGGCGATTTGGCAGCGGTTTTAGCAATCCTCATGCGAATAACCCGTACTTAGCAGGAGAGCGTCCACCCTTTCAGGGAAAGGATGGGGAACTCGCTCCACTGCGTGATGGTATCCAGAGGGTGCTTAAACTGAACTCCGTTGGTAGCAGCAAATGTCTTCTTCGGCCATATGTGCCGCAAGGGAGATTATTTGCAGAAATGTGAATGAAAAGGGTTAGAGTATCATCTGGAACGGGCGAATGGTCCATCCCGGGTAGGTTTCAAAACTGATCGGAACAATGTGCCAATCGACCAGTGGCTGATTTTATCATCGATATTGGATTTATATCGATGCAAAGAGGTTTTATACGTTTCATCAGAATAGACGTAAGGTCTAGACTGGGTAAGCTTTATCGCGGGTGGGACGTGAGAGCATATGTGGTTTTCATCAGGAAAGGCGTAAGGTCTGACCTGGACAGGTTTCATCATTGATCAGACAAGGTGCCGGTCAATCAATAGCTGGTTTCATCATCGATATTGGGTTTATATCGATGCAAAGAAATTTTATAAGTTTCATTAGAATAGACGTAAGGTCCAAACTGGATAGGGTTTCATCATTGATCGGGCAAGATGCCGGTCGATCAATGGTTGATTTCATCATCGATATTGGGTTTATATCGATGCAAAGGAATTTCATAGGCTTCATCAGAATGGACGTAAGGTCTAAAGTGGATAGGGTTTCATCATTGATCGGGCAGTGTGCCAATCGATCATAAGGGTGGTGATGGGTTTTATCGTCGGTGGGACTTTTGAAAGAGGTATGCAGACTTTATCAGGGCAGACGTAAGGTCTATCCTGCGAGGGTTTTATCGCTAATCGGACAAGATGCCGAGCGACAGATGGAAGGTTCTTGTAAATGGCGGGAGAAGAAGGTAGCATGCCATTGACATGGAACTTTTTAAATTACCACATTACTGACCCAAGCGCCCTTTCGAGTTTTCGCCGGAGCCAGCCCCCTCTTGCTTTTGCCCACGCGCCCTTTCGGGTTTTCACGTGGCTGGGTACCCGATTTTGCCTGCAGTGCCCTTTCGGGTTTTCACCACAGCTGGGTTTTGGCCATTTTTTGCCCTTGTTCAGAATGCCTGAACAAGCCCGGCGGAGCATCTCTATTTTTAGCCCCATTTTATCTCTCTCTTTTTTTGTTGCACTAGGACTTTGGCTTTGTAAATTGTTAATCCATGTGCTCAACTTGTGTATGCATCGTCATTGATGTGGGTGTTAACATCAATGAAAGGGGTATGGGGTTTCATCGTCCACCCAGGCGGAAGGCCTGGGTCGACTTGAGTGTGTTTTGTGGCTTAGGCGCGAAGCCGTTCGCCAGAAGCATGACCGTAATCGTTAATGTGGGGATTGACATCAACGCAAAGGAATATGATTTCATCATCTATCCAGACGGAAGGTCCAGATTGACTCGAGAATGTGTGTAGCAGCTTAAGCACGAAGCCGTTCGCTGGGAATGTAGGTTTCCTCGTTAATGTGGGGTTTAACATTAACGCAAAGGGATGGGATTTTATCATCTACCCAGATGGAAGGTCCAGATTGACTTAAGAACGTGTGTAGCAGCTTGGGCACGAAGCCGTTCGCTGGGAATGTAGGTTTCATCGTTAATGTGGGGTTTTACATTAACGCAAAGGAATAGTATTTCATCATCTATCCAGACGGAAGGTCCGGATTGACTTAAGGAAATGTGTGTAGCAGCTTGGGCACGAAGCCGTTCGCTGGGGATGTAGATTTCATCGTTAATGTGGGGTTTAACATTAACGCAAAGGAATGGGATTTCATTATCTATCCAGACGGAAGGTCCGGGTTTGCTTGAGGAAATATGTTGTGTTTTAATTAGAGTAGACGGAAGGTATACCCTTGATGGGTTTCAGCATCGATCAGGCAATGTGCCACTCCACCAGTAGCTGATTTCATCACCGGTATCGGGTTTATACCAATGCAAGGAGTTCTATCAGTTTCATCGGGACAGACGTAAGGTCTAAACCGGATAGGTTTCATCGTTTATCAGGCAGTGCGCCAATCGATCAATAGCAGGTTTCATCATCGGTATTGGGTTCATACCAATGCAAGAATTTCATAGGTTTCATCGGGATAGACGTAAGGTCTAAGCCGGATAGGTTTCATCGCTGATCGGGCAGTGCGCCAACCGATCAATAGCAGGTTTCATCATCGGTATTCGGTTTATATCGATGCAAGGATTTCATAGGTTTCGTCGGGATAGACGTAAGGTCTAAGCCGGATAGGTTTCGTCGTTGATCGGGTAGTGTGCCAATCGATCAATAGCAGGTTTCATCATCGGTATTGGGTTCATACCAATGCAAGGATTTCATAGGCTTCATCGGGATAGACGTAAGGTCTAAGCCGGATAGGTTTCATCGTTGATCGGGCAGTGTGCCGGTCGATCAATAGCAGGTTTCATCATCGGTATTGGGTCCATACCAATGCAAGGATTTCACTAGTTTCATCAGGATAGACGTAAGGTCTAAGCTGGATAGGTTTCATCGTTGATCGGGCAGTGTGCCAATCGATCAATAGCAGGTTTCATCATCGGTATTGGGTTTATATCGACGCAAGGATTTCATAGGTTTCATCGGGATAGACGTAAGGTCTAAGCCGGATAGGTTTCATCATTGATCGGGCAATGTGCCAATCGATCAATAGCAGGTTTCATCACGGTGGGACATATGATAGGTTTCGTCAGAATAGATGTAAGATCTAAACTGGATAGCTTTTACCGTGGTGGGTCTCGGACAGAAAGTGGAAGGGTTTCATTGGAACAGACGGAGGGTCTACTCCGAGATGCGCTTTAGCATTGATCGAGACGATATGCCTCATGACCAACGGGGTTTCATCATCGGTGGGACATGCGGTGGATGTGCTGCCGAAGGAGATTCATGAAGTGAACTTTTTGTATTATCTCATTACTGACCCAAGTGCCCTTTCAGGTTTTCACCGGAGCCAGCCCCCTCTTGCTTTTGCCCACGTGCCCTTTCTAGTTTTCACGTGGCGGGGTACCCGATTTTGCCTGCAGTGCCCTTTCAGGTTTTCACCACAGCTGGGTTTTGGCCATTTTTGCCCTTGTTCAGAATGCCTGAACAAGTCTGGCAGGGCACCTCTATTTTAAGCCCCATTTCTTATTCTTTATTATTATTTTTATTATTTTTGATTCTCACGTCGTTATTAGAGTGTATGCCGTTCATTGATGCGGGGTAAACATCAACGCAAAGGAGAGTAGGGCTTCATTATGCAATTCAGACGGAAGGTCTGAACTGAAGTTGGTGGATGGCGGCTTGGGAATGAAGCTGTTTGTCGGGAATGTGGATCTTATCGTTGGTGTGGGGATAAACATCAACGTAAAGGAGAGTGGTTTCATCGTCTACTCGGACGGAGGGTCTGAGTGACGTTGCTGTGTAGCAGTTCAGGCATGGGGACGTTCACTGGGAAATGTGTACATAAGTTTTATCGTTGATGTGGGGTAGACATCAACGCAAAAAAGGATGATATTTCTTCATGCAGTCCAGACGGAAGGTCTGAACTGACGCTGGTGGGTAGTAGCTTGGGCCTAAAGCCATTTGCCGGAGGGGCAGATTCATTTAACAAGGACGAAGGGTCCAAGTTAAAGGAGTAAGCCGATCGATCTTGTCAATGATGACAAGGGCCGAAAGATAGTTGGACAGAATTTTCAGTGGGACTTTATGATGATCGTCTTTCTCGGAGTTTTATCAGGAATGGTGAAAAAAGGAAACTTTAAATTACCACATTACTGACTCAAGCGCCCTTTCGGGTTTTCGCCGAAGCCATCCCCCTCTTGCTTTTGCCCACGCGTCCTTTCGGGTTTTCACGTGGCGGGGTACCCGATTTTACCTATAGTGCCCTTTCGGGTTTTCACCATAGCTGGGTTTTGGCCATTTTTGCACTCGTCCGAGATGTTTTGGACAAGTCCGGCGGGGCACCTCCATTTTAAGCCCCATTTCTTCTTCTTTTTTTTTCTTCTTCTTCTTTCTCTTTTTTTTTATTGACATAAGGAAGAATAAGGTCTCATTATCTCATCCGGATGGGAGATCTGGATTGATGTTGGTATATAGCAGCTCGGGCCTAAAGCCATTCGCCGAAAAGGTGAGCGGGTTTTATCGTTGGTGTGAGGTAAACACCAACGCAAAGAAGGATATGATTTCATCATCTAATCCGGATGGAAGATGTAGATCGATGTTGGTATATAGCAGCTCGGGCCTAAAGCCATTCGCCGAAAAGGTGAGTGGGTTTTATCGTTGGTATGAGGTAAACACCAACGCAAAGAAGGATAGGATTTCATCATCTAATCCGGATGGAAGATCTAGATCGATGTTGGTATATAGCAGCTCGGGCCTAAAGCCATTCGCCGAAAAGGTGAGCGGATTTTATCACTGGTGTGAGGTAAACACCAACGCAAAGAAGGATAGGATTTCATCATCTAATCCGGATGGAAGATCTGGATCGATGTAGGTATGTAGCAAAAGAAAGTGGCCCTCCTAATTGTCATCAGTTTTGATTTATCTGTTCATTCGCCACTCCCCCAGCAGGCAGTGGTGCGGCATGATAGAGTTTCAGATGTTTCCCATTGAGTGGCGAGAATTGAATTCCCCCCCGATGGTTGACAACCACGTAGGCTCCGCCCTCGTAGAACCTTTGGACTACATACGGGCCCAGCCAGTTAGCAGCAAGTTTGCCTTTTGGATTGGAAGGCATGACTTCCCTCTTTTTGACCATGACCAGGTCTCCTTTCTTGAATTCTCGCCCTTTGACGAGCTTATTGAAGGCATTTGCCATGCGGGCTTGGTACATCTAGATATTTTTCTGGGCTTGCAGACGCTTCCCCTCCAGTTCAGCCAGTTCTTCAAATCTTCTTTCAGCGTTGGTTTGTTCGTCATGAACTAGGCCATGCTGGACTGCAATCCTGAGTGATGGTACCTCCAGCTCTATAGGGACTACTGCCTCGGAGCCGTACACCAGTGAATAGGGTGAGCAACCCGTGGGGGTTTTATAGACGGTGCGATATGCCCATAGTGCTTCATACATCTTTTCACCCCAGTCCTTTTTTGTTAGAACTGACAACCTTGGCTAACAGGGTGCACAATGTCTTATTGAAGGCTTCAGCCAGTCCATTCGCTTGTGGATTGTAAGGAGTGGAGGTCCTCCATTCAATTTTGTACTTCTCGGCAAGACGATATATCTTCTGGTTCTTGAAGTGACTTCCATTATCAAAAATTATTCGGCTGGGGACCCCGAACCGGAAGATGATATTGTGCTTGATGAATCTGGCAACCAACTCACCAGTCACTTCTCTAAGTGCTACTGCTTCTGCCCACCTGGAGAAGTAGTCTGTTATGGCTAGGATGTACTTATGTCCTGCTGAGGAAGTCGATAGTGGCCCGACCACATCAGTTCACCACTGAGCAAAAGGCCAGCTGGGAATTGTAGGGTGTCGAGCTACAGGAGGCCTTCTGGGTACAGTGGCATGCTCCTGGCATTTCTGGCATGACTTTGCAAACTGGCAACAGTCTTCAAACATAGTGGGCCAATAATAACCCAGCTTCTTGATTTCAATCTTCATCTTAGGCCCAGCCTGGTGTGCCCCTGCTGTTCCAGCATGTATCTCTTTCATTGCTTGCCAAGCTTCTTCAGTAGATAGGCAGCGTAGCAAAATCTTCTTGCGGGCGTCCGCCATAATTCAGAACAAAGTTCCATTTTTGCATTCATAAGAATCCTTAACCCTTAGGAGTTTCATTCTCTCTTCCTTGTTCTTGGGCAGCTGTTGGTGTAGGAACCACTGCAGTAGGTGCTGTCTCCAATCAGATGCTTGGACTTTGTCAACGGCATCAATCTCATATTCTTCAGGACACGCTTCCAGCATGCTGGGGACTTGCCTCCTGTTCATGACAATAATGTTGAGCGTCTCATCTGGCAGGACTGATAGTGAGCTGGCCAGCTTTGCCAGTGCATCAGCTTGAGCATTATGTCCCCGACCCACATGATTGAGCTCAATGTGGTAGAAATTCGCCATGAGGCGTATAGCCTTTTGATAATAGGGGTTCAATTCTGGCTTTCGCACTTCGAATTCTCCCTGTATTTGTTTTATTACTAACATTGAGTCACCGAATACCTGAAGCGTCCGAATGCCCATATTGAGGGTGACCCAGAGCCCAATTATCAGAGCTTCATATTCAGCTTCATTGTTGGTGCAGTGCTTGTTTATAGAACAGGAGGTGTGCAACACTTCTCCTTCTGGCGATTTCAGCACAATGCCGGCCCCTGCACGTATCCTGGTTTTCCCATTGGAGTCAGTTTCTATTCTTGATGCCCCATCAAAATACAGCTACCACATGACAGGCTGGGTTTGGCAGGCTTCGAGCACTTCATCATCAGGTAGCTCGGTCTCAAGCATAGCATTTTCTGGTACAGGGTGCTCTGCAAAGAAGTCAGCCACAGCCTGGCCCTTTATAGCCCTCTGAGGTATATAAGTGATGTCAAACTCCATCAGAATCACAGCCCATTTGCCTAGTCGACCTTTGAGTGCCGGCTGAGTCAATATATATTTGAGCGGATCTGCTGCAGATATCAACCTGATCTCATGTGACAGCATATAGTGTCAGAGCTTCTTGACAGCGAAAACCAGTGCCAAGCAGGTCTTCTCTATGTAAGTATAGCTTTCTTCAGTTCTGATCAACCTTCTGCTAAGGTAATATAAGGCTTGCTCCTTTCCATTTTCATTTTTTTGAGCTAACATTGCCCCCAGCGAACAATGCGTGGCTGCTATATAGAGGATTAAAGGGCTGCCCTTGACTGGTGCCCCCAATACTGGAGGGGTCCTGAGATATTCCTTCAGCTTTTCGAAAGCCTCTTGGCATCCGTCGTCCCACAGGAACGGCACATCTTTCATCATGAGCTTATGAAAGGGGTGGCACCGACCCGACATATTTGATATAAATCATCGGATGTAGGCCAGACGCCCCTGCAGAGACCTTAGCTCAGACAGATTCTTCGGTGGAGGGAGCTCTTGAATAGCCTTGATCTTGGATGGATCAATCTCAATACCCCTATGCCGGAAAATGAATCCAAGGAATTTTCCGCTGGTCACGCCAAAGGCGCACTTCATAAGGTTCATCTTCAGCTCGTGTTTCCGCAGCCTTTGAAACACTACCCTCAGGTCCTGCAGATGGTCTTCTTTCTTTCTGGTTTTCAGCACCAGGTCATCAACATAGCTCCACTTTCTTGAAGTGCAAATCATCAAAAATCTTTGTCATGGCTCTTTGGTAAGTAGTGCCGGCATTTTTAAGGCCGAACGGCATTCTCTTGTAGTGGAATATTCCTTTTGGAGTGCGGAATGCAGTGTGCACCCTGTCTTTTTCAGCAATCCAAATTTGGTTGTATCCGAATGAACCGTCCATAAATGATAGGGCTTCATTACCGGTGGTTGCATCAATATTTACTTCAGTAATTGGCACTGGGAAATCATCCTTCTGACAAGCCTTATTAAGGTCTCGGAAGTCAACACATATTCTGATCTGCCCACTTTTCTTCTTTACGGGCACTATGTTTGCCAGCCATGTGGTGTACTGATTTTCTTCGACGAAGCCAACATCAATAAGCTTGTTGACTTCTTTATTGATTTGGTTAATCAGCTCGGGTCGCATCCTCCTCGGCGGCTGTTTTATGGGGTTGGCTTCTGGATTAATCGCCAGCAGGTGTTGTGCCACATCGGGGTTTAATCCCGGCATTTCATCATACGTCCAAGCGAAGCAGTCTTTAAACTCCCTCAGAAATTGTATGTAATGTTCTAGGACCTTTGGTTCTAGCAGAACACTAAGAAAGGTTGGCCTTGGTTCCTCCTCTGTCCCCAAGTTTACTTCTACAAGCTCATCAACAGTGGCCTGGCCACCATCTTCAACTTCGGGCGGAGCCTCCTGCAAGTCAACAAAACATCCCAGGATATAGTTTTCTTCAGTTTCAGAATTCTCTAATTCTTCATGCCGGACCCCGGCCGGTGATGACTCATCATACAGGGCAGAAATCGTGTGACTTTGTTCAGCCTGCCCATGGGATACGACCGGCTCCATGTACTGCTTAAAGATTAGGTCTTCCACTTCCTGAGGCTTTGCTGGCGTAAATTCCTCTAGGGAATCTATATTTTGCAGAGTTCGAACTTCTTCCAGAATACGTTCAAACTCCAAGCATTCTCTTGTATCATCAGAAATCCGGTCTTCATCCGGGGTTCCCGTGTCAAACTTTGCTTCAGCCTGGAACAGGTCTTCTTTGCAGGATAGTTCCTCCCAGCACCGACACACATCTGCTTCGTCAGATCTCTCTGCCTCTGGCTGGCTATTGGAAGGCCCATCATCCAGTATAGACTGGTATATAATCTCTTCATCTTCTGAGGGGTAATCATCATAACCCATCCTAGGAGGATCTTCATGTGAAAAGAAGGCGGAGATGGCATCTACCTCGGCCTCATAGTATTCTTGGAGAGTGTAGCCCAATCCCGGGTGTTGGGTGATCTTCATTAATTCCTTGTTGTTCTGGGGCGGATCCCAAAGTTCTTGGAATGCTTTCTTCTGGGCAACGGACTACAGTGAAGGCATCTGCATTTTGGAGAACATCTGCGAGACCCTCTGTGTGGTGTAGTCCAAGCCTGTGATTGGCACCATTCGACTTGTGGATTCTTCCGGGATCATGCAGTCCTGATCATCCTCCTCAACAGGCTCCCCGGTATAGAATATGATGGGAGGCTCGCAGAAGCGAGGGACCTCCATAATCTTGAGTGGCAGCACTGTCTGGCATTCCAAACTAGCGACGGGCTTGACCAGTCCTTCCGGTACCCTGACTTGTGTATATCTTTCTTTCATTTCTTCATCAGCATCATTGGGATGAATGCTTGGAGGTGCAATCCGTGCAAAATCCCCAACATGCGAGATATGGGATACCTCATGCTTTTTGACATAGCCCCATGGTGGCGGCGGAGACCAATCCGCTGTCTTCACTACTGACTTCTCCTGACTAGTCACAGCTGTGAGCGACGTCACGCGGTTCGAGGAGCGAAGAAGACGCGGAGCGCGTGGGCTCCTTTTTGTTTGCTGCAACACAGAAATAAGAGAAAAGAGAAGGGGCCACCACGGGAGATTGCTCCGGCGGGGCGAGCGGGATAAATGTAATATAGCAAGATATGGGGGTTAAACGGCCATAGCGGGAAGTGACTCGCCGCGGCCTCGGGGGGATGGGAATGGTGCAGAAATTAAATAGCAAGAATTGAAACGGCCATTGGAGAAGTGACTCACCGCGGCCTCGAGAATATGAGCAGATAAGAATATAACAGAATATAAGGAGAATATAAGAACGGGAATTTAAATGGCCATTAGGAAAGTGACTTGCCGTGGCCTCGAGAATATGAATAGATAAGAATATAACAAAATATAAAGAGAATATAAGAACGGGAATTTAAACGGCCATTGGGGAAGTGACTCGCCGCGGCCTCGAGAATATGAGCAGATAAGAATATAACAGAATATAAAGAGAATATAAGAACGGGAATTTAAACGGCCATTGGGGAAGTGACTCGCCGCGGCCTCGAGAGGCGGTCAGCGGGGTCACCTACCCCGACTACCGAGAGAGTGCCCTGGACTTGCTGTGGTTAGAGACGAGTGTGACCGACAGAGACAGCAGGGTAGTCGGCCGAGTGGAGATTATGGAGGCGCTCGGATTCGTCGACCCGCGCCAGCGAGTTAGCGAGACTGGAGCGGAGTTTCTGGCACGACTGGAGGGAGATGCCCGTGCAACTTTCACCCAGGACCCGAGCGAGCGGGAGCTGGTGGATCTAGACCTCCGGAGGTTTCTTTTCTTCTTCCTGGGCCGCCTTCTGCTGGGGACGAAGGGGGATGGCATCCACTGCCGCTTCCTCGAGATCCTGGCGGACCTTCACAGAGTGGGGCATTACGCGTGGGGAGCGGCTCTGCTTGCCCATTTGATTGCTGATCTCTCCCAGACTTCAGAGAGGGAGACGACAGTCAGCGGCTTCGCACCTTTTCTCCAGGTACACAATTTATTTATGCATTTTACCGTAGTTAAATATGTAATTACTCGTGCTAATGATGTATGATGGATGCAGGTGTGGAGCTACTACTACTTCCCGATGGGAAGAGCCAGACAGGGGAACAGGAGAGCCGTGCCTCTGGCGCGACAGTGGAGGCCGGTCGTGGTAGGGGCACCACACAGCTACTAGCTGGCGTCACTTCGTCGGGAGTTGAGCGAGTACCCCGAGGCTATGGTATGATGCGTATGATTTTTTTTGTGTTTTTATGCATGTGACTGAATGGTAACTAACATGATGTATGTATGGTGATGCAGGTGGTGTGGAGACCCTACCTGGGCAGGGGCGACGCTGGCCAGCCTTGGGTTGTAGCGGGTCTTCCTCGTTTCGGGTGGGACGTGTGGGTCCATTGCCTGAACGAGATCGAGCCGCTGTGGCTTAGACTGGTTATGAGGACGTTGGGTCTAGCCCAGGAGTGGGTTGATGTAGATGAGCCGGCCCGCATCGGGCGGAAGACTAAGGGGAAGGTGAAGATTGTGGACTGGCGCACGCGCTTCCCAGCATAGTACCAGGACTGGCAGCAGGGCGGGGCCCCAGTGGTGTCCAATGTACAGGATAGCACCGACTACATGAGACGGTATCAAGCTACGTACGGGGACCGCCTCTCCCTTGGTGGTATGGTAGGGGTAAGTGTGAAATGAAAATGCTTCACCCTTCTATGTGTATATGCATGTGATACTAACTTATATGTCATGCAGGATGCTCGTGACGACATGATCGACGACCTGCGAGCCCAGTTGGCGGACACCAGGCGGCAGTTGGTTGCCATCCGACAGGAGTTGGAGATCCTGGTGAGTCTATGCAATGCATTTTTGTGACCTGGATTTTTGACACTTGGCCTCTGACTGTCATTTGCTCTGTGTTTCAACGGGCCCACCAGGCAGCGGCAGCCGGGACGGCTGGTGGAGAGGGTTCCAATTCGTGGGGCCCTCCCCCGGAGATCTCTGCCCTTCAGGAGCAGCTGGCGTACGTGGTGGCCCGGGCTGAGGAGGCCGAGCGCGATCGTGAGGCTCGAGTGAGTCCTTGCTTGGCCCTGACCCTCCTCTAGTTACTCTTTCATCCTTCACCTCTCTTTTACGATGCACGCGTACTTTGACAGGTGGCCGAGATCCGAGAGGCCCTGGCACGTGCTGTTCGTGCCGAGCAGGAGCGCGATGCTCGGGTGGCGGAGCGTGACGCCCGGATTGTGGAGCTGGAGGAGGAGCGTCGACGGGAGGCTGAGGAGCTCCCTTGTGACGTGCTGGATTTGCGGATCACCCTCGAACTGTCGAGGAGGGAGGCGACGCGTGAGAGAGAGGAGAGGGAGAGGGAGAGAGAGGACAGAGATAGAGAGAGAGAGGACAGGAGGGCGGAGCGACTGCGAGACTAGGACGAGAGGAGGGCTCTGGAGGCCCTGCTGATGGAGCTCTGATTGAGTCTCGGCACGGCGGAGGGGAGGCTTCGAGAGAGCGAGGAGCGGTACCAGAGGGCGAAGGAACGCGGGGCGTGACTTCGTCAGTCTGGTTCTTTTTCCATGGGCAGCTATCTGATTTCTTCGGCCGAGGAGCGTCGTCGTGCCTTCGAGGCTGGGGTGCCACCGTAGGGCGAGGCGAGCACGGCTTCTCAGGGTTCGCAGAGGTCGCAGAGGGCCCCTAGGGATCCCCGTCAGAGGAGGGAGGAGAGAGATGACCAGGAGGGTGATGGCGAGAGTTAGAGAGTTGCTTGTACACTTCACCCTCCTTACTGCATGATGTACTTTCGACTATTATATGAAATGAAAATGGCTTTCTTGTGTTGTGTGTACCTTTCCTCTCTCACTTTTTTTTCTTTGCACTGAGTTGTTTCGAGACATGCCTTACGAGACTTTGCCCTGAACAGCGGGGAACTGCGCTTTGCACGGGGAGATTCTGTTTCCTTTCTCCCCCCTTTTTTTGGGCGCATCCAAGCGTGAGGACGGGTCTTAATGCTCGAATTCAAATTTAAAGCGCCGGGTGGCCTTTCTTCTCCCGTGCCTTACCCGCAAACGAGCACGCCTTCCGCCGAAACTCGCTCGCCTATCTTTGTCTTCTTCCCCTTGATCGATGGATTTCGGCGGTCTGGACCACGACGAAGGTGGAGAGGGACGCGGGACCCCTCACCTGAGGAGGGACGCGCTAGAGCACGGAACGGTGTCCATGGAGGAGGATGTTGTGCATCCCTTGGTTTTGATGATGACAATAGGATATGTTTGATTAATCAAGTTCTATCTTGTTTCATAACAAATACAAGTGGTTTGATTGTTCCTTCAAAGTAATGGACTCATGACTATTTGATGATGACAAACAATGACTATTTGATGATGACAAACAATGTTTTTGATTAACTCAATATAAATCTGATAGTTCGAGTTACTTCTGATATGTTAAGTAATTTCAGGTCCACTGAAATCCAAGTGGAATCAACAAATCAGAAGAAGTGTCAAAGGCCGCTTGTCGACCAGGGAAGTGGTTATGGTCGACCAACGAACCCAGCCAGAAACACTTCAAGTCATCCGTCTTCTGCATGTGCCTTGGCTGTCGACCAAAGCCCCACTTCTGGTCGACCACAGAACAGACAGAGCATCAGACAGAACTGACGGCCATCTGGAATTTGCCCCTTGTCGACCAGCGACAAGGCTGTGGTCGACCACGGGACGCGAGTGTCAGCCAGAATGAAACCGCCATCAGGACACTGCTCGTTGTCGACCAGGGACAGTGTCATGGTCGACCACGGGTGTTATAGCGTCCAGAACCGAACTCTAACCGAATTCTATTTTGGTTCCTTAAAACCTGCAGATTGTTGTTGCAGGTTGTTGGGTAGTTCAAATGAAAGATTCCGCACGGGAATCAAGGAGAGAATCTTGCTTAGAAGCGGTCAAACTTATTGTAGTGATCGGATTTAACCTTCTCCCTGCTTTCTAGCAGATTGACGCTCGATCTGGAATTTGAGCGGGAAGAGCTTCAGGCTTGAAAAAGGATCTGCATAAAAAGTAGAAGGCAACTGATCGCGGGAGAGGCACACAGAGAGAGCATAGAACAGAAGCTAAGAAACACACCTACATCACAGGACGAAGTGGCTCTCCATCAATCAGAAATCTGCAGAAGACTAAAGGCATTCTCATTGCTGCAGAAGGAAGACTGGGCTTGAAGCTGTGCGACCTCCAGCAGCAAAGCAGCTGAAGGCATCCGATTGGAAGCTCTACAGGGAGTCTACTCTTGTTATTTATGTGATTAAGTCCCAGGCTGAATTCTTTACTTTGTTACAAAAGTCTATATTCAGTCCTGTTGCATCATCCCACCTTCTCATCATTTCTATTTATCCTTACACCAAGTGTCAAGCTGTGAGGCAGCGGATTCAAGTTGTGTGTCAACTGGTACAAGCTGTGTGTCAGCAGGAACAAGCTGTGTGACAGCGGTGTCTTGTGTTTTGGATTGAGATCAGAGGTTCTCATAAGTGAAGCCTTGCTTGAGTTAAGCAAGGGGTGGATGTAAGTCTCGGGAAGAGACTGAACCACCTTAAAAATCCTATCTTGTGGTTTGCTTATGTGTGTGCGTGCTTCTCTATGTGTTTGTTTTCTTCATTGATATCAACATTAGTTCTGTAATTCGTCAATCACCTGCAACTCATTTAGTCAATAGATATTAAATCGAAAAAGGGGGAAAGATCTATTCACCCCCCCTCTAGATCTATTCAGTCCGTACTCAACAGAGGAAGGGCCGCTTCGGGCCCCCGAGGGACCCGAGGGGCCCAATGGCGCGGAAGGAAGTGAACACGGCTCAGTGAGTGCTTCGGTTTCCCCTTCTTTGATCTATTTTGAGTTTTGAAGCGAGGCGTACGAGGGGGGAAAGGGTTCGGCGAGTGTTGCACTCAAATGATGGACGCATCCTAGACAGGGGACACGTTCTTTGTTATGATGTGAGGTCCTTCTTTCTTGGTGCAGGACATGGCGAGGACCCTGGGCCTAGCCGATGAGTGGGCGAGTGCAGACGAGCCGAGCCGCGTCAGGAAGGAGAGTCGCGGCAAGGCGAAGCTTGAAGACTGGCGCATATGTCTCCCTGGATAGCAAGGGGGCGTACTAGTGCAGGATAGTGCCGACTTCCTGCGGCAACAGAGAGAGAGTTACATGGGTCTTTCCCGAGCCGGGGATACGCGCGACGTCGACGGGTCTCGTGCCCAATTAGCCGAGGTCAGGCGGCAGCTGGCCGCCACTCAACAGGAACTATCACTCCTGGTAAGCTAAGTGCTGCATTTTCTATTTTTTTTAAATGTGGAGCTTAGCTGGCGGCTGTTGTTTGTTCGTTCCAGCGTGCCCAGCAGACAACGATGGTGGGAGTGGCTGGCGGCGTATCTTCCAGTTCCTCGGCCCCTTTTCTTGAGATTGCCTCCCTCCGGGAGTAACTTGCCGGTGCGATGGCTCGGGCTGCCCGGGAGGAAGAGGAGCGTGATGCCTGGGTGGCGACTGTAGCAGAGTTGCGACATCGCGGTGAGGAGAGACCTTCTCCAGACATCCTGGAGTTAAGGGTTCTTCTGCAGATGATGAGGAGAGAGGCAGAGAGAGAGAGAGAGTCGAGAGAAGGGCCGAGCATCAGCGGGATCAGACCGAGAGGAGGGCCTCGGAGGCCCAAGTGAGGGAGCTCCAGCTGGGCCTTCAGGCCGTCGTGCAGAGGCTAGGAGGGATGGAGACGCGCTACGAGAGAGCGCGAGAGTTCGGGGAGCGACTGTGCCAGTGTGGTTGCTTTGCCGCTAGTGGCTTCTTTGTCACGCCAGGGGAGGAGCAGAGAGTCATTGCTATGGAGCCGGCGCCACGAGGCGAGGCGGGTGCTACTGCACGGGGATCCAGGAGGCTTCTGAGGGACCCTCACCTCAAGGGAGAGGAGAGGGATGCCTAGAGGGACGAGCATGAAGATAATGGCACGAGTTGGCGAGCCAGTGGACCCACCTCATCTATATGATTGTGATGTTTATGACAGCTTATGTAGAATTATGAATGGAGTGATTTGATTTTCTGCTGCTCGTTTGTCCTCTTGTGCGTTCCTTCTTCCCTACACTTCTTCTCCTTTGCACTGTTCCCATGTGATGGGTCTGCCGAGACTCCACCCCAAGCAGAGAATCGCGTCTTGTTGTGACCATTATCCATGGGAATCTGCCGTTGAAGTCAATAATGACGGCCCTAGTCCCTTTTCCTAGATGTTGTGTCAAATTTTACAGACGTCCTCCAAAACATGATAGGGTATCCCTAAACAACATAGGGGGCTAGTCGTCATATTTTTCGTCCAATCAATCACCCTGTGCGAGCGGTGAAGTGACACACGGGACCGCATGGTAGGTGCCTCATCGCGAGGGCTATCATTAAAGGTGATGGAGGCAATCTTGGCATGTACTCCTTCCATTTCTATAAATTCTTGTCACTTTTATCCTCCCAGGTATATCGAGAGCTAACTCGAGGAGCACAAGTTCTCACGGAAGAGGAGGAGTTCAAAATTCTGAGAGTTGGATGGAGGGCGAATCTTCCCACTCCTCGAAGAGAAGCAGGTCCAGTGGTAGTAGTTCCAGGAGGCTCTCGGACCTCGAAGGGCACTTCAGCGAAAGGACCCAATCACAACTCGTAAGCTGAGCTTTCCTGCCCTTTTCTCATTCTTTCTTCCTTCCTCTTGACAACACCCTTCTCCATTTCTTATGCACGCACAGAGTGTGATGAAATCACACATCTCATGAGAGTTGGTAGTGGCAGCATACCGAGGTCTCCCAGATTTTCAGAAGGCCAGGCTAGACGTCATGGGATCTGGCACCTTTCTTCGGATCGAGCCGCTCGAGCTCGACCTGGTTCTGATCCAAGCCTTGTGTGAGAGATGGGACCCAGTGAGTCAGGCATTCCTGATGCCCTGGGGGCACATGATGCCCAGCTTGGAGGATGTGGTCCGGATCACGAGCCTGAAGGTGGAGGGCGAGGCAGTGACCGGGGTCACTTATGCGGATTACCGAGAAGGTGCTCGGAAGCTACTGGGTTTGGACCTAGATGGTCGGAAAAATAGGTCGGTAGCTAGGGCGTCCCTTATAGATGCATTAGGGCTCACCGACACTCATCGGCGGGACGATGAATCCTCAGAAGAGTTCATGGAAAGGATGAAAATAAGATGCCGTGCCGTGTACTGCACAGATTTCGGCAACTGGGAAAGATGCAACATAGATTTGAGGAGATTTCTCCTCTTCCTTTTGGGGAGATTGGTACTGAGCTCGAAAGGGGACGGTATCCAATGTCGCTTCCTGGAGCTGCTATCAGACCTTGAAAGAGTAGGGTACTATGTCTGGGGAGCTGCCATGCTGGCGCACTTGTTTGCAGGCCTGTTCCAAGAAGCGGATCGTGAGATGGCTGTGAGTGGTTTCACACCATTCATCCAGGTATTTTTGGTTTTGCTTGTTTTGTATTTTTTTTCTTATTTTTGCAAGGTACTGATGACCTGCGCCGAGCAGCTGTGGAGCTATTATTACCTCCCCATGGGGAGAGCTTGGCATTGGCGACCCGCGATGGTGCCGCTAGCCAGGCGGTGGGAACCCATCATGAGTGCGGCACCCCTAACCTACCAACTGATGGTGCTAAGGCGGGAGCTACAGGAGTTCCCTGCAGCGATGGTAAACTGGATATCCTACTCAGACATGGTCGATGCCGACCAGCCGTGGGTTCTAGCAAGTCGTGCCCGGTTCGGACGGGAATTGTGGGTGCACTGCCTGAATGAAATCGAGCCGCTTCGGCTACGATTGGTTATGAGGCCTTTGGGACTGGCTCAAGAATGGGTGGATTCAGCTGCGCCACCTCGCGTTGGGAGAGAGACGCGAGAACCGGCGACCTGCATTGACTGGCGTGTGCGATTCCCCGAACAGTACGAAGACTGGCAACGGGGTGGCATAATCATGGAATCGCAGGCACGGGATAGCAAGGATTACATGCGTCTATACAAGACAAGGTACGCAGAGCGGTTCCAACCCCGGGGATTTGTGAGGTAGGTTTCCCCTTTTTCTCTTTTCTTCTTTCTCCCTTTTTTGGTTTTCTGGTGGAAATGCTGACTCGTATGGCTGCAGGATATCCGTGATACGATGATAGCGACTTTACGAACTCGCTTGGCAGAGATGGAGCAACGGTTGGGCGATGCCCGCGGGGCTATGAGCGCCTTGGTAGGTGTACAGTGCGTTCCTAATTAAAACCCCAGATTCCAGATGTTGGCTGCTAATTCACACGGTCGTAGCATGCCCAGATTGGCGCGGCTTCCCCAGCGATGGGAGTAGGTGGTGCCTCTTTCAGCTTGTGGATTCCCACCTCAGAACTTGACTTGCTTCATGAGCAACTTGCTCACGCCACGCAGCGTACTGCAGAGGCAGAAGGAATGCTCTGTATACAGGTAAAAGTTTCAGTGTTGAGTTCTCTTTATTTATGCCTTGCCGCGTATCTTGAGATGGTACATCTGGCAGGACAAGGAGACGGAAGACGTGCTTGCCCAAGCTGCGCAGAGGGCGGCTAGGATAGCTAGAGCTGGAGGGGGAACTGTAGCGCCGTCCAGATGACGACTCCTCTAGGGATGCCGTGGAACTGAGGATCACTCTCCAGTTGGAGAGGGAAGACCGTGAGAGAGAACGTGCAGAGAGAGAAAGAGACGCAGAGAGAGAAAGAGCCACAGATTGACTGAAAGGGAGGAACGAAGGGCCATGGAGGCCTAACTATTCGAACTTCGAACCAGCCTTGGTCTTGCTGAACAGTGGCTGAGAGATGGTGAGGAGCGCTACCGAAGAGCACGAGAGCGTGACTTTCGTGTTGGTAGCTTCTCTGCTGCTTCCGTGGATCAACGCCGGGGTGTGGGAATAGGAAGGGGAGTACAGAGCGGTAGGAGTATCGCTTTTCGTAGTTGGGTAGCACCTTTGAGAGCGTTTTGCCCGGAGAGTAGTGGGACGAGTGATGCAGAGAGAGAGGGCGGAACTTGATGTAATTTTTTTGTTTTGGAAAGGAATAAAATACAAGGTTTGGTCTGTTTGGTTTTCACCTTTACTTTTGTCGCCTCGAATCCCTGCACACATCACTGAAACAAACAAATCAGAATTTCTGTTCTGACTTGGCCCCTTGCTCAATAAGCAAATGGTCACTGTGACTGTTCTTGATAACTGGTCAAGGGGCCAAGCCTTTATTTAAGGAAGGTGAGAGAAAGATGCAGTGATGATAAATGCGACAGGCAAGCACACGAATGCAAGCGGTATTAAAAGTGAGATGCTGCACGCAAATGCAATCATGCAAAATTGATTTATTTTCTTTTTTATATTTGGCATTTTTTTTGTTTTATCATAAAAAAAGATTTTTTTTATTTACAAATATGTACATTTTCTCTTTTCCATTTTTTGTTGTTTTTATCATTTCAATTTTTTGTTGCTAACGCCTGGCAAGCACCCAAATGGCACCTAACCTACGTGAGAACAGGGGTTTCTTACTAACCTCCCAGGTATCCTAAGTGCACATCTAGGTTGATTTGGGCCTCTAGACCCCTCGAATGATGATCCCGCCGGCTAAGACTTACCCTGATGACAATACCGTGATGCCATGCTTAGGCTCCCAGTCGCTTCCGACCACAGGGATTCACCCAAAAGGTGTTTGAGGTAAGAGATTTGCCCGACCCGGGTCTGTTTCCTCACAACTCTAGATGGTATATGATGGAACACCCTGGAACCCCAATGACCAACCGCGCGACGTTGACCCGGAATCAGACGCCGTCGCACCCATAGGTGACGCGCTTGCATTGGCCTAAGCCCGAGGTTAAACAAGAAGACATCAAGGTGGTAAACAGGGGTCTTGACCACCAAAACACGGAGACTCCTTCGCAGCGATAGCTTTTACTTTTCAAAGTAGGCAACCAAATGTGTATATTAAAATAAGGTCGCAGACCCTGGGCAGTTTTCACCTTTCAGAAACTCCATCGAACCTTCATCTTTAGAGGGAGAAGGAAGAGTGTAGGGGATAAACCTCTTGAGAGGACCGACAAAGCCGTTAACCCGGCGAGCGAATAAGGGCCCATTAACTCTTTCCTTTCGGACAACTTCAGACCAAATCTCGAGCATTTACATTCCATAGCACCCCCCTTTTTGTGGATTCAAACTTTTGCTTTGAGAGGTTCCATTTATCGCATCAGGCATGGTCACGACCAGGCTCTTGATTTTGATTTTGTATTTCTTTTTGTGAGGGAGATATAGTCGTTTGACGTTTGTGGGCTCCCTTTCGTATGCCAGCGGGGACACTGCCCTCTTCTCGTGCTCTGATCGATGCTCGAGGAAATGGATCCTACTCTTGCCCTTGGGGTTTGAGTTTCGGTTTCTCATGCTCAGCGTTTTAAGGGCGCCGACTGTCTCATTTGGTCGAAGAGAAAAGAATAAAGATTACAGCTTCCGGAGATCTTCTGGGTGGGGCCCCACCGTAGGTGATGCTACCGACTTTTTTTGAATAAAATACATAAGTGAGCACATGTTAGCTTCCTTCGAGCGAGCATAGGCTGACGTGGCCGGACAGGGATCTCCACGGTTCTGACAAACCAAGACCCGGTGCCTACCAAGCCTTAATGGGCCCTATCCTAACATGAAGGTTAGATGCAGTGACCTGACTACATGGTGACCACCAGGCATTGGCATTTTGAATTTTCCATATTTTTAGTGATTTCCAATATTTCTTTGTTTTTGATGTTTTCTATCTTTTCATCATTTTTTTTGTTTTGTGCTAAGGGTAGTATTTCTTAAGATAAAGCCCATTCCAAGGGTGGGATAACTCGGTCCCTTCGGCGTTGACTAGCTTGTAGGCATTGCCAGGGTACACGGCTTGAATTACAAATGGTCCTTCCCAATTGGGTTGGAGCTTAGAATGCGGCCCTCCAGGTTTGACAAAAATTCTTTTTACGACCATCTCACCGACTTTGAATTTTCTCTCAACGACTTTCTTTTGGTAAAAGCGAGCGAGTCTATTTTGATACACACGCGCATGCTCGGCAGCGGCCAGCCGCTTCTCATCCAAGAGTTCCAACTGGGCGAGGAGTGAATTACGACGATCGTCGAGGGGAAATTCCTCGTCCAATTGTACCCTGAGAGAAGGGATCAGAGTCTCGTACGGGACTACCGCTTCCATACCATAAGTAAGGGCAAATGGAGTCTGCCCGGTGGGGGTACGGATTGAAGTGCGATAGGCCCATAGGGCTTCGATAAGTTTTTTCGGCCAGTTTGAAAACTTACTAGACTCACAGATTTTTTTGATGATTTTGAGCAATGTTTTATTGGTGGCCTCCGCTTGGCCGTTACCTTGTGGGTAATAAGGCGATGAATGATGCAATGCAATTGCGTACCTTTTGCAGAGGTCCTGTAGGTCCTGAGAAATGAACTGTGGCCCATTGTCGGTGACGATTGTGCTTGGGATGCCGAATCTGGCGAGGATGTTCTTCATGATGAACTTGCAGACTGTTGACGCCTTGATTTCCGCGTAAGCTTCGGCTTCGGCCCATTTGGTGAAGTATTCCGTCGCAGTAAGGATGAAAGATTTCTGCTTGGTGAGGGAATTGGGATCACCTAGGGGACCAATGATGTCGAATGCCCACATGGAGAAAGGCCACGGGGAGGATATTGGATGAAGTGAGGAAGATGGTGAATGGATTTTATCGGCGTGAAGTTGACACTTGACACACCTACAGACATAGACAGCACAATCCTCTTCCATAGTGGGCCAATAAAAGCCTTGATGAATGATCTTCTTGGCGAGCATCTGACTATTCACGTGGCCACCGCACACACCCGAGTGCGTCTCCTCTACACATTTCCAAACCTCATCGTCACCAAGACATCTTAACAGAATACCAGTAAGGCTCCTCCTATAGAGTAGACCTCCAACCAATGTGTATTTCTGAGCCACCCTTCTTATGACTTTTTTGTCCTCTGTGGTGGCCCCTTCAGGATAAGACTGATCTTGGCAGTATTTGACGATTTCATAGAACCATGGTTTCTCTTCATCAGCCAGTTCTTCTTCAGCCTCTGCCAACATGATTTCCCTCTTCTCAAGGATATCTTCCTGCAGGATCTTCCTTGCTATCCTGTCTTTGATATTTACGTAGGAAGCATCATCGATTGTAGGGGCGTGAAGTTTGTAGATGGAAATGGACTCAAACCATCTTCCTAGAGGGAACCTTATGGATGATGCCAACGAGGCGAGGGCATCGGCGAGAATATTCTGATGACGAGGGACATGAACAAAGATCAGTTTGGTGAATAGTTTGGCAAAGGCAGCAGTGAGTTCTTGGTATGGCTTGAGTTTGGGATCGCGAGTGTGATATTTAGTGAGCACCTGGCGAAGGATGAGTTGACTATCACCTACGACTCGCAACTCAGTGATACGAAAAGAATGAGCGAGTTCTAGGCCAGCTAGAAGAGCTTCATATTCAGCTATATTGTTGGTAACTGGAAATTTGAGCTGGTATGCCAATGGGAATGTGAGGCCTTCAGGCGATAGGAGGGCGACGCCGATTCCTCTCCCTTGAGAATTCAAAGCTCCATCAAAATATAGTGTCCATATTGGCTCATCTGATTGGTTGACGGACATTAGTTCCTCGTCTGAAAACTCTGATTAGACGGGATGCTTGGCTATGGCATAGCCTTTAATCACCTTTTACTGGATGTAGGTGATGTCAAACTGAGAGAGAAAACTTTGCCAGCGTGCTAGCCTATCCGTAAGGACGGATTTCTCCAGAAGGAATTTGATAGGATTCATTTGAGCAATCAAGTGGACCTCATGAGCCAAGAAGTAGTGCTTCAATTTCTGCACTACCCAAACGAGGGCAGCACAGGTTTTCTCCATGACGGTGTACTTCTGCTCACAGGGATTGAGAAGTTTGGACAAGTAATAGGTTCTCCGTTCCTTGCCTTCTTCATTATCTTGTGCGAGGACGGCTCCCACGGAGTCATCCAAGACTGAGACGTAAAGGATCAGAGGTTTTTCTGGTTTGGGTGGAATGAGAACGGGTGGACTAGCCAGATATTCCTTCAGCCCTTCAAAAGCTTTCTGACATTTAGAATTCCAGTGGAATTCTACTCCTGGCTTGGTCAACTCGTAGAGAGGTCTACACCTTTGTGAATGTTGGGACACAAATCGACGAATAAACTGCAACCTCCCGATTAAACCTCGGACTTCCCTCAAATTCTTGGGAGGCGGCATATCCCTGATAGCCTTGGCTTTGTCGGGATCTATCTCGATCCCTCTTTTACTCACAATGAAACCCAGCAATTTACCCGACGACACACCAAACACACACTTCTTCGGGTTCATTTTCAATTGGAACTCCCTTGACCTCTGCAGGACCTTAGCCAAAACTTCTGGATGTTCCATCCTGGTCCTTGATTTCACCAATAAGTCATCCACATACACTTCCAGGTATATGTGCATCATGTCATGAAATATGGCCATCATAGCTCTTTGGTAAGTAGCTCCAGCATTCTTTAATCCGAACGGCATGACCACGTAACAATATGTTCCCCAAGGGGTAGTGAAAGACGTCTTTTCCTGATCCTCTTCTGCCAAACAAATTTGATTGTATCCTGAAAATTCATCCATGAATGAGAGGGTTTCGTAGCCTGCCGTGTTATCAATCAACACATCAATGTGAGGTAAGGGAAAATCATCTTTTGGACACGCGCGGTTAAGGTCCCGGAAGTCGTTACAAATCCTGACTTTCCCATCTTTCTTCATGACCGGGACAATGTTCGCCACCCATTGAGGATAAAGAACGACTCTAATGAACCTGGCTTTATGGAGCTTATCGACCTCTTCTTTCATTTTCAAAGCCATTTGAGGGTGGAAACGCCTTAACCTTTGTTTTACCGAGATGGACCCTGGTTTTAAGGGTAAACGGTATTCGACCAAGGTTGAATCTAGACCCGGCATATCCTCGTAGCTCCATGCAAACGTGTCCTTATATTCTTGAGAACTTCAATTAATGCCTTTTCTTCAGAGGGTGGTAGATTATCACATATGAGGATGATCCTAGGGTCTTCCTCAGTTCCCAAGTTGACTTCTTTGGTGGATTCTTCTACGGCGGTTGACGGCTCGTCGAATCTCCTCATTCCACTAGCATATGCGCCAGCCGCGTCCTCATATTCCTCACCCTCATCTTCGGTAGGGTATTCTTCATCTGTGATCTCGTAGACTCCGTACCCTTCATCAAATGCACCGTCGCCCTCACATTCTATTTCCGGTAGCTGGATGGGATTTTCTAGCAACTGGGGGATGGCAAGAAGGGCCTGACACCTGGCGGCTAAATCCAGAAGGAATCGACGAGGGATCTGCCTACCCTTGGATTTCTTCCTAGGTACTACCCTTGACCTATCAGTCCTAGATTGACTGACATTATTTACAGAAGAAGAGGAAGACGAAGAGGATGGTGTAGAATGTACAGGAGAAGACCCCTCAGAGGAGGGGTAGAAAAGGTCACTCATCGGACATTGGACGGGTGGTCCGCAAGGGGGGACGCATCCGTGGGAGATGTAAGACGTTTCCTCAACGAAGATGTGTTGTTGAGGAGTTTGAAAATTGACATTTTTTTTTCGTTTTCATTTTTGATGACAAAACAGTGAAAAGAGATCGGAGGAGAAAGAAAAGTGGTTATGGCTAGAGGATTGGGAGGCTCGTAGAGCAGATCGTGATTGAAAGCCTGGCGCGGGTTGAGAAGCCCGCGTAGGTATGTAAGCAGAGAAGGGGACCTGGGAAGATCATCAGACAACTGTCTGGCCCAGGAAGAAGATATCAGCAAAGGCTGAGACGAGTGGATGGAGAAGATGGCGGCTAATGAGCCGTCGACGGCAATGTTGAGGATGGATGAAGATCCGTCGATGATAGGGTCCTTCTGGCGAGGACGAGGATAGTTTGGAACCTTGGCAAGAGTGGTAATATTCTCTGGTATTCCGGAGATCAATGGTGGTCCTTCAAGCTGTGGAGACGAGAACATCCTTTCCAGTGCAACGGAAATGTCCCGTATGTCGAACCATTTGTTCCACTCGCATTCCGGATCTTTGATCTTGCCTCTTTTGGTGATCCTCGGACATTTTTCAACCCAATATACAGCATGTGATCCCCCACATGTTTCTCGTGGGTAATCTCCCATCTGAACAACGGGCCCTCTGTTGAAGTGGTTTGATAGAGTCCATGTGAGGGGCTTCCAATCCGCCCTGAACGGTCCTTTGAAGCCTAGGCCAAACCTGCGGTTCGGCCTAATTTCCTTTGGCGGTTTGAGCCTACCCTGTAACTGTGCGCCCAGACCTTTACCCTGTTGGTAGCCGATGTTCCTCATAATCTCCCAACCTTTGGAGTGAAAAGGGAGATATGATGTTGCGGTTGCTCTGACCGGCTCCTTTGGTGCTAGTGGAACGTGAGATGAATCACGTACGTCCAGTAGTGACAATATGGGCCGATGAGACGGCCAAACAGAGGGCAGAGAGGTGTTGATAGCATCCACTGTGTGAAGGACAGGTGTACTGACCACTTTAATAATCTCCCATTGTAAGGAAACTTCAGGCACTGATGGTTGGTGGAAGGCACAGCGTCCATGGCTTCGATGTAAGGGCGACCCAGTATAGCCTTGAATGTGGGGTCCATGTCGAGGACATGGAATTCCGTGGGAATTGACATGGGGCCCAGTTCTGCCTTCAGAATAATCATCCCCTGCGGCGGCCTTTTGCTATTGTCATAAGCCGTGACCGTGATCGAGGAAGGTCTTATTTGTTCCTCGTTGACCCCACACAACTGAAGGGTGTCCATGGAGATCACATTTATGGACACACCCGTGTCCACAAGACACCGGTTTATGGATACCCCATTAATTTTTATTGAAATGCACAATGCATATTTCTGAGCTTCCTTGGGAGCGAGCTCGTAGTTGTGGAACATGATGGCCGGTTGTGTGTCTGTTGGGGTCAGGACGGTAGAGATCTTTTTTACAGGGAGGTCCTCATTCACCATGACCCTTTGAAGGTACTCCATTAAGGCTGCCTGGTGGGATGTGGATCTTTGAAGTAGCTCCAGGATGGAGATCCGAGCAGGCGTCTTGTCCAAGTGTTTCAATAGATCATACTGTGTTCCAGGGATAGCTCTTTCAGTTGTTCTCCATCATCCTTCTCTGGCTGAGATTGCTCAGGATTCTGACTGTTGTGGGGGAAAACCCTGTGGAAAATCCTTCCACTCCGGAGCACCATTGCCTGCGGCTTTTGTACCTCTGTGGGGGTAGCAGTGGGTTTTAACTGGGATTTGAGGGGTAGTGGTGGAGGAATGGTTGATGAAGTAGGGGTGATGACGGGAGCAGGGATTCTGATGAGGGGTTTGTTAGGTGGAGGCATGGTGGAGGTAGAGGGGATATCGCACGGATTATGGAGGATAAGGGGTCTGGAAGGTGGAGGTGGAGACGAAGTAGAAGTGGGTAGGGCTTGAAGCGGGCAATGATTTTGAGGTGGGTGATGGGTAATGAGTGGTTTTGAAGGCATTAGTGGTGATATGGTGGAGAAAGACGGGGTTATGTATGGTTGACGGATGATAAGGGGTTTAGAAGGCGTAGGAGTAAATGTGGTAGAGGTGGATGGTAAAGTTGGGGAGTGAGAGAAGATGAGAGGGTGTGAAGGCGTAGTGGAGAGTGTCGGTTGATAGGAGATCGGGGTGCGGATGAGAGGGCGTAATGGTAGTGGAAATGGTGAAGGCGATACTGACGCGGGTTGATGAGAGAGAGGTGCTACCCGGGCAAGGCAAGGGTGTTGCGTGATGATAGGATTGGCGGCAGAAAGAATGGAGGTACTTTCCGGGTACCACACCTGCTCTCTCCCGACTTCCGGGAAGGAGGAGATGGGGTTAACCTGATGATTGGGCTGTTGGTGCTCCGGTAATGGATTCTGGATTATGCCCATGTTGGGCTGTTATTGTGGGGCCTGCTGAGGCTGCTGTTGTTGTTGTGGTTGCTGCTGCTGCTATTGTAACTACTGCTGTTGTAACTGCTGCTGTGGACTATGAGGCGGTCTCCTAGCCTTGAGAGCGGCGACGTATCGTCTCATTTCATCCCAATCTATTTGATGTTCATCATTCATATCGTGGATGTAATCTTTGAACTGGAAGCAGTAATCTACTGGGTGTCCTGGCTGCCTGTGGTAGACGCAGTATTTGGAGGTATCAACATTCGGGGGCCACACGGGCCTTTCCTTGGGTAGCACAAGTATGTTTGAGGCCATGAGGGCGTTGAAAATATCTGCCAGAGTTTCTGGCAACGGTGGATAGTAGGCTCTCTTGGGACCGATCGGCCTCCTTTATTGCTGTTGAGGACCATAATTCCCTGGGGGTGGAACTTGGTTGTACTGAAACGGTGGTTGTTGTTGCTGAGGTTGTGGTTGTTGTTGCTGGGGTTGACGTAATGGAGGCATATTATCTTGGGGTGGATTATTTTGGGGTGGAGGACGAAGAGGGAAAGGACCTGGTTGGAGGGGAAGTCGGGGCATTTATGGAGGCCTTGGGTTGACTGCATAGTTGGCATTGCTCATTTGTCACGACCCCTTCTGTAGCTCCGCGCGGGACACCAGCGCCTGTCTTTCTGACCACTTTGGGCTTCGGCGACTCAAACATGTTCATAATGGGGGAGTCTTTTAACTGGGTTTGGATGTACCGGGCCCTTTCATAGAGTTCCTCCATTGTAGTAAGTTTATTCATGGCCAGGACGTGTCTGAACTGTGGGGTTGCATTAGATACAATCATCTTCACTTGTTCGGGCTCGGAGAGGGTATCCCTTATTCTTTCCGCCAGAGGCCTCCATCTATCAGCATAGCGGACAAAATCCTCGTCGGGCTTCATCTTTTCGGCCACTAGGTCGGTAATGGAGAGTGAGGGACCGACCCTATCCCTATATTTCTGCAAGAACCTTCTCTGGACTATTTCAAAATTCTCGGCCTCGCGGGGCTCCAAAGAATAGAACCACTCTAGCGCAGGACCATCCAATGATCTCCGAAAGAGGTATGCCAGGGACCTCTGATCGTTTTGCCAAAAGGAGGATTCATACATGAAATCCTTGAGGTGAATGAAGGGGTTGCCGGTACCATTGTATCTGCGGTACGTGGGCATTTCGAAGGGAGGAAGATGAATGACGGGAAGGATTGGCAAAGCAACCTCCGGGGTGGCTTTCACGTCCACCATTCTTCTCAGATTTTGAAACTGCTCGTCCATAAGATTGAACCTATTGAGGAGCGATTGGGCGAGCTCCTCTGGAGATGAAGGTGGCACTTGCCACTGGGGGAGAAACTGTCTCCCGGAGACTTGAGGGGGGAACCCTGAATGAGAGGGAGCCGTCAGACCACCGACAGTTGGCCCTAGCTGAAGCGGTATGTGGGGAACAACGGGAGTTTGAGATTGTGACGGGAACTGGAATGAGGGTGGTTGTTGGCTCACTTGTCCTTGAAGCGAGGGAGACTGGATGGCTTGCGCCAATGAAGGAGATGGAATGGCCTGCACGGACTCTTGGAGAGGTGCGATGGCCGGAGTTGATTCTGTTGTGCCCCTGGCCCCTATGGCTTGTGGTTTTGATGATTGGCTTTAGGGGTTTGTGATGATTGGTTTTAATGTGAGTTAATCACTGTGAGTCACCATGTTTTTATTCAGTCATTCTTATATTCAGTCTGTCTTTCAAATGTTCATTCAGTCTTTCATATGTTCAGTCAGTTCCTCTGCTTACATTGTGAGTCATTGCATTTGAAATTCAGATTGTTCAATCTGCTGCATAAAGCATTCATATGCATTTATAGAGTCTGCACATTTGCATCAGGCAGCAAGTGTGTACAACGCCCTGTGTAGGCACGACAAGTCTATACACTGGTTGCACATTGCACAGCTGCTGGCACTTCTAAGTCTACACATCGTGTAGCGTGCTGGCATAGTCTGTACACTCATCTGTCTGCATGTGTCACCAAGTCCACACATTGCATCATGTGTTTCTTCAAAGTCAGTACATTGGCGTTGGGCATCAAAGTATATACATCACCTTCTGCAAGCTTTATTGCAAGTCTGTACATCGGTTTGATATCAACAAATCTGTACATTGGGTTCAACTCTCCAAGTCTGTACAGCCACATTCAATAGGTAAAGTCTATACATTCTTCAGCTGGAACTGTGAAGTCTATACATTGGTCTTCACTTCAAGTATGTACAGCCATTGTCTTGCCAAAGTATATACGTTGTGAACTCTCAAGTCTGTACAGACTTTGCCTTGTCCAAGTCTATACATCATCCAGTTCTTTGGCAAGTCTATACCTTGTTTCAGTCCATGTTGTTTTCGTGTCATTTTCGTCTTCGAGTTGGTTTCAGTCCAAGTTATTTTCGTGTGTATTCAAGTCTTTCTAGTAAAGTGTCGTTTCACCTCGTGCCGTTCTCTTTGCTGTTTGTTATGTCGTGTTATTTTTGTATTCATGTCTTCGTGTTGCTTTTGTATTCGTGTCTTCATGTTATTCTTGTGTTTATGTCCTTGTGTTGTTTCTTTCTATCTTCGTCCAGGTTCCTTCTGATCGCGTGTTTGTCTACCTTTTCACTCCGTGAGACTTCCTTCTCACCTCGTGCTGTTCTCTTCTGACTTTGTGTCGTTTTCTTTGTAGTGTTAGCTTTATTATTGTGTATCTCGTGTCGTTCTCTTTGTAGTGTTTGTTTTGTTACAGTGATACTTCGTGTCGTTCTCTTTGTAGTGTTAGCCTTATTAGTATGTATCTCGTGTCGTCTCTTTTTACCTCGTGATGTTTTAATCTGACCTCGTGTCATTCTCTCTTTATTTCGTACTGTAGTAATCTTGTGTATCTCGTGTCGTTCTCAGTACAATGCATCTCGTATTACTATCACATACCTCATGCTGGCCCTGAGTTTTAATCGTTTTATTTCTTTGCAGGAGAAGAAGAAAAACAAAAAGGAGAAGGTGGTCCGAGGAAGAATATTCCCAGTGACTGGGCTGCACGTGATCCAATGCTAAAGGAACCAATACTATAAAGGCACGTGGCAAGAAGGTTCTGGATGAAGTGTGGGAGGCACACGCATTCTGCACCTGATCCACCTGCTGCTGCTGCTATATATTCAAGCCCTCGTCCACAGATGAAGGTAGATCGAATTGGCGAGAGGTGAAGTCCATACAGAGAGCCACGATCCAGACAGAGAGGAGAAAAGAAGAGAAGAGCAGAAGAAAAGTAAAGAGAGCAGAAGAAGAAAAAAGAGAGCAGAAGTGAAAGAAGAAAAGAAGAGAAGAGCAGAAGAAGAGTGAAGAGAGAGATAGTGCTCGTGAGAAGTGAGAAGAAAGAGAGAAGAAAGAGAAGCAGAAAGATAAGGAAGAAAAGAAGAGGAGGAGAGACTCTATTACAGATCAGTTCAGTCTGTTCGTGGATCAAATCCAGAACGACTATGCTCATTGAGAGCTACATCTCTTGTGTTTCATTTCCAGCTTTTGTTGCTGTGCTTTTTATGTTTTTTTATTTTTTCTTTTGTTTCTTTGGTTAGCCTTGTTCTTCCAACTGCCCTGCTGGGGATCGGGTTCCTCCTGTGCATTCAGGAGAGGGGAGACTTGTCTCCGGTTCTAGGCTTGTGGCTTGCAAGTCCAGGGGTCCCTCCGGTTGGAGGAAGAGAGGTCTGCGACCTCTGGTTGCTGGTGACTGGGAGTCACTAGCGGGTTCCCTCCTGGTCTGGAGGAAGAGAGACTTCGGTCTCTGGTTTCCAAGTGGCTGGGAGTCACTTGGGGTGTCCCTCCGGTTGGGAGGAAGAGGGCAGGCTGTTCCCCTGGTCAAGCTGTGTGGCAGCACCTTGTTCGCAGATTGAGTCTGCTTGGTTCTAGCGTTTGCTAGTGAAGCCTCACTCCGGTTGGGAGTGAGGGGTGGATGTAGGTCTGGAGGACCGAACCACCTAAAAATCTATTGAGTAGTGGTTTGCTTTGTGTGTTTACTTCCGCTAGATGCTTGGATAGGCGCGCTCCATGTGCTTGCTCATAAGTTTAATTGAATTAGTTTTATTCTGTGATTGCGTCTAGCATCTGAGTTTTTATTTGGGCATTATTCGTAGAAGGATACATTCACCCCCCTCTGTATCCGGGCCTAGCACCCTAACAGTTGGTATCAGAGCTGGTTTCTACTTAGAAGGTCCAGCGACCTGCAGATCCAATCTTGTAGTCTTAGGTGCTAATTTATTTTTAGTGCATCAATACTCCTGTTGCATTAATATGATTTATTTTCAATGGCTCATCCACCGATTTTCAGTGGTACGCATTTTAATGCATGGTTCGCTAGTCTGAAGAATTATGTTAAATCTGTGAATCTAGACCTGTGGAAAGTAATTTCACGCGGTCCTCATGAACTACCAAAGAAAAAGTCTAAATGGACTGACAGTCACAAGTCTAAGCATGAAGAAAATCAGATAGCTATAAATCTGATGAAGGCAGCTACTGATAGAGCTTTCCATTCATGTTTCTTTGATTGCAGTTCGGCTAAAGATATTTTGGATACACTGAAGCGAATTCAAGAGATAGATGTGGACAGCTGCATGATGGTCAACAGAAGCAATCAAAGTGGCAGCGATCAAGGCAGCAATCAAAATGAAGAAGATGATGATGATGAGGTAAATGTCTTCGAGAATTTTTCTCTAGAAGAGTGGGAGAATGCATATGCTGAATTATTTGAATCTCATGAACAGTTAAGAAAACAATACAAAAAATTGAAGAAGAATAGTAGGTCAGACAGTTTCAATTCTCCATGTGAAAAATGTGCTGAACTAAAAAATATTCATGATACTTGTATGTCTGATATTCAAATGCTAAAGAAATAAATTTCATTGCTGAAAATTGACAATCAAGATCATGTAAAAGAAAACTCTGAACTTGAGAAGAAGCTTAGCCAAACTTGTCTTAAGTCTATTCAGAGTAAAGATTTGCTGAAAGAAGTTGAATGTGTTAAATCTGATCTAAACAAGCTGAAATCAGAAAATGATTCTCTTAGAGGGTTCTCCAAAGAAAATGAAGAAAAATCAGAGAAACTTAAACAGGAGAACAAATTGCTGATTGAAAAACTTAATGTCATAAAGTCTGTAAACATAGAACTACAGAAAGATCTTGAAAAACAACAAAAAGATATGAAGGAAATTGAAAATGAAAGAAAGTATGAAGTCAATTCAGAAGATCAGCTTCTAATAAATGAATTGATTCAAAATGATAAGCTTAAAGAAGAAATTGAAAAATTGAAGCTGTTAAACAGTGGCATGTCTGAAAGACTTCTTACTTTGGAAAGAGGAAAAACTGTTTGCATTGAAGATTCTGATAGACTGAGCAATCTGGAAAATGAAATTGAAAAATATAAAACTGCCAACAAGGTGTTAAATGAATGTGTGAATTACAGTGAACAAGAGATTGCTAGTTATGAGCTACATATTTCTTCTTTAGAAAATGAAATTCAGGATTTGAAAGTTTCCTTGTCTAAATTTGTTGATGGGCAGAAAAACCTAGACAAGCTACTAGGTATAAAAATCAACCCTAGGAAGGAAGGGCTGGGCTACAATAAGATAAACAAGAAGGAACTTCAGAACAAAGTTATGACATCTTTTGTAAGTGGTTCAGATGTAGCCACCACCTCAGAAAATAAACAACCAAATATTCAGAAAAATAAGAAACAAACTGAAAAGTTGAAAAAGGTTGATGGATCCAAGCTGAAAACTGTTTTCATTAAAACCTCTGAACAGGAAAAGCTTTCTACTTCATCCCCAATTCAGTACAAGGCTAAGAAAATAGGAAAAGATGATAAAAATCAGAAAAGGACTGTAAATCAGAAAATAAATGAAAAGGGTTCATCAGTGTTTGCTGATCACAGTCCTCACACACACTCACATGCATCTAAAAAGAAGATTATCTGTCATTACTGTCATAAAGTTGGACATTTGATGCATGAGTGTAAGTTGATGGAGAAGGATGATAAGAATGCTAGGAGATCTCATGATAAAAATTCTTCACCTCAGAAAAGGAGTGTCACATGTTCTAATTGTGGCAAATTAGGACACTCAATTGCTCATTGCTGGTTTGCTAGTGGTAAGAAAACCTTTTATTCATATCATACTAAATTCCCTGCAAACCAACATATTTTTAATAAAAATAAATCTGTTTCAATAAACCAGCATATCATCTGTTTTAACTGCAACAAAATTGGTCACAAGACATCTGAATGTTGGTCAGGCTCTTTTAAAAGAAATTTTATTTCATGCTTTGAATGTGGAAAGCATGGCCACAGAGCCATTAATTGTTGGCATGCTCAGGGTAGATAATTCAATTCTAAAACTGTTAAACTCCCTGCAAATGAAAATGTTTTTGGAAGTAATGTTTTTAGAGGCAAGCACAATGAGTGCTTCAAATGTGGGAAGTATGGCCATACAGTCAAGGACTGTTGGCATATTCAGGGTAGAAATATGAATCTCAAACATGCTAAAGTCTCTGTAAGACAATTTGCAAAACTTTCATGTTATAACTGTGGGAAGCCAGGTCACAGGGCTACAACCTGTTGGCTGGCAGGATATCAAAACCAAACTGGTTTTGGCAAATAGAATTTTTATTCTGTTAACAAAAAATCTCATGCTTATGCACATAGAATTCACGCTAACAAGAATGTGCATAAATCTGATCTGAAAACTGCTCCTAGAAATGTGCTGAGAAAACCTGCTATGAGTAATACTGTTTTGTCAGGACCCAAGACTTCTTGGGCACCTGTTTGTGCAAAATAACATTGCTATGCAGGTGTGTCTTGGGACTGGAATAAAAAGGGGTAATGATCCAAGGCACTCAAGAAGAAAACCCCATACTGAACTTTTCAGGTAAACTTCCTGCTCCTCTTGCTTTTAGTTTTAATGCATAGCAAGTTAAATCTGTTTTTGCATTTTCATTCATCATCTGCCATGTGCATTATTTTCTGATCATGCATTTGCTGAGAGTTCTGTGCAAATATCAGATTAAAAAGGGTTGTCTGTATCTGATACATACATAGGCTAATTGTAATTGCTTGATAATTGTGTTATGCATAAACTCTGAAAACAAATTGCATTTCAAATTTTCTGAAAAATCTGAACTACTTATGAGTGTGACTTGAAACTTGTGTGTTGCAATAGCTCACTGAAATTCTGAATTGCATATAGGACTGCATGTTGAATAATTATGCATGACCTCAATGGTATATAAATGGTAAGGTACCAAAAGGCAGGGAGGTCTGTCTGGAGGTTCTTACTATGTGTGAGGTGGTCTATTAGACCAAGAGCTACGCCTAGTACCATGGGTCATTTTGCTAGATAGGATAGTCTGAATGTGCATGAATCATTTGGTATCATATGTTCAGTTTTCAGTGCAAACATTACATGTTTTCAGGGGGAGTTAGTTGCATATCCTTGCATAGCATTCAATGTGAGTCTTTGCATGTCGCTGCATACATATAGTGCATTGCATTTCCTTATATTGAAAATGCCAAAAAGAGAGTTTGAAGCATATTGTGAGGGGGAGTCAATGCATTGCATATAGGTTGTCAAATGCATACATGTGTTAGAACTCATTGCATATCCTCTCTTACTGATTTTGTTGACAAACCTTAATCATATTCTGAAAACTTTGAGCTTCACAATCTCTATTAACAATTGGTATTCCTCCTATCAATTGGTATCATTTGGGTTCAGAATTCCATCAATCCTTCATGAAGATTTCAATGGGCTATCTCGATCATAAATCTAAAAATTTTGAACTAGAAATCTTCTATTATACAGTTTTATGAATGTCTGAAATAACTCATGTGGTTTAAGTTTAATGTTCATGGAGTTTGACTTTAAAATCTCTTAAAAAATATCTGAACCATGTTTAATAAACCTTAACCATTTGTTTCATGCTGTGTCATGTGAAAATTTTCTGAAATCTACACTTTTGAATACATGACTTTAATTGGTTAAGTACATGAAACTATTATTGATTTGAAGCAAATGAATGTCTCTGAAATGTCTAAAGGGTTATATCTGTCAGAGCAATGACATTGGTCACTGAGAAACACAAGTCCAAAGGACTGTGTCATGAGGTGCCTTAGTTAACTCTGCATAAAATTCATTGAAAATCAGGCAGAGCAATGGCATGCACACTGAGAAATATAACTCACTCATTAAAAAATGATTTGTAGTGTGTCATGATGTGTAAATGCTAACGTTGTTCACATAAAGCATGACAGTTAGTCACACTAAGGGCTTAGGGATATTGGCCTCTAATCAAGGTATATCCTCTAGTTACAATGTGTGCACTGAACTAGAGTGATCGTAAAATTTGTAGCAAGAAAATTGTTGAACAAATCGAAATATCTGAATATTGATGCTAAAATCAAATTGCTACAACCCTAGACAAAATAATATGACTTCATAATTGCTTGATTTCAATACTGATGCATGTAATTCCGAAAGAAGTCCATAAATTTGATTGTGTAAGAGAAAGGGAGTTTTATCAAGATAAATATGAGGGATTGGTTCATCTTTATTAAACCATGGTTTTAGATATCAATACAGAATTTTATTGATAAACTCTGCATACATCAAGTTTAAACCATGATGTTCAATAAAGCTCATTCATAAGCCCTTATAATAGAAGACTTTGAAAACTTATGTTTTGGATTTATGAGATTACTATCTCTCTGAAAATCTGACTGAAGTTATTGAGATTGAAGCTTCTTTGAAAATCTGCTACTTGAAACTTTTCTGATCAATATCATTGATTCATTGACCTGAACCTCTCCTTGTTATCCATCTCATAAGATTCCACTAATTGAGGGGGAGCTTCCATGTTCTATACATCATGCTGCATAAAAACTCTTAAAGGGGGAGCATTGTGTTCTTGCATTCATATTTTTAGGGGGAGCTCTTGCATCTTGGTATCAAAGGGGGAGATTTTTGCCAAAGGGGGAGAATATTATTCAATCATTGCATGCTGTTTTGCTTTCACTTCTCAAACTATTTTCTTTTTGATGAAGTCGAAGGGGGAGAATAGTTTGAGTCATCAGAATGACTTTCATAAGAATGTATTACATCATCAGAATGACTCACTGTGTATTGTTTCCATCATCAAAAAGGGGGAGATTGTTGTGCCCCTGGCCCCTGTGGCTTGTGGTTTTGATGATTGGCTTTAGGGGTTTGTGATGATTGGTTTTAATGTGAGTTAATCACTGTGAGTCACCATGTTTTTATTCAGTCATTCTTATATTCAGTCTATCTTTCAAATGTTCATTCAGTCTTTCATATGTTCAATCAGTTCATCTGCTTACATTGTGAGTCATTGCATTTGAAATTCAGATTGTTCAATCTATTGCATAAAGCATTCATATGCATTTATAGAGTCTGCACATTTGCATCAGGCAGCAAGTGTGTACAATGCCCTGTGTAGGCACGACAAGTCTATACACTGGTTCCACATTGCACAGCTGCAGGCACTTCTAAGTCTACACATCGTGTAGCGTGCTGGCATAGTCTGTACACTCATCTGTCTGCATGTATCACCAAGTCCACACATTGCATCATGTGTTTCTTCAAAGTCAGTACATTGGCGTTGGGCATCAAAGTATATACATAGCCTTCTGCAAGCTTTATTGCAAGTCTGTACATCGGTTTGATATCAACAAATCTGTACATTGGGTTCAACTCTCCAAGTCTGTACAGCCACATTCAATAGGTAAAGTCTATACATTCTTCAGCTGGAACTGTGAAGTCTATACATTGGTCTTCACTTCAAGTATGTATAGCCATTGTCTTGCCAAAGTATATACGTTGTGAACCCTCAAGTCTGTACAGACTTTGCCTTGTCCAAGTCTATACATCGTCCAGTTCTTTGGCAAGTCTATACCTTGTTTCAGTCCATGTTATTTTCGTGTCATTTTCGACTTCGAGTTGGTTTCAGTCCAAGTTGTTTTCGTGTGTATTCAAGTCTTTTTAGTAAAGTGTCGTTTCACCTCGTGCCGTTCTCTTTGCTGTTTGTTATGTCGTGTTGTTTTTGTATTCACGTCTTCGTGTTGCTTTTGTATTCGTGTCTTCGTGTTATTCTTGTGTTTATGTCCTTGTGTTGTTTCTTTCTATCTTCGTCCAGGTTCCTTCTGATCGCGTGTTTGTCTACCTTTTCACTCCGTGAGACTTCCTTCTCACCTCGTGCTGTTCTCTTCTGACTTCGTGTCATTTTCTTTGTAGTGTTAGTTTTATTATTGTGTATCTCGTGTCGTTCTCTTCGTAGTGTTTGTTTTGTTACAGTGATACTTCATGTCGTTCTCTTTGTAGTGTTAGCCTTATTAGTATGTATCTCGTGTCGTCTCTTTTTACCTCGTGCTGTTTTAATCTGACCTCGTGTCATTCTCTCTTTATTTCGTACTGTAGTAATCTTGTGTATCTCGTGTCGTTCTCAGTACAGTGCATCTCGTATTGCTATCACATACCTCATGCAGTTTTAGTTTTTGTGGCCCTGAGTTTTAATCATTTTATTTCTTTGCATGAGAAGAAGAAAAACAAAAAGGAGAAGGTGGTCCGAGGAAGAATATTCCCAGTGACTAGGCTGCACGTGATCCAATGCTAAAGGAACCAATGCTATAAAGGCACGTGGCAAGAAGGTTCTAGATGAAGTGTGGGAGGAACACGCATTATGCACCTGATCCACCTGCTGCTGCTGCTATATATTCAAGCCCTCGTCCACAGATGAAGGTAGATCGAATTGGCGAGAGGTGAAGTCCATACAGAGAGCCACGATCCAGACAGAGAGGAGAAAAGAAGAGAAGAGCATAAGAAAAGTAAAGAGAGCAGAAGAAGAAAAAAGAGAGTAGAAGTGACAGAAGAAAAGAAGAGAAGAGCAGAAGAAGAGTGAAGAGAGAGATAGTGCTCGTGAGAAGTGAGAAGAAAGAGAGAAGAAAGATAAGCAGAAAGAAGAGGAAGAAAAGAAGAGGAGGAGAGACTCTATTGCAGATCAGTTCAGTCTGTTCATGGATCAAATCCAGAACGACTATACTCATTGAGAGCTACATCTCTTGTGTTTCATTTCCAGCTTTTGTTGCTGTGTTTTTTATGTTTCTTTATCTTTTCTTTTGTTTCTTTGGTTAGCCTTGTTCTTCCGACTGCCCTGCTGGGGATCGGGTTCCTCCTGTGGATTCAGGAGAAGGGAGTGTTGGGTTCGGTGCAAGTATTCAGAGGGGGGGGTGAATGAATATAGCCTATAAAAAATTTCACCCAATTAAAATCTAAAGCAATCAGAGATGCGGAATTAAAAACTATTGCAGATATATAGAGCGAACCTAAGCAAGTCTAAACATTAGACTGAATCAAATCAAAGGAGCTTGTGCCTTAAAGCATTCAGACAGAAAACCCAATTGAGGCACTCCTAACATTCATCTAGCGAAATCAGATAGAAGAGATCAAACCACAGTCAAACATATGGTGTGTGCAGCAAATAGATGAACACTTATAGAACATCACACCAAAGGGCCCCTAAGCATTCATCTAGCGCCAACCACACAAGAATTCAAACCACTACACAATGGGTTTTTAGGTGGTTCGGTCCAACAGACCTACATCCACCCCACACTCAAACCGAGTGTGGATTCCGCTGACTCACAGCTTGAACAGCTGGGCATCACAGCTTGCCATACAACCGCTGGGCAACACAGCTTGCCGTCCGACAAATCCTCCTCGCCCCGCTGAGCAACACAGCTTGCTGTCCAGTGGAATCCTCCACTGTAAACCACTGGGCAATACAGCTTAGCCGTCCAGAGGTAGCACCTCTGCAATCCGCTGACTCACAGCTTGAACAAAGATGTAAAATAGAAAACAGAAAATGGAAATAAACAGCAATCTGAAAGCTGTAAACAATGAAGCACGATGAGGCTCTTAAAGAGATGGATGGCCTGGATTTGATCCACGGTCCATCAAGAACAGATCTCCCTCGATCTCACTCTCTTTCTTCACTCTCTCTCTTCTTCTTCTTCACACTCTGCTCGAGCTCTCTATCTCTTTCTCCTTCTTCTTTCTCTTCTTCTTCTTCACACTTCTTTCACTCTCTACTCTTCTCTTCTTTTCTTCTGCTGGATCGTGGAAGCTCTCTCTCCTTTTTCTCTTATTCTTCTCTCAGCTTCTGCTCCCTGGCTTCGATCACGATCAACCTCCATCTGAAGACGAAGGCTCTATTATATACCACCAGCAGCAGCAGCAGCAGCAGCAGTAGGGCGCGTGTGGCTTCCACAGTTTCGGCCCTAAGAATTCGGACCACATGGCAGCATCCAGCAGGCTGTCAGTACACGTGTCCTCATCAGGGCACTCTCCTTATTCTCGGATCACGTGCCCAGCACCAGTACGCTCAGCAACTGGAGTTAGATGGCATCAACCCACTTGCTCCAAGGAGTTGACGCAGCCTTCAGAGATACTTTATCAGCAAAGCTCAAGTCTGCTGCGTTGACGCTTCCAACCCGCAGCGTTGACGCATCAGAGTAATCCAGTAAGCTTCTTTCTTGATTGTTTGAACTACAGCGTCCACGCCACTTGATCAAGGCGATGACGCATTGGTGTCCAGTGATCAATGTCTTCAGTATATAGGCGTGCTGCGTCGACGCTGCTAGCCCATAGCGTTGACGCAGTGGTGTTCCAGCAGCTAATACTTTAGCTTGTTTGCTTGCTGCGTGGACGCTACCAGGCCGTGGCGTTGACGCAGTGATGTGTTCCAGCAGCTAATACTTCTACTAGTATACTTGCTGCGTGGACGCTGTGGTCATTCTGCGTTAACCCTGCACACACAAAAATCTTATAATCATATCATAGAACAAGTGGTTATTTAAATCATATAACTCTGAGCGTATATATTCTGAAACAGCAAATGGTCAAGTATGTACACTGAGAGAGTGTATAGACTTGGAAGTATTCTTGTGAGCTCAGTGTATATACTTTCCAATGTCTAGACTACAGGAGATGAAGACCAATGTGCAGACATGAGCTATGCAAGCTACAGTGTCGTTGTATGGACATGGGGTTCAGCTGAGGATGTATGGACTTGCAATGCAAACAACAATGTATAGACTTCATGTAAAAGCCCAATGTATAGACATTGAAATCGAAGACCAATGTGCAGACTTTGGATTTCACTGTGGATGTATAGACTCTGAGGAAATGAAACGAGTCAGTGTACATACTTCAAATTGAAGACAGCTACTGTATAGACTTTGAAGACGGAAGCCAGTGTACAGACTTTCCACCGGCCAGTGTATGGACTTCAACAGTGAACGGCTGTACATACTTCATGTGAAAACCCAATGTGTAGACTTGAAGAATGTGAGACGATGGCTAAGACACTACACAATCAGATGTATAGACTTTCGTTACTGTAGCAATGTGTAGACTTTGCCTTAGACGCTAAGTGAGATGCTCAATGTACACACTTCAAGTCCAGAGTATGGACATTGCCTTAGACTCTAAATGAAATGGACTTTAGCCAATGCAATGTATAGGCTTGAATGAAAGTCCAATGTATAGACTTGCATGATGCATAATGACACAGTCTAGTGTATAGACTCTTAGCCATGAATAAATACAATGCAGTCTGATGTGTAGACTATGCAACCGGCAGCCAATGTTCTGATGGGTCGACGCATCAGCAAGGGTGGGTCGACCCACTACAGTTCAGACTGTAGATACATGCAGAGACATGATATCTGACAGAATGCAATGCATATGTATAAAGAACAAATGCCATCAATGCTAAACATCATCATTCATGTTGCTATCATATGCAGAGTGCTCAGGAATAAGAATGCACAGAAATGCACTTTGTTTATTGCATTCATCAAAACACAATAACATTGCTATCATCAAAATACAATATCAAATGCACTCAAATGCACTCACTGTCTTGCTATCATCAAAACTAAATAACATTGCTATCATCAAAGTAACATAGCACATGCTTGTGCCTAAGAGGGACAACATTCTCCCCCTTTTTGATGATGGCAACACAATGTGACAGTGAGTCACACACAAGATTTTCTCCCCCTTTGACATGATCAAAAAGAGAAAAACAGTAAAAACAAGAATGCAAGGTGCATTATGCATGCAAATTCCTCTAGAACATTCTTCCCCTGAATGTAAGACTCCCCTGAATTATTTCTCCCCCTAAATAATAGCTCCCCTTTTGAGAAGGAATATGAACAGAAGAGAAGGTAGGAGGGTCACTTGACAACAGCTGAATCATAGGTTCAGAAGGGAAGCATGATTATAAACAACTGTTAAAGTATAAGAATCAGCAACATACAATTTTGACAAAAAAATCAGGTTTAACAGTGATAAATCTAGAGTAAAACATTTGACCCCTGAACAAGAGTTTAGATTCATTTATAGCAATGAATCTAGGGCACATGGTATTAATAGATAAGTCAGAAATAATACCCTTTTGTGATTAAACAAGGAAATTCAAGAGAGGCAACTTGAACATGTATTGATAAAAACAATTTTCACTCATTGACTTTAATTTTTCGAAGGGTTACAGCAGTTTGATTTTCACCTTTGAATTTCAGAACTTGAACTAAATGAATAGATCAGTGGCATTTATGCTGTTGACATTAGGTGTACACCTTGATCAGAGGCAGGTACCCCCAGTTACTAGGCATAAACTACTAGACCTATTTCAGATCAGAACCCACAAAGGATAGTCTTCACTTTTGACATTAAGGGTACACCTTGATTAGAGGCTAGTACCCTCAGTTACTTGGTGAGGACTCCCCCTATAGATTTGACCTTATGAATAGAGATATTCTGAAGCACCTCATGACATGTGAATTCTCCTGCTTCTTTGGAGGAGTTCACAGTTTCTCAGTGCAATCAGCCATTACTCTGTCACTATGTTCAGCTCTTAACATTAATGATCTTATTTACTGCTGACCTTAATTCTTTTAGAGTGATTGTTTAAAAAATCAGTACACACTCTTATTAGCCTGTTCTAGACATATCCAGTTCAACACATTTAGGCATTACAAAAACTTTTTCTATTTTAGCCATGAGACAAAGATTAAGAGCTATAAAAGTTTTCTTTTATCTCAAATTCTGAAGTGCAGACACTTAACTCTCTAATTTATAAAGGTTAAACCTTTAGTTCCTTTCAATTTGTAAGTGTGATTCTTATAAGTGAACAATTGTAATAATCACCATTCAATGTACTAAACCAGATGCAAAGCTGTTGTTTAGTGAAGATGATGGGGAAAAGATAGCAATTGGCAATATGGTTCAATGAGCAACTGATGTCAAAGAATATGAATCATTTGAATGAGAACACTGAGAAGTGAATAGGATTCAATGAATTGAATAGAACTCTCAGCTCCCCCTGACATCATGATGCAAGAGATATGCTATGCAACATACTGTCCTACATGCAGACTATGCAGCAAGGATACATGAGACAAGTATGCAATCAATTCAGGTTTATGCATCCAAGTTATAAGCATTTTCATCCTTTTTCAGATTTTTCAACATATGATGCAGTGCACTGTTCTACATGAAGACAGGACCCATGGTACTTGGCGGAAAACCTGGTCTCAAAGACCATCTCACACATGGTAGAAACCTCCGGACAGATTTCCTTGCCCTTTAGTAACATACCATTTTATATACCAGGGTTAAGCAAATGATAATGCAGTGCAAAGCAGCCCTATTATTCATTAAAAAACATGCAGTCTACGACAATAGGCAAATGACAGTCATGCAAATCAGTCCTATATGCATTGATCAATTTCATTGACAGTCATGCATATGATGTATGCAAACACTAGACACATGCATTGACTGTATGCACTAACTGACCCATTCAAGCTCAGTCCAAGTTATGCATTCAACAACAAGCATGCAGTCCATTGACATAAAGTTCATATAAAGCATTGACTGTAAAAATGATTGCGCAGAGCATCTAACAACCCATTTATTCAGTGCAATAATCAGTGAGAGAAGAGCATCAGATAAATACAAAGTAAAATTCAGTAGCTGAGTCTGGAATGTAGACTGGTCAGCTAGACATGAAGAGATCATCAACAATCAATCAAGCAAATCAACATGAAGCTCACATTTTTCATGCTCACAGTTTCAGATAATGGAATTTAAAGCAAGGTTCAGAACTGACCTGAAATGTAGTATCCTGGGGTTTTCTGTTTGAGTGCCTTGGTTAACCCCTTTTTATTTTTTCCCACCAAGGCACACCTGCAACATGTCAATCAATGTGATCTTGCAAGAACCCAAGAAGTCTTGGGTCCTGAATTAACAGTGACATTCCTAGCAGGTATGGTAACCAACTTCTGTGCATGAAGGTCATCAATTCTCATCACATGACAATTATTCATTGAATGACCTATCTGACCACAGTAGTGGCATGATGCAGCAGTTCTGAAATTTATTTTGTGCACATTCCTATAAGCAGGAGTTTTAAATGCATATGTATGGAAATTTTTGTTAACAGAATTAAAATTCTGTTTACCAAAACTAGTATGGCTTTGGTATCCTGCCAGCCAAAATTTTACAGATTTAAAATTAAGTCTACTTTCCTGAGCATGCCAACAGTCCTTGACTGTGTGGCCATGCCTCCCACATTCGAAGTACCTTGGATGCTTACCTCTGGAGCCAAGTTATTTCTATCAAAAGCATTTTTGTTAACATGGAAATTAACAAATTCAGAATTGAATCTCTTTCTCGGATTCTGCCAACATTGAGCAGCAATGTGGCCAACCTTCCCACAACAAAAACAATTCAGATTCTTTCTCCTAGAATCATGATTTCTAGCATGAAATTCTTTAACATTCAGATTACCCTTTTTCTGATCAGACAGAACTTTTCTAGCATGCCTTCTGTCATCTTGTTTCATCACAAAACACTCACTCATAAAGTGTCCATGCTTACCACAATAATGACAAGAACAAGAACCATTAGATTTATTTAAAACATGGCACTTATCAGATGAGTTTGAGTTTTTAGCATGCAGATTGTTCCTTTGAGTTTTTGGGGTTTTCTGATTTTTATTTCATTTTTGAATTTCCTTAGCAGCATGCATATTTGAAGAAGAAGCTGAAGTGCTAGCTAAACTAGAGCTACGAATAAAAGTGGTATACAACTGGTTCTTCTTAGCTTGCTTAATTTCAGACATGTTATCAATCTCCTCACATTGATCACTTACTACATCTTCCGAGGATATTTTCATTTTACCTTTATCCTTAGCAACCTTAGATGAAGTACCATTCATCTCAGTAATTTTACTTTCCAATGAGATTATAAGATTTTCTGAATCAACTTTCTCCTTTTCACAACTAGCCAATTTTTCTGTTAATAACACAATTTCATTTTCCAAATCAGTAGTGTGTATTAAAAAACTAGCAATTTCTTCATCACTGCAATTGATACACTCTTTCAATACTGATTTCTCTTTTTCAATCGTCATCCATCTTTCAGAGAAAACAGTGTTAAGAACCATTAACTTTTTATTTTGTTCCTTCAGATGAGCATTTTCTTCAAGCATTTTACTTTCAATTTCTTCAGCTTCAGTTTTCTTTTCTAACAATAATTTGTTTTCCTCTTTCAGTGATTTGATTGATTCCTTTTGCAAACTATCATCATGATCAAACTCATTTATCATGTCTTCTAAAATAGCACATGCATTGCAGGAATCATCTTCTCTAATGTGCTTATTTCTGAGATTCTCGTTTTCAGATTTTAAGTTTTCATTTTCTGCCTTCAAACGAGTGACTTCAAGATTCATGTCTTTTCTCAATTTTTTATTTTCAGATTTTAATTTCTTGGACACTTTGAACAAATTTTCATACATCTTTATCAATTCATCAAAAGTGTATCCATCTGATTCGGAGCTTACTTGAGATGAGGTTTCCTCATCATCACTTCCCCGGTTGGCCATTAAGCATATGGACTTTTCTCCTTCTTCATCAATGTCCAAGGTGTTCCCTTTGGGTTTCGATAGTTCTGGACAATCATCCTTCGTGTGGCCAGCCTTCCTGCATTTGTAGCAAACATTAGTGTCAGCAATCTTGGCAAGATTAGAATTATACCTTGTTTGTTTTTTGCCACCATCAAGCTTTCCTTCTCTTTTTCTCAGAAATTTCCTGAAATCACTGATCACCATTCCAATGTGGTCTCCATCAATTTCAGACCGCGACAGGCTGATTTTCTCGCTTGATGATCCACTGTGGCTGGATCTATTTGCTTTGCTGGAGCCAGCCTTCAACACGATTGGTTCCATTGCAAATAATCTGAAGACACAGAAAAACTGAAGCACCTAAACCAAATAAGCAGGACACATCACTAAGTCGGAGAATCAAAACAACGAACACAGAAAGCACACTCTGAAATGCACCAAACACTAGCAGGATCCTCTGCAGATTGTTAGATCTGATAGATCAGAGATCTGCTCTGATACCAATTGTTGGGTTCGGTGCAAGTATTCAGAGGGGAGGGTGAATGAATATAGCCTATAAAAAATTTCACCCAATTAAAATCTAAAGCAATCAGAGATGCGGAATTAAAAACTATTGCAGATATATAGAGCGAAACTAAGCAAGTCTAAACATTAGACTGAATCAAATCAAAGGAGCTTGTGCCTTAAAGCATTCAGACAGAAAACCCAATTGAGGCACTCCTAACATTCTTCTAGCGAAATCAGATAAAAGAGATCAAACCACAGTCAAACATATGGTGTGTACAGCAAATAGATGAACACTTATAGAACATCAAACCAAAGCGCCCCTAAGCATTCATCTAGCGCCAACCACACAAGAATTTAAACCACTACACAATGGGTTTTTAGGTGGTTCGGTCCAGCAGACCTACATCCACCCCACACTCAAACCGAGTGTGGATTCCGCTGACTCACAGCTTGAACAGCTGGACATCACAGCTTGCCATACAACCGCTTGGCAACACAGCTTGCCGTCCGAGGAATCCTCCTCGCCCCGCTGAGCAACACAGCTTGCTGTCCAGTGGAATCCTCCACTGTAAACCGCTGGGCAATACAGCTTAGCCGTCCAGAGGCAGCACCTCTGCAATCCGCTGACTCACAACTTGAACAAAGATGTAAAATAGAAAACAGAAAATGGAAATAAATAGCAATCTGAAAGCTGTAAACAATGAAGCACGATGTGGCTCTTAAAGAGCTGGATGGCCTGGATTTGATCCACGGTCCATCAAGAACAGATCTCCCTCGATCTCACTCTCTTTCTTCACTCTCTCTCTTCTTCTTCTTCACACTCTGCTCGAGCTCTCTATCTCTTTCTCCTTCTTCTTTCTCTTCTTCTTCTTCACACTTCTTTCACTCTCTACTCTTCTCTTCTTTTCTTCTGCTGGATCGTGGAAGCTCTCTCTCCTTTTTCTCTTATTCTTCTCTCAGCTTCTGCTCCCTGGCTTCGATCACGATCAACCTCCATCTGAAGACGAAGGCTCTATTATATACCAGCAGCAGCAGCAGCAGCAGGGCGCGTGTGGCTTCCACAGTTCCTGCCCTAAGAATTCGGACCACGTGGCAGCATCCAGCAGGCTGTCAGTACACGTGTCCTCATCTGGGCACTCTCCTTATCCTCGGATCACGTGCCCAGCACCAGTACGCTCAGCAACTGGAGTTAGATGGCGTCAACCCACTTGCTGCAAGGAGTTGATGCAGCCTTCAGAGATACTTTATCAGCAAAGCTCAAGTCTGCTGCGTTGACGCTTCCAACCTGCAGCGTTGACGCATCAGAGTAATCCAGTAAGCTTCTTTCTTGATTGTTTGAACTACAGCGTCCACGCCACTTGATCAAGGCGTTGACGCATTGGTGTCCAGTGATCAATGTCTTCAGTATATAGGTGTGCTGCGTCGACGCTGCTAGCCCATAGCGTTGACGCAGTGGTGTTCCAGCAGCTAATACTTTAGCTTGTTTGCTTGCTGCGTGGACGCTACCAGGCCGTGGCGTTGACGCAGTGATGTGTTCCAGCAGCTAATATTTCTACTAGTATACTTGCTGCGTGGACGCTGTGGTCATTCTGCGTTAACCCTGCACACACAAAATCTTATAATCATATCATAGAACAAGTGGTTATTTAAATCATATAACTCTGAGTGTATATATTCTGAAACAGCAAATGGGCAAGTATGTACACTGAGAGAGTGTATAGACTTGGAAGTCTTCTTGTGAGCTCAGTGTATATACTTTCCAATGTCTAGACTACAGGAGATGAAGACCAATGTGCAGACATGAGCTATGCAAGCTACAGTGTCGTTGTATGGACATGGGGTTCAGCTGAGGATGTATGGACTTGCAATGCAAACAACAATGTATAGACTTCATGTAAAAGCCCAATGTATAGACATTGAAATCGAAGACCAATGTGCAGACTTTGGATTTCACTGTGGATGTACAGACTCTGAGGAAATGAAACGAGTCAGTGTACAGACTTCAAATTGAAGACAGCTGTTGTATAGACTTTGAAGACGGAAGCCAGTGTACAGACTTTCCACCGACCAGTGTATGGACTTCAACAGTGAACGGCTGTACATACTTCATGTGAAAACCCAATGTGTAGACTTGAAGAATGTGAGACGATGGCTAAGACACTGCACAATCGGATGTATAGACTTTCGTTACTGTAGCAACGTGTAGACTTTGGCTTAGACGCTAAGTGAGACGCTTAATGTACACACTTCAAGTCCAGAGTATGGACATTGCCTTAGACTCTAAATGAAACGGACTTTAGCCAATGCAATGTATAGGCTTGAATGAAAGTCCAATGTATAGACTTGCATGATGCACAATGACACAGTCCAGTGTATAGACTCTTAGCCATGAATAAATGCAATGCAGTCTGATGTGTAGACTATGCAACCGGCAGCCAATGTTCTGATGGGTCGACGCATCAGCAAGGGTGGGTCGACCCACTACAGTTCAGACTGTAGATACATGCAGAGACATGATATCTGACAGAATGCAATGCATATGTATAAAGAACAAATGCCATCAATGCTAAACATCATCATTCATGTTGCTATCATATGCAGAGTGCTCAGGAATAAGAATGCACAGAAATGCACTTTGTTTATTGCATTTATCAAAACACAATAACATTGCTATCATCAAAATATAATATCAAATGCACTCACTGTCTTGCTATCATCAAAACCAAATAACATTGCTATCATCAAAGCAACATATCACATGCTTGTGCCTAAGAGGCACAACAGGGAGACTTGTCTCCGGTTCTGAGTTTGTGGCTTGCAAGTTCAGGGGTCCCTCCGGTTGGAGGAAGAGAGGTCTGCGACCTCTGGTTGCTGGTGACTAGGAGTCACTAGCGGGTTCCCTCCTGGTCTGGAGGAAGAGAGACTTCGGTCTCTGGTTTCCAAGTGGCTGGAGGTCACTTGGGGTGTCCCTCCGGTTGGGAGGAAGAGGGGAGGTTGTTTCCCTGGTCAAGCTGTGTGGCAGCACCTTGTTCGCAGACTGAGTATGCTTGGTTCTAGCGTTTGCTAGTGAAGCCTCACTCCGGTTGGGAGTGAGGGGTGGATGTAGGTCTGGAGGACCGAACCACCTAAAAATCTATTGAGCAGTGATTTGCTTTGTGTGTTTGCTTCCGCTAGATGCTTGGATAGGCGCGCTCCATGTGCTTGCTCATAAGTTTAATTGAATTAGTTTTATTCTGTGATTGCGTCTAGCATCTGAGTTTTATTTGGACATTATTCGTAGAAGGATACATTCACCCCCCTCTGTATCCGGGCCTAGCACCCTAACAGATTCCTGGGGCGTGGGGGAAACAGATTTCCCCTTCAGAATGGCCTGAAGGCCCGGAGCTGTTCAGAGGTAAGCTCCATGTTGGCGAGGACGCCCAGTAAGGAAGAGATATCCTGTGGTGGGGATGTGTCCCCGGCGATAACCTGCACCTCATGCGAGGGCTCATGAGAAGGACCCGAGTCCATAGCATAGACTCGCGGGTCGGCTGACAAACCACGACTAGGGTGGTTCTCCTCAAAAGACTCGTGAGCCATGCTCACAGTTTTCCCAGAACGTAAAAACATACACTAGCAAGCAGGTAGCAGAGATTATCAAACAAGTGGATGCCTTTACGCCCTTTTTTTGTGTTTCGATTTTGATGATTTTTTGTGTTTTTAGCGAGATCCGAAGTTCACACAAAATAGGGACCCTAGTTTATTTTTGTTTCACGGCCGTGTCAGCTAGGGTCTCTCGTCTCACCACGAATGGGATGACTAACTCCGGGGAACTTCAATGGTACAACCAGCCCAGTGAACGAAGAGGAGATTCTTCGATGTCGGGGACTTACGGAGGTCCCAGTGGAGGAGATTCTAGTCCGTTGATAGGAATTCTCAAACGGAGAGTCCTTCCTTCACCGGGAAAGGGTGATCCTTAGAAAAAATGAAAAAGGATATAAAAGAGGGATGGATGTATGCAATGGAATGCTGACAGAGATATAGAGTAAGAAAACAACAGAAATAACAAACATATAATAAACACCCAACCAATCACAACTGACAATGCTGCCGTGAGCACAACGGGGGCGCGCGAGGGCGCCAAGGTGGAGAGGCACGGACGGTGCCGAACTTGCAAGGGTAGCCAAAAGGAAGCAGTAGAGGTCCCACCATGATCGCCAATCTGTAAGCGACGTCACGTGGTTCGAGGAGCGAAGAAGACGCGGAGCGCGCGGGCTCCTCTTTGGTTTTGCTGCAACACAGAAATAAGAGAAAAGAGAAGGGGCCACCACGGGAGATTGCTCCGGCGGGGCGAGCGGGACAAATGTAATATAGCAAGATATGGGGGTTAAACGGCCATAGCGGGAAGTGACTCGCCGCGGCCTCGGGGGGACGGGAATGGTGCAGAAATTAAATAGCAAGAATTAAAACGGCCATTGGGGAAGTGACTCGCCGCGGTCTCGAGAATATGAGCAGATAAGAATATAACAGAATATAAGGAGAATATAAGAACGGGAATTTAAACGGCCATTGGGGAAGTGACTCGCCGCGGCCTCGAGAATATGAATAGATAAGAATATAACAAAATATAAAGAGAATATAAGAACGGGAATTTAAATGGCCATTGGGGAAGTGACTCGCCGCGGCCTCGAGAATATGAGCAGATAAGAATATAACAGAATATAAAGAGAATATAAGAACGGGAATTTAAACGGCCATTGGGGAAGTGACTCGCCGCGGCCTCGAGAATATGAGCAGATAAGAATATAACAGAATATAAAGAGAATATAAGAACGGGAATTTAAACGGCCATTGGGGAAGTGACTCGCCGCGGCCTCGAGAACAAGATGTGATCGCCAGGGGCCAAAAGACCCCAAAATAAAGAAAGTGATCGCGGCTACCTCAAGAGCGGGAGATGGCGGTTTGCTTCTTCCTCCCCCTTCGGCCGATCGACGGAGAGGGCTTTCCTTGGGTACCCTTGTAAAACAACGACAAACAAGTAACGAGTGGATTAGAAAGATGAAGATGTAGTATTCAAATCCTTGTGATAAAAATAACGAAATGATGGCAAGACACACACCTGGTTGGTGTTATCTTTTAAACCCCTCTCGGACTCGAGTAGGAGGAAAATGAGATGATGGATGCAAGAAGTATATAAGAAGAGGCACCCTTATGAAGGGGGATAGAGGATGCGAGATGATGAATGCAAAAGAACTACGAAGAAAAGGAAAGGATTGGCTTATTGGATGTGCCGATGGTGAAATTCGGCGGAGCTCCGGCAGCGTAGGGATGACGTGGAAGCGCGGTGGATGAAGATGACCTTCCTCTCGCGAGCGTGGGCACCCGAGAAGCCGGCAGAACCTCCACCTACAAAAGACCCCACGGGTTAGAAATGACTCTGGTAGCCTTTGGGCTCCGGCAGCCTATCGGATCTCTTAGAAGCTCCCCCAGAACTCAGGGGGTGGGCCTCTATTTATAGGGCTCTGGAGGGTGGAGGTGTCCAGGACCCTGGACACCTCCATCAGGCCAAAAAAGATATTTTATTCTATTTTTATTCATTTTTTCTGAATATTTTCATGGAGGCGTCTAGGGTCCCGGATGCCTCCATAAGTCCCACCGAACTCCACCGAAAGTCGCACGCGGTTTAACACAACGTGTGGTTTTGGAGCGGCGACCCGTGATTTGGAAATGGGCGCGTCCAGTCGGCTGGACGTCTCCACAATTTGGATTCTTTCACACACGAAAAACCATCGATCGGTGGGCGGGGCCCCGTGAGTGAGTTGATGGAGGCGTCCAGGGGCCTGGACGCCTCCAATAAAATATTTTTTATTTTTTTGTTTTATTTTTTTATGCCAACTGGCATTATATATATATTTTTTTGTTTTCATGGAGGCGTCCAGGGGCCTGGACGCCTCCATTAATATATCATTTTTATGTATTTTTGGTTTTAATAAATAAATTAAAGTAATGGAGGCGTCCTGGAGACTGGACGCCTCCATTAAGACCCTCCCGGGTCCGCTGAAAAGGCGTCGGCAGCTCCCCGATAGGCACCCTTCCTGATTCCGGAATTTTTTGGCGTGTCTGAATGGTGTTGATGCCATCCGAATGCTGCAACGAGACGATTCCGGATGCTGAGAAGGGCGGACGAAGACTCAAGAAAAGGAAGCACTCGAGCGATTCAAAATGCGTAAGCCGTCGCGGGGCGTCGTATAGTAATATGAGACTTTCTCAGGAGACGTCAGGAATGGCGTGTCTACAACAGCTTCTTTCTTCTTATCTTTTTGCAGAATGTCTATATAATAGGACGCATCGAGCATGTGACACTCGAAGACTTCAAAGGGGTGCAGATCTGCGAACACCCTTTCCTCTTTACCATCATGACAGTACTTAATGCACTGATGCAGCGTGGAAGGCACTATCTGGTACTCATGCAACCACGGTCGCCCTAACAAGGCCTTGTATGTGGTGTTGGAATCAATCACATAGAATCGCACCACAGTGGTGAGGTCCCCCAGTGTGAGGTTGAAATCCGCTACCCCCAAAGGTGTCTCACACTTCTGGTAAAAGTCGGCAATCTACATGTCTCTGACCTTAGTGAGGTGCATATCAAAGTAGTACTTCTGATAGATGCGGTATGGCAGAATATTTACAGCAGCCCCTGGATCTACCAGTATCCGGCTTAATGGCTGGCAGTTGAGATGTCCTCTCATGTATAGCGGCCTGTTGTGGCTGTGATGAGGACATCACCAGCAATTTCATTTGATCAAGGATCCCGATGCTCGTCACCCATGCTACATCTTGTTCACCACTTTATTTCGAGTCATATGATGTAATTTTCATTTTCTTATCATGTACTTTTCCTTTTATTTGAGTCCAATACCTAGGTTAGGTAGCTATTTACCTAAGTCTTAAGTCTTTATGTGTGTTATTGGGCCCAATTATATGGGCTAGGCCCAGGGGCGCCCCCTTCCCCTTGGTTTAGTGTTAGTAGTCCAAGAGTCAGGGACTTATATGTAAATGTGGGATTCCTATAAATAGGACCCCAATCCCTCATTTGGAAGCTAATGAATTATTAAGTAAAAAAAAAGGTTGCCACAAGAATTGTGCCCCCCCTCTCTCTAGCTCTCTCTCTCTCTAAAGGGGGCGAACCCCTCTCTCTCTCTTACCCTCTCTCTCCAAATTTTGCCCCTCTCTCTCTCTCTTCTCTTTGCCACATCACCCTCCACCTCATCCCAACCCCTCACCTCCCCAAGGTCCACTCAATTCCTCCATTACTCACCCCAAAGCCCCAAGCATCCCTTCACCTTCCAAGACAACCTTTCCCTTTCCCAAGCCACCCCTCCATCTCCCAAGGGAGAATCCCACCTCCCCAAACACCTCTCCACATCCCCAACACACCTCTTCCCCTTCCCAAGACCACATTAACCATCCCCACATTAAACTAAGTTCAAATTTCCCTCTCCCTCCAAGCCTCTTGCGCCCCCCCCCCTCTCTCTCACCCTCCACCCTTGGCCGCAACCCCCTCCACCTGCTAGCTGCGACCCAGCCCTCTTCTCCAGCCTCTCCACCACCTCTATCCACCCCCATCCAAGCCCCACAGCCATTATCCCTCTCCCCATTGCAGTCCCTTCACCCCTTCCCACCATTATCAACTTCATTCACCAACCTGCTCTATCCAGTTTGCAGGCAGCAGCAGGAGCTCAACTTGCATAAGCTGCCACAACCTCCTCTTCAGGAATCAGGTGGCAAGCCTTACATTACTGGAATCATCTTCGAGTCTACTTTCCAACGGTGGTGGTCTCACGGGCGTCCAAGGTCGGAGCTGTTCAGGGGAGCTGATCTCGTCCGACTGCACGTTCTGCCCCTGTCTGAAGACCTGAAGCTAAAAGCAGAAGCCACCACGGTCCGTACGGGAACGATCTGAGCGCCATTTTTGGAGGGAAGAAACTAAGTCCAGTTAGCTTCCATCTCCAAGAAGGAGGGAATCAATCGGCCACCGGAGCTCTCAGTTCTAACTTTCTTTGCCGGAGTGTGCAGACTACTTTTAGTGGTTCCAGGTTCGACCAATCCCCACTTCTCCGGCCACCACTCTCTTCTCCGACCTCGGATTGTGGCCCCGTCAACTTCTGTTCGAAGCTACTCCGACCACGATCGCGTCACCGCCAGTTTCGTTCCAATTGGAGTTCGGGAGCATCTGCGGCGCCTTCTACAATCTACTGCACCAGTTCTGCACCAGCCAGAGACAGAACGTTGCTGTCCTGTTCCAGTCACCGACCGGTCAGCCCCGAGTTTCAGAGCTTTCCCAAAACTTCAGACATCATCCTCTGTCAGTTAGGAAACTTTTGGCACCAGTTTCGTCAAGTTTGGAGTTCCGTGGAGTCCGTGGCAGCATCATCATCGACTCCCTGTCCAGCGAACCTGAAGATTGGTAGAACCGACGGAGCTCGGAAAGGCGAGTTTTCCTTGCATAATTCCTCACTCCGCTTGGCCGGCTGAAGGCCCCTCCCTGCGTGGAGGTAGTTTTGATTGTAATAAGCTTAACCCCCACCCCACGATCACCCTCCTGCGCGAGGAGTAGTTTTGTACTAGCAGATCGTCGGCTGAAGCAAAATCGGCGCGGCGTGCGGGTAGCCCACGCTTCCCCGCTCGCCCTCGTCTCCGACTGGGATCGGTGTCTTCACACTGATCAGGTGAGCTTCGGGTTGCCCTACTCTACTGGAATTGCTTTGCTTGTTTAGTAATGCTTCTTAGTGCCGTCGGTCGGTGAGTGAGTGCCCGATCTCAAAATATCATCAATTTGAGTGCCACCGCGGAGCGAGTTGTGAGAGAGCCACTACATCCCACGCCCTTAGCGTGCTGGCCGCCCACAGAATTGGGGCATCCCAGGCCCTTAGGGGTTCAGCCCAAGCTAGTCAAATCCCCAGAAAGGCAAGGTCCATCCTCGGACCCTCACCACTATCGCCGGTCCACCTACGAACCCGGGTGTGCGCGACGCGGGTGAATCCGCTTGAGTGGGTCCGCCGTTCGGTTCGATTGCTTGCAAATTTAAGTCCGAGGGGTCGTGTCACATCAATTGGTATCATAGTAAGTTTTAGACTTGTCTCTACGAGTCTAGTCCTAGGGCATTGGCATTTGAGTCTCCCTTGCATCATGTTTTTCATCACTCCTGTGCATGACCACCCTAGGGAGATGCCCCAAATAAATATGGACCAATTTGACACTGTCATCAACAAGATTCATAACTGTCTAGATACCCTCACCACCCGACTTGATCGGTTCAAAGCAAAAGGGAACCACGGCCCTAGAGATGGTCACCTCGGGATGAATTTGGATGGGAAGCCAAAGGACCCATAGACTCATGGGAAGAGATGAGAATTGAGGTTAGGAAGATCTTCACTCCCCGACCTTCCCACTCCTACCTTGAGAACCACAACCCGAGGAGCACTCCCACTCCCCCTTTCCCTCCCAGTCAACCCAAGACCTCCCTTAGGGCCCAAACTCCACCACCCCAAATGATTCCAATTCCCTTGGAGAGTAAAACCCCCACACCCCAAAGGGATAAGAATGTGATTGAGGTACATGAGGCCTCCCCCGAATGGGAAGAAGAATACGAGTCACAATGTCATGGGTTAGGCCGAGAAGTTCCCATCCCATGTGGAAGAAGCATCATGGCTCACTCCACCCTCACCATTCAAACCCACGTGGACCCCGTGTCCACCCCTCCACCTAGGCCCGTGACAGCCACCATTCCCCAACCCAAAGTTACTCACCCAATCCACCTTCCGCTTCCAACTCCTATCCTACCCAAACCTAGCCCCCCACTACTTCCACTCCCAACCCCAACCCAAGTCCGGCCTCACTCACCGCCCTGGGTACACCATACACCAACTTTTATCATCCCGCCCTCAAAGGACCCACTCGCCTCCTTGGTAGAGGAAACCATGATACCCACACCCGACCCCCTAGTAGGGAACATCCCAGAACCACTCCCCATCTTGGAGGAAAGTCATGGCCAAAACGAGGAAGATGTTTCACCTTTCATGCCACCCCCAATTTGGAGTGAACTTATCATAAGTGGGCCCTTGGTTAGATGGCTTGTGGAAAACCGGGCTCACCCTATCCTGCCCTATGCTTACCCTTCCATGGAACAACACCTCCCCATAGTACCCTTATCCACCTATCACACCACAATCCAATCATCCTATCAAGTGGAAACATTAGAGGATCTTCTTAAGGGTATAGCTTGGCAAATAGAGCTAACTGGCATGTTGACTACAGTAGCCGACCGACCTAGGAGCCTTGACCTCCTACACCTATGTGTCGGATCCATCTCCTCCATTTACACTGTGGGTTGCTACACTAGCGACCTTCTTTTACTCCTCCCTACACCCGATGAGCCCGATGCTATCCACAAACTTGAGTTGCTTATCTCGGGGAGAACATCCAGCCCTCCATTCATGGCCGACCATCCCACCAAAAACTTTGGCCCAATCATTTTACTAGAGGAGGAGGATCCACCACCATGTTGTGAGGATCAAAAGGACCTAGAGTTCCTCTCCTTAGATGACCCTTACCATGACCCCTTGGATCCTTTCCTATACCCACCCACCTTACTCACCACCAACCTTTTCCTACCCCAACCAACCTTATTAGACCAAGCCCACTCCATTTTCCTAGACCCCTTTGACCCCTATGAGTGAAAAATCTCACACCAAGTCATACACATAGAAGGAGCCATTTGGATGGGAATGCATGTGCCACTACATTTTGCATCATTTGGTAGGGCTAGTAAGCCCAGTAATCTCATACATGTCAAACACACTGCGGGCCCAATGCATGACTGGCTCACATTTGGATGTGCTGGTCCTCCCACATTTGTCATAGCTCTTAAGCATGAAAGGAGCATACATGGATGTCCGGGTCCCCCGGTAATTATCACAACCATGCACGATAGATCTACCTATAGTTTCCCCGGCCCCCCTGAGTCCATAAAAGTCTTCATCACATCTATGCATGATAGGTCTATGTACGGTTGTCCCGGTCCACCTTTGCATGCTATCCACTTTCACACCCACTCACCGCATTATGATGCATGGCATGAGCATACACGCAAGCAATTCTTGACGAGCGGTGAGGTTCACAAAGAGCGGACAAGAGCTCGCGAGCGCCACTTGGAATTCCAAGTAGGAAATATGGTGATAATGACATTGGAGTGGCTCTACCCTAGGGTCACCTCCAATTCGAGGGCACGAGGACTTGGACCTTCCCAAGTTCCGAGTGACTTTGGCAACCCGGCTATCGGGTTGGACTTACTAATGGGTTTTGGGATTCACCCCATTTTTCACATGGCGGATCCGGCACCCTATATGGGCACCGCGGTGGATCCTAGTGAGTGCCTCGAGTCTTTATCTTCCTTTGAGAGGGACACCCTCAGAGAGCCACCAAAAGTCAGCCTGAGAGTCTGACGTGTGCACACGGAGGTAATACTAGGCAAGCAGGGTTCCATCGCCAGCAAGAGGGTGCGCCTGAGCCTCCTCGAGAGGATGAAGGACCGTCCCCTGGTTGCGGACGCAGGGTTGAGTTTGGAGGTTGAGGCTCACTCTGAGCTGCTTGAGAGGACCACTTCCCCGGTGGGCCCATACTCGACGGAGTCGAGTTTTCCGCACCCCGGGGATATGATGACGACATCACCAGCAATTTCATTTGATCAAGGATCCCGATGCTCGCCACCCATGCTACATCTTGTTCACCACTTTATTTCGAGTCATATGATGTAATTTTCATTTTCTTATCATGTACTTTTCCTTTTATTTGAGTCCAATACCTAGGTTAGGTAGCTATTTACCTAAGTCTTAAGTCTTTATGGGTGTTATTGGGCCCAATTATATGGGCTAGGCCCAGGGGCGCCCCCTTCCCCTTGGTTTAGTGTTAGTAGTCCAAGAGTCAGGGACTTATATGTAAATGTGGGATTCCTATAAATAGGACCCCAATCCCTCATTTGGAAGCTAATGAATTATTGAGTAAAAAAAAAAGTTTGCCACAAGAATTGTGCCCCCCCTCTCTCTAGCTCTCTCTCTATCTATCTCTCTCTCTAAAGGGGGCGAACCCCTCTCTCTCTCTTCCCCTCTCTCTCCAAATTTCGCCCCCTCTCTCTCTCTTCTCCTTGCCACATCACCCTCCACCTCATCCCAACCCCTCACCTCCCCAAGGTCCACTCAATTCCCCCATTACTCACCCCAAAGCCCCAAGCATCCCTTCACCTTCCAAGACAACCTTTCCCTTTCCCAAGCCACCCCTCCATCTCCCAAGGGAGAATCCCACCTCCCCAAACACCTCTCCACATCCGCAACACACCTCTTCCCCTTCCCAAGACCACATTAACCATCCCCACGTTAAACTAAGTTCAAATTTCCCTCTCCCTCCAAGCCTCTTGCGCCCCCCCCTCTCTCTCACCCTCCACCCTTGGCCGCAACCCCCTCCCCCTCCACCTGCTAGCTGCGACCCAACCCTCTTCTCCAGCCTCTCCACCACCTCTATCCACCCCCATCCAAGCCCCACAGCCATTAGCCCTCTCCCCATTGCAGTCCCTTCACCCCTTCCCACCGTTATAAACTTCATTCACCAACCTGCTCTATCCAGTTCACAGGCAGCAGCAGGAGCTCAACTTGCAGAAGCTGCCACGACCTCCTCTTAAGGAATCAGGTGGCAAGCCTTACATTGCTGGAATCGTCTTTGAGTCTACTTTCCAACGGTGGTGGTCTCGCGGGCGTCCAAGGTCGGAGCTGTACAAGGGAGCTGATCTCGTCCGACTGCACGTTCTGCCCCTGTCTGAAGACCTGAAGCTGAAAGCAGAAGCCACCACGGTCCGTACGGGAATGATCTGAGCGCCATTTTTGGAGGGAAGAAACTACGTCCAGTTAGCTTCCATCTCCAAGAAGGAGGGACTCAATCGGCCACCGGAGCTCTTAGTTATAACTTTCTTTGCCGGAGTGTGCAGACTGCTTTCAGTGGTTCCAGGTTCGACCAGTCCCCACTTCTCCGGCCACCACTCTCTTCTCCTACCTCAGATTGTGGCCCCGTCAACTTCTGTTCGAACCTACTCTGACCACGATCGCGTCACCGCTAGTTTCGTTCCAATTGGAGTTCGGGAGCGTCCGCAGCGCCTTCTGCAATCTACTGCACCAGTTCTGCACCAGCCAGAGACAGAACATTGCTGTCCTGTTCCAGTCACCGGACCGGTCATCCCCGACTTTTAGAGCTTCCCAAAAAATTCAGACATCATCCTCTGTCAGTTAGGAAACTTTTGGCACCAGTTTTGTCAAGTTTGGAGTTCCGTGGAGTCCGTGGCAGCATCATCATCGACTCCCTGTCCAGCGAACCTGAAGATTGGTAGAACCGACGGAGCTCGAAAAGGTGAGTTTTCCTTGCATAATTCCTCACTCCGCTTGGCCGGCTGAAGGCCCCTCCCTGCGTGGAGGTAGTTTTGATTGTAATAAGCTTAACCCCCACCCCACGATCACCCTCCTGCGTGAGGAGTAGTTTTGTACTAGCAGATCGTCGGCTGAAGCAACATCGGCGCGGCATGCGCGTAGCCCACGCTTCCCCGCTCGCCCTCGTCTCCGACCGAGATCGGTGTCTTCACACTGATCAGGTGAGCTTCGGGTTGCCCTACTCTACTGAAATTGCTTTGCTTGTTTAGTAATGCTTCTTAGTGCCGTCGGTCGGTGAGTGAGTGCCCGATCTCAAAATATCATCAATTTGAGTGCCACCGCGGAGCGAGTTGTGAGAGAGCCACTACATCCCACGCCCTTGGCGTGCTGGCCGCCCACAGAATTGGGGCATCCCAGGCCCTTAGGGGTTCAGCCCAAGCTAGTCAAATCCCCAGAAAGGCAAGGTCCATCCTCGGACCCTCACCACTATCGCCGGTCCACCTACGGACCCGGGTGTGCGCGACGCGGGTGAATCCGCTTGAGTGGGTCCGCCGTTTGGTTCGATTGCTTGCAAATTTAAGTCCGAGGGGTCGTGTCACATCAAGCTGGGATTTGGAATCAACATGTCATCTTCAGTGAAAGTGACTGCCGGCCCTGAATTGACTTCTGTCAGTAGTGCTTCATACTGTATTGGTGACTGTAGAGCATCAATAATTGCTTGGCGGGCATCCTCGCTCAAGGAAAGAATTTCCCATATAGAGAATCTGGTAGGGAGCTTTTCAGCATTTTCATAATTCGGCTGCCTACCCGGACATTGGAGAGCCGCATTTCTTCTGCCCAGCGGGGCTTTGGAGGCTCCCGAGGTGCTTGCGGCATTGCCTGCCCACTTCTTGTTTCAGCTCCTTGGTTGGTTTCTTGAGGGACTTCTTCTGGAAAGACGGCCCTTGGTGTTGCTGGAGAATCTTTTTCTTCTTCCTCACCCTGCTTAGGCTTCAGAGCCGTTGATTGCTGGTGCTTGTTACTTCTGGCTGGTGCAGTTTGTACCGGCTTTTCGCCCTCTAAACTGGATAAGAATTCAAGGAATGATGGAGCTCCATCCCTTTTCTTCTCTTCTTGGTATAGATTAGCAGGAGGAGGGATCTGGACACCTCGCATTTTTGGCTCTGGTATCTGATAAGGCTGCTCTCCCCTGAAAATGATATTGTGATTGGCTGGCGGGGGATGTCCCCATCTTCTCCCAGAACGGGTAGCATGCACCGAGGTTGAAGCTTTAGCATGGTTGGCTTCCAATGGCGTGGTCGATACCTCTGCATCATCATCCTCCCCAGGCAAGGTGAATAGCACCGAGAGTGTATCGCAGTGTACTGTCACAACTTTCTTCTTTCTTCTATTCCTTGGCTACTTTTTCTTCTTCTAGTGCTTTGGCTTTGCTGGCTCCTGCCCCGAGAAGGGTTTAGTCTCATCTTTTCCCTATTTTTCCTCTGGTTTTTCTTCAATGGTCAATTCTTCTAGCTGCTCCCAGAGTATGCAATCTTTCACCAACAAGGGCTTCAGCTCAGTCTGTTCATATTCGTCGAGCCCGTTGATGTACTGTTGGAGACATTTTGCCTCATGACTTATTTCTTTTTGTGTGGGAAGCGGAGTTTGCCTCCTCTGATTGTAGATGGGGATTCAGATGACAGGCTTCGTCTCAGCTACATGCCAAATCGGCTTTACTGGAGGCGGACCCGGCTCTGGAGTGGCATTCCGAATGGATGGTCCAATTGTTCCGGCAACAGGTGTCCTCTTTCTGGTCTTCACTGGCTTTGTCGACCACCCCTCCTGATCCCTTAATGGGGTAAGGAAGCATGCTTCATAAGTGCGCCTAGTGCATTCTTCAACAGCCTCTTCGGGTAACTGCTGATATACAGAAATCATATTTGTGGCCATCCTCAGTGCTGGAGGTTCATGAGGGGGTGGAGGGTTCACCTGGTAATCCCCCAATTGCAGCTCACCCTTTTTTAACATACTTTCCATAACATCTTTGAAGACATAGCAGTCTTCTATAGCATGCACCAGTGCCCGGTGATACGGACAGAACAGCGGGTCATCTTTCTTTGCTACATCAGCGGGTCTCTTCGGTTCGGGCAATGTTACTTTGTTGAACTTGTAAGCCCAATTGAACAGTGCACCCATCTTCTCTTTGGGGAATGAGTATGCCTTCCTCATCTTGTTCCTTAGGGAGACCTTTTCTTTCATTTCTGCTGGGCCTACCGGCGGAGGAGCATCAGTTGTCTTGCTTTTTTCTTTCTGTTGTCCAAAGGTTCCGAAATCAACAGTGTTGGCCTCTGAATGTGATGGCCGTCGATCAGCAGCCTTCCCTTTTTGCATAGTAGGGACATTGGCGGTCGGACGCTTAGATAGGAACGTCTCGACCTCCGCAACTATGTTATTCAATCGGTCAAATGTTCTGACATCTGCCCCGATCATCTTTTCCAGCACCTCCCTTCTAAGATTCTGTTTGCATATTTGTACTGCATCTTCTTGATGGGGAGGTCGCATGCATCTCATAGCCAGATTCCTCCATCTTTTTATATAATCCAGGGCGGTCTCATCTTGCTTCTGCCTGGACGTATACAGCTCAGCTATTGTGATTTCTCTTTCTGTAACATGAAATCTGTCTCGGAACTTCCGCTACATATCGGGCCAGTCAGCTACTGACCTAGCTGGCAAGCTGGAGTACCATTCAAAGGCTAACCCTGTAAGGGACGAGCCAAAGAATTTCAGCAAATATGCTTCATCGGCCGCCAGGTCGCCCATAACTATAGTGTAATAGGCTATATACTCCCTGGGAGAGCCTTGGCCGTTGAACTTTTCAAACTTCGGCGGCTTGCTGACGCCTGGTGGTAGTCTCTTGGCAGCATAATGTGCAGGGTATGGTACCTTGTAGATGTCATAGGTACCAGAATCGTCCCCGACTTTCTCAGACAGCTTCATCTCGACAATCTTTTCTATCATCAGTTTATTTGCCACGGCTGGATCCACTGGTTCTGGAAAGAAATATGCTGCTGATGATTGAAAGGGGTCGTCATGACCGTTGTATGCAGCGTCGGCTGAGATGCTGGCACAGCAGACTGTGTTTGAGATGCGGAGGGCTGGGCTGCCACCTGTTGTGGGAGAGGCTGATTTGGCGCCCTGCCTTCGCTAATCAGATGAGGAACGGCTAGGACGACCACTTCGGCTGAGCTGGAAGTCTGCCCTGCTGGCTCGGCCTACTTAGAAACAGGTGTCTACTCATTTCTCTCATTCAACTATCTTCTGAGAGAATCGATTTCCAGCTGATACCTCATGAACATCATCTGGATCATGGGATCTATGGCTGTTGGTATTTGCATCTCCCCCAAAGTTCCTTCAGCGGGGTCTAAGAGAGGATTGTCTTCCTCTTCAGTAGTTACCACATTTACTGTCATCGTGGTAACCCTTCGGGCTTCATTGACGGCCGAGAGGTCGTCTTGATTAGCAGCTACTATCTTATCTTTCGCTGCCCTGCTTCTTCTTGTGACTGCACCCGGTCTGTGCGCCAGGCTGATCAATTCTTCTGGTTGATCTGGTAACATACCATATCTTCCGGCGACGCCGGCCATATTGCAAGCGAGAATCTGCATTCTTCCTCTCTGCCTGCGAACTCTTCTCTTGACCTGTCCAGGATATGTCAAACGGTCAAATACAGACATTTTCTTTTCTTCTCTCTCTTCCTAGTAGATATCTTTCTCATATCTGGCCCTATGGCCATCTTCATAGTCATGGGAGTCAGAGGACGAAGCCTCCAACATTATTTCTTCTCCTTCTTCTTCTTCCACAGTGCCCAAGGCACGAGATAGTCTTTGTTGCCCCAGGGAGGAGTTCCCTAGGCAATGAAAGTAGTCCTGAACCACCCGGTTCATCTCTTCCTGACTCTGCCCTTGTAGCTCTGAACGAGGCAGCAGCCTCTCCTGAGTCTTCGGCTGATAGGCCAGCCTCGAGACTTGAGCAGCCAAGTACTCTGACCTAGGGTATCTGAATACATCGGCCTGTCTAGCGCAGGCACTGGATCTCTCCGGAGCAGCCATAGAAGCGACTTCCTCCACTCTTCTTTCATCTTTCTTTCGAAAATCTCCGCCCCTCCTCCCAGGGTGAGTGACAACAATATCTTTCTCTTTCTTCTCCCATCTCCTGCCCCCGGCCCTGGGGTAGACAGCAGCAACATATTCTGTTGGGTTCGGTGCAGTATTCAGAGGGGGGGGGTGAATGAATATAGCCCTTTAAAAAATCTTTCGCCCAATTAAAATATGATGCTCAATAGAATTACTAGTTCGCAAACTAGACAAGCTTAAATGCTAATGGGCAGATGCGGAACTAAACAAACACACATTAAGATCACTAGAGTGCTAACAAGACAGATTTAGACAAAATATAGCTCAACTAGAATTTCGCTCTCTTGACAGATTAAAACACTCTAAGAAGACTAATTAACTCTTCTGCTCAACTAGAAGCCAAACACATGGAGCGCCCCTATGCATTCATCTAGCGGAAGCACATTAGAACAAAACAGACCACAATGCACAAGGGGTTTTTAGGTGGTTCGGTCCAGCAGACCTACATCCACCCCACACTCAACCCGAGTGTGGCTTCCTGCTGACTTACAGCTTGAACAGCTGGGCATCACAGCTTGCCTTACATCCACTGGGCAACACATCTTGCCGTCCGAGGAATCCTCCTCGCACCGCTGAGCAACACAGCTTGCTGTCCAGTGGAATCCTCCACTGCAATCCGCTGGGCAATACAGCTTAGCCGTCCAGAGGCAACACCTCTGCAATCCGCTGACTAACAGCTTGAAGAAGATGTAAAATAGAAAACAGAAAATGGAAATAAATAGCAATCTGAAAGCTGTAAACAATGAAGCACAATGTGGCTCTTAAAGAGCTGGATGGCCTGGATTTGATCCACGGTCCATCAAGAACAGATCTCCCTCGATCTCACTCTCTTTCTTCACTCTCTCTCTTTTTCTTTCTTCTCTGCTGCACTTCTCTTCTTCCCTCGATCTCTGTTCTCCTTTTCTCTCTTTCTCTTTTTCTTTTCTTCTGCTGGATCGTGGAAGCTCTCTCTTCTTTTTCCCTTTTTCTTCTCTCAGCTTCTGCTCTCTGGCTTCGATCACGATCAGCCTCCATCTGAAGACGAAGGCTCCAATATATACCAGCAGCAGTAGGGAGATAGGGCGTGTGCTTCCCACGCCTTCTGTCCAGAAGATTCCTCCTCGGATCACGTGCTCAGCACCCACCTCGGATCACGTGTCAGGTGCCAGCTTCAGGTCACGTGTCCATTCATCAGTACGCTCAGCAACTGGAGTTGAGGTGGCGTCAACACACTTGCTCCAAAGGGTTGACGCAGCCTTCAGAGATCTTCAACCTTTTTAACTGCTGCGTCGACTCCATCAGCCTGCTGCGTTGACGCATCGGTGATCCAGTGATCAAGTCTTCAGCAGATGGGCGTGCTGCGTCGACGCTCTCAGCATGCTGCGTTGACGCATGGAGCTGCAGCATCGATGCTGCCAATGTACTCCAGAGGCTGCAATAAGGGATACTTGAACTGCTGCGTCCACGCTACTTGATCAATGCGTTGACGCACCAGAATAATCCACAAGCTTCTTTCTTGATTGTTTGAACTACTGCGTCCACGCCACTTGATCAAGGCGTTGACGCATTGGTGTGTTCCAGCAGCTGAAATTGGATGTCTTCATCCCTCTTGCGTTAAGGGGTTCATTAGCCTCTTCAGTCCCTGTCAGACAGATGAAACGAAGTCATCAGTTCTAAGTTTATGCATTGCATTGTATAGACTTTGCTGTGAAGGTAAAGGCTAAAGCAACGTACAGACTTTATGATACTTAGATGAAAAACATGCGAAAGCAATGTAGAGACTTCAGACTGCAGGAACGTGTGAACAATCAGTGTGTAGACTCTTCAACCGACAGCCTTTGAAGCACGAAGGCAATGTACAGACTTTGCCTTAAAACGAATGTAAAGACTTAGAATCAAAGAGGCGTTGTGTATACTTTGAACCAGTGTACAGACTTGGAAGCTTGAGCCAATGAATAGACTTGAAACACTTAAGGTGATGTACAGACTTGTTGAGGCTCAAGCAGTGTACAGACTTTGAAGCGTTGAACCCAATGTACAGACTTCACGCTGTACAGACTTTACTTATGAAACGTAGGGAAAGACCTCAATGTATAGACTTTGCCTTGAACGAAGGTCAGTGAAGAATGTATAGACTTTCACGATGTGTAGACTTTGGATACGTGAAAGCTACAGTGAAGGAGTGTACACACTTGACCAATTCAAGGGCGAATCAAGTGTACAGACTCTGAGTCCAAACCCAACGGCTGTACAGACTTAGAATGTGAAGACTGATGTACAGACTTCATTAATCAAAGCATGAATGAGACGCTGTACACACTTAGCCTAGGACAATGTATAGACTCAATCAAATGAAGAGCTTCCAGTGTATGGACTTAAGTTAAGTGCATTGGCTGTACAGACTTCAATTTGAAGATGCCCGGTGTACAGACTTCGAATGAAAACCAAAGTGTAGACTTTGCCTTAGACGCTAAGTGAGACGCTCAATGTACACACTTCAAGTCCAATGTATGGACATTGCCTTAGACTCTAAATGAAACGGACTTTAGCCAATGCAATGTATAGGCTTGAATGAGAGTCCAATGTATAGACATATTGCGAGCATGCTGCAGCCATTGTACAGGCTTGTCAATGTATGTACTTTAAGTCCAATGCAAAGCAGCAATGTATAGACTTTAGACTTCGCCATGCTTACACTAAGCGATGTACACACTTGCTAAAGCACTGTGTAGACTTATAGAGTTGACGCTGCATACTTGAGAATGCTCACAGCGTTGACGCTACATGACACACTCATGCAATCACCACAGACTGAATCAGATATAACACACTCAAGCATTCAAATCAACATGCCATCATCATAAAGAAAACATAATATCATAATGCACTCACTGTGTTGCAATCATCAAAACAAGACAGCATTGCTATCATCAAAACACATAGCACATGCTTGTGCCTAAGGGGCACAACATTCTCCCCCTTTTTGATGATGGCAACACACTGTGACAGTGAGTCACCAAAAATTTTCTCCCCCTTTGACATAATCAAAAAGAGAAAAATAGTATGAACATGAGTGCAACATGGCAGTATGCATGCAAACACCCTTAGAGCAACAAACTCCCCCTATCGGCATGCAATAGTAGCTATTCTCCCCTTAAAAGCAGATGACCCATAACTCCCCCTGAAGCACAGGAATGAACCCTGGTTATCCAATAACTCAAGCTAAATTCTGCCATTACAAAGAATCTGAATTCTGGTTACATGAACAGAATGAAACAGAACCAGAGCTGATTGTGGAACAGGATGGAAGATTCCAACAGTGTGGATCAACTGAAAATATAAGATTAGCCAATACATCTCAATGAATCAATCAATAGCAAGATGTTGATCAGGCTATCTGGAAAGAATCTGAACATGAGGGATTGTAAAGCATCCATCATAACAATGAGTCTTAAGAAGATTTGACTCTTCTATCATAAGGGGTTATGAATTTGCAGCTTAACCAATCTGATTTAATTTTGCTGTATACCAAATTTGCCAAATTAAACTCAATACTCATATCTGAATCCAAGTTTTAATAAAAGTGAACCAAATAGTCAGAAAACACTCAAAAACAATCATCTTTTATCTTACACATATGATCTCAATTGCACCTTTGAAAAATACACAGGTTAGTACTGAAGTTAAACACTTTTTCAAGAACATGAGTTGCCAGATTTTTCAAGATAATTTTATTTGAAGCACATTATATTTTTTCCTGAGCAATTTAAGTTGATCAACACCTTTTTACATGAGGCACAACAAGTCTTAGTTGAAGTGACCCAGTTACTCAGTGTGATAACTGTCATTGCCTCTCACTTTCAGAGCAGAGTTAGCAATATGAGTGTCTTTTTACATGAGACGACACCTTTATCAGAGGCCAGACTCCCCAGCTACTCAACACAAATAAGCTATTGCTCTGTCAGGTTTTGTTCCACTGAATTTTTTATCAGAGATAACTATGGCACCTCATGACATGAGTTACTTTATTTCATTGATAAAGAACTCAGTTTCTCAGTGACTGAGTCATTGCTCTGAATTCACAATTTTTTTCATTTAGTCAACATTTTTCAAATTAATGTTTAACAACAATACACACTATATGCATCTTAACCAAAGAAGCCCTGAATTCAAATTTTTAGATATCTGATGAGAGAGTCTAAGGTTCACATGACACATGTGGTTAAAGTTTATTAAACCTTATCATTCAGATATTTTCAATTCATTTAACTACAAATCTGAAAATACATTAATCTTATATCAGTCTGATTCAGTGATAATTCTTAAACCTCTATGATAGAAATTTCTACAATGTTCTCAGACTGAATTGCATGACATGCAGCTTAAGTTCCTCAGATCAGAAGATTAAGTTTAGCTGACCAACAAATCAATAGTAGAGCCAATTCAGTCACACTAGCTGAGAAGAATGTGAAAGGTGAGTATAGGCTGGTGCAAGAGTAAATCATCAATAGAGACGAGCATCAGAAGAGATTTTATCATCAGACAGTAGCTGAGTCTGGAATACAGACTGATCAGCTATTTTAGAGATACCAGCAGAGAATTCAGTTGAATAGCGCATAGTCAAGAGAGTGAATCAGGTTACTTAAACAAAGGGAGTTCATGAGGTGAAGAAGATATGAAATAGGAATGCTCCCCCTGTCTAAGTGCAATGAATTTCCTTTTAGATTTTTCAAAATTTTATGATATGCACTATCCTACATATGCAGTATGCAACAGTTCTAACAAGGAGAACATGATGATCAATCAACAGCAAACAAGCTCCCCTTGACAAAATGCATGATGTGCACTGAATCTTTTCTTTTCGAATTTTATTTTCTTCAAATTTATGATATGCAATACACTGCTCTATATGAAAACTAGACCCATGGTACTAGGCGGAGGACTCGATCCAAGGACCACCTCACACATGGCAGTAGCATCCAGACATACTCCATATGCCCTTCAGCACTGTTCCATTTAATATACCATGATGGTCATGCAAATGACATATGCAGTGCAGAGCAATCTCATTTATTTAGTGCAAACAACAGCATGAGAAGAGCATCAAAAATCAACCAAGCAAAACAACAATTTCAGATAACAAACAGACAAATCAGCATTTTCAGATGATGAAATTTAAAGCAAAGTTCAGAACTGACCTGATAAGTTCAATCATGGGGTTTTCATTCTTGAGTGCCTTGGTTAACCCCTCTTATTCATCAGCTTCCAAGGCACACCTGCAGCATGTCAATCAATTTGATCCTGCAGGGACCCAAGCAGTCTTGGGTCCTGCACTACCCCTATCAGGTGTTCTAAACAGTTTCTTAGCAACATGGTCATCAAATTTCATCAGAAAACACTCAAACATTGAATGTCCAGTTTTTCCACAATAATAACATGAAGCCACAGAATTTTTGTTTTTATTCTTCATGTTAGCAGAAACATGATGCCCATGTGCATGCATATGAGTATGAAAATTATGTGTATGAGCATGAGTATTTCTTTTATTGACATGAAAATTTTTCTTTACATGCTCAGCCAGCCGACAGTTGGCAGCTTTGTGGCCTAGCTTACCACATTCAAAACATGCAAAGTTTTTCCTTTTATTTCTCAAGTTATTTCTAGCAGAATCATAGAAAGCAGGGAATTTGACAGATTTAGAGTTTAATCTATTTCCCTGAGCATGCCAGCAATCTTTGACTGCATGCCCATACTTACCACATTCAAAGCATTTAAGATGCTTGCTTCTTGATTCATTTTTACCCCAATGATTTCCTGACCAGCACTCAATAGCCTTGTGCCCCGGCTTATTGCAAGTGAAACAAATGATATGCTGATTAAATTTGAGTTTGTTTCTTTTGTGCTCATGATGATTTGGGGTGTATCTGGCATGCATTCTGTCATCAGATTTCAAAGCATAGCACTCATTCATTAAATGACCATACCTACCACAATAATAGCATGAAGCATTAGATTTCCTGAAGGCATGGTTTCTTCCAGATAGATTCCTAGAATGCATTATTTTATTTGCATGCTCATCCTCTTTTAATATTCTGCAATCATCCATGATATGCCCATGCTTACCACAGTAATAGCAAGAAGCATCAGATTTCCTAGGGGCATGGTTTCTATCAGATGAATTCACAGATGCATGTGAATGAGTACAAGAAGCATGAGCATTTTGCATTGACCCATCAGATTCAGCAGAGCTAACAAATTTCAAAGTATAACCAGAATTATTCTTTGCCCTTTTTGTTTGACTCTTCCTTGTCAATTTCTGATTATCCTCAACAGGTTTTGTTTCCTTTTCAATTTTCTGAGCTTTAAACTGAAAGACAGATTTTGAAGGTGACTTCTGATTTTCATTTTGTTTTGGGGATTACCTTGAAGTACCAGCTACATCAGTGCTTTGGACAAAAGTGGTATATAGCTATTTTTTAGTGATTTTCTTAACATCAGAATAGCAATTTGTTCCCCCTTCAGAGTTATCATCCTTCCTCTTCCCAATAGTTTTCATTTTTCCTTTAATCTTGGCAGACTCAATAGCTGAATTTTTCAGATTATGAATTTTATCTTCCAAGCTAGCAATGTGAAGTTCATAACTGGCTATTTCCTGTTCACTGTAATTAACACATTCACTTAGAACTTGGTTTGTAGTTTTATACTTCTCAATTTCTTGTTCTAGACTGTTCAAAATTTCTGAATTTTCATCATAGATAGCTTTTCCTTTTTCTGTGGTGAGAAGTCTTTCAGACAAGCCAGTGTTTAACCACTTCAGTTTTTCAACTTCAGCTTTTAATTCAGTGTTTTCTTCCTCAAGATCTCTAGCCTGAAATTCATTACCCTCACATCTCTCTCTTCCAGATATTAGCTCCAGTTTTTCAATTAATTCCTCTTCTCTTTCCTCCACTCTAATTTTCTCAGCCACCAAGTTTTTGTGATCCTCTTTAAGTGAGATAATTTATTTACTCAGCCATTCATTCTCACTATAAAGATCTTCATTTCGTTCTCTTAGAGCTGAGCACATGTGGCAGGTTAATTGAGCAGAAGAAGAATGTGAAACCTCCCCATTGATTTCATTTATTCTACCCATAAGAATTTCAATTTTCTTTTGAAATTCTTCATTCTCAAGTTTCAGTTTATCCACTTCGGAATTAACTTGAGTCAGTTCTTGCATCCCTTTTTTATGTTCATTTTTCTTCTCATTCAGCTGATTCTCAAGTTCTGATATCTTGTCCAGACATGTTTGATTTTCAAATTTTAGAGACCCATTCTGTTCCTGAAAAATCTTAACATCTAACATACATGCATTATAAGATTGTTTCAGATCTGGACAAGTTTTACAAGGAACTTTCAAAGTTATCTGATCACATTTCTTTTTCAGTCTTTTATTCTCAGATTTCAATTTCTCACATCTATTATTGAGTTCCTCATTTATATTCCATAGATCATCAATTGAAAGTTCTTCAGGTTCAGAACTTACCTCGGATGAAGTTTCATCATCAGCATTTCTTCTATCAGCCATCAAGCATTTGCTGTGATTTCTGATTAGCTTCAATTTTTCAAAAATGTCTTTGGCAGACCTGCAAGATGAAATGCATTCAATTAGAGATCTGTCAATTGATTCTTTTAATAAAACTACAGCTCTATTATTGACAGAGTCTTTCAGCTTATCCTTCTTGGTCCATTTAGATTTATCCTTCAACAGTTTGTATGGGCCGTGAGTCATTACCTTCCACAATTTTGGATCAGTAGACTTTACATACCGATGGAGGTTTTCGAACCAAGAGTCAAAGTTATCACCTCTGAATATCGGAGGATTAGCCATCGAATCAGATAACAACCAAATTCAAAGCACAAAACAATAGACAACAAAACCAGATAAGCAAGACACGGCACTAACTCAGTGAAACTAAATACAGAACACAAGGGGCACACTTATGAAATGCACAAAACAGAAATGCACTAAACCAGATGATCAATGTGAAGCACTAAGACAGTAAATCAAAACGATTCCAAATGACTCACTCTGAAATGCACTGAACAGTTAGCAGGATCCTCTGCAGATTGTTAGATCTGTTAAGTCAGAGACCTCTCTGATACCAATTGTTGGGTTCGGTGCAGTATTCAGAGGGGGGGGTGAATGAATATAGCCCTTTAAAAAATCTTTCGCCCAATTAAAATATGATGCTCAATAGAATTACTAGTTCGCAAACTAGACAAGCTTAAATGCTAATGGGCAGATGCGGAACTAAACAAACACACATTAAGATCACTAGAGTGCTAACAAGACAGATTTAGACAAAATATAGCTCAACTAGAATTTCGCTCTCTTGACAGATTAAAACACTCTAAGAAGACTAATTAACTCTTCTGCTCAACCAGAAGCCAAACACATGGAGCGCCCCTATGCATTCATCTAGCGGAAGCACATTAGAACAAAACAGACCACAATGCACAAGGGGTTTTTAGGTGGTTCGGTCCAGCAGACCTACATCCACCCCACACTCAACCCGAGTGTGGCTTCCTGCTGACTCACAGCTTGAACAGCTGGGCATCACAGCTTGCCTTACATCCGCTGGGCAACACAGCTTGCCGTCTGAGGAATCCTCCTCGCCCCGCTGAGCAACACAGCTTGCTGTCCAGTGGAATCCTCCACTGCAATCCGCTGGGCAATACAGATTAGCCGTCTAGAGGCAACACCTCTGCAATCCGCTGACTAACAGCTTGAAGAAGATGTAAAACAAAAAATAGAAAATGGAAATAAACAGCAATCTGAAAGCTGTAAACAATGAAGCACAATGTGGCTCTTAAAGAGCTGGATGGCCTGGATTTGATCCACGGTCCATCAAGAACAGATTCCCTCGATCTCACTCTCTTTCTTCACTCTCTCTCTTTTTCTTTCTTCTCTGCTGCACTTCTCTTGTTCCCTCGATCTCTGTTCTCCTTTTCTCTCTTTCTCTTTTTCTTTTCTTCTGCTGGATCGTGGAAGCTCTCTCTTCTTTTTCCCTTTTTCTTCTCTCAGCTTCTGCTCTCTGGCTTTGATCACGATCAGCCTCCATCTGAAGACGAAGGCTCGAATATATACCAGCAGCAGTAGGGAGATAGGGCGTGTGCTTCCCACGCCTTCGATCCAGAAGATTCCTCCTCGGATCACGTGCTCAGCACCCACCTCGGATCACGTGTCAGGTGCCAGCTTCAGGTCACTTGTCCATTCATCAGTATGCTCAGCAACTGGAGTTGAGGTGGCGTCAACACACTTGCTCCAAAGGGTTGACGCAGCCTTCAGAGATCTTCAACCTTTTTAACTGCTGCGTCGACTCCATCAGCCTGCTGCGTTGATGCATCGGTGATCCAGTGATCAAGTCTTCAGCAGATGGGCGTGCTGCGTCGACGCTCTCAGCATGCTGCGTTGACGCATGGTGCTACAGCATCGATGCTGCCAATGTACTCTAGAGGCTACAATAAGGGATACTTGAACTGCTGCGTCCACGCTACTTGATCAATGCGTTGACGCACCAGAATAATCCATAAGCTTCTTTCTTGATTGTTTGAACTACTGCGTCCACGCCACTTGATCAAGGCGTTGACGCATTGGTGTGTTCCAGCAGCTAAAATTGGATGTCTTCATCCCTCTTGCGTTAAGGGGTTCCTTAGCCTCTTCAGTCCCTGTCAGACAGATGAAACGAAGTCATCAGTTCTAAGTTTATGCATTGCATTGTATAGACTTTGCTGTGAAGGTAAAGGCTAAAGCAACGTACGGACTTTATGATACTTAGATGAAAAATAGGCAAAAGCAATGTAGAGACTTCAGACTGCAGGAACGTGTGAACAATCAGTGTGTAGACTCTTCAACCGATAGCCTTTGAAGCACGAAGGCAATGTACAGACTTTGCCTTAAAACGAATGTAAAGACTTAGAATCAAAGAGGCGTTGTGTATACTTTGAACCAGTGTACAGACTTGGAAGCTTGAGCCAATGAATAGACTTGAAACGCTTAAGGCGATGTACAGACTTGTTGAGGCTCAAGCAGTGTACATACTTTGAAGCGTTGAACCCAATGTACAGACTTCACGCTGTACAGACTTTACTTATGAAACGTAGGGAAAGACCTCAATGTATAGACTTTGCCTTGAACGAAGGTCAGTGAAGAATGTATAGACTTTCACGATGTGTAGACTTTGGATACGTGAAAGCTACAGTGAAGGAGTGTACACACTTGACCAATTCAAGGGCGAATCAAGTGTACAGACTCTGAGTCCAAACCCAACGGCTGTACAGACTTAGAATGTGAAGACTGATGTACAGACTTCATTAATCAAAGCATGAATGAGACGCTGTACACACTTAGCCTAGGACAATGTATAGACTCAATCAAATGAAGAGCTTCCAGTGTATGGACTTAAGTTAAGTGCATTGGCTGTACAGACTTCAATTTGAAGATGCCCGGTGTACAGACTTCGAATGAAAACCAAAGTGTAGACTTTGCCTTAGACGCTAAGTGAGACGCTCAATGTACACACTTCAAGTCCAATGTATGGACATTGCCTTAGACTCTAAATGAAACGGACTTTAGCCAATGCAATGTATAGGCTTGAATGAGAGTCCAATGTATAGACATATTGCGAGCATGCTGCAGCCATTGTACAGGCTTGTCAATGTATGGACTTTAAGTCCAATGCAAAGCAGCAATGTATAGACTTTAGACTTCGCCATGCTTACACTAAGCGATGTACACACTTGCTGAAGCACTGTGTAGACTTATAGAGTTGACGCTGCATACTTGAGAATACTCACAGCGTTGACGCTACATGACACACTCATGCAATCACCACAGACTGAATCAGATATAACACACTCAAGCATTCAAATCAACATGCCATCATCATAAAGAAAACATAATATCATAATGCACTCACTGTGTTGCAATCATCAAAATAAGACAGCATTGCTATCATCAAAACACATAGCACATGCTTGTGCCTAAGGGGCACAACATATTCTTCTTCCTTTTATTATCTTCTGCCCCCAGCCCTGAGGCGGGCGACAGCAACATCCTCTTCTTGAGCTGGTGCCCAGCTCTGAATCTTCTTTGGCACCCAAACTTGTTTGAACTTGGTCGGCCTAGATGCCAGCGGCTGCTTACCCTTGTTCTCCCAATTGGCCCTCCTGGTGGCCAACGGCTGGAATCTGTTGTTGGTATGGACCGATGGAATGACCCTATCGGGCCGTGCATCCATGGGGCGGCCATTGAGGTTCACCCTCATGTTCTCGACCATCATTATCTTTCCTGAGGCCGAAGGGCGACCTCCAGTTGCAGTAGACCGGTTTCTTCGGTTGTTTCTTCTTCTCCTACCAGCAGTGGCGGGGGCAATAGTCTTCTTCTCCAAGTGATGGACAAGGCAAGAAACAATAGTAGGGGCAGCCATCGTCTTCTCTCCAGCTCTTGGTGCCACCGTGGTCTCTATCGTGGCGATATTTCCAGCTTTGTTGTCGACTTGCAGCAGGTCGACGAACACTAGGCCCAAGCAGTTGGGCAGAGCCACCGCCGGAGGCATGGATCTGAACTTCATTGGTACCGCCAGGTACCCCCCATGGATGTGGCCATTGACCACCTACTAGCCGAAGTGAACAGCAACCAGTCCAGTCTCCATTTGTAGTTTCTGCGAGTAAGATTAACACACAGTTAGAATTTTAAGAGAGGCCGTCGGGCCTCCTGCTTTGGCGTAGAGATGAAGGGAGACTAAGTCCCACCGGGTGTGCCAGCTTGTGGGGACGGATTTTATTCTTCTATTAATATTATGGTTTGTTTAGATTTATCTCCTTGGTTTGCTGGAATATTAGGCATGCCAGTCACCGTAGTGACAGTTTTATTGTGCGCTCGACCTGACCTGGTCATTCGATTGTGAAGTCCGAGTCGGGACCAAAAGTCCGCCATGCCGTAAAGGCCATGACGTTAATTACGCCCTCCCTTAAGGAGGACAACCCTTGATTAAACGCCAAAGACAGGAGGCCTCGGGAGGCGATCAAAATTGCTAATGTGCGAAATAAAGATTTCATGCTATGGGAGAAAAGGACAAGTGGAGGGCAGATTTATTGAGTTTAACGGATTAAATCGGGCAGCATAACCTTTAACTTTGAGTCATGCCGGGTAGGGATAGAAGACCATCCACGCAGTGGCGGGACGGAATTCAGATAATCATTAGGGTACTTCCCCTTTGATACTTCCACTTAATCGGATGCTCCAAAAGATTCATTTCCCCCAAAAGATGGAGCCAGATGGGAAGTGTATAGGTGACACTCCCTCGGCTCACCAGGGTTGATAACATTAGGCTGGATTTCGGCAGCATCTCCCCTGAACTCGGGTCATGCCCGGGGAAGAATAGGTGATCATCCACGGAGTGCCGGGATGAAAACTGAAAGAGAGAGGCACTGGGCCCCGGCACGGCGTAATGTTGGGGACGGTTCCCCGTTATTTTATTTCCTGAGGCATGCTTAATGGACTTCACATATCCCTTGGGAGGATGCAGCATGGGGTTCAAGGACTAGCTTGAGGGGAAGAGGTTCTCGGCGCCATTAATAGGAATGTAAAATGGCTTCTCGGCACGGGAGGAAGGAGTTCCCGGCATGGCTTTAGTAGGTTCTCGGCACGGTCAATAGCAGGGGCTTCTCGGCACGGGAGGAAGGAGTTCTCGACGCGCCACCTAGAGGAGCTTCTCGGCATGACTTGGGAGGAGGTCTCGGTGTGCAGGTTCTCGACGCACCAAGGGCCGCGCCGGGAGCTATTCATCGCGCCGAGGGGTATTGGCGCCGGGAAGGTTAGGATATTGGGCGCCGGGAAGGTTTGTGGGGTTTTGCGGTGCTCTGTTCTGAGGATTTCTTCTGGATTCAGGCGACGATTGAAGTAAAATTTGAGGTGCAAACGCGGGGTGAACTGAGGGCTTCATGAGGCTGATATTAGGGGGTCGCAGGAAGGAAAGGGGGGCTCTAGGGATTAGAGGCACCAAGCATTCGAAACCCTCTGGAACAGGCTTTATGCCATTCATGTCGCCGGCCATCCAGGAGATCAAGAGATGACTGTCTCTGATCCCTGTAATGGCCCCGATGGCTTGGGAAACTTGAGAAGGCTACAAACTTCATTGCATTAAAATCATCGATGTCGTCAAGGGAGAGAGAGGGACAAAACCCAAGAATCCATAGAAGTAAGGATCGGGGCTCTGCAACAACTCCATCAAGACTACGAGAGGGACGAGTAGCAGAGAGTGTCCGACAACCACTTGGGCCAACGGTAGACACTCGAAACCACGAATTCATCGATTAAACAATGCAACAGAAAGGGTAACGACAACAATCATCAGAGAGGGGTGAGGAAAAAGAATCCCGGGCTTCCATTCATTCAATCAATTCTATCGTTTACATTTCATCGGATACAGAGATATAATTCGAACGATAACAGAGAAGAGCTTTGAACATCATTCAAATAGAAGAAAAGCCCACAAACGGGGGGAGAAAGGGTACATAAGATGAGGAAATAAAACCCATTCGGATAACAAGAAGATGGGGGAGGGCGGAGCATTGACTCCTCTCCCTCCCCAAGCACCCACCTTCTCCTTCTTTCAGCCTTCGCAGCAACTTCTTTTCTCTTTTCTCTTTTCTGGCTATCCTAATATCTCTCGTCTCTTTTTTTTCTTTTGATGGCTCTCTCTATCTCTTTGTATGCATCTATCTCTCCCTCCCCTTTTCTTGACAAAATGGGGGGTTTTATAAGCACAGCCCCCCCTTCTCGGCATGATCAACTTCGGCGCGTCTTCCACACCTTCCCGGCGTGTCTCAGTCGATTGCGGAGGCTTCCCGGCGCCAAGGGTCTAGCTTCCCGGCGCCACCCCCCATGGGCTTTGGGCTTTGGTGAGGAGCTTCCGGCGCCACACTCATGAGCCCATTTAGGGTTTTTAATGTTTTGATCTCTCTCATCAGCAGGCTTGAGCTGTCAAAGACGTCTAATCTGTCTTTTCATTTGTAGTCCTTCGAATCTGTCAGAACAGGTGAAGGCCACTTAGTTGGTGAGTTGACCTAGTCTTATCAGAACATTTCTGGAGATTTTCATCAGTCAATAGACCGCAATTCTTTATCAGCACTGCCATCTGGGCGATGACAACACCGGACATCAGCTTGGCCGAGGAGGGCTTCAGCCGAGTGATAGCTTTAGTGACCACTCTTCTGTAGTTCTTGCTTGCCAGTAATTCCTGGGGTCTTCATTTCTGATTCAATCTTCTCTTCGGTCTCGTCTTCATTCGTGATTATATTTCAGGTGTCAACAGCAAGGTACGTGGCTGACCGCATGCTCTCCTGTGGTTTGTTCCCTCATATTTCCTTTGAGCTCGCGTCGACGGTGAGAGAGAGCCCGCTCCCGACCCCTATTACATGTGAGTTTGCTGCCATGCGAGAGAGTGAACCCCATTGTGCTCTCAGGCGTGAGGTCTGCCCCGGCTGAATCCGGGTGATCCCACCCCTTTTGGTCGGCCTTCCACCGACCCAACTCACGAGTTCTAACCACGTAGATGGCTTGTGGGCCAAATCCCATCTTCCCCAATGCCGGGTTACACCTGAATTCTGAGTGCGCCACGTGTTTGTCCGCCGTGTCCAACCTGGCTTGTTTGGCCTTGCTTGATGTCCACTAGGTCTAGCTTTCGACCGGGACCCGTCCCGCATCAATATGATTCTCTTAATAATCCCATTGTCCGTCGGATTTTTGTCAAATGACAAAGGGGGAGAGGTGAAATTTCTATGCTTAATTCATGAACATAGTATTTTGCATTTTCATGTGCATTCTTCCTGAGGATAGCTCTGAAATTCTCCAACCCATGTTTGGTTGAAAATGTTTATTCTGTTTATGCCCAAGGGGGAGAAAGAATGTTGGTGTCTGGCTTACTTCTATCATGTATTCACCATAATGATCCCCATTTCTGATTATGTCAAAGGGGGAGAGAACATTATGTTGTGCCCCTGTGGTTTTGATGATTGGCTTTGATGTGAGTTAGTCATTTGATGATTGGTTTTTGTTGTGAGTTAATCACTGTGGGTCATCCTGATGTGTGAGTCATCTTCATATGTTCAGTCATTCTGATGTTCAGTTTGTTTATCAAAGCATTGCATTGCTGTTCAGTTAGTTTATCAGATCATAAAGCATTGCATTTGATGTTCAGTCATGTTATCTGCTGCATAAAGTATTCACATGCATATACATCAGTTGTTTTATTCTGCTTATTGAATTCTGTTCAGGCTAAACATCCTTGCATCATCACATTCAGCATAGTGTGGATCGACCCCCTTTCTAGATGGGTCGACTCACCAGATAAGTGTAGTCTATACACTGCATACACTTACATAAGTCTGCACATCAGCATCACGCAGCAAGTATGTACATCGCCTTCAGTAGACATGTCAAGTCCACACATTGCATAGCATGCATCGTTCATCAACTAAAGTCTGTACACTGGCCAAGTCCATACAGAGTCTTCTGTTGCATTTGAAGTATATACATCGCACAACTTGCATGAATTCAAAGTGTGTACATTGTCAAGTCTTCACATCGATTTTTCAAGTGTATACATTGGCACATGCATTACTTGTTCAAGTCAATACATTAGCCTTAGCTCTTATACTCTGTACATTGGTCTTCATATTCAAAGTATGTACATTGGTCTTCACCTGAAGTCCACACATTGGTCTTCATATTCAAAGTCTGTACATCCTCCGCTTAGCCTTCAAAGTCTGTACAGCCATTCCTTGAGGTCAAGTCCATACATCGGCACTATAGCTTGATCAACTGAAGTCTATACATCCTTCATTGGCCTAGTCTATACATTGGCGTACTGTTCAGGCATCAGTCATCTTCCAAGTCTATACATCGCCTTCTGCAAGCATTCTTCAAGTCTGTACAGCCTGTGAATTGCTTCATAACAAGTCTAGACATCCTGGTTGCGTTCTAAGTCTACACATCCTGCTAGGTCGCACTTCAAAGTCTGTACATTGCGCAGCACTGCACAAGTCCATACATTGGCAGCACTGTGCAAGTCTATACAAACCCAGCCTTTACCTACGTTCAGAACTTCAAGTCTATACAGTGGTAAAGTCTGCACATTGTGCTCTGAAGCTCACCAAGTCTATACATTGCTGAGCCATTCGTCAAGTCTCTACATTGGCTTCGGTTCTTCAAGTCTGTACACCCTTTAAGGGCCTCCAAGTGTATACATCGTTCACAGCACACACGTTCAAGTCTGAAGTCTGTACAGTCAAGGCATGTGCTTCGCAAAGTCTATACAACGCTCAAAGTCTGTACAGCATGCTTCGTCGTTCAAGCTTTCAAAACTCTATATCTATACAGCCGTTTCTTGTGCCAAAGTCTACACATCATGTAGTCTATACACTCGACTACCTTGCTTTGCTTAAAGTCTGTACAGCCCTTCCCTCAGCAAGTCTATACACTAGAGTCGTCAGCTGCAGGGACAGCATGTCTGTACATTGGGTTCTCATGCATGTTAACAGCAAGTCTATACACTGCATTCATGCATTGTTCTTTACAGCAAAGTCTGTACACTGCGTTCTCTTGCACGCAATCAAAGTGTGTACAGCCTGTGCTCGCATTGGTAAGTCTATACATGCTTGGCTGTTCATCATCTGCTACATGCCACTTCAAGTCTGTACATCCATCTGTGCAGTGTGCATTGATCAAGCCAAAGTCTGTACATCGATATGTTGCTTTGATGCCGTTGCATAGTCTATACATTATTGAGCTTCACACACATATCTTTATAGTCTATACATTGCATCATTGTGCATGCATTGCATTCATTGAAGTCTATACACTGCATACAGTTATGCTTCACAAGTCTACACATTGCTGTTCTTCACAGCAAGTATATACACTCTCTCACGTTGTACACACTTGCCTAATTAATGTCACTAAGTCTATACACTCGATGGCTTCTTACATTTCACAGAAGTCCACACATTCCCCCTTGTTATGATAATGCATTCTTCAGCAAGTATATACACTGAGGCCGCATGAAGACCTACAAGTCTATACACTCTCTCAGTGTACACACATACTCATTTACTGCTTCTAAAGTATATACACTCGTTGTTATAAGCCTGGACTAACTAATTCGTTTCATTTCATTTTGTCTCTGTCTGCAGATGACTCGGGTTAATGACTGGGCACGTGAACCGAGGATGATGCCTGGCACGTGATCCGAGGTGCTCTCTGGGCGGGAACCTGAAGGACACACGCCCTAGCACCTGCTAAAACTGATATAAATAGAAGCCTTCGTCCAGTGAAGAAATATGATGAGAATAGAAGAGGGCTGATAGAGACTGTGAGAAAAGAAGTAGAAAAGCAGAAGAAGAAGAAACAAGAAGAAGAGAGGCAGAGAGTAGAAGAAGAAAGAAGAAGAGTGCGAGAGCAGCAAAAGAAAGAGAGAAAAGAAAGAGAAGCAGAAAGAAGAAGAAAGAAGAGGAAGAAAGGAACAGAGGAGAGAGTGCTATTGAAGATCTGTTCAGTCTATTCGTTGATCAAATCCAGAACGACTATGCTCATTGAGAGCTATATTTCTTGTGTTTCATTTCCAGCTTTTGTCGCTGTGCTTTTTATGTTTTCTTATTTTTTCTTTTATTACTCTGGTTACTATTGTTCTTCCGATTCTCAGTAGTGAGGTCGGGTTCCTCCTGTGGACTCAGGAGAAGGGAGGATTGGTCCTCCGGTTCTGGGCTTGTGGGTTGCAAGTCCAGGGGTCCCTCCTGGTCTGGAGGAAGAGAGGTCTGCGACCTCTGGTTTGCTGGTGACGGGGAGTCACTGGTGGGTTCCCTCCTGGTCTGGAGGAAAAGAGACCTAGTCTCTAGTTTCCAAGTGGCTGGGAGCCACTTGGGGTGTCCCTCCGGTCTGGAGGAAGAGGGGAGGTTGTTCCCCTAGTCAAGCTGTGTGGCAGCATCTTGTTCGTAGACTGAGTCTACAGTTTTCTAGCTTGTGCTAGTGGAAGCCTCACTCCGGTTGGGAGTGAGGGGTGGACGTAGGTCTGGAGGACCGAACCACCTAAAAAATCTCTTGAGCAGTGGTTTTGTTTTGTGCGTTTGCTCCTTGCCTTCTACCTCCCATTCACAGGTTATGCATGCATGGTTAGTTGTGTTATCCTGGGAGTTAATTTGTTATTGTTGTTTCTATCTACAGTAACCTTAGCATTATATTTTGCTAGGTGAGTTTGGTTTCCATAGTTCTGTCTGCGCTTCTGGTTTGATCAGGTGGCTGCATTGTTGCAGTCCAACTGTTTGATCAAGTGTTGTCTTATTATCTCATCTTGGAGAGCTCACTAGTTTTTATTCCGCATATCTGAGCTTTAGAGTTTTAATTTGGGCCATTATTCGTAGCAGGATACATTCACCCCCCTCTGTATTCGGGCCTAGCACCCTATCACATTAATGCGTAACATTAACATTTTGTCATCATCAAAATGGGGGAGATTGTTGTGTATGTGATTTTGATGATTATAAAATGTTGTTATTATGATTTCATCATATGGATGTATTTGTGACTTTGTAAGGGTCATACATGTTTTGATGTTAGCACATTGCATATACATTGCATATACACAGTGTGAGATTGCTTTGTATTGAATGAGAAAGTTCTTGTGGAAAACATGCTTGTATGTATGCCCATCTTCATATGTCTGTGATGCATGTGATGCATGTGTCTTGAAGATTCTATGTTTATGACAATGCTCCTCATGATATCAATGCTTCATGAATGTTAGTGTTTGTCAACAAGAATGCAATTTGAATGAATGAGTTCCCATGCTTTTCTACATGCTTTACATTTGGCATGATTGTTAACATTTGGGTATTGAAGCATTTTGATGTTGAAATTATGAAAGATACATGGAAGTGATTGAATGGTTGAGCTCCAATGTCATCATAGTTGGTTGAATGAGAGATTCATGTTCAACATATCAAAACCTTGTCATATGTGGAATGTATTTTTGTTGATTGTTATGAGAAGCCAAATACATGTTTGAATGTGTTCAATAAAGCATTTTATTGTAAACATGTTCATAGTGTTATTGCTTGATGCAAGGATTTTAATTCTCATTTAACCTATTGCTTGATCATCAATGGATTATGGTAACATTTAATAATTTATTTTTCCATGAATTCAATGAGGTTTGAAGTATTTTTCCAACCTTTATTGGCATGGGTCGACCCATGGGGTCGACCCCCAGTGTTTCCAGACCGGACTGAAGCTATTTTGAAGGACCTGCCTGCAGGGGTCGACCCCTGAGTGCCAGACAGCAGTTTTGCTGCTGGCTGCCCTCTGGTTGCACGAGGGTCGACCCATGGGGTCGACCCATTCCGGCACGGGATTTTCGAGAGCATCCGAAACTCATTGTAAACCCTATGACACTTTACCATAATACCCCCCAATGGTTTCTAAAGTTATGAGGGGGTTTCTAGCATGTTTTAGGAGAGTTTTATGAGTCATTTCTTCATTCCTATATATATATGAATGTAAACTCCGAATTTGAGAGCCAAGAACCCTAATGTGCTATCTTTTTATCTTGTAGGGCAAGGAAAGGGGGAAAAGGAAGGGAAGCTCTTGCAAGGAGGATTTGATCTACATCCATGAAGATTTGGAGCTCGTGGTAGAAGAACAAAAGAAGCGGCTCTAGGAGAGGAACAAGAGGACGCCAAAATCGTCTCCATCTGACAACGAGCCAAGAAGAACCTGAATGTTTTGTGAAGGGGGAGCATTATACTTCTTGACTCTTTCTTGTTTCAATTTTTAGAAGTTGTTTTGGGTTTATTGTGTCCATTTCTGAACACTTCATCCATATCTAAACGATTATCTTGTGTGGAGGTTCGGAGAAAGGGTTCTCCGAGTGTTTGTGTTGACGCGTGTGCGTCGTTTGGAGCGGAGCTATCCGCGTGTGTACTTGGGCATATCTTGGGGTTTGTTCCCAGTGTGTGGTTGGGAGTTTACTCCCGTGTGGTTGTGTAGGCATCGCCCTACGTGTGTGTGTGTTGGAGCTCGGCTCCGTGTCTGTGTGGGGATTTATCCCCAAGCTAAAAATCCCCGTCGTGGTCCCGAACCACCTTAAAAATCCCCGTGCATTGTGGTTTGCCTTGTAGTTTGTATTTTGGTGGTTTTCTTTATTGTTCAAATCTATTTATCTGTTCGAGTGAGTACGGTGAGATTGATAGAATCAAGTTTATTCTAATTAATTTAAATTCATCAATCTTGCTAATCTTGTAAATTACCCTGCGAGCTAGGTTCGTGTTTTTAATTGGACATAATTTTAGTAGAGGGTTCTATTCACCCCCCCTCTAGAACCGTGTTCTTGCACTACGGGACCCCAACATCCTGCAAGCCCCTCCAGTGGCACACTTCTTAAAAGCCCCAGCGGCACATTACTGAAGTCCCCTAGCGGCACACCCCTCAGAAGCCCCCAGCGGCACACTGCCATGTACCCCAACGGCACACCCTTCAAGCCCTCCAGCGGCACACTCCGTGGGATGCCTCCAACGGCACACCCTTTGGTGCCTCCCAACGGCACACCCTTCAAACGCCTCCAGTGGTATGCTCCCAGCGTCTTCTTCCCGGCACATTACCGAATGCCCGCCACCCGGTGCAGCGTCCTTTCTCCTGCACCTGGTGACACGTTGCAGCCCTTGGACCGGTGCCAATAGCAGCGAATCCAACGGTCACTGCCTGTGGCCCTTGGCGCGCAGTGGATCCATGTCAAACCAGCTGGAATGCCCAGTTGTCAACACTCTGTTGAGGCAAGCAAGGGGTGCTGCAGAGGGGCGAGACGGAGGTCAATCCTCTCGTCCACCTCCACCGCGAGTGACGTCAACGCCAGTAGAGGTATAAAAGCCACTCACGAAGAAAGAAATGATAGGTCCAGAGGGGGGTGAATGGACCTTTACCAGTAAAACATTGAGGATTAAAAAATAAGTTCTCAATTAGGAGTTTTCGAAAAAGATCTTAACGGTCAAACACTAATCGCGCAGAACGATCAGCTAGGAAGATAGAGATGGATCGGCCTAGACAAGCATCTACCGAATAGATCCAAAGCCAGAATAAAAACCAAACACACTACGCCAGGGATTTTTAAGGCGGTTCGGTCAGACCTCCAGTCTGCCTACGTCCACCCCTCACTTCAAACCGAAGTGAGGCTTCCACTAGCACCGGCTAGCCAAGCAGACTCAGTCTGCGACAACGGCTGATTCACAGCTTCACCAGAGGAACACCCTCCCCTCTTCCTCCACACCCGGAGGGAACCCTAAGGACGCCAAGTCCCTAGAAACTAGGAAACAAGTTCCTCTTCCTCCAACCGGAGGGAACACTAGTGATCTGCAGTCACTAGAACTAGAGACCAAGTTCTCTCTTCCTCTGAAGCCCATAGGGAACCCACAAGCAGCACACGGCCACTTGCAACTGGAGACAGCGTCTCCCTTCTCCTGAACCAACAGAACAGGAGGACCACCAATCTCAACCTGAGAATCGGAGACAAAACTAGAACAGTAAAGAAAGATCAAAAACAAGAAACTAAAAAGATACAGCAGACTGAATGCTGGAACGATAAAACACGGAATATAGCTCACAATAGAGCAAACTGGTTCGGATTTGATCCTGAAACTAGAATCCTTCTTCTTCTTCTTCTTTCTGAACTCTCAGCTTCGAGCTCTCTCTCTCTCACTCTCTCTGCTATTCTCTCTTCTTCCTCTTCTTCAGTTTCTGCCCTCTATTTTCTTCTCTTCTTTTGCTGGATCGAACTCTCTGCACTTCTGCTTTTTCTTTTTCCCATTCGATCAACCTTCATCTGTGGACGAAGGCTTCAATATATAGTAGCAGCAGGTGGATAAGGTACAAAATGCGTGTGCCTCCCACACTCGATCCAGAACCTTCTTTCCACGTGCCCTTATAGCATTGGTTCCTTTAGTATTGGATCACGTGCAGCCCAGTCACTGGGGAATATTCTTCCTCGAACCACCTTCTTCTTTTTGTTTTTCTTCTTCTCCTGCAAAGAGATTAAAACCATTAATACTCAAGTTTCTCTCTCTCTATATATATACTTGAAATAAGTCGATTGACACTCAAGCTAAAGCTGCACGAGGTGTGTAGGAACAACAAAAGGTGCACTATGCTGAGAACGACACGAGGTACATAAGATGACTACAGCACGAGATAAAGAGAGAACGACACGAGGTACCACAGTAACAAAGCTAACACTACAAAGAGAACGACACGAAGTCAGATGAGAACAGCACGAGGTGAGAAGGAAATAACACGGAGTAAAACGGTAGTAAAACACGCGATCAGAGGAAACCTGGACGAAGATAGAAAGAAGCAACACGAAGACATAAAAACAACACTAAGACACAAACACAGAAATAACATGAAGACTCAAACACAAAAATAACACGAAGACACAAACACAGAAACAACACGAAGAATGACCAATCAAAACGACTAAGTTGACTCGAGGTCATCGGTGAATCAATACGAGAATCAACACGAAATATCAAACAGCAAAGGGAACGGCACAAAGTGAAACGACACTTTACACTAAAATGACTTGAAGACACAGGAAAACGACTCGAAAATGAGGACGACACGGGCTGAAAACAACTCGAAGATGAAAACAGAAACCGACACGAAGTGTGGTCACAAAGCAAGAAAGACACGGGGTCTTGAAAAAAAACAACACGAATACAGAAGACTCGAAGTAAAACGGCCGAAAATAAGACTCGAAGACATAGGGGTGACACAGATGGAGCGACACGAGGTGGCACAGAAAGTAGCACGAGGTGCTGCAGTGTTCAGCACGCGATGGAACAAATAACGACACGAAGACAACCCCTGAAAATAACTGAAGTGACTCGAAAGTTTATTTTCCACAGAGAAATATTTTTTGTTCTCCACTAAGGCTCATAGTGTTGTCATCCTCAAAACATGTAAAGACTCAACAATCTCCCCCTTTTTGATGGATGGCAACACTATGAGTCTTGAGTCTTTGCAGGAATAATTTTCAACCTGTTCAAAGCTAAACATCATCAGCACCATCATTAATCATCATTAAAGAATATTAAAGAATCATTAACAACAAAAAAATCATTCTCAATCGTAGTAGTAGCAAAGACTTGAGTTCTCCCCCTTTGTCAACATCAAAAAGAAAGAAACAAAAGGAGGCAGAAATGCAAATGATATGAGATGTAATTAACAAGTCCAAGAGTGTGAGAGAGCCTCAAAATGGGTAAAAAATACAGAACACTATTTTTTTAAGGAGAAAAGAATCTGGCATGTCTGCTGGAAGGGCCACGCGGCCTGTCTTGTGGTGGTCTACCCCTAGGAGCAGTAGAGGAGAAATCTTGAGTTGGACCTTTGCTGGAGGATGCCTGACCAGGGGCTGAACTCAAGGCAGAGTGAAGATCCTTCAAGTCATTGGACAATTCAGCTAGCCAATACACAACGGAGCTTCTGACATGTGCCACTTCTGAAATGATGTCTTCTTGGCGAATATTAACAGATTCATATCTGTCAGTCAGAGTTCTCACTTTTGCTAAGAAGGCGATCAATTTGTCATAGATCTTCTGGACATCTGGACCTAGGGCACTAGATGACCCCTTCAAAACTTCTAAGGATGTCTTGATCTCAAAACAATGATCTATAATGCTGGCAGATGACTTAAAGGAGGAAATATGAGCATCTTGCAATTCACGAAGTGCTATTGCTATCTTTGAACATACCTCCTGCAAGCTTTCCATCGAGGACCTGGTGGCATCATCTGAAGCTTTCTTGTTTAGCAGGAACTTTTTCCATTCAGTCAGGAGAGAAATTTCAAGCTTCAGTAGCCTGGAATGAACTTGATTAATATTTAGAGTGACATACTTGAGCAGATCATCCATTTTCTTATCCTGTCTCTGCATCTGCTGAGTCAAATTTATAAGGAGTTCTTCAATGTTGGGCGCCCGAGCAGATAGAAGTCGAGGTTGACCTAGGGGTGTACCATAAGATTCACAGCCAGGTGCTGTTCTCTCATCTGCTTCTTCTTGTACTGGCGTTTGGCTGTCTCCTGCTGGAACCCGATCTTCATCTTCAGCTTGGATTTCTTTTTCAGGAAATACATTTTCAGGTGCTTCTTCTTCACTTGATGATTCTGCTTCTTGTTCTATGTCAGTAACTTTCTCCTGACACTCATCCACTCTTTCTTCCATGAGATCATCATCTGCAGAGTTTTCAACAGGTGCCTGTTCTATAATTTCAGCTGTAACCACGTTGTCAGCCTCTTCCAAGCTTTTCTCCACAGTCTCTCTAAGAATGAAATTAACAAACTGAGGAAGGTCTTGCTCATTACTTTCTTGCTCTTGAGCAGGCTGTTCCACGGGCAGCCTCACTTCTTCTGATGTCTTCCCAAAGGAATCAAACAAACCACCAATATTTGTATCTAGTTCAGTTTGAATGCTGTTTTCAGACATCCTAACTTCTTCAGATGCAATCTCAACAAGCCTCTGAAAAGATAGAGATGCTTCAGTAGGTGCAGCAGAAGTAGCAGACAGTGGTTGTTCAGATGGTGTCTCCTGTAAAGCAACCTCAGAAGCTAATTCTAAAACTGTTTGGGCAGATTCTTGAGGGTGTTCCAGAAGCTCTCTCTGAGCTTGTGATTCTTGACTTTCTAGGCCTTAACCTGCCCCATGAGATAAGAACCCTCCAAGCCCAAAAATACTGAAACAAAATTCATGTTAAATATGTTTCGACCCCTAACTTCAGACATGGCCTCTCCATCCAAGGAAATCTTTGAATACTTGAAGATGTCTGTCAGATGGGCGGCGTAGGGCAGGTGTCTTTTGGACCCAATACACCCCTTCATGACAGAAAAAATAATTTCAGGCAGACAGATCTTTACATGCTGAATCAGACAGAACAAAAGAAATCTCTGAGTGTCTGTGATTCTTCCTCTAGCTCCAGTCTGTGGGGTGACTATAGAGGCAATGATGTTCTGAAGAAGCTTGTGAAGAGGGGGAAAAGATAAGGTTTGGTAAGCTTTCAGCTTCAATTGCCCCTTGTCATGAATGTTACTGGGTTTACCAGTAATGACCGAAAAGGCTTCATGCAGACTATATCTAAACCCTCTCTCCACCTCCCCTTTTTCTGGAATACTGAGAGCTTTGTGGAGAGAGTCACACGTTACTGCTATCTCAATCCCCTTAACAGACGAGATCAGAGCAGACCTATCTCGGCTCAAAGACAAATTATTATAAAATTCCATTACCAGGCTAGGGTAGTAGACACGGTGATTTTCTAGGAATTTCCTCCAATCCTGAAACTCAAAAATCTCCAAAAGTTCTGGAAACTTCAAAACCATGGATTCATTGCCGAAATCTATTATCCTTGGAGGAATAATTTTCCCACTCTCTAAAAACACGATAGACTGAGAAGGCCTGGTACCTTGTGCAGAAGAAATTTCCACAGCTATTTCTGGTTCTAGACATCTTTGCTGCTTGGACGAAGGCTCCTTAACTGTTTCTTTTCCCTTCCTCTTCCTTTCAACAGGAGCGGCGGATTCTAGCTGATCCATTTGCCGTAACTCCCAGAGTATCAACTCTTCCTTGCTGGTTGCTGCTGGAGATGAAGCTAGAACCAAGAACGGAAGAGAACTCTGTGGGGGAGATGAGATTTTCGTGAAGAAAAATGAGCGGGAGAGAAGGGTTTGAAGGAGCATACGAGACGTATCGGCACGAGGAGGAACAGGAAGCGGCAAGGGCACACGAGGGTTTTTGGATGTAACCTTGAGGAACAAGAAGGGTTTTGGGGGGTCACTTTTCACTCTTATCGAACTTTTCAGGAAATACCCAGACTACCCTCATTCAATATGTAACACAGCCATTGCCCGTTAAAGTTCGCTCTTCAATATATGGATTTATTATATTCTTCCGAATACCTTGGTCAGTTACCTCAAGACATTAAATCAACAAGATCACAAAACTAGCTGTTAAAGGTACTTAGCCTACAGAAGGTCACGATTAAAATACTCCTTATGTTTGTCAGGCAAAGAAATAACAAATAGATAGTCAAGCAGGGTTCATTACTTCATTTAAAGGACAAGAGAGGGCATACAGAGTCAACCAATTTGTTGAGCACTTAGGTAGAATTGTCCCTTTTTACACAAGGAGACATGTTTATAAGACACCAGAATCCCTGGTTACTCAGGACAGGCTACCTTTATGCCAATGAAAACCAATGAATTTTTGTTGACTTTTCTTTCCCCTTCTTTTTTTTATTTTAACTTTTCTATAAGAAACAGAGATAGCTAATTGTATCATGACAGAAACTCTAGACTTCTTTGATCTAGAATATCTATTTCTCCACAATTGCCATTGCTCTGCCACAAAGTATGGCGTATTCCCTGGTAACACCTCTCATGATCTTGGACAAAAGACAGAGCCCTTACTTAACACAAATTTTTTTTTTATCTCATAGCCCTCTTCACATAAGTTTCAGTTAAAACGAAATCCTCCGCAAGGTTTTTCCATTTAACAGAAAGTTTACAATATGTTGACCAACAATAGAGAGGATAACTTAGAAGGATTAAAGGACAAGATATAACCCCCATACATTAAAGTTCTTTATTAACAGGTGTAACTTGTTACAATAGATTTTGGGTGGTTTAAGGTATTCTGATCAAATCTGATAAGAGTAACAAAGCTATAAGAAGGAATTTTTCTTCAAGAATATTTCTGAACCAAAGGGGATAAGAAAAGGATAAGAAGGTGACAAACAGAATGGAGAGAGATGAGATGAGATGAGAAGCACTCCTTACAGCAAAGCAGCAAGTGAGAGATTACTCTAGAAAGTAAAGACCAAGGAGCTCACAAATGAAATCTTCCTGAGGAAATTCAATCTCGTAACCAGAGAATGCTCTTGGGCAATAAGCTGCAACCTCATGAGATGTCTGAACTCAACACCAACTAACCACATCGGCAGACAAAGGTTCTTCAGATACCAGATGACCTGACAAGCTCCTTTTCAGCCCACGCTAGGACATCTCACACACAACTCTTAGAAATATTAATTATTTATTGAATAACATACATGCTATCAGCTGAAATGCAATACGTTGAAGCAAACTTATGGTTTTTCAAATAAATGGAATGTGATGCAATGAGCACGAATCAGTAAGTTGACACAATAATTGTATGCCTCCCCCTGACTATGAGCATGAATTACAGCGTGATACCAAGTATCCATCCAAGAGAGATTTTAGCAAAGCAGTCAGAGGAGGACACTCGTGATCATGGAATACTTAGTTGCACACAGACTACATCACAGAACCAAATTTAAATCACAATAAAATAGAATTAAAGCAGGTATTGGGAACTGACCTGAATATTAAGATCCTGGGGTTTTTTCTTTTCGAGTGCCTTGGCTTATTACTCCTCTTTATTCTTCAGCTTCCAAGGCACACCTGCAGGTTAGCAAACTATTTTGCACGAATAGGCACCCAAGAAGTCTTGGGTCCTGAGTTAGCAGTGACATTCTTAGCAGGTTTTCTAACCAATCTCCTAGCAGCATGGTCATCAGATTTCATCAGATAGCAATTATTCATTGAATGACCAATTGTACCACAATAATAGCAAGATGCAGCAGGTTTCAGATTGGATTTATGCACATTCTTATTAACATGATTTTTATGCACATATGTATGAAAATTTTTGTTAACAGAATTGAAATTCTGTTTACCAAAACCAGCATTGCTTTGGTATCCTGCCAGCCAACAGGTTGCAGCCCTGTGACCTGGCTTTCCACAGTTAAAACAATGAGAAGAGTTCATTCTCTTAAAATTCTCTTTTCTACCCTGACCATGCCAGCATTCAATGGCCCTCATATCATCTTTCTCCATCAATTTACACTCATGCATTAAATGTCCAAGTCTATGACAGTAGTGGCATGACATTTTCCTTTTAGATGAGTGTGTGTGCGGACTGTGATCAACATGCACAGATGAGCCCTTTTTATTCATTTTCTGTTTTTTATCCTGTTCTTGTGTTTTCTTAGCCTTATAGTGAGGTGGAGAAGAAGTAGAAGGTTTTTCGTGTTCAGATGATTTAACAAAAATAGTTTCCAAATTTGATCCATAGACCTTACTCATGACTGGACTGTAGCCCAGTCCCTTTTTCTTAAAAGTAGAGCTAGAAACAGAATATGTCTGAATTTTATTTTCAAAGGTCTTTTTATTTACAGGGTTATAACCTAACCCCTCCTTCTGAAAATTGACTTTTACTCCCAGCAGTTTGTTCAGATTTTCTTGCCCATCAACAAATTTAGACAAAGATTTCCTTAAGTCTTGGATTTCTTCTTCTAAAGAGGCAATGTGTAACTCATAACTTGCAATCTCTTGTTCACTGCAATTGACAGCCTCATTCAAGACTTTGTTGGCAATTATGTATTTCTCAACTTCCTTTCTCAACTCATCAATTTCTTCTGAATTATTGGACACCACATGTTTACCCTTTTCAAATGTCAGCAATCTCTCTGACAAGATGGTGTTCAACTGTTTTAGTTTCTCAATTTCTTCCTTTAGTCTGTCATTCTGAATTAATTCGTTTATCAAAATCTGATCATCAGAGTCAGTTTCAGATTTTCTTCCATCCTTAAAAGTTTTCAAGTCTTTTTGCAGTTTCTCAATGTTTTTCTGTAATTCAAAGTTGACAGACTTAATGGCTTCAGATTTTTCAGCAAGTACTTTATTTTCAATCCTGAGCTTCTCTAAACTTTCCTTGCTTTCAGCTGAGGATTTTCTCAGGGAATCAATCTCACTCACATGATTCTTATTTCCATTGATTAGCACATCATTTTGTTTTTTCAACATTTGTAGATTAGACACACAGGCATCATGAGAACTCTTCAATTCAGCACATTTTTTACAGTCAGACCTTGAATTATCTAATCCCTTATTCCTTTTCAATTTTTTATATCGTTTTGTAATTTTTCATATGACTCAGATAAATCGCTGTAAGCATTTTCCCAATCTTCTATAGAAAAGTTCTCGAAGAGGTTTACCTCTTCTTCATTCTCCTCCACCTCTTGGCTGGTACTGTGGTCACTTCTGCTAACCATCATGCATGTGCTTTCATTTCTCCTGTGGGCTAGCTTCAGCTGGTCCATAATATCCTTGGCGGATCTGCAATCATGGAAACAAGAATGCAAGGCTTTATCAGTCGCTGTTAACATTAGGTTTAAGGCCTTTTTATTCTCTCGGAACATCTGATTCTCACTGTCCGTCCACTTGGACCTTTTCTTGGGCAGTTCATACGGACCTTGTGAAATCAACTTCCACAAGTCCTTATCAGCTTGTTTAACAAACATGCGAAAAACACTGAACCATATGTCAAAATCAGGTCCCTTAAAAATCGGTGGATTAGCCATTGCCATCAGTTCAAACGAACAGATATCAAACACTAACTCACAAGCAAAACAATGCACACAGGAAACACGTAGAGGATCCTCTGAGAATCGTTGGATTCTGAACCAGAGACCACTCTGATACCAATTGATAGGTCCAGAGGGGGGTGAATGGACCTTTACCAGTAAAACATTGAGGATTAAAAAATAAGTTCTCAATTAGGAGTTTCCGAAAAAGATCTTAACGGTCAAACACTAACCGCGCAGAACGATCAGCTAGGAAGATAGAGATGGATCGGCCTAGACAAGCATCTACCGAATAGATCCAAAGCCAGAATAAAAACCAAACACACTGCGCCAGGGATTTTTAAGGTGGTTCGGTCAGACCTCCAGTCTGCCTACGTCCACCCCTCACTTCAAACCGAAGTGAGGCTTCCACTAGCACCGGCTAGCCAAGCAGACTCAGTCTGCGACAACGGCTGATTCACAGCTTCACCAGGGGAACACCCTCCCCTCTTCCTCCACACCCGGAGGGAACCCTAAGGACGCCAAGTCCCTAGAAACTAGGAAACAAGTTCCACTTCCTCCAACCGGAGGGAACACTAGTGATCTGCAGTCACTAGAACCAGAGACCAAGGTCTCTCTTCCTCTGAAGCCCAGAGGGAACCCACAAGCAGCACACGGCCACTTGCAACTGGAGACAGCGTCTCCCTTCTCCTGAACCAACAGAACAGGAGGACCACCGATCTCAACCTGAGAATCGGAGACAAAACTAGAACAGTAAAGAAAGATCAAAAACAAGAAATTAAAAAGATACAGCAAACTAAATGCTGGAACAATAAAACACAGAATATAGCTCACAATAGAGCAAACTGGTTCGGATTTGATCCTGAAACTAGAATCCTTCTTCTTCTTCTTCTTTCTGAACTCTCAGCTTCGAGCTCTCTCTCTCTCACTCTCTCTGCTATTCTCTCTTCTTCCTCTTCTTCAGTTTCTGCCCTCTATTTTCTTCTCTTCTTTTGCTGGATCGAACTCTCTGCACTTCTGCTTTTTCTTTTTCCCATTCGATCAACCTTCATCTGTGGACGAAGGCTTCAATATATAGCAACAGCAGGTGGATAAGGTACAGAATGCGTGTGTCTCCCACACTCGATCCAGAACCTTCTTTCCACGTGCCCTTATAGCATTGGTTCCTTTAGTATTGGATCACGTGCAGCCCAGTCACTGGGGAATATTCTTCCTCGGACCACCTTCTTCTTTTTGTTTTTCTTCTTCTCCTGCAAAGAGATTAAAACCATTAATACTCAGGGTTCTCTCTCTATATATATATACCTGAAATAAATCGGTTGACACTCAAGCTAAAGCTACACGAGGTGTGTAGGAACAACAAAAGGTGCACTATACTGACAACGACACGAGGTACATAAGATGACTACAGCACGAGATAAAGAGAGAACGACACGAGGTACCACAGTAACAAAGCTAACACTACAAAGAGAACGACACGAAGTCAGATGAGAACAGCACGAGGTGAGAAGGAAATAACATGGAGTAAAACGGTAGTAAAACACGTGATCAGAGGAAACCTGGACGAAGATAGAAAGAAGCAACACGAAGACATAAAAATAACACTAAGACACAAACACAGAAATAACATGAAGACTCAAACACAAAAATAACACGAAGACACAAACACAGAAACAACACGAAGAACGACCAATCAAAACGACTAAGTTGACTCGAGGTCATCGGTGAATCAATACGAGAATCAACACGAAATATCAAACAGCAAAGGGAACGGCACAAAGTGAAACGACACTTTACACTAAAATGACTTGAAGACACAGGAAAATGACTCGAAAACGAGGACGACACGGGCTGAAAATAACTCGAAGATGAAAACAGAAACCGACACGAAGTGTGATCACAAAGCAAGAAAGACACGCGGTCTTGGAAAAAAAACAACACGAATACAGAAGACTCGAAGTAAAACGGTCGAAAATAAGACTCGAAGACATAGGGGTGACACAGATGGAGCGACACGAGGTGGCACAGAAAGCAGCACGAGGTGCTACAGTGTTCAGCACGCGATGGAACAAATAACGACACGAAGACAACCCCTGAAAATAACTGAAGTGACTCGAAAGTTTATTTTCCACAGAGAAATATTTTTTGTTCTCCACTAAGGCTCATAGTGTTGTCATCCTCAAAACATGTAAAGACTCAACAAGAAAGAGGTCTCCCAGAGGGTTGAAGAAGGGCATCCCGTGTGAAGAAGGAAGAGAATAAGAAGAAGAGAAAAGAGAGAGAAAAGGAGAAGAGGCTCATGCCCCCCCTTGCTGTTCCGCCCACCACCGCCTGAGTGAAGAGGAAGAGGATAGAAGAGAAGAAGAGAAGAAGAGTGGGTAAAGAGAGAGAGTAAGGTCCGGGAGGGGAGGAGCCCATGCTCCGTTCCCCTCCCCACTGTATTTTATTTTCCTTTTTCTTTTCCTCCATTCCCTTTTTTGTTGCAATGTATTCGCTCCCTTGGGACACTCATCTTATGAGAATAGAAGTAAAAAGCTTGTTTAGTGTTCATACCACCCTGTTCCCTGTGAATGAAAACACCCCTCTTGTTTCATCTTGTCCATCCTTCACCCCATGGTGTATATGGTGGTTTGCATTACGCCCATTTCAGTTTTCTTGCTTTTTTGGGTTGCCTGCCCTCCAAAATGCTGTAGAGTCCATCCAATTCAATGGTTAGTGTCTCTGGCGAGATGGGATGAGGCTGGCCTTCTTCCAACGCGTTTCTGTAACAGGGCCATCTCAGCCCGGCACGCCCTCAGCCTTGTCCCTGCCGGCACACCCCAACGTGCCTTGCCCGGCACACTTCATCTCCAAACCATCCCAATCCGGTGCACCCTTTAGCTTGGCCTTTCCCGGCACACCCTCCAGCCATCCCAGCCCGGTACGCCTGTGGCATGTTCCTGCCAGCACACTCCAGCATGTTTTACCCGGTGTTTGCCATTCACTGATTTCTTTGGGTTTTCCGAAGTTTTCTTAAAGGTGCCGCTGCCCTGGCACACACCTTGACTTGTTGGGTCACGTCACTCCTTGTGGACGTGTTCCCCTTTACACCCCCCCTTAGCATCCGAGTCAAGGGAAGATGCTGCCGAATTTTTGTCAGAATTAACCTAATAACAATAACAATAAAAGAAAAGCAATAATACAAAAGGAAATAACAAATAAATAGAATAAACACCAATGAAACGGCTTTGCCGAAATAACAACAAACCACGGAGATCCCGAATAAATGAACACTTGCATCTTTATGACGGACTTCCGAACATAACCATGAACATGGTCTACATGAATAAAAGAAAACCAAATCAAAACGCATGCATCTCATGAATAAAAGAAGACTCCTCACATGAGCCTTAGGAATAAGGGGACCTCCTCTCAGACCTTACTCCACCTACATGGACTTTGCCCCAGCTGCATTGACCCTCCACCCCTGGCTTGCCTTGACCGGCACACTCTAACCGGTGCACTTTCAGCCCAACCTTCACCCGGTGCACCCTTGACTTCCCTTGCCCGGCACACACCTGCCTAGCCTGCCCAGCCCGGCACACCCTCCAATCTGCCCTTTACCCGGCGCACTCCAACCAGCCCTTGCCTGGCACACCTAATCTGCCCTCTACCCGGTGCACCCTTTGACACCCTCGCCGGCACACCCTCGACCAACCTAGCCCGGCACACTCCCCAGCCGCCCTTGCCTGGCACACCCCAATACCTCCAGCCCGGCACATCCCTGGCCTGTGCCTTGCCCGGCACACTCCCCAGCTACTCTAGCCCGGCGCACCCTAACACCTCCAGCCCGACACGCCCCTGGCGCATACCCTGTCCGGCACACAGCCCCTTTCACTCCTCAGCCTCCCTTGCCCGGCGCACCTGAAATGCAATAGTATAATAAAAAAGAATATAATAAATAATAATAATAATAAAAATATATATAAATAATAGAAAGAAAAGGATATAATGCACATGCAATAAAAAAAGAGTCAATCAACATAATAAAAAAAAAATAAATAAATAAATAATAATAACAATGAGTAATGATAATAATAACGAATAGAACGACGCAGCTCTCGTCCTCCCCGGATCCTCTACATGGGAATATTGATAAGACCTTCGTGGGTCACGCTTGGACCTCGGGTTCGTCCCAATCACGGTCGTTGCCTGACCCATATCCTAGGCCGATTGCCCGCTATCCTCAAACATATCTTTGTTTTGGGATCTAATCCCGGAACATTCTCCCGCTGCCTCTCGACACCGAAAGTATTAATGATGCCCACGCAAGCCTCGCTTTGACTGCGAGAAGCTTCCCTAGAATGGTCCTGGCTTGATCTTGCACTGGGCCAATAAACTCACTAATTTCTGACCACTCTAACCGGGATTTAACTGAATGTTTCCTGTTCCTCTGTACAATAAATTTGTCATATCCCGACATACACATGCACCGGTTTTCCCGTGACGATCACGATGCCCTCAAGCTAGACGCTCGTCCGAAGATCAAATGGTCCATTGAGTGGCCGACATGTTTCGAATGCTTGTTTCCCTAGACATAGGGCTTTCTGACTGATTCGAGATCGCTATCGTCTTATTTCTCTCGATATAATTTCTTGGCCATGAGGCCCTTATTCCCGGCGATTAATCAAGGGTGTTCCCCTCTCCGAGGGGATATAAATAACGCCGTGAACTTTATGGCACGGCGGGTTTTGGTCCAGACCCGAACTACACAATCATCTGATTAGTCAGATCGAGCGCACCAAGGGCTTCCACGAAGCCCAAATAAATCGTCACTTTGTGACTGGCATGCCCACGCACCTAAATAAACGAACAACATCATAAGCGAATTTTAGTCCGTCCACAAGTTTGGCGCGCCTGGTGGGATGGGAACCACCCTTCATCTCTTCGCCATGATTTAGGGCCTCATGGCCTCCTAATAAACGATGTTTACCTATTTTGATGAATTGCAAGTGATGTCTCCGCCAGCCCTATGCGGAGGAAAGCTAGACTAGGCGAAATTGTCTTTGTGGCCTCGAGGACGCTACTCCGAGGCACATGCAGCTTCCAGGAATCATGAAGGCTGCTAAAAAAAAAGAAAGAAGAAGGGAGGGGAAGTCATTCCCCCGTCCCTAAGAAGAAGAAAAAAAGAGGAAAAAGAAACAAGCAAAAAAAGAGAAGAGAGAGATTTGGCGAGAGAGGGTTGTACGGCCATATCCGTCGACACCCGTGCTGAACAAAGATTATCACTATGGGATTGATGCGGTAGAGCGAACCACTCATCCCCTCCCTGAGGGGGTGAGCACTCTCCTGCGCACCTACCTTGGTCTATTACACAAAAAAGAAGAGAAGAAAAGAAAGGACAAAAAGAAAAGTTGGCAAGCATCGCTGACCAAAAGGACAAGAAGAAGGTTGACATCCCGCCCGACTCTGGGAGGGTCCAAGTCCGGGGTGCAATGCCCCGGTCCGTTCCACCTTCCTACTGCCTCTATCCGGCACAAGATGGTCTCTCGAGTGGTTGTTAGAAGATCCAACAAGCCGCAACTGTAGCTTGATGAATTCCTGCCCGCTGTGGGGGATGCTTTTATAGCAATGAGGCCAAGCACGGCCACCACTCCCGAAGAGAGCATGCATATACCCCGCCATGGGGGATAAGAAGAAGAAATATACCCCACCATGGAGGATAAGAGACAAGAAAGAATACACCCCGCTCCTAGGGGCACATGAAGAGAATACGCCCCGACTCGGGGGCACGTGAGAAGAATATACCCCGACTTGGGGTCATAAGAAGAAGCAGAGTTGCACCGCGGCTTAGGGGTATTTGAAGAAGAAATGTACCCCGCCATGGGGGCGTATGAATTAAAAGAAACACACCCTGCATGGGGGGCACGAAAACAAGAATTTACACCCCGCTTGGGGGCATAGAAGTCATAAAGGATATACCCCCATCACGGGGGCACATGAAGAGAATCCACCCCGACTCGGGGGCACATAAAGCAAAAGTTACACCCTGGCTTAGGGGCATTTGACGAAGAAATGTACCCCCGCCATGGGGGCATAAGAAGCAACAGAGTTTCACCCCGATCTCGGGACATAAAGAATGAAAGAATACACCCTGGCTTTGGGCTTTTGAAGAAGAAACATACCCAAACACGGGGCATAAGAAGCATAAGACACACCCTGGCTTAAGGGCATATGAAGAGAAGTATACCCCGCTCTGGGGCATAAGAAGTAGCAGAATCCACCCCCACCATGGGGACATAAGAAGCAACATACCCCACCATGGGGGGCATGGAAGCTATGAAGAATTCACCCTTGCTTAGGGGTATTCGAAGAAAAATTTACCCCGGTTTAGGGGCACTTGAAGAAGAACTACTCCTCCACCTGGGGGCATGAGAAGCAAAGACTATACCCTACCTGGGGGCACACAAAGGAAGAAACTCACCCCTGCCTAGGGGCATACAAAGAAAGAAGCACACTCCGCCCGGGGTGCACGAGAAGCAAAACACACCCCGACTCGGGGGACACATGAGACAAAGAATACACCCCGGCTTAGGGGTATTTGAGGAAGAAATATACCCCGATATGGGGGCACATGAAGCAAAAGACACACCCCGCCATGGGGGCATAAGAAGCCAAGACTCTACCCCGATATGGGGGCACATGAAGTAAAAGACACACCCCGCCATGGGGGTGTAAGAAGCACAAGACTCTATCCCGCTATGGGGGCACATGAAGCAAAAGACACACCCCGCCATGGGGGCGTAAGAAGCCAAGACTCTACCCCGTATGGGGGCATATAAAACAAGAAGAATACACCCCGGCCTAGGGGAATACAAAGATAAATATATCCCACTCTGCGATGCAAAAGAAGCAGAATACACCCTGGCCTGGGGGCATATGAAGCATGAAGTTACACCCCGACTCGGGGGTACATAAAGAAGAAACACATCCTGCCTTGGGTGCACAGGAAGCAAAAAACACACCCCGTATAGGGGCATACGAAACAAAAAAAGAAGCACACCCCGCCATGGGGGCACACGAAGAAAGAAACACCCTCCGCCGTGGGCGCATAAGAAGCAGAAAAGTCTACCCCAATATAAGGGCATAAGAAGCAAGAGTACATCCTGAGCTAGGGGGAATATAAAGAAAGAAACTACACCTCGCTCCGGGGCAGGAATATGAAGAGAAATACGCCATGCCTTGAGGGGCAGAAGAAGTAGAATCCACCCCGATCTGGGGGCATGAGAAGCAAAAGATACACCCCGTGTCGGGGGCATATGAAGGGAAATATACCCCGCCTTGGGAGGGCGCAAAAACTGGAGGAATTCACCCCGATATGGGGGCATAAGAAGCAAGAATGCACCCCGCTCTAGGGGCATAAGAAATAAAGAACACACCCCCGCTCTAGGGACATTTGAAGAGGAAACATACACCCCTCCTGGAGGCATAGAAGCTATAACAGAATACACCCCCGCTCTAGGGGCATTTGAAGAAGAAACATACACCCCGTCTGGGGGCATAGAAGTCATAAAAGAATACACCCCGGCTTAGGGGTATTTGAGGAAGAAATATACCCCAATATGGGGGCATGGAAGCAATGAAGAATACACCCCCGATATAGGGGCATTTGAAGAGGAAACATACACCCCGCCTGAGGGTATATAAGCCATAAGAGAATACACCCCCGCTCCAGGGGCATTTGAAAAAGAAACATACACCCCGCCTGGGGGCATAGAAGCCATAAAAGAATACACCTCGGCTTAGGGGTATTTGAGGAAGAAATATACCCCGATATGGGGGCATGGAAGCCATGAAGAATTTACCCCGGCTTAGGGGTATTCAAAAAATTTGCCCCGATTTAGAGGCATTTGAGGAAGAACTACACCCCGTGATGGGGGCATGAGAAGCAAAGACTATACCCTGCTTATGGGGCATTCGAAGAGAAACATACCCCGCTCCGGGGCATAAGAAGCAGAAGTTACACCCCGTGTTGGGGCCTGGAAGCCATGAAAGATACACCCCACTTGGGGGCACAGAAGAAAAGTTACACCCCAACCTGGGGGCGCATTAAGAGAAATACACTTCAGTCTGGGGGCATTAATGAGAAAGGAAGAGTAGAACAAAAGCACAGTCATGAGGTGGACGTGGTCTTTGAACCTGCCTCTCCACAATAAAAAGAAGAGCAGAAAAGAAAAGAACAGCCATTAGGCAGATGTGGTCTTTCCACTCGCCCCTCCACATAAAAGAAGAAGAGAAGAAAAGAAAGTGAGCCTTGAGGTAGGCATGGTCTTTCACCCTCTACCTCCAGCCATCGAATAAATAGACTTCTCATGGGGTCGGTGTCACTACCTTTCGTCTAAGCCGATAAGCATTCGGCAAATGGGGCGTTAAACTGACAAAGCATTCCGCCAACGGGGCGTTAAACCGACAAAGCATTCTGCAAATGGGGCATTAAACTGACAAAGCATTCCGCCAACGGGGCGTTAAACTGACAAAGCATTCAACCATCGGGGCTTCAAGCCGATAGATATTCAGCCATCGGGGCTTCAATCCGAAAGATATTCTGCCATCGTGGCGTTAAACCGAGGAATATTCAGCCATCAAGGCTTCAATCCGACAGATGTTCAGCCATCGGGGCTTCAAGCCGACATATATTCAGCCATCGGGGCTTCAAGCTGACAGATATTCAGCCATCGGGGCTTCAATCCGAAAGATATTCCGCCATCGGTGTGTTAAATCGAGGAATATTCAGCCATCAGGGCTTCAATCTTACAGATGTTCAGCCATCGGGGCTTCAAGCCAAAAGATACTCAGCCATCGGGGCTTCAAGCCGATAGATATTCAGCCATCGAGGCTTCAAGCCGATAGATATTCAGCCATCGGGGCTTCGAGCTGACAGATGTTCGGCCATTGGGGCTTCAACTGAAAGATGTTCAGCCATCGGGGCTTCAAGCCGACAGCTACTCCACCATCAGCCTCTGAGCCGACAGCTATCCAATCATCGGCCTCTAGGTCGATAGCTATCTAATTATCGACCTTTGAGTCGACAGCTACCCCACCATCAGCCTCTGAGCCGACAGCTACTCTACCATCGGCCTTTGAGCCGACAGCTATCCAATCATCGGCTTCCAAGTTGACAACTATCCAATTATCAGCCTCTGAGCCGATAGCAACTCCGCCATCGGCCTCTGAGCTGACAGCTATCCAATCATCAGCCTCTGGATCGACAGCTATCCAATTATCGACCTCTGGGCCGACAGCTACTCTACCATCGGCATTCAGGCCGACATATGTCGAGCCAACAAGCAACTCCACCTGCGGCCTTTGGCCACCCAACAAAATCAAGAGACCCTCTCTCTTTGGTTCGGATCCTTCCCCGGCCAGAGAATAAAAGAATAGACCTTTCACTTCAGTTCAGGTCCTTCCCCGGCCAGAGAATTAAAAAGAGACCTTCCACTTTGGTTCGGATCCTTCCCCGGCCAGAGAGTTAAAAAGAGACCTTCTACTTTGGTTCGGATCCTTCTCTGGCCAGAGAATCAAAGAATAAACCTTTCACTTTGGTTCAGATCCTTCTCCGACCAGAGAATCAAAGAAGATACCTTTCACTTTGGTTCGGATCCTTCTCCGGCCAGAGAATCAAATAAAAGACCTTTCACTTTGGTTCGTATCTTTCCCCCAGCCAGAGAATTAAAAAAGAGACCTTTCACTTTGGTTCGGACCCTTCCCCCGAGCAGAGAATTGAAGAAGAGATCCTTTCACTTTGGTTCGGACCCTTCCCCCGGCCAGAGAATTGAAGAAGAGACCCTTTCACTTTGGTTTAGATCCTTCCCCTGCCAGAGAATTAAAGAAGGGACCTTTCACTTTGGTTCGGATCCTTCCCCGACCAGAGAATTAAAAAAGAGACATTTCTCTTTCGTTCAGATCCTTCCCGGGCCATAAAATTAAAAAAAGAGACCTTTCTCTTTGGTTTGGATCCTTCCCCGGGCCAGAGAATTAAAGAAAAGATTCCTTTTACTTTGGTTCGGATCCTTTCCCTGGCGAGAGAATTGAAGAAGAGACCTTTCACTCTGGTTCAGATCCTTCCCCGGCCAGAGAACAAAAAGAGACCCTTCTCTTTGGCTCTCGTAGCTCGCTTTCCCAATTTCGGCTCTTGTAGCCTGCTTCCCGGCTTTGGCTCTTTGCAGCCCGCTTCTCAACTTCGACTTGTAGCCCGCTTCCCTAACATTTTGGCTCTTGTAGCCCACTTCCCTTTGACTTTCGTAGCCTGCTTCCCAATTTTAGCTCTTATAGCCTACTTCCCCGATTTGGCTCCCGTAGCCTGCTCCCCAATTTTTGGCTCTCGTAGCCTGCTTCCTAACTTCGGCTCTCGGAGTCCGCTATCCTGATTTCGGCTCTTGTAGCCCACTTTCCCCATTTTTACTCTTGTATCCCGCTTCAACAACCTTTAGCCTTTGTAGCCTGCTTCTCGGCTCTCATAGCCCGCTTTCCTGATTTCAGCTTGTAGCCCGCTTCCCAATACCTTTTGCTCTTGTAGTCTACTTCCCAAAATTTAGCCTTCATGGCCCACTTTCCAATACCTTTGGCTCTTGTAGCCTGCTTCCCAGAATTTGGCTCTCGCAACCCGCTCTCCTCAATTTTGGCTATTGTAGCCCACTTCCAATATCAACTTCGGCTTTTATAGCCCGCTTCCCCAATGTTCTTTCGGCCCTTCGCGGTCTCCTTCTCAGCACCTTGGCTGCGGCATTGATTCTATATGCACATATAAGACACATATACGTAATGACAGTATGTTCTTACGTAAAAAAAAAAAGAAAAGAAAAGAGAGACAAAAAAAAGATAAAAAAAGTTTTTTTGCTTGACTGCCCTGCTTGCATGCTTGCTTATAATATAGAATAGCACACTTCCTTGAAATTTTCTAGGACCATGTTTCCTTGCTAAATAATGCTGCCCTGATTCCAGATGCACGTGCGTCATGGCATATGCTCGAAGGGAGCCCAATTACGGCGGGTGCATACGTCAATGGGAAGAGTCATGGATAAATTGTTAAGCCCAACTCATAAAATAAACCCGAGGCAACACTCCCCCACTCCGCGCTTAATGTGTTCAATGGTCTTCAACTATAGGGATTGCCCGACTTTCCTCTTAGCACTCTATGGATGTTTGAATTTCTGCACTCGCGTGAAAGGTAACCGTGAGGAAAAAGCTGCCTACCCCCACTTAAAAAAAAGAAAAAAATGATGAAAAAAAAGGGGAGAGAAACGTGAATCTGAGTAGTCGAGAATCCCCATTGAGACACATGAGACTCGCGCGAAATGGTGAAGAGAATTTCAATAAGGATGAAGCCTAGTAGCCGGGAATCCCCATTGAGACACATGAGGAAACTCGCATCAAATGGTGGAATCCGCAATAGAATTTTTATAAGGACGAATCCTAGTAGCCGAGAATCCCCATTGAGACACATGAGGAGACTCGCGCCGAACGGTGAAACTCGCTACCAAAATAAACAGATGGGGGCTGTGCGAAGCTACCGAAATCGAGAGCCTGAAACTCATGTGTAGGCGCTAGAGTAGTCCTCGAGTGTTGCTTAGAAAACCTGCATATCCCTATGTTTAGGGCCTTTTGCTCACACGGTTTCCCCTCCACTCCACAGAGAGTTACCTTGGGTGAAATGCGTGAATTTAAGCTATGCATGCAAGACATGCGATATCCTCTTGACGGGTGCACCACCCCTTAGCTGTGGCTTCTGGCCCGCACCGTGTCTGCGAATGATGGGCAATGTCCCTATCACATCCCCTATAGAGGGAGCTACCTTATGTATACTTATGTTATGCCCGCTAACGAATGCCCGCATGCTTGAATAAAGAAATAAATAATAATAATAATAAATAAACTCAATTTTTGCTATCGCGGCCTGCTTTCCCAATTCTGGCTCGTACAGCCCAATCATGGCCCTCACGGCCTACTTCCTGCCCTTACGACTTGCTAATCTCCCAACTTCGGCTCTCGTAGTCCACTTCTTCAATTTGGGCTCTCGTAGCCTTCTCCCCAATTTTGGCTTTTGTAGCCAGCTTCCCGATTACGGCTCTTATAGTCCGCTTCCCCAATTTGGGCTCTCACAGCCTGGTCCCTAACTTCGGCTTTTGTAGCCAGCTTCCCGATTTCGGCTCTCGCAGCCTGTTTCCCCGATTTTAGCCTTCACGGCCTACTTCCGCAACATCGATTCTGGCCCTTGCGATCCACTTTCCCGGGTTCGGATTTCACAGTCGGTACTCCCGGCGCATTAAAGAACATTAAATCCTTACACTTTGGTTCAAGCCTGTCGTCTGGCCAGAGAACAAAAAGACTCTTTTCTCTAGATCAGACCTGCTGTCCAGCTAGAGAACAAAAAGACCCTTCCACTCCAGACCGGACCTTCCGTCCGGCTGAAAAACTAAAAGACTCTCTCCACTCTAGATCGGACCTTCCGTCCGGCTAGAGAACAAAAAAAATCCTTTCACTTTGGTTCGAACCTGCTATCTAGCCCGAGAACAAAAGATTCTTTCCACTCAAGGTCGGACCTTCCGTCCGGTTGGAGAACTAAAAGATTCCCTCCACTTTAGATCGGACCTTCCGTCCGGCTAGAGAACAGAAAAGATCCTTTCACTTTGGTTCTAACCTGCCATCCAGCCGGATAACTAAAAGACTCTCCCCACTCTAGATCGGACCTTCCGTCCGACTAGATAATAAATATACCCCCTTCACTCTAAAAGGGACCCTTCCGCCCAGTTAGAGAATAAAAAGATTTCTTTCACTTTGGTTCAGACCTACCGTCCAGCCCGAGAACAAAAGATTCCTTCCACTCTGGATCGGACCTTCCGTCCGGCTAGAGAACTAAAAAGAATTCTCTCCACTCTAGTTCGGACCTACTGTCTAGCCAAAGAATTAAAAGACCCTTCATATAGTTAGTACCCCTGGCGCATTAAAAGAACAAAACAACCTTTCACCCTGGCCCGAGCATGCCATTTGGGTAAGGAATCATCCCCTTTTCCTCACGCTAACACTAACCCGTGTCAGCGACTTGACCATCTCTCTGTCACTTCGGGTGACGAATACCCCTTTTGATTTGGACCTTCCGTCCAAGTCTTGGAATCAACAAACTCTTCTCTCCGTCCCTTCGGGCAATGAACACTTCTCTCGAATCGATAATCTCTCCTCTCCGTCCCTTCGGATGACGAATACCCCTTTGATTTGGACCTTCCGTCCAGGTCATGGAATCAACAAACTCTTCTCTCCATCCCTTCGGGTGACGAATACCCCTTTTGATTTGGACCCTCCGTCCAAGTCATGGAATCAACAAACTCTTCTCTCCGTCCCCTCGAGTGACGAATATCCCTATTGAATCAACAAACTCTTCTCTCCGACCCCTCAGGTGACGAATACCCCTTTTGATTTGGACCTTCCGTCTAGGTCAATGAATCAACAAACTCTTCTCTCCGTCCCCTTAGGTGACGAGTACCCCTTTTGATTCAACAAACTCTCCTCTTCGTCCCTCCGGGGTCACGAATGATCCGTTTGGTTTGGACCTTCTGTCCAGATCATTGAATGAACAAGTCTCTTTCCCCATCCCTTCGGGTGACGAATACCCCTTTTGATTTGGACCTGCCATCCAGACCATTAAAGGAATAAACCCTTCTCTCCGCACACGTGGCTCACCTTCCAACATCCTTCGACTCGACGGCCTGCTCCCAATTTTGACTCTCGTAGCCTACTTTACAGACTTCGGTTCTCACCGCCTGCTCCCCAACCTTTGGCTTTCATAGCCTACTTCCCGGGTGCTGGCTCACGTGGCATGGGTTCTTGACCTTAACTTTGGTCCGCGGATCCGCTCTTCTCATCATGTTGATGAATCTCTCAGTCGATCTGCACCCGCAGGCCCTGCTCTCTCATCCCTCTCTTGCGCCGTCTGCGGCTGGGGGGCATTTATGGACACTAAAAAATTCTCACCCCATGTTTACGTGCAGGGGAATAAAGAAGTAGAGAAAAGAGAAGAGAAGATGAAAAGAAGAAAAGAAGGTAAGGAGACACCCCTCAACGTCCCCTTCAACGGCACACCTTCAAGTGCCTTCAACGGCACACCCCTGGTGCCTCTCCAACAGCACACTAACTTGTGCCCCAGTGGCACACCCTGAAGTGCCTCTAACGGCACACTCGTTAAATCCTTCAATGGCGCACTCTCCAGTGCTCCCAATGGCACACTTCTTAAAAGCCCCCAGCGGCACACTACCAGGTGCCCCAACGGCACACCCTTCAAGCCCTCTAGTGGCACACTCTGTGGGATGCCTCCAAAGGCACACCCTTTGGTGCCTCCCAACGGTACACCCTTCAAACCCTCCAGCGGCATACTCCGTGGGATGCCTCCAATGGCACACCCTTTGGTGCCTCCCAATGGCACACCCTTCAAGCCCTCCAGCGGCACACTCCGTGGGATGCCTCCAACGGCACACCCTTTGGTGCCTCCCAACGGCACATCCTATAAGCCTTTCTAATGGCACACTTCTTAAAAGCCCCAGCGGCACATTCCTGAAGTGCCCCAGCGGCACACCCCTCAGAAGCCCCCAGTGGCATACTGCCAGGTGCCCCAGTGGCACACCCATCAGAAGCCCCCAGCGGCACACTACCAGGTGCCTCAACGGCACACCCTTCAAGCCCTCCAGCGGCACACTCCGTGGGATGCCTCCAATGGCACACCCTTTGGTGCCTCCCAATGGCACACCCTTCAAACGTCTCCAGCAGTACACTCCCAGCGTCCTCTGCCCGACACACTGCCGAATGCCCGCCACTCGGTGCAACGTCCTTTCTCCTCCACCCGGTGACACGTTGCAGCCCTTGGATGGGTGCCAACGGCAACGAATCCAATGGTCACTGCCTGTGGCCCTTGGCGCGCGGTGGATCCATGTCAAACTAGCTGGAAAGCCCAGCTGTCGACACTCTGTTGAGGCACACAAGGGGTGCCACAGAGGAGCGAGATGGAGGTCAATCCTCTCATCCACCTCCACCGCCAGTGACGTCAACGCCAACAGAGGTATAAAAGCCACTCACAAAGAAAGAAAGAGGTCTCCTAGAGGGCTGAAGAAGGGCATCCCGTGCGAATAAGGAAGAGAATAAGAAGAAGAGAAAAGAGAGAGGAAAGGAGAAGAGGCTCCTGCCCCCCTTGCTGTTCCACCCACCACCGCCTGAGTAAACAGGAAGAGGATAGAAGAGAGGAAGAGAAGAAGAGTGGGTGAAGAGAGAGAGTGAGGTCCAGGAGGGGAGGAGCCCATGCTCCGTTCCCCTCCCAACTGTATTTTGTTTTCCTCTTTCTTTTCCTCCGTTCCCTTTTTTGTTGGGATGTATTCGCTCCCTTGGGGCACTCCTCTTATGAGAATAGAAGTAGAAAGCTCGTTAAGTGTTCATACCACCCTGTTCCCTATGAATGAAAACACCCCTCTTGTTTCATCTTGTCCATCCTTCACCCCACAATGTATATGGTGGTTTGCTTTACGCCCATTTCGATTTTCTTGCTTCTTTGGGTTGCCTGCCCTCCAAAACACCGTAGAGTCCATCCAATTCAATGGGTAGTGTCTCTGGTGTGATGGGATGAGGCTGGCGTTCTTCCAACATGTTTCTGTAACAGGGTCATCTCAGCCCGGCACGCCCTCAGCCTTGTCCCTGCCGGCACACACCAACGTGCCTTGCCCGGCACACTTCATCTGCAAATCATCCCAATCCGGTGCACCCTTTGGCTTGGCCTTGCCCGGCACACCCTCCAGCCATCCCAGCCCGGCATGCCTGTGGCTTGTTCCTGCCGGCACACTCTAGCCTATTTTACCCAGTGTTTCCCATTCAATGGTCTACATGAATAAAAGTAAACCAAATCAAAACGCATGCATCTCATGAATAAAAGAAGACTCCTCACATGAGCCTCAGGAATAAGGGGACCTCCTCTTAGACCTTACTCCATCAACATGGATTTTGCCCCAGCTGCATTGACCCTTCACCCCTGGCTTGGCTTGACCGGCACACTCCAACCGGTGCACTTTTAGCCCAACCTTCACCCAATGCACCCTTGACTTCCCTTGCCCGGCACACCTTCTGGCATCTTCAACCGGCACACACCTGCCTAGCCTGCCCAGCCCGGCACACCCTCCAATCTGCCCTTTACCCGACGCACTCCAACCAGCCCTTGCCCGGCACACCTAATCTACCCTCTACCCAGTGCACCCTTTGACACCCTCGCCGGCACACCCTCGACCAACCTAGCCCGGCACACTCCCCAGCCGCCCTTGCCCAGCACCCCCCAATACCTCCAGCCCGGCACATCCCTGGCCTGTGCCTTGCCAGGCACACTCCCCAGCCGCTCTAGCCCGGCGCACCCCAACACCTCCAGCCCGGCAAGCCCTTGGCGCATACCCTGTCTGGCATACAGTCTCTTTCACTCCTCAGCCTCCCTTGCCCGGCGCACCTGAAATGCAATAGTATAATAAAAAAGAATATAATAAATAATAATAATAATAAGAAAAAATATAAAAATAATAATAAGAAAAGGATATAACGCACATGCAATAAAAGAAGAGTCAATCAACATAAAAAAATAAACAATAATAATAACAATGAGTAATGATAATAATAACGAATAGAATGAGGCGGCTCTCGTCCTCCCCGCATCCTCTACATGGGAATATCGATAAGACCTTCGTGGGTCACGCTTGGACCTCGGGTTCGTCCCAATCATGGTTGTTGCCTGACCCATATCCTAGGCCTATAGCCCGCTATCCTCAAACATATCTTTATTTTGGGATCTAATCCCGGAACATTCTCCCACTGCCTCTCGACACTGAAAGTATTAACGATGCCCGCGCGAGCCTCGCTTTGACCATGGGAAGCTTCCCCAGAATGGTCCTGGCTTGATATTGCACTGGGCTAATAAACTCACTAATTTCTGACCACTCTAACTGGGATTTAACTGAATGTTTCCCATTCCTCTAAACAATAAATTTGTCATATCCCGACATACATATGCTCCGGTTTTCTCATGATGATCACGCTGCCCTCAAGCCGGACGCTCATCCGAATATCAAATGGTCCCCTGAGTGACCGACATGTTTCGAATGCTTGCTTCTCTAGACATTAGGCTTTCCGACTGATTCGAGATTGCTATCATCTTATTTCTCTCGATATAATTTCTTGTCCATGAGGCCCTTATTCCCGATGATTAATCAAGGGTGTTCCCCTCTCCGAGGGGATGTAAATAATGCCGTGACGTTTATGGCGCGACGGGTTTTGGTCCAGACCCGAATTACACAATCATCTGATTAGTTAGATCGTGCGCACCAAGGGCTTCCACGAAGCCCGAATAAATCATCACTTTGTGACTGGCACGCCCACGCACCTAAATAAACGAACAACATCATAAGCGAATTTTAGTGCGTCCACAGTTTCATCTTTGTTTTCATATTTTCTTTCCATTCAAACATCAAGCTGTGTGTCAGCGATTTGCAAAAGCTGTAATGCTCAGCGGGTGAGGTATGTACCTCAGACAGCAAGCTGTGATGCTCAACAGGATAGCAAGCTGTGATGCTCAGCTGTAAGCAAGCTGTGATGCTCAGCGGTTCAAGCTGTTAGGCAGCAGGAAGCCTCTCTCTAGTTTGAGTGGGGGATGGACGTAGGTCTATGGTAGCAGACCGAACCATCTAAAACTCCTTGTCTTCATGGTTTGATTGCTTGCTCCTTGATTCATGATAGATGTATGAATAGGCTCGTTATATCTGTAATTTGATAGCCTACATAGTTCTGAGCTTTCAGGTTAGGGAGGAATCTTGTCAACTATATATCCTCTATTCCCCCTTCGCAAGCTATTTGATTTTTTCAATTTGAAGTTCTGTTGTGGATTATCAGTTCTTGTCCAACATATCTACGATGTGTTGTCTACATGCTTAGTACAATATTAAGCTGCGTGTGCTTGCTAAGTGTTCAATTGTGAGCTACAATTAAACTTCTGTTCAGTTTGAATCAACTAGCTTTATTTCCGCACGTATTTGATATTGAGAGTTTTTAATTGGGCAAAATTTTAAAGGGGAGATTCATTCACCCCCCTCTGAATCTATGTCTGCACCATCTCATAGACTCAACAATTGGTATCAAAGCGAGTCTCTGATTGTCTAGATCCAATGATCTGCAGAGGATCCTACTGTATTTGGTGCTATACTACTTTTTTCTATCTTATTCTGCTGCATTACTCATTGAGCGCTTATTGCTTTAAATATGTTTGATAAAATGGCTCCTCCCGTGGTTTTTGATGGTTCCAACTTCAACACTTGGCTAGGAGGCCTATGCACTTACATGAACTCCATTGATTCCAATCTATGGAGTCTTGTATCTAAAGGCCCTCATGAAATGCCTCATGATCAGACCAAGTGGTCTAATGAGGATAGACTAAAGAACCGTGATAATCTCACAGTTTTTAATATTCTGAAAGCTATAGTGAATACTGACTTATTTCCATTTGATTTCAGGTGCACATCAGGAAAGGAAATCCTGGATGCGGTGATTACCACTCATGAGAAGAAGGAAGAAGAATGCCTTATGGCAAAGAAGGGTGATAATAAGTATGATCAATAGGAGGAAACGTCATCTCAAGGAAGCTCTCGATCCGAAGAAATTTTGTTTGATGATTTAGTGAATATGTATGAAGAGCTTACTAATAGATATAAGAAAATGAAAAATGAAAGTAAAAAATTGAAAAAGAAGCTTGAACAAAACAATTCTAATCCTTCTTGTAGAAATTATTCACAGTCTGCAGAGTTAGGCAAATCCTTTGAAACCAATGTTCAAGTGAATAAGAAACAAGTGTGTTTACTGAAAAATGAAAATGAGGAACTCAGTCTGAAAATTTCTGAACTGGAAGAAAAATTGAGTACAAGTAATGATGATCATGACTTGATAAATGAACTAGTTCAGAATGAAAAATTGGTGGATGAAATGGTGAAATTGAAGGAACTTAACACTATCTTGTCTAAAAGATTGCTTGAGTTTGAAAAAAAAATCTATAATTCTTTTTCTAGAAAATGAAATTGAAATGCTAAAAGAAAAACTGACTGCTTATGAAAAGGGGAAAGCTAATTCAGAAACTGTCATTGTCTCCTTGGAAAATAAAATTACTGAGTCAAATAAGTCTTCATCTAAATCAGCTAAGGATAAAGGGAAAATGAAAATGTCTTTAGAAGAAGACTTGAGTGATAAAAGTAAGGGGACTGACAATAATTCTGGAATTAAGGAGATTATCAGGAATTAGCTATACACAACTTTTGTGCATAGCTCAAATATTGATAGCACATCATCTACCTCAGTAAAATAGCATGTTAATTAGAAAATTCAAAACTATAATAAAAATATGAAAAATCTGAAAACACTGAAAAAGAATGACAAGTTGCATGCAAACAATTCTCAGGCTAAGAAATCCCCTGCTGTTAAACTAAATAATATTGAATGTTTTTATTATGGGAAATCTTGCCATATAATGAATGATTGTTTTATAATGAAGAAGGGTGATTTGAATGGTGGTAGAATTCATGCTAGGAATTCTCATGCTAAGAAACCTTCTTCTGTTCAAAAGTAAAGAATTCGCTATTTTCACTGTGGTAATATTGGTCATATTGCTGTAAAATGTTGCCATGCTCAGGGAAAGAAATTTAAGTCTGAATTTGTTAAATTCTTTGTAAATAGAAATGATCCTAGTTATATTAAATCTCATGTGAACCATGTTTCTGATAGAAGTAATTTTGGTTCTAGAGGTAAGCACATTGCGTGCTTGCATTGTGGAAAGAATGGCCACACAGTCAAAGACTGTAGGCATGCTCAGGGTAAAAATTTGTATGCTAAAAATTTTCAGAACATTCCTATTAATCAGAAAAGGAATGCTCATTGTTTCTACTGTGGCAAGATAGGCCACATTGAAGCCCAATGCTGGTTTGCCAATGCACAAGAGAAAATTTATGTTTATCCTAGTCATGATAAATTTCCTGTGAACCATGTCTCTCATAGAAATAAACTTGTTTCAAATGTTCAGAATACTATGCTCTTTAATCGTGGAAAATCAGGTCAGAGGGCTAGAGGAGGCCTGCTTGCTGACTGTAACAGACATATATTTCATGTTAAAAAGAACAACATTTATGATTCTACACATAATCTCTATACCCATGTGAACATGAAAAATAGTCAACCTGTGATTTCTTTTTATTATTGTGGTCAAATTGGACATTTCATGTTTGATTGCAAACTGCTAAAATTTGATAACTTGAATGTTCTGAATTCTTAGAATGCACCTAGGAAAGGTGTTATTCACCATGGAGGACCCAAGAAGTCTTGGGTACCTCAACATGCAAAATGAGGTTCAGTTTTTGCAGGTGTGCCTTAGAAGGAAATAAAAAGGGCGTTAAATAAACCAAGGCACTCAAATAAGGCAAAACCCCATTCCTGCTGGTTACAAGGATGTTCATTTGAAAAAAAAATTAGATAGCTACATTTCATGCTTAATATGTTAAATAAAATCTCATGCATACATGTTCTTAACTGCTTTGACATTTGCACTACACAATCTGAGTTTCCTCATATATTAAGTTGTCTGTGCACATATTTACTGAATACATGCTGAATTCATTTCTAATCCACATGCATTTGTGTTTTGTCATTTAATTGTGCTTCAACTGGTTGCATGTTGAGAGGAAGGTGAAATAAATTCAAATGCATGAAATTTCATGACTGCATACATTTTCACATATGCATATCAAATCGAATTGTCTTGCATATTCTAAATTGATATGCACATTCATGCATGACTTCATGGTATATCTAATGGTTAAGTGCTAAAGGGCAGATTAAGTCTGTCTGGAAGATCTAACCATGTGCGAGATAGTCTTTAGACCAAGTTCTCCACCTAGCACCATGGGTCAAATGTGCACATAGAGTTGTTTAGAAACTCATGAGCATAGCCAAATAATTCTGCATACATGCTCACATCTGAACTTGACTTTTCCTTCATAAGTCTTCAAATGCATGTCCTGAATTATCTGTGCATATATTGGACTGAGAGTGAATTGTATGTCACCGTCTGAAAATCTAAAATGCATGTGTTTGCATGTGTCAACTACATCTGTTTGACAATTGTAAATGTCATGATGTATGTCTCTCACAAACATTGAACATCTGCTGCATATAGGGTTCATCTACACACATACATGTTCAGTAATATTGTCATGCATATAGGACTGCACTTGCACTGTATTGTCATGCATGATCCTTTGGTATATGAAATGATAAGTTGGGAGAAGGGCAGATTTTTGTCTGTCTAAAAATCCACATCATGTGTGAGGTGGTCATATGACCTTAGTTCTCTGCCAGGTACCAAGGGTCAAGGTCTCATGTAGAACAGTCCAGATGATTCATATGCATAATTCATTCACCTCTCTGCATAATTGTCTTTGCATCTGCTGCATACAAAGTTGTCACATATGGCCTATAGATAGGGGGAGTCTGTCAAGTTAATTCTAGTGCTTCATGCATATTTGGTTAGATTAATCCCCTGCACGGTCTTCATGTCATAGATGATAGTCTAATGCAGAAAGTCAGGGGGAGTTTGTGAAAGGAGATATTGTATTTCATACATATCTTGGTAAGGTGAAGTTGTTATGTTAGATGGACGCAGTCTATCTCCACGAAGTGTGGATCTAGAGGGGGGTGAATTGATCTATTGCCTAATTTAAAACGCAGTTGAACTATAATGCGGAATTTAAAACAAACAACTGTTGAATGATAGAAAGAACACTATGAAGAGTGTCGACACAAGCAACCACACAGCAGATCACAAGCAATCTCACAAACACAAGACACCCAAGATTTTTAGGTGGTTCGGTTAGAGACCTACATCTACCCCACACTCAACCGAGTATGGCTTACTGCTGCGCAGTACAGCTTGCGTCTGCTGGGCACTACAGCTTGGCCTACAAATCGCTGAGCAACACAGCTTGCTGTCCGAGACAAGTCTCGCCTGCTGAGGATTACAGCTTCACCTGTCCAGTGGAGACCTCCACTGCAACCACTGGGGTTTACAGCTTACCCGTCCAGAGGCATCACCTCTGCTAACAGCTGACTCACAGCTTGAAGAAACAATTTCAGAAATAAAAGACAAAAGCAAACGAAAATAGAAAACCCAACTGGGAATGTAGCTCGGAATGAGCAAAGCTCAGCTCTGGTATCTGAACCAAGAGTCTGAGTAACAATCAAAAAGCTCTCAAACAAAACTCTCTCAATCTCACTCTCTCAACACATCTCTCTCAATCTTCTCTTCTCTCTTTTTCTTCTCTCTGTGGATCAGTGGCTCTCTGCTGCTTCAGACTTTTACTCTCTCTGTATATACTTTGCCACTGTTCGATGAGTCTTCATCTGAAGAAGAAGACTCTCTTTTATACCAGCAGTAGATTGGATAGGGGCGTGTGGCTTCCACATTTCCCGCCCAAAGAATTCGCTAGATCCAAGGACATTTCATCCACATGGCAGCATCCTGGATGGGCTGCTTCCACGTGTCACCATCATAGCACCTCGTCCTTCTTGGATCACGAGCCAAGTCATCAATCTCAGTAAAGAATCCCTGTCAGACAGTCGAATTAGAATTATCAGTTTAAGTATAAACCCTGTACAGACTTTGTAGGATGTAATACATTGTATAGACTCTGCACTGTATAGACTCTGTGAATGCGAATGCAATGCAATGTTCAGACTTTATGAATGCGTGGCTATGGCATTGTATAGACTTGGTGAATGCAGAACAATGCCATGTATAGACTACATATATGCAGTGCTTTGGCCTTGTACATACTTCACACATGCAGGACTGTGGCATTGTAAGGCGTGTACAGACTTCGTGTATGCGAGACTGAAGCGTGTACAGACTTAGTGAATGAACCCAACCGATGTCTAGACTTTGTTAAGACACTGAATGAGACGCTAACCCAATGCATGCAATCAGTGATGTACAGACTTGGAGATGCAATGTGCAATGCAGTGAAGTGTGTACATTGAATATGAATGCGTAGACATGCTGACAACAGATGTGTGGACTTTGAAGAACATTCAGCAGCCAATGTATAGACTTAGGCAATGGAAAGGCTTGCCAGTGTATGGACTTGATGAGCATTCAGCAATGTGCAGACTTCAATACATGAAGAAGCAATGTGTAGACTTTGACAGACACAACGTGCAACAATGTATAGACTTGAAACACTAGATGCATGATGTACAGACTTCAACTCAAATGATGCACAATGTACAGACTTGAATGCTGTGCGATGTACAAACTTCATGTTATGCATGAGACTCTAAGAAGACAGACGATGTATAGACTTAGCCAGCCTTCAGCTCGATGTACAGACTTCATGAATGATGCATGCAATGCACTGGACGATGTATGGACTTAGTCGATGCAGACTAGTCCGATGTACATACTTGCTCGTTGTTCAGACATCATGAGCGATGTACAGACTTTGCCAAGAGAAAGACTGTACAGACTTGCAGAACTGAACGTAGGTAAAGATCCCAATGTATAGACTTCGAAGTTCACTAATGGATGTACAGACTTCACCTCGAGCAAGCTACAGTGCAGTGTATGGACTTTGAATGAATGATGCATGACGCTATACAGACTTTACTAATGTATGGACTTAGCTTATGCATGCTACAGTCTAATGTATTGACTTTGAATGACAGTGCAAGCACTGTATAGACTTTGAGCACAGACACCACAATGCAATGTATAGACTTGCTAGTTATGTGAGCTGCAGTGTATGGACTTTGCCCAATGCATAAGACGCTAAGTGAGACGGACAGTGTATAGACTTGTGTTCTGGGTAAGTCGACGCATCTAAGAAGGAGGTCGACCCACTTCTGTCCAGACTATGCTGAGAGTGATGATGCATGGATGTATAGACTTACGTTCTCAACGATGTACAAACACAACACAAACACAACACGATGTATAGACTATGCTGAGTGTGAAGACTTGTGTGTGTGTGTAGTGTGTAGACTTGTGAAAATGCATAGAACACACAGACAATCTGATAAAATAATTTCATCAAAACATAAACAGTTGCCAATCAATCAAAACAAGGTGTTGCCAATGAAATAAAGCAATTGTCAACATCATCAACACAAAGGAGTCACAACAATCTCCACCTTTTTGATGATGGCAACCCCCTATCATGTAAAAGAGCAACAACCTGTCATTCAGATGAATTTTTGATGAAAGACATGATTTGTTATTCAGATTGTCATGCAGATGCTATGAATGCATGCTACGAAATAAAGACTAACTCCCTGCTCACAAGATCTCCCCCTTTGTCATAACATGATTCATACACTCCCCCTGGAATGAATTCAAAATTCATCAAACAGACAATATTCTCCCCCTTTGCCATCAACAAAGAGGAGGGAAAGTGATTACAAGGGAAGGAACAAGAGAGATCATCTGACTGGCATTCTGAACAAGTAGTTCATGAATAAGCATTCTAAAGCACAGAGTCTTCAGTCATATGAATTTAGAAACTACTTTCAGATAGAATTCTGGTTTAAAGACTATAAAATTTTGAGTTCATGCACTACAATCAATGGATAAGTTTTTTGTGCATGATAAAACAATAAACCAGAATCACATTTGCATGAGAGATTCAGTTTCAAAATATCTTACTTTCATAGACTCAAAAAAATGTTAAGAGTTACCAGGTCATGTATTGAAATTAAACAAGTTGACATCCATGAAATTTCTTTTGAAGGAACAGCATTTTCAATATTAGTTCATTAAGGGCATTCAGGTGCCATTTGTCTTTTTGCGTAAGGGTATACGTTTATCAGACGCCAATACCCCTAGATACTCAACATGATGGACCATTCTGCCATGATCAAATTCAATAGAACTGATTTACACCTTTTTGTGTGAGGGTACACGTTTATCAGACGCCAGTTACCCCCAGGTACTCAGTGAAACCACCTTACTGTTTTGATCATTTTATGCAGAGATAACTGATACACCTCATGACTTAAGTATTGTCCATTTCTTTGATGGATCACTTTAGTTTCTCAGTGATTTACCAGTCATTGCTCTGCCAACATTATTTTTCAAGGATTTTTAATATTTTTCAATATCTTTTCTAGCTGTCCTTTATATGTTTCAGAATGATTTGATTATGGACAATACACATACTTAGCTTCTCTAACATGATTTCAGATGAGTTTTTCAGATTTCAGATATGATTAGCTTTGTCTGACATGAAATAAGATAAGAGTTGAGAGCTTTATCAATTTTTAGCTTTCTTATATACTGATTGCAATCTTTAAACTCCAAAAATTATAAAATTCAAACCATTAAGTCAGTCTATAAGCAATTAAAATTCTTATAAGAGAAGAAGTCTGTTTTCTATTGCTTAGAAATCAGAATTGACTAACAGATTGCCATATTGTCAGACTCAATCATTCAGAGTCAAAGGATGAATGAATTCAAGAAAGTTGATGACCACTCTGAATTTCTAACAAGACTCCCCCTGTCTATATGCATGCAGTTTTGCAAATGAATGGCAAGAATTAAATGAGAGAGAGCTTAGACATAGGTCATGGATGAATGATATGCAATAAAAACTATGTCATAAAAAATTAAGAATGATATGCATGTGGTTTTAGACACATTCATGACTAAATGATATGCAGTGATGATCATGAGTGTAAAAAAAATATGAGTGTCATGCATGATCATGAGTCTGTTGCTACATTCAACATTCACACATTTTATTCAAGCCATCAGAGAATTTATTCATTATGCTGAAATTTACACAAGCCAAGTTCTCTTCTAAGAAATTTAAACCTTTCATTCCCAAGAGGCTTAGTAAATATATCAGCAATTTATTTTTCAATTTCAATGAAGTTCATTTCAATTTCCTTTTTATTTACAACATCTCTAAGAAAATGGTGTTTTATCTCTATATGCTTAGTCCTAGAATGATGAACAAGATTTTTAGCAAGGCATATAGCACTAGTATTATCACACAAGATTGGAATACATTCCAATTTTATCTGATAATCATCTAGTTGGTGCTTGATCCAAAGTACTTGGGCAGCACAATTACCTGCTGTAACATATTCAGCCTCAACTGTAGACAAGGCTACAGTGTGTTACTTCTTAGATGCCCAAGATACTAGACAGCCACCAAGAAATTGACAATAGCCACTAGTGCTTTTTCTATCTACTCGACACACAGCATAGTCTGCATCAGTGTAGGCTAGAAGTTCTAACTCACACTTAGCAGGATACCATAGACCTAGCTCTTGGGTGCCTAGTAAATACCTAAAGATCCTTTTCACAGCCTTAAGATGTGTTTCTTTAGGACTGGCCTGAAATCTAGAGCATAAACACACTGCAAATTGAATATCAGGCCTAGATGCTGTAAGATATAGAAGAGATCCGATCATACCTCTATATAGCCTTTGGTCCACTGGTTTACCTTGAGGATCTTCATCCAAACTGGTTGAGGTACCCATTGGAGCAGCTATTTCCTTGAGGTTGTCCATTTTGTACTTCTTCAATAAATTCTTTATGTACTTGGACTGAGAGATGAAAGTACCATCCTTTGATTGTGTAACCTGCAGTCCAAGAAATAGTTTGAGCTCACCCATTGAGCTCATTTCAAACTCATTAGTCATAATTTGAGAGAATTCCTCACACAATTTGGGGTTAGTTGACCCAAAGACAATGTCATCCACATAAATTTGAATGATAAGAATATCTGAATGACTCACCTTGGTGAACAATGTTTGATCAACTACACCTCTTGTGAAGTTCTTTTCAGTGAGGAATTTGCTCAACCTGTCATACCAAGCTCTAGGAGCTTGCTTTAAACCATAGAGAGCCTTTTTGAGTTTATAGACATGATTAGGGAAATCTAAGCATTCAAATCTAAGAGGCTGTCTCACATAGACATCCTCACTGATTTCCCCATTCAGAAATGCAGATTTTACATCCATCTGCTGAAGATTTATTCCTAGGGAACATGCATAAGCCAATAATATTCTGATTGCTTCTAACCTGGCTACAGGGGCAAAAGACTCTTCAAAGTCTATTCCAAATTCTGGATTATACCCTTGAGCTACAAGTCTGGCCTTATTTTTAATGACATTCCCTGATTCATCAGTTTTATTTCTGAACACCCATTTAGTCCCTATGACTGTTTCATGATCAGGAGGTGGAACCAAATGCCACACCTTATTCCTATCAAATTGATTGAGTTCCTCATGCATGGCATTAATCCAATGCACATCTTTGAGAGCACAGTCAATGGACTTGGGTTCTACATTTGAATCAAACGCATATGCATTCAATTCATTTTGAATTCTTAAGTGACCTCTAGTCCTAGAGGGGTCATGCAGATTGCCAATTACATTATCTACAGGATGATCTTTTAGATATCTAATGTTGACAATTTCATCACCATGAGTTTCATTTACCTCCCCCTGAACTGTAGGCTCTTCTTCATTAAGCTCTTCATTTCCTTCCTCATCATCGGATTTGTCTGCAGGATTTCCTTCCTTCAAAATATCACCATTGTCTTCATTCCTGCATTGACCAACATTAGTCTTTAGTAAGGATTCATCAAAAACTATGTGTGGAGATTCTTCAACAGTTTTGAATTCATATTGTACACTCTATATGCTCGGGTGTTTTCAGAATAACCAAGAAAAATTCCTGGTTCACCTTTAGGTTCAAATTTATCAAGATCTCTTTTATCATTTATATGAATGAAACATTTACAACCAAAAACATTGAAATGAGCAATGGAAGGTTTCTTACCCTTTAAGATCTCATAGGGTGTTTTCTGGGTAGAAGGTCTTACCATAGCTCTGTTAATTACATAACAGGCAGTATTTACTGCTTCAGCCCAGAACTTCCTTGGTAGACCACCTTCAACCAAGAGTGTACGACCCATCTCCACTAGGGTTCTGTTCCTTCTCTCCACAACTCCATTCTGCTCAGGTGTCCTTGGTGAGGAGAACCTATGGTTAATTCCATTTGACTTGTAGAATTCATCAAACTGTGAGTTTTCAAACTCACCTCTATGATCAGTCAAAATATTTTCAATTTTCTGGTTTTTCTTAAGACAGAACTCCTGAAATTTTGAGAATGCATCACTTTTATGTGATAAGAAATATACCCAAGTATACCTAGAGAAGTCATCTACCATGACAAACCCATACTTCCTCCCTGATAAGCTGACAGACCTGGTTGGCCCAAAAAGGTCCATGTGTATCAGCTCATAGGGTTTAGAAGACATATTTTCTGTTCTAGATTTAAATGACTTTCTAGTTAACTTTGATTGAGTGCATGCATCACAGATTTTATTTTCTTTCTTAAAGGAAACTTCAGGAAGTCCTCTAACCATGCTATGCTTATTTAGTTTATGCAAAACAGTGTAACTAGCATGACCTAACCTACGATGCCATAAAAATGCTAAGTCTTCTTTACTAGCAGTAAGGCATAGGTTAGAATGTTGAATATCATCTAGATCTATCATGTAAGTGTTATTTATCCTCTTACCAGAAAATTTAACAGTTTCGGAATCAGGTTCAAAAACTTTGCAACATTGAGAGTCGAAAAGCACTTTGCATCCTTTATCACATAGCTGGCTGATGCTAAGTAAGTTATAAGCTAATCCTTTAACCAGCATGACATCCTCAATGCAACAAGTAGTACACTTACCTACCTTACATGTTCCAACAATCTTACCCTTTGTGTTGCTACCAAAGGTGACAAGGCCTCTTGTTTCTCTGTCAGCATGCAGAACTTGGCCTTATCCCCTGTCATATGCCTGGAGCATCCACTATCCAAGTACCACAAATTGTTCTTGGCTGCCAGGCATACCTGCACACACAATCAGGTAGAGAGGTTTGGAACCCAAGACAGATTGGGCTCCAGAGCAAATGAAATAGAAGCAAAGCAAGAAAGCAGACTTTTCGGAATCCACATTTGTTTAAAATAGTTCTGTTCAGTGGATTTTACAGATTTCTTTTTGTTTTACTTTTTCTTGTTGACACTAGCATGATTATTTACAGATTGATTATTTCTTTGCCAGTGCCTTGGCCGGGGTGTATTCATGAAATTTTGGCCATAGTGATCATTGGGCTGGCTGTGGAAATATTGGTTCCTAGGTGTCCAAGAGCCATACCCATTAACCCAATTCCTAGTGTAAGGTTTATAGGACTGTGTAGCCTGATGTCCATAACCTGTAAACCTTCCTTGAGTCCTAGTCCATCCTGACCTATTTGGATAGGTTGACTGTGCAAAGAAGTGGGACTGGGCTCTAGGTTGGTAGAAATATTTGGGTTGTGCTCTAAAAGCATTCTGCCTCCCCTGCACCTTGGACCCTGCTGACCTATTCATAGGTGTGTATTGGGTCTTTTTCAGAGGTGGTGGTGATGGTGGAGACTTGGTGACCTTAACATGGGGTTTATAAGACTGTGTAGGTTGACCCCTAACCTGAAACTGAGCTTTGGGATTTTTCTTGGATGTGCTAGCTCTACTAGGCTCACTCAGCTTTTGTTTGCCCTTCTCCTCAGCACTGGGCTTTTTCAGATTAGCAGTTTTGTTCAATGACATGTTTGAATTCATGCTAATTAGAGGTCCTTTCTCTTTTTGTGCAACAAATGAAATAGTTTTCATTCCAAAGATTTTTGTTGCACTAGAATTAAATCCAAGGCCCTCTTTTCTGAAGTTGACCTTTGACCCTAACAAAGCATTTAGGTTATCTGTACCTTGGGTCATTTTCTCAATAGTCTTAAGCTTGTCCTCATTATCCTTTTGAATATCTTCAATGGATTTCTTAAGTTCTGAATTCACACTTAGGACAGCTTGATATTTTTCATTCACTATTTTTATCTCACTCTCACATTTCTGAATTTTCAATTTCAGTTCATCAGTTTCTTTTTCTAACCTATCATTTTCTTCTTTAGAGGCTTTTGACTCATTCTTGATTTCTTCTAATTCAGAACATGTGAGTTTCAATTTTTCATTCTCAGATTCTAGACATGCAATTTTATCAGTTAGAGTTGTATCATTTTGCATGGAGTTAATCTTTCTTCTTAGATGCATGTTTTCCTTTCTAATATCATCAGCTCTATCAGCTATGTCATGGTAGGCATCTACCCAAATCAGCAATAGTGAAATTTTTGAATCTACTGATTACCTCATCTGAGTCCTCCTCTCTGTCTTCAGAGCTTGTTGCCATAAGGCAAATGGGCTTTTCAGATTCGGCTTCACTGTCTGAGGTATTGCTCAAGGAGCCTTCATCTTCATCACTCCAGGTACTCACCATTGCTTTCCCTTTCGTGTTCTTCTTCTTTGACTTGTCCTTGTATTTCTGATTCTCTGGACAGTCAGCTTTCATATGGCATGCCTTCCTGCATTGATAACAAGTATTAGATTCAATTTTCTTAGCAGGGTTATGTTTATACCTTTTATCCCTTCGGCCACCACTGTACTTCTTTTGGCTGAATCGTCCTGCTCCTTTCCTGAGGAACCGCCTGAACTCTCTGGTCATCATTGCCATCTCAGTACGAGTTATATCTTCTTCATTCAGGCTCTCCTCGGATGATGAACGGCTAGAGCTTGATCTGCTGGACTTGCTGGATTTGCTGGCACCAGCTTTCAGAGCGATTGGCTTCTTCTTCCTCTCAGCTTCTTCTATCCTTGGCATATTAATCTCATATGCCATCAGCGAGCCAATTAGCTCATCAGCCCTCGTATTTCGTAAATCCCTTGACTCCTCCATCACTGTAGCTTTAGTATGCCAAGCATGAGTCAGGTAGCGCAATATCTTCCTCACTACATCATATTCTGTCTGAGCCTTCCCGAGACCTCTAAGACCATTAGTAATGGTTGTCAATCGAGCATACATCTCCTTGATGGTCTCGTTGGGCTTCATCTTGAAGGCTTCATATTCAGACACAAGGAAGTTGGTATTCGTCTCTCTAACTTGAGAAGTCCCTTCATGAATGACTTCCAGTGCATCCCACATCTCCTTAGCTGAACTGCAGGCTGATACGCGAGAGAATTCTGTAGGGTGCAGAGAGCATTGAATGGCGTTTATTGCACTCCAATTTAGTGTAGACCTCCTGATCTCCTCCTTGGTCCAGACTTCCTCATTAGGGGACAGCTCATAAGGTCCCTTGCTGACTACCTTCCAGATCTCGTAATCCTTAGCCCTCAAAAATACTTGCATACGATTCTTCCAGTATGCATAGTTAGATCCATCGAAGAATGGGGGCTTTGTGGTTGAGTGTCCTTCAGCTATCATCCCTCGAGCATCCATCTTTGCCTTTCCTCTTCGGGTGATGAGTCCATGTAGAAGAGTATGGCTCTGATACCAACTGTTATGTTAGATGGATGTAGTCTATCTCCACGAAGTGTGGATCTAGAGGGGGGTGAATAGATCTACTGCCTAATTTAAAACCAGTATACGGCTCTGAAGCAGAATATAGGTAAATCTACTGAATCAGTATCTCGAGTACTAGATTTGAACAGAGGCGAATCAAACTATGAAGACGAATAGGAAATCCAATCGCACACAGTTCATAGTCAAACAAGCAAACACAAGGCACACAAGATTTTTAGGTGGTTCGGTCAGGAGACCTACGTCCACCCCACACTCAACAGAGTATGGCTTACTGCTACGCAGTACAGCTTGCGTCCGCTGGGCAATACAGCTTGGCCTACAAACCGCTGAGCAACACAGCTTGCTGTCCGAGATAAGTCTCGTTTGTTGAGGATTACAGCTTCAACTGTCCAGTGGAGACCTCCACTGCAACCGCTGGGGTTTACAGCTTACCCGTCCAAAGGCAGCACCTCTACTAACAGTTGACTCACTGCTTGAAGAAATAATTTCGGAAATAAAAGATAGAAGCAAACGAAAATAGAAAACCCAACTGGGAATGTAGCTCGGAATGAGCAAAGCTCAGCTCTGGTATCTGAACCAAGAGTCTGAGTAACAATCAGAAAAGCTCTCAAACAAAACTCTCTCAATCTCACTCTCTCAACACATCTCTCTCAATCTTCTCTTCTCTCTTTTTCTTCTTCTCTGTTTTTCTTCTCTCTGTGGATCGGTGGCTCTCTGTTGCTTCAGACTTTTACTCTCTCTGTATATACTTTGCCACTGTTCGATCAGCCTCCTTCTGAAGAAGAAGACTCTCTTTTATACCAGTAGTAGATTGGATAAGGGCGTGTGGCTTCCACATTTCCCGCCCAATGCTTTTGCCAGATTCTAGGAACTTCGACCACCTGGCAGCATCCTGACTGAGCTGCTTCCACGTGTCACCATCTGGGCACCTCGTCCTTCCTTGGATAATGACCCAAGTCATCAATCTCAGTAAAGAATCCCTGTCAGACAAAGAATCGAATTATCAGTTTAAGTATAGAATCCTGTACAGACTTTGTAGGATGCAGTGCATTGTATAGACTTTGTGAATGCGAATACAATGTACAGACTCTAGGTATGCAGGGCCATGGCGTTGTACAGACTTAGTGAATGCAGTGCTGTGGCATTATACAGACTTCAGGTATGCAATGCTAAGAACATAACAGATGGTTGTATAGACATGCCATATGAATATGCAGACTCAGCGTTATGAACCCAACTGATGTCTAGACTTTGTGAAGACGCTGAATGAGATGCTAACCCAATGCATGCAATCAGTGATGTACAGACTTGGAGATGCAATTGTGCAATGCAGTGAAGTGTGTACATTGAATACGAATGCATAGACATGCTGACAACAGATGTGTGGACTTTGAAGAACATTCAGCAGCCAATGTATAGATTTAGGCAATGTAAAGACTTGCCAGTGTATGGACTTGATGAGCATTCAGTAATGTACAGACTTCAATGCATGAAGAAGCAATGTGTAGACTTTGACAGACACAACGTGCAACAATGTATAGACTTGAAACACTAGATGCACGATGTACAGACTTCAACTCAAATGATGCATAATGTACAGACTTGCATGTTGTGTGATGTACAGACTTGCCAAGAGAAAGACTGTACAGACTTGCACAATTCTGGGATGTATAGATTTTATCTGAAAGCCCAATGTACAGACTTGCAAAACTGAATGTAGGTAAAGATCCCAATGTATAGACTTCGAAGTTCAACTAATGGATGTACAGACTTCACCTCGAGCAAGCTACAGTGCAGTGTATGGACTTTGAATGAATGATGCATGACACTGTACAGATTTTACTAATGTATGGACTTAGCTTCGTGCATGCTACAGTCCAATGTATGGACTTTGAAGAATGATGCATGACGCTGAGTGAGACGGACAGGATGTACAGGCTTTGAAGCTCAACTGAGACGGACGATGTATAGACTTAGCCTGTTCGAACAATGCAGCAATTATAGACATTATCGTGCAGACATTACCTCACATGCATTATTGTATAGACTGTATGCCTGATGGATGCACTGATGCAGTATATACACAGAGAAAGCAATGCACCGATGCAATGCATGCACATAGCAGGTATTGAACTGAAGCAATGGATGTATAGACTTGTGATGCACTGATGTAGTACATGCACAGAGGAAGCAATGCACCGATGCAATGTATAGACTTACTGAGCTGACGCTGCATGAGACACTAAATAAGACGGACATTGTATAGACTTGTGTTCTGGGTGAGTTGACCCATCTAAGAAGGGGGTCGACCCACTTCTATCCAGACTATGCTGAGAGTGATGATGCATGGATGTATAGACTTACGTTCTCAATGATGCACAAACACAACAGAAACACAACACGATGTATAGACTATGCTGAGTGTGAAGACTTGTGTGTGTGTGCAGTGTGTAGACTTGTGAAATGCATAGAACACACAGACAATCTGATAAAATAATTTCATCAAAACATAAACAGTTTCCAATCAATCAAAACAAGGTGTTGCCAATGAAATAAAGCAATTGTCAACATCATCAACACAAAGGAGTCACAACTGATTTACGCCTTATTTTGATCATAAAAAATAAATTATGAATTAAATGAATTAAATGAGAGAGAGCTTCGACATAGGTCATGGATGAATGATATGCAATGAAAACTATGTCATAAAAAATTATGAATGATATGCATGTGGTTTTAGACACATTCATGACTAAATGATATGCAATGATGATCATGAGTGTAAAAAAATATGAGTGACATGCATGATCATGAGTATGTTGCTACATTCAACATTCACATATTTTATTCAAGCCATCAGAGAATTTATTCATTATGCTGAAATTTACACAAGCCAAGTTCTCTTCTAAGAAATTTAAACCTTTCATTTCCAAGAGGCTTAGTAAAGATATCAGCAATTTATTTTTCAGTTTCAATGAAGTTCATTTCAATTTCCTTTTTATTTACAACATCTCTAAGAAAATGGTGTTTTATCTCTATATGCTTAGTCCTAGAATGATGAACAGGATTTTCAGCAAGGCATATAGCACTAGTATTATCACACAAGATTGGAATACATTCTAATTTTATAGGATAATCATCTAGTTGGTGCTTGATCCAAAGTACTTGGACAGCACAATTACATGCTGCAACATATTCAGCCTCAGCTGTAGACAAGGCTACAGTGTGTTGCTTCTTAGATGCCCAAGATACTAGACAGCCACCAAGAAATTGACAATAGCCACTAGTGCTTTTTCTATCTACTCGACACCCAGCATAGTCTGCATCAGTGTAGGCCAGAAGTTCTAACTCACACTTAGCAGGATACCATAGACCTGGCTCTTGGGTGCCTAGTAAATACCTAAAAATCCTTTTCACAGCCTTAAGATGTGTTTCTTTAGGACTAGCCTGAAATCTAGAGCATAAACACACTGAAAATTGAATGTCAGGCCTAGATGTTGTAAGATATAGAAGGGATCCGATCATATCTCTATATAGCCTTTGGTCCACTGGTTTACCTTGAGGATCTTCATCCAAACTAGTTGAGGTACCCATTGGAGCAGCTATTTCCTTGAGGTTGTCCATTTTGTACTTCTTCAATAGATCCCTTATGTACTTGGACTAAGAGATGATAGTACCATTCTTTGATTGTGTAACCTGCAGTCCAAGAAATAGTTTGAGCTCACCCATTGAGCTCATTTCAAACTCATTAGTCATAATTTGAGAGAATTCCTCACACAATTTGGGGCTAGTTGACCCAAAGATAATGTCATCCACATAAATTTGAATGATAAGAATATCTGAATGACTCACCTTGGTGAACAATGTTTGATCAACTACACTTCTTGTGAAGTTCTTTTCAGTGAGGAATTTGCTCAACCTGTCATACCAAGCTCTAGGAGCTTGCTTTAAACCATAGAGAGCCTTTTTGAGTTTATAGACATGATTAGGGAAATCTAAGCATTCAAATCCAAGAGGCTATCTCACATAGACATCCTCACTGATTTCCCCATTCAGAAATGAAGATTTTACATCCATCTGCTGAAGATTTATTCTATGGAACATGCATAAGCCAATAATATTCTGATTGCTTCTAACCTGGCTACAGGGGCAAAAGACTCTTCAAAGTCTATTCCAAATTCCTGATTATACCCCTGAGCTACAAGTCTGGCCTTATTTTTAATGACATTCCCTGATTCATCAGTTTTATTTCTGAACACCCATTTAGTCCCTATGACTGTTTCATGATCAGGAGGTGGAACCAAATGCCACACCTTATTCCTGTCAAATTGATTGAGCTCCTCATGCATGGCATTAATCCAATGCACATCTTTGAGAGCACAGTCAATGGACTTGGGTTCTACATTTGAATCAAACGCATATGCATTCAATTCATTTTGAATTCTTAAGTGACCTCTAGTCCTAGGGGGGTCATGCAGATTGCCAATTACATTATCTACAGGATGATCTTTTAGATATCTAATGTTGACAATTTCATCACCATGAGTTTCATTTACCTCCTCCTGAACTGTAGGCTCTTCTTCATTAAGCTCTTCATTTCCTTCTTCATCCTCGGATTTGTCTGCAGGATTTCCTTCCTTCAAAATATCACCATTGTCTTCATTCCTGCATTGACCAACATTAGTCTTTAATAAGGATTCATCAAAAACTATATGTGGAGATTCTTCAACAGTTTTGGAATTCAGATTATACACTCTATATGCTCGGATGTTTTCAGAATAACCAAGAAATATTCCTGGTTCACCTTTAGGTTCAAATTTATCAAGATCTCTTTTATCATTTATATGAATGAAACATTTGCAACCAAAAACATTGAAATGAGCAATAGACGGTTTCTTACCCTTTAAGATCTCATAGGGTGTTTTCTGGGTAGAAGGTCTTACCGTGGCTCTGTTAATTACATAACAGGCAGTATTTACTGCTTCAGCCCAAAACTTCCTTGGTAGACCACCTTCAACCAAGAGTGTACGACCCATCTCCACTAGGGTTCTGTTCCTTCTCTCCACAACTCCATTCTGCTCAGGTGTCCTTGGTGAGGAGAACCTATGGTTAATTCCATTTGACCTGCAGAATTCATCAAACTGTGAGTTTTCAAACTCACCTCCATGATCAGTCAAAATATTTTCAATTTTCTGATTTTTCTTAAGACAGAACTCCTGAAATTCTGAGAATGCATCACTTTTATGTGATAAGAAAAATACCCAAGTATACCTAGAGAAGTCATCTACCATGACAAACCCATACTTCCTCCCTGATAAGCTGACAGACCTGGTTGGCCCAAAAAGGTCCATGTGTATCAGCTCATAGGGTTTAGAAGACATATTTTCTGTTCTAGATTTAAATGACTTTCTAGTTAACTTTGATTGAGTGCATGCATCACAGATTTTATTTTCTTTCTTAAAGGAAACTTCAGGAAGTCCTATAACCATGCTATGCTTATTTAGTTTATGCAAAATAGTGTAACTAGCATGGCCTAACCTACGATGCCATAAAAATGCTAAGTCCTCTCTACTAGCAGTAAGGCATAGGTTAGAATGTTAAATATCATCTAAATCTATCATGTAAGTGTTATTTATCCTCTTACCAGAAAATTTAACAGTTTCGGAATCAAGTTCAAAAACTTTGCAACATTGAGAATCAAAAGCACTTTGCATCCTTTATCACATAGTAGGTTGATGCTAAGTAAGTTATAAGCTAATCCTTCAACCAGCATGACATCTTCAATGCAGCAGGTGGTACACTTACCTACCTTACCTGATCCGACAATTCTACCTTTTGTGTTGCTACCAAAGGTGACAAGGCCTCCAAACTTCTCTGTCAGCATGCAGAACTTGGCCTTATCTCCTGTCATATGCCAGGAGCAGCCGCTATCCAAGTACCACAAGTTGTTCTTGGCTGCCAGGCATACCTGCATACACAATTAGGTAGAGAAGTTTGGAACCCAAGACTGATTGGGCTCCAGAACAGATGAAGTAGAAGCAAAGCAAGAAAGCAGACTTTTCGGAATCCACATTTGTTTAAATGAATTCTGTTCAGTGGATTTTTCAAATTTCTTTCTGTTATTGTTCCTTTTCTTCTTGTTGTTTGCACCAGCATGATTGTTGACAGTGTTGTTACTTCTGTGCCAGTGCCTTGGCCAGGGTGCATTCATGATATTGTGGCCATAGTAGTTCCTGGGTTGACTGAAAAAATTCAGATTCCTAGGTGTCAAATTTCCATACCCATCAACCCAATTTCTAGTGTAAGGTCTATAAGACTGTGTACCCTGATATGCAAGACCTGTAAACCTTCCTTGAGTCCTAGTCCATCCTGACCTATTTGGATAGGTTGACTGTGCAAAGAAGTGGGACTGGGCTCTAGGTTGGTAGAAATGTTTGGGTTGAGCTCTAACAGCATTCTGCCTCCCCTGCACCTTGGACCCTGCTGACCTATTCATAAGTGTGTATTGGGTCTTCTTCAGAGGTGGTGGTGATGGTGGAGACTTGGTGACCTTAACATGGGGTTTATAAGACTGTTTAGGTTGACCCCTAACCTGAGACTGAGCTTTGGGATTTTGCATGGATGTGCTAGCTCTACTAGGCTCACTCAGTTTTTGTTTGCCCTTCTCCTCAACACTGGGCTTTTTCAGATTAGCAGTTTTGTTCATTGACATGTTTGAATTCATGCTAATTAGAGGTCCTTTTTCTTTTTGTGCAACAAATGAAATAGTTTTCATTCCAAAGGTTTTTGTTGCACTAGAATTAAATCCAAGGCCCACTTTTCTGAAGTTGACCTTTGACCCTAACAAAGCATTTAGATTATCTGTACCTTGGGTCATTTTCTCAATGGTTTTAAGCTTGTCCTCATTATCCTTTTGAATGTCTTCAATGGATTTTTTCAGTTCTGTATTCACACTTAGGACAGCTTGATATTTTTCATTCACAATTTTTATCTCACTTCATATTTCTGATTTTCAGCTTCAGTTCATCAGCTTCTTTTTCTAACCTCTCATTATCTTCTTTAGAGGCTTTTAACTCATTCTTGATTTCATCTAATTCAGAACATGTGAGTTTCAAATTTTTATTCTCAGATTCTAGACATGCAATTTTATCAGTTAGAGTTGTATCATTTTGCATGGAGTTAATCTTCCTTCTTAAATGCTTATTTTCCTTCCTAATATCATCAGCTCTATCAGCTATGTCATGGTAGGCATCTACCCAATCAGTAATAGTGAAATTTTCGAATCTAGTGATTACCTCATCTGAGTCCTCCTCTCTATCTTCAGAGCTTGTTGCCATAAGGCAAATGGGCTGTTCAGATTCGGCTTCACTATCAGAGGCATTGCTCAAGGAGCCTTCATCTTCATCACTCCAGGTGCTAACCATAGCTTTCCCTTTCGTGTTCCTTCTCTTTGACTTGTCCTTGTATTTCTGATTCTCTGGACAGTCAGCTTTCATATGGCCTGTTTTCCTACATTGATAACAAGTATTAGTTTCAATTTTCTTAGCAGGGTTATGTTTATACCTTTTATCCCTTCGGCTGCCACTGTACTTCTTTTGGCTGAATCGTCCTGCTCCTTTCCTAAGGAACCGCCTGAACTCTCTGGTCATCATTGCCATCTCAGTGCGAGTTATATCTTCTTCATTCAGGCTCTCCTCGGATGATGAACTGCTAGAGCTTGATCTGCTGGACTTGCTGGCACCAGCTTTCAGAGCGATTGGCTTCTTCTTCCTCTCAGCTTCTTCTATCCTTGGCATATTAATCTCATATGCCATCAGCGAGCCAATTATCTCATCAGCCCTCGTATTTCGCAAATCCCTTGACTCCTCCATCACTGTAGCTTTAGTATGCCAAGCATGAGTCAGGGAGCGCAATATCTTCCTCACTACATCATATTCTGTCTGAGCCTTCCCGAGACCTCTAAGACCATTAGTAATGGTTGTCAATCGAGCATACATCTCCTTGATGGTCTCGTTGGGCTTCATCTTGAAGGCTTCATATTCGGACACAAGGAAATTGGCCTTCGTCTCTCTAACTTGAGAAGTCCCTTCATGAATGACTTCCAGTGCATCCCACATCTCCTTAGCTGAACTACAGGCTGATACGTGGGAGAATTCTGTAGGGTGCAGAGAGCATTGAATGGCGTTTATTGTACTCCAATTTAGTGTAGAGTTCCTGATCTCCTCCTTGGTCCAGACTTCCTCATTAGGGGACAACTCATAAGGTCCCTTGCTGACTACCTTCCAGATCTCGTAATCCTTAGCCCTCAAAAATACTTGCATACGATTCTTCTAGTATGCATAGTTAGATCCATCGAAGAATGGGGGCTTTGTGGTTGAGTGTCCTTCAGCTATCATCCCTCGAGCATCCATCTTTGCCTTTCCTGTTCTGGTGATGAGTCCCTGTAGAAGAGTATGGCTCTAATACCAACTGTTATGTTAGATGGACGCAGTCTATCTCCATGAAGTGTGGATCTAGAGGGGGGTGAATAGATCTATTGCCTAATTTAAAACACAATTGAACTATAATGCAGAATTTAAAACAAACAACTGTTGAATGATAGAAAGAACACTATGAAGAGTGTCGACACAAGCAACCACACAGCAGATCATAAGCAATCTCACAAACACAAGACACCCAAGATTTTTAGGTGGTTCGGTCAGAGACCTACGTCCACCCCACACTCAACCGAGTATGGCTTTCTACTGCACAGTCCAACTTGCGTCTGCTGGGCACTATAGCTTGGCCTACAAACCGCTGAGCAACACATCTTGTTGTCCGAGACAAGTATCGCCTGCTGAGGATTACAGCTTCACCTGTCCAGTGGAGACCTCCACTGCAACCGCTGGGGTTTACAGCTTACCCGTCCAGAGGCATCACCTCAGCTAACAGCTGACTCACAGCTTGAAGAAACAATTTCGGAAATAAAAGACAGAAGCAAACGAAAATAGAAAACCCAACTGGGAATGTAGCTCGGAATGAGCAAAGCTCAGCTCTGGTATCTGAACCAAGAGTCTGAGTAACAATTAAAAAGCTCTCAAACAAAACTCTCTCAATCTCACTCTCTCAACACATCTCTCTCAATCTTCTCTTCTCTCTTTTTCTTCTTCTCTGTTTTTCTTCTCTCTGTGGATCGGTGGCTCTCTGCTGCTTCAGACTTTTACTCTCTCTGTATATACTTTGCCACTGTTCGATGAGTCTTCATCCGAAGAAGAAGACTCTTTTTATACCAGCAGCAGATTGGATAGGGGCGTGTGGCTTCCACATTTCCCACCCAAAGAATTTGCCAGATCCGAGGACATTTCATCCACATGGCAGCATCCTGGATGGGCTGCTTCCACGTGTCACCATCATAGCACCTCATCCTTCTTGGATCACGAGCCAAGTCATCAATCTTAGTAAAGAATCCCTGTCAGACAGTCGAATTAGAATTATCAGTTTAAGTATAAACCCTGTACAAACTTTGTAGGATGTAATACATTGTATAGACTCTGCACTGTATAGACTCTGTGAATGCGAATGCAATGCAATGTTCAGACTTTATGAATGCGTGGCTATTGCATTGTATAGACTTGGTGAATGCAGAACAATGCCATGTACAGACTACATATATGCAGTGCTTTGGCCTTGTACATACTTCACGCATGCAGGATTGTGGCATTGTAAGGCGTGTACAGACTTCGTGTATGCGAGACTGAAGCGTGTACAGACTTAGTGAATGAACCCAACCGATGTCTAGACTTTGTTAAGACGCTGAATGAGACGCTAACCCAATGCATGCAATCAGTGATGTACAGACTTGGAGATGCAATGTGCAATGCAGTGAAGTGTGTACATTGAATACGAATGCATAGACATGTTGACAACATATGTGTGGACTTTGAAGAACATTCAACAGCCAATGTATAGACATAGGCAATGGAAAGGCTTGCCAGTGTATGGACTTGATGAGCATTCAACAATGTGCAGACTTCAATACATGAAGAAGCAATGTGTAGACTTTGACAGACACAACGTGCAACAATGTATAGACTTGAAACACTAGATGCATGATGTACCGACTTCAACTCAAATGATGCACAATGTACAGACTTGAATGCTGTGCGATGTACAAACTTCATGTTATGCATGAGACTCTAAGAAGACAGACGATGTATAGACTTAGCCAGCCTTCAGCTCGATGTATAGACTTCATGAATGATGCATGCAATGCACTGGAAGATGTATGGACTTAGCCGATGCAGACTAGTCCGATCTACATACTTGCTCGTTGTTCAGACATCATGAGCGATGTACAGACTTTGCCAAGAGAAAGACTGTACAGACTTGTAGAACTGAGCGTAGGTAAAGATCCCAATGTATAGACTTCGAAGTTCACTAATTGATGTACAGACTTCACCTCGAGCAAGCTACAGTGCAGTGTATGGACTTTGAATGAATGATGCATGACGCTGTACAGACTTTACTAATGTATGGACTTAGCTTATGCATGCTACAGTCCAATGTATGGACTTTGAATGACAGTGCAAGCACTGTATAGACTTTGAGCACAGACACCACAATGCAATGTATAGACTTACTAGTTATGTGAGCTACAATGTATGGACTTTGCCCAATGCATAAGATGCTAAGTGAGACGGACAGTGTATAGACTTGTGTTCTGGGTGAGTCGACGCCTCTAAGAAGGGGGTCGACCCACTTCTGTCCAGACTATGCTGAGAGTGATGATGCATGGATGTATAGACTTACGTTCTCAACGATGCACAAACACAACACAAACACAACACGATGTATAGACTATGCTGAGTGTGAAGACTTGTGTGTGTGTGCAGTGTGTAGACTTGTGAAAATGCATAGAACACACAGACAATCTAATAAAACAATTTCATCAAAACATAAATAGTTGCCAATCAATCAAAATAAGGTGTTGCCAATGAAATAAAGCAATTGTCAACATCATCAACACAAGGAGTCACAACATAAGTTCCCTGCATGGTCTTTATATCTCATATGATTGGTTAATGAATCCAGTTGAGGGAAGTTAATGCATTTGCATACATATAGTTAACTGCATGTCATCCATAATGAAAATTCCAAAAATTTTGGTTGAGTGCATGCATTCAGGGGGAGCATAAGAAAAATTCTTGTGGTATCTGAAAAATTCTTGAACTGATGACTATCTCTGCTCATACTGATCATCTTTGCTCTTCAAGCAATTTATCTCAATTATTGGTATCAGTCAGCCTCACTTGCCTTCACTATTTTGAAATCATTTGAACTTATATCCTATTGTGTTTCAAACTCTATTGATCACTGCTCCTGCATTGGCTGAGGGGGAGCTTCACTTGAAATACTCCTGTGATAACTTGTAACAACTATACAGTATATAAAAAGGCTAAGCTGAAAAGATAGGTCAGGCCTATCTGGAAGGTTAACCCTTGCGTGAGTAGATCCTTGGATCCAACCTCCGCCAAGTACTGTTCCAAGTTGTAATTCTGTTTACCAGCTCACCTTGCAATTCACATTGTTTTTCTGACATTTATGGTAATTCTGTCTCAAGCTGGTATGTCTAAATCTTCATTTTACCGAACTTGAAACAATTGTTATGCTCTCAGCTCACTGATTTCAAATGATTCTCAAACTCTCTGATTGTTCCTGGCTGTCATATCCTTAAAATTCTCTATCAAACTTGAAATTCTCTGTCAACTTGAAATAATTCTCTCTGTCAAACTTGAAATTCATCTTGTTGTTCTCTACACAAAATCTCTTGAAATCTCATGACCATTTGTCTGATGCATTCTTGATCATATCTGCTACAAGCATGAAACTCTAATCCTTTCAATTACAATGCATGCTTCCTAATGCTTCTATTAATTGGCTGCTGCTAAAAGTGTTGACCTAAAGCTTGGAAAGATTTCAATATGTGTACCCTTATCAAAAATATACAATCATCTGAAAAGAAGAATCTTCTATTATACAGGTTTAAGAATGTCTAATGAATCAAATTGGTTTATGTCTAATGTATTCATTAAGTTTGGACATGAAAGACTTGAAAATATCTGAAATTTTTTAAATAAATCTTAACCAACTATCTTATGTAATTTCATGCAAAACCTTCTGAAATCTAAAAATTTTAAAACCATGGCTATCTTTCATTGAGAAACATGTAGTAAGCATTGTCTTTAAACATCTAAGTTTTCTGAAATGTCTAAGGGTCAATTTATTCAGAGCAATGACTTTGGTTATTGAGAAACTATGTCCAAAGGACTATGTCATGAAGTACCACGATTATCTCTGATGAAAAATGTCACGCCCCGAGTGCGGAAGGAACCCGGGGAGAGCGTGACGAGTTTATATCAATCATGTCAATCAGAGCAAGTAGAATTTCGACATCAAAACGGAGTGCGTAATAAGATGAGAATTTTAAAATATAACTAAAAACTGATACCATTGATAACAACTAAATCCATTAAACGAAGTCACATACTCCAAGACTTAACATCACTAATCAGGCCCACAAGCCTTTGAATGTTACAAATTTTGAAATAACAAAAGTTCTGACGACAAGACTCCATGAACTAAAGACGTGATGAGGGAATTTTCTCCGGACTCGGATTGTTCGTCGGCAAGCGCCATTATGTTAGTCATGTATTTTTGAGTCTAGTCATATAATCTTCACATTTTCTTTGAGTCAATATCATGTAATTTTCCCTTTATTTGAGACATGTACCTAGGTTAGTGAGTCATTTTCCTAAGTATTGTGTCATTAGGTTGGTTTGTTAGGCTAGTGGGCCCAATTCATTGGGCTTGGCCCAAGGGCACCCCTATCCCTTCGGTTATTTGTCATTAAGTCAAATGTCAGGGACTTTTGTAGAAATGTGGGTTGCCTATATATAAGACCACATTCCCCTCATTTTGAAGTAATGAACAATTGAATGAAAATTAAAATCCACTTCCAAATCCCACTAGATCTCCCTCTCTCTCACTCTCTCTCTCTAAGGGGTCCCCCCTCTCTCTCTCTCTCCCTCCACCCCAATTTTCGGAATTTTCTCTCTCCTCCCCATTCACCCCTCATTAAGACCCCTCCCCTTCCCCATACACTCATTTAACTCCCCCCCCCCCAACCCCAAGGTGGCATCCTCCAATCTACACCCCACCTCCCAACCCCCAACTACCCCACTCTCCTTCCCAAAGCATCCCACCACCTTCCCAATGCTAAATTAGCTTCTCCCAAAGCCCAATTTCGAATTTCCCTCCCATCTCCCACCCCCTTAGCTCCCTTGGTCGCCCAAATCCAACCCCAAACCCAGCCAAGGTCGCCCCCCCACCACCACCCCTCCATTCATACCCATTTCTTTTGTAGGTCAAGCTCGGGTTGCAGGCAGCAGGTTGGCCGTAGCTTGAAGCGGCCACCATGTCCTCCTCCCTGCGAATCTGAAGGCCCAAGAGGTACCGTTGGAAGCGTCTTCGAGTCATCTTCGCAACGGTGGTGGTTTCGTCTGGATCCAAGCTCCGAGCTGGCCGTGAGAGCATTTCACCCCCGACTGTGCGCAGCTTCCCTAGCAGAGCACCTGAGCCGGAGTTGAAGCTCTACAGCGGCCAACCTCCTGGGAAACAGGGCAGGAGTTCTTCATCAAAAATCTTCTCCTATGAGTCCTCTTTCATCTCTAAAAGGCAGGGCACCAATCGGCTTCCAGAACCCCTAGTTCCCATTTTCCTCGTCCAAGTGCGCAGACTGCTTCTGCGGATCCAGGTTCAACCTGCACCCACTCATCCGATGACTGCTCTCTGCTCCGACCTCCGATTGCAACTCCGTCAGCTCCTTCTCAAAGTTACTCCGACCACGGAAGCGTCACCACCAGTCTTGCCTCAATCGGAGTTCAGGAGAGCCCACAGCACCTTCTGTAACCAATTGCATCTTTTCTGTTTCCATCTGAGGCAGACAGAGGGGTCCTGTTCCAGGCTCTGCCACGATCAGCACAGAATTCCAGAGATCCTCCAAAAATTCAGGCATCTTCCTTCAGCAGCTAGGAAACTTTTGGGACCAGTATCATCGGGATCGGAGTCCCCTGGAGCCCGTGGCGGCGTCAACGCCAACCCCCTATCCAGTGAATCTGCAGACTGGCAGAACCGGCGGAACTCAGAAGTTGGGATTTCTTGCCCAATTCCCCCACCCCACCTGGCTGGCTTACAGCCCCTCCCTGCGAGGAGGTAGTGTTTGGTTGTAATACATTAACCCCCACCCTGAGATCCCCCCCTCCTGCGAGAGGAGTAGTGGTGTAATCTTTCAATTTCAGGTTGAAGCTCCCTCGACGCGACGTGGGGGTGCATACCCTCGCCTCCCCGCTCGCCCCCGTCTCCGGTCGGAGTCGGCGTCTTCACGTCGGCTAGGTGAGCCTTGGTCCCTCTCTTGACTGGTTTAATCACTTGCTTAGCTTAGTATTATTGCTATTGCTTCGTCGGATGGAGAGTGAGAGCTCGGCCCAAATTGCTAGTACCGTGAGTGACCACCGCGGGTAAGTTGAGAGTGAATCCACTTAACCCACACCCTTGGTGTGTTGGCCGCCCATGATTTGGGCATCCTAGGTCCATTTGGGGTTCTCCCCAAGCTAGCCAACCTTTAAAGCCTCAAGGTCCCACCTCGGACCCTCTCCAACATCGCCTAGTCGCCATCGGGCACTAGTGTGCGCCATACGGGTGAGCTCGCTAGTGTGAGTCCGCCGCTCAAACTTGAATGCTTGCAAAATAGGTCCATAGGTGGTGTCACATCAAGTGGTATCAGAGCAAGTTCACAACTTGTCTCTATCAAGTTGGTCCTAGGACGTTCATATGCATTTAGAGTCTTCGGTTGCATCTCTTTTGTCCACTAGCATGGCTACTTCATGTAAGTCACATCTATCTCACTCGGCCCTCTGCAAAGGTCCGATTGACACCCCTTTGGACAAAGTCCTATTTGAGGACCTTATCTTTAACGGATACCACCCAAGTGCATATTTAGAGTGGGAGGAAAACATGGACAAATACTTTAAGAGGAATCAAATGACTGAACCCATGAAAATCTACCTTGCCAAGAGTCGACTTGTGTACCATGCCGAGGATAGGTGGAAGTTCATTGAACAATTTAGGAGGGTTATGAGGGTAGAGCCTATTAACACATGGGAGAACATGAGAGCCGAACTTAGGAAAGTATACACTCCCCGACCTCCTCCCTCCTACCCGGGTTACCAAAACTCTAGGAGCACTCCCACTCCTCCAACCCCACCCGTCCAAACCCTTACCACTAGAACCCAAGTGTCCAAGGCCTCCACCTCCCCACCTAACCCCATGAGGGCCCCCACACCCCAACCAAAACCCTCTTCCCTAACCTGCACTAGTCAAGCCCCTTTAGCCCCCACTTCCATCCCAAACGATCCCAAGGGCAAGAGACCCCTAACCGACCCAATTCCCTCCATGGTGACCACCACTCATCCAATCCTCACCATTAAAAACCAAGTGGACACCGTGTCCACCCCTCCACCTAGGCCCATGACGGCCACCACCCTCCAATCTAAAAGCTCCCACCAAACCCATACCCCACAAGCCCCCTTGGTCCCCACCACTACCCCTCCCTTGTCCCCTAAAAGGGACACTCCCCCCAAGACCAACCAACCCAAGCCACCCCAACCAACCCATCTCCCACTCCCTACCCCAAAAGTCCCAAGTCCTAGGCTTCCACTACTTCCCCTCCCTATCCAAAACCAAGTTTCCCATTACCCACCACCCCGGGTACACCATGCACCAACCATCATCACCCCACCCTCAATAGACCTTCCCATTCCCTTGAGAAAGGAGACCACAACCATCCACATGGGAGTAGATGCCATTCCGGAACCCATCCCCATCCTTGAGGAAACCAAAGTTCATACCTATGGTGAGGAAGAATCACAAATGTCCCCTCCACATAGCTTGGACCCCCAAGAGCCACAAGCCTTCACAAATAGCACCATAATCATAGATGGGCCCCTAGCTAGATGGCTAAAGAATAGACCAATTCACCCTACCATGTCCTATATTTACCCTCCCATGGAGCAAAACCTTCCCATTGTACCCTTCTCCTCCTATCACACCATGATCCAAATATCCTACCAAGTGGAAACCTTAGAAGATCTTCTTAAGGGCTTAGCATGGCAAATTGAGTTCACTAGCATGTTGACCCCTATGGCCGAACAACCTAAGAGCCTTGACCTCCTACACCTATGCATAGGGTCTATCACCTCGGTTTGCACCATTGGTTGCTACACTAGCGACCTCCTTCTATTTCTCCCCACACCCAATGAGCCCGACCTTCTCCTCAATTTGGAGCTTCTTACAGCGTAGAAGCCAAGCCCTCCCCTTGTGGCCGACCCACTCACCAAGAACATTGGCCCAATTATCATGGAGAGGAATGACTTAGCACCTTTGGAGGACCTTGAAGACATGGAGCTCCTCTCCCTTGGTAACCCATTTTATGATCCCTGTGATCCATTCCAATGGGAGTCAAGGAACTCGTGTGACCTAACCACCTTAACCACCACCTACCTTTCCCTACCCCAACCCACCATGTTTGATCCAATCCACCCCATCCCAGACCCGGGTTATACCATGGGAGCCATGACTTTGGGTGGTATACACCCAGGGATCGAGGAAGTGTCCCATTTCATGATATCCACCTTCCTAGACCCCTTTGACCCATTCCAATGAAAGTCAAAAAGCCCACACCTAGGAGACATCTTTGTCACAAGAGTGCATAAGTCTTGACATACAATACCACTTGGCATGATTCATAAGTCGGGTACATTCATTTACATCACCCACATGTCAAGTAGGAAGCATAAGTGGACCGTATTTGGATGTATTGGCCCACCTTCATTCATCATGAGTCTTAAGCATGAGAGGAGCATACATGGATGTCCGGGTCCCCAGCCATTTGTCATACCCATGCATAAAAGGTTCATCTATGGATGTCCCGGCCCCCCTGAGTCTGTCACAGTCTTCATGGCATCAAAGCATGATCGATCTACATGTGGCTGCCCCGGACCACCTTTGCATACCATACATTGTCCACTCACACCGCATCATAAAGCATGGCATATGCATCCAAGCAAATATCAAGCAACAAGCGGTGAGATTCACAATAAGTGAGCAAAAACTCGTGAGCGCCACTTGAAATTCTAAGTTGGTAACTTGACGATGATGACTTTGGAGTGGCTCTACCCTGGGGTCACCTCCAAATTGAGGGCACGAGGACTTGGACCTTGCCAAGTTTCGAGTGGCTTTGGCAACCCGGCTTATGGGTTGAACTTTCAAAAGGGTTTTCGGATTCTCCCCATTTCTCATGTGGCGGATCCAGCACTCTCTAAGGGCACCGCGGTGGATCCTAGTGAGTGCCTTGAGCTTACACCGATCCTTGCGAGAGACACCTTCGGAGTGCCACCACAAAATAGCCTGAGAGCCCGACGTGAGCACACGGCGGCAATACTAGGCAAGCAAGATCCCATCGCCAGCATGAGGCTATGACCGAGCCACTTTGTCGAGCTGAAGCGTCGTTCCCCGACTATGGTCGCGGGTTGAGTTTGGAGATCATGGATCGCCTAGAGCCGTAGTTCGATGTACTACTTCTCTTGTGGACCCATACTCGACGGGGTCGAGTTTTCCCCACCCCGGGGGTATGATGAGGGCATCCCTTGCCCCTCCACATTTTCTCCGGACTCGGATTATTCGTCGGCAAGCGCCATTATGTTAGTCATGTATTTTTTAGTCTAGTCATGTAATCTTCACATTTTCATTGAGTCAATATCATGTAATTTTCCCTTTATTTGAGTCATGTACCTAGGTTAGTGAGTCATTTTCCTAAGTATTGTGTCATTAGTTTGGTTTGTTAGGCTAGTGGGCCCAATTCATTGGGCTTGGCCCAAGGGCACCCCTATCCCTTCGGTTATTTGTCATTGAGTCAAATGTCAGGGACTTTTGTAGAAATGTGGGTTGCCTATATATAGGACCCCATTCCCCTCATTTTGAAGTAATGAACAATTAAATGAAAATTGAAATCCACTTCCAAATCACACTAGATCTCCCTCTCTCTCACTCTCTCTCTCTAAGGGGTCCCCCCCTCTCTCTCTCTCTCCCTCCACCCCAATTTTCAGAATTTTCTCTCTCCTCCCCATTCACCCCTCATTAAGACCCCTCCCCGTCCCCATACACTCATTTAACTCCCCCCCCAACCCCAAGGTGGCATCCTCCAATCCACACCCCACCTCCCAACCCCCAACTACCCCACTCTCCTTCCCAAAGCATCCCACCACCTTCCCAATGCTAAATTAGCTTCTCCCAAAGCCCAATTTCGAATTTCCCTCCCATCTCCCACCCCTTTATTTCCCTTGGATGCCCAAATCCAACCCCAAACCCAGCCAAGGTCGCCCCCCCACCACCACCCCTACATTCATACCCATTTCTTTTGCAGGTCAAGCTCTGGTTGCAGGCAGCAGGTTGGCCGTAGCTTGAAGCGGCCACCACGTCCTCCTCCCTGCGAATCTGAATGCCCAAGAGGTACCGTTGGAAGCGTCTTCGAGTCATCTTCGCAACGGTGGTGGTTTCGTCTGGATCCAAGCTCCGAGCTGACCGTGAGAGCATTTCTCCCCCGACTGTGCGCAGCTTCCCTAGCAGAGCACCTGAGCCGGAGTTGAAGCTCTACATCGGCTAACCTCCTGGGAAACAGGGCAGGAGCTCTTCATCAAAAATATTCTCCTATGAGTCCTCTTTCATCTCCAAAAGGCAGGGCACCAATCGGCTTCCAGAACCCCTAGTTCCCATTTTCCTCGTCCAAGTGCGCAGACTGCTCCTGCAGATCCATGTACGACCTGCACCCACTCATCCGACGACTACTCTCTTCTCCAACCTCCGATTGCAACTCCGTCAGCTCCTGCTCAAAGATACTCCGACCACGGAAGCGTCACCGCCAGTCTCGCCTCAATCGGAGTTCAGGAGAGCCCACAGCACCTTCTGTAACCAACTGCATCTTTTCTATTTCCATCCGAGGTAGACAGAGGGGTCCTGTTCCAGGCTCTGCCACGATCAGCACAGAATTCTAGAGATCCTCCAAAAATTCAGGCATCTTCCTCCGGCAGCTAGGAAACTTTTGGGACCAGTATCATCGGGATCGGAGTCCCCTGGAGCCCGTGGCGGCGTCAACACCGACCCCCTATCCAGTGAATCTACAGACTGGCAGAACCAGCGGAACTCGGAAGTTGGGATTTCTTGCCCAATTCCCCCACCCCGCCTTGCCGGCTTACAGCCCCTCCCTGCAAGGAGGTAGTGTTTGGTTGTAATACATTAACCCCCACCCCGAGATCCCCCCTCCTGCTAGAGGAGTAGTGATGTAATCTTTCAATTTCAGGTTGAAGCTCCCTCGACGCGACGTGGGGGTGCATACCCTCGCCTCCCCGCTCGCCCCCGTCTCCGGCCGGAGTCGACGTCTTCCCGCCGGCTAGGTGAGCCTCGGTCCCTCTCTTGACTGGTTTAATCACTTGCTTAGCTTAGTATTATTGCTATTGCTTCGTCGGATGGAGAGTGAGAGCACGGCCCAAATTGCTAGTACCGTGAGTGACCACCGCGGGCAAGTTGAGAGTGAATCCACTTAACCCACACCCTTGGTGTGTTGGCCGCCCATGATTTGGGCATCCTAGGCCCATTTGGGGTTCTCCCCAAGCTAGCCAACCTTTAGAGCCTCAAGGTCCCGCCTCGGACCCTCTCCAACATCGCCTTGTCGCCATCGGGCACTAGTGTGCGCCATACGGGTGAGCTCGCTAGTGTGAGTCCGCCGCTCAAACTTGAATGCTTGTAAAATAGGTCCATAGGTGGTGTCACATCAAGACGACTTGACACGATAAGGTGTAGTAGCATGACGCTTGCAGATTCTACGCTCATCACTCTTGCTCCTGCCCATCTGAGTCCGAGTCAGGGTCCGTATTACCTGAAAAGTTTGGGGAAAAGAACTTGGTGAGCGAACGCTCAGTAGGAATTATATCTCAAGAACTAGCAATTGGTTTAAGTAATTACCTCTTCCAAATGAAAATGCAAGTCTAGCATGTCAATCATGTAAAATAGAACGATACGGAATTGAACATGATAACGAGAGGAAATAACATGTACTGTTGATCCAAGATAGGGAATTTCAAGTATTCAAGATTTCAAGTATTTGAACGAGTACCAAGTATATCAATAAAGTCTTTCATGTCATGAGATAATGACTATTAACAAGCAAGTACTTTGCCCATTCCGGGCCACGCAAGTCATGTCAAGTCAATCAAGTCAAGCACGCGAGAGAGAGATAGTGGAGTGTCGTAGATTCAAGCAAGTACTTCGGTGCAATGCCACACTGTGATCAATATAACTCCCATGGACACAAGTACTTTCGGGTGCTCCTCCCAGGACCAGATCGGGCCCTATATGCGCGGACATTGTTACATGTAATATCTAGACAACCACTTTTAGTGATAGCCATGGAATTCCAAGAACAAACTCATGTAGGATATCAAGGTAGATTCGTGGATAGGCTCCACGGGATTCAAGGAAGAACATTAGATGGACAATGATAAAATCGACGAGAACCATGACATGTCGATAACCTGGGTAGAATCGGTACCTTAACTAGGTAGCCGTAATAACTTGAGTGGATGACTAAACCTGCCACCAATCAAGGGACATGAATCAAGCTGAGAGATTGACCCCATCTATAAGGGACTCAATCCAAGACATCGCCTAGTGGAATATCATCATTCCACCGGCTAGGTTTATTCTCTCATGGACCAAGATAGCACCATGAGAGGGCCGGTTTACCACAAGACGTGGCAATCAAAGGCACAAGGTGTTTAAGGTACAACCAGCTCAGTCGGCCTTGAGGGAATCCAAGGCTACGAGGAGACTTACGGAGGTCCCAATGACTAACTTGCCAGTCCGAAGGAACGGAATGTCTAACGGAAGGCTCATATGTCACCAAGAGTTGAGGTGTATACGTAAACCAATCATGAAACAGGGACTCCATCTACGGACGTGAGATGAGAGTGCCAGAAGACCCGCGGTATGGGTCAAAATCGGAAGAAAACGGTGAGAACATGAACGCGTTAATTATAGAATTCATGTCCATCCAATTCTATAATTAACTATAATTAAATAAACTTATATTATTTGATGCCCAAGGGTGACGTCATTTTTTAATTAGCATCCTCTTGGAGGGACGTTAATTTTATGATTTTTAACTTAATTTATTTAACAAGATTTCACATTTATATCTATTTAATTGAATGATTTCAAAAACATACATTCAAAGACACATTGATTTATTTAAAATAATTTAAGGAAATAGAATATATTATAATTAGGATAAAAATACAAGGATTCCAAAAATATATTTTTTATAATTTTCTGTTACATATTTTAATAAATATCGATTTTCAAAGATATACATACATGATATATATATATATATATATATATATATATTAGTTAATCTGACGCCACTGTATAGTGGCATCCAAATTGAAATTGACGACCTATTGTTGGTCGTTATTTCAAAAAAGTTTGATTTTCAACCCTCTCGTTTCTCGACGTAACTATGTCAGAATCGAGCTTATAATATACCGAAATGACGGGCTCAAAAAACTATACTAAACCAGACGTTCAAAATAATTTTTTGTTGAGAGACGGGGATCTTGAGATAGGGGGCACGAAAAATGGTGCAACCACTTTCACAACCTCGGTCTCCACCCCAATAGTACGCCCATAAATTTTCATGGCCAACGGATACTCCGATACCCATGAACAAACTATTAATGCGAAAACTCATAACTAACATCTATATAATTGACGACTGGTCATTCATCAATTTTTCAGGATTTTGTTAAATGACGACTTGGTCGCTGCCATCTTCTATGAATATAGCGCCCTAGACAGGGTCGCTATTTCAAAGAAGCGTCATAGTGCAAGGCGTCATTTCCTTTTCCACCAGATTGATTTATGAACAGTAGCATTTTTCCAATCTAAAATTTTTTTGACAACAAGTATATGGGCAGGTCAATAAAAATAGCAGGATTCCAAAACTATGCTCATACATTAAATCAGATTATTGGTTACATAATTATTAAATTTTTAACATGCGTAATTATTAAATCATATAGAAATTGACGACCGTTCATTGGGGCGTCATAAAGAATTAGCGCCCTAGTAAGGGTCGCTATTTACAAAAAATTTTAGAAAACTTAATCGAAACTCAGCGATAACTATATGCATGATGTACATATGGTTTATTGAGAAAAACCTACAATATAATCGTGATTTATGTTTGTTTGGGCTACGAGACTTGAGATAACCTACCTTTTAGAAGATTTGAGGGATGAACAGATGAAGATTTTAACGTTGTTACGATACTCTGTTTCCTTGTGCAGGAACAGAGGATGGAGATGCTTGTCCTTCCCGTTGCAGTCAACCGGAAGAAGAGTGGAAGCAAAGGAAGAAGAACGCCTTGGCTCCTTCTTGCTGTCAGCAAGGCCGCAGGAGGAGGTTGGGGAAGAAGCCTTCAACTGCAACAGGAGGAAGAAGAAGGAAGACGATTGCCTTCACGCTTCCGTCAGCAAGAAGAAGAATGGACGCAGAGGAGGATGATCGCGGTAGCAGCAGGAGGACGTCGATGCAGCACTAACGTTGCTACGGTCGACGGAGACGTAGTCTTATAGGGTTGTGTGAGTTCTGGAGGATTCTAATGCTCGGTTACGGAAGGGGTTTACGATCAAGATTGGCAGGGTTAAAACCTTCCCAATACTACCAAGCCATACCTCGTTTACAACCGCTAACCAAAACTTAAGGCAAAACCCTAAGGCGACAGGCACGTCAAACATGCATACGGGTTGGGTTTTTGACATACATACTTCGTGGGTGTTTTAGTTATATATCTATGTATATGGGCTTGGCCCATTTAGGTATATATATATATATATATATATATATATATATATATCCATATGGGTTTTGGGCTTGTATATATATGGTGTATATATGTGGGTTGGTTGTGCATAAAGTGTGTGTGTGAGCGGGAACCCATTCATATTATGTATTTCCTTAGTTAGGCCTTTATATAATTGGAAAATATATGTGTTAAGGCTCATTTAATGTGTTGTATAACTTAATTATTTTTATTTGGCCTTCTTATGCAAGTTTTAATTCATTTTTTTGAATATATTTATTCTCGATTATTTATCCGCGGTCTTACACCCTCCCCCACTTAAAAGAATTTGGTCCCCAAATTCAATTGCGTGATTGGAGACATGGAGGGTATAGAGTACTTACAGATTAGAATAACTCCGAGTATCTTCTTCGCATAGATCCTTCAGTTTCCCAAGTAGCTTCTTGTTCCGAGCATTTGTTCCACTACACCTTTACCATGGGAATGGTCTTGTTTCTTAGGACTCGGACCTCTCGATCAAGAATCTTCATTGGCTTTTGTTCATAAGTGAGGTCCTTTTGAATCACTAGGTTACTATGATCAATGACGTGGAAAGGGTCATGCACATATTTCTTCAACATGGTAATGTGGAACACATTGTGCACTTCCGACAATTATGGAGGTAAAGCAAGATGATAGGCTACCTCGCCAACTCTTTCTAATATTTCGAATGGACCAATGAATCTCGGTGTAAGCTTACCTTTAACTCCGAACCTTCTTATTCCTCGACCGGGTGAGACCTTGACGTAAACATGGTCTCCAACTTGGAACTCTAATTCCCTTCTTCTATTATCTGCATAGGATTTCTATCTGGATTGTGCTACTTTGAGTCTTTCTCGGATAAGGTCAACCTTCTCTGTTGTGTTTCTTACCATATCTGGCCCTAGTAGTTGCTTCTCACCAACTTCATCCAAGCATATAGGAGATCGGCAACTCCTGCCGTACAAAGCTTCAAATGGAGCCATCTGTATACTGGCTTGATAGCTATTGTTGTATGCAAACTCGGCTAGGGGCAAATGATCATGTCAACCTCCGCCAAAGTCAATAATGTAAGCCCGTAACATGTCTTCAACTATCTGGTTTGTTCTCTCGATCTGACCATCGGTCTGGGGATGGAACGCAGTACTAAAGTTGAGCTTCGTCCCCAAAGAGTGTTGTAGACCCTTCCAGAAATGAGAAGTGAAACGAGGGTCTCGGTCAGACACGATCGATGTTGGGACTCCGTGCAATCTCACGATCTCCTTAATATACAATGCGGCCAAAACATCAACCGACCATCGACTTTTAATTGGCAAGAAATGCGCCGACTTGGTCAGTCGATCGATGATTACCCAAATACCATCATGTCCGCCTCTAGACTTAGACAATCCCATGATGAAATCCATACCAATTCCTTCCCATTTCCATTTGGGAATATCAAGGGGGTGTAACTTTCCGGCGGGTCTTTGGTGTTCTGCTTTTACTTGTTGGCACGTGAGACAGCGAGATACAAAGTCCGCTACCTCCCTTTTCATGTTCGGCCACCAGAAAGTTCTTTTTAAATCTTTGTACATCTTAGTTGCTCCAGGATGAATGGTATACCTAGAGCGGTGAGCTTCATCTAGAATTTTCATTTTCAACTCAGGACAGTCCGGGACACATGTCCTTTCCTGAAACATTAGTCTTCCATCGACTGCCAACTTGAACCCGGTTCTTTGATCTAGCTTCTCCTTGATTTCAATCATTCCAGGATCTTCATCTTGTAACTTCTTGATTTCGATAGCAAGTCCGGATGCACACTCATGTGAGAGAGAGTAATACACCCGTCTTTCTGGTCCGTGCTTATATTTAATCTGGCGAATTCCTCTAATAGTTTCCATTCCCGTATCATACAGCTGGCTATAAGGGCTCTCGGCTTTCGACTCAAGGCATCAGCTACCGAATTCCCTTTACCGGGGTGATACTGAATAGTGAAATCAAAGTCTTTTAAATATTCCAGCCATCGACGTTGCCTCATATTAAGCTCCTTCTGAGAGAATAGATATTTGAGGCTCTTATGATCGGAGAATACTGTGAATTGTTCTCCGTAGAGATAGTGTCTCCAGATCTTTAGTGCAAATACTACCGCGGCCAACTCCAAGACATGCACCGGGTAGTTTTCTTCATGCTTCTTCAACTGCCTAGAAGAGTATGCAATAGCTCTTCCCTGTTGCATTAATACACAACCGAGGCCAATACCAGAAGCATCGGTATATACCTCGTACTTCTCTCCTTCAACAGGAAGGGCCAAGACCGGAGCAGTGGTCAAATGGTCCTTCAATGTTCGGAAGCTTCGTTCACATTCCTCGTTCCACTCATATGGCACTTCCTTGCGGGTCAGTCGGGTGAGTGGTACTGCAATCTTCGAGAAGTTTTTAATAAAACGCCGGTAATAACCAGCAAGACCAAGGAAACTCCTGATTTCTGTTGCATTTGTCGGTTGTTCCCAGTTCTTTACCGCTTCGACCTTTGCGGGGTCCACTGAGATTCCATCCTTTGAAATTACGTGTCCTAAGAAGGACACTTCTTCCAGCCAAAACTCGCATTTTCTAAATTTGGCATATAATTGATTATCCCTTAATATCTGCAATGCTATCCTCAAATGCACTTCATGCTCCTCTTCAGACTTTGAATATATCAGGATATCATCGATAAAAACCACAATAAATTTGTCCAGATGCGGTCTAAAGATGCTATTCATAAGCTGCATAAAAGCTGCAGGGGCATTTGTTAGTCCAAAAGGCATAACCGTAAATTCATAATGCCCGTACCTGCTTCAGAATGCAGTTTTGTGAATATCCTCGACCTTGATCCTCAATTGGTGATAACCCGATCGAAGATCAATTTTTGAGAAATACTTTGCTCCAGAAATCTGATCGAAGAGTTCATCAATCCTCGGCAGCGGGTATTTATTCTTGATAGTGAGGTGGTTCAGCTGCCGATAATCGATGCACAGCCTCATCGATCCATCCTTCTTCTTAACGAACAGCACTGGTGCTCCCCATGGGGAAGTACTTGGTCTGATAAATCCTTTCTTCAATAGCTCCATAAGCTGCTCCTTCAATTCCTTCAATTCTGTGGGGGACATTCTGTAGGGTGCTTTGGAAATAGGTCCGGCACCCGGAACAAGATCTATAGTGAATGAGACTTCTCTCTCTGGTGGCAAACCAGGCAAGTCTTCAGGGAAAACATCAGGAAACTCCCGAACCACTCGAATGTCTTCTAGTCGAGCTACCTTAGCCTCCGTGGCAGTTACAAATGCTAAGAATGCATCGCATCCTTTGTTGATAAGTTTATGGGCTCGAAGAGCAGAGATGACTGGTGATCTCTTCCGGGGAGTAACGTAAGTTAACTCCGGGAAATCCACAAAAGTTACTTTTCCATTTCGGCAGTCTACAGTTGCCCGATGGGTGGATAGCCAATCGGCCCCTAAAATTACATCGTACTCCTTCAAGTCTAAGCATATTAAATCTGCAGGTAAGTTGTGGCCTTTAACTATAATCTTGCAGTTTGGGTAATGGAAAGTGACATCAGACTCATTCCCTAACGGGGTAGAAATCACCAAGTTTATCCATTCAGGTTCCATAGAGAATGAAGTACAAATTTCTTTGAAACAAAAGAATGTGTGGCGCCAGTATCAAACAATACTTGAGCAGATTTAGAGCAGACAGACAAAATACCTTCCACCAACCCACCCTCGGTTGGTTCCGTCTCTTGGAGAGCTTGTAAACGTCCTTGCTTCTTTGCCGGACGCTTCTCTTCCTTTGTCTCCGACTCACTTTGCTCGTTCATCATTGGACAGTCGGAATACGGTGTTCCTTACACCCACAACGAAGGCATGCTCCGAGCCTTCTCCAGCATTCCGTAGCCTGATGACCCGGCTTGTCGCAATATTTACAATTCTCCTTTGGCGGTGCCGTGATGGAGAAAGGTTTGTTGTTGCCCTCTTGAATTTCTTCACCTTGGAGGGTTCGCCTCCATTATTGGTCCTGCTTTTTTGAAAGACGGTTTAAAAGTGTTGGGGCTTGTGACATTCTCCCTTTTATCCTTACCACGGATTTTGTCAGACAGTTCCGTGGCGTCTTCTAGCAACTGGGTACGACGCACCATCTCTGAGTACACTTGAATATCCAAGGGAGCGAGCTGGGTGATAAACTGGGGTCATAACCCATTCAAGAACGTTCTTGCCTTCATCTTTTCAGTGCAAACTAAATGTGGTGCATATCTAGATAGCTTGGAGAACTGGGCTTCGTAGTCGGCTACTGACAGGGATCGTTGCTTCAAGGCAGCAAACTCTGCGGCCTTTTTCTCCTGAACACGGTCGGAGAAATACTTGCTATTGAAGTGCTCGACAAATTTGGCCCATGTAACATGATTTTCAAGCAAGGTGGCCTCGACGGACTCCCACCAAGCACGGGTGTCCCGTTCCAGTTGGAGCGTGGCCAAAAGCACCTTTTCACCATCCGCGCATTGCATGACGCGGAAGATTCGCTCGATCTTCTTTTATCCAATTCTCCGCATCCTCAGGATTTGATGATCCTGCGAACCTCGGAGGGATGAGGTTTCTAAAACTCCTATGGAGGTCGCCAGCTCCATGATGTGCCCCACCTTGAGCCACCTGTTGCAAGGCCTGGGTCAAGCCCTGAACAGTTCGTTGCATCTCACGCCATTGTCATGTTCAGCAGCCATAGTCCTACAAGGAGTGAACCTTAATTAGTTTCATGTTGAAATTTGTAGTCGGATGCCCTACAAGGACTTATACCCACGGCACTACCCATCCTCACAGTTTGGGGATAGACCTAACCTTGGACTTGGGTTTCCTAGGACTTGAAATCCTAGGCTCTGATACCACAAAAACTGTCACGCCCCGAGCGCGAAAGGAACCCGGGGAGAGCGTGACGAGTTTATATCAATCATGTCAATCAGAGCAAGTAGAATTTTGACATCAAAACGGAGTGCGCAATAAGATGAGAATTTTAAATAATAACCAAAAACTGATACCATTGATAACAACTAAATCCATTAAACGAAGTCACATACTCCAAGACTTAACATCACTAATCAGGCCCACAAGCCTTTGAATGTTACAAATTTTGAAATAACAAAAGTTCTGACGACAAGACTCCATGAACTAAAGACGACTTGACACGATAAGGTGTAGTAGCATGACGCTTGCAGATTCTACGCTCATCACTCTTGCTCCTGCCCATCCGAGTCCGAGTCAGGGTCCGTATTACCTGAAAAGTTTGGGGAAAAGAACTTGGTGAGCGAACGCTCAGTAGGAATTATATCTCAAGAACTAGCAATTGGTTTAAGTAATTACCTCTTCCAAATGAAAATGCAAGTCTAGCATGTCAATCATGTAAAATAGAATGATACGGAATTGAACATGATAACGAGAGGAAATAACATGTATTGTTGATCCAAGATAGGGAATTTCAAGTATTCAAGATTTCAAGTATTTGAATGAGTACCAAGTATATCAATAAAGTCTTTCATGTCATGAGATAATGGCTATTAACAAGCAAGTACTTTGCCCATTCCGGGCCACGCAAGTCATGTCAAGTCAAGCACGCGAGAGAGAGATAGTGGAGTGTCGTAGATTCAAGCAAGTACTTCGGTGCAATGCCACACCGTGATCAATATAACTCCCATGGGCACAAGTACTTTCGGGTGCTCCTCCCAGGACCAGATCGGGCCCTATATGCGCGGACATTGTTACATGTAATATCTAGACAACCACTTTTAGTTATAGCCATGGAGTTCCAAGAACAAACTCATGTAGGATATCAAGGTAGATTCGTGGATAGGTTCCACGGGATTCAAGGAAGAACATTAGATGGACAATGATAAAATCGACGAGAACCATGACATGTCGATAACCTGGGTAGAATCGGTACCTTAACTAGGTAGCCATAATAACTTGAGTGGATGACTAAACCTGCCACCAATCAAGGGACATGAATCAAGCTGAGAGATTGACCCCATCTATAAGGGACTCAATCTAAGACATCGCCTAGTGGAATATCATCATTCCACCGGCTAGGTTTATTCTCTCATGGACCAAGATAGCACCATGAGAGGGCCGGTTTACCACAAGACGTGGCAATCAAAGGCACAAGGTGTTTAAGGTACAACCAGCTCAGTCGGCCTTGAGGGAATCCAAGGCTACGAGAAGACTTACGGAGGTCCCAATGACTAACTTGCCAGTCCGAAGGATCGGAATGTCCAACGGAGGGCTCGTATGTCACTGAGAGTTGAGGTGTATACGTAAACCAATCATGAAACAGGGACTCCATCTACGGACGTGAGATGAGAGTGCCAGAAGACCCGCGGTATGGGTCAAAATCAGAAGAAAATGGTGAGAACATGAACGCGTTAATTATAGAATTCATGTCCATCCAATTCTATAATTAACTATAATTAAATAAACTTATATTATTTGACGCCCAGGGGTGACGTCATTTTTTAATTAGCGTCCTCTTGGAGGGACGTTAAATTTATGATTTTTAACTTAATTTATTTAACAAGATTTCACATTTATATCTATTTAATTGAATGATTTCAAAAACATACATTCAAAGACACATTGATTTATTTAAAATAATTTAAGAAAATAGAATATATGATAATTAGGAGAAAAATACAAGAATTCTAAAAATATAATTTTTATAATTTTCTGTTACATATTTTAATAAAAATGGATTTTCAAAGATATACATACATGATATATATATATATATATATATATATATATATATATATATATATATATATATATATATATATATATATATTAGTTAATCTGACGCCACTGTACAGTGGCGTCCAAATTGAAATTGACGACCTATTGTTGGTCGTTATTTCAAAAAAGTTCGATTTTCAACCCTCTCGTTTCTCGACGTAACTATGTCGGAATCGAGCTTATAATATACCGAAATGACGGGCTCGAAAAACTCTACCTAACCAGACGTTCAAAATAATTTTTCGTTGAGAGACGGGGATCTTGAGATAGAGGGCACAAAAAATGGTGCAACCACTTTCACTACCTCGGTCTCCACCCCAATAGTACGCCCATAAATTTTCATGGCCAACGGATACTCCGATACCCATGAACAAACTATTAATGCGAAAACTTATAACTAGCATCTATATAATTGACGACTGGTCGTTCATCAATTTTTTAGAATTTTGTTAAATGACGACTTGGTCGCTGCCATCTTTTATGAATATAGCGCCCTAGACAAGGTCGCTATTTCAAAGGAGCGTCATAGTGCAAGGCGTCATTTCCTTTTCCACCAGATTGATTTATGAACAGTAGCATTTTTCAATCTAAAATTTTTTTGACAACAAGTATATGGACAGGTCAAGAAAAATAGCAGGATTCCAAAACTCTATTCATACATTAAATCAGATTATTGGTTACATAATTATTAAATTTTTAACATGCGTAATTATTAAATCATATAGAAATTGACGACCGTTCATTGGGGCGTCATAAAGAATTAGCGCCCTAGTAAGGGTCGCTATTTACAAAAAATTTTAGAAAACTTCATCGAAACTCAGCGATAACTATATGCATGATGTACATATGGTTTATTGAGAAAAACCTACAATATAATCATGATTTATGTTTGTTTGGGCTACGAGACTTGAGATAACCTACTTTTTGGAAGATTTGAGGGATGAACAGATGAAGATTTTAACGTTGTTACGATACTTTTTTTCCTTGCGCAGGAACAGAGGATGGAGATGCTTGTCCTTCCCGTTGTAGTCAGCCGAAAGAAGAGTGGATGCAGAGGAAGAAGAACACCTTGGCTCCTTCTTGATGTCAGCAAGGCCGCAGGAGGAGGTTGGGGAAGAAGCCTTCAACTGCAACAGGAGGAAGAAGAAGGAAGACGATTGCCTTCACGCTTCCGCCAGCAGGAAGAAGAATGGACGTAGAGGAGGATGATCGCGGTAGCAGCAGGAGGACGTCGATGCAGCAATAACGTTGCTACGGTCGACGGAGACGTAGTCTTATAGGGTTGTGTGGGTTCTGGAGGATTCTAATGCTCGGTTACGGAAGGGGTTTACGATCAAGATTGGCAGGGTTAAAACCTTCCCAATACTACCAAGCCATACCTCGTTTACAGCCGCTAACCAAAACTTAGGGCAAAACCCTAAGGCGACAGGCACGTCAAACATGCATACGGGTTGGGTTTTTGACATACATACTTCGTGGGTGTTTTAGTTATATATCTATGTATATGGGCTTGGCCCATTTAGGTACATATATATATATATATCCATATGGGTTTTGGGCTTGTATATATATGGTGTATATATGTGGGTTAGTTGTGCATAAAGTGTGTGTGTGAGCGGGAACCCATTCATATTATGTATTTCCTTAGTTAGGCCTTTATATAATTGGAAAATATATGTGTTAAGGCTCATTAAATGTGTTGTATAACTTAATTATTTTTATTTGTCCTTCTTATGCAAGTTTTAAATCATTTTTTTGAATATATTTATTCTCGATTATTTATCCGGGGTCTTACAAAAAATCATTGAAAATTCATGACAGAGCAATGGATTGCACACTAAGAAATACATCTCACTCATCAAAGAAATTAGTTGAGATATGTCATGAGGTGTCAATGTTAACTCTGTTCAATATGAGGCATGATTTTTAGTCAGACCAAGTGCTTAGGGATATTGTCGTCTAAACAACGTACATCCTCTAGTTACAAGGTGTGCACTGAACTAGATTGCTCTTAAAAATTTGTAGCATGAAAATTTTTGTTGAACAGATGTAATATTTGAATATTGTTGCTAAAGATAAATTGCTATAACCCTAGACAAAATCAAATGGTTTCATGTTTGTTTAATCTCAATACTACTTTGTGTTACTCGTAAAGGAGTCATTGAAATTGAATGAGTAAGATAGAAGGAGGTTAAACAAGAATGTCATATGAGTGATTGGTTCATTTTTATTAAAATTTAATTTCAGGTATGAGTATTGAATTTTATTAACAAACTCTGTATACATCATGTCTAAACCATGCTGGTCAATTAAGACTCATTCATAAGCGTTTATAATAGAAGAGTCTAACATTTTTAATTGGATTTATGAGATTGGTATCTTATTGAAAATCTTCTTGTCTTATCTACTCATTGGTAATTCAGCCAAATCTTTGTGCTCAAATCCTGCTCACTGCCATTGATCATACCTTGTTCTGATTCTGCTCACAGTTCCTGATGTTCTTTGGTCTTAACCTGAACTTATCTTTCAATGCTCTTGTGATTTTGTTAATGCCATCTTTGATCTCATCCATTGTTATCAGTCTGAATTCTAGATATCTGATGATGCTTTTCCACTCAAATTCCTATGTGTTGTCAATGGAGAAGACTATCTCATCAGCAACCTTGGTTCAAGGGGGAGAAATGAGTTATTTCTGTCAACTGTTGCATCCTCTGGCATTGTTCATACTTGTCTGCAGTTTACATTCATAGTGACAGCACATAGTCTGCATGTTTAGCTTACTGTTCCTTCCTTTTTTATGTTGTTAAAGGGGGAGAATATGTGAGTCATGTGTAACATGAGTGTATGTTATGTGAGTATGTGTGAGCCAATAATTCTGTCAGATAACTTTGATCATCATGATAAATTTACTGCAATGACTCATAATATTGTCATCATCAAAAAGGGGGAGATTGTTGTCTCTGTGATTTTGATGATGTTAAATATTATGTCATTATATTTAACCTTGATGCATGAATTAATGATCTCATCATAAATATATATAAGTATGAAAACCAAAAGGTCAAAAAGTCATGAAAAATAGGAAGTCAACATAGGTCAACGCCAGTCAACGCAAGTCAACTGATCAGACTGTGAGTCAGCACTTTGAAAGGTAAGGTCAATGTACATTTCAGATTAAAGCATGGAAGTCAATGCAAGTTTGCATATAAGTCTCTCAGGTCGATGCACATTTCTATTGTGAATATCAAGGTCCATGCATGTTTAGACCATCGCATATAAGGTCGGTGCACTTCATGCTAGACAGTAACTAAGGCCGATGCATATTTTTGGTTTCAACTCTATAAGGTCGACGCTTGTTTGCTCTTATGCGCTACAAGGTCGGTGCACATCCCAGACTAGCACAGACCAAGGTCGGTGCACATCCAAGGCTAGTGCATCTAAGGTCGATGCATGTTTGGAACTTGTGTTAACTAAGGTCAACGCATATGTGCACATGTGTGTTCCAGGGTCGGTGCAAGTTTTGCTTCAACGCACTAGGTCTACCTGTGTTACTATTAGAGGTCGGTGCACATGTTGAGGTCGTGCATTGTCAAGTCGGTGCACATTTGCTACATGCATATAAGGTCCAAGCACATTTGCTAGAGTGCATGTCAGGTCGGTGCACATTTGCTAGACTACATTCTGAAGTCGGTGCACATTTCCATTTTGCATTCTGAGGTCGATGCACATCTGGCATCATGCATTCCAAAGTTGATGCACTTTCTCCAAACTGATCTTATGAGGTCTGTGCACATTTTTCATATTGCATAACAGGTCTGTGCATCTTCTTACTTGTAGCATACCAAGTCTGAGCATATGCATTGAAAGTCTGGTAGTCGAAGCACATGCATACACCAGATATTATAAGGTCTGAGCATATATGCTAGATTACACTATCAAGTCTGAGCACATATGCCAGTGTACATATAAGGTCTATGCACTGATGCGGGACGGACCACGGACTCGACTCTAATTGAAATGCGATCCTTGGAATCTATGCAAACTCGCAATCATCCTTTAGCGAGGGAAGCGTCGGACGTGCACGGTTGAAAAACCGACAGTGAGCTAGGGTGCTCGGCTCTCTTTTCGTGCCCGGATCGGGTCACGGGACGGTATCTCTCTCTCGCTCGTAGTAGTGAATAACAATAAATAGCGAGCTAAGTTACCCTATCATGCTCTCTAGCAGCGGCATATAAAGCATATACGAACTAAGCAAAGTGCCGAGTAAGGAGCGAACATGATACCTCCACGCTTTCGGCGTGGGGAGGACGACCCCGGCTGAACTGATACTCCCGGAACAATTATTACACAAATATTATAGCAATGAATATGAATGCCCACTCCACGCAGGGAGGTAAAGGGCGATACAATGGGACCCGGGAGTAGCGGGTTTGGGTTGACGGGCAACTTCTTGTGGAGCTTCGGCGGCACGCGTACTCACGATCGTGGGACCCACGTGCTGGTCCGAGGGGCCGTGTGGGACCGGGGTGACACCACTGTGGTGGGGACTCCTGGAGGGGCGCTCCCTGGGATGGAGGTATGCTGGTTCTCCGGTCGGAGGCCGGGCGGCTCTGAACTTCACTCGTCGGAGTTGCTGCCCACGGATCTGAACTACTGTTTCAAACACGCGTGCCCCGACAAAATACGTTGATGCGGTCACTCCCGACGTCAGATTGACGCATAAAAGGTATCGATGGAAAGTTGACTTGAAATCCTTCGATCTATGGCCGGAGAAAGAAATTTGAGTTTCCTGTTGGTGGCCTTTGTCGAATTTTCAAGCTGCTGACTCACAGGATCTGAAAACTCAGGGCAGATTTGAGTTTTCCTAAGAGTTGGCGTTGACCGTGATGTAGACCTTCGATTCAGCCTTTGAGTCCTTCATGAAAGTTGTAGAGGCCGAAGAGAGAAAAACGGGGATATATCTGATGCAAGATTGGGTGGACGTTTCGATTTTTTGGGGATTTTATACTGACCCGGGGTCGGATCTGGACAGCAAAAACAAAACTGAATTTGGGGGAAAGACTCAATTTCTAAAAATAGGTAGAAAGCTTTTGAAATTCGCCAAAAATTTGTGGAGGATGGGGATGGTGTAAAGATCCTCCAATAAATTTGGGGATTCAAAAAAAAATCAAGAAGGGGGTCGAAAGGGAGGAGAACTAAGCTTCTGCTACACAGATCTGAAAAGGGACTGATCAGGAAGACAGAAAGGCACGAAAATGGAAAAATATAAAGAGAAGGTGAAATGACGGGATAATTTTACTGGAGGTTGGGGATCAAGTGGGAAACCAACCATGAAAATCGCAACTCCAGATGATGTCAGAGTTGGGAGTTAAAATTCTTGTAGTGAGTCTCTGTCCAGTAGAACAGAGATCTGGACAGCACTTCGGAAGCGGCTTCGCGGCGGCTCGATGGCGGCACGAACAGCGGCGGTGGCACCAGAGATGAATCTAGAGATAGAGGGGCTAAGAAAGAAGGGGTCTACACCCTGAAATGTAGAGGGAGGAAGGAGTAAAAAGAGGGAGAGAGGTAGGGGGCACAGGTTGCTTCAAGCAATTCAACAAAATTTTCTTCTTCTCATTAATTCTAACAAATGGAAATTACAAGCATTTATAAAAAATGGAAAATGACTCAAAATGCCCTCAGATCTAGAACTAAGAGGGGCATACTAGGGACATCACATTTAATCCCACATGGTCAAAAAAAAATCAAAATTATAGTATGTTCTAGTGGAGGGGGGCGCCCCCTTGACCAACAGCCACCCAACTTTGACATTTTAACCCCTTTGTCCCCCCATGTGTCAATTGACTAGTCAATCCATCTAGAAGCCACCTAGGATGGTTTGACCAGCCCCACATGGCTTAGATGGACCAATGGGGAAGGACTGGGGGGCCCCTTGCTGGACCTACTGACATTTTGCAGATAAACTCACCAAGACTTACAATTGTGTACCCATATAACACAAGGGTATACATACAAATATAAAAGGACATAAATGCAAACAAAATGTGAGCGGTCTTACTTCGATGTCCCCATCAATTCTCCCCGAGTGGGAAGAACTCGACCCCCTCGAGTAATGGGGTGACTGCTCGATTAGCTCCGGCGGATCCGTCACCGTACCAAGTAGCGCGGGTACGCTCCACTCCAAGTGATCGTCACCTGCTCATTCCGTATATACTCGATATGCACAAGCTGCCGTGGGAACGAGACTAGTGGTGGAACACTCCGGGGTGGGGTAACTCTCAAGGGGAGGAGGCAGCTCGAAGACTCACTAGGAATCACCGCTGGGTCCCTGTAGGTGACTAGATCTGCGGTATAGATGTAGAGCTGATCCCATACTCGCCTCTCACTCATACGGGACTGACATCAATAAGCTTGCACAAGACACATGCAGACTCACCATGTACTAACACACATATACAAGCCACACAAACAAGCCACACAAAGAAGAAACAAACTGACTCATGCATTACCCTAGACTTAAGGTGGTGACATCACCCACCAGGTGGCCATCATCTAAGTGCCGCATCCTGAGTGTCGGTAGGTTCCTCCCGACTTTCATACTCATCAGCTAGTTCCGAGTCGGCCTCGTAGCTGACAGTCACAAGCCCAGAAGGTGAGGCTTCTCTTACCCCTAGGGCTAGAGTGGCACGAGAGGGGCATTGGTTGGCGACGTGGCCAAACCCATGACAGTGGAAACACTGTAGTCGTGACCTACTACTCTCTCTGAGAAGTGGGCCCTTACCCTTATCCTCCTGACGGGCAGGGGGTGTAGGCAACAGGGGTGGAGGTGTAGGTGCCGTGAGCAATAGGGGTGGGGGTGCCGGTGCCAGAGGACCGGCAATGGGTGCCAGGGGGGGGGGGAGCAACGGGTGTCGGTGGTTGGGATGGAGGTAGATCCTATGGCAGGGGAGGACGAGGTCTAGGAGCGAAGTGCTCCTGACGGGTGGGCTCGTGAGGTCGCGTCATGGGACCCCTCGGGTATGGGCCTAAGGAGCTACGTGACTCGGCACTACGGAGAGGAACGGGGCCCAACTGTTGGATAGACTTGAACTCTCCCTCGAATTGCTCCATCTCGAGAGAAACTTGGTACGCATCCTCTAACTTGTCCACCTTGCGGTGGAAAAGCTCATATCGTAAGTGCGGTCGTAGACCACGCCAAAATCGGGAGACAGTAAGAGAATCCTCCTCCGTGGCATCACATCGTAAATAGTATTCATCGAACTCGGTGATGTACTTGGAGACGGACCTGTTGATTTGTTTTAATTAGATTCCTATCCCGCCCCCTTTAAATACATACATGCATAAACATGTGAATCAAAGACAAGGGGTATGATAGAATGAGAAATACTAACCATGATCACCACCAAGGTTCCAACAACGCCAAAGGATGAAGAAGTGTAAAGAACGGCGCCGTGTACCTTGGAAAGAAAACTTGATCTCGCTTGACAAACGAGGTGCGGGGAACTTGTGGATTCAAATCTCCTCTCCTTCCAGCCGGCTAGAGGAAGAGGGCCTCACGTTGTATTCATGCTCTCCTGCAAAACAAAGCCAAAACAAAGACAAAAAACCCATTAGAACATGCATGTGTAGCATCAATCCCGTAGTGATAAAATAGGGGTAGAAGTTGAGGGCAAACTCACCGGGAGGAGGTTTTTAACCCCTATGAAAGGGTGGAAATAATAGGTGGGTGTGTTGTGCATGCATGAGATTTGAAATCATGAGATTTGATTGAGAGAATAGAGAGAAATCATTGATGCAAAACGGGGAAAAGTGCATATGTAGCAGAAAAGTGTAGAATATTATGATGATTTGTGATTTTAAGAGGAAGAGAACTAAAAATATAGATCATGAAATCAAGCCCAAAAGGATGGAATTGAAAACTAATACTTCCCTCTTCAAGCCAAGGTCGAAGTTGTGAGTTGGAGTTGCAGCATGGCTTCGCCCCGAACCAAGAAAGAGCCCCCCGTCGCGACTGCGAACTGGGCAGTTTTTATAGAAAAGTGGTGAAACCCCCAACTTTCCTCCACGAGTTTAAGAGATAGAGTCCATCAAATCTTGAGATCTATGGATAAATCTCGAGATAATTGTCAAGATAAGTCATAGGAGAAAACATGACTCTATTTGGATGAAGGATCTGGAACATATAGCTTCTGGAATGGAGCCCCGGAGCTTAATCTGTAGAGTTTGAGTTGAACGAGGACACCTAAACCCTCAACTTTTGAGTGTGATTCTGAGAAAGATAGCCAATGAAATTTGGAGTTCATTGGACTGAATTCAAGATAATACCAAGGAGAAACCATAGGAATAAACGGCGCTCAATTCGGAGTAGAATTCAAGAAGTTATGGACTCTGCAAGAGGGCCACGACACACAGAAACGGAGCAGAGTCCAGCACAAATTGGACTCTCAGGTGTGTGTAACGGTCTATCGTACGACGGTCAGAGTTATGTAACGGAATAGGATAGGTCCATCACACTCTGGGGGTCAAACAGGATGATTTCGGATAAGTTTCGGTGTAACGCACCCATACTAGACCGTCACATGGACTCTGACGGTCTAGGGTAGGACCGCCACGCTCTTGGCATCTAACAGGGAGATTTCAGGTAAGTTTCGGTGTGACGGTCTATTGTAGGACCGTCACACTGCCCTGGCGGTCTAGGGTAGGGCCGTCACACTGATGGAGGAAGATTTTGGGCAGACTGTGTGTGACTTTGGAAATTGAGACGTATCTCTCAAACGGAGCAGAACTAGCAAAAGTGGTAGAAGAAGAAATTGCAGATAACTGAGAGAGGAACAACTTTTATGAAGAAAGAAAGTTGAGAGAATGATTATAAGAGGGAGAAAATGGTGCTAGAAGAGAGAAAGATTCTGGGACATAGGTGAACAGCGCAGCACGCTGGAAAAATGTGAATAGCTCACAATAGGGGCAGAACGGGCAAACGTCGTAGAAGAAGAAATTGTAGATCTTTGAAAGATGAACAACTTTGATGAAGACAACTTTTTGAAAAGAGGAATATAAGGAGATGAAAAAGGACCACTTTCAGGACTGCACAGTGAGAGAGAGCCGATTACTTGAGGGAAACCGGCCTAAATGGGCCGTAAGTCGACTTAGAAGCTAGAAGTTGATAAGACAAGCTCCAGGGCTCTAGGAAATCATGATCTCCAAGACTCAAAGGATATAAAATGGTAAAAATGGGCTTGAAATCCATCCGAAAAAGCTCCAAAACAATGGCTAATTCGGGGCATCAAAAATGATGAATAAGAGAAATGACACAACTTGTGGGCTAAAATGGGTGTCAACAGATGTCCCTCCTTGATGTCCGCTTTGCAAGGGAATGAGCGAAAGTGGCGCGGAGATGAAATGGAAAGGAGATGGAGCGAAAGCGATAGCGACGTGAAATGGAGATGAAGTGGAGATGAAGCGGAGAGAACTGATAAGCGGGCATCAAGGCAAAAAGACACCCGTCATAACCAACAAGCGATAGGAATTCTCCCAAAAATGCTGAACTAATCACCTGAAATGATTGACAAGGATGAGACATGTCTGGAGAACTAACTAAGAAAGGAAAGGAAACACGACCAACCTCATCGGGGACACAATCCACGGACAATGAGTGGGTCGGCAGGAACACAACATAAGAGCTGGAAAAGGAGAGATAAGACTGAGATAAAATCCAGACAGGAATCACGCTGGCCAACCAGACCAAGCGGGAAGATCAGAGAAATCGTTCAAACTCAGAGTGGAATGAAGAATCTCTTACCCAAGAGAACTGAAGTGCAATTAACCAGTGCTGAGGAGAAATCTTGAACGGATCACGAGACGTGAGTGCTCAAAATGACATGATGCATGCTGGGTTAAAATAAAAAAATCATTAAAACGAATGCAAAGAAAGATAAAATAGAAAGTACTCAAGGATAATATTGCTAGACTGAGCCAGACGGGGTCAAGAGTCTTCTTGCAACCACGGCGTGCGATAAAGAGTCCGTTGTCCCCCACCCGACTCAACCGAGCGGCCTATCCAACGATTAACCGTATGCTCCTAGATCATCATCGTTTTTGTTAAAGGGGAATATCAGATCCCAGAACACACAAACAACCAGTCGGTCCTTGGGAGGTTAAAATAACGTAGATACCATATAGTAATGCAACAATGAGAAGGGATCGAGAGCCATACCTGACTTACCAGTCAAGCGAAATGGCATCTTTTTTAGATTTTCTGATTTCTCTGATTTTTATAGATTTTCAAATAAGACAACAACAATATGAATGAACATGATAAACAAGCATGAACATAACGACGATAAGATAACGCTCAACTGAACGACACATAACAATCAAACGAATGGAAAACAACGCAACAAGACGAACAAGCACATATGCAATGGCATGAAAGAACCACACGTATGCAAGATGAACGTGGGGGACAAGACAACCATGTAGTGAGACAACACATGGTTGGGACAAGAACATGAGGGATGACCACACGGTTGGGACAACACACGAGATATAGAAGGATGACTAACAACATATGCAAGACAACTAACAACACGTGGTGAAGAATAAAATAACATGTGTGGGACAACACGGTGGGACATAGACACGGCGAGACAAGGACACCGCGGGACAAAGGATATAAACAAATACGCCCTTCACTCAAAACCCAAGATCAGAATGAAGCAGAACCGCCAGGTTCATAATCGTGAGGTAAAGCCCTCTCATAGAAATATGATCATTGCAAACAAAAGCTGAGAAGGACGTAAGCTTCAGAACAGATCGAGAGACATGATTGAAGAAGGGAAGACCAGATCAAAGATGTGGACAGGAGACAGAGCACAAAGATATAGCAAGGAATGCCTGAGTACCTGCACACTTAGCAAACAGATTACGTATCTATTCTCAAAATAAAATATAAAAGATAAATATTTTTAGATTTTTAATTTTATTGATTTTTTTGGATTTTGAAAATATTTTTTTTTTGGATTTGAACAATATTTCATTTTTTTTGGATTTTTGACAATATCTCATCATACTTTCTAGATTTTTGACAATATCTCATTTTTTTAGATTTTTGACAATATCTCATTTTTTTTAGATTTTTGAATAGTAATCCGCAGCACCTAAAGACAGGCTCGAACTACTGGCCAGAGATCGCCGTCCCTCCCCTCTCATTAAAGACTTCCCTTGAGCAGGGCGTGCATGTGAGGGTGGCTTACCACAACCAACTGTCTCTAAAGAACGGTGCCCCTACTAAGGCCATACCCGGGATACAACCCAGCCTAAGAAGAAGAAATAGAAGAAAAATTGGAGACAAGCTTTATGTAGGATGGGAGACATCAGGACTTGAATTCCTTCTAGGGCACCACCCCTCAAAGAGATAGCCTGTTGCGCCGGGGCTTTGTGTCTTTGATTTTTAGACCTATATCTATCCGGCACGCACGCGACCGGGCTCATGACGTCCCACGGGGAACTGTACTGCCACTCTTGCCAAGCCTTTGATTCGTAATTTTCTTTTGATTTTCATATATGATTTTCATTTGACAGCCCTTATTGTCTAGATATAGCATGAAAGCTCACTTTTGAGGGTCAAGACTGCCCCTATTTGAGACCTCTCTCGTATTAGGGAGCGCCTAGGTTGGTCATCTCATCCATCAATCTCTTACCCCTGCACTTGGCCGTGCAAAGAAGAGAAAAAGACCTTTATGCATACCCAAAGTATGGCCAAAGCAGCAACGGTGTGCCTCAGAGAGATCGGCTATGGCTCGCCGTGTGGTGTGTGAAAAACCCATGCTCAAAGGCCACCCTCAACGATCGGGGAAGGAACTAGACTCCCAGCGCGGAGTTATCACCAGCCTAAGGATGCTGCAGAAGCGAACTCATTCTAAATGAACTAAGTAAATTTCTAAAAGCCAGTTAACCATGTCGAGGAACCAACGTTATAAGCATGTGCAGGAGTAATAAGAGTAATAGCAATGATAACATATTCTTGCACAAAATACCATTACAAATTCGTGGAGTGATCTTGACCATCGAGTTTTGAGGAGTGCGAGCTTTATTTTCCTTACTTGATAGGACAAAAGGAAAAGGATAGCAAAGGGATTGAAAGATTCCTTGACGTGGAGGAGCGATAGACACCAAATTAGACGAAGGAGGATAAAAAGGAAGAGAGACGAGGGCTAGAACTCCCTCGTTAAGGCACAGAGACCCTGATAACAAGGAACCAGATACAGAAGAAACCAGATTAGCTCAGATCAAGGCGGACTAAAGCCTCGAAAGCAGCAAGAGAAAGGGCGAAGACCCCGAAAGGGAGAAGAGGAGAGAATAGAAAGACAGTGAGAGGATTGCTGTGAAGATGAGGAAGAAGGAGAATGATCATCCGACGTGACCGAAGAAGGAGAGTAGTAGTCATCTTGCAGGGCCAGAAAAGGATCAGAAGAAACACCCGGAAGTCCTAGGGAAGAATTAGAGGCAACACCCGGAAGTCCCGGGGAAGAAGAATCAGGTGATGTCCTGAGATTGGGATGGAAGGATGACATAGGCCGGGGCCTAGAATCGTGAGAGGAGGGAAAATCTGTAGGATCCGGGGAAAAAGGAGAGGAATGGGGACGCATGGACCTATGGAAGGAGGAGAAAATGATGGAAATAGGATCAGATGGAGGAAGGTACACCACCCAAGGGTGGGAAGTGAGTAGAAAGAAGGATGAATGAAAAGAAAGGGAGGAATAGGCGGACCCCTGAATGCACAACTGACGGCTCTTGAACCTGCATCGCCGTCTCTTCTTAGCTGAAATTGGCTTGAAATGGACCCGCTTGGCCCGGGCTTGAATCCTTGGGCACCTTGCCTTGCAATATCTTCTCAAATAGCGAGCCCACCTAGCAGATGGCCTTGCCCGACTATGGACATGCAACTTCATCGGGGCGGTTGCCCTTAGACTCTCGGTTCTAACAATAGTAGGACGTTCTTGAACAACTAACTCCTCATAATGCTGAATATCATAAAACCATGGAGTCTTGTTACTTGGCACAAGTAGCATGAGATTTGACAGCTCCACTCGGCAATAAGACTTGAAGCATAACTCCCTTGCTAGAAGAGACGGGTGAAGCTGAGGGAGAGTAATACATGGTGTTGACATGGCCGGCTTGCTAATAAACTGAGGAAGATTACATAACAAGTGCAGAATATCTCCAGAAAGTGTAGAATATACGGCCAATTACACCTTGAACATAGAACCCATAATCTGCTTGGTGGCCGTATGCGTTTGCACAACACGGGTAGAGAACCCTTCTTGGCCTGTCATCTGAATGGCAATAGAGCGAGGAGAAATAATAGCATCAGCAATGAACTCTCCGGCGAGTAGAGAGATTGCCACCGGCCTTGCTCGGGAAGAAACTGGCATCAACTCAAGGGAACTCTTCTTGTCAACCGTCTTCACTAGGAGTGTAGGCTCAACATCCCCAAAATAACTAGGGACCAGGATGCAGATCGGCATTCGGCAAATGAAGTCTTGGATCTTGAAATGCACGGCCGGCACTGAATCATCCTGACTTGGCTTGTTGTCTCCCTGGGGATTAGACCCAAGGGGCACCATGGGCAACGCACACCCACTCCGTGGGGTGGGAATAGGTGGAAGAATGGGGATAGGAGTAGGTTCAGAAGACGCGGGGGTTTCAACAGGTATGGTGTGTTTAGGTGGAGGCAAAGGTAAGGGTGAAGGTATGACTTGCTCGGGCGAGGGCGGCAAAGGCAAAATTTGCTTAGGCTCGGTCAAAGGAGATGGCGGGGGTGATGGAGGTTTAGGCAATGGTGAGGGTGGTGGAGATGGTGTAGGCGATTGAGAGGATGGTGGAGATGGTGATGTGGTCGATGGAGGTAGTGGACATGGCAAGGGTGAAGGAGGGGGTTGTGGCATCCACCGTCGATGTATCGACACAACGTGCCGAATGACATTGGGGGTGGAAGTAGTGGTGGAAGAAGTAGAAGAAGGGGAGGTGGCACTAGCCTGAGCAGAGGCTTGGGTTTGTGGAGGTTGCGGAGATTGGATAGGAGATAGTGAAGGTAACAGAGTAGGCGAGGTAGTAGGTGATGGAGCGGGTTCAACGCTAGACGAAAAATCATTGGGGTGCCCCCGATCTTGTAGAGATGGAGACGGTTGCTTGGGCGGTGCTTCTTGTTACTGCTACTTGCTGTGGAGATCTAAAACAACTTTACTCATGGCGGCCCAATCAATCCTTTTATTACCTTCCAGGCCATAAACATAGTCTTGGAACTCGGGACAATCCTCAACCAAATGCCCCTGCTGGCGGTGAAAATCACAATATTGAAGCATATTCCCGACCGCGGGTCGGCAAGGCACAGCCGGAGAGAGCGGCAACGCGTGAGCAGCCATCAAAGCCCTAAAAATGTCGGTAAAGCACTCCGGCAACGGAGGACAAGGAGCCCACTTCGGGCAAGGCGGATGCCGAGGGGTATGAGGTGGTGGAGAAGGTTGTGGAGGGGGAAGCGGAGGTTGCATAGGTAATGGAGTGTGGTTGGCAGAGGTGGGATTTGGTGAAGGCATATGTGGAATGGAGTGGGGAGGTATGTAGACGGCATCCACCTGCTCAAGATGTGGTGTGACCTTGACCGGGGGTGGAGACGGAGACGGGTATGCGGACGCAGGAGGCTGACTCATGGAAGGTTGATATGCAGAGGCGTATAGGTATGTATAAGCGGGGGGTTGACTCGTGGAGGGATATGCGGAGGAAGGCTGACTCATGGCGGGCTGACTCATGGGAGCGTAGGGTTGGCACGTGGAGGGTGAAGGTTGATATGTGGAGGTGGATGGTGGAGACTCGGGGTCAAGGGAATCTTGGATTTGTTGGCGGATGAAGCGGGCTCGGCTATATAATTGTTGACAGGAGGTGATGTTGTTGAGGGCTAAGATAAACCGATACTCGGGCGCGGCATTGGATATCAGCATCTTGATTTGCTCTCCTTCTGGAATGTGCCCTTGGATCTGTGCGGCAAGGCGACGCCAACGATCGGTAAAGGTAGAGAACTCCTCTCCGGGCTTCATCATCTCATGGGCCAGATCCACAATAGAGTACTTAGGCCCAACCTGGTCTTGAAACTGCTGAATAAATCCCTCTTGTACAACTTGAAAATTCACAACTTGCTCTTGCGGAAGATAGAAGAACCAATCCCGAGCCGGGCCTTCCAATGACAAACAAAACAGATAAGCCATCAAGTGTTGATCATGTTGAAATTGGGCCGACTCATAAACAAACACCTTCAAGTGCACATACGGGTCACCGACTCCACTATAACAACGATATGTGGGAATTTGTGATGGAGGTGGGAGTCGAAGACCTTGGAAAGCGAACGAAACACTTAAAGAGGATATAGGATCGATCCGACATTGAAGCTCATCAAGTTGGCGTTGGGTTTGAACAATCATCTCTTGGGTACGGAGAGATCGAGAAGAATATGGGCCAGCTTGAGCAAGAGGATGTGAATTCAGACCAGTATGATGATAATGGGCCGGATAAGAGGATCCGGGCTGAGAAGAAGAAGGGCCCATTCCAGGAGTGGAAGGATATGTGGGCCTAGAAGGATCATGAATATAAGGACCCATTGGCATGGCAGTATAAAGAGAAGAAGAATGAGTCCCATTAGAAAAATAAGGCTCATTAGGAGAATGGGGCTCGTTAAAATGATGAGGCCCATTAATGAGAGAAGAAGGCCCATGAAGATGAGATGCAATAAGACGTTGTGATGTGACACAACCTAGGACTTAAACAAACAAGCACAATCGCAATCAAACGGACCGATGTCGACGACTGCTCACCCGTTGCTCACCAAGACCCGGGGTAACTTGGTAATGCCAAGGTGAGGTTGAGGGGTTGGGCCCTTGCTGGTAGAGGGCCAGCAAGGCCAAGATTTGAATCCCAAAGGTTGTGGATGCCCAATTCAATGGGGCCGACAAAGTGCCAAAGGCACCGGGTTACTCTCTCTTCCCACGGTGATCACTCAAAGCAACGGGGCTTGAGGATCGAGCTCTCACTCTCACGGCCAGCGGAACTATGAACTAATATTGAAAGAACAAGCATGAATTAGAGCAAGGTTATAGAGTACTTACTCGACCGGTTTGAAGAAACCGGTCCCGCTCGGAGACAAGGGCGAGCGGGAAAGCGTGGGTTCCCCACACGTCGCGCCGGGGTAGCTTGACCTGATCAAACCAAATTACAACACTACACCTCTCGCAGGAGGGGGGTCTTGGGGTGGGTGTTAATGGATTACAATCAAACTACCTCCACACAGGGAGGGGCCTTCAGCAGGCCAAGCGGGGTGGGGAAAACTAGGGCTAAAATGATGATGAAGTGAAGATGTCGAATCTGCCTTCTCTCGACAATTGTGGATAGACAGTCGGTACTGTGGCTGCAGAACTTGATCAGGAATTTTTTCGAGGGCGAGATCAGTGAGGAAATCTTCGTTACTAGAACTGGAGTGCCTCTGAATTTTGCCGAATTCTTCTGGGGTCGCTGCTGGCCTGGGCAGGAGCTCGAACAGGGTCGCTGATTCCCGGACTGACAGCAACTGGTTACTAACAGCAGGAAGAAGAGGTTGCCCCGGCCTCTCCCGAACTCCAAATCAGGTGCCGCAAGAACCATTGGAATTGTGGACAGGTCCTCTTTGCAGCAGAACAAACGGGGATGCCAAACGATGCCGGAGAAGAACAGTTGATCCAGAAGAGTGAGGGGAGGTCGGTCTAGACTGTGGGGAAGTAGAGTCGCACTGCCGAGGAATAAAATTGATAACTTCTGCTAACGGATGCCGAACGGGATTCCGCTTCTTGATTCCGAAAGCAGACAGGAAGGAGAAGAACTTTGTAAAAGAGCTCGTGGCCTGATTCCTCCGGGGTTTGTCATGGTGAAGCTTTCTCTCCGGATCAGGATCTCTACAGAGCTAGCTCCTGGTTTCCAACAGCAGGTTGCAGAGGATGCCCCGGCAGCTCCCGACCTCGGAATCAAGCGCCGTTAGAGTCGTTGGAATCGTGGACGAGTCCTCTTGGTAGAAAAACTAACAGGGAAGCCAACCGATGTCAGAGAAGACTAGGGGATGCAGAACAATGGCGACTGGTCGGTGCAGACTATGAGTAGCAGATCTGTGTAGCTGAGGGAGAAAAATGAGAACTCTGGATCACGAACGCCGAATGAAGTTCTGTTTCTTGATTCTGGAAGTATACTAGGCGATGAAGAACTTTGAAGAAGAACTTGTGGACTGATTCCTTCGGGGTTTGTCGTGGCAGAGCTTCTAATCTGGCTCAGGTCCTCAGCCGAGGCAGAACTGCGCAGTTGTGGGAGAATGGACCTCCTAGACGGCTCGGAGATTGGATAAAGATGAAACCACTTCTATTGCGAAGGAGACTGGTAGACGCTTCCGAAAAATGGCTCTTGAGTCTTCAAACTCGTCCGGAGGAAGTCGTGGTGGCCGCTGCAAGTTTCTGGTTCATCTGTAACCTCTGGACAGCAAACTACAACTTCGAAGTAGCTTCCAATGACCAATAAAGAAGAAGGGGAAGGGGGTAGATGAGTGTGGGAGTGACCCCTGGTTGTAGGGGGGTCTTGGAGGCGGTGTTCTAAGGTGTGGGAGGGGGAGAATAAGGTCTGGAAGAGGGTCCAATAGATGGTGGTAGTGGGGGCTGCGAATTTGGTTGGAATGGAGAGAGGGAAAGGATATTCAAAAATAGGTTTAAGGGTGGGGTTAATTTTTTGTCTTGGGAATGGGGGGGTTGTGTTGGGGAAGGGAAGAGGTGCTTGGGGTAGTGGGAAGGGTGCTTGGGAAAGTGGGAGGGGTAGTTGGGGGTTGGATGGTGAGGAGAGGATTGGTGGAGGGGGTCTTGGGAAGGGGTGGAGTATTGATGAGGGTTGTGGGGAATGAGAAGAGGCTTAAATGGGGTAGGTGGGGAGTGGAGGTGGTTGGGAAGGGAGGAGAGAGAAGAAAATTCAAATTTGGGTGTTGAGGAGAGAGAAAGTGGAGTGAAAAAGAGAGATTAAGAGAGGGAAGGGTGGGGAATCTCTCCCCTAGGGTTTCTCACCCAAAAAAAATGGAATCTCTCCACTAGATAAGAAGTGTAAACTCTCAAAATGGCAAGTTTTTTCATTCATTGATTCATTAAGTTGAAATGGGGGGAATGAGATCCTATATATAGAAAAACCCACATTTCTACAAAACTCCCTGACAATTAACTCAATGACAAATAACCGAGGGGGTAGGGGAGAGCCCTTGGGCCAAGCCCAATGAATTGGGCCCAATAGCTAACTAGACAACCTGATGACACTCAAACTTAGGGAAATGAACACAAGACCTAGGAATATGACTCAAATAAAAGGGAAAATACATCAAATGACTCAAACAAAAATTACATAGGACTCAAAATTAAATGACTAGAACATTCCGGATGCAACCGGGGCGAGGAGACGAGCTGTGAATGGGGGCATGGGAGGTGATGTCCCCATCACGTTGGACCTGGGCCGGATCCATTTGGCGAAAAAGGTTTGAAAGATGGGCCATGAGATTAGCCTGTTCCTCGGAGGGATCGGAGGGACCACGGGAAGATGGGCCCTGTTGTGCATGTGATTTTGATGATTACAAAATGCCTTTGTTGCTTAGCCGTGTGCGAGAATGGTTGTTCATGTCATCATGTGTATGGAGTTTGAAATGGTTGTGAAAATGATCATAAACTGTTTCTATTGGAATATCATCATGTGGATGCATTGTAATTCTATAAGGCTTATCATCATGTGGATGTATTAAGGCTCATACGTGCTTTGAGGTTAGCACAAACATTGCATATACATTGTCTCTACACTTGGTGAGATTACTTTGTGATGTGTGGTTTGATGAGCTTGGAGATTGATCAAATGGAATGTGACTCAATATTATTTTACGTGCTTTGATTCCAAATTTTTTTATCATGCAATGGTAATTAAATATTGGAACTTCATGATTCTTACATGAACGATTCAACAAAAGAACAAGCAATTAAGGACAATGTGAACTCAGGTAAAACAATGAGCTAAGTGTTGCTATGTGGATTTAAATGGATATCCCGTTCCTCCTTCACTCTTGGAATAGGTTCAATGATGTAATTTATTGTGAACATGGTCATAGTGTTAATGCTTGATGTAAAGATCTTGATTGTCAACTAACATCTTCCTTTATCATATTTTTCAGGATGAAAAATCATGGTTGATCTTCATGGGATTATGGTAATATTTAATCAATTGTTTCCCATTGATTTGATGGTGTTTTTACATATTTTTCAGGCCCAAACTAGAAGGGGCCGACCCATGGGGTCGACCCTCTCAGGTTCTATTCAAAACAGAACCTAAATGATGAAATCAGCCTGAAAGGGTCGACCCCTGGGGTCGACCCCTGCAACCCAGAACCTAAAAAATGGTTCTGTTTTGGGTTCTGGGAACACGAGGGTTGACCCTGGGGTCGACCCATTGAAAGGGTCGACCCTAGGGTCGACCCCTGTAACCCAGAACCATAAAACAGGTTCTGTGAGCCCGAGGGTCGACCCTGGGGTCGACCCTTTCCGGTCGGACGTCCAGCCACCTTCTTTGACCGCCGTTTTCTTGCCCCAAAAGTCCTACCAATCAATTCCTAATGCCCTATATGTCTCCCTGATTCGTGGATCTGGTCTCCAAGCTGTCCCTTGACCGTTCTAATAATTTATATACATCTCTTGGGTGCAAACCCTAAGGAATATGATGCTAGATCTGAAAATCTGTTTTCTCTAACCCTTGTGTGTGCAGGTCGCAGGTAGCAGCTCCAAGGCATCTTCCACCATGTTTTAAGCTTGTATATGAAGGGAAGAACAAGGTTTCACGTCCTCATCCATTCCTCTGCCACAAGCTGCGAAGAAATTCATGCTACAAGCATCATCCATGCAAGAATCAATCATTCTTCTTCAAGAACGGGTTCCATACTTCAGAAGCATTCAAATATGTTCAAAGGAGAGAAAGGGGGAGCTCTAATCACTGCAACATCTTCTTCATCCTGATTTCTTGAAATCGTTGTTGATTGAGCTTGAATATCTGTCTTAAGACATCTTTGGATGGTTTTATAAGTCTTATATCCACTCTCTCTTGCATACATATATATGAGCTGCGAATTGTGTGATTCAACAATCCTAATGCTCATGTGATCCTTGTATAGGATGAAGATGAAGAGGGGGATCTCTAAACCGTTCATTTCTATTGTCTTGATTGAGATTAACTTAAAGTTTGAGCTTATCATTTCTATCTGTTCTTTCAGGTGAAGACGTGCAGCTTGAGGAGACGGAGAAGATGATATCTAAATCATGATCATCCGTCAATGAGCAAGGAGAATCAGATCTTGCTAAAGAAGGGGGAGCCTTATACTTGACACATCTGTCTAGTTTTCATTTCTATAATTTGTTTGTAGGGTCATAGCATATGTGTGTTTTTGGTTCATAAACATTTGAGATAATGCTTTGTGTGGGTGTTCGGAGAAAGGGGTCTCCGAGTGTGTGTGTTGATTTATGTGCGTCGTTTTGTGCGGAGTACATCTGCGTGTGTGGTTGGGCATAACTTGGGGTGTGTTCCCCGTGTGTGGTTGGGAGTTTACTCCCGTGTGGTTGTGTAGGCAGTGCCTACGTGTGTGTGGACGGAGTTGTGACTCCGTGTGAGGAATTTGTTCGGGTGTGTTCCCCAGTGTGTGTGTGTGTGTGTGTGTGTGTGTGTGTGTGTGTGTGTGTGTGTGTGTGTGTGTGTGTGTGTGTGTGTGCTGCTGTGGTAGTAGCTTGAGGCAAGGCCTCGTGTGTGTGTGGTTTGCTGCGAAAGCAGCGTGTGTGTTGTTGGGGTTCGTCCCTGTGTTGCTACATTTGTAGCGTGTAGTGAAGCCTCACCGGTTTGGTGAGGGGTGGACGTAGGGAGTCCGTCGTGGTCCCGAACCACCTTAAAAATCCCGTGTCTTGTGGTTTGATTATTGTGATTGTGTGTTCTCTATCCTATCTGTTTGTGCAATCGTGTGAGCTCGGTGAGATTGAGTGAATCTAGTTTAAACCTGTTTAGATTAAATTACTCAATCTTGTATATTCCGCTGTGTGCTAGTTGAGTTTTTAATTGGACATAGTTTTTAGTAGTATGATCTATTCACCCCCCCCTCTAGATCCGTGTTCCTGCACTACGGGACCCAACAATTGGTATCAGAGCGAGGCTCTGTTGTCCCTAGATCTTGCGATCTGCAGAGTGATCCTAGTGCATTCTACAATCATGAATTTTTCTGAACATATCTCAATGAATTGTCTGCCAATCTTCACTGGTTCAGATTTTGATTCATGGCTAGGTAAACTGTGTGTGGTGATCAATTCTATTAATCCTAGTCTTTGAAAATTGATTTATCATGGTCCACACACATTACCTCTAGATGAGACCAAGTGGTCTAATCAGGATAAAATGATGCACCGTGATAATATTACTGCTTTGAGTTTATTGAAAGCTTCTGTAAGTACTAACCAGTTTCCATTTGTATCTTCTTGTAGGACGGCGAAGGAGCTTAAGGACCGGTTGATCAAAGCTCAAGAGAAGGAAAGGTAAAAATGTCTCATGGCCAATGATGCTGATCAACAAAGTGACAAGAGTGCAGAAGAGGTAAATTCAGATTCTGAAGAATTTACTCTTGATGATCTTGTTAATGCTTATGATGAGTTGGAAAAGTAATATAAGAAAATCAAGTCAGAAAATAGAAAATTGAAAAAGAAATCTGAAAACTTGCTCCATGAAAATGGTTCTTGTGATAAATGTTCTGAGCTTGTTAACTTCAATGAACTTTTAGAGCATGATGTTGAATGTCACAAAGAAACCATTGCTTGTTTGAGAAATGAAAATGTTACCCTCAAGAACATAATTGATCAATTGGAGAAAACTGAAAAAGATCTAAGAAACAAAATGGAGTCAAACTCTATTGATCATGATATTTGCAATGAATTGATTATGAATGATAAACTTGCAAATGAAAATGAAGAACTCAAAAAGGAGAACAGTGCGATGCTAATTCAAATCTCCCTGCTTGAAAGTAGATTGAAAAATCTTGAAAATCTTGAAAAAGGGAAATCTGTGATAGTTGATGAATCTGATAAGGTGCATGTGCTTGAACAAGAAATAGCTAACTATGAATTGCACATTGCATCCCTTGAATCTGAAATTGGTGACTTGAATACATCCTTGTCTAAGTTTGTGAATGGGGAAGAAAATCTGAACAAGATATTTGGGACTAAGGTGAATTTCCAAAGAGAGGGGCTGGGCTATAATCCTGTGAACAAAAAGAATTTTGAAAATAAAGTCTATACATCCTTTGTCCATAGTTCAAATATAGCCAGCACATCAAATGGGCCTCCAAATCAATCTGCTCCTCAAATAACGAAGAGACTAAATGAAAGTCTGAAAAAGAAACAAAACTTGCATCAAAAAGCTAAAAATATTGTTGGTGTCACGATGAATGCCATGAAAAATCATGTTGCACACACACATGCATCCACAAAGAAAATCTCATATTTTTATTGTGGTGAACTTGGTCATATGATGCATGATTACTTTTTGATGAAATCTGAAGATCTAGAAGCATGCAAGAAAATGAATGGCTTCACAAAGCTAAGAAAGTTTTTGAACACAAAAAGAACTTTTGATAACTCTTATATTCATGCAAGAAGACCATTTGAAAGATGTGCTCCATTGAACTGCTTTCATTGTGGAAGGTTCGGTCACAGGATGAACAATTACTTTAGTTTGAAAAATGATAACATCTCTACAAATCCACAGAAATTTCATGCTCATACTGTTGTGAAGAAGAGAAATTTCCATGTTTATAATGATAACATTCATGCTAAATCACAGAAATTTGATTATCATGTTTATGAGAATTCTGTGAAGTCTCTTGGTTGTTGTCATTATTGTGGTGAGTTTGGGCATACCATGCATGTTTGCTCCTTAATGTATTTTGATGATATGCATGCCCAAAAACTGTGGAAGGCACCCTCTAGAGGTGCAACTAATCATCTGGGACCCAAGAAGGTTTGGGTACCCAAAGCAACCAAATGAGAATTTTGTTGCAGGATTGTCTTGAGGTCAAGTGGAAGGCTTGGAAGATGATGGATGCTCAAGACACAAGTATAGAAAATGAATTGCCATGGAATGCTCTTCTTAAAGTGCTGCTAAACTCCAGAGATCTAAGGAAGCTTGGATACTCAAGTCTGCAATATGAGAACTTTGATAGAGGAATGCCTTAAGGCCAATCCGAGGTCATGGGTGCTTCAAGTCGACATTTGTTGAGGCCTAAGTCGACTTGGTCAGTCTTTGGTGCAATGCTTTGTGCAGGGTTTCTCTTCTTATCCTAGAGGAGTTTTGAAAGGGTTTTGGCATGGGGTTCTTGATCTTGTCATATCTTTATGTGCTGCCCTATATGAAATGTGAATTTGGGGTCTCAATGGAACTCCTTTGGCTAATATCGATATACTTCTTGCAGGAGAGAAAGAAAGGAGCTTATTGATGCAGAAGACAACAAGCGAAATAAGGCGAAGAATTTGAGAATGCTAATAAAGGTAACTCAAGGCAAAGGTGAGAAAATAAAGTGTTTGTTTGAAGCTCCTTGGTCTTGATGTTAATGCCATAACTTGACAGACAGTGATTTTGAAGGTTTGAATACCCCTTGGTTGTTCTTGATAATGTGGATAATGAATGCTTGGCTGTATGGTATTGAAACATCTGAGCATCATATATGAGAGTGTAGCCATTGAATACTTTTGCTAAACCCATACATTTGTTTCTGATCATCATTTCAATGATTACATGGTATATAAAATGGTGACATGTGGAAGGGCAGGTCAAGCCTGTCTGAAAGCTATCACCATGCGTGAGAATATGCCTCCGCCCGGTACCATGAATCATCTATGCATATGGCATCCAACTTAAATGAATTTTCTGAAATCATGCATTGATTATGGGGGAGTTTTGCATGACTGAAAATTTTAAAAATGATATTTTTCCATTCTCTCAGCATGGTGATATTGTGTTTGTGGCTGAACATCTTGAGGACTGAAGTTGATCATTGTTCCATGGTCTTTACCAATGTGCCACTCATCTTTCTGGATAAAAGCACAACTATTTTCAAGAAAAGTTCACATGTGATGATTTTGATGCTTTGAATGAATTTTCTGAATTCTCTTTTCAAATAAAATTGTGTCCTCACATTTGAACAATTGGTAATGCGTGTCATGCATTAGTTGCATTGGGTGCATATAGAGTGTCATGTGAAATCTGAAATCTTGCATCACATTGCATATTTGCATATCATTCTCTGCATATCATTCACATAGTGCTTTTGGAAAAATGAAGCTCATCGTGTGTCTTGTTGCATAGTTGGCATTGTCAGCATACAAATAGTGCATGCATCATTTTGCATATTTCATGTTGCATAAATGCCAAAATGAATACTTCCAACAATTGGTCTCATATCTTTGGGACCAACAATTCAAGAACTGAAATTGCATACCTTATCATTTTGCATTGCATATGCATATCTTCATCGTATGCTTGCATGTTATTATATGATATTCAACCCCTTCTTTGAAACTTCTAAGACCATATACTTCATTGATAAATAATGTTGCATCTGAGTCTTAACAAGTGTGCTTCATGTAAAACTCTAAGGGGGAGCATTTCATGCTTATTGCATTTACATAGGGGGAGATACACTATCCTGTTCTAAGTTAAATTTTCTCCATACATGTTAAATCAAATTCATACACTTCATGCACTTTAATGTGAAATTGAGTGTTATTCATAAGGATATAGGAATTTAATTTCAACACTCTAAAGTAATTCAACTTGCTGCATGGATGATAAGAGACAGTTGAGGAAAAAGCTGCCTACCTTCACATACAAAAAAATGGTTGATATGAAAGGCAGAGCAATGCTAAGTCTCACTGAGTAAACTGGGCACATGTCACCTGAGACGTGATGTGGTTCATTTCTGAAAAGTGTTGACTAAAGTATCTCTGTTCAAATGAGGTGACAAGGTTCAGTATTCTGAGTAACCGGGGATTCTGGCATGAGCTCCATGTGTCTTCTCGCGTAAAAAGGAATTATTTGAACCTGATCCTTCTTAGAAAAATTCAGATTGTCAGTATGAAAATTACTGATGATAATTTGATGAGGAAGAGCGAAGCCTCTAATACGATGTTCTCTATATTGAAATGTAGTTTGTGAACTTACTATCGTGTTTACTTGAAAATCCGGTTATCTATATGGCTAAGATTCATACTCATGTTACTCACTCACACATGGTAATTTGTTTTGATATGTATTTTAAAATTTTAATTAATTACTTGACCTGCTGTACGTCTTCTCCTATTTATCTGCACGATCCTCTAGGTGTAATCATGAGCATTCTGAACTTAATGACTCATTTGCACTTTTCCTACACCTATCCCCTCATTGTATATCAATTGGTATCACTTCTTGTGAAGAAGTTATGTTGCATGTATCTATAGATATATGCTTGGTTACATTGTATGCATTTCATGTCTCATCACTTTCATACATCCTGTTTCATGCATTTCACAAGAAAACTAAAAATTAAAAATTTGAAAATCAAAGCCAATCATCTATTGTGTCAATGTCAAAGGGGGAGCTTTGCATGTGACCTTATCTGCTTAACTCATCAGGACTTGCATGAGTTAATACCTTTCTATGGGTGTTTGAGTGCTTGTTTGCTTGCTCATTATTGTCATGCCATACATCATTTCCAATTACTGCAACTCGTGAGCATTTGCATATCGTTTTGTCATCTTGCATTCTACATGACCATATTGTCCACATTTGCATCTCCAATTTCAACAATTGGTATCCAACAGTTTTGCAATTAGTTCATGCATATCATGCATATTGCGCATATTAGTTCATGCCATCTTGGATCCCCCATCATGATCCCCATTTCTGATTATGTCAAAGGGGGAGAGAGAGCTTTATGAGAGAGCATTATAGCATAAATATTTTGTCATCATCAAAATGGGGGAGATTGTTGTGCATGTGATTTTGATGATTACAAAATGCCTTTGTTGATTGGCCGTGTGCGAGAATGGTTGTTCATGTCATCATGTGTATGGAGTTTGAAATGGTTGTGGAAATGATCATAAACTGTTTCTATTGGGATATCATCATGTGGATGCATTGTAATTCTATAAGGCTTATCATCCTGTGGATGCATTAAGGCTCATACGTGCTTTGAGGTTAGCACAAACATTGCATATACATTGTCTCTACACTTGGTGAGATTGCTTTGTGATGTGTGGTTTGATGAGCTTAGAGATTGATCAAATGGAATGTGACTCAATATCATTTTACGTACTTTGATTCCAAATTTTTTTATCATGCAATGGTAATTAAATATTGGAACTTCATGATTCTTATATAAACGATTCAACAAAAGAACAAGCAATTAAAGACAATGTGAACTCAGGTAAAACAATGAGGTAAGTGTTGCTATGTGGATTTAAATGGATATCTCGTTCCTCCTTCACTCTTGGAATAGGTTCAATGATGTAATTTATTGTGAACATGGTCATAGTGTTAATGCTTGATGCTTGATTGTCAACTAACATCTTCCTTTATCATGTTTTTCAGGATGAAAAATCATGGTTGATCTTCATGGGATTATGGTAATATTTAATCAATTATTTTCCATTGATTTGATGGTGTTTTTACATATTTTTCAGGCCCAAACTAGAAGGGGCCGACCCATGGGGTCGACCCTCTCAGGTTCTATTCAAAACAGAACCTAAATGATGAAATCAGCCTGAAAGGGTCGACCCCTGCAACCCAGAACCTAAAAAATGGTTCTGTTTTGGGTTCTGGGAACACGAGGGTCGACCCTGGGGTCGACCCATTGAAAGGGTCGACCCTAGGGTCGACCCTTGTAACCCAGAACCATAAAACAGGTTCTGTAAGCCCGAGGGTCGACCCTGGGGTCGACCCTTTCCGGTCGGACGTCCAGCAACCATCTTTGACCGCCATTTTCTTGACCCAAAAGTCCTACCAATCAATTCCTAATGCCCTATATGTCACCCTAATTCGTGGATCTGGTCTCCAAACTATCCCTTGACCGTTCTAATCATTTATATACATCTCTTGGGTTGCAAACCCTAAGGAATATGATGTTAGATCTGAAAATCATTTTCTTCTAACCCTTGTGTGTGCAGGTCGCAGGTAGCAGCTCCAAGGCATCTTCCACCATATTTTAAGCTTGTATATGAAGGGAAGAACAATGTTTCACGTCCTCATCCATTCCTCTGCCACAAGCTGTGAAGAAATTCATGCTACAAGCATCATCCATGCAAGAATCAATCATTCTTCTTCAAGAACGGGTTCCATACTTCAGAAGCATTCAAATATGTTCAAAGGAGAGAAAGGGGGAGCTCTAATCACTGCAACATCTTCTTCATTCTGATTTCTCGAAATCGTTGTTGATTGAGCTTGAATATATGTCTTAAGACATCTTTGGATGGTTTTATAAGTCTTATATCCACTCTCTCTTGCATACATATATATGAGCTGCGAATTGTGTGATTCAACAATCCTAATGCTCATGTGATCCTTGTATAGGATGAAGATGAAGAGGGGGATCTCTAAACCATTCATTTCTATTGTCTTGATTGAGATTAACTTAAAGTTTGAGCTTATCAATTCTATCTGTTCTTTCAGGTGAAGACGTGTAACTTGAGGAGACGAAGAAGATGATATCTAAATCATGATCATCCGTGAACGAGCAAGGAGAATCAGATCTTGCTAAAGAAGGGGGAGCCTTATACTTGACACATCTGTCTAGTTTTCATTTCTATAATTTGTTTGGAGGGTCATAGCACATGTGTGTTTTTGGTTCATAAACATTTGAGATAATGCTTTGTGTGGGTGTTCAGAGAAAGGGGTCTCCGAGTGTGTGTGTTGATTTATGTGCGTCGTTTTGTGCGGAGTACATCCGCGTGTGTGGTTGGGCATAACTTGTGGTGTGTTCCCCGTGTGTGGTTGGGAGTTTACTCCCGTGTGGTTGTGTAGGCAGTGCCTATGTGTGTGTTGACGGAGTTGTGAGTCCGTGTGAGGAATTTGTTCAGGGTGTGTTCCCCAGTGTGTGTGTGTGTGTGTGTGTGCGCACGCGCGCTACTGTGGGAGTAGCTTGAGGCAAGGCCTCGTGTGTGTGTGGTTTGCTGCGAAAGCAGCGTGTGTGTTGTTGGGCTTCGTCCCCGTGTTGCTACATTTGTAGCGTGTAGTGAAGCCTCACCGGTTTGGTGAGGGGTGGACGTAGGGAGCTCGTCGTGGTCCCGAACCACCTTAAAAATCCCCGTGTCTTGTGGTTTGATTATTGTGATTGTGTGTTCTCTATCCTATCTGTTTGTGCAATCGTGTGAGCTCGGTGAGATTGAGTGAATCTAGTTTAAACCTGTTTAGATTAAATTACTCAATCTTGTATATTCCGCTGTGTGCTAGTTGAGTTTTTAATTGGACATAATTTTTAGTAGTAGGATCTATTCACCCCCCCCTCTAGATCCGTGTTCCTGCACTACGGGACCCAACAGGCCCACGTGGGAAGAGGATTCCACGTGGGAATGTGAAGAAGATTGGAAAAAAGAATGATACAAGGGGTTAGAATGATACTCCATGATGGTAAATTGAGACTTAATACAAGGATATCAAGGAGAATACAAGTGGGGAAGCAATGGCTTAATGGGCTTGAGAACAAGGGGGGACTGACCCACTAATGCAAAGACCGATGGACAACGGACCAAGGGACGATGGACTGGACAATGAACCCACAAAATTGACTGACTTAAGTGGGCCTAACAACGACGAAACATGTGGATGCAACACAAAACACCACTAATAGGCTTGGACATGTCCAAACAACACAAACAATGCAATGTGAGAGTTTTCACCCAAGTCAAACAAGTTGATATGATGGGAAATATTTTAGGGATTTTAATAGACCTTTTATTGATTTGAATTAATAATAATTCCCTCAAGATAAGGTCCAAACTTTGGGTTGACTAAGGTTAACTCTCTTACACTTATGCAAATGCAAGCCTAAGGGGTGGAAAGGTACAACCGGCCCTGTGTCCGTGTGGGAATCCACCGCTCACGGGGACTTATGGAGGTCCCAGATAAGATCACCTAGTCGACTCCAAGAATATGGAGGTGAGAGGATCACTTACCAAGGTAGGAAATGCAACTATGATATGTAATGTATGACCCTATGTGCACCGGAGTGCATGCAAATTCTAGCTTAAAACTAGGAAATCAAGACTAGATTAAACTATGCAAACATGATCCAACTAAGACAAATAGTATATGGATAGAAAGACAATAAAAAGGTCGGCACAACGGGCCCAAGAACCGATCAATCTGACCCCGGGAGGTCAATCAAATCACTGAGCAAAGTTACCCCCGTGAACCTGTGCGCAGACCACATGCAGATTTTATGGATAAAATGCTAAAATGATGACAATGACAATTTTTAACTAAGCAAATGAGACCCAAATGATGTAAATAAGTTATGGATGGAAAGACAATACAAAGGACTATCTAATGGAACAAAAATCAGTGCAATCAGACACTAGAAAGGTAGTCAAATCATTGAGTAAAGATGTACCTGTGAACTTGTCCCTGAGCCTGCCTGCAGAACTTATGCACAAAACTCAAAAGGTTAGATAATATTAGAATATACAAATGGTAACCAAATGATGCAAACGATATATGGATGGAAAGACAATATAAAGGGCTATGCAACGGAAGAAAAATCAGCGCAATCGGACATCGGGATCAAAAGTTATGTCCCGATGAACACGGCCCCGTGAGCACGCACGCAGGACTGCCAGAATCTGTAACGGTCTACCAAATGATCGTTACATGACCATGACGGTCTACCATAAGACCGTCACACAACCAGAGCCCGTAAAACATCAAAAATAGTGGGAGAATGGAGGAAATACTACCTAAACACGAACATGCACCCACCCAACCTACAAAAGAGCATGAAAATAAGTGTGATGGGCATTGGTGTCCCACCGTGATCGCCAAAAAACTGTTGATTTTTTGTGTTGTTGTTGTTTTTGTCGTTTGTAAAGAAGAATAGATAAGTTTGATATGATATGAAGATGAATATGAAGAGCAAATAACAATGATCTCAATCAACCTATGAACATGTAAACCATGAACCTAGGCAATCAGAACCAGCTCTAGCATGGGCAATGCTATCTCAATCAAACTAAATTAAGAAAGGAAAAGGAAAACACACGCCGGAGCGTGGAGCAAGGGAATAAATAAAAACACACCGCGGGGGTGGAACAAGTAAAAGTAAATAAGAGATATGAGAGAGAAAACCAATGCCCAATACTAAGGAAGAACGTGATCGTCACTATGGTAAAAACAAGCCAAAGACCTGAAAAATACCTTAGAATAGGGAGATGATGCACTCGCCCACGGGAGAGAGAAACCAATAGGAAACTACAGCTCTGTTCAATGTGACGGTCCAGTACCCACGCGTCACAAAGAGTGTGACAGTCGCCCGATAGATCGTTAGAGGAACCTAACGCGTCTGATGAAGACCGTCAGAGTGTCTGCAGAACAAGCTTGTGAATCCTTCAAACTCCAAACTTTCCAGCTGGCTAGAAAGCTTGGGCCTCGTCTAATGATCCCTGTAAACCTTCCAAAGAACGTAGAACACAAGAAACAACCCCAAATTAGCCTTTCAAACAACATAGTATCAATAATCAAATGAACTTGATATCATTCAAAAGGAAAGGGGAATACTGGGGAGTTGTGTTTTTTTTAACCCCTCTGGGCGTTTTAAAAGATAGGATGGTTGTTTAAATGAATGAAATAAGTGGAAGAACGTGAAAGACGAAGTGGGACAATGCTATGATGAAAGGAGAAAAGGAAGAACACAAGTATGCCAATGATGGAACTAAACACTCAAGAAAATGAATACTCCCTTGACTGTGAAGCAGATGGACGTGAGAGAGAACTCTTCTTGGTTGGATATGGCTCCTGGATGCGACAGCACTTCGACGTAAACTCCAGATTTTTCCTCCTTAGGCCATGAAGTCAAGGGTTCTATTTATAGGCCCTCAAACTCTCCGATCGAGCAGAAGATAATCCAACTAAAAAGGAGGATGATTCTTAGCAAACTCTTGAAGATAACACTCCCAAGAGTCCATAGAAACAAACAGAAGGATTTAAGGATCAGATTTGGAAGAGAAATCACAAGATCGAACTCTTAACTCGGCCACGGAGTAGTAGAGAAAAGGCCAGACCTGCCAGGACTCTCTGTTTGATGTAACGGCTACACGACAGACCGTCACAGGCATGTAACGCTCCAGGAGTAGACCGTCACAATCAACCTCATCCTTTAAGAGATAAGATCAATGGGAGAAGTTCAAAAGTGTTGGACTTTTGAAGAATGTAACGGTCGAGGGAAGACGCGTCAGAAGAATATAACGGTTGCACGATAGACCATCAGAGTCAACGGATAGCCAAAGGATAAGCTTTGAAAAGAAGCCTTATACTCAAGGACTCTTCAAGATGTAACGGCCAAGGACTGATGCGTCAGAGGAATTTAACGTGCATGGTATAGACCGTTAGAGACCATAAGGATCCAAATGAGACAAAAGCTTGCTAAACTTTGTTCAAATGCAAGGAATCAAGGAACCAGACCCAACCAAGGAATTCAGACCCACGAAATAAACCTCCCACGGATCAAGAAGGCTCAACAAAAGGGAATAACTCGGAGCATCATATAGAATGAACAAGGAGATGACCAAACTTATCGGTCATAAAACGGGTGTCAACAGGACTGACCTCCTTGGGTAAGACTCTGCCACCTGTCTATGAGACGCTGGCGGTAAGTGGCAGGGAGGTACTTCTTCCTAAGTTTGGACCTCATCTCTTCCCACGTTTCTACCTGGGGTTCATTATGGTGAAATAGCAGGTTCTCCATTTTTCCCCAAAAGGTTTGACCTTGCCCTACCAATTTCATCTTAGCAAACTTGACCTTCCGTTGGTCTGACATCTCAAACCACTCAAAATATCAGTCCATACCGGCTTCCCAATCAAGATATACCCTTGGGTCAGAGGACCCGTCAAAAGTGGGAGGGTCGGCACGAACGGTCCTGAGGGCCCGCTCATCCTCATCACGATTCTGTTGTTGAACACGACGGTCACATCCATATCCCCTATTTTCATCCTTGGACTCATAGTCTAGCACCTCAGGGAATTGACGCCTCCTAACATCTATCCCTTGAACACTTGGGCCAGCAGGTTGCTGAACCGGTTCTCGTTGACCATGTGTAGGTGGTGGGGATGCCTCAACTGGGGCTCTCGGCGGTGCATCGGCTGGGGCTCCCTCTAATGTGGCAACTCTCTCTACCAGGCCCTGAACGGACTGGTCCGACTCGACGGCCTTATCATCTAAAACCTTCATCCTTTCTTCCAGACGGGTGCCTAAGCCATTCATCCGTGTACTCAACCCGTCCATCCGATCTACCCGTGTAGTCAACGCATCCATGCGTGTACCCAACCCATCCATACGTGTAGTCAACCCTTGCATTTGCCACATAAGGGTTTGGAACATTTCGACCACCGACGACGCATCGAGACTAGGGGCTCGGGGATCCACCATAGGTGGTGGTGGGGGTGAGTACTGTGTACCTCTACGAGTGGGCATGCAAAGACACACGGAGACACCGATTAATGCAAACACGAACTAAAGCAATGATGATGCACCTAGACTTAACCAAGACTCGGTACGTGGCGGAGTTAATCTATCCGAAGATCACTCGCGCAAGTGTGTGGCCTTTCCGATAGGCGTAGCCTAACGTTCGGACAACACCTTTTTATATACCGGGTTATTGTTATGAAATGCAGCCTAGACTGACATAGACGATAACTAGACATAGATGACACTTTTTATTTTAAGTTTGGACACCCTAGACTCAAGCTTGCTCTGATACCAAATTGATGCGGGATGGACCACGGACTCGACTCCAATTGAAATGCGATCCTTGGACTCTATGCAAACTCGCGATCGTCCCTTAGCGAGGGAAGCGTCGGACGTGCACGGTTGAAAAACCGGCAGTGAGCTAGGGTGGTCGGCTCTCTTTTCGTGCCCGGATCGGGTCACGGGACGGTATCTCTCTCTCGCTCGCAGCAGTGAATAACAATAAATAGCGAGCTAAGTTACCCTATCATGCTCTCTAGCAGCGGCATATAAAGTATATACGAACTAAGCAAAGTGCCGAGTAAGGAGCGAACACGATACCTCCACGCTCTCGAGGTGGGGAGGACGACCCCGGCCGAACTGATACTCCCGGAACAATTATTAGACAAATATTACAGTAATGAATATGAATGACCACTCCACGCAGGGAGGTAAAGGGTGACATAATGGGACCCGGGAGTAGCGGGTTCGGGTTGACGGGTAGCTTCTTGTGGAGCTTCGGCGGCACGCGTACTCACGATCGTGGCACCCACGTGCTGGTTCGAGGGGCCGTGTGGGACCGGGGTGGCACCACTATGGTGGGGACGCCTGGAGGGGCGCTCCCTGGGATGGCGGTACGATGGTTCACCGGTCGGAGGTTGGGCGGCTCCGAACTTCACTCGTCGGAGTTGCTGCCCACGGATCTGAACTATTGTTTCAGACCCGCGCGTCCCGATGAAATCTGCTGCTGCGGTCACTCCCTACGTCAGATCGATGCACAAGAGGTATTGATGGAAAGCTGACTTGAAATCCTTCGACCTATGGCCAGAGAAAGAAATTTGAGTTTCTCGTTGATGGCCTTTGTTGAATTTTCAAGTAGCTGACTCACATGATCTGAAAACTCAGGGCAGATTTGAGTTTTCCGGAGAGTTGGCATTCACCATGATGTAGACCTTCGATTCAGCCTTTGAGTCCTTCAGGAAAGTTGTAGAGGCCGAAGAGAGGAAAATGGGGATATATCTGATGCAAGATTGGGTGGACGTTTCGATTTTTTGGGGATTTTATACTGACCCGGGGTCAGATCTGGACAGCAGAAATAGAACTAAATTTTGGGGAAAGACTCAATTTCTAAAAATAGGGAAAATGCTTTTTAAATTCGACAAAAATTTGTGGAGGATGGGGATGGTGGAAAGATCCTCCAATAAATTTGGGGATTCAAACAAAATTCAAGAAGGGGGTCGAAAGGGGGAAGAACTAAGCTTCTGCTACACTGATCTGAAAAGGGACTGATCAGGAAGACAGAAAGACACGAAAATGGAAATATATAAAGAGAAGGTGAAATGACGGGATAATTTTACTGGAGGTTGGGGATCAAGTGGGGAACCAACCCTGAAAATCTAAACTCCAGATGATGTCGGAGTTGGGACTTAAAGTTCTTGTAGTGAGTCTTTGTCCAGCAGAATAGAGATCTGGACAGCACTTCGGAAGCGGCTTCGCGGCGGCTCGATGGCGGCACGAACGGCGACGGCGGCACCAGAGATGAATCTAGAGATAGAGGGGCTAAGAAAAAAGGGGTCTACACCCTGAAATGTAGAGGGAGGAAGGAGGAACCAGAGGGAGAGAGGTAGGGGGCGCAGGTTGCTTCAAGCAATTCAACAAAATTTTCTTCTTCTCATTAATTCTAACAAATGGAAATTACAAGCATTTATAAAAAATAGAAAATGACTCAAAATGCCCTCAGATCTAGAACTAAGAGGGGCATACTATGGACATCACATTTAATCCCACATGGTCAAAAAAAATTAAAATTATAGTATGTTCTAGTGGAGGGGGGCACCCCCTTTACCAAGAGCCACCCAACTTTGACATTTTAACCCCTTTGTCCCCCCATGTGTCAATTGACTAGTCAATCCATCTAGAAGCCGCCTAGGATGGTTTGATCAGCCCCACATGGCTTAGGTGGACCAATAGGGAAGGACTGGGGGCCCCCTTGCTCGACCTACTAACATTTTGCAGATAAACCCACCAAGACTTATAATTGTGTACCCATATAACACAAGGGTATACATACAAATATAAAAGGACATAAATGCAAACAAAATGTGAGCGATCTTGCTTCGATGTCCCCATCAATTCTCCCCGGGTGGGAAGAACTCGACCCCATCGAGTAATGGGGTAACTGCTCGAGTAGCTCCGGCGGATCCGTCACCGTACCAAGTAGCGCGGGTACGCTCCACTCCAAGTGATCGTCACCTGCTCATTCCATATATACTCGATATGCACAAGCTGCCATGGGAACGAGGCTAGTGGTGGAACACTCCGGGGTGGGGTCACTCTCAAGGGGAGGAGGCGGCTCGAAGACTCACTAGGAATCACCGCTGGGTCCCTGTAGGTGACTAGATCCGGGGCATAGATGTAGAGCTGATCCCAAACTCGCCTCTCACTCATGCAGGACTGACATCAACAAGCTTTCACAGGACACATGCAGACTCACCATGTACTAACACACATATGCAAACCACACAAACAAGCCACACAAAGAAGAAACAAACTGACTCATGCATTACCCTAGACTTAAGGTGGTGACATCACCCACCAGGTGGCCATCATCCAAGTGCCGCATCTTGAGTGTCGGTAGGCTCCTCCAGACTTTCGTACTCATCAGCTAGTTCCGGTTCGGCCTCGTAGCTGACAGTCACAAGCCCAGAAGGCGAGGCTTCTCCTACCCCTAGGCCTAGATTGGCATGAGAGGGGCATTGGTTGGCGATGTGGCCAAACCCATGACAGTGGAAACACTGCAGTCGAGACCTACTACTATCTCCGAGAAGAGGGCCCCTACCCTTATCCTCCCGACAGGCAGGGGGTGTAGGTAATAGGGGTGGAGCTGTAGGTGCCGTGGGCAATAGGGTTGGGGGTGCCGGTGCCAGAGGACGGGCAATGGGTGTCGGGGGGCGAGCAACGGGTGCCGGTGGTTGGGATGGAGGTAGATCCCGTGGCGGGGGAGGACGAGGTCTAGGAGCGAAGTGCTCCTGACGAGCGGGCTCGTGAGGTCGCGTCATGGGACCCCTCGGGTATGGGCCTAAGGAGCTACGTGACTCGGCACTACGGAGAGGAATGGGGCCCAACTGTTGGATAGACTCGAACACTCCCTCGAATTGCTCCATCTCGAGAGCAACTTGGTACGCATCCTCTAACTTATCCACCTCGCGGTGGAAAAGCTCATATCATAAGTGCGGTCGTAGACCACGCCGAAATCGAGAGACAGTAAGAGAATTTTCCTCCGTGGCCTCACATCGTAAATAGTATTCATCGAACTCGGCGATGTACTCGGAGACGGACCGATCTCCTTGGGTAAGACTCTACCACGTGTCTATGAGACGCTGGCGGTAAGTGGCAGGGAGGTACTTCTTCCTAAGTTTGGACCTCATCTCTTCCCACGTTTCTACCTAGGGTTCATTACAGTGAAATAGCATGTTCTCCATGTTTCTCCAAAAGATTTGACCTTGCCCTACCAATTTCATTTTAGCAAACTTGACCTTCCGTTGGTCCGACATCTCAAACCACTCAAAATATCGGTCCATACCGGCTTCCCAATCAAGATATACCCTTGGGTCTAAGGACCCGTCAAAAGTGGGAGGGTCGGCACGAACGGTCCTGAGGGCCCGCTCATCCTCATCACGATTTCGTTGTTGAACATGACGGTCACGTCCATATCCTCTATTTTCATCCTCAGACTCATAGTCTAGCACCTCGGGGAATTGACACCTCCTAACATCTATCCCTTGAACCCTTGGGACAGCAGGTTGCTGAACCGGTTCCCGTTGACCATGTGTAGGTGGGGGGGGGGGGGTGCCTCAACTGGGGCTCTCGGGGGTGCATCGGCTGGGGCTCCCTCTAATGTGGCAACTCTGCCTACCAGGCCCTGAACGGACTGGTCCGACTCGACGGCCTTATCCTCTAGGACCTTCTTCCTTTCTTCCAGATGGGTGCGTAATCCTTTCAGCCGTGTACTCAACCCGTCCATCCGATCTACCAGTGTAGTCAACGCATCCATGCGTGTACCCAACCCATCCATACGTGTAGTCAACCCTTGCATTTGCCCCATAAGGGTTTGGAACATTTCGGCCACCGACGACGCATCGAGACTAGGGGCTCGGGGATCCGCCATAGGTGGTGGTGGGGGTGAGTACTGTGTACCTCTATGAGTGGGCATGCAAAGACATACAGAGACACTGATTAATGCAAACATGGACTAAAGCAATGATGATGCACCTAGACTTAACCAAGACTCGGTACGTGGCGGAGTTAATCGATCCGAAGATCACTCGTACAAGTGTGCTGCCTTCCCGATAGGCGTAGCCTAACGTTTGGACAACACCTTTTTATATACCGGGTTATTGGGATGAAATGCAACCTAGACTGACTTAGACGATGACTAGACGTAGATGACACTTTCTTTTTAAGTTTGGACACCCTAGACTCAAGCTCGCTATGATACCAAATTGATGTGGGATGGACCACAGACTCGACTCCAATTGAAATGCGATCCTTGGACTCTATGCAAACTCGCGATCGTCCCTTAGCGAGGGAAGCGTCGGACATGCACGGTTGAAAAACCGACAGTGAGCTAGGGTGGTCGGCTCTCTTTTCGTGCCCAGATCGGGTCACGGGACGGTATCTCTCTCTCGCTCGTAGTAGTGAATAACAATAAATAGTGAGCTAAGTTACCCTATCATGCTCTCTAGCAGCGGCATATAAAGCATATATGAACTAAGCAAAGTGCCGAGTAAAGAGTGAACACGATACCTCCACGCTCTCGGTGTGGGGAGGACGACCCCGGCCGAACTGATACTCCCGGAACAATTATTACACAAATATTATAGCAATGAATATGAATGCCAACTCCACGCAGGGAGGTAAAGGGCGACACAATGGGACCCGGGAGTAGCGGGTTCGGGTTGACAGGTAGCTTCTTGTGGAGCTTCGGCGGCACGCGTACTCACAATCGTGGGACCCACGTGCTGGTCCGAGGGGCCGTGTGGGACCGGGGTGGCACCACTATGGTGGGGACGCCTGGAGGGGCGCTCCCTGGGACGGAGGTATGCTGGTTCTCCGGTCGGAGGCCAGGCGGCTCCGAACTTCACTCGTCGGAGTTGCTGCCCACGGATCTGAACTGCTGTTTCAGACACGCACGTCCTGACAAAATACGCTGATACGGTCACTACCGACGTCGGATTGACGCACAAAAGGTACCGATGGAAAGTTGACTTGAAATCCTTCGATCTATGGCCGGAGAAAGAAATTTAAGTTTCTTGTTGATGGCCTTTGTCGAATTTTCAAGCTGCTGACTCACAGGATCTGAAAACTCTGGGCAGATTTGAGTTTTCCTAAGAGTTGGCATTGACCGTGATGTAGACCTTCGATTCAGCCTTTGAGTCCTTCATGAAAGTTGTAGAGGCCGAAGAGAGGAAAATGGGGATATATCTGATGCAAGATTGGGTGGACGTTTCGATTTTTTGGGGATTTTATACTGACCCGGGGTCAGATCTGGACAGCAGAAACAGAACTAAATTTTGGGGAAAGACTCAATTTCTAAAAATAGGAAAAATGCTTTTTAAATTCGACAAAAATTTGTGGAGGATGGGGATGGTGGAAAGATCCTCTAATAAATTTGGGGATTCAAACAAAATTCAAGAAGGGGGTCGAAAGGGGGGAAGAACTAAGCTTCTGCTACACAGATCTGAAAAGGGACTGATCAGGAAGACAGAAAGACACGAAAATGAAAAAAATAAAAAGAGACGGTGAAATGATGGGATAATTTTACTAGAGGTTGGGGATCAAGTGGGGAACGAACCCTGAAAATCGCAACTCCAGATGATGTCAGAGTTGGGAGTTAAAATTCTTGTAGTGAGTCTCTATCTAGCAGAATAGAGATCTGGACAGCACTTTGGAAGCGGCTTCGCGGCGGCTCGATGGCGGCACGAACGGCGACGCCGGCACCAGAGATGAATCTAGGGATAGAGGGGCTAAGAAAGAAGGGGTCTACACCCAGAAATGCAGAGGGAGGAAGGAGGAACCATAGGGAGAGAGGTAGGTGGCGCATGTTGCTTCAAGCAATTCAACAAAATTTTCTTCTTCTCATTAATTCTAACAAATGGAAATTATAAACATTTGTAAAAAATAGAAAATGACTCAAAATGCCCTCAGATCTAGAAATAAGAGGGGCATACTAGGGACATCACATTTAATCCCACATGGTCAAAAAAATCAAAATTATAGTATGTTCTAGTGGAGGGGGGCGCCCCTTGACCAAGAGCCACCCAACTTTGACATTTTAACCCCTTTGTCTCCCCATGTGTCAATTGACTAGTCAATCCATCTAGAAGCCACCTAGGATGGTTTGACCATCCCCACATGGCTTAGGTGGACCAATGGGGAAGGACTGGGTGCCCCCTTGCTAGACCTACTGACATTTTGCAGATAAACCCACCAAGACTTACAATTGTGTACCCATATAACACAAGGGTATACATACAAATATAAAAGGACATAAATGCAAACAAAATGTGAGCGGTCTTCCTTCGATGTCCCCATCATGCACTTTCTGGCGTATGGCATATAAGGTCAATGCACATTTCCTGTGTGTATGTAGAAAGGTCGACGCACATTTCCCTTTTGCATGCATTAGGTCTGTGCATGCTTTGCCTCATGGCACATAAGGTCTGTGCATATTCTGTATAAGGTCTGTGCATGTTTTGCATATAGCTTTACAAGGTCTATGCACATTTGCACATAGCACTATCAAGTCTGCGCATATTGCACAATCAAGTCTAAGCACATGCACTGTTGGGTCTGAGCATACCAGTAAAAGGTCAATGCACACTGATTATTCACTTATGACGATAAGGTGTTTGATTAAATGCCTTTTGTCTTCCTAGCAGGGATTTAAGCATGAGAGGCTTCATGTCATTGGAACAACAGGATCAAACACTTAGAAGGCAAGAATCATCAAAGACAGGAGGGTCACGTGGTTAAGGTTCAAATTAAGAAGGCACGTGATCCAAGGTGAAGTAAGGACTGGAGATTATGCCACGTGGAAAGTAACTCATCTCCATTTGACACGTGAACTTATAAAGCGCTTCAACGAATTATCTTTCTGAAGAGTTTGGTGGGAGTGTTCCCTCCATATGCGCTCTGGGCGAATCTCGTAGCGACCATAGGATCAAGGCACGATCCTACCACGCGGGGCAATCAGAAGCAGATAGAATCATTTTTGTTGTCCTCTTTACCTCCGGTGCCCCTGTTCCTATATAAAAAGACTTAAGCAGAGAAGAAAGCAACGATACAGAAGATAGATAGCCTAAGAGAGACATAAGATAGAAGATAGAAGAAAGCCTGAAAGAAGCCTGAGAGAGACAAAAGAAGAAGAGAAGATAAGATCGAGAGTTCGAGAGCCTAAGAGAAGAAGGAACTCTAAGAGAGAGAGATCAGAAGCAGTCTGAGAGAGTAAGAGAAGCAGAGAGAAGAAGAGAAGCCAAGGAAAGTTCGTGAGAGAGTTAGAAAAAATAGAGTATCGGAATTTCAAAGATAGAAAGAGAGAGAAGAAGAAGGAGATCGTGAGCTCGTGAGGAAGAAAGAGGAAGAAAGAGAGCAAGCTTGAGGAGAGGAATCTGAAGATCCTGAAGATTTGTTCGACTGGTTCTTGGATTAGATCCAAGCCAGTCTGCTCCTCTTACGAGAGCTACATTTTATCTGCTTTCATTTCCAGCTTTCTAGTGTTGTGTTTCATCTTTGTTTTCATATTTTCATTCCATTCAAACATCAAGCTGTGTGTCAGCGGTTAGCCAAGCTGTAATGCTCAGCGGGCGAGGTATGTACCTTGGATAGCAAGCTGTGATGCTTAGCGGGATAGCAAGCTATGATGCTCAGCGGTTCAAGCTGTTAGGCAGCAGGAAGCCTCACTCTGGTTTGAGTGGGGGATGGATGTAGGTCTGTGGTAGCAGACCGAACCATCTAAAACTCATTGTCTTCGTGGTTTGATTGCTTGCTCCTTGATTCATGATAGATGTATGAATAGGCTCATTATATCTGCAATTGGATAACCTACATTGTTCTGAGCTTTCTAGTTAGGGAGGGATCTTGTCAACTCTATATCCTCTATTCCCCCTTCGCAAGCTGTTTGATCTTTTCTATTTGAAGTTCTACTGTGGGTTATCAGTTCTTGTCCAACATATCTACGATGTGTTGTCTGCATGCTTAGTACAATATTAAGCTGTGTGTGCTTGCTGAGTGTTCAATTGTGAGCTACAATTGAACTTCTATTTAGTTTGAATCAACTAGCTTTATTTCCGCACATATTTGATATTGAGAGTTTTTAATTGGGTAAAATTTTAAAGGGGAGATTCATTCACCCCCCCTCTGAATCTGTGTCTGCACCATCTCATAGACTCAACAACGGGAAGACCGCAAAGGGGAAGGAACGGGGAGCCCATGAGCCTCGGCTCTTGGTTGAGAATGCGGTCGCCAATTGGCCGCCAATTGAATGTAACGGTCTAGGGGAAGACCGTAAATGAGAGGGAACATGGAATCCGTGAGCCTTGGATTTGAGCGTTGTGACATGTTTCTGTGCACACTAAAAAATGAGAAAATAAGTTAGATATGTTCTTAGGCTTAACCCCTTGCCTGGAGGAAGTTAAACACGACCAATCCTTGATATTTGGTCAGGGGGTTAAACCTTATTAAATAGGTAAAGATAAATAAGAGAATGAATGCAATACCTGCCATGAAATGCAAGGATGATGAAGATTTGAAAATCTAATTTTTTTTCTTTTTTTCCTTTTTTTCTTTTGTTTGGTTTTGAAATATATGATTTTTTTAGATTTTGAAATATATGATTTTTTTGAATTTTAAAATACTCATTTTTTTAGATTTTGAAATATCTATTTTTTTAGATTTTGAAATATCTGGTTTTTTTAGATTTTGAAATATCTGATTTTAAAATACTCATTCCTTTCATCGGGGTGTCTAGATTGGTCATCTCCCCCTTATTCACCACTTGCCTCTACACTCAGCCGAAGAGAGAAAAACAAGGACTTTTACTTCCCCCAAATGTGGCTAGAGGTGAAACGGTGTCACACAGAAAAGGGAAACCCTACCAGAGACGTCGTGTAGTGTGTGACTGCCATGCTAGGGATCATCCTTTATGATCAAGGAAGGGGACACCTCACTACCGGGCCATCATTTGCCTGACTCTAAGGGAAAAAACGCTTAAGGTACAACCCATTCCATGAGTGAGACAACTCTTCGCCCTCCGCGTTGGCCAGGCGATATGCGTTCCCTGAATAAGCCTCTTTCACTATGAACGGGTCTTCCCAGTTCGATTGCAATTTGGACCTAGGACTTCCAGACCTAATAAATTTGCGCTTCAAAACCATATCACCCACTTAAAATTTACGTTCAATTACCTTCTTTTGAAAATAACGCGAAACTTGTTTTTGATAAACAGAAATGTGATCGGCCGCATCCATCCTCTTCTCATCCAAAAGTTCTAGCTGGACCAGCAACGCCTCTCGACGCTCATCGAGATTAAGTTCCTTATCAAGCTGCACCCTTAGGGAAGGGATTAAAATCTCATATGGAAGTACCGCCTCCATCCCATAAGTGAGAGCATAAGGGGTTTTCCCCGTAGGGGTATGGACGGAGGTACGATAAGCCCATAGAGCTTCTACTAATCGTTCAGGCCAATCAGCAAATTTGTAAGATTCATAAATTTTCTTGATGATTTTAAGAAGGGTTTTATTAGTGGCATCGGCTTGACTGTTGCCTTGGGGATAATATGGAGATGAATGATGTAATGCAATATTGAACTTCTTACAGAGGTCTTGGAACTCTTGCGATATGAACTGAGGTCCGTTGTCGGTGACGATACTGCTTGGAACTCCGAACCGCAAGATGATGTTCTTCATGATGAAGCGGCAAACTGTGGTAGCTTTGATCTCCGCGTACGCTTCGGCTTCGGCCCACTTGGTGAAGTACTCAGTGGCGGTAAGAATGAATGATTTCTGTTTGGTCTGAGAATTGGGATCACCTAGTGGGCCTATAATATCAAAAGCCCACGTGGAGAATGGCCAAGGAGCAGAGAGAGGATGGAGAGATGAAGCAAGAGCATAGATTTTATCAGCATGGAGTTGGCACTTGAGACACCTACGCACATAGAGGGAGTAATCTTCCTCTAAAGTGGGCCAATAATAGCCATGCCTAAGGATCTTCTTTGCTAACTCCTGGCCATTCACATGACCTCCACACTCGCTAGAATGAGTCGCTTCAGCTACCTTCGAAGCCTCATTATCGTCTAGACACCTCATCAGCATTCCATTGAGAGCACGCATGTATAATTCTCTAGTAATGATGGTGTATCTCGAGGCGGCCCTTCTAATGGCCACGCTGCTCAGCATTTGCCCCTTCCGGGAGTGATCCATCTTTGCAATACTACTTAATTTCATGGTACCATGGCAATTCTTCTTCTTCCAAGATCTCTTCTAATTTCGCTAATGAAACCTCCTTCAAATCCTTCTTCTCAGCCTTCACCTCTACAGCTTTCCTAAGGTTGTCGAACCAAGGATCCTGAAGAGACGGAGCATCCAGTCTCTAGACGACGATAGTCTCAGTACCCCGACTGAGAGGAAAAGATAAAGAGGAGGCAAGCAACGCTAGAGCATCGGCAAGGATATTCTGAGATCAAGGAGTATGAATGTAAATCTGTTTGCGGAATTGCCTCGCCAAGAGAGTGACCAAATCTTGATACGGCTTGAGCTTCGGGTCACGAGTGCGGTAGGTAGAAAGAACTTGGCGAAGAACGAGCTGAGAGTCTCCTATCATGTTCAAATAATGCGCGCCTAAGAGGTAGGCGTGCTTCACTTCGGCTAGGAGAGCTTCGTACTCAGCAATGTTGTTGGTAGCGGGAAAAGAGAGCTAATATGCAAGAGGAATCGTCACTCCCTCCAGAGTGAGGAGAATGGCACCTATCCCTCGGCCCTGAGAGTTGAGCGCACCATCAAAGTGCAGAGACCAGAATGGATGATGGGTGAGAACAGTGAGATGCTCATCAGGGAACTCGTCCTTAATGGAATCAGTGCAGGGAATGGGGAGATGGGCAAGATGCTCAGCGATGGCATATCCCTTGATCGCCTTCTGAATGACGAAGGTGATATCGAATTGGGAGAGGAAGCTCTGCCAACAAGCTAACCTACAAGAAAGGATAAGCTTTTCTAAGAGGTAACAGATCGGGTCCATTCTAGAGATCAGCTTAACCTAGTGGGCTAAGAAATAATGCTTCAATTTCTGAGCTACCCAAACCAGCACCGCATAAGTCTTCTCCATGGCGGTGTATTTAGCTTCTACAGGATTGAACAACCTAGAGAGGTAATAGGCTGCCCTTTCCTTTCCTTCGTCATCCACTTGCGCCAGGACAGCTCCTAGGGAGTCCTCAATGATAGAATTGTATAGGATTAGGGGTTTCCCAGGGACATGAGGCTGTAAAACTGGGGGATTGGATAAATAAACCTTCAGATCCTCATAGGCCTTCTGACATTCTTCATTCCATTCAAATTTGACCCACATCTTTAGCAGTTCGTAGAAAGGACGACACCTCTGGGAATGTTGGGATATTAATCTTCTAATGAACTATAGATGTCCAATCAATCCCCGAAGTTCGATGATGTTCTTAGGCAGAGGCATATCCATAACGGCCTTAGCTTTATTAGGATCAATTTGAATCTCCCGTTTGCTAACTATAAAACCTAACAGCTTCCTTGAAGATACTCCGAACACACACTTCTTAGGATTCATTTTAAGCTTGTACTCCCTAACTCTCTGCAGCACCTTAGCCAGGATATTGGGGTGTTCTTCTTTCGTCCTTGATTTCACCAAAATGTCATCCACGTAGGCTTCCATATAGACATGCATCATATCATGGAAGATAGCCATCATTGCCTGTTGATAAGTGGCACCCGCGTTCTTCAATCCAAATGGCATCACCACATAGCAATAAGTACCCCAGGGCGTGGTGAAGGAAGTTTTCTCTTGATCTTCAGGAGCTAGATGGATCTGATTGTAGCCTGAATAACCATCCATAAATGACAGAGCTTCATACCTGGCCGTGCTATCTACCAACACGTCTATATGAGGTAGCGAAAAATCATCCTTGGGACATGCCTTATTTAAATCCCTGAAATTAATACAAATTCGCACCTTTCCATCCTTCTTGATACCAGGGACTATATTTGCCACCCACTGAGGATATAAAACGACTCGAATAAATCTAGCCTTATGCAATTTATCGACATCTTCTTTCATCGTCAAGGCCATGTGCGAGTGGAATCTTCTTAATTTTTGCTTCACGGGTGTTGCCCCTGGCTTAAGCACAAGCTGATGTTCCACTAAGGCGGGGTCAAGACCCGACATGTCCTCATACGACTAGGAAAAAGAATAGCTATACTCCCTTAAAACCTTAATCAACTCCTTTTCAACTTCAGGAGAGAGATTAGCAGAAATAATGATAGGCCTAGGATCCTCATCAGTTCCCAAATTAATTTCCTTTGTAGGTTCAGCTGCTGTCGACGATGGCTCATCAAACCTCTTCACACCTTATGCATATAGGTCGGCAGTGTCATCTATATTATTGTCCTCTAGATCAACCAGGTATTTTTCATCCACAATTTCATAGACACCTAATCCGTCGTCGCTCCACACCCCATCTTGCTCCTCGTCCTCTTCCAGCATGATCGCCGTCTCAACGAATTCTGGACACTTGAGGAGGGCATGGCAACGCTGAGCTAAATCCTGCAAGAATCTATCAGGAACGGACTTGGAATGACGCGTCACTGGGCACGTCTCAGGTGCAGAGGAAGGGTTGGACACACTAGAACAAGACCCTACTTCTCTAGACTCGACAGACCCTACTTCTAACCATGGAAAGAGAAGATCTAATGGAAGGGAAGCATGACCTCATGCCCCTGGGAGGAGGATGGACCAAGCATAGCGTAATCTTCAACTGAAATCTCCATTTCAAAATTGACGTTTTTTTTGGAGATCAGTGGAGAGCACGCAACAAGATGGAGAGGAGGGTGAAGGAGGAGGAAGTGCGAGAGGATACATGGAAGGATAGAAAAGATCGAGGAAGGGATCAGAGGAGGAGAAAAAAGGAGTGGACAGATCAATGGGTGGGCAGTGCCCACAATCATAAACATTGACAATGAGAAAATCCGTTGGAATCTGAAACAACAATGGATTAATCAACATGGGAGGTGAACGGGATATAAAATCCAACTTTTGGAAAAGAGATATTATGCAGGAAGGAGACCAAGTAAAAACAACAGATGAGCTCCCCCTTTTCCACAGACGCCGAGCTGCTTTCTACGCATGTATTCTACGAGCCGCACCTCTGGGCTTCTCGGACAATCTTTTTCATGAAACAACTTTATGAAAGCTTCATAGAAATCCTGCATATCATCAACAAGCCCATTAGGCAGTGGTGGGCTGAAAACTATACAAGCAGCATCTTCTTTTTCAACCTAGCTTAGTGGGGTCTTTAAAGTGCCAGACTGTAAAGGTCCTCTTACAAAATGCTGGCGGTAATCCAAGGTTAATGGCAGTGCGTCTCCCAGGATTGACAGTGGTGACTCTCGATAGCCCAGGCATCTTTTACTCATCTTCCTGCCCCTTGGGACCAGCTTGGTTCACCCCTGCAATTGGGTGCCGAGACCTCTACCTGGTTGGTTACCCAGCTTTAATATAATGTTCCAGCCTTTAGGGTCTCCTATCTTGGGCTTCACCCTGACGTTCACCTGCGCGATCACTGGCTTGCGTTGTGCGTAGGCCCATGGAAAGTTGAGATCTAGCACAGAGATAACAGGCCTATTGCTGGGCCACAGTGTTAGCAAGATCTTACCAGAGATAGCTTCAACTGACTGGACCGTGAAGATGCTTTTAACCTTCACCACCCGCCCCTGAATGGGAATTTGAGGCACTGATGGGTGGTAGATGGCACAGCACTAAGGTTGTCAATCCACGGGTGACCCAAGATGGCCTTGAACATCAGGTCGATATCCAGCACATAGAATTCAATGGGCATTGTCAATGGCCCGAGCTCAGCTTGAATGGTGATCACCCCATGGCAAGCCCTTCTTGAGTTATCATAAGCTGCAATAGTGGTGGGGGTTGGTCTAAGCAAATCTTCAGAAATATTGTAGGCTCGCAGGGTGCTTAGTGGACAAACATTAATGGACGCCCGGTGTTAACCAAAGCCGCATCGATGCTTACTTTGTTCAGCATGATAGAAATGCAAAGCGGCAACTGTCGAGCCTCAGGAGGTGCCAACTCAGTTTCAGCAAATGTAATAGCCGGCTCTTTAGAAACGGTGGCTAAGGCAGATAGTAGGCTATCAACAGCCATGTCTTCATTAACTAGGACCTTCTGGAGAAAGTCCAGCAGAGCATCTTGGTGGAGCTTGGATCGCTTGATCAATTCTAGCATTGAGATCTTTACAGGCATCCGATCCAAATGGTGGAGCAAATAATACCGAGTTCCTGGCAATGGGTCCACTTCCTCTTAATCAGTAGCCTACTGTGGAAACTGGGAATTGGGTGCAGATGCACCAGTTGTAGGGTAGTTTCGTGAAAACAAACGTCCACTCCGAAGGGTGAGGTTTTGGGCCGATAGGGTATCAGAAGTGTCCGTGGGAGGCAGCTTAATTGGCCCAATTGGGTGAATGGGAGGCATAGGGGTAGGTGTTGTGATAATAGCGGGGGTATTGGGGATAGTGGAGGTGTTAATGGGTCCTGCCAGACGAATGATGGGTGGAGGATTAGATGGCGGAGGGACAACAATGGGTGGAACGTGTATATGTGGTGGAGCGAGAACATGTGGCACAATGGGAGAGGCGAATGGTAGGATGAGAGGTTTGTGGGGAACGGCAGGCGTGGTTGGCGCAATGGTGGCGGCCTGATGGTTGTGCGGAAGATGATAGGTGTGAGAGGTGGAGGTGAGGGATAGGAATTGTGGCGATAGGTGTGATGGAGGGCCATAAGCTGCTGGACAGATGACTCATCATCATAAGACCATTCGGCGTTGGGGGCCAGACGTTGGACAAGGTTTACTTGAGCTGGTGCTGGCGGAGGAGGATTCAGAGCGGGCGGATGGTTCGACATAGGGTTTTCATGGATCCCCAGATCATGCATAGGCTATTGCTGCTGCTGCGGTGGCTATGGTTGTGGTGCTTGCGATGGTCTTGGCGCTTGTTTTCTTCTCTCCTTGATCTCCATGATCACCCTGTGCATCTCGGCCCAGTCGATGCGCTGCCCTTCATGTAAGTCATAAACAAAGTCCTGGAATCAAAAACAACTCTCTATCGTGCGCCCAAGCTGCCAGTGGAATATGTAGTATCTGTATTGGTCCACGGTCGGATTCCAATTAGGCTGTTCCGGAGGAAGCTGTAGTGCACCAATGGACATAAGAGCTGAGAAAATGTCTGGGAGGGTTTCGGGCAAAGGTGGGTATTGAGCCCTCTTTGGACCCGGGCGCTTGGATTCATAGCCATTGTGAGGTGGAACGTTATGGTATTGGGGTGGCTATTGTGGCTGTTGTGGCACGGGAAAAGTTGGCTGGTGGGGTACGGGAAAAGTTGGCTGGGCATTTTGTGGAGCGGGAAATTGAGGATTGCGGGGAGGCTGTTGGAAGCGAGGCGGAGCGGAATGGCTAGGGAATGGGAAGTTGACAGCTTGCACTTGTTCATTTGTTTGGACTCCTTCGGTAACAGGCCCTTGGGCTTTCTTTGATGAGGGCATCTCTCACCCTTCACATTTTTCCATAGTTCCGATTGCTCACTGGCAGTACTCCATTGTGTCCGTCACATTTTCTGAGTCTTGGCATGTAATTTTATTATTTTATTTGAGTCATATCATTTTAATTTTCCTTTTATTTGAGTCCAGTACCTAGGTTAATGATTCATGTACCTAAGTTAATTGTCATAGGGTTGATTAGATTAGTTATTGAGCCCAATTCATTGGGCTAGGCCCAGGGGCGCCCCCTTCCCCCTTGGTTATTTGTCATTAGTCCTAAAGTCAGGGACTTATTATAAAATGTGGGTTCCCTATAAATAGGATCCCATTCTCTCTATTTTTAGTTAATGAATAAATGAATGAATGAAAAACTACTATTTTGAGTCCAGAAAATTGAATTCATTTGGTGAGAAGCCATTAGAGAGGAGTGAGAAACTCCCCTCCCCTATCCCCTTTCTCTCTCCTCCCCCTCCCACCTACTTTCTCTCTCTCCTCTCCTCATTCAATAGTCACCACAACTTCCCACAACACCTCTTTACTCCACCCCTAGTCCCAAGGGAGAACCCACCAATCTCCAAGCCACCCTCCAACTCCCAACCACCCACTACCCTTTCCCAAGCACCCTTTCATCTCCCCAAGGCTAAAGGGGTTCAAACCCTAGGCCAAATTTGAATCTCCCTCCCTTGCTAGCTGCCCCTCACCCCTCCCCAACACCCCCTTCCTACCCTGGTCGCCCTCCCCATTTCCCCTTGCTTCGCTTAGCCATCCCACCCTCATACACACAACCCTACACCTTCATCATATTCCCAGCTCGCAGGTAGTAGAGTACCAGAAACTTTCTGAGGCTACCACGTCATCACCAAGAAGCTTCAGAGGGCGTACCATATAACGTTGGAAGCGTCTCCCAGTCCTCTTCGCAACGGTGATGGTCTCATCCCCGTCTGAGTTTGGAGCTGCCCGGAGGAGCCGTCATCACCGGACTGCAAGAACAATACTTTTTACATGTATCTTAACCAAAGAAAGCCATGTTTTTAAAATTTCAAATTTCAGAAGGTTTTGCATGAAGTTACATGAGACAATTGGTTAAGATTTATTAAACATAATGATTCAGATATTTTCAAGATTTTTAAATCAAAACTTAATGAATACATTAGACTTAAATCAATTTGATTCATCAGACATTCTTAAACCAGTATAATAGAAGATTCTTCTTTTCGAAATATGTCGGATTTATGATTAGGGTACACAGATTTAAGTCTCTTCGATTTCAAATGGATCAACAATGACAGTGTAGCCAATCAATTGAAGCAACAAGAAATTTTTTGTTAAGAGAGCATGAGACTTAATGTCAAGTCTGACCGAGGTGATTCAGCATGTGAAGTTACGGACAGTCCAGTAGCACAAAATACTTTCAAGTGAAGCTCCCTACCAGCAACAAAAGGAGCAGTAATCAAAGGATTCCAGTCTCAAGTAGAGCATCAATTCAAGTGAACTCAGAACTGGTAGGAAGACCAGAGATGGCAGAATGAGTGAAGATGTGGCTAGACAAATGAGATACCAGCTGACTGAATGGGTATTTCAGGTCTACTGAAGTGGATGGTGGGTAAATAAATGAATAGCCAACATTTTAGAATCAAGATAAATGCTCCCCATGACCAAATGCATGACCTATGTGAATCATGATTGCTCATGTGCTCCCCCTGAATACATGCACTCAAACATTCTTTTTTGGTGTTTTCAAAAATTAATTAAATGCAAACAACTCATGAGTGACATGAAGACCCTGCAGGGAAATTGGCTAGATAAGACATGTCCAATGATAGATTACAGAGAGTTTGACAAATTATGCATCATGACATACACAATCATTCATCACAGTAATTGACATATAAAATATTAGTGACATGTAGTTCAGATTATCAGAAGATGACATTCAATTCACTCTCAGCTTAAAGAATGCACTGATAATTCACAACATGCATTTGAGGACCTATGAAGGACAAGTAAAATCCAGATGTGAGCATGTATGCATGAATTGCAACTGATTGAAAGAAATTGTCTAAGGTTATAAGATCGAACCTGTCAAGCACAAAGATGGAGTTTTACCAACGTTAGGTGCCTTGGTTTATTGACCCCCATTTATTAATTCCAAGGCACACCTGCAGCAAACACATTATTTTGATGCAGCAGGTATCCAAGAGACCTTGGGTCCTGATTTACCATTGACATCATCAAGTGGTGTTCTTGACTTTTTGTGGGCAACATAGTCATCAAACTCCATCATTTTATAGTTGGACATGGAATGTCTAGACTGACCACAATAATGACATACTGCAACCATTTTAGAATTTTTTCTATGCACATTATCATAAGCAGGATATCTACGTGCATTAACATGAAGAATTCTGTTACTTGCATGAACATGTTGTTTTCCATAACCTGTCGACCAGCATTCAGAAGCTCGGTGGCCAGGTTTTCCACATTCAAAACATCCAAAAGTTTCTCTCTTGAAACTATATTTATTTCTACCAAAAACACTCCGATTTGCAGGGAATTTTATATTTTCAGAAAATCTTTTTCCCTGAGCATGCCAACAGTCCTTGACTATATGGCCATGTTTTCCACAATGAGAGCAAATAGAGAAGTTTCTTTTATGAGAACCTAACCATCATTGTGCAGCAACATGTCCTACCTTATCACAATTAAAGCATGTGATACTCTTTTTTTTAGTGACAGGAAATTTCTTGACATGAGAGTCCATAGCATGCATTTTTCTAGCATTCAAATCATCTAGTTCCATTAATTTACATTCATGCATCAGATGGCCAATCTTGTGACAGTAATGACAAATCATTTTCTTTTTAGATGCATGTGAGTGTGTGGGTGGAACATACAAAGTGGGGGTAGGAACATTTTGGTTCTTTTCCTTTTGTTTTTCAGTTGTTTTCTTTTGAGCAGAAGATTGAGAACCAGGAAGGTTCGGAGGGCTGTGAGATGTTTAGCTGGAAACAAAAGAAGTTTGAACTTTATTTTTAAAACTCTTTTTGTTTGCAGGGTTATAGCCCAACCCTTCCTTCTAAAAATTAACATTTGTTCCTAGAATCTTGTTCAGATTATCTTTTCCCTCCACAAATTTTGACAAGGAACTATTCAAATCCTTAATTTCATTTTCCAGAGAAGCAATGTGTATTTCATAACTGACAATCTCTTGTTCACTTTAATTTACACATTCGCTTAGCACCTTATTTGCAGTTTTATATTTCTCAACTTCTTGTTCCAGATTGCTCAATTTTTCAGATTCTTCAATGCAACCAGATTTTTCTTTTTCTAAGACAAGAAGTCTCTCTGACATAGTAGTGTTCAACTGCTTCAATCTTTCAACCTCTTTAATTAATTCGTCATTTTCTGATTTTAAATTTTCACTTTCTCCAACACAGCTTTTATCAACTTTTATTGAGTTCATTTTCTCATTCAACTCTTCCTCTATCTGTTCAGATTCAATTTTCTTGTCAAGCAATTCTTTATTTTCATCTCTTAAAGAGGTAACAAGATCCTTGTACCATTCCAGATCAAAATGGAGTGATTCATTTAATTCTTTCAAAAATGGATAGTCATTGCAAGTGGATTTAACAAAGCATGTTGTTTCAGCATTGGCATTTAGACACTGTTTCCTAAGACATTCATTTTTAGATTTTAGAATCTTCAGTTCAGAGTTTACACAATCAAGATCTTTAAGTAACTTTTCACTATGAACTAGATTATTAATATGAACCTGATCATCATCAAACGAGCTAAGTTTTTCTTTTAGTTCAGCAATTTCATATGCAACTTCTTGATTTTCTTCTTTGTGTAGACCAATTAGTTTTTTAAGCATTTCTATTTCAGACAAACAAGCATCATGAGATTGTTTGAACTCCATACACTTTTCACAAGAAGAGTTTGAACTATTCAACTCAGTTTTCTTTTTCAACTTTTTATTTTCAGATTTTAATTTCCTACATCTATCAGTAAGTTCCTCATACATATTCCATAAATCATCGAGCAAAATTTCTTCGGATCCAGAGCTTACCTTGGATGAAGTTTCCTCCTGTTGATCAGAGTTATGATCGTCCCGGTTGACCATCAAGCATTGATCCTCTTGCTCCCCATTTGTAGCAGTTATTATATCTAAGATTTCCTTTCCAGAAGCGCACCTTATAACAAAAGGAAATCTGTCAGTATTAAGTGTAGCTTTTAAAATATTGAGAACAGTGACGTTATCATGGTTCTTGACTCTGTCCTCTCTAGACCACTTGGTCTCATCATGAGGTAATTGGTGTGGGCCTTTTGAAACTAAACTCCATAGATTAGGGTCAATGGAATTTATATAAACACATAAGCCACCTAACCACTTACTGAAGTTAGAACCATCAAATGCAAAAGGACGAGCCATTGAGACAGAGGGCAAATAGATTCAACGCACAAAGCAATCGATAAGAATTGCACCAACAGCAAGATAGCACCGAAAACAGTAGGATCCTCTACAGATCGTTTGATCTGGAAAGTTAGAGACCCACTCTGACACCAATTGATAGGGTGCAAGGCCCAGATTCAGAGGGGGGGTGAATGAATCCCTCTTAAAAATTACCCAAATAAAAACTGTAACTAGACACGGATGCGGAATTAAAACTAGTTAAGCTATACAAGATAAGGAGGACAATGATTCTCTTGATCAAACAGTTGAGCTGCAAGAGTGCATACGCCTAAGCAAACCTACGCTATTGACTGAACCCAATCAAGCAAACAAAAGCAACTTAGACGCTCAGATGACTTGAGTGACTTTGACACTCTCCAGTAACAATGATCAAGAATTCAAAATGACACTCTCAGATCCAATATCAAATGAACAATGTGAAAAACAAATTCGTCTCTAGACAGACGATTCAGATCGAGCCTAAGCATACATCTAGCGGATCAGAATAAACACTAAAACCACGATGGACAAGAAGGTTTTTAGGTGGTTCGGTTCTCCAAATCTATGTCCACCCCACACTCAACCCGAGTGTAGATTCCTACTGACTCACAGCTTGAACGGCTGGGCATCACAGCTTGCCTACATCAGCTGGGCCTCACAGCTTGCCATCCGCTGAGCATCGTAGCTTGCTATCCCGCTGAGCATCACAGCTTGCTGTCCAAGATAACCACCTTGCCTGCTGAGCATCACAGCTTACTCTACTGACTCACAGCTTGAAGTTCAAAGATAAACAAAAAGAACAAGAAAAATATGAAGCAAAACCACAGCAACGGAAAGTTGAAAATGAAACACAGAATATAGCTCTCGCAGGAGCAAGTATGGCTTGGATTTGATACAAATGTTAGGAAAACATATCTTCAACGATAGCTTCACACTCACAAATTCCTCACTCTTTCTTCCTCTTCCTCTTCCTCCTTCTTTCTTCCCAGACTTCGGCTCACTCTTCTTTTCTTCAGCTGCTCACTCTCAGATTCTGTCGTCTTCTCCTTCTTCTTTTTCTTTCTCACGAACTTACTTCTCTTAGCTCTCTCGCTCTCAGGCGACTCCTTCTTCTTTTTCTTCTTTTCAGTATCAGGCTCACTCTTCTTTCTTCTGCTCTTTTCTCTGGCGGCACTCCTTCTTCTTCTTCTTCTTCTATTCACTTCTTCGTTAGGGTTCTTTGATCGCAGAGGATGTCTTCTTATAGGGCTTTAGAATTGGAGTCCCATGGACTCACGCCTTGGGCGTGTGTAGGGCTCGTGCCCCATTTTCCAAGAAATCCACGTGTCAGCTTCCAATCTTCTGGGATCATGTGCCCATCATAAGAATCCATGGGTCACGTGCTAGCTTCCAGTTCGAGCTCACGTGTCTGCCTTAAACCTGTTAGTAGAAGCAAAAAGGCATTTAGTCAAATACCTTGCAGTCATAAGTATAACACAACAACGATGTGCACCAACGCTACAGTGATATGCATAGACTTTAGTTGAGCAAGATAGAAAATGTTGCACGGACTTCAGTCATGCATGATGAAAGTATGCACCGACTTGAAAATTGCACAGACTATGAAGTCTTGTGGCTACCACGTGCACAGACCATGTGTTAAAGAGAAAAATGTGCACCGAGCCCATTTAGGTAATGAAAAGTTGCACCGACCTCAATAGCGTTGCTCCAGGGATATGCACAGACCTTAAACTGCCTGAGCGAAAAGATGGACCGTCTTGGCCATGCACCGAACATGTTTATGCCTTAAACAAAATATGCACCGATCCTAAATGCGTGCATGTAAAACATGCACCGACTTGGATATGGCTAAGACAAAACCTGCACTGACTATGCGAGTAGGAAAACATGCACCGACGTGTGTTGCCCAATGCAAGGTATGCACCAACCCGTGCGAGCCAAGGCTTGCACCGACCTAATGTTCGCATCATACAATGTTCACGGACTTGTGCTCGCTTGCAGCAAAGGCTGCACTGACCCTATATGCGTGCGTGCAACAACACAGTATGCACAGACCTTAAGTAGTGTACCACGAAGAATGCATCGACTAGCTATATGCACAGGCAGGAAAGGCACAGACCTAACAATAAACAGCATGAAAGACATGCACAGACTTTGGTAGCATGTGAGTAAACGTGCACAGGCCAACATGGTCCATGAGGAAGATGTTCATCGACTATATAGCAACACACGACAAGGGTGCACTAACTTAAATGCTCGCAGCAACATGAGTTGCACAGACTCTATGTGCATTCAGGAACAGAAGTTGCACAGAGTCGATTAGTGCAAGATAGGATTGCACCGACCGCGTAAATGCATATAATGCAAATTGCACCGACATGATGCCAGCCGGATACACGGATTGCACCGACTTACATCTGCCAAGGCAGTGTGCACGGACTTGAAACCTGCTCCGACCTTGAGAGAATATGCACAAGGCAAGGCTTGCACCGACCGTGCTTGTGCTATAGAAGGCATTGCACCGACCTAACAAATGCATGCAACCTGGTATGTGCGTGAGACGCAAAATGAGACGCAGTTCATGCATTGAGACGCTGGGTGTGCTAAGACATGATAGAAACGCAGCCCGAGACACAAGTGCAAATGAGACGTAATGCAACGTGCTCAGACAAAACATTGCACTAACCTTAGACATAGCATGAGACGCAAGCTGAGACGCATCACATGCACTGAGACACAAATGCATCATCCTTGGATAGAGTAGCACCGACCTTGACCCTATTCTCACCATATGCACAGACCTATATCCAGGTGATGCAGACTTGAACATGTATGCACAAACCTTGTCTAAGCTGGCTATCATGAAGTGCACGGATCTTGAATGCATCTGTCTATACTAGCATTGACCTTGAACTGTTCGATGAAATGCCATGCACACTGAAATGGCTTGCACTGACTATAGAGGGATATACACTGACCTTGTGTAGACCCAAGGCAAATGTGCACTGACATATGAATGCGTATGACAATAGATGCACGGTCCAATGACATGCACACCAACTATTCGATGGAATGTGTATGCATGCAACCTAATATGCAGTGGTCTGAAATGTGCATGGACTTCGTGTGCAATGGACAGAGATAAGGGTGGACCTCATAAACCACTTAATACAGCATCAACACACATAACACTAATTGTAGTATCAAAACATATGAATGCAGTAAGCACACTCAACACATATGAACTAAGTGTGCATATGCACCAACGTTACTTACATGAAATGCTGCTAGTACCGACCTCAGTGGTGCATAGACCATTAATGTGCATAGACCTTGTGTATGCACAGACAGTAATTTGTTTGATGAAATGACCTTGTGTATGCATGACCTTAGAATGCACAATGAACAACTAGCATGGACCTTATGTGCATATGACTTAACAACCTAAGAGAAAATGCATATATCATGCAAATGAATATCATGACAACATTAATGCACATAAATCAATGCACATCAATCAATTCTCACTAATGCACAGTGCAATGATGAGATGCATCATCATTCAATCTTTCATGCAAACGCATGATGACTTATAGTGTTTGCTATCATCAAAATCATAGGGGCACAACAGAAACTAGCACCAAAATCTCTTGGGTTGGCCCAGGATGACGTTAGAATTATTGGAGAATTTCTTGATGACGACGACGGTCGGGGTAGGGTCGGGATCATGACTGCTGCACTCTGCTCTTGGCAGTGTTTGGACCACTGTTGTTGGAAGGGAAGGCTGTCACGACCACTCCCGTGCTCAGTTGACAGCGAGACCAGGACCGTTGCGTTCGTGGTCGAGTTCTCTTCAAACGGAGACCCACGGGGCTACCGACGGAGGTCGGAGCAGACCGCGAGGGCCATAAGAGTGGAAGGAGGTTGAATCTGTCTCCACTTTGACTGACCTGCGCACTCTGGGTAGGAAATTTGGAACTTTGTGCTTCGGGCTTCAAACAATCCGCTTCTTGGAGATGAAAGGGGACTTGTAGAAGAAGTCTTCAGCCAAACGCCGCTCCAATATCTTCAAGGTACTGGTCGTGGTAGCCTCTGCAAGCTGCAGTTGGGTGTCTACCAGGGAGGAATTACACAGTCCGGCGGTGAAGACTCCTCCGGGTAGCCACGACCTCAGACGGAGGCGGGACCACCTTCGTTACGAAGTAGACTGGACGATGATTCCACCGGTATATGGTACGCCTTCTGAAGCTTCACGATGACGTCGTGGCACTCTCTGCAATCTGCTTGTACTCTGTTGCCTGCGACCTGAGAATTGCAGGTGGTGATAGGTGGTGGGGAATGGAGTAGAAGGGATGGGAAATGGGGTGGATGGGTGTGGGGGCAACCCCTAGCTGTGAGGGGGTCTGGGAGGGGGCAAACCAGGGTGAGGGAGGGGGAGAATGGGGGCTGGAAGGGGGTCTACCAGGTGGAGGGAGGGAGAGATGTGAATTTGGGTTGGAAGGGAGAGAGGGAAAGGGTACTTGAAAATGGGTTTATGGGTGGGATTAATTTCTGGTCTTGGGGATGGGAAGAGGTGTGTGGGGAAGGTAAAGGGGGGCTTGGGAAGATGGGATTCTCCCCTTGGGAGATGAGAGAGATGCTTGGGGAAGGGGAGAGGGTAGTTGGTGGTTAGAGGGTGGAGCAAGGATTGGAGGAGTATCTCTTGGGGATGGGGTGGAGTAAAGAGAGGGGTTGTGGGAAGTTAGAGTGGCTTTAATGGAGGGGGAGGGGAGAGAGGAAGTGGTTGGGAGGGGAGGAGAGAGAATGCGGGGCGGCCCCCTTTAGAGAGAGAGAGATAAGAGAGGGAAGAGAGGGAGGGGAATCCACCCCTTAGAGAGAGAGAGAGAGAGAGAGAGAGATGGAGAATCCACTCCAATTACACTAAAATGCACTCACTTTTTTGATTGACCAAAAGATTACAAATGAGGGGGTGAAGGGGGGTATTTATAGGGACTGGACTTTTCATATGATGAAATTAACTCTGACAAACTAACAATTAACCAACTCTATCCAGGTGGGGGAGCCCATGGGCCTAGCCCATTGAATTGGGCCCATTAACTAGCCTAGACAATCTAATGACACTTAACTTAGTTAAATAACCCTTATACCTAGGTACTGGACTCAAATAAAAGGAAAATTACATAGTTTATGACTCAAATAAAATATAAAAATTACATGGATAGACTCAGAAAAATGTGAAGAACATAATGGCGCATGTCGTCGATCCATCTGAGCTTCGAAAAAATGTGGAGGGGCAAGGGATGCCCCCATCATACCCCCGGGGTGGGGAGAACTCGAACCGTCGAGTATGGGTCCACCGGGGAAGTGGTACACCCAAGTAGCTCCAGGCGAATCACGATCTCCTGACTCGACCCTGCGTCTATAGCCGGGGGATAGCACTTCAACTTCTCAAGGTGGCTCGGACACACCCTCTTGCTGGTGATGACATCTTGCTTGTCCAGTATTGCCTCCATGTGCACACGTCGGACTCACATGATGATTTGTGGAGACTCTCCGAGGTGTCACTCACAAAGGTAGGGGTAGGCTCGAAGCTCTCAATGGGATCCACCGCGGTGCCCTTAAAGGGTGCCGGGTCCACCATGTGGGACGTGGGGTGAATCCCAAAACCCATCGGTAAGTCTAACCCGTAAGCTGGGTTGCCAAAGCCACTCGGAACTTGGGAAGGTCCAAGTCCTCGTGCCCTCGATGTGGAGGTGACCCTAGGGTAGAGCCACTCCAAAGTCACCATCACTAGGTTGCCTACTTGGAATTCCAAGAGGCGCTTACGAGCTTTTGCCTGCTTCTTGTAAATCTCACCGCTCGTTGCTTCATGTTTGCTTGGATGCATATGCCATGCACTATGATGTAGTGTGAGTGGGAAATGTGTGGTATGCAAAGGTAGTCCAGGGCAACCACATATAGACATATCGTGCATTGATGTTATGAAGACTTTGAATGATTTGGGAGGACCGGGGCATCCATAGGTGTCCTGCTTATGCGTGGGTGTGATGAATGCCGGAGGACCCGGACATCCATGAAGGCTCCTAGCATACATAATACCAATGCTGAATCGGGGAGGACCGTTACATCCAAATAGGGACCACTCATGCTTCCTACTTGACTTTCTAATCATGCCAAGTGGTGTATTGTGCCAAGACTTATGCACTCCTATCCCAAAGATGACTTCCATGTGTATGGGTGTGGGACGGCCTTTGAACTTCCATGTGAAAGGGTCGAAGGGATCTAGGAAGGTGGGCATTATGGAGAGGGGCTCTTCCTTGCTTCCTAGGCATATGTTGCCTATGGCGATGGTTCCCTTTGTGTGGCCCGCGTCTTGGAAGTGGTGGACTTGGTCCAACATAGTTGGTTGGGGTAGGGAAAGGTGGGTTGTGGGTAAGGTGGGTGGGTCATATGGGTAATTAGGCTCCCATTGAAAGGGATCAAAGGGGTCGTGGATTAGGCTTCCTAGGGAGAAGTGCTCTATGTCCTCAAGGCCTTCACAAGGTGGGTCATCCTCATCTATTGGGATGATTGGGCCGGTGTAGTGAGTGGGTGGGTTGGCCAATGTCCTTGTGATCTCAATGGTAGGGGAGTGGTTCGAGATAGGTTCTTCCACCATGGGGAGAAGTAAAAAGAGGTCGCTAGTGTAGCAACTAGTAGTGCAAACCGAGGTGATAGACCCGACGCATGGGTGGATGAGGTCAAGGCTCTTGGGTCAGTCCGCCCCTAGGGTCAACAAGCAAGTCAAGTCTAATTACCACTCTAGACCCTTGAGGAGATCATCCCAACCCTCTATCTCATAGTAGGATTGGATCGTGGTGTGAATGGAGGGGAGAGAAATAATTTTGAATTGATGTCCCATGGGTGAGAGGTGTGGGGGTGAACTAGGAATGGTGGGGCCTTGCTTGAGCCATTGGAGTATGGACTCATTCACGGTGAGGGTGCCATGAGTGGTGGCGGTTAGTTCTTGAAGGAAAGGGCTAGGAGAGGTGAATGGAATGGGAAGCTCTTGGATTTCCTTTTGGGCGGGAGGTGGGTTCAGATTGGTACCCACCTCTTCTTGAGTGGGTGTGTGGGCCTTGGTCTCCTCTACCAAGGGGCTGGGACAGTCATTTGGGGGTGGGGTGATGGTGATAACTGGTGTGTGGTGCACCCGAGGTTGTGAACAAGCATGGGCTTGGGTTGGGATTGGTAAGGGAAGTAGTAGAGGTCTAGGTTGGGGTTGGTTGGGGTAGGGAGAGGAAGATGGGTGGGTTGAGGGGGTTTGGGAAGATTGGCCTTGGGACAGGTGTCCCTGTTGGGGGACGATGGAGGGGTAATGGTGGCCGGGGTGGGAGAGGTTTCAACCACTAGGGGCATGGGAGGATGCTTCCTCGTCGGGCATTGTTCGGCGATGTGACCCAATTGGTGGCACCTATAACATTCCGACTCGCACTTACCCGAGGTTATTTCACTCACTTCTATCTCCATAGGGCTCTTTCCCTTTTGAGAAGGGGTGAGGCGAGGGGTGGCGGAGGGGCCCAATGGGGCTTGAGTGGTATGGGTTGTGGAATGGGGTTTTGGTTGGGGTGGGGGGAATTGGGGAACTGGAATCTTGGGTTGGTCGGATGGGGATGAAGGAGTTGAAGTGCTCCTTGGGCTTTGATGACATGAGTAGGAAGGGGACACATATCTAGCCCTAAGTTGTTCCTTCATGTTTCCCCATGTGGTGATGGTATCTGCCCTTCTAATTATCCTTAGCCCGACAAATTACAGCCAATAGGTTTGAGCCCATTTGGTAAGTTGTGATTTGGCAAACTGTACTTTCTCATCCTCGGACATGGGATAATGATCCATTGAGACTTCCCAATCTAAATAGTCGCTCAGTTTGCTAGACCCATCAAAGGTGGGTGGGTGGGAAGGTGTACTCCTACCGGTCGCCCTTGGGGCAAGCCCATTTTCCTCTAATTGGTTGTGTCGACCCGATAGGCTATCAAGTCGCTCATTGGCATAAGTCATGGCTCCCATTAGGTAGTCGACATGGCCGTGGAGGCCATGTTTGTTGGTGGTAGATTTCCCTTGGGGTTTGGACTAATGGCGAGGGCCGATGGGTATGGTCGGTATGAGGCGGCCATGCTAGTGGACAAGAGCGATGCACCGGGAGAATCTAAATGCATATGCGCACCCTAGGACCAACTTGTAGAGATAAGTTGAGAACTTTCTCTGATACCACTTGATGTGACACCACCTTGGGGTGATAGCCACAAGGCCAATGCACCTTGGACCTATACTCGCAAGCAAGCAACGGATCGGTGAACCCACTCTAGCGGACTCACCCGTGTAACACAAACATGTGCCCGTGGGCAACCCGGTGATGATGGAGAGGGTCCGGGGCGGGACCTTGATGCTCCGGGGGATTTGGCTAGCTTGAGGCTGAACCCCTAAGCCTCGCTTTGATATATGGTTAAACCTGGGTTACTCATCATTTAATCCAGGATTAACTCTTTTTGAAGTCCAAATTGCTTTGATACTTAAACTTGGACTAAACCTGGAGGATGAGTATTAAACCCGGAGTAACCATGGACTTCGAAATCCACCTCCAGAGGTGGGTTAAGGTGAGTTAACCCAACAATCAATGCTCAATAAATGCACCCTCTCTCTCTCTCTCACACCCATAATCAATACTCTCTCTAAAATAATAATAATTAATAAATATAATAGTATAATAATAAACTAATTATAATATTGATAAAAATTATAAAAAAATAATTAATAAATCTAATGCTATAATAATAAAATAATTCTAAAAATGATAAAAATTCATAAAAATGATAACTAATGAGTGTAGCATGGAGAGAGAGAGAGAGAGTGATGTGAGAGAGAGGGGAGGGGAGAGAGGGAGAGAGAATGAGAGAGATATTTAAAATTGAAAAATGAGAGATAAATATGATATTTTACTTATAAATATTATTGGGTTAACCTACTACCTACCAAATCACAATAGATTGAAACTAAGTTAGTCCACCTACTTACTTCTGGGTTAATACTCTTGCTATCAAATCAAAAATAGGCTAATCCTGGACTAACCTAAGTAACTTAACTTAACCCAAACTCCCTACCAAAGTGAGGCTAAGGGTCCGGGATGCCCAATTTCACGGGCTTTGTAGGGTCTCTCTCACAACTCGCTCCGCGGTGGTCGCTCAATTTGATGACAATTTGGGGCCAGGCACTCTCTCACCGTCGACGGAGCAACCAAAAGTAATAATAAACTAAGCAATTAAATGCCAGCAATGAGAAGTGCTCTGAAGCTCACCTGATCTGCGTGAAGATGCCGATCTCGGTCGGAGACGAGGGCGAGCGAGGAAGCTTGGGCTTACTCGCATGCCACGCCGATGAAGCTTCCGCCTGAAAATTAACTTACAATAACTACTCCCCTAGCAAGGGGGTTGGACAAACGGTGGGGGAATTAAGTGGTTACAGTTAAACACTACCTCCCGCAGGGAGGGGCTGTAAGCCGGCTAGGTGGGGTGGGGGAAAAACTAAGCTAGACGTTGAATTGCCGAGCTCCCCGATTCTGCCAGCTTCATGAACAACCGGATAGGCAGTCACTGTTAGTGCTGCCACGGGCTCTCCCGAACTCCTGTATTGACAAAACCAGCACCAAAATCTCCTGGGTTGGCTCAGGAGGACGTCAGAATTATTGGAGAATTTCTTGATGACGACGACGACCGGGGCAGGGTCGGGATCAGGACTGCTGCACTTTGCTCCTGGCAGTGTCTGGACTGTTGTTGTTGGAAGGGAAGGCTGTCACGACTACTCCCGTGCTCAGTTGACGGCGAGACCAGGACCGTTGCGTTTGTGGTCAAGTTCTCTTCGAACAGAGACCCACGGGGCTATCGGCAGAGGTTGGAGCAGACCGCGAGGGCCAGAAGAGTGGAAGGAGGTCGAATTTGTCTCCACTTGGACTGACCTACGCATTCTGGGTAGGAAATTTGGAACTTTGTGCTTCGGGCTTCACACGATCCTCCACTTCTTGGAGATGAAAGGGGACTTGTAGAAGAAGTTTTCAGCCAAACGCCGCTCCATTATCTTCAAGGTACTGGTCGTGGTAGCCTCTGCAAGCTGCTGTTGGGTGTCTGCCAGGGAGGAATTGCGCAATCCGGCGATAAAGACTCCTCCGGACAACCACGAACTCAGACGGAGGCGAGACCACCTCCATTGTAAAGTAGACTGGACGACGATTCCACCAGTACATGTTACGCCCTTTGAAGCTACACGATGACGCTGTGGCACTCTCTGCAATCTGCTGGTACTCTACTGCCTGCGACCTGAGAATTGCAGGTGGTGATAGGTGGTGGGGAATGGGGTAGAAGGGATGGGAAATGGGGTGGATGGGTGTGGGGGCAACCTCTAGCTGTGAGGGGGTCTGGGAGGGGGTAAACCAGGGTGAGGGAGGGGGAGAATAGGGGCTAGAAGGGGGTCCAGCAGGTGGAGGGAGGGAGAGCTAGGAATTTGGGTTGGAAGGGAGAGAGGGAAAGGGTACTTGAAAATGGGTTTAATGGTGGGATTAATTTCTGGTCTTGGGGATGGGAAGAGGTGTGTGGGGAAGGTAAAGGGGGGCTTGGGAAGATGGGATTCTCCCCTTGGGAGATGAGAGTGGTGCTTAGGGACGGGGAGAGGGTAGCTGGTGGTTGTAGGGTGGAGCAAGGATTGGAGGAGTATCTCTTGGGGATGGGGTGGAGTAAAGAGAGGGGTTGTGGGAAGTTGGAGTGGCTTTATGGAGGGGGAGGGGAGAGAGGAAGTAGTTGGGAGGGGAGGAGAGAGAATGGGGGGGCGACCCCCTTTAGAGAGAGAGAGATAAGAGAGGGAAGAGAGGGAGGGGAATCCACCCCTTAGAGAGAGAGAGAGAGAGAGAGAGAGAGAGAGAGAGATGGAGAATCCACTCCAATTACACTAAAATGCACTCAATTTTTTTGATTGACCAAAAGATTACAAATGAGGGGGTGAAGGGGGGTATTTATTGGGACTGGACTTTTCATATGACGAAACTGACCCTGACAAACTAACAATTGACCAGCTCTATCCAAGTGGGGGCGCCCATGGGCCTAGCCCGTTGAATTGGGCCCATTAACCAGCCTAGACAATCTAATGACACTTAACTTAGGTAAATAACCCTTATACCTAGGTACTAGACTCAAATAAAAGGAAAATTATATGGTTTATGACTCAAATAAAATATAAAAATTACATGGATAGACTCAAAAAAATATGAAGAACACAATGGTGCATGTCGTCGATCCATCTGAGCTTCGAAAAAATGTGGAGGGGCAAGGGATGCCCCCATCAATACGTATGATGTGACCAGACAAATGATTTTTTTTGTTTTTGTTTTTTTATTCTTTCCTTCTTCTTTTTTTGTTTTTTTTTTTGTTTTTGTTTTTGTGTTTTTATTCTTTATTCTTTTTCTTTTATTTTTGTTTGGTTCTTTCTGTCCCCCTTTTTTTTGGTTTTGGGAGTTAGTGTATTTTTGTTACTGATGTCTGGTGACCACCCATATGGCACCTAACTTGCATGAGGATAGGGATTTCTTACTAACCTCCTTGGTATCCTAAACGCATATCTAAGTTGATTTGGGCCTCTAGACTCTTGGAATGATAATCCCACTGGTTAAGACTTGTCCTGATGACAATACCAGCATGCCACGCTTAGGTTCCTAATTGCTTTCGACCATAGGGATACACCCAAAAAGCGTTCAAGGTAAAAGATTTGCCCGACCCGCGTCTATTTCCTCACAACTCTAGATGGTATATAGTGCAACACCCTAGAACCCTAACGACCAACCGCACGACGCTGACCCAGAATCAGACGCCATCACACCCATAGGTGACGCGCTTGCATTGGTCTAAACCCGAGGTTAAAATAAGAAGACAGTAGATAGAGGCCTTGACCTGCCAGAAACACCGAGACTCCTTCACGACAATAGCTTTTACTTTTCAAAGTGGACAACCATGTGTGTTTTTGTTAAAATGAGGTCGCAGGTCTTAGCGGGGTTCACCCTTCGGGACCTCCATTGAGCCTTCATCTTCGGGGGGAGAAGGAATAATGTGGTGGGATAAACCGTTTGAGAGGACTGGCAAAACCGTTAACTCGGCGAGCCAACAGGGGGCTACTTGACTTTCCTCTTTCGGGCAGCTTCGGACCAAGCCTCGAGCGTTTGTGCTTCGTTGCCCCTTTTGTATGACTTGACTGTTGTTTTTGTTGAGGGGTTTCCTTCATTGGAATCAGGCACGGCCACGACCAGACTTTTCATTTGACTTTGATTTTTCTTTCATCATTCATTTTTTTCGAGGGAGATAATCACTTGATGTTTTGGAATCCCTCTTATATGCCTACGAGGACACTGCCCTCTTCTCATGCTCTGATCCAGGCTCGAGGAAATGGATCCTACTCATGCCTTTAGGGGATTGCACTTCGGTTCACTATGCTGAGCGTTTTAAGGACGTCGACTGTCTCATTTGGTCGAAGAGAAAGAGAATAAAGATTACAGCTTTCCTGGAGACCTTCTAGGTGAGACCTCACAAGAGGCAATGCTACCTTTTTTTGGATAAAACACATGCGTATGTGCATGTTGCCTTCCTTTTAGTGGGCATAGGCCGACATGGCCGGACAAGGATCTCCTCGGTTCTAGCAGACCAAGACCCGAGACCAACCAAACCTTAATGGGTCTGATCTTAGCATGAAGGATGGATGCAGTGACTTGACTCAATGATGATCACCAGGCATTGGCATTTTTTTGTTTATTATTATTATTATTATTTGATATTTTTGTCATTGATTTAAATAAAACCTGGGACTAACTACCAGATTACCACTCTCAATCACGTGAAGAAGCACTTCATGTTAAACTAATGTAAGTAACGATTCGAAGTGGCTTAACGCAAAGGAGTGGTGATAAGACCAGAATCAGGCGGAAGATGCCTAGAAGGATTTTCAAAATGAGAAGAAAATTAAAGGGAAAGGTGAGGACTAAAGCCTCGAAAGCAGTGTGAGAATGGACAGATGCCCAAGGCAGTTGATGTGAAAGGAACCGAGTCGGACCTGGGATCGGTGGGAATTAGATAAAGAAATTGATAGAGAGAGAGATGCGGATCCGGAGGGTCCAAAACTGGAGGAGGGGAGTCATGGGGGACATAATCCGTAGGTTCCGGAGGAAGAAAATAATGAGGGTCGTGATGCCCTTGAAAAAGGTATGGAAAAAGGCAATTCAAAAGGAGGAAAAGAACGAAGGATGTGATGTCCCGGAAGAACAAGAGGATGAATTGGAAGAAAGAAAGATCCGGAGGAAAAGAACAAAAGGATAAATTGGAAAAGATAGGAAGGTCCGAAGGTTCCGGGAGGATGTGAAAAGGGTGGGCGCGATGCCCTGGGAGAGCGAAAGAGCATAACAGAAACTTGAACCCGGCAGGGTCCGGAGATTCCGGACAAATAGAATGGGAGCTGAATAAAGTGAATGTATTTAATGAAGGATCCAGAGGTTCCGGAGGGTGACAAGGAAGAGGGACACGATACCCCTGAAAAATAGGAGCACGAATCGAGGAGTCCGAAGGTTCCGGAGGGTGATAAGGAAGAGGGACACGATGCCCCTGAAAAATAAGAGAACGAATCGAGGAGTCCGGAGGTTCCGGAGGGTGGAGATGAGACGGGGCGCGGTGCCCTGGGAATGTAAAAGAACAGAACATAAACTTGAACCTCGGAAGGTCCGGAGGTTCCAGACAAAGAGGATGGGGGTTGGATAAAATGAATGGAATCAATGAAGGATCCGGAGGTTTTGGAGGAGGATGAGAATGAGGGATGGATAAAGATAAGGAATTAAACAGAGAGGGATCTGGAGGCTCCGGACGAAAAGGAATGTGAGGGATGAATGAAGACAAGGAACTAAACAGAGAGGAGTCCGGAGGCTCCGAACGAAGAGGAATGTGAGGGATGAATGAAGACAAGGAACTAAACAGAGAGGGGTCTGGAGGCTCTGGACGAAGAGGAATGTGAGGGTCCAGGGACCATGGAGAAGAGGTGGAGCTTGATGGCATAGATTTAGATGACGAAGGGCATCCTCTTAGTCAATGGACTACCCATAAAAAGAAGCTGAATAGCAGCATTAGCAGTGATGGACTGGGATAGGAAGTGGATGAACTAATGTGGGCCCCCTCAACAAGGGATTTCTTGTCCTTAAGCTTCACTTTATGCTTTCCCCTCTTCTTGGTGGATACTCTATCACAGTCCAACCTATTAATATTCAACACAGCTTCTTGGCTTCTTGGCCTCGCATGCCCTCTCCAACGATGTGCCCAGATAGATGACCTTGTTTTTCCATGATTGCCTAACCCAATTGGTGTAGTTGGCACCCACAGGCTCTCGGTCGATGAACTTTTAATAAGATCCCTTGGACATTTACAAATAAACGGTAACTCCCTTGGTAAATAATCATAGCAAAATTTTGAGAGTTCCAGTTTTGAAGCAGGGAACTTAACATGGGATGACTCATTTAGAAATAGCCCCCTTGATAAATGGATGGTATTTATCATTGGAAGTTTGGCCTTCGGCATAAGGAGCTTCATATTTGGCGCAATGCCCAAGGTCGTTGGAATATTATGCATGGATATGCTTGGTAGCCTAGGCGTTTGTCCCTTATGTGGAAGTTGGTAGGGAGTGGACGAGATGTCAACAACTTCCAACAAGGACTGCCTTGACCCGCTCTTGAGCATAGAGTTAATCATCTCCTCTGAAGTAAAATGTGTCATCATTATGCTTGAGGAGAACCCCTTCCTTTGATTAGCCATTTGGACTATGACCGAACAAGGGGTAATGAGAGCCTTGAAAGTATCTTGGCCAATAAGTAATGTGACTTTGATGATCTTAGATTTAGGCCGGCACAACATCAATCCTTGGTTTCTTTCCCTAGTGAATACTAGGGGACACTCAGCCTCCTCAAAGATGCCCGGCACAAGAACCCGAATCGGGATCCGGCAAATGAAATCTTGGATTTTGAATGGCATAGCTATGAACAAATTCTTCTTGCCCGGTTCTTGCACATCCTCTTTGGCACATGTATCTATAGAAAGATGCCCACTCCGAGAGGTGATGGAAGAAGGAGGGAGGGAGGCAGTATGCTCAATGGATAATGGAAATTTGATGGGAGGTGTTGTGGGAAGGGTAAGTAGAGGTTGAAACATGTCGGGCTTCTCCCCTTGCTCGGGAGTAGACGAGGTTGGCTTAGGTGAAAAAATAGATGGGCCCTGCTCAGGATTAATCACGAGTTTGAGTAAGCGGTCGAGCGGAAGAATAGGAGTGGTTGGGTTCGAAGTTATAGGGATGGCCTTAAGTGGCGGCGATGAAGGGTTACTTGGTTGCGGACAAGGGTTAATGGGAGGCTCGGCAGAGGCTGATGGTGTGGAGGTTATTTGTGTAGTTGGAGGGGTAACGGTAGGAGGCTTGGTACGTAGGAAGTGTCAGGTTTTGGTGGTATGTGAGGCATCCAGGGTAGGAGGTGATTCATGGTGCATTGACGCAGGTTGTTGGAGTATGGACCCATCATCGTAACACCATGAGACTTCATGGACATGGGTAGGGATAATGGCTGATTCATGGTGCGTTGACGTAAGTTGCTGGAGTATTGACCCATCATCATAACACCATGATGTCTCATAGACAGAGGTAGGGATAGTGGCTTCATCCTGAGTAGGGGGTTCTTGTGGAAGCGGTGGAAGAGGGAAACGAAGAAAACTCGGAGTGGGTGCATCTTCAGTCATGGCTTTGTCCTGAGCAGGGGGGTCTTGTGGAAGTGGCGGAAGAGGGAAACGAAGAAAACTCGGAGTGGGCAAAGCATCTTGGAGATCTTATAAATCTTCATAATGTGCCGTCTCCAATTCTTCGTAATCATCAAATTCAAAGGGATGCCATAGTGGAGGCATGTTGATGGGTGGAGGTTGTGTATATTGGTATAGAGGATTTTACGTATATGGATGTGGATGTAGAAGGCCATGTGAATGAGTGTGATGCATGGGTGGTGAGCAGACGGCGTCCACTTGGTCGTTAAAGCTTGTAACAACATCTTGCTCACTCATATTCTCGATGACATACCCATCTCTTACTTCTTTCCAAACTTTCTCCATTTTAGTGATGTTATTCATGAAAGCATGAAGGGGATTGACTCGAGGAGGTGGAGGAGGCGGTCGCGGACTCATGATCCTCTTTAATTCTTCCTCCATTTGATCAATTTTGTCAATGAGAGCTTGTTGGAGAGGTGTGACTTGTGAAGTATAGAGTCGGTCTTGAGACATTGGAGGGGCGGCTTGACATGGAGGCCGTGAAGGAGAAAGGGAGTGAGGTTTGCCCATGGAATGACCCGGTCGAACTGGGGTACGAGGGACGGCCATATTTTGGGGCCGTGAGGGATGCTGAAATGAGGGAGGTGGTTGGCCCATGTGGTCCTTAAAAGGAGCAGCATGAGGACCACCTGGTCGTGAAGGAGAAAGGGAGTGAGGTTTGCCCATGGAATTACCCGATCGAATCGGGGTACGAGGGACAACCACATTTTGGGGCCGTGAGGAATGCTGAAATGATGAAGGTGGTTGGCCCATGTGGTCCTTAAAAGGAGCAGCATGAGGACCACCTATGGTGCATGGATGACCCTGGGGAGAGGGAGAGGTAGATCCCCTCTTAATGGCATCCTGGATGGCTTCAAGTTGTTGAGGGCTGAGGGAGTCGATGCGAGAATCTACGACATCTAAGGCATAGCGGACACTAGTGGAGGGGGAAGCTCCCTTGGCAGTGGCCTCCACTCCATATGAGGACTCATAAGACGGACCAGCGTCCATGGCACGGACCCTTGGCTCACCCTAGTAGCCGTGGTTCGAGTTATACTCTCCATGAGAGTCATGACCAGGGTCATGCATTTGGGGCTCATAGCTGAAGGCCTCGGCCTCGAAAGCATCATAATTATATTCGGCCATCCTTAACACTTTTCCGGAACGTAATAACATACACCAACAAACAAACAATAAAGATTAACACACAAGTGGATGCTTTACGTCTTTTATTTTTATTTTTCTTTTATTTTTCTTTTTTTGTTTTTTTTTTAATTAGAAGTTCACACAAGAGGTAGGGCCCTAGTTAGAATTTCGGCCACCGCCGTGCCAACTAAGGTCACTCGCATCACCACGAACGGGTAACTACACTCCGGGGAACTTCAGTGGTACAATCGGCCCAGTGAACGAAGAGGGAATCCTTCGCTGTCGTAGACCTACGGAGGTCCCGATGAAGGAGATCCTAGTCCATCGAGAGGAATTCCCGAACAGAGAGTCCTTCCTTCACCGAGAGAGGGTGAGTTCCTAGAAATGGAAAATAAAAGGGGAAGATGCATGCAATGCGGTGCTGTATACCAGAGATATGTAAAACACCAACAAAACAGGAAGAATAGGAATTATGCAGGACAGAATAGAATTAAATAGTTTTCACAACATGAAAAAGAACAGAAATTGTACAGGACAGAACAAGATTGAATTTTTTTCTTTTTTCTTTTTCCCTCTTTTTTTTGAATCAAAGGAGCGTGTCCACAATGGGAGATGCCTTTGAAAGATCATGTTCACTTGTCAGGATGCATCCACACAAAGATTGACAGTTGGTAAGGGTGATGATGCTGAGCGCGCGCCTGGGGCTCCAGACACGTTCTCAGGCTGAAGCCCGCTTTTTCAGAAACAACGGAGGGAAGGGCAAGACAAGATTTCCACAACTTAAACACACTCTGATATGACAATCAACTGAGATGATGAACTGCTTAGAACCGATTCTCCTTTCCAAAATGCCGTAAACCTCTCGGGAAATCACAGGGGAGTGGGGACTGCACGTGGTGCACGAGGGATGAAAAGAAAAGTGCTGCTTGGAGCACAACTGTAGCGCGCGAGGGCGCAATAAGGAGGGGCACACGTGGGTGCCGAAATCACACGGGTAACCAAAAGAAAGAAAAAGAAGTCCCACCATGATCGCCAAGAGGTGTGAATGGACGTCACGCTGTCTGAAAACGGGGAAGAAAACACATGCGCTTAAAGAGGATGCGAAGAAGGACTCCCCGAAAGGATTGTCTCTACGGGATTTGAACAGGGAAACACACGGAATGGAAAACACATGGAATGGAAAGATACAATTGGATAGAAATGGAGATGACAGAAATTAAAATGACGTTAATGAAACCTCCGCGAGAACTTGTTCTCTGCGGGGTTTGAACAAAAATAAAAATAGCAGAATTAAAGCGCCGCGAGAACTTGTTCTCCGCGAGATTTGAACAGAAATAAAAGGATGGGGTGTACTAAAATTAAAAGTACTAAAATTAACAATGTTGAATTGAAACGGCCATGGCGGAAAATGACTCACCGCGGACCTTATTGGGTTAGAGTTAGAATTAGAGTTAGAATTAGAATTAGAGTCAGAGTCAGAGCCAGAGCCAGAGCCAGAGTCAGAGTCAGAGTCAAAGTTGGAATTAGAGTCAGAGTCAAAGTTTGAATTAGAGTCAGTATTAGTGTATAGAAATCAAATTGCTGAAATTAAATAGAGGAGGGGAACCGCCGCGCGGAATAATCCTCCGCACAGGTGAGAACAAGAATAAAGAAGGCAAAAACACGGACGTGGGGGGTGGTGTGATCGTCAGGGGCTGGATGCCCCAAAAATGAAAAAAAGTAATCGTGTGATGCCTCAGAGATGAGAGATCCAGCAGGCTCCTTCTTCCTCTTCCTTCAGCCGGCTGAAGGAGAGGGCTTTCCTTTTATGGTTACCTTTGCAAAAGAAAACAAAATAATGGATCAGAACAACGGCAGTGCAGTATCAGTCTCTTGTGACGATAATGATGAATTCATGGGCAAAAATACACCTGGTCAGTGTTATTTTAAACCCCTTTTGAGGATGCAAAAGGATAGACATATGATATGATGAATGAAGATTTGTGCAAGAGTTGCACTTAGAAGACGACTACAAACAAAGATGTACAATGCATGCTAAGATTACAAGAATTAAACGAGAAAGAAAGACAAGTTGAGAAAAAGGCGTATTGGTAACGCCAGTGGCGGGCTTCGAAGGGGAGTTTCGACAGCTTGAGCACGGCACGAGCGGACGACGGGATGGAATGATCCCCCTTCGCCCGCGCGAACACTCGGAACTATCGCCCACGCCTTTGGGCCTTAGAGAGCCTTCCGACCTCGGAGAAGACGCCGTCGTGAGAGACCCTTTTCCTTTTTTTTCTTTGTTTTTTCTTTGTTTTTTGGGAGAGGGCTTTTTGAGAGAGAGATAATAAAAGAGAAGAAAAATATAGAAAATGGAGAGAGAGGGATGAAGGGGGGTAGAAAATATAGAAAATATTAAAGCCCACGTATGTGCATGTGGGGTAGAGAGTGAGAGAAGAGAGAGAGATAGAGGCAGTGAGAGTGATAATAACAATAATAATAAAAAAAAGGGTTGAATAGTATATTAGGAATTAACGTTGGGCATGTGTGTGGTGGTGGGATAGAGAGAGAAGGTGAGAGATCGTGAGTGAGAGAAGGTGAGAGAGAGGGGGATGGCGAGAAGAGAGAGAGATAGGGAGGTGGGTCGCGGGTGGCTATTAGAGGGAGAGAGATAGGGGGGTCGCGTGTGGCTAGAGAGAGAGAGAGAAGGAGACGGAGGAGGGGAGGCACCGATGGGAGGTTAACAGGAAGGGGGGACGTGCATGCGGAGGAGCTCGTGCGGGCGAGGAGAGGGGCGACGGCGGTGGCTGCGATGGTCGCTCTGCATGCAGGCGGGGGAGACGTATGTGTATGTAGGTGAAAGGCCTGCATGCGATGGAGACGGTGGGGCGAGAGTCACCGCGGCAGGTATGGAAGGTGCGTCGGGCGCGTGAAGACTAGGGAGAGAGGGGGGGAGAGGGGGAGAGCCGTGGGAGAAAAAGAGAGTGAGAGCCAGCGGTGGGGAGGCCAGAGAGAGAAGTGAGGAGGGTGGTTGCGGCGAGGAGGGTGATTCGCGGCTGTTGCAGAAGCAAGAGAGAGGGGGAAGGAGAGAGAGAGCGTCAGCGGCAGTGGGGAGGGGCTCGTGGCGAGGGTGTGAGCAGGGTGGTAGTAGAGGAGAGGTTGGCAGGGACGTGAAGACGGACGTGGAGGAGGTGAGGTGGGATGAGGGACTACGTAGATGGAGGTGTGGAGGTGGGAAGGGAGAGGGGTAATGAGGTGCGGCCGGCGGTGGTGCTGTGGCGTAGTGAGGAGGGAGGGCGCATGCACGGGGGAGGTGAAGATGGAGGGTGCAGGTGAGGGAATGGTGCATGGGCAGAAAGAAAGGGTGGCGTGGGGAGGCTGCCAGGCCGACGGTGGCGTAGGGTGGTGTAGTGGTGAGGGTGGTGGCCAGCGACGGTGAGGGATGACCGGCGGTGGAAAAGGGGACGGTGACGGGGGGCTCGACAGCGAGGTGATGTGGCCGGTGGCGAGGTGGTGCAAGAGAGAAAAGAGAGGATGTGATTCTCTGCCGGGTGTGTGAAGGGGAAAAGAGATAAATGGGTAGAGAGTTACGTGAGAAGGGGGAGAAAACTGGGTTGCGTTGGGTGGTGGCTGCTGGGTGTGTGAAGTGGCAGGAGTGGAAAGAGTGAGATGAGTGTGAGAGAAAATAGAGTGAGATGGGGTGTGGAGGCCGGCTGTGGTGGCTCACGGTGGTTTGGACGTGGGGTGGTTGCAGGCGGAGGGTGGTGTTATGGGTATGTGAGGATGTGTGCAAGGTGAGAAATGCATGAGAGGGAGTGAGTTGGGAGGGTGTGGTGAGATATGAGGGCGCTACGACGTCGTGAGAAGGGAGGTAGTGTGAGTGGAAGTCGGCAGCGGCGGTGGTTGTGGCGAGAGGGAGAGAGAGGTAGAGGAAGAGGGGGAAAGTAGGGGGGTCTTGCGATGTGGTTAGCGGAGGGGGGGGGGGGTGAATGGCAATGAGAGGAAGGTGAAGGGAATGGAGAGGGTGTAGGGTGTGGTGGTTGCCGGCGGCGGCGTGGGGAGGGTGAGAGGTCGCCATCGGTGAGGGTTAGAGAGAGAATAGAGGGATGGGAGAGGTGTTGCGATGGGAAGAGAGAAATGAGACCGGGGGTTGCCACCGTCGGTGTGAAGAGAGTAGAAGAGATCGGGAGTGAATGGGTTCTGCCACCGGTGTAGTGTACGAAGGTGGGTCCCATGGGGAGGTGGTATGGTGTGTTAAATGAGGGAGGAGGCAAGATCCTAGATAGGTGGGAGAGTTAATTTTTTTGTTTTTTTTATTTGTAGGAAATAAATGCTTGGCCAAACCCATTAATGTTTATTTTTCTTTTCTTTTTTTATGTTTTACACATATATATGCATATATATATATATATATATATATATATATATATATATGTAAGCCCATTAACCCCCCCTTTGTTTATTATTATTATTATTATTTTCTTTTTTTCTTTTTAGAAAATATATGTAAAAATAAATTATTCTTAGCCCCCACTCAAACATAAAAATTTAACAAGCGAGCTCATGGCTAAGACTTTTAACACATAATGAATTAGCTTTGTGTAAACAACAATTTATTTAAAAAAAAATTCTAAAAATGGGGAAAACATCTGAAAAATAAGAAATCACTCAAATAACTCAACTGGGAGAGCCATTTTGGGGCGTCATAGTGTAATACAAGATCCACTCACCACAATGTCAAAAGTAGCGTGTCTACAATCGCTTCGACCCGAGTTTGATCATTCTAAACTTGAATTCCATTTACTATTTGTCGATCCATCTGATAGAGAAATCCCTCGGTTGTGCATTCATAAAAATATTTTTATCCAACAGATCCTTTGATTGTTGAGATCATGGAGAAATTGGATCAATGTCCTGATTTTCAATCGGCCAATGATGGTAGGCTATTGTTATGAGGAAGGACTTGTGTGCTCGATTGTGTTGAAATCTAGAACAAGATCTTGGAAGAGGCACATCGATCTAGGTATACCATTCACCCAAGAGCTATAAAGATGTACCAAGATTTAAAGAGGACTTTTTGGTGGCCGAATATGAAAAGGGAAGTGGCCAAATTTGTGAGCCGTTGTTTAGTATGTCAACAAGTTAAAGTTGAACAGCTCAAGCATATTGGGAAGCTGAAGCCTCTAGAGATACCGGAATGGAAGTGGGAAAGTATTGTTATGGATTTTATTGTGGGTTTGCCAAAGATTCGAGGTGGTTTTGATGCCATTTGGGCAATCGTGGATAGATTGACAAAGTCTGCTCATTTCCTACCTATCAAGAGCAAATGGACAGTGGATGTTTGTTTCGCTCGTAGGGAATCTCTTCTATTTTTTCCCACGGCGGTGACACACACTCGCCTTTTACGGAAGGCCGAGATAGGTCGACTTGGCACATGGGGATTCCGGGGGTATTGACAAGAAGTTGAAAAGAACGATAGGAACGCAGAGGAAGGAATGGCGTATGGTTAATCATTCTAGAAAACTGGGACATGGATGGCTGGATGGAATGCGGGTGTGCCAGTCGATTTCTCGACGATCACCTACGAAACCCAGTGTTTGACTGGGGATGTGCCACCAGGGCACGGCACGTGGGCATAAAATGTCGAGCGTCGCGTGGAGAGAAGGAGATTCCATTGGTACGAGTGTAGACGATTGTGGGGGCTCGTGTATTGGACGTCTTCCCCATCGATCGCAAGCAATCGATGTTGAACATGTGTGCAACATGATTAATTTTATGGTTTTGATGATGTCTGCCTCTGTAGTCATTAATGAACAATACCTGCATTTGATAGTGTTAATATTCATTCATTTCAGGTCATTATACTTCCAGCGCAAAAGATCAAGAATGACACAAATCTAGGCAACTGGATACACAGATATCAAGGCATATGACAATATTGGAGGCTGAAAAATCTAGCATGTTTCAAGCACAAAAATCAAGCTGAATAGCATCACACATAAGGCCATTGCATATTCTTCATATGGTCAGTGTATGTCTTGCCTTATGGATGGTTCAAGGTCGGTGCAACTTCTGGATAGCATGATACAAGATAATCCAAGGACTGGTGTGGAGTTGGCAAAAGTGAAATCTCATTGATCGCGCCCAAGTAAGGATGCAAATCTCTTCTACAAGCAAAAGTCGACATTTCATATTTGACTTGTCACTTATCCGAGGTCAATGCACAAAGAAGGATAGCTAAGAGAACCCAAGGTCAAAGAGTCAGTTGACACCTTCTAGACTGTCAAGGGTGATGCCACAGACATGAATGGGCTGCTAAAGGACTTAAGTGACTGAGCTAAAGAGGTTAACGGACTGACCCGGGAAAGCCCAGGGTCTACCCAGCTGGCGGTCGACCGCCAGCACAGGGGCGGTTGACCGCCCCTGCCAGCAACCTCCAGGCTACAGCTCTTTCAGTAGCGGTCGACCGCCAGCCAGTAGCGGTCGATCGAAAATCTCAGGGAACATCCGTCTACAGCGATTCTCAGTAGCGGTCGACCGCCAGAAGCCACAGGTCGACCGCCAGCCCCGAGCCAACAAAAGTTGACTTTGTTCTCCACTTCGAGAAGAGCCATTCACCTTGTATTTGTTTAATCCTAAAGTCACCAATCACTCACAAAACGTGGATCTGGTCTGGGGGGTGTCTATGGACCATTCAAAGTCTATAAAATACATACAAGAGGGTTAGAAACCCTAATGCTTCAAGAGGAATCAAAGAGAGATCAAGAGAGGCTAGAGAAGGAGGTTGGAAGAAGAGGTACTGTAGCTGTGAACAATACTCTGTGCAGAAGTTCTTCATCTATTCCAAGGTGATTCAAGCATAGATCTGAAGCAAGTAACCTCCAAGGAAGCTAGACGCAATCAAGATTCTCGAAGGTGATCAAAGCTACATCCTTAAACCTCTTCATCAACTCAAGAGGATCAAAAGAAAGATCAAAGCTACACCCAACACTCTCTCCATCAACTCAAGGTGATTCAAGCTCATATCTCAATCCAGCAACCTCCAAGGAAGAGTAGAAGCAAGTAAGGCTAAGAGGGAAGATCAAAGGAGGCTGCAAGGGTGTGTTCAAGGGAGAGGAGTTCGAGTACTGTAGCTATGAACAGTACTCCGGGAAGATGTTCTTCATCAAATCCTCAAGTGATTCAAGCTACTTCAAGAGGAGATCAACCCCAAGTCAAGTGAAGATAAAGCTGCAACCATCATCCTCTTCATCATCTCAAGGTGATCCAAAGAAGCCCATTCTCAAGGGAGATCAAATCTGCATCCTTCATCTTCTTCATCAACTCAAGGTGATCCAAGCAAGATCTTTTCACAAGGAAGAAGATACCATTAAAGCATCAGATTCAAGCTCCAGCAAACTCAGACAAGATCTTTTTACTTTGAGCATATTCTATATCTTGTTTGAGTGATTTCATATTTGTTATCTTTTCCATTTCATTCAAACATTTGAAACTGAAGATCGTCCCTACCGGTGGTTAGTAGGAAGGCAATCGGAAGCTGTCTGATCTGCGGTGTTGACGTACCTACCAGTGGTTAGTAGGAAGGCAATTGGAAGTTCTCCGATCTGCGGTGTTGACGTCCCTACCGGTGGTTAGTAGGAAGGCAATCGGAGGTCTTTCCGATTTGCGGTTCAGTGCGTTGCACTAGTGGAGCCTCACCGGATTTGGTGAGGGGTGGACGTAGGACTGGGGATTCAGTCCGAACCACCTTAAAATCTCGTGTGTTGTGGTTTGATTGTGCGATTGCTTTGTGTTAGATGTACGCTTAGGTTTAATTTCTACATTACTTGTTCATCTTGCTAAGAAAATCATTGTGTCCTTCGTTTAGCTAGTTATATTCTGCTGCGATTCTTTTTAACTAGCTATAAAGAGGGTTGCATTGAGCAAAAGAGGGGCAGATATATTCACCCCTCCCCTCTAGATCCATCATCCACTACTCAACAAGTGGTATCAGAGCGAGGCTCTGCCATTCCCAGATCCAATGATCTGCAGGGAAAGATCCCGGTGTATGTTATTTAGATGGCTTCATATGCTACACATGCTTCGATAGTTTCTCTGCCCATTTATGATGGTTCAGATTTTTCTACATGGGTAGGGAGAATGTTCATCTATGTTTGCTCCATAGATCCACAATTGTGGACTCTTATATACAATGGTCCTCATGAGCTGTCATCAAATTCAATTGATTGGTTAGCCGAACATGAGACCAAACACAATGATAATCTTCTTGCATATAACTTAATTACAGCTGCAGTTGATCTAAGACTAACTCATCTTGTGTCCTCTTGCAGCACTGCCAAGCAAGTACTTGATAAGTTGGTGAAAATCCATGAAGGGAAGGAACACGAACAAGAATGCTTCATGGCCGATCGTGCAGAACAGTCCAGCAATACATCCTCATCACAGGTAAACTCTGATTCCGAGGAATTCACTTTTGAAGAGCTTATGGAAGCCTATGATGAGTTGATCACACAATACAAAAAGGTAAAAATAGAAAACAAAAATTTGAAAAAGGATCTCAAGAAAATCAACCAAAATGAAAACTCGATTTGTAAAAAGTGTTCTGTTTTTGAAGAGGTCAACGACACTCTTTCTTTTGATCTAGATACGCATAAACAAAACATTGCATGTCTAAGGGATGAAAATAAAAATCTTCATGATGAAATCACTAGGTTGGAAGAAATTGTAATAAAACTTCAAAACCAACCTAAGTCAATCTCTAATGATCAAACTATGGCCGATGGGTTAATCTATCATGAGAGGTTAATTGATGGAAATAAAAATTCTGTTTCATGCTCTGCTAATTTTACATGTGAAAAATGTTCATTCTTGAGAAACATAAATGTTCGTCTCCATGATGATCTTGAATGGCAACAAAAATTGATTGATTCTCTGAAAGAAGAGAATAGAGAGTTGTTGGAAAAGAAAATTGAACATGAAAAAGTTGAAGAATTGCATGAAAAACTGGTTGCACATGAAAAAGGCAAATCTGTCATTGATGATCACTCTGAAACATTACATGCTCTCGATCAACAAAATCAAAATCTTAAAGCAATAAATGCCATGCTCAATGAGCAATTGGCAGCATGCGAAGAGGGCCTTGTTGAATCTAAACAGCACATTTCCTCACTTGAAAATGAAATTCAAGGTTTGAATGATTTCCTGTCAATGTTTGCCCAAATCCAAGATTCTAACTCACCGAAAGCCACCACTTCCTGTGGTCACCAAAAAGGGCATACTGTTGAGTACGGACTGAATAGATCTAGAGGGGGGGGTGAATAGATCTAGCCCCTTTTTCACTTTATAAAACAACGATTGACTAGAACTTAAGCGAACTATGGATTGCAAAGATAAAACTGATAGCTATAGCGACAGCAATCAATAAGAAGAGCACACACCACACGAAAAATCACAAGACAGGATTTTTAGGTGGTTCAGTCTCTTCCCGAGACTTACGTCCACCCCTTGCTCAACTTGAGCAAGGCTTCACTAAATGAGAAATCCTGATCTCATACAAACGCCGCTGTCACACAGCTTGTTCCTGCTGACGCACAGCTTGACTCCGCTGCCTCACAGCTTGAAACCACTGCCTTACAGCTTGACACTTAATGTAATGAAAAGATAAGTAGAAGAGGTGTAACAAAGCTGAACATGGACTTTTGAAGCAGAGTAACTAAATAGTTCAGCTTGGGACTCAATCACATAGGTAACAAGGCAAGACTCCCTGTAGGACTTCCAGCAGGAGGCCTTCAGCTGCCTTGCTGCTGGAACTTGCAACGCCCTGAGCCAGGTCTTCCTTCTGCAGCACCGAAGATCACTTCTGTCTTCTGCAGTTTTTCGGTTGCCGGAGAGCCACTCTTCCTTTTCTGTTTAGGGATGCTTTTGCTGCGGATCTCCCATTCGCTTCTACTCTATATTCCCCTATTTAGCTCTCTATGCATCGTGTATACTCTCTTTTCTTTTTGCACCAGTTCATATCAAGCACGACGCTGTTTCCCGTGCAAGTGCGAAACCTGTTGGATTACCCGCTAAAAATAGGGAGAAGATTAAATAGAATCTTAGAGAAGATTTGACCGGTTCTTAGCAAGATTCTCTCCTTGAATCCCGTGCGGGATCTTATCATCTAAACCGCCCAACAACCTGCAGCAACAACCTACAGGTTTTTCTCAACAGAAACTGAATTCGGTTAGAGTTCGGTTCTGGACGCTGCTTTGCCTGTGGTCGACCATGAGCTTGTCGCTGGTCGACAAAGAACAATGTCCAGACGACTGGTCCTTCAGTCTGATGCTCTGTCTGTTCCGTGGTCGACAACGAGCAGACCTTTGGTTGACCACTGAAGTCTGTACAGCAGAAAAGTAACTGGTCGACCACCGAAGTCTGTACAAAGGAAAGTCTATACAGAGGAAAGTCTGTACAGAGTTGGATTCGCTTGTATTGCCTCGTGGTCGACAGCGGACAGGCCTTTGGTTGACCAACGAAGTCTGTACAGAGGAAAGTCTGTACAGAGGAAAGTCTGTACAGAGTTGGATTTGCTTGTATTGCTTCGTGGTCGACAATGGGCAGGGCTCTGGTCGACAACCAGAGCGCGTACAGAGGAAACGTAGCTTGAACTGTGTTTGGTTGGGTTCGTTGGTCGACAATGACTACCACTCTGGTCGACAAGAAACCTTGACAACTTCCTCTGATTTGTTAACTTCATTAGAACTTCAGTATACCTGAAATTACTTGAACTATCAGATTTGCATTGAATTAGTTAACCACATCTTTTGTCATCATCAAATTATCATGAGTCCATTACTTTATATTGAAGGAGCAATTAAACATATCCTTTGTCATCATCAAAACTAAAGGGATGCACAACATTCTCCCCCTTTTTGATGATGACAACCATGGGTCATTGTGACAATCAGGAGATTATTTCAACCAGAAACTGCATTTGATATGCCATTCAGAAACTATCATAACATATATCATTATCACAGAATTCAGCCAGAAAATTCATTTTGATATGCCTTTCAAAAGTATCATAACATGACTTACATGAATGACTCAAAGAACAAAGGCAAAGACTTGACATCTAGTCACACCTAGACCCACAATGACACAAAAAGACTCTATCTCCCCCTTTGTCAACAGCAAAAAGAGGGGTATCCAGACATTCACTCCGAGGAGGACGAAGAAGTCTCGGGCTTCACGTTCTCTGCCATCCGATCCAGCTTGTCAACTATGTGTGCATAAGAAAGCCTTAGCTTCTGGATCTCTGAGATAGTAGCATGGTGATACTGTTTATTCTGCTGGTTGGTGAACTCAATGCGTGTACCCATCTCTGCTGACACTTCAGCTAAAGTGCTAACCAGTCTGTTAAACCGAGAGCTAGCATGATCTGAGTGTTCCTTTTGCTTGATGAACCTGGTCTCCATCTGCTGCTCTAGTCTTTGGACTTTCAGCTCCAAGCGCCCGGTTGCAGCATTCATACTGTCTTGAAAGGATTGGAATTGAGTTGTGAGTGAGGTCAGCTGAGATGCTATCTGGAGAAGCACTCCGTGAGATTCACTGTTGGAGGTGGAAGGAGGTGGTGGAGCAGAAGTAGACGGAGCGAAGGTAAAGGGAACAGAGTTATGTGGAACATGGGTAGGTGGAACAGACGTAGATGGAATATGAGTGGCTGCAGTGCCTGGTTGCCATGGCACAATAGCGAGTGAAGGTGGAGGATGGGTAGCAGTAGTGGTAAAAGTGGGAGTGTGAGAGGGAATCACCACAGGTGGAGGGGTTGCAGCAGGGCTGACGTGAATTGGTGTCTGTGGTGGAGAAGAGGGAGTCAAATGTGCTTTGGATTTACCCTTGGATGGTAGGGTGCGTTGAACTTGATCTCCTACCTTCTTGTAGCCCAAAAATGTGGTCACGTAATGGAACGAGTATACGTGCCGTTTGGGAATGACAATGCGCGGAGCGTAAGGAATGGGTATATTTGCTGCTTCCAAAATGGCAGTTATGTGGGCAGCATAAGGAAGAGAGTTCAGAGGGTAATGCAAGAGGGTTTTGAAAGTGTTCTGAATGAGCTTGGGAAGGCAGATGGGTTGGCGTGTGATGAGGCCATGGAGAAGAAAGAGGTGAAGTCGACTTACATGTTCCCTGGCGCCTCCTCTTGGTTGGATTATGGTGGTAAGAAGGTGATGGAGCAATCGATGAAGAGGAGGGAAAGTGTTGGCATTGAGGGATTTGGGAAGGACCTCAGGGACTTGTTGGCCAGTGACCACGGCATATGCAGCTTTGAAGTCAAAATCCTCAGGATTGAAGGCAGTACCGTGCCTGGAAATGTTCAGCGCCTTGTGGAGTAGCTTGAAGTCGAGGCTGACGACGACACCTTGAACTACTGTATAGACCTTGTCATCCACGACTTGCAGGTTGTGGTAGAACTCTTGCACAAGCTGTGGAGAATACATAGTGTGTGCAGAGACAAACTCTGTCCAGCCTTGGGCGTCCAAAACTTCCAGCAGCTCTGGGAACATCTCCATCAGCTTCTGATCGGAGAAATCTACTATTCTCAGAGGCAGGATGGTCCGGGGCTTCAGTGATCCAGAGACGGGATGAACAATGGGCATATCTAAGGATGCTGTCTCATCCGTTGTCGACCGCCGAGTGGTCGATGGCTGACCCCGCGTGGCCTTCTGCTTGGAGTGCTTGGACGGCGGCGACGCTTCGGCAGGAGCCTGATCCCTTGCTCGCTTGGAGGACCTCTGAGCATGCGACGGATTCATGGTGGAAGGTAGCGAGAGAGTGTGTGGAGGCGAGAGAGAGGGATGCACAAGGGGGCGAAAGGGGACTGGAGACGAAGGACGACCGTGAAGGGTGAAAGCGACGAGGGTGAGAAGATTAGGGACCCAGACGGTTCAATTTATAGGGCAGGATATCAGAGAGTACGACCTGGGTCTTAAAACCTAGGGTTGTGGAACCAACGCGATGAGGAAAACGAAGGGATAGGATTAATTCAGCCGAGATAAAATTGGGGGTTTTATTGAAGTGTACACCCTTTCCTTAATGAAGCATTTATTCAGCCTATCCACTCTTGGCAGAGACCACCTTGTAAACAATTAGAGTGGGCCTTGTGGTTCATTGAATTTGACGGTATTGCACCAATAAATTTGCGCCCCATATCGAATTTTCTCCACATGACCTCTTAAACTTATAATAGATTTCATGAGGCTGTTTTACTAACTGTGCGAGCTGAATAGTGTTTTTAGTTTTTCTTTGCATGCCATGCCTTCGGTCAACCATTTTATTCTGTCGTTTGAATAATTTTGAATTTTTCTTTTTGAAGTATTTTGAAGGCTGTGGTCAGGTTTATCACATGCTTTTCTACACGAGGAGACACGCTTTTTACACGCCAGAAACCTCGGCTACTTAGCATGCCTAACCATTCCACGTTTAACTGGGACACACCTTTTATCCGTGAGGATATACGTTTATCAGACGCCAATATCCCCAGTTACTCAGTATGCCCAATCTCAATAATTTTTGATAGTAGCAGAGATAGATTGATTCTTCATGACACACATGCCTCTCACTTATTTTTCATCCACTTTTATTTTTCTTAAAATGGGAGGCAGTAGTTTCTCAGAATCCAATCCATTGCTCTACCATGAAGACAGAGTTATGGCGTATTCCACGTGCATTCATGCTATATTTTTGGATTTAATTTAACTGTTCAGCACGGGCACAGGTAGAGAGACTGACTCACTACTAAAAATCATAAGTCGTGAAAATCATGTGACAGAATCATAGTTATGGTTTGAATTTATTGAAGCAGTACAGTTCAAATTCTCATTACTACACTTAACCTCTACTCTTAATGATTACATTGGTGATTTTATTGGAAGAAATGGTTAGGTTATTCAATGTTTAATCAAGGAATGAATTTACACTTTTTTTTGCTCCCCCTCAATTTGTGAATCCATTCTGAAATGAGAAGAGAAAAACGTGTTGGCCAAGATGAGATAGAAAGACACAAGATGTGTAGCATATGGATGAGGATTGCTAAGTGGAGACGGATCTGAGTCCAATTTAGTTTAATCAAATCAGAAGATTTCCTGCCTTCCATTGTCGACCATGGAGCTGTCTTTGGTCGACATCTGCGCAGTCACAGAGCCTGCCTGAAATTGACATCTGCTTACTGACAAGTCTATTGTCGACTATGGGACTGTCTATGGTCGACACTTGCATAATCACAGAACCAAACAGTCTTCTGTCCTGATGTCTTGGTCGACCAATGCCTTGTCTTGTGTCGACCACCAGAGCTAACCAGTAGCAGGGCCAGGAATTTGCAGAAATTGCTAGAGTAACAGCTGACACCAGAGCCTCCAAACTTGACCAGTACCAGAGACTTAACTGACAGATCTACATTCATAAATTACAGAAATCTATACAGAGAACACATGAATATGAGCATTTCACGAATTTTCAGGAGATATTCTGCATATCCCCAACTCCCTTCTTAGAGTTGAAAATCTGTCATTGTTTAGGGGTTTTGTGAAAATGTCTGCCAATTGTTTTTCAGTTTCTACAAATTGAAGCATGAAATTTCCTTTGGATACCTCATCTCTCAGAAAATGATGACGGATCTCAATGTGTTTTGTCCTAGAATGTTGAATGGGGTTTTTAGACAAGTTAATAGCACTAGTGTTGTCACATAAAATGGGTGCACAGCCAAGATCTACATTGTAGTCTTGGAGTTGATGTTTTATCCACATAACCTGTGTACCACAACTCCCTACTGCGACATACTCAGCCTCAGCAGTGGAGAGTGCCACAGAGTGCTGTTTCTTAGAAGCCCATGATATTAAACATCCACCTAAGAATTGACAATATCCACTAGTACTCTTCCTATCAATTTTGCAACCAGCATAATCAGCATCTGAATATGAGATCAGATCTAGTTTGCAATATGTAGGATACCACAAACCCAATTCTTGGGTGCCGGCAAGGTATCGAAAGATACGCTTGACAGCTCCTAAATGTGATTCTCTAGGACTAGACTGATATCTAGCACACATGCATACACTAAACTGAATATCTGGCCTTGATGCAGTTAAGTATAGCAGGGATCCGATCATACCTCTGTATTTCTTGGCATCTACCATGTTACCTTTTACATCTGCTTCCAAAGTTGCATTTGTCCCCATGGGTGACTCGATTGGCTTGCAGCTTTCCATACCAAATTTCTTCAACATCTCTTTTATGTACTTGGATTGATTTATGAAATATCCTTCTCTGCATTGTGAGATCTATCTTACCTCTTCCGATAATCTTGCCTTTGTTATTTCCTCCAAACCACATAACCTCCATCCTTTGAGCTTAGCTGGGAGAACTTGGTCTTGTCTCCTGTCATGTGTCTTGAGCAACCACTATCTAAGTACCACTTGTTGTGCATGGCTGCCAGACATTCCTGCATCACGAATTACATAGAAACTTTTGGACCCCAATGGTACCCGGGTCCAAGATAGCTTGTGAAATCATGAAACTGCTGTAACAACATCTTGGGAACCCAAATTTTGTTAGAACAGTTTGTCTTTTCGTTTCTTAACTTGTTCAGGTTGTGTTCCTTTTGATTTAATGTTCCTCTATTTTGAGTCCGTTTCTTAAATTCCAATTTCCATTCTGTTTCGGCTGAGAGAAGTTGTGGGTTCTGTTTGTGTGTCTGGTCGACATCTGGTATGTCTGTGGTCGACCAGGGTTTCTCCAGAAGCCAGCACCTGTTCTGGCTGATCCTCTGGTCGACATAGGAGGAGTCTGTTGTCGACCAGCCTGTTTCCAGATACCTTGTTTTACAGGTTTGGGTTTATTAACATGATTTAATGCTCTGTTTGTCTGGTTACTTCTGTGGATTTGACCTTCTCGTCTGATATGGCTGTTGTTTTTAAGCTGATGTAGATTGACCATTTTCCCTTTAGAATTCCTCTCTTCCCAGGTGACATTAATCTGTTTAGAGGAACTTTCAGCTATGTCCTTTTGTTTGTTTTGATATAGGTTTATCAAGGGGCCTTTTCCTTTTGTGTCAGCTTTTTCATTTAACGTTTTTAGTTGGAATTCCTTTTTAGCTGTTGGGTTGTATCCTAACCCCTCTTTCTGAAAATTTACTTTTATTCCCAACACAGCGTTCAAGTTTTCTTCACCCTTAGTCATTTTTTCCAATGTTTCCTGTTTGTTTTTTAGTTCACTTTGAATTCTTTCTATTTCCTTCAGAAGTTGGCTGTTTTCTTCCTTGAGTGAGTTGTTTCTTTCTTGAGTTAGCTTAGTTTCCTGTTCATATTCTTGAGTCTTTAGTTTTAACTCATCAATTGTGTTTTTTAGTATCTCATTTTCTTCTAATAGCTCTTTGACATTTTCTTCATCTGTCTTGTGTTGATTCAGCTTATTTTGCAAGGTGGTGATTTCCAATTCTAGTTGAGTTCTGTTAGCAATTAGGTTGCTGTCATTATTGAGCTGATTGACTTTCTTCTTCAACCTTTTATTTTCCTTTCTTGTTGTTTCATATGTATCAAGTAAGTCTGAAAAGGCTTCTTCCCAATCTGAGCTAGAAAAGTCTTGAAACTGGGAAGTTACCTCAAGATCGTTGCTGTCTCCTTCGGCCATTAAACATGTGTTTCCTTCTTCTTCTTCGGAGGTTGTTTCCTCTTCGCTGCTTTCCTCCTCCTCGCTCCATGTGCTTATCATTGCCTTTGGTCTCTTGCCTTTCCACTTGAAGCTTGATTTCTTAGGAGCCTCTGGACATTCAGCCTTCATATGTCCTGGTTTCCTGCAGTTGTAGCAAACAAGCTTGTTAGATGAAGCTTTGTTTTTGTCAAACTTAAACTGGGATGATTTCCTTACCGTGCCCTTTGGATTTTTAAATCCCTTACCTTCCTTCCGCAAGAACCTTCTGAACTTTCTTGTTAGCATGGCTAGCTCGCCAGTTTCCTCACCTGTGCTAGATGAGTTATCAGTGTCAGATAATTCAGAGGTGCCTATTTTAGTCTTCAGGGCGAGCTGCTTCTTTTTCTTGCCCTCATCTTCGTTTCTCTTTAGGTTGACCTCATATGCCATTAGGGAACCTACCAGTTCATCCACAGTCATAGTTGTGAGGTCTTTTGAGTCCTCAATTACTGTGGCCTTGGTATGCCACATAGGTGTGAGGGACCTTAAGATTTTCCTCACAAGCTCCTGCTCTTTGTAGGTCTTCCCTAGACTCTTTAAGCTATTTGTTAGTTGTACTAGTCTGGCATACATCTCAGAAATGTTTTCATCAGTTTTCATTCTAAACATTTCGTATTCTGAGACTAGCATATTTGCTTTGGACTCTCTTACCTCTGAAGTACCTTCATAGATGACCTTGAGTCGATCCCACATCTCCTTGGCTGTTGCACATTGTGAGACTCTTGAGAACTCCGTGGGGTGAAGCGCACATTGCATCACGTTCATTGCTCCCCAGTTGATGGTTGATTTTCTGACCTGTTCTCTGGTCCAGGTATCCTCGTCGTCGGGCAGATCATAGGGTCCGCGGCTTACCACTCTCCACATCTCATGATCTTGTGCTCTCAAGAACACCTGCATACGATTTTTCCAGTATGAGTAATCATTTCCATCAAAGTATGGTGGTCTAGTCACTGAGTGTCCCTCAGCTATTAGACTTCTAGAGTTCAGTCCGCTAGGTCTCTCCTGGTTGTTAGACCACATTTTCGGAGAGTCTAGCTCTGATACCACGTGTTGAGTATGGACTGAATAGATCTAGAGGGGGGGTGAATAGATCTAGCCCCTTTTTCACTTTATAAAACAACGATTGACTAGAACTTAAGCGAACTATGGATTGCAAAGATAAAACTGATAGCTATAGCGACAGCAATCAATAAGAAGAGCACACACCACACGAAAAATCACAAGACAGGATTTTTAGGTGGTTCAGTCTCTTCCCGAGACTTACGTCCACCCCTTGCTCAACTTGAGCAAGGCTTCACTAAATGAGAAATCCTGATCTCATACAAACGCCGCTGTCACACAGCTTGTTCCTGCTGACACACAGCTTGACTCCGCTGCCTCACAGCTTGAAACCACTGCCTTACAGCTTGACACTTAATGTAATGAAAAGATAAGTAGAAGAGGTGTAACAAAGCTGAACATGGACTTTTGAAGCAGAGTAACTAAATAGTTCAGCTTGGGACTCAATCACATAGGTAACAAGGCAAGACTCCCTGTAGGACTTCCAGCAGGAGGCCTTCAGCTGCCTTGCTGCTGGAACTTGCAACGCCCTGAGCCAGGTCTTCCTTCTGCAGCACCGAAGATCACTTCTGTCTTCTGCAGTTTTTCGGTTGCCGGAGAGCCACTCTTCCTTTTCTGTTTAGGGATGCTTTTGCTGCGGATCTCCCTTCGCTTCTACTCTATATTCCCCTATTTAGCTCTCTATGCATCGTGTGTACTCTCTTTTCTTTTTGCACCAGTTCATATCAAGCACGACGCTGTTTCCCGTGCAAGTGCGAAACCTGTTGGATTACCCGCTAAAAACAGGGAGAAGATTAAATAGAATCTTAGAGAAGATTTGACCGGTTCTTAGCAAGATTCTCTCCTTGAATCCCGTGCGGGATCTTATCATCTAAACCGCCCAACAACCTGCAGCAACAACCTGCAGGTTTTTCTCAACAGAAACTGAATTCGGTTAGAGTTCGGTTCTGGGCGCTGCTTTGCCTGTGGTCGACCATGAGCTTGTCGCTGGTCGACAAAGAACAATGTCCAGACGGCTGGTCCTTCAGTCTGATGCTCTGTCTGTTCTGTGGTCGACAACGAGCAGACCTTTGGTTGACCACTGAAGTCTGTACAGCGGAAAAGTAACTGGTCGACCACCGAAGTCTGTACAGAGGAAAGTCTATACAGAGGAAAGTCTGTACAGAGTTGGATTCGCTTGTATTGCCTCGTGGTCGACAGCGGACAGGCCTTTGGTTGACCAACGAAGTCTGTACAGAGAAAAGTCTGTACAGAGGAAAGTCTGTACAGAGTTGGATTTGCTTGTATTGCTTCGTGGTCGACAACGGGCAGGGCTCTGGTCGACAACCAGAGCGCGTACAGAGGAAACGTAGCTTGAACTGTGTTTGGTTGGGTTCGTTGGTCGACAATGACTACCACTCTGGTCGACAAGAAACCTTGACAACTTCCTCTGATTTGTTGACTTCATTAGAACTTCAGTATACCTGAAATTACTTGAACTATCAGATTTGCATTGAATTAGTTAACCACATCTTTTGTCATCATCAAATTATCATGAGTCCATTACTTTATATTGAAGGAGCAATTAAACATATCCTTTGTCATCATCAAAACTAAAGGGATGCACAACACATACTGCTCGAAAGAAAAGTAAAACTCAGCATGCTCATCCAAACATGCACCATAACATGTTCAATGCTAAATATCATGCTTTCCACAAAATGAATGTACATTGTTATTATTGTGGTAAACATGGTCACACTGTGCATGATTGTTTTATCTTGAGAAATGATGAGCTTAGAGTAGGAGAGCAAGTGAAAGAGCCAGGAAAGAAACATGTCAATACTGGCAGAAGACCTACTCCGTAGATATCTGCACAGAACTGCATGGGGAGTCAGAAGAGTCGACACTCCCATACAAGCAGGTCGACACTCTCCATGGCTTTAAACAAAAATCTTCCTCCTTGCTGCTCTCATTGTGGTAAGTCTGGCCATACTGTCCAAGAGTGCTGGCACTTGAAGGGAAAGCATCACCTTCATACCATGAAAGGTAAATCCCATGCTCATCCATAAAAATAAAATGTATATGCATACGCACATGAACATAAAAAGAATGCTCAATCTTTTATGCACTGTTTTTAATGTGGGAAAAATGGTCATGACATGTATGATTGTCATACAATGAGGAAGGATGATCCGATTTCCCTGAAACAGATGAGCCACATTATTGAATATGACAAAGCTGCTAACCCACAAGGACCCAAGCAATCTTGGGTACCTAAAAATTTCAAATGAGAATTTTGGGTGCAGGATGCCTTGGAGTTGAACAAAGGATCATGAGGTAAATAAAAGCTCAAGGCACAGGTATGTACATAAACCTTTTAAATTCAGTCATCTTGCATGCTTAGTCTTGACATGTAGATAGTGCATCATACGTCTGCCCAATGTCATTAGATTCTGCAAACTGAATTGCTCTTTGAAATGCAAAACCCCCCATGGTGTGAGATGAACTTTTGAGCTAGATAACTTGCTCACACCATGCTTGATTTCAGCTGTTTAATTCCTGAAAAACTTGTTATGCTGATGAAGTTGATGTGTTGATGAGTTGTTTAAGTCTTGCTTCAGCTACATGAAATTCTTGGATTTTGGTTTTGATGATGCATACCATGGCTGCATTTTCAACTCGTTATTCATGTTAGCATTGTTCAAAGGAGGAGTCTAGCGATTGGCATCATCATCAAGTTGCATTCTTGTGTGTTTGCATCATCTTGTGATCACACATACCTTAATGCACATCATGTTTAGAAGACACAAAAATACACAATCATTTTGCAGCATATTCATTGCATTGTGTATTCACATAAGTCTTAGGCTGCATAGTTCATTGCCAACCCATGCATGTACTCAGGGGGAGTCAACATCAATCTAGCTTGAATCATTTCACATCATTTCACTCTTGCACGGCCATGGTATGTCAAATGTTGATGTATGAAAAGGCAGGTTATGCTTGCCAAGAAGCACTCAATATGCGTGAGGTTTCACCTCTGCCACGTACCATGCGTCAATGTCGCATACATGCCATAGAGTAAGGGGGAGTTGTTTCTTTGCAACATTCATGTATTTGTTTCATCTTCATTCTGTTGACATCATGGCATAGAATGCATCTTCTCAGGGGGAGCTTGTTCATCATAAAAATCCAGTCAAAATTCTACCTTGCAGTTCAACAGGTCGACCTCACTCCTTTGACAGGTCGACCCCACGTTTCTTTCTGCCTAAAAATTACTTTTGTCTGAGCTCCGTGCATAACCTCAGGGAGAGTGTTCTTCATCTATTCTTACCTACCAGTTATGCAACACTCTTTTCTTAAACCAAGCCACTGCATGATATTGCTTATATCCTTTTGTGGTTCAACTTGGATTCAAATTGCCTTGAACTTCTTGGAGGATTCCCTATCTATTATTGAGGTTGTTTATCAGAGTAAATCTTCAAGAAGAATTTTCTTTTATAGAGTCTTGTGATTGCCATGAACATGAATGATTTTGGTTTAACATTAATGATTTCTTGAGTCTTGAAGTTTGATGGTCTTGAAAATGTTTGTGGTCGGGCTTAATAGACTTAAACTAGTTTCTCATGTTTTGACTTGTTATGCCATCTTGAATCTGAAAGCTTATTTTGAGTTCAAAGGCATCCTTGATCGAGAAACTTCAGTTAAGTATTATTTTTAAACATTTGTTGAATCTGTTTATTTCAAAAAAAGTGGCTACACTTAAAGTAAGCTCAAGGCAGAGCAATGGCATTGTTGCTGAGAAATATATCTCTTCATCAAACAAACGAGGTTCGATATGTCATGAGGTGACTATGCTATCTCTGTTCTAAGTGAGGCAAAATCGTGAGCTACACTGAGTAACTGGGGGTGCTTGCGTCTGGTAAACGTGCACACTCACGTCAAAAGGTGGTTGCTACACTTGACTGCTCATAAAATGATAACAATCATCTTTCAAATGATTTCAAAAGAAAAATATGAATGTGTAGCACTCATGAATCAAATCTAAGTCATCTAAGTGTTTCGCCTCAATACTTATCGTGGTCACTCTCAAGAGAACCAATGAAACTGAATGAGTAAGATAAGAGAAGGTTAATCTGGTTTTGACATGAATTTCTGGTTCGCTTCTATTAAACTTGCATGCAAATATCTTCATGTGATTCTACTGAGTAGGCCAGAATTCATTAGCATTAAACCAATCTGAATGTAAGACCTGGCTCATTTGGGTTCTATAACTGAAAATTCTAAAAAATCCATAACTCTGATTTATGAACTTGGTTTCAGATTAAAGAACCTCCATTCTCTCTTGAGAAGTCATATCTTGATGCTCCTTGTTGTTTGCCTTCATCTGCCATATCTACATAGGTACATGACTCAAAATGACTCAACTACCTAGGTACATGACTCAAAATAAAGGGAAAATTACATGATAATGACTCAAAGAAAATGTGAAGATTACATGACTAGTCTCAAAAATACATGACAAATATAATGGTGCTTGCCGTCGAACAATCCGAGTCTGGAAAAAGAGTGGAGGGGCAAGGGATGCCCTCATCATACCCCCGGGGTGGGGAAAACTCGACTCCGTCGAGTATGGGTCCACCAGGGAAGTAGTGCATCGAACTGCAGCTCGGGGCGATCCACGATCTCCATACTGAACCCGCGACTCTAGTCGGGGAACGGTGCTTCAGTCGACAAAGTGACTCGGTCATACCCTCATGCTGGTGATGGGATCTTGCTTGCCTAGTATTGCCGCTGTGTGCTCACGTCGGGCTCTCAGGCTATTTGTGGTGGCACTCCGAGGGTGTCTCTCACAAGGGTAGGTGTAAGCTGGAGGCACTCACTAGGATCCACCGCGGTGCCCTTATAGGGTGCTAGATCCGCCACATGAGAAATGGGGAGAATCCCAAAACTCTTTTGAAAGTTCAACCCATAAGCCGGGTTGCCAAAAGTCACTCAGAACTTGGCAAGGTCCAAGTCCTCGTGCCCTCAATTTGGAGGTGACCCTAGGGTAGAGCCACTCCAAAGTCATCATCGTCAAGTTACCAACTTGGAATTCCAAGTGGCGCTCACGAGTTTTTGCTCGCTTGTTGTGAATCTCACCGCTTGTTGCTTGATACTTGCTTGAATGCATATGCCATGTACTATGACGCGGTGTGAGTTGACAATGTATGGTATGCAAAGGGGGTCCAGGACAACCACATATAGACCTATCATGCATTGATGGTATGAAGACTTTGAAGGATTTGGGAGGACCAGGGCATCCATAGGTGTCCCTCTTGTGAGTGAGTGTGATGAATGTTGGAGGATCCGAACATCCATGAATGCTCCTAACATGCTTGAGATTTATGATGAATGATGGTGGACCATGACAACCAAATCTTGACCACTCATATTTTCTTCTTGACATGTGGGTGATATTGATGAATGTACCCGACGGACTAATCATGCCAAGCGGTGTGATGTGCCAAGACATATGAACTCCTTTCCCAAAGATGACTTCCTTATGTGGGATGGTGGGGTGGTCTTTGAGCTTCCACTCAAAAGGGTCGAAGGGATCTAGGTAGGTGGATATAGGGTGGGTCATTTCCTCAATCCCGAGGTGTTTGTTGTCTAAGGTCAATGCTCTCATGGTGTAACCCGATTCCAGGAAGGGAGGAGTTTGGGTCAACATGGGTGGTATGGGTAGGGTGAGGTGAGTGGTGAATAGGGGGAGAGGGTCACATGGAGATTTAGGCTCCCATAGAAAAGGGTCAAAGGGATCATGGTAAGGGTCACCTAGGTAGGGGTACTCCGTGTTCTTAAGGACCTCAAATGGTGAGTCATCCTCCTCCAAGATAATTGGGCCAAGGTTGCTAATGGGTTGGCCAATCAAAGCACTTGGGATCTCAATGGTTGGGGAGTAGACTATGATAGGTTCTTCCTCCATGGGAAGAAGGAGGATGATCTCACTAGTAACTTGGCCATTAGTATAGATGGAAGTGATGGAGCCAATTGTGGGATATGCTAGGCTAATGGTGTTAGTTTCGGGCGGCCTCATGGCTAGCATATTGGTCAAGTGAATTTGCCCATGTAGGTAGTTCACTAAGTCTCCCAAATCTTCCATACAATAGGAAGTTTGATAAGTGACATGTGGCTGAATGGGAATGATTTGAGATTGATATCCCATAGGTAGGTGGCATGGTTGTGAACTAGGAATGGTGAGACTTTTCTTGAGCCATTGGAGTATGGACTTATCTATGGTGAGGTTGGGTGTCTCTAGAGGATCTAGGCTAGGGGTGTGTGAGTTGTTTGGCCTTTGGATTTCCTCTATGTTGGGAGGTGGATCCGGAGGGGCATCTTTTTCCACTTGGGTGGGTGTGGGGGTTGCAACTTCTATTGCTAATGGAGTAGGGGGATCTATGGTGGGTGGTTTGGTGATAGCTAGCGTATGACACTCCCGGGGTGGTGAATAAGCATGGGCTTGGGTTGGGCTAGGAAGGGGAAGTAGAGGAGGCCTAGGTTGGGGAACGATTGGTGTAGGAAGTGGGAGGTGGGTTGGGTGAGGGGTTTTGGGTTTTGGGGTGGTGGCCATTATGGGCCTTGGTGGAGGGGTGGACATGGTGTCCACATGGTTTTTAATGGTGAGGGTTGGATGAGTGGTGGTCACCATGGAGGGAATTGGGTCGGTTAGGGGTCTCTTGCCCTTGGGATCATTTGGGGTGGAAGTGGGGGCTAAAGGGGCTTGACTAGTGTAGGTTAGGGAAGGGGGTTTTGGTTGGGGTGTGGGGGACCTCATGGGGTTAGGTGGGGAGGTGGAGGTCTTAGGTACTTGGGTTTTAGTGATAAGGGTTTGGACGGGTGGGGTGGGAGGAGTGGGAGTGCTCCTTGGGTTTTGGTGATCCGAGTGAGAAGGGGACACATATCTAGCCCTTAGTTGATCCTTCATGTCCTCCCATGTGGTGAGGGGAGCTTCCCGTCTAATTATCCTTAAGCCCTCAATTTTACACCAATGAGTTTGAGCCCTTTTGGTTAGTTGCATTTTGGCAACCCATGCTTTTTCATCCTTGGAAATATGATACCAATTGAAGTATTGGTCCATTGTAGCTTCCCAATCTAAATATTTGCTAGGAGAGGTCCCATCAAAGGTGGGAAGTGGGAAAGGGGCCATCCTATCGTCCGTCCTTGGGGCGGGCCTATTTTTTCCAAGTTGGTCGAGTCGGCCCGATATGTTATCAAGCCGCTCATTGGCATAGGTCAAGGCTTTCATGAAGTAGTTGATATGGCCCGGGAAGTTATGGGTGTTAGTGGTAGGCATCTTTTGGTGACTTGGACTTATGGAGTGGGCCGATTGGTAAGGTCGATATGAGGTGGCCATATTAGGGGACAAGAGTGATGCATTTGAAGACTCTAAATGCTTAGACATGCCCTAGGACCAACTTGATAGAGACAAGTTGTGAACTTACTCTGATACCACTTGATGTGACACCGAACCTTGGACCTATTTTCAAGCATTCAAGTTGAGCAGCGGACTCACACTAGCGAACTCACCCGTTTGGTGCACACTTGTGCCCGTTGGCAACTAAGCGATGTGGGAGAGGGTCCGAGACGGGACCATGAAGCTCCAATGGTTGGCTAGCTTGTGGAGAACCCCAAATGGGCCTAGGATGCCCAAACCATGGGCGGCCAGCACACCAAGGGTGTGGGTTTAGTGGGTTCACTCTCAACTCGCCCGCGGTGGTCACTCACGGAACTAGCAAGTTGGGCCGAGCTCTCACTCTCCGTCCGACGCAGTACTAGCAATAATACTAAGCTAAGCAAGTGATTAAACCAAGCAAGAGAGGGACTGAGGCTCACCTAGCCGGCGTGAAGACGCCGACTCCGGCCGGAGACGAGGGCGAGCCGGGAGGCGAGGGTATACACCCGATCGCCGCGGCGATGTAGCTTGAACCTGAAATTGAAAGAATTACACCACTACACCTCACACAGGAGGGATGAACTTGGGGTGGGGATTATTCTTATTACATTCAAAACTACCTCCACGCAGGGAGGGGCCTTTAGCCGGCCAAGCGGGGTGGGGTTTTATGCAGAGGAAAAGCCGATCTTCCGAGTCCGCCGGTTCTGCCAATCTGCAGGTCTGCAGGATAGGGTGTCGCTGTTGACACTGCCACGGGCTCCACGGGGCTCCAAACTTGACGAAACCACTGCCAAAAGTTCCTCAGCTGACAGGGGATGAAGCTTGAATTTTTGGGGAAGCTTTGAGTCTCGGGGCTGACTGCACCGGCGACTGGAACAGGACACCACCGTCTGGTCTCTGGCTGGTATCGGGCTGAAGCAGTAGGTTGCAGAAGTCACTGTGGGCTCTCCCGGACTCCGATTGGAATGAAACTAGCGGTGACGCGAACTTGGTCGGAGTAGCTTCGAGCAGGAGTTGACGGGGATGCAATCCGATGTCAGTGGAGAGAGGAGTGACCGGAGAAATGAAGACTGATCTAACCTGGGACCACAGGGGCAGTCTGCCCTCTCCGACGAAGAAAATTGGAACAGAGGGTTCCAGAGGTCGATTGAGTCCCTTCTTCTAGGAGGTGGCAGCTAGCTGGAAGTAGTTTCTCCCCTCCAAAAATGGCGCTCAGAGCCTTCTCGAGCTGGCTGTGGCAGAGTCTGGAACCGGGATGGTTGGTTCTGCCTCTGTCTGGTGCAGAACCATGTGACTGGATGCAGGGGGTGCCACGATTGCTACCGAGCTCTGATTGAGGCGAGATTTGAACCGTTGGAACCGTGGTCAAGTCTTCTTTCTTTCGGACTTGACGGCGATGTCGGAAGATGTTGGAGTATACCGGGACGAACAGATGAGCAGAGGGATGTCGGTTCTGGCTCCTGAAAACTGACCTGATGCCTTGGAGTAGAAAATTCGTAACTTCTGATGCCGATATCCAAATGCAGCTCTGCTTCTTGAGGATTAAAGAGGACTTGAGAGGGAAGATTTCTTCTGAAGAACACTTGATCTGAATCCCAAAGGGTTTGCCGTGGTTGAGCTTCCAATCACGTTCTGGTTCCTTGCCTGGGGTCTCCTGCGCAGTCGAGGGAGAATGGATGCTGCGGACTGCTCGGAGCTCGGATGCTGACGAAACCGCCTCGCCTGGAAAGCTCTCTGGAAGACCTTTCCAGAGATGTAGGCCTTGCTACTTGAATCTTCAAGTAACGGTCGTGGCTGCTTCTGCAACTCGTTGTAGTTCTGCTGCCTGAAACAGAGATAGAATGAGGAGATGTGCAAGGGGAGAGCAAGGGAGAGGGGGGGTGAAATTGGTTTGACCAAGGGGAGGTGGGGGACGAATTTGGGAGCTTGGGGGTGGGGGAGATGGAGGGGCACAGCCCTAGGGAGAGGGAAATTCGAATTTGGGCTTTGGGAGGGGTTAATTCAGCCTTGGGAAGGTGGTGGGGTGCTTTGGAAAGTGGAAAGGTGCCTAGGAGAAGGGGTTTCCACCTAGGGGTTGGAGGGGGAGTTGAATGAGTGCATGGGGAAGGGGAAGGGGCCTTAATGAGGGGTGAATGGGGAGGAGAGAGAGTGAATTTCAAAATTGGGGTGGGGAGGAGAGAGAGAGAGGGGGTACAACCCACTTAGAGAGAGTGATAGTAAGAGAGAGAGAGAGAGAGGGAGATATTGAGAGGGAGATGGCAAATGCTTTTCAATATTCATCAAAAGTTGTTACAAATGAGAGAGGGGTGGGGTATTTATAGACTCCATAATTTTCCTAAGACCAAACTGACCCTGACAAACTAACTAAAGACCACACAGTCCAAGGGAGGGGCGCCCCTGGGCCTAGCCCAATGGATTGGGCCCATTAACCTATCTAACCAACATAATGACTCAATACTTAGGAAAATGACTCAACTACCTAGGTACATGACTCAAAATAAAGGGAAAATTACATGATAATGACTCAAAGAAAATGTGAAGATTACATGACTAGTCTCAAAAATACATGACAAATATAATGGTGCTTGCCGTCGAACAATCCGAGTCTGGAAAAAGAGTGGAGGGGCAAGGGATGCCCTCATCACTGGTCCTTCAGTCTGATGCTCTGTCTGTTCTGTGGTCGACAACGAGCAGACCTTTGGTTGACCACTGAAGTCTGTACAGCGGAAAAGTAACTGGTCGACCACCGAAGTCTGTACAGAGGAAAGTCTATACAGAGGAAAGTCTGTACAGAGTTGGATTCGCTTGTATTGCCTCGTGGTCGACAGCGGACAGGCCTTTGGTTGACCAACGAAGTCTGTACAGAGAAAAGTCTGTACAGAGGAAAGTCTGTACAGAGTTGGATTTGCTTGTATTGCTTCGTGGTCGACAACGGGCAGGGCTCTGGTCGACAACCAGAGCGCGTACAGAGGAAACGTAGCTTGAACTGTGTTTGGTTGGGTTCGTTGGTCGACAATGACTACCACTCTGGTCGACAAGAAACCTTGACAACTTCCTCTGATTTGTTGACTTCATTAGAACTTCAGTATACCTGAAATTACTTGAACTATCAGATTTGCATTGAATTAGTTAACCACATCTTTTGTCATCATCAAATTATCATGAGTCCATTACTTTATATTGAAGGAGAAATTAAACATATCCTTTATCATCATCAAAACTAAAGGGATGCACAACACATACTGCTCGAAAGAAAAGTAAAACTCAGCATGCTCATCCAAACATGCACCATAACATGTTCAATGCTAAATATCATGCTTTCCACAAAATGAATGTACATTGTTATTATTGTGGTAAACATGGTCACACTGTGCATGATTGTTTTATCTTGAGAAATGATGAGCTTAGAGTAGGAGAGCAAGTGAAAGAGCCAGGAAAGAAACATGTCAATACTGGCAGAAGACCTACTCCGTAGATATCTGCACAGAACTGCATGGGGAGTCAGAAGAGTCGACACTCCCATACAAGCAGGTCGACACTCTCCATGGCTTTAAACAAAAATCTTCCTCCTTGCTGCTCTCATTGTGGTAAGTCTGGCCATACTGTCCAAGAGTGCTGGCACTTGAAGGGAAAGCATCACCTTCATACCATGAAAGGTAAATCCCATGCTCATCCATAAAAATAAAATGTATATGCATACGCACATGAACATAAAAAGAATGCTCAATCTTTTATGCACTGTTTTTAATGTGGGAAAAATGGTCATGACATGTATGATTGTCATACAATGAGGAAGGATGATCCGATTTCCCTGAAACAGATGAGCCACATTATTGAATATGACAAAGCTGCTAACCCACAAGGACCCAAGCAATCTTGGGTACCTAAAAATTTCAAATGAGAATTTTGGGTGCAGGATGCCTTGGAGTTGAACAAAGGATCATGAGGTAAATAAAAGCTCAAGGCACAGGTATGTACATAAACCTTTTAAATTCAGTCATCTTGCATGCTTAGTCTTGACATGTAGATAGTGCATCATACGTCTGCCCAATGTCATTAGATTCTGCAAACTGAATTGCTCTTTGAAATGCAAAACCCCCCATGGTGTGAGATGAACTTTTGAGCTAGATAACTTGCTCACACCATGCTTGATTTCAGCTGTTTAATTCCTGAAAAACTTGTTATGCTGATGAAGTTGATGTGTTGATGAGTTGTTTAAGTCTTGCTTCAGCTACATGAAATTCTTGGATTTTGGTTTTGATGATGCATACCATGGCTGCATTTTCAACTCGTTATTCATGTTAGCATTGTTCAAAGGAGGAGTCTAGCGATTGGCATCATCATCAAGTTGCATTCTTGTGTGTTTGCATCATCTTGTGATCACACATACCTTAATGCACATCATGTTTAGAAGACACAAAAATACACAATCATTTTGCAGCATATTCATTGCATTGTGTATTCACATAAGTCTTAGGCTGCATAGTTCATTGCCAACCCATGCATGTACTCAGGGGGAGTCAACATCAATCTAGCTTGAATCATTTCACATCATTTCACTCTTGCACGGCCATGGTATGTCAAATGTTGATGTATGAAAAGGCAGGTTATGCTTGCCAAGAAGCACTCAATATGCGTGAGGTTTCACCTCTGCCACGTACCATGCGTCAATGTCGCATACATGCCATAGAGTAAGGGGGAGTTGTTTCTTTGCAACATTCATGTATTTGTTTCATCTTCATTCTGTTGACATCATGGCATAGAATGCATCTTCTCAGGGGGAGCTTGTTCATCATAAAAATCCAGTCAAAATTCTACCTTGCAGTTCAACAGGTCGACCTCACTCCTTTGACAGGTCGACCCCACGTTTCTTTCTGCCTAAAAATTACTTTTGTCTGAGCTCCGTGCATAACCTCAGGGAGAGTGTTCTTCATCTATTCTTACCTACCAGTTATGCAACACTCTTTTCTTAAACCAAGCCACTGCATGATATTGCTTATATCCTTTTGTGGTTCAACTTGGATTCAAATTGCCTTGAACTTCTTGGAGGATTCCCTATCTATTATTGAGGTTGTTTATCAGAGTAAATCTTCAAGAAGAATTTTCTTTTATAGAGTCTTGTGATTGCCATGAACATGAATGATTTTGGTTTAACATTAATGATTTCTTGAGTCTTGAAGTTTGATGGTCTTGAAAATGTTTGTGGTCGGGCTTAATAGACTTAAACTAGTTTCTCATGTTTTGACTTGTTATGCCATCTTGAATCTGAAAGCTTATTTTGAGTTCAAAGGCATCCTTGATCGAGAAACTTCAGTTAAGTATTATTTTTAAACATTTGTTGAATCTGTTTATTTCAAAAAAAGTGGCTACACTTAAAGTAAGCTCAAGGCAGAGCAATGGCATTGTTGCTGAGAAATATATCTCTTCATCAAACAAACGAGGTTCGATATGTCATGAGGTGACTATGCTATCTCTGTTCTAAGTGAGGCAAAATCGTGAGCTACACTGAGTAACTGGGGGTGCTTGCGTCTGGTAAACGTGCACACTCACGTCAAAAGGTGGTTGCTACACTTGACTGCTCATAAAATGATAACAATCATCTTTCAAATGATTTCAAAAGAAAAATATGAATGTGTAGCACTCATGAATCAAATCTAAGTCATCTAAGTGTTTCGCCTCAATACTTATCGTGGTCACTCTCAAGAGAACCAATGAAACTGAATGAGTAAGATAAGAGAAGGTTAATCTGGTTTTGACATGAATTTCTGGTTCGCTTCTATTAAACTTGCATGCAAATATCTTCATGTGATTCTACTGAGTAGGCCAGAATTCATTAGCATTAAACCAATCTGAATGTAAGACCTGGCTCATTTGGGTTCTATAACTGAAAATTCTAAAAAATCCATAACTCTGATTTATGAACTTGGTTTCAGATTAAAGAACCTCCATTCTCTCTTGAGAAGTCATATCTTGATGCTCCTTGTTGTTTGCCTTCATCTGCCATATCTACATAAATCATTCAGGCTACCATGATTACATCACCTTGGTATCATCGAACAAGTGGTATCATCTTGATGCTACTTTCAAATCGTATCCAAAATCATTGGTGTCCTCTGTCAAGTGATATCACATTGCTTTCTCATTCATTGGCATGTGGCATAAGTCCTAGCATCATTGGCATCATGTTTTTATGCAATAGGGTGGCATGCATGTCTTAACTTCATACAATTGTAGCTTGCATTTATCATTTCCATGCATTGCATAGAAAATCCAAAAAATCTGAAAACTAGAAAACCACTAAAAATCTTGCAAAATTTGAAATCAAAACAAATGCTCCTTGGTTGCTCTATCCATTTCCACTATTTGAGGAATTGAATCATGCTGCTGTGGCTCCACCTCTCACACTTACATTGTCTTTGCCAAGCCACGGGACACCACCATGTTCGATACATCCATATCATTCATTGGTATCGGTCCTATAACTGGCTTTCCACAATTGGTTGTTCTCTCTAGTTATCTTGCCAGCCTTAATAAGTGTACAACCATTGGCATGTATTTCCACATCATTTTTTGGAATGTTGCCCGCAATGACATATTTTCTCCACATTATGGTCGCTTGTAATGATGTCACATCGGAGATAATAGAGAATCACGTAAGTCATTTTATGTGCGTCATTAATGTGAGTCTTTCTGTCTCTTTTCTGGATCTTTTGATGTTGTCAAAGGGGGAGAAGTTTATGTGAGTCATTAATCAAAGAATGTGGTAAGTTTATGTGAGTCATTAATCAAAGAATCCACTCTGTGTGTCAAAGGGGGTGAGAACCATGTGAGTCTTTGTCAAAAGGGGATAGGGAGAGAATCTTCTTCTTCTTCTTCTTAAGAATGTTTTTGACTCATAGTTTCCATGTGAATTACTAATGCATGTGAATTTATAATGACTCATAGTTCAGAATGACTCATAGTTGCCATCATCAAAAAGGGAGAGAATGTTGAACATGTGTGCAACATGATTAATTTTATGATTTTGATGATGTCTGCCTCTGTAGTCATTAATAAACTATGCCTGCATTTGATAGTGTTAATATTCATTCATTTCAGGTCGTTATACTTCCAGCACAAAAGATTAAGAATGACACAAAAATCTAGGCAACTGGATACACAGATATCAAGGCATATGATAATATTGGAGGCATGAAAATCTAGCATGTTTCAAGCACAGAAATCAAGCTGAATAGCATCACACATAAGGCCATTCCATATTCTTCATATGGTCAGTGCATGTCTTGCCTTATGGATGGTTCAAGGTCGGTGCAACTTCTGGATAGCATGATACAAGATAATCCAAGGACTGGAGTGGAGTTGGCAAAAGTGAAAACTCATTGATCGCGCCCAAGCAGGGATGCAAATCTCTTCTACAAGCAAAAGTCGACATTTCATATTCGGCATGTCACTTATCCAAGGTCAATGCACAAAGAAGGATAGCTAAGAGAACCCAAGGTCAAAGACTCGGTTGACACCTTCTAGACTGTCAAGGGTGATGCCACAGACATGAACGGGCTGCTAAAGGACCTAAGTGACTGAGCTAAAGAGGTTAACGGACCGACCCGGGAAAGCCCGGGGTCTACCCAGCTGGTGGTCGACCGCCAGCATAGGGGCGGTCGACCGCCCCTGCCAGTAACCTCCAGGCTGCAGCTCTTTCAGTAGCGGTCGATCGCCAGCCAGTAGCGGTCGACCGGAAATCTCAGGGAACATCCGTCTATAGCGATTCTCAGTAGCGGTCGACCGCCAGAAGCCACAGGTCGACCACCAGCCCCGAGCCAACAAAAGTTGACTTTGTTCTCCACTTCGAGAAGAGCCATTCACCTTGTATTTGTTTAATCCTAAAGTCACCTAATCACCCACAAAACGTGGATGTGGTCTGGGGGGTGTCTATGGACCATTCAAAGTCTATAAAACACATACAAGAGGGTTAGAAACCCTAATGCTTCAAGAGGAATCAAAGAGAGATCAAGAGAGGCTAGAGAAGGAGGTTGGAAGAAGAGGTATTGTAGCCGTGAACAGTACTCCGTGCAGAAGTTCTTCATCTATTCCAAGGTGATTCAAGCATAGATCTGAAGCAAGCAACCTCCAAGGAAGCTAGAAGCAATCAAGATTCTCAAAGGTGATTAAAGCTGCATCCTTAAACCTCTTCATCAACTCAAGAGGATCAAAAGAAAGATCAAAGCTACATCCAACACTCTCTCCATAAACTCAAGGTGATTCAAGCTCATATCTCAATCCAGCAACCTCCAAGGAAGAGTAGAAGCAAGTAAGGCTAAGAGGGAAGATCAAAGGAGGCTGCAAGGGTGTGTTCAAGGGAGAGGAGTTCAAGTACTGTAGCTGTGAACAATACTCCGGGAAGAAGTTCTTCATCAAATCCTCAAGTGATTCAAGCTACTTCAAGAGGAGATCAACCCCAAGCCAAGTGAAGATAAAGCTACAACCATCATCCTCTTCATCATCTCAAGGTGATCCAAAGAAGCCCATTCTCAAGGGAGATCAAATCTGCATCCTTCATCTTCTTCATCAACTCAAGGTGATCCAAGCAAGGTCTTTTCACAAGGAAGAAGATACCATTAAAGCATCATATTCAAGCTCCAGCAAACTCAGACAAGATCTTTTTACTTTGAGCATATTCTATATCTTGTTTGAGTGATTTCATATTTGTTATCTTTTCCATTTCATTCAAACATTTGAAACTGAAGATCGTCCCTACCGGTGGTTAGTAGGAAGGCAATCGGAAGCTGTCCGATCTGCGGTGTTGACGTCCCTACCAGTGGTTAGTAGGAAGGCAATCGGAAGTTCTTCGATCTGCGGTGTTGACATCCCTACCGGTGGTTAGTAGGAAGGCAATCGGAGGTCTTTCCGATTTGCGGTTCAGTGCGTTGCACTAGTGGAGCCTCACTGGATTTGGTGAGGGGTGGACGTAGGACTGGGGATTCAGTACGAACCACCTTAAAATCTCGTGTGTTGTGGTTTGATTGTGCGATTGCTTTGTGTTAGATGTATGCTTAGGTTTAATTTCTACATTGCTTGTTCATCTTGCTAAGCAAATCATTGTGTCCTTCGTTTAGCTAGTTATATTCCGCTGCGATTCTTTTTAACTAGATATAAAGAGGGTTGCATTGAGCAAAAGAGGGGCAGATCTATTCACCCCTCCCCTCTAGATCCGCCATCCACTACTCAACAATCGATGTTTATTTTACATCGGGCGGAGCCCGAACACCTTTGTTTCTGCTGTCTAAGAGGAGAGTCAGGGACCCTAGGTGCCGCAACGTCGGGAGGGCTTAGTCCATACAACTGTGATAGGGCAACAACAACACAACAGGGATAACTGGGGGTAGAGAGATTGGTTCCAGTGTGGACAGTAGAGCGGGTATGCACCCTGGGTTTATGAGAATGAGGCATTGGCTCGGATAGAGGAGCAGCAGACACTGGCTCGGAAGGGAGTAGGCAAGTTCTCGCTCAGGCATGAAGCGACTAACACTGGCTCGATAAAGAGCAGGGAGGTCTTGGCTTAGGTATAGGGTCTATCCGGCTAGAGGAGTTAGAACCGGACTGGGAGAAAAATGGTAGTCCGCTGGACGGAGTTTAAACTGGTAGCTGGCGAGGATGGGGATCGATTCCCTAACTGGGTTACATAACTTATGTGTCGTAAAAGGCGTTATGTGGGGGCATGAAAGCCCAATTACAAATGTGTGCAAGCCACGGGACAATTTTGTCATTTGTGACGGTCCCCGGGTCCTTACGTTATTGTGCGGGTATTTCCACATTTATACATAGCGTCCGTCAAAGGACTTGTGACTCGGTAGGATGCCGCCCGAGGGGCGTAAAAATGTATTCCCGATATGATACAGTGTCGAGATTGGGGAAGTAGGGGTGTCGTGGGCACCACTGTGCTGGAGCAGTTGGGCGTCACTAAGGCCGAGGCGATCGAATGGGGCGGGCACCACCTGTGATTGGAGCGGCCGGGCACTGTTGAGACAGGGGCGGCCGAGCTCCATTGAGACTGGAGCGGTCGGACGATGTGAATATCGCCATGACTGGAGTGACCAAGAGTGATGCGAGACGAAGACGCGATCGGGCTAAGACGTACGACGGACTCCATGTGCGACCAGCACTAGCACGCTAAGGTAAGCCGGGTGATTGACCACTGTGGCGTTCTCCGGGTGGAGACGTCTCTCAACAGAAACTCCAGCTAGCCCGACGATCGTCCCTTGCGAGAGAAACATGGGATCACAGCGGTTAAGGAACCACTGTCACCTAGGGCGGTGCAGTCCAAGCTCGGTGCTCGATTGGAGCTAAGGAACAGGCACTCTCCACTCACAATCATGGTGATTTGTAGCTAACTATCGGTCCTAATCTCACAAACGCAGCATGATAGAAAATATACTAAATCAGCAAATGTGAGTATAGGAACGAGCACGTACCTCCACGACTAGTGCGTGGGGAAGAAACCCCAGTCGAATCCGACAACCCCGATACACACAAATGATTAACGGTTACCATTCCAGAAATAGGGCCCACTCCTCACAGGGAGATAATAGGCTACAATGCTATTTTTCGGGGCTGTTGAGACTCGGGTTGACGGGCAGCACTCGAGGGAGCCGAGGGAGGCGAGTCGGGGCCGATCCGGGTGACGATCCGGTACTGGTCTGTTTCTGCCCACACTGGTCACCCTACGCAGCGATCTTGCGGAGGCTGGTACGTGTTGTGCCCCTGTGGTTTTGATGATTGTTTTTGATGTGAGTCAAACACTGTGAGTCACCATGCGATGTTCAGTCATTTTGTCACATCATAATGCATTCATTTCAATAGTTGCTGCATACCTTAAGGTCGATGCATATGGTGAGCATCTGTTCAGTGCTCTTCATGCATGTGCATAGTCTGTTCAGGGCTCTCCATGCATATGCATAGTCCATGCATACATTTCATGTCTGAACATTCTTCATGTGCATAGTCTGTTCAGTGCTCTTCATGCATGTGCATAGTCCATGCATACATTTCATGTCTGAACATTCTTCTAGGGCATAGTCCATGCGTTCATTCATTGATCAAGTCTATACAGCCAAAGCCAATGCTTTTCACGTCTCACTTAGCGTCTCATGCTATACTGCTAAGTCTGTACATTGGCCAAGTCTATACAGAGTCTTATTGCATCGTTTATCAAGTCTATACATCGCATGCATTACACACAGCAAGTTTGTACATCCACCGTCTCACTTAGCGTCTCTATGCATATTTGATTTGAAGTCTGTACAGCCCAAGTCTGTACATCCATCCATCTCACTTAGTGTCTCTATGCATATTTGAGTTGAAGTCTGTACAGCCCAAGTCTGTACATCCATCCGTCTCACTCAGCGTCTCACTCAAAGTCTATACATTGCAGCCTGTTCGTGTTCAAGCTTTCCAAGTCTATACAATGTCTGCACAGTCTATACATATATTAGCCATAGTCAATGCATTTGGGCATCGTTCGTTACAGCAAGTCTGTACATCGCATCGCATGCACATTGCATATGCAAAGTCTATACATTGTCCTATAGCATACACACGAAGTCTGTACAGCCTTTGTGTTGCACGAACACAAGTCTATACATTGTCTCATGCATACATAAGTCTGTACAATTTGTGTGGCTTGTTCATGCATGTGTTGTGTTGTCAGTGGGTCAGTTAAGCAAGTCTATACAGACTTGTTCCATGCGTTAATTTAAGCAACTCTATACATTCATCGCATTGATTCTTAAGTGCTAGGTTGCAAGTCTATACATGCTGTAGTTCAACATCTTTACATACACAACATGCACGCATACAAAGTCTGTACAATCCCCTCCATGCATTCTAAGTCTATACATGCTTCAGATGGCATCACATAAAGTCTGTACATTCTTTAAGTCTATACATGCTTGGTTCAAATCTTGAACTAACTCGATGCATCCATTTTTCTCTTCGTTCAGGTTGATTCAAGCTGATGAGTGGCACGTGATCTGAGGTTGGCACCTGGCACGTGATCCGAGGTTACCTCTGGATAAAGAGGGCACAAGCCCTATACACGCCCTATCTCTGAGGCTGCTATAAATACGAAGCTTCTTCCTTAGAAGAAGAATGATTGTGATAAAAGGAGCAGAGAGTGATCGAAGAAGCAGACAGAAGCAGAAAGAGCTAGCAGAAGAAGAAAAAGAGAGAACAGAAGAGAAAGAGAGAGAGAGATCGTGGAGAAGAAGAAATAAGACTTTATTGAAGATCTGTCTACTGGACCGTGGATCAAATCCAGGCCAGTCAGCTCCATGGAAGCCACATCTATGTTATTATCCTTTAAAGCTTTCAGTCACTGTGTTTTTATCATTTCTTATTTTTCTTTTTTTTAACTGATCACGTTATTCTTCTGATTCTCTGGTTGGAGGTCTGTGTTCCTCCTGTGGACTCAGGAGAAGGGAGACTTGGTGTCTCCGGTTGCAAGTGGCTGGTGTCGCTTGTGGGTTCCCTCTGGGTTTCAGAGGAAGAGAGACTTCGGTCTCTGGTTGCTAGTGACGGGCTGTCACTAGTGGTTTCCCTCCGATCTGGAGGAAGAGAGGAGTGTGTTCCTCTGGTCAAGCTGTTAGGCAGCATCTGTTTGCAGACTAAGTCTGCGGTTCTAGCATTTGCTAGTGGAAGCCTCACTCCGGTTTGGAGTGAGGGGTGGACGTAGGTCTGGAGGACCGAACCACCTAAAAAATCTACTGTGCCATGGTTTGCCTTGTGCGTTTGCCCCTTGTCTTCTACCTATTTCACAGGTTATCTGAGCATTCTTGTTTCTATCTGAAGTGACCTTGAGCATTATATGTTTTGCTAAGTGAGTCTAGTTTGCATAGTTCTGTCTTCGGCTTAGACTTGATCAGGTACCACCAGTATTGTTAGCAGTTCAACTGATTGATCAAATGTTTCTTTGAATTTCTTATTTGGAAGAGATCAGTTGATTTCCATTCCTTGACTCTGATTGTTTTTAAAGTGGGGCAATATTGTAGAGGGATACATTCACCCCCCCTCTGTATCCATCGCACCGTCCCAACAGTACGGATGGATTTGGGGTTCGATCGGAGTTCCGTTTGTTGGAGAATGTTGGCGACAGGATGACGTCTCTCTACTCCAAAGGGCGTGATCAGATCTGTCCAGATCTGGGCGCAGCAGCAAAAGTTCTCAGCTTCTGATTCTGCGCACACAGATCTGTACAGAAGATAATTAATTACTGGAAAAATGTCTCCCGGTGTCGGAACGATGCATCGTTTGTTGCCAATCGTCGGTGACGTCTAGAGGAAGGATCTGACCAAGGGGTTTGGTCAGATCCGAAAGGGGATGGTGGGGCAGCTTCTGGAAGTTGACTCAGCTTCTAGATCGGGTCTGCATAGGGAGGTCAGTGCAGTCTCACGAGAATCTCCGCCACGGCTAGCACAAACCTCGGATCGGCACGAAATTGGCGGAAACGTGAAGAGGACTCAAAATCCTACGAACACTCAGAAGATCGGCTCCATAAAGCTTGAGAGTAGATCTGGAGAAATTTAGGATCAGGAAACTCCAAATCTGGACAGCAAGCTCGAGTAGATCTGCGCGACTTCACAAAACGAATTGATGCCGGCGATCCAGAGCTACGATCGACGCGAAACGACTTCCAAATTCTTCCTAACTTGCAGATGCTTCCCTGAGAATTTTCGTGGGACCAGATAGGAAGGGAATGGGGAGGATAGAGGGGTGAGTCACACGCCAAAATTAATCCCATCACAGGATTTGGCCAAGGGCATCACACACCATGGAAAGAAGAGAATCACTCTCTTAATGAACTTTTCTTTCACAAATTCTTCTTTAATTCCACTAAGAACACTATACATGTGTTTAAATAGAGGTAAGGCAAGGGGAGGGGGCTGGGACATATGTGGGAGCAAGGGGAGGGAGAGGGGAGTTCGACCCTTTGACAAGGAGAGGGGAGGGGAGACAAGGGAGCTACCTGATTTTGACATTAAGGGAGGGGAGTCACCATTAAGTAGGTGGCTGCCTCCCCTTGGACCAAGGAAGGGGGGCACCCCCTTCTAGAAGCCCACAACCCACTAGGTTCCTTTTACACTAGCCCATGGGCTTGGCCCATTTAGAAACCCAATAGTCAAGCCCAACACTATCCTAGCCCATTACAAGACCTTGAGCCCATTAGCCCTTTACATACTATTACAACCCATTAATTGTCCACAAGTTCTAAATAGGGCCCAACAAGGCCAAACAAAGGGAAAATGAAGGTGAAGGCTCGGCCGATTGTTGTGCCCCTGTAGTCATTTGAGTCATCATGTGATCAATTAGGTCATTCGACATCAATCTATGATCATATGAGTCATTTGGTATTCTTGGTTTTGATAATGGCTAAACACTATAAGTCATTGTTCTTTTCCACTATCTTATGACTGACATATGTGATGTTTTGTTCATGACAGATATGCACATGAAAGCTCAATGTTGCATCCTCGCACGCGGATCGACCTGCGCGGTCAGGTCGCGGGGATCGACCTGCCTGGTCAGGTCGCGGGGATCGACCTGCCTGGTCAGGTCGCGGGGGTCAAGGGGGCAGCGCCCCTTACGGGGGTTTCCGGGGGCAGAGCCCCCGGAACAAAATTTGGCTTGAAGACTTAGTAATAAAACTTCAAGACAATCAAGGTCGATGCCACAGACATGAACGGGCGGCTAACGGACTCAAGCGACGGAGCTGGTGCGGCCAACGGACCGACCCGGGGTGATCCGTGCTCTGCCCAGCTGGCGGTCGACCGCCAGCCCCAAGCCTTCATTTTTGACTTTGTTTCCAACTTCGAAAAGGGCCATTCAACATGGATTTCTTTAATCCAAAAGTCACCTAATCACCCACAAATTGTGGATCTGGTCTAAGGCTTGTCCATAGACCATTCAAGGTCTATAAAACCAATACAAGAGGGTTGGAAACCCTAATGCTTCAAGGGGTTACAAGGGTGGCTGCAAGGGAGGTTGCAAGAGAGCTTGGAGACGAGCTACTGTTCACGTGAACAGTAGTTCGTGAAGGTGTTCTTCATCCAATCAAAGGGGAATCAAGCTCAAATCAAAGCCAGCAAACCTCAAGGAAGATTACATCAAGGCAGGGCTATCAAAGTGATCCAAGGAAGCCGGTTTGATTCAAGTTCTTCAAGGGAAATCATCTTCATCCATTCAAGTTCTTTCAAGTTCATTCAAGGTGATATTTCAAGCATTCAAACTCCTAGAAGCTAAAGAAGTAATCAAGATTCAAGGTAGCTTCATCATCTCCTTCATTCATTCAAAGAAATTCAAAGAGAAGATCAAGAGAGAAGAATTGAAGGAAGAGGTATTGTTCACGTGAACAGTACTCCGTGAAGAACATTCATCCAATCAAGGGTGAATCAAGAAGATTGAGTTGAAGCCAAGAGGAGCCTTGTTGCTGATCAACATTTCATACAAGGGCCAATTCATTTTCACTCATAACTGAATCTCTTGTTTTAGTTCCTTCATATTTGTTTCATTTTCATTATTGTTAAACATTGAAAGTGTGATTCATCCCTACCGGTGGTTAGTAGGAAGGAAATTGGAGGGTGTTCCAATTTGCGGTTGACGTCCCTACCAGGTGGTGGGTAGGAAGGCAATCGGTGGTTTCTGATTTGCGGTTCTGTGCGCTGCACAAGTGAAGCCTCACCGGGTTTTGGTGAGGGGTGGACGTAGGGCTGAGGATTCAGTCCGAACCACCTTAAAAATCCTGTCTAGCGTGGTTTGCTTGTGTGATTGAATCGTTCTAGGTGCATGCTTAGGATCGAATTATTATATATCTTGCTTATCTTGCTAAGTGAATCATAGCATACTTGGAAGCTAGTTTCTATTCCGCTGCAATTTATTTTAACTAGCTATATAGAGGGCCACATTGCGAAAAGTGGGGCTGATCTATTCACCCCTCCCCTCTAGATGCGCTGTCCACTACACAACAAGTGGTATCAGAGCCTAATCTCTCATTATGGGGTCCAACGACCTTGAGGGAAATGGTGGATCAGCGTCCAAGGGTTTTCTACCCGAAGGACATGCTGTGAATAGGCCTCCTTATTTCACTGGATCTAATTATCCCTATTGGAAACATCGTATGCAGGTGTTCATTCACGCCCAAGACTACGAACTTTGGCGAGTGATCAGCAAAGGTCCGTATGAGCTTACGGATAATGAGGACTTGTGGACCAAAGAACAGATAAGGCAATCCACTGTCAACTGGAATGCTAAACACATCATGCAATGCTCACTCCATCCAGTAGAATTCTCAAGAGTGGCTACCTGCGCATCTGTAAAACTAATGTGGGATAAGTTAGAAGTAATCTACGAAGGAACGTCTCAGGTACGAGAAACAAAAGTCAACATTTTAGTTTCTGAATATGAAATGTTCCGCATGAAGCCTGATGAATCAATTCAAGATATGTATGCTCGATTAATTGTGCTTACTAACAGTTTGACTGATTTGGGAAAGAAATATTCAGAACAGGAAATTGTAAGAAAGATTCTCAGATCACTGACTCCAGCATGGCACACAAAGGCTACCGTGGTTGAAGAATCAAGAGATCTCGCAACTACCAAGGTAGATGAACTCATTGGGTCATTGATGACCTATGAGATCAACCTCAAGAACAAAGAGGCTGAGGCACCTAAGAAGAAGTCCCTAACTCTCAAAGCAGGGCCCAGCCGTCAAGGCTCTTCCGATGAAGGTGAGGATTCGGAAAGCGAGCGAGATGAGGATGACGTAGCCATGCTCACACGTAAGTTCAAGAAATTCCTGAGAAAGGAAGGTAAGAGCTTCATGAGAGGAAGGTCAAAGGTAAGAAATGGTTTCAAGTCTAATTCTGAAAACTTTAAGAAACCTGATAAAATCATTTGCTATTCTTGCAATAAACCAGGACATTTCAAGAATGATTGTCTCGACAGATTCAAAAAGGCCGACAAATGGAAGGGCAAGAAGAAGAACAAGGCCATGGTGTCCACATGGAGCGATGAAGAGGAAAGTGATGACGGAACTAGCTCCTCGGACAAAGAAAAAGAAGATTTCTGCCTTATGGCCAAAGGTGATGAAGAAACTGAGGTAAATTCTCCATTTGAAGATTATATAATTGATGATTGGGAGGATGCATATATACAACTCATGGAAAAATATGAAATGTACAAAAAGGAAAATAAATCATTGAAAAAGAAAATCAATTCTTTTGTGCATGATCATGACAAGGATGATAAGAATGCTCTACTTGAAACTGAAATTGAAGATCTTAAGAAAATGATTGAAATTTGGAGGAAGGAAGAAAAGAAATGGCTGACTTGGAAATTCAAAATGAAGACTTGAGAAATGAAATTGATAGCATGAAACTCAAAATGCAAACCTATGAAAAGGATAGCAAACTGAGCAGTGAGAAATATGAAGCGGTCAAACAAGTTAACATCTAACTTCTTCAAAATATTGAAAACCTACAAAAAGAGTTGAAGGATAAACAATAATCTTTAGAAAAGTTTATGGATGGAAGAGAAAACCTAGATGCATTGCTAGGTACTAGAATGAACTTCAACAAGGAAGGGTTAGGTTTTGAACTAACAAATAAAAGGTCAATTGGGCTCAAAACTGTCACATTTGTTTCATCTTCCGAAGCCTCCACTTTGAACACAACTCCCACACAAAATCAGCAAAAATAAAAGGAGAAAGGGAAAGAAAAGATTGAAGAGGCAATCACCAAAACCCCCAAGAAAACTACCCAAAAGCCTAAGAAAAGCCAATCTTCCCAGCAACATAGGTCAACACATTCTTGGCCTTTACCTGCTCAGCCTTCTAGGTATCACTATAACTGGGGTGCTCCATCACTTAGGCCAACACCACCTCACTTGTGGGGTAATTGTGATTTCTGTGTGCACCAATCCCCTAGGTGGCAAAACAATCATTTTCAATCTAAAACCAGCCAACGGCCTCAATGGTTTAAGCAGCAAACCTTTTCAAACTTTCACAAAGTTCAACAAAGAACCTCCAAACAAAAAATGAATGTCAAAGTTGAAAAGAAAATTCCTGCATTAAGCAAAGAAAACATGAATGCTAGAAAGGTTTGGATTCCGAAAGAGATGGTATCATGTTTTGAAAACTTGAAGAAGTTGGTGGGACCCAAGTCTTGCTGGGTTCCAAACCCCATTGCTTAATTCTTTGTGCAGGAATGTCTTGCAGCCATGCATAATAGGTGGTACCTTGATAGCGGCTGTTCAAGACACTTGACTGGAGATAAATCAAAATTTTATCTCCTGGAGGAAAAGGAAGGAGGACACGTCACATTTGGAGGGAACAACAAAGAAAAAATTATTGGAACAGGTAATGTAGGTAAGAACCTCTCCAACTCCATTTGTAACGTGTTGTTAGTTGAAGGTTTGAAATATAACCTACTAAGCATAAGTCAATTATGTGATAAAGGTCACAAAGTATTGTTTGATTCTCTTGAATGTAAGATCCTTGAACCAAAATCTGACAAGGTAAAATTTTCTGGTAAGAGAGTCAACAATGTTTACATGATTGACTTAGATGATCCTGCTCATGCAAATCTTTGTCTTGCTGCACCAAAATCTAAACTTGCATGGTTATGACATCGTAGACTAGGACATGCTAGCTACAATGTTCTACATAAATTGTTAAAGCATTCAATGGTGAAAGGTTTACCTGAATTATCTTTTAAACAAGAAAACAAGTTGTGTGATGCATGTGCCCTTGGTAAACAAACTAGAAAATCCTTCAAGGCTAGATCCTCATATTTGTCTTCCAAACCACTCGAGCTAATTCATATGGACTTGTTTGGTCCAACCAGAACTGCTAGTTTAAGTGGTAGAAAATATGGATATGTCTTGGTGGATGATTTCTCTAGGTTCACATGGGTTTTCTTCCTCACACACAAAAATAATGCTTTTAATGAGTTTCAGGCACTCTATTTGAAGATAAAGCAGGACGGTGAGTTTAAAATTTCCAACATTCAATCTGATCATGGTGGTGAATTTGAGAATACTGATTTCTATAATCTTTGCAGGTCAGAAGGCATTTCACACCGATTCTCTTCACCAAGAACCCCCGAGCAAAATGGGATTGTTGAAAGAAGGAATCGAACACTCATAGAGATGGCAAGGACAATGCTCGCCGAACGGCAACTTCTAAGGAAGTTTTGGGCCGAAGCGGTAAATACGGCGTGTTACATTATCAACCGGTCAATGGTAAGGTCTCACACCAAAAAGACTCCCTATGAGTTGCTCAAAGGTAAAATGCCCTCTCTGCAGTTCAAAATGCTTCATTCACAATAATGACAAAAGAGATTTAGATAAATTCGAGCCCAAGAGCGATGAAGGTATATTTCTCGGATATTCTGATAGATCTAGGGCATATAGAATTTATAACATTAAAAGTCAAACTGTGGAAGAATCACCCCACGTTTCCTTTGATAAATATCATGATTCTAATAATGATAACTCTTGCAGGAAAAACGATGAAGATGGGGAATTCCTAAGCATAAAAGACAAGAGTGATCCTCCACAAGAAGAAATAAAAGAAAACGGTGACCTAGCTGAATCAAGCAATGCAAGGGATCAAGCTCCAGGAGAAGGTAACGATTCTACAAACATTAGAATCCTTAAGGATCATCCCTTGGAGAATGTCCTTGGCAGCTTGAATGACCCACCTAGAACAAGGTCACATTTTAAGATTGTGGAAGAATTAGATCAACTTGCTCTTGTCTCACAGCATGAACCCAAAAACATTGATGAAGCCTTAAAAGATGAAAACTGGATAAATTCCATGCAAGAAGAGTTAAACCAGTTTGAAAGAAACCAAATTTGGCATCTTGTTCCTAGACCTTCGTCACAATCTGTCATAGGCACTAAATGGGTCTTTAGGAACAAACTAAGTGAGGATGGCAAGATAATAAGAAATAAGGCTAGGTTGGTGGCTCAAGGGTATAATCAAGAGTTTGGGGTAGACTTTGATGAATCTTATGCCCCGGTTGCTAGACTTGAAGCCATCAGAATCTTACTTGCCTTTGCATGCTCTCTTAGAATAAAGCTTTATCAAATGGATGTTAAAAGTGCTTTCTTGAATGGCTTGATCAAAGAAGAAGTCTATGTTGAGCAGCCCCCTGGCTTTGAGAATTCTAACAATGCAGATTTTGTATACAAACTAGACAGGGCGCTCTATGGACTTAAGCAAGTACCAAGAGCTTGGTATGAAAGGCTAAGCTCATTCCTCATTGAAAAAAGGTACACACGAGGTAAGGTAGATCAAACACTCTTCACCAAGAAGCAAGGTAAGAACATCTTGATTGTTCAAATTTATGTTGATGATATTGTGCTTGGTTCTACAAAATCTGAAATGTGTGAGGAATTTGCTAACCTCATGACTAGCGAATTTGAGATGAGCCTAATGGGAGAACTTCAATTCTTTCTCGGTTTACAGGTCAACCAAGGAGACGATGGGTGCTTCATAAGCCAAGCCAAATACATTAAAGAGCTATTGAAAAGATTTGACATGGCAAACAGTAAAATCATTGCAACTCCTATGAGCACCTCAACTTCACTAGATTCGGATGAAAATGGTAAATTGGTGGATGCAAAGGTCTATAGAGGTATGATTGGTTCTTTGCTTTATTTGACTGCATCCCGACCAGATATCCAGTTTAGTATTTGCCTTTGTGCTAGATTTCAAGATAGTCCTAGAGAATCCCATTTGACTGCCGTCAAACGTATCCTTCGATATCTTACCGGCACTCAAGATTTGGGATTGTGGTATCCGTCATCATGTGATTTAACTCTTATATCTTATTCTGATGCGGATTACGCTGGATGCAAGCTGGATCGTAAGAGTACTAGTGGCTATTGCCAGTTTCTAGGCGGGTGTCTAGTTTCTTGGGCTTCCAAGAAACAACACTCGGTAGCCCTCTCAACCGCGGAGGCAGAATATATTGCTGCGGGGAGCTGTGGCACCCAAGTGTTGTGGATTAAACACCAACTCCAAGACTACTTGGTGGATCTTGGTTGTGTCCCGATTCTGTGTGATAACACTAGTGCTATCAACCTTGCAAAAAATCCAGTCCAGCACTCTAGGACTAAGCATATTGAGATTAGGCATCACTTCATTAGAGATGAGGTCGGTAAGAAAAACTTTGAACTGCATTTTGTTGATACATTGAATCAGATTGTTGATATCTTTACCAAGCCCTTGTGTAATGACATGTTTTCAACACTAAGAAGGGAGCTTGGTCTTTGCCGACCTCAGGCCAATAAGAATTTGAATTGATAATCCTGTTCAATTAGTTGTGTGTTTTGCATTCATGTATTGTTTGTATGTCAATATGTCTTTTTGCATATGGTGTCGCATTGCATGTAGTTGCATAATAATGAATTGAGTTCATGTTCATAATGCATTGTATGGTTTGTGTAGCATCATTCTCGCATGGCCATGGTATATCAAATGTTGATGTATGGAAAGGCAAGTTATGCTTATCACGAAGCACTCAATATGCGTGAGGTTTCACCTCCGCCAAGTACCATGTGTCAATGTCGCATATAGGCCATATAGTAAGGGGGAGTTATCCTTGTGCAACATTCATGCATATATTTCATCTTCATTCTGTTGTATTTAATAAGTGTACAACCATGGGTTGGGTCATACATTTCATTTCTGGCACCTTCATGTGTGACTAGGCCAACCTCATTTGTCATTCAACTTGATTGCAAATATAACTCCTTCGCGCATCCATTGCATATCTTTAGGGGGAGTTTTGCTGATTCTCTTAACCTCTTGCAATCTACTTCTTGGCTTATAGTCTGGTTTGAGCTCCTGAGATTGTCAAATATATGGTGTAAGAGCTTTCTATTATATGCCCTCATGATTGTCCAATCAATGAAAATGGTTCAGATTTAATGATTTCCTTGCAGCTCTGAAATATTCGTTTTGAAATCATCTATGTTCTATGGTTTTAATAGACCTTAACTAAAGATTGCATATTATGCTTTGAATGACTATCCTGAAATCTGAAAAATTCCAAGTTCATGACAATCTTGGTGATACTCTAGAGTTTAGTATTGTTTCTAAACATCTTGATGAGCTGGAATTCCTGAAAATCATTCTGACAGAGCAATGATATTGTTGCACGGAGAAACATGTCATGTCATCAAATCAAGTGACAAATGCATATGTCATGATGTGCCCCTGTTATCTCTGTCTTAAAACTTTTGGACTCTAGGCAGAGCAATAGCATAATTGCTGAGAAACACATCTTCTCATCAATGAAATGAGTTTGGATATGTCATGACGTGGCTTTGCTATCTCTGTTCATCTTGCAACATGACAGTCAGTCTTGCCAAATACCTAGGAATACTGGCGTCTAAACAACGTGTATTCTTACGGCTAGGAGGCGTGTACTAGACTTGATTGCTCGTACAATATGAGGCATGTGCCTTCAAATTCAAAAGATATTGGAAATCAAAATATGAAACCTCTTGCTTCAATCATACAATTCCATGCTTTAGTCATGATTGTTTAGCCTCAATACTAGTTCTTGTGTTCTTCCCTTAGTGGTTATTGAATATGGATATATAAGACAAAGGACGGTTAAACACTGCCATGATATGCACCTTTGGTTCATTTCTATTAAATCTTGGATGTAGCTGCTTTTCGAACTCTTTTGATGATCTCGAATTTCATTAGCTTTGAACCATATATGTTGCTTATGGCATGCTTCAGTTTTGCATATAATGACTTGCTCTTCACTCCTTTCAGCTCTGGTCCCACAAACAGTTTCCTTAATCACTCCTTTTTGCTATTGGCAAAGGGGGAGAATTCTTTGTGTGAGTCCTTCATTAGAGTTAAGAGCTATGTCATAAGTGTTGTCCAAAGGGGGAGAGTGCATTGAGTCCAAGGGAGAGAAACCTTTATGTGCGTTTGTGCATGTGATGGGGTTTGCATAATTTCATCGCATTGTCATGTGTCATATGTGCATTCACACGCTTTAATTCATGGATCTTGAGCTACTCATGTCCCATAGCGTAGCATTCATAATTGCATTCACATGTTATTACTATCATGATTCTTGAGCTACAAATGTGGTATGTGTTATAACTTATGCCATTTTAGACATTCCCATCCCATAATGACTCACAGTGTTGCCATCATCAAAAAGGGGGAGAATGTTGTGCCCCTGTAGTCATTTGAGTCATCATGTGATCAATTAGGTCATTCGACATCAATCTATGATCATATGAGTCATTTGGTATTCTTGGTTTTGATAATGGCTAAACACTATAAGTCATTGTTCTTTTCCACTATCTTATGACTGACATATGTGATGTTTTGTTCATGACAGATATGCACATGAAAGCTCAATGTTGCATCCTCGCACGTGGATCGACCTGCGCGGTCAGGTCGCGGGGATCGACCTGCTTGGTCAAGTCGTGGGGGTCAAGGGGGCAGCGCCCCTTGCGGGGGTTTCCGGGGGCGGAGCCCCCGGAACAAAATTTGGCTTGAAGACTTAGTAATAAAACTTCAAGACAATCAAGGTCGATGCCAAAGACATGAACGGGCGGCTAACGGACTCAAGCGACGGAGCTGGTGTGTCCAACGGACCGACCCGGGGTGACCCGTGCTCTGCCCAGCTGGCGGTCGACCGCCAGCACAGGGGCGGTCGACCGCCCCAGCCAGGGACTCCCAAGTCTGCACGTTTCTCAGTGGCGATCGATCGCCAACCAGTGGCGGTCGACCGGAATTCCCAGGGGCCATTCGTCTATAGCATTTTACAGTGGCGGTCGACCGTCAGGAGCTGCAGGTCGACCGCCAGCCCCGAGCCTTCATTTTTGACTTTGTTTCCAACTTCAAAAAGGGCCATTCAACATGGATTTCATTAATCCAAAAGTCACCTAATCACCCACAAATTGTGGATCTGGTCTAAGGCTTGTCCATAGACCATTCAAGGTCTATAAAACCAATACAAGAGGGATGGAAACCCTAATGCTTCAAGGGGTTACAAGGGTGGCTGCAAGGGAGGTTGCAAGAGAGCTTGGAGACGAGCTACTGTTCACGTGAACAGTAGTTCGTGAAGGTGTTCTTCATCCAATCAAAGGGGAATCAAGCTCAAATCAAAGCCAGCAGACCTCAAGGAAGATTACATCAAAGCAAGGCTATCAAAGTGATCCAAGGAAGCCGGTTTGATTCAAGTTCTTCAAGGGAAATCATCTTCATCCATTCAAGTTCTTTCAAGTTCATTCAAGGTGATATTTCAAGCATTCAAACTCCTAGAAGCTAAAGAAGCAATCAAGATTCAAGGTAGCTTCATCATCTCCTTCATTCATTCAAAGAAATTCAAAGAGAAGATCAAGAGAGAAGAATTGAAGGAAGAGGTACTGTTCACGTGAACAGTACTCCGTGAAGAACATTCATCCAATCAAGGGTGAATCAAGAAGATTGAGTTGAAGCCAAGAGGAGCCTTGTTGCTGATCAACATTTCATACAAGGGCCAATTCATTTTCACTCATAACTCAATCTCTTGTTTTAGTTCCTTCACATTTGTTTCATTTTCATTATTGTTAAACATTGAAAGTGTGATTCATCCCTACCGGTGGTTAGTAGGAAGGCAATTGGAGGGTGTTCCAATTTACGGTTGACGTCCCTACCAGGTGGTGAGTAGGAAGGCAATCGGTGGTTTCCGATTTGCGGTTCTGTGCGCTACACAAGTGAAGCCTCACCGGGTTTTGGTGAGGGGTGGACGTAGGGCTGAGGATTCAGTCCGAACCACCTTAAAAATCCTGTCTAGCATGGTTTGCTTGTGTGATTGAATCGTTCTAGGTGCATGCTTAGGATCGAATTATTATATATCTTGCTTATCTTGCTAAGTGAATCATAGCATACTTGGAAGCTAGTTTCTATTCCGCTGTAATTTATTTTAACTAGCTATATAAAGGGCCACATTGCGAAAAGTGGGACTGATCTATTCACCCCTCCCCTCTAGATCCGCTGTCCACTACACAACACCGATGCGTCCACGTCCTCCGCGAGCTATCCGGGTCCCACCGTGTCCTCGTCCACCGGCATGTATTGCAGCGTGTGTCCGCACCAAAGAGCCATTGAGCTTGGAACTGTCGGGTGCCGTGGGCACCGTTGTGACTGGGGCAGTCGAGGCCATAGGCGTCACTGTGACTGGAGTAATTAGGTGGCGTTGGCATGGTTGCGGTTGGAACAGTCGGGGTCCTAAGCACCACTGTGATCAGGGTGACCAGGCACCGTTGAAACTGGGAGAGTCGGGTACCCTGGAGACCATTACTGGAATGATCAGGTGCCATGAACACCGCTGAGACTGGAGTGGCTGAGTGCCACTGGGGCTGAAGTAGCCGGGTGTCGTCTAGATTGGGCCATCGGGTACCGGGGGCACCGTTGGGACTGGAGTAGCTGGACAGTTGGTTGCCGAGGACACTATTGTGACTGAAGTAGCTGGGCAGTCGGGTGTCGAGGGAACCGTTGTGACTGAAGTAGCTGAGCAGCCGGGTGCTGAGGGCACTACTGTGACTGGAGTTGTTAAGCAGTCGGGTACTGAGGGCACTGCTGTGACTAGAGTTGTTAAGCAGTCGATGTTGACACCCATTTTATGACCGATGATTTATGTAATTTCCTTATCCTATTTTATGATGTCCCAAGTTATTCACTGGCTATTGGACCATTTTTGGTTGATTTTTTTGGGCTTATTTTATGGGTTTTCTCCCTGGTTGGGCTCAAGTTCTCGCACATTTCGTCATTTAGGCTTATTGGGCCTAGATAAGGGCTAAATATGGCTCATTTTTTGGATTAATATGAAGATTTATCTAGGTTTTATCCTTTTCCAATGACTATGCATTTAGCGGCCTATCTAGGACCGCTACCCGAAGGTAGCGGCCTAACGCGAGACCGCTATATGGACCGAGAGTCCTGCTTAACCTAATTTTCTCCCAGTTGGCCTTATCGCTTTCAACGACTACCCAAGCATAGCGGTCATGAGATGGACCGCTACCTGACGCTTGTGGTCTATCGCGAGACCGCTATGTGGGGCCGAGAGTCCTGGCCTGCCTGGGTTTTCTCTCTTTATCCATGGTCGAACAGAGTCCTTGATTCCATGATTTCTCTATGGATTTCGATCCTCAAGAGCTGCTGATCGATTTTAGGAACTCTTGGGAGTATTATCTACGAGTTTTATCAGGTCTTAGGCCTCTATTTTCACCTTTATCCCTCCAACTAGACCTAGGGTTTTGGGGGTCTATAAATAGAACCCTTGACTTTATGGCCGAAGGAGGAAATTTCTGGATGTCGCGACAAAGTGTTGCCGCATTCTGGAGTGAGTCTCAACCAGGGAGAACTTGTTTTCTGCATCCTAGGGTCGTCTGGTCCAGGGAGTATTCATAGTTTTGTCTTTTTTGTGTTAGTTCGCATTGGTCTTTTGCTCATCTTTGCATCACCATAGCATCATTTCTTCCCCTTTTCTTCGTCTCTCTACGTTCATTCTTCATTTTCAAACATCCTCATACTATTTTCTACGTCCCACAAGGGTTAAAAAACCACCAACCCCTAGGTATTCACCCTTCCATTCATGCATGTTCATTGTTGTTGGTTTATAGATACTACACTTTGCCATATCTAATTGAGTTGCTTTCTTCTTGTCCCTACATTCTTTCGTAGGTCTACAACACTCCTAACATGAGGCCCAGCCCTTCTGGCCGGCCAAGAGGGATGGAGGATTGAGTTCCACATTCGGTTTTTTGGGTGCATGTAGCAGTCGTCTTCAGGCCGTCATACTATCTTTGCGGCCATACGACGATCGTCTCTAGAATATTGTGGCCACAGGAAGACCGTTTCTTATTCTACACCTGAGTTCTCTCCCGCGCACGACTGTGCCTTCACTCAATTCCCTTTCCAAGGTACGTAGTGTAGTTCCCTCTATGTTACAAGCCTTGGTGGTGATCACATCTTTCTTTTTGGGTATTCATCATCTTCTTTCCTCCATTATTTATTGCTTTCTCTTCTTGGTTGCTCCACACCTACGTCGTGTGTTTTCTTTCACTTCTATCATTGCTCCACGCCCACTGCGTGTGTTAGTTTAGTTGATTTGCTACTTTACTATACACTTCAAGGACAATATACCTACATGCTCTAGATTTCATGTTATTGCTTGCTTGAGATTGACACACACGTCACACCCCCCATATTCCATTTCATTTCACTCACTTATACGTATCTACACCCCGTTTTTGGCGATCACGGTGGGATGCCTAATGCCAATCGTGTTGAGTGCTGTTTGACCTGCTTCTATTTGTGTTTCTTAGTCCTCCCTGTGTTTTCTTCGGGTTTCCCGTTTCATTTTCTATTGCTTCTGCTCCCTGGTTGATAGCTGTCTCTTCCGGGCCATTTCTATCATAAAGCGATCTTCCTTGGACTGTTCTCTATATCGGTCATCCGGCGATCGCTACTTCAGTACATGTATGCATCCCGAGGTTTACTGTTATTCTTCATTTTCTGCTGCTTCATATTGTTTTGGGGTGCTATCTGGTCTCCTCCCTATTTATTGTTCATATTTGTATCATTGATTGCATATTGTTTGCTAGTTTTAGGTTAGAAATTGCATGCACTCTGGTGCACATAGGTGTTGACACCCGTTTTTTGCCTTTGAGTTGAGTCATTTTTCTTACCCTTATTTTCGATGCCTTGAGTTGTCCATTACTCATTGGGCTATGTTTAAGCATTTCTTTGGGCTTATTTTTTGGGTACTTTTCTCCCTGGCTAGGCTTGCTCTCAAAATTTCTCAAGTTTGGACTTGATGGGCTTTGATTTAACTTGATCTTTTAGGGTAAATTAGGCTTGTTTACCCTATATTCATTTTTTTATCGCCCGTCCTAGATGCGGTCTAGTGATAGACCGTTTGAAAGGTGGGCGATCTTCCATAAGACCGTTTTATTGCCCAGAGTTCTATAGCGGCTCTGCCTCTGGACTAAATGGCTACTTATCTTATTTTTGAATTTCCACCGACACCCTTATAAACGGTCCACCCTTAGACCATTTGTTTTTGTCGGGCGGTCCATCAAGCTACCGTTTATTTGGCAAGAGTCCTAAATGAGTCAATTTTTGGATAAATATCTATTTATCTCGTTTTATTGATTTAGCACTGACACCATGTAGATGGTCTTGCGATGGGCCGTTTATCTATTTAGGTGGTCCATCGAAAGACTATTTTCCTCTTGAGAGTCCTACACCGATTGCGTCGGTCTATTCTTTGGATAAAAGGGCTTATTTATCTTATTAATTATTTTCCACCGACACCTTATACACGGTCTTCCAATGGACCGTTTATATGGGTGGGCGGCCCATCGATCGACCGCATATGAGGCCAAAATCCTTATTTTGACAGGTTTTTCTCTCTCCAATCCGTGGTCAAGTTAGTTGCTTCATCCTCGAATTTCTCCGTGGATTCTTAACCAAATTGGGTTCCGTTTGATCTTGGTGAAAATTGGTGATATTATCTACATTTTATCTAGAAGAATCTAGGCCTAATTCTTGCTGTAAAATCTCTAATTCAAGCTAGCTTTCAAGGGTCTATAAATAGCACCTTTAATCCATGCTCGAGGGAGGGAAGATTTCAAAATTAGCGTCGAGGTGCTGCCGCATTCTTGAGCAAATTCCAGTCAGGGAGAAAGGCTTGCCACATCCATTAAGCCTTCAGTTCATGGAGTAGTCCACGTCTTTTGTGTTTTGAGTCTTAATTCGATCATTGCAATCATTTGTTCATCCTTGCATCACCATTTCCCTCTATTTGTCCTCACGTTTTTCACTATCATCCTAACATTTTTCACCTTCCTATTGCTTTTCCACGCCCATTAGGGGTTAAAAAACCACCCCAGGTATCCCCCACTCCCTTTATGTGCTTAGCTTTTCATTTCCCTTCATAGATATTACACTTCCATAAACTCATTTGGGTTGTCTTTTCTTAGTCATTTGTGTTGTTTTGCAGGTTAATAGGAGTCTTAGCACGAGGCCCATCCCTTCTGGCCGGCCGGAATGGGTGAAGGATCAAGTTCCACGGCTTGGAATCTGGAGGTTCTATGCGGTTCATCTCCGACCGTCTACTGGGGTCTGCGGCCTTCCTCAGACCGTCTCGCTCCTGTGTGCGGCCCATTGCAGACCGTCTCACCTCCACATCAGGCCTTTTCCCGCGTTCCACTTCAACGCTTGCAGCGGTCTGTCGTCCGGCCGTCTTCACCTTTCAACAGTCTCCAGAGGACTGTCTTCTTCCTGCGCCAGCGTTGCAAGTTATTGGCGAGTGACCTCATCCGTCTCCCCTTTCCAAGGTACGTAGTGCCCCTCTGTTTGCACTAGGTATTTTGGTGGTGATCACGACTTGTTGATGCATGTGGGTGACTGATTTAGTGCATTATTTGTTCCTCCACGCTTTAGTCACACACCCACATCACCTTCCCCTTTAGCCCCACATACTTCTTTAGGAAGGTAAAGAAAACGTGTCTACATCCCCTTTTTTGGTTATCACAGTGGGACAACTTGTGCCTATCGTGCTTCTGACGTTGTTGACCTGCTTGTTTGAGTTGGTTTTAGTCATCTCGGGTTTACAGTTTTGCTGTTTTCTGCCCGTGGGTTAATTGCGGTCCTCCTTGGGCCGTTTATAGCATTCAGCGGTCGGTCGATAGACCGCCTTCTTCTGTCTCAGGTACGTTGATCATCTTTATTTCTGCCGTTCATATCTCTGTGAGCCTGTTAGTTTTTGCAGTTTATTTCGGGCCGTCTCTGGCATCCAGCGGTCGGATGATAGACCGCGTAATTTGGCCTCAGGTACGTTCTTGGTGTTCGCATTCTCTGATAAATTGTTACCTGCTGCGATTCTGTCAGGGCCATTTAGCTCAGTTGACGGTCATTCTACTGGCTGCATATTTCACTCAGATACGCTGTGCATTTTTCCTACCGCTGTTGATTATTTATTCTGTGTTTTTATTATCTACTGCTCCCTGCTACTTTGCGGTCCTGTCCAGGGCCGTTTACCCTCCCTGAGCGGTCTCCCATCAAACCGCATCTTTGCTACAGTACACCCTGGCTTTTACATTTGTGTTATATTTTCCATCATTACCATACTTGTTTTGGGTGCTACTTATCTCCCCCTGGTTGTCATTCATCTCTGCACTATTATTGCCATTGTTTGAGCATTGTTTGTTAGTCTTAGGCTAGAATTTACATGCACTCCGGTGCGCATAGGTTTGTACATTTTCACCATAGTAGTTGCATTCCTACCTTGGTAGGGGATCCTCTCGTCTCCATATTCTTTGGAGCCAACTAGGCGACCCTATCCAGGACCTCCGTAAGTCCCCGTGAGCCGTGGATTCCCACACGAACGTCGGGTAGGTTGTACCTTACCACCCTATGTCTAAGTTGCATCTGTGAGAGAGAGTAAACTTACAGTCAACCAAGTCCCCATTCCACCCTTACTAGGAATCCCGTTGTTGAAAGAACGCCTATTTAATTGAATCTACTAAGGTTCCTAAAGGAGAAACATATAAAAATTGGGCGCATCATTGTAACTTAGTTGATTATTGGTTGCCTCTTCTCTCCTCTTTGTTTGTGCATTTTTATTAATCATCTTCATTTAGGTGCTTACTAGGTGTTGTCATTTCTTTGGTTAAAGGTGCTCGTTGCATGTGGAGTTGCTTCACACCCATAGGATCTTCTCTTAGGGGCAATTCCCCATTCATTTCTTATTTCAACCCCCTATTCAATTCCCCCTCCAACATGTCTTCATATAATTTTTCCCATTCCCACGAGGACTCTGTTCCTCAGAGACTTTTGGAGGACCCACCTAGGGTCACGACTGTGCAGGGGAGAGAGGGATCCGCCCCTCCTCTTCCGACCATTGCCATTGAGGGTAGTCAACCCTCCTCCTCTGATTCTTCCACTCACAACTCGGCCAACCATGTTCTCCATATGATGGCCCAGCTGGATTCGAGCAAGCTCCACATTCTTCGCCAAGCTTTGCAGGGACTGGACGCCCCATCTTTAGTTCCTCCCCAGGGTGTGCCTGCTGCCGCCCCTTCTTTATCTTTGGCTAGTGGGCTAGGGGCCTCGTCTGCTACTCCCATCGATCTTACCCCTGTCCAACCCAAGGTCCTCCGCTTCACCAATCCAGAGGTGGGCCAAGCTTCTAGCTCGGCCCATCAGATGCTCGATAAGGGGAAGACCCCATTTTTGTCGCCTTCTTACATGGATCCTCATGGGACTAATACCTCTCCAACGCCTCAGGCTCTTGTAGGCCCGGCCGATTTCTTAGGTCCTCAAGCAGGGGCTGCCCACTTGACTCACGTGGATATGGGCCCATCCTTAGCCCATTATCCCTCTTACGGGCTTCCCCCTCCGGCCACCTATCCTTCGGCCCCTTATACCGGGTCTGCCCTCCCAGTCTTACCTCCTCCGTCTCAGGAACAGGAACTTTTTGATAAGTGGGCCGCCATGTAGCAGCAGCTCGACCTCCTTCACAAACGGGTCGGCCCATAGTCTCTAACAGATATCCCGGTTCCCAATTTCCGTGACATCCGTTTTCCTCCCCAGTCGGAGCTCCCCATGTACCGGAAGTACGATGGGAATGGTAACCCCTTTATTCTATGCGGGAATTCTTATATGAGTCGGCGTAGTTTCAATACGACGATCGCCTCATGGCGTATCTTTTCCGCCGCTCATTGGACGGGGTAGCTTTGGAATGGTTCTATGCGCTGCCACTGTAGGAGGCAGAGAGTTTCAAGGTTGTTAAAGAAAAGTTTATACAGTGATTCCAAGACTGGGTGGGCCCGGAGTATTCTTTTACTGATCTGGTGGCCAAGAAGATGAAGGCCGACGAAGATTTCGCCACCTATGCTGACAGATGGAGGCAGATGGCCTCCCGTGTGCCCGGGCAGATTCCGAAAGAAGAGAAAGTCAAGCTATTGATTTCCAATGCCACCCCCACCTTCTAGAACATCTTAGCTATGAACAACATTTCCAATATGCACCAGTTGTACAATAGGGCCCAGTTTATCCAGACCCAGTTTAAGGACTCCCCCATTCACTCCATGTTCAATGCCCAGAAACCCAAACCCGCCAGAAAACCCCAGGGCCCAGTTATCAAAAGAGTCCATACGAATGAGCAGGTGCAAGCTGTCCACTTCCCCAACCAATCCGCTCCACCTCGCTTCAAGCAACCTCCCCGCAATCCCCAGTTCACCGCTCCACCAACCGCCCAACCGTCCTTCCCCGCTCCCTAGCAACAATAACTGCCACATCAACCACAACAGCCGCCACAGTACCATAATGTCCCTCCACCAAATGGCTACGCACCTACTCGCCCGAGCCCCAAGAGAGCTCATTACCCTCTCCTACCTGAAACTCTGCCAGATATCTTTTCAGCCCTTATGCACACAGGAGATCTTCAACTACCTCCGGAACGCCCGAACTGGAACCCCGCCGCCGACCCGTCCAGATTCTGCAAATTCTACCGGCAGCCCGGGCACACGACTGAGAGGTGCTACCAGTTTAGAGATTTTGTTTATGATTTGCACGAGGGACAGCGCATCGACTGGGCAGAGATGCATAAGTTGATTACAGAGATTAAAGAGAGAAGAAGACAGGCATCGAGGCCACAGCAGTCGACGCCGCAACAGCAGCAGCCACAGCAACCCCAACCCCAGCAACAGCCGCAGCACGCACAAGAACTTGGGATTCATCAGAATCTGATGCCGAACCACCTGCCCACTCCACAACCGTAGCCGCCGGCACCGGCTCAAGTGAACATTGTTCACTACCCAGCTCCCAACGCTGGGTGGTCCTATGATGATGAGACTCCAGCTCACCTCTTGGCCCTCCACCATACACATAACAACCCCCCTTCACCCTCTACCCCCACTATCATTCGGCTCACCATGGTGACCTCCACGGCGCCCACCATTCCTTCCAGACCCCTCATTATACCTACCCCATCGCCTACCACATCACCAGTCATAACACCAGCGCCTGTCACACCCCCCATTGTCACCTCCTCACCTAACCACTCACCTATCATCCTCCCGCCACGGCCAATCAGAACCACCTTCACCATCATCACTCCCACCTTTACTCCCTCCACTTACCCCGCTGGACCCATCAAGTCACCTATTGTGAGTTCGTCCGATGCCGTGCTGACACAGAATCTTGCCCTCTGGAGTGGGCACTTATGTCAGAGAAGTTATCCTATCACCGGTGCACCTGCACCTAACCCCCAAGTTCCATCACCGACAGCTGAACCAGAAGAAGTAGACCCCTTGCCTGGCACACGTTATGATTTATTGCAGCACTTGGACCGGATGCCGGTCAAGATTTCAGTTTTAGAGTTGATCAAGTGATCCACGCTGCACCAAGATGCTTTAAACGCTTTTCTTCAGAAGGTCATGGTTAACGAGGACATGGCAGTAGACAGTATACGGTCAGCTTTGGCCATGATTACAAAAGGACCAGCCATCTCCTTTTCAGAGTCAGAATTAGCACCGCCCGAGGCACGCCAGATGCCACTTTGCATTTCAATCACATTAAATAAAGTGGCTGTCGATGCAGCTCTCGTGGACATAGGAGCTTCGATAAATGTTTGTCCCCTGAGCACTCTGCGTGCATATAATATTTCTAAAGATATGCTAAGGCCTACCCCAACCACTATTGCGGCTTACGACATTTCAAGAAGGGCATGTCATGGGGTGGTAACTATTAAGGCCGAGCTCGGGCCATTAACAATGCATGTAGAGTTTTATGTCTTGGACATTGACCCGATGTTCAAAGCTATTCTGGGTCGTCCGTGGATTGATAACCTCCGTGCTGTGCCATCGACTGCTCACCAATGCCTCAAATTTCCGTTTCAAGGGCGGGTGGTCAAAGTCAAGAGTATATCCACAATCCAATCTGTTGAAGCTATTTCTGACAAAATACTGCCGACTCTCTGGCCGAGTAATAAGCCGATCCTGTCAGTGTTGGACTTGCATTTTCCATGGGCATATGTACCACGCAAGCCCGTCACTACACCGGTTAATGTCAAAGCCAAGTCTACGATAATAGATTCCAAAGGCTGGAATATGATACTGAAACTGTGTTTTCAGCCGAGCATGGGCCTCGGCGCTCAATTACAGGGGTGGACTAAACCCGTCCCAAGCGGCAAAAAAATGAGTAGGAGAGGCCTCGGCCCACCGAGAGTCATCATTAACAGTGTTGGGAGAGTCAGGGCCGTTGACCTGGGACTATCGCCAACATTTTATAAAGGGGTCGTTACAGCCCGGCACTCTGAAGACGCTGCCTTGCCAGAAAGAGAAAGAAAATGTTGCTTGCACAGTGATCGAGCTGCCGTTGCTGCAAAAGGGGCCGGTTGATGATGCCATGGATTGCTCCGAAGCCTTTGCCGAGATGTTCCATGAAGAAGAAGATTTGAGAAAACCCGAGATGCAGCTTGTGAAGTACACGCCAGCAAAGCCAGCTCAAAGTCCACGGGAAGGGGGGGGGGCTCCCTTATTGTTTTTTCTTGGTCTCCTTCCCATCTTACTTCTTTTTTTCAAAAGATGGAGTCCATACCCCGCTCACCTCCTATCATGATCGATCCGTTTTTGACAGAAATGCCAATAGAGGTGTTGATTGTGCCTTGTTCATGTGGGCACTACCCACCTGTCGATCTGTCAACCATGTGGTTCTCCTCCTTTCGATCCTTTCTTCGATGTTCTTTTTCCATAGCTCTACCCCCTTGCACTTCCTCCTCCCCCCTCTGATCCATCTTGTTGTATGGTCTCCACCAGTCTCCAAAAAAAATGCCAATTTTAAAACAGAGATTTTAGTGGAGGATTATGCTATGTTTTATCAATCCTCTTCCCAGGGGCATGAGGCCCCTAATTCCCTTCCGCTAGATTTTCTATCCTCTTGGTTAGATGTAGGGCTTGTTGGGTCTAGGGAAGTAGAGTTGGTTGGGTCTAGTGAAGTAGGATCTTGTTCTAGTGTCTCCAACCCTTCCACGCTTGCTACGCACCCAATGACGTGCTATTCTAAAGCCATCCCTGATAGGTTCCTCCAGGATCTTGCTCAGCGTTGCCACACCCTCCTTAGATGTCCTGAGTTTGTAGAAACAGCCATCGTCCTGGAGGATGATGAGCAGCTAGATGAGGTATGGAGTGATGATGGGTTAGGTGTTTACGAGATCATAGATGAGAAAGACCCGATCAATTATGAGGATAGCGACGTGGATGACATTGCCGATTTGTACGCGCAAGGATTGAAGAGGTTCGATGAACCGTCATCAGTAGTGGATGAACCCACAAAAGAAATTAATCTTGGAAAAGAAGAGGATCCCATGCATATAATCATCTCCGCTAACCTCCCTCCTCAGGTTGAAGAAGAGTTAGTCTAGGTCCTGAAGGAGTATAGCGATTCATTTGTTTGGTTCTACGAGGACATGCCGGGTCTTGACCCCACCCTGGTGGAACATAGACTTGTACTCAAACTAGGGGCAACACCCGTTAAGCAAAAATTAAGAAGATTCCACCCCCGTATGGCCTTGAGGATAAAAGAAGAAGTTGATAAATTGCATAAGGCCAGGTTTATTAGAGTTGTTTTGTATCCGCAATGGGTGGCAAATATAGTCCCTGTGATGAAAAAGGATGGAAAAGTATAAATTTGCATCGATTGCAGGGACTTGAATAAAGCATGTCCTAAAGATGATTTTCCGCTTCCTCATAGTGACGTGTTGGTGGACAACTCGGCCGGGTATGAAGCCCTCTTATTTATGGATGGTTATTCAGGATATAACCAAATCCGTCTAGCTCCAGAGGATCAAGAAAAGACCTCATTTATGACGCCCTAGGGCACCTACTGCTACATGGTCATGCCATTTGGACTGAAGAATGCAGGTGCCACATATCAACGGGCGATGATGGCAATCTTCCACGACATGATGCACATCTATATGGAAGCCTATGTGGATGATAACCTGGTAAAATTGAGGTCGAAAGAAGAACACCCTGCTATCCTGGACAAGGTGTTACAAAGGGCTAGGGAGTACAAATTAAAAATGAATCCGAAGAAATGTGTGTTTGGAGTATCATCAGGGAAGTTACTGGGTTTCATAGTTAGTAAACGGGGGATTCAAATTGATCCAAGCAAAGCAAAGGTCGTTATGGATATGCCACCGCCGAAGAACATTACTAAGCTTCGAGGACTGATTGGGCATTTGCAGTTCATCCGGAGGTTTATATCTTAACATTCACAAAGATGTCGCCCATTCTATGAGCTGTTGAAGGCGGGAGCTAAATTTGAATGGAATGAATAATGTCAAAATGCCTATGTGGATCTGAAGGTTTATTTGTCTAATCCCCCAATTTTGCACCCCCTTGATCTTGGAAAACCCTTGATTTTATACATTTCTATTATTGAGGGCTCCCTAGGAGTTGTCCTGGCACAAGTGGACGATGAAGGGAAGGAAAGGGCAGCTTATTACCTCTCTAGGTTGTTCAATCCTGTAGAAGTAAAGTATACCACCATGGAGAAGACCTGCTTAGCCTTTGTTGGACTTTTGTGACTTCCCTAGTGTTTTGATGATGAGCATCACTATGTTAAATATTGTTATTTTTAATCAGATATCATGAGTAATGTTATGCATTCGAACTTTCCATGATTAACAAGAAAAACTGCTATGAGATAATACCCTGCATGTCCGTACTGTTCCTTTCATACTTCGTGTTGGTTGTGTTCACTTCACTTCGTGTTGTCTTTTTCAACATCGTGTTGTTCCAACAATGTTTGTTGGTTGTCTTCGTGTCGTGTTTTGTTCCAGCGCGTGCTGAACACTGCAGCACCTCGTGCTGCTTTCTGTACCACCTCGTGTCGTTCCATCTGTGTCACCCCTTTGTCTTCGAGTCTCTTGTTCTGGCCAAGTCTATACAGCCTCATCTTTACCTTCGTTTCAAGCCAAAGTCTACACATTGGCTTAGCGTCATGCATCAGTCTTCAAAGTCCATACAATGCACTGTAGCATGTTCGAAGCTAAGTCCATACTCGTTTAAGCTTCCAAGTCTGTACATTGGCCTTCAAGCTTTCCAAGTCTATTCATTGGCAGCTGAACTTTGAAGTCTATACATTGGTCTTCACTTCAAGTATGTACAGCCATTATCTTGCCAAAGTATATACGTTGTGAACCCTCAAGTCTGTACAGACTTTGCCTTGTCCAAGTCTATACATCGTCCAGTTCTTTGGCAAGTCTATACCTTGGTTTCAGTCCAAGTTGTTTTCGTGTGTATTCAAGTCTTTTTAGTAAAGTGTCGTTTCACCTCGTGCCGTTCTCTTTGCTGTTTGTTATGTCATGTTGTTTTTGTATCCATGTCTTCGTGTTGCTTTTGTATTCGTGTCTTCGTGTTATTCTTGTGTTTATGTCCTCGTGTTGTTTCTTTCTATCTTCGTCCAGGTTCCTTCTGATCGCGTGTTTGTCTACCTTTTCACTCCGTGAGACTTCCTTCTCACCTCGTGCTGTTCTCTTCTGACTTCGTGTCATTTTCTTTGTAGTGTTAGCTTTATTATTGCGTATCTCGTATCGTTCTCTTCGTAGTGTTTGTTTTGTTACAGTGATACTTCGTGTCGTTCTCTTTGTAGAGTTAGCCTTATTAGTATGTATCTCGTGTCGTTCTCTTTTTACCTCGTGCTGTTTTAATCTGACCTCCTGTCATTCTCTCTTTATTTCGTACTGTAGTAATCTTGTTTATCTCATGTCGCTTCTCAGTACAGTGCATCTCGTATTGCTATCACATACCTCATGCAGTTTTAGTTTTTATGGCCCTGAGTTTTAATCGTTTTATTTCTTTGCAGGAGAAGAAGAAAAATAAAAAGAAGAAGGTGGTCCGAGGAAGAATATTCCCAGTGACTGGGCTACACGTGATCCAATGCTAAAGGAACCAATGCTATAAGGGCACGTGGCAGGAAGGTTCTGGAACGAGCGTGGGAGACACACGCATTCTGCACCTGATCCACATGCTGCTGCTGCTATATATTGAAGCTTTCGTCCACAGATGAAGGTTGATCGAAAGGGAAAAGCAAAAAGCAGAAGTGTAAAGAGTTCGATCTAGAAGAAAAGAAAGAGAAGAAGAGCAGAAGGAAAAGAAGAGAAAGAGAGAGCTAGAGAGCTTGTGAGGGTTAAGAGAAAAAGAAAGTGAGAGAGAAGAGAAGAGGAAGAGAAGCTTACCTGAAGATCTGTCTACTGGACCGTGGATCAGATCCAGGCCAGTCAGCTCCGTTGAGAGCCACATTATGCATTTCATTTTTCAGCGTTCTGTTTGCTGAAGTTATTTTCATTTCGTGTTTCTATTTTTCCCCTTCTTATTTGGTTATCCTTGTTCTTCCGATTCTCAGTAGTGAGGTCGGGTTCCTCCTGTGGATTAGGAGAAGGGAGATCTGATCTCCGGTTGCAAGTAGCTGGGAGCTACTTGTGGGTTCCCTCCGGTTGGAGGAAGGGAGACTTGTCTACGGTTCTGGGCTTGCGGGTTGCAAGTCCAGGGGTCCCTCCGGTTGGGAGGAAGAGGGGAGGCTGTTCCCCTGGTCAAGCTGTGTGGCAGCAACTGTTTGTAGACTGAGTCTGCTTGTCTAGCATTGGCTAGTGAAGCCTCACTCCGGTTGGGAGTGAGGGGTGGATGTAGGTCTGGTGGACCGAACCACCTAAAAAGTCTATTGAGCAATGGTCTGCTTTGTGTGCTTGCTTCCGCTAGATGCTTGGATAGGCGCGCTCTATGTGTTTGCTCATAAGTTTAATTGAATTCGTTTCATTCTGTGATTGCGTCTAGCATCTGAGTTTTTAATTGGCCATTATTCATAGAAGGATACATTCACCCCCCTCTGTATCCGGGCCTAGCACCCTAACACTTGGTATCAGAGCGGGTATTTCCCAATATGTGGTCCAACGGCTAGGGAAACGGATCTGCTGGTCCTCGCAGCTACATTGCTGAAGGGCAGTCAATCACCCGTCCCCCTTTCTTCGATGGTAATAACTATTTTTTCTGGAAGAACATGATGGAAGTCTTTATCAGGGCCCAGAGCTACAAGCTCTGGAGAGTAATTACAGATGGTCCGTACCAACTTCCACCGAATGAAGACATATGGACAGAGGAACAGATAAAACTCTCCGCACTGAATTGGACGGCTCTTAGCATCATACAGTGCGCCGTCCACCCGGAAGAGTACTTGAGGATTTCAGCATGCAAGACTGCAAAGAAAATGTGGGATGAATTGCAGTTAATTTATGAGGGCACATCTCAAGTGAAAGCTACCAAGATCAATATGCTTACAACTCAGTATGAGTTGTTTAAGATGAAGCCAGAGGAGTCGATCACAGAAATGTATGCTAGATTGTCTGTGATCATCAATAGTCTGAGAGGATTTGGAAAGGAGATTCAGCAAGAAGACATTGTCAGGAAGATCCTTAGGTCCCTAACTCCCATCTGGGATACTAAGGTGACCGTCATAGAGGAATCAAGAGATTTATCCACCATGTCAGTAACCCAGCTGATTGGGTCTCTCATGACCCACGAAATGAACTTCAGACAAGGGAATGATGGACATGACAGAAAGGGAAAGAATTTTGCTTTGAAGGTCTCACGACATACTAAGAAGAGCAGCAGCAGCAGCAACAGTGGTGGTAGTAGCGAAGACTCTGACGGATTCTCAGACCTGGACAAGAGCGAGCAGGCCATGCTCACCAGACAATTCAGAAAGTTCCTGAGGACTAAAGGGAAATTCTATAGGAGAAAGAGATTCAATGCTGCAAGGAAGTCTCCTGAACGAGAACTTGAGAAGAACCGGTTTGTTAAGAAGGTTATATGCTACCATTGTCAGAAACCTGGTCACATAAAAAGTGAATGTTCAGAGCTGCAAGCTAAGGCTCCCGGATACCAGAAGAAGATGGTGCACAAGAAGAAGAAAGCCATGCTGTGCACATGGAGCGACGAGGAGGAGGATCCATAAGCCACCTCGTCCAGTGAAGATGAAGAGAAGACTTGCCTCATGGCCAACCATGAGGAAGAGGTAACGAACTTATTTGAGAATTTTACTTTGGATGATTGGGAGGACGCTTATGGCGACCTGTTAGCTAAATATAATTTTCTAACCAAGGAGCACAGAATCCTTAAACGAAAGTTTCACTCTGTTTCTAAGGAACACTCTATTGCTGTTACGGACAACATGAAAATCAAGGAGATGGCCATTGAGCTAGATCAGGCAAGAAGTGAGATCAAGAAGTTTAGAATGGAAAGAGAGGAAAATCTAGCTAGGATGAATGAGTTGAAGAGTAAAACTGAAGAGAGTAAAAAGGAGTTTAGACTGATTGCAGAAAAATATGAGGCGGTTAGAAAAGTTAATCAAGAACTCCTGGACCAATGTAATGAACTTCAGAAGGAGATTGAGGACAAAGGAAAAATACTAGAAAAATTTACAGAGGGGAGAAACAATCTGGATGTCCTTCTGGGGTCGAGGGTAAACTTCAACAGGGAGGGATTAGGATATAATCCCACAAGTAAAAAACCCTTTGAATTCAAAACTGTCACGTTCCGCCCCGCCAAGGGCAAAGAAACACTGGAAACCCCATCCAGTTCCAAATCTGTCTCTACATTGAAGGTTTCGACCAGCAAATCTATTCAATCCACTGGTCAGCAGACTAAGTCAGGAAATCCTGAGACTAGAACTGTTCCTGTGCAACAGGTGTGGAACAAGGGTTTTCACACGACCATTCCTATTGATGTCACTAGAAAGGTGAACAGTTTCGCTAAGAAAAGTCAGCATGATAGTTATCAAGGAAAGCATGCGAACATGCATCACCTTCAGCACAATTTTCATTTGAATAAAAATGGCTACATGAATTATGCTCAGCACACACGTGTTTCCTCTAAGAGGCCAAACAACAATTTCTCTGCTCGGAAACAGCATAATTTTAATAGGAATAGGCTCATTCAACACCCACTGAGAAATTCTAAGAAGGAAGAATCAATCTACATGAAATCTCTGAAAAGAACAGTAAAACAAATGTGGGTTCCTAAGTGTGATTTGGATAAATTGAAAACTGTCTTTGGACCCAATTTGAATTGGGTCCCACATTACTTTGTCTGAACTTTCGCAGGTTAGCCTGGCAGCCGAGCATAACAAGTGGTATCTTGACAGCGGCTGTAGCAGGCACATGACAGGAGACCGGTCCAAATTTAGCAAACTGAAAATGAAGTTTGGGGGCCTGGTCAAATTCGGTGGAAATAACAGAGGAAGAATAATTGGAATTGGTACAGTTGGTAAGTCCTCTACTAACTCCATTGAAGATGTGTATCTTGTAGAAGGACTTCAGCACAACTTGATAAGTATAAGTCAACTCTGCGACAAAGGACACAAGGTACTCTTTGACCACAATTCCTGTACTATTTTTGAACTGAATTCTGATAACGTCATGTTCAAAGGTCATAGAGTAAACAATGTATACATCGTAGACCTGGATGATAATCCTGAAACTCACTTGTGTATGTCAGCTAATTCTGAACAGGTTGCGTTTGACTGGCATAGGCGTCTAGGCCATGCTAGCTTGTCTACAATGAATAAACTGTCTAAACATAACCTAGTTAGAGGTTTGCCCCGAATAAGATTTCAGTTAGGGTCCAAGCTATGTGATGCTTGTGCACTAGGTAAACAGACTCGTGCAGTTTTTAAGTTGAGAACTGAGAATCTTTCATCTAAACCGCTGCAGCACTTTCACATGGATCTTTTTGATCTTACCGGCATACAAAGTTTGTCAGGTAAGAGATATGGATTAGTCATAGTTGATGACTTCACTAGATTTTCTTGGTTGTTTTGTTTAGCAAATAAAAATGATGCCTTTGTTCACTTTGAAGAACTTTTCAATAAAATCAAATTGCAAGGTGAACATAACATCATTACAATTCAGTCTGACCATGGAGGAGAGTTTGAGAACTCTTCATTTTTTGAATTTTGCTCAAGAGAGAGAGTGACTCACAAATTCTCTTCTCCCAGGACACCGGAGCAGAACGGAATTGTTGAGAGAAGAAACATGTCAATAATTGAAATGGCCAGGACTATGCTGATTGAGAGTGGACTTCCAAGGAGATTTTGGGCTGAAGCTGCGAATACTGCATGCTACATTCTAAACCGAGCCTTGGTAAGACCTACTCATAGGAAAACTCCTTATGAACTTCTCAAGGGTAAGCAGCCAAACATTTCTTACTTTAAAGTTTTTGGCTCCAAATATTTTATCCACAATAATGGTAAGAATGGTTTGGACAAATTTGAAGCTAGAAGCTCTCCTGGAATTTTTCTCAGATATTCAGAAACCTCAAGGGCTTACAGAGTTTTCAATAAAGATGATCAAACTGTTGAAGAAACACCGCATGTAGTGTTTGATGAAAATGATTTCTCTAACAAAGTGATGGATGATGACAGGGAGCCATCTAATGAGGGAGATTTCTTGGAAAGAATTGAAGTAGAAGAAATGCAGCCAGCTGCTCAACCAGAAAACTCACAACAAGAAGGAGCAGCTGAGGTAGGTGAACCCTCAGGTGAGATAATATTTCACAAAGACCACCCTAGTGAAAATGTCATAGGCAATTTGCATGATCCTCCTAGGACTAGGTCTCATTTTAGAATAGTCCAAGAACATGACTTATCTGCATTGGTATCTCAGGTGGAACCCAAATCTGTGGAAGAAGCCTTAAGACATGATTCTTGGGTTTCCGTCATGTGTGAGGAATTAAATCAATTTGAGAAAAATATTGTATGGGAACTAGTTCCCAGACCTGATAACACTCATATCATTGGCACTAAATGGATTTTCAAGAATAAAGTTGATGAGAATGGAGCTATTTCTAGAAACAAAGCAAGACTTGTAGCTCAAGGCTACAGTCAGGAATTTGGTGTGGATTTTGATGAATCCTATGCCCCAGTGGCTAGGATGGAAGCTATACGAATTCTGCTTGCATTTGCATGCTCTAGAAACATTCGGCTGCAGCAGATGGATGTCAAAAGCGCATTCTTAAATGGGGCATTGAAGGAAGAGGTATATGTTGAACAACCTCCAGGTTTTAATTTCTCTGTTCAGCCTAACATGGTTTTTAGGTTGAATAAAGCCCTCTATAGATTGAAGCAGGCTCCTCGAGCCTGGTATGAGAGACTTTCTGAATTCCTCTTGAGCAAGGGCTACACTCGAGGTAAGGTTGCCCAAACCCTCTTCACCAAAAATCGCAGAAAGGATTTAATAGTGGTCCAGGTATATGTTGATGATATCATCTTCGGATCTAACAATTCAACATTGTGTAAAGAATTTTCTGAATCTATGTCTCATGAATTTGAAATGAGTTTAGTTGGCGAACTAAAGTATTTTCTTGGGCTGCAGGTCAAACAGATGGAGGATGGTTGTTTCATAAATCAAACCAAGTATACTCTGGAGATGCTGAAAAGGTTTGGAATGACCAACCTCAAGACTATCTCAACACCCATGGGCACCAACTCCTCACTGGATTCAGACGAAAAAGGTAAAGAAGTGGATGCCAAATTATATAGAGGTATGATCGGTTCACTCCTCTACTTAACAGCATCCAGGCCTGACATTCAATTTAGTGTAGGGATGTGTGCCAGATACCAGTCTAGGCCTACTGAATTACATTTGGCAGCTGTAAAAAGAATCTTTAGATACTTATCTGCTACCCATGATCTAGGTCTTTGGTATCCTACATCATGTAGTTTAGATCTCATTGCATATACAGATGCAGATTATGCAGGATGTAAATTGGACAGGAAAAGTACTAGTGGTCACTGCGAATTTTAGGAGGGTGTCTAGTCTCTTGGGGATCCAAGAAGCAACACTCTGTGGCTCTTTCTACTGCTGAAGCTGAGTATGTGGCAGCAGGGAGCTGTGGCACACAGGTTATATGGATAAAACACCAGCTTCTGGATTACTCAGTTGAGCTAGGTTGCACTTCCATCTTTTGTGACAATACTAGTGCAATAAACATTGCAAAGAATCCTGTACTTCATTCTCGAACTAAACACATCGAAATCAGACATCATTTTATTCGTGATGAAGTAGCTAGGAAGACCTTTGAATTGATCCATGTTGGCACTAACTCACAAATTACAGATATTTTCACTAAGCCACTGGATACTGAAAAATTTAGCACATTACGCAGAGAATTAGGTATTTACAGAATTTCATGATTGAATAATTGATCTCTAAATAATCTGTCATGTGCTCTTATGTTTATCTTTTCTCATTATCTGTTGCTGAAAATAAACTCATTATGGGTGTTTGCTGATTCACTCGTACTGATTGATACCACTTTATTTTCTTTGAGGTGTTTTGAGGTTTGTCTTGGTTAAGTCAGAGTTGGAGTCAAGGTCTCAGGGGGAGCTAGATTAATAATTGGTGTCATGCTCTTTTGGCCAAATCTGAACATACTTTGAACGGACTTTTGCTGACCTTATAAGAGAATCAGTTTGAGTAGGTGGATAAAAGAATTTTTTGAATGTTTTATCCGTTAAGACTGTTCATCTAATTTCTTGTTGGAATTTCAGCAGTTAGTCCCACTGAGATCAAAATCTAAATTCAAGACTATCTTCCTACACTGTAACTGACTTCTGATCTAGCCAGTACAACATACCTACTTAGTCTAGTTAAGTCCGAAATGAGGTATATAGTGCTTTTGTCTGAAGAACTTTGGAGCTGGTGTATTGTTCTCAAACTGAATCAAGACTAATTTACAATGTTTCAAGTGCAGTTTAATGAAAATTCATGAAAGAAGTTTTAACAACCTTGTTAACTGTTCATTGAGAAACTGGGACTTTCATCAATGAAGTGAAAGTATCCCATGTCATGAGATGGCAGTATAAATTAGGCTTAATTAGCTGTCTTGATCATACAGAGCAATGGTACATATCTGGTTAGTAACTGGGGTGTCTGGCCTCTGGTAAAGGTGTCACCTTAATATCAACACCAGTTAGAATACTATCTCTGTCCTCTTGTCAGAAGGGGTAATGTGGTCTTGCCACCAAGTAACTGGGGATTCCTGCCTCTAAACAAGGTGTATCCCTAATGTCAAAGGTGTACTTGACAGATTTATCTTTGATCTTGACCATCTTTGAAAAAATTTTCTCCATCTTGGTATCCAGATTCTGTTCACTTGGCATTTAGGTCTTGGTTTGTTTGTTTTCAATACCACAGGTCCTTGTTTTTCCTGACTTCCTTGCTTTATACTCTCTGAGTAAAGACTTACTCTGACCATACTGGTATCTTGTACCTTACTTGCTTAGAATCTGGTTCTATGTATGGAGCAAATCTTCATTCACCATTTTGCACGCAGTCTGACTAACTGATCCAAATCCTCACATGAAATTAATGGCTTTCTTAATTGCTTAAACATCTCAATAACTCTCCTTTATCAGCCATACTCTCTATTGTTTTCTCTCCAATGTCAGCAATTTTCTTTTCGTGATATCTTCAGACCTGCCCCTAGTTTTTGATGATGTCAAAGGGGGAGAGTGTCTTGCTAGTGTCTTGCTTGTGCTTTTGTGCTTTGCTGAGGGGGAGCGAAAGATAAGTGCCCTGAGTTATCTAGTCAGAGGAAAGTGGATGTTGGGTTCAGGGGGAGCTCTTGGGAGTCGTCAGAGGAGGCGAGTGTGTTGTGTGTCTGCATTGCTTATTTTCACAGCTTATCTTCATGCACTTCATCTCTGTTATTTAATATAGTGTTGCCATCATCAAAAAGGGGGAGATTGTTGGACTTTTGTGACTTCCATAGTGTTTTGATGATGAGCATCACTATGTTAAATATTGTTATTTTTAATCAGATATCATGAGTAATGTTATGCATTCGAACTTTCCATGATTAACAAGAAAAATTGCTTTGAGATAATACCCTGCATGTCTGTACTGTTCCTTTCATACTTCGTATTGGTTGTGTTCACTTCACTTCGTGTTGTCTTTTTCAACATCGTGTTGTTCCAACAATGTTTGTTGGTTATCTTCGTGTCGTGTTTTGTTCCAGCGCGTGCTGAACACTGCAGCACCTCGTGCTGCTTTCTGTACCACCTCGTGTCGTTCCATCTGTGTCACCCCTTTGTCTTCGAGTCTCTTGTTCTGGCCAAGTCTATACAGCCTCATCTTTACCTTCGTTTCAAGCCAAAGTCTACACATTGGCTTAGCGTCATGCATCAGTCTTCAAAGTCCATACAATGCACTGTAGCATGTTCGAAGCTAAGTCCATACTCGTTTAAGCTTCCAAGTCTGTACATTGGCCTTCAAGCTTTCCAAGTCTATTCATTGGCAGCTGAACTTTGAAGTCTATACATTGGTCTTCACTTCAAGTATGTACAGCCATTGTCTTGCCAAAGTATATACGTTGTGAACCCTCAAGTCTGTACAGACTTTGCCTTGTCCAAGTCTATACATCGTCTAGTTCTTTGGCAAGTCTATACCTTGGTTTCAGTCCAAGTTGTTTTCGTGTGTATTCAAGTCTTTTTAGTAAAGTGTCGTTTCACCTCGTGCCGTTCTCTTTGCTGTTTGTTATGTCGTGTTGTTTTTGTATTCATGTCTTCGTGTTGCTTTTGTATTCGTGTCTTCGTGTTATTCTTGTGTTTATGTCCTCGTGTTGTTTCTTTCTATCTTCGTCCAGGTTCCTTCTGATCGCGTGTTTGTCTACCTTTTCACTCCGTGAGACTTCCTTCTCACCTCGTGCTGTTCTCTTCTGACTTCGTGTCATTTTCTTTGTAGTGTTAGCTTTATTATTGCGTATCTCGTGTCGTTCTCTTCGTAGTGTTTGTTTTGTTACAGTGATACTTCGTGTCGTTCTCTTTGTAGTGTTAGCCTTATTAGTATGTATCTCGTGTCGTTCTCTTTTTACCTCGTGCTGTTTTAATCTGACCTCGTGTCATTCTCTCTTTATTTCGTACTGTAGTAATCTTGTTTATCTCGTGTCGCTTCTCAGTACAGTGCATCTCGTATTGCTATCACATACCTCATGCAGTTTTAGTTTTTATGGCCCTGAGTTTTAATCGTTTTATTTCTTTGCAGGAGAAGAAGAAAAACAAAAAGAAGAAGGTGGTCCGAGGAAGAATATTCCCAGTGACTGGGCTGCACGTGATCCAATGCTAAAGGAACCAATGCTATAAGGGCACGTGGCAGGAAGGTTCTGGAATGAGCGTGGGAGGCACACGCATTCTGCACCTGATCCACCTGCTGCTACTGCTATATATTGAAGCTTTCATCCACAGATGAAGGTTAATCGAAAGGGAAAAGCAAAAAGCAGAAGTGCAGAGAGTTCGATCCAGAAGAAAAGAAAGAGAAGAAGAGCAAAAGGAAAAGAAGAGAAAGAGAGAGTTAGAGAGCTCGTGAGGGTTAAGAGAAAAAGAAAGTGAGAGAGAAGAGAAGAGGAAGGAAGCTTACCTGAAGATCTGTCTACTGGACCGTGGATCAGATCCAGGCCAGTCAGCTCCGTTGAGAGCCACATTGTGCATTTCATTTTTCAGCATTCTGTTTGCTGAAGTTATTTTCATTTCGTGTTTCTATTTTTCCCCTTCTTATTTGGTTATCCTTGTTCTTCCGATTCTCAGTAGTGAGGTCGGGTTCCTCCTGTGGATCAGGAGAAGGGAGATCTGATCTCCGGTTGCAAGTAGCTGAGAGCTACTTGTGGGTTCCCTCCGGTTGGAGGAAGGCAGACTTGTCTACGGTTCTGGGCTTGCGGGTTGCAAGTCCAGGGGTCCCTCCGGTTGGGAGGAAGAGGGGAGGCTGTTCCCCTGGTCAAGCTGTGTGGCAGCAACTGTTTGCAGACTGAGTCTGCTTGTCTAGCATTGGATAGTGAAGCCTCACTCCTGTTGGGAGTGAGGGGTGGATGTAGGTCTGGAGGACCGAACCACCTAAAAAGTCTATTGAGCAATGGTCTGCTTTGTGTGCTTGCTTCCGCTAGATGCTTGGATAGGCGCGCTCTATGTGTTTGCTCATAAGTTTAATTGAATTCGTTTCATTCTGTGATTGCGTCTAGCATCTGAGTTTTTAATTGGCCATTATTCATAGAAGGATACATTCACCCCCCTCTGTATCCGGGCCTAGCACCCTAACAGCCTTAGTTTGGGTAGCCCAGAAGTTGAAACACTATTTTCTCGCCCATGAGGTTAAGTTGATCTCTAGAATGGACCTAATTCACTATCTCTTAGAGAAACCCATCCTTTCTAGTAGGTTGGCCAGTTGGCAGAGTTTTCTCTCTCAGTTCAATATTACCTTCGTTGTTCAGAAAGTAATCAAGGGATATGCTATCGCTGAACATCTTGCTTACTTACCTATCCCTTGTACAGATTATATCTAGGATGAATTCCCCGATGAACACCTGGCTGTGCTCACTCATCACCCTTTCTGGTCGCTGCACTTTGATGGTGCACTTAATTCTCAGGGCTGAGGGATCAACGTCGTCCTCCTCACTCCGGAGGGAGTGACTATTCCCATTACGTACCAACTCTCTTTTTTCGCTACCAACAATATAGCCGAGTATGAGGCTCTCCTTGTCGGATTGAAGCACGCTTATGTTCTGGACGCGCGATACTTGAACATCATAGGAGATTCTCAGTTGGTGCTGCGCTAGGTTCTCTCTACTTATCGCACCCGTGACCCTAAGCTCAAACCGTTCAAAATTTGGTCACGCTCTTGGCTAAGCAATTCCATAAGCTGATTTACATTCACACCCGTCGGTCTCAAAATATTCTCGCCAATGCACTTGCATCGCTTGCTTCTTCCCTCTCCTTTCCCCTTAGTCGTGCCACTGAGACCATTGTGGTCCAGCGGCTAGATGCTCCTTCCCTTTAGGATCCGTGGTTTGATAACCTTAGGAAATCTGTAGAGAAGAAGGCTGAGTTGGGGGATTTGAAAGAAGTGTCTTTAACAGAGCTCGAGGAGATCTTGGAGGAAGAGGAATTGCCTTGGTATCACGAAACTGAGCAATATTACAGGGATGGCTCATTCCTGGAATCGGCCAACGTCGAGCAGCGTAAGGCCATTAGAAGAGTCACCTCAAGATACACAATCATTGCGGGAGAATTGTATAGGCGTGCTCTTAATGGAGTTTTTATGAGGTGTCTAGATGATGATGAGGCTTGAAAAGTTGTTGAAGTAGCTCACTCGAGTGAGTGTGGAGGGCATGTTAATGGTCAGGCCTTGGCGAAGAAGATTCTTAGGCAGGGCTATTACTGACCAACCCTAGAAGAAGATTGTTCCACCTATGTCCGTTGGTGTCTTCAATGCCAACTCCATGCCGACAAGATTCACGCTCCTACTTCATCCCTTCATCCTCTTTCTACTCCTTGGCCATTCTCCATGTGGGCTTTTGATATTGTAGGCTCACTAGGTTATCCAAACTCCCAAACCAAAAAGAAATCTTTCATCCTCACTGCTACGGAGTACTTCACCAAGTGGGCTGAAGCTGGAGCATACGCGGAGATCAAAGCTACCATAGTTTGCCGCTTCATTCTGATGAACATCATCTCGCGGTTTGGAGTGCCGAGCGACATCGTCACCAACAACGGACCTCAGTTCGTGTCCCAAGAACTCAAGGACCTCTGTAAGAAATTTAAATTTTCATTACATCATTCATTACCATATTATCCCCAAGGCAACGGCCAAGCTGAGGCCACCAACAAGACTCTTCTTAAAATTATCAAGAAAACATGCAAGTCGCATAAATTCGCTGATTGGGCCGACAGGCTGGTGGAAGCTCTATGGGCTTATCGCACCTCCGTCCGTACCCCCACGGGGATAACCCCTTTTGCTCTCACTTATGGGATGGAGGCGGTACTCTTGTATGAGATTTTGATCCCTTCCCTAAGAGTGCAGCTTGATAAGGAACTTAATCTCGACGAGCGTCGAGAGGCATTACTAGTCTAGCTAGAACTCTTGGACGAGAAGAGGCTTAATGCGGCCAATCATGTCTTCGTTTACCAAAAGCGTGTCTCATGCCATTTTTAAAAGAAGGTCATTGAAAGAAAATTTAAAGTGGGTAATATGGTTTTGAAACGTAAATTTATTCGATTAGGAGGTCCTAGGTCTAACCTGCAACCCAATTGGGAGGGTCCATTTGTAGTCAAGGAGGTTTATCCTGGGAATGCCTATCGCTTAGTTAACGCCGAGGGTGAAGAATTATCTCATGCGTGGAACGGGTTGTATCTCAAACACTTTTTTCCTTAGAGTCGAGCTAGTAACGACCCGGTGGTAAGGTGTTCCTTTCCTTGATCATAAAGGAAGATCCCTAGCATAGCGCTCACACACTACACGACATCCATGATTGTGTTTTTCTCTTTTGCGCAACACTGTTTCTCCTTTGGCCATATTTGAGGAAAGTAAATGTCCTTGTTCTTTTCCTCTCTTCGGCTGAATATAGGGGCAAGTGGTGAATAAGGGGACGAGGACCAATCTAGACACCCTAATAGAAAGGAGATCTCAAATAGGGGTAGTCCGTTATGACCTAATTCCGCATGAAGCAATCACAAAAGAAAGAAAGAAAAGAAAAGAAAAGAAAAGAAAAGGGGCAAAAATCAAGGCAAAAGCTAAAAGCTCACCCAAAAGCTCGAAGTTCAAAAGTCCAGATGCCCCAAAGAATGAAACTAGGCATGGCAAGAGTGGTAATATAGTTTCCCCGTGGGACGTCATGAGCCCGGTCGCACGCATGCCTAGAGCGGATGAAGGTTCGATGACAGACACAAAGCCCCGGCGTAACAGACCGAATCTCTTGAAAAGTGGTTGTCATGAGAAGAACTCAAGCCCTAAAAACCTCTATACCTATCCCTGACTTTCCTTTCAAATCTTCTTTCGATTTCCAAGGACTGGATCGTACCCCGGGTATGGCCTTAGCGGAGGCACCGTTATGTGAAATTGGTCCCTGGCCATGGATGATCACCCTTAATGCACGTTGTACTTGGAAAGCCCCTAATGAGATATGAGGATCTCTCGTCACCAGGTCTGAACTAGTTCAAAATCCCAAAAAAAATCACACATTTCAAAACCCAAAAAAAATCAAATATTTTCAAAATCCAAAAAAATCAAATATTTTCAAAACAAAAAAATCAAGTATTTTCAAAACCCAAAAAAATCAAATATTTTTAAAATAAAAAAATCAAATACTTTCAAAACTCAAAAAGTCAAATATTTTCAAAATAAAAAAAACAAATACTTCCAAAACCCAAAAAAATCAAATATTTTCAAAAAGAAAAAGAAGAAAAAAATCATCATTATCCTGGTTTACATTTCATGGCATGCATTGCATCCTTTTTTCTTTATTTTATTTTTGCCTATTTAATAAGGCTTACCCCCTTGACCAAATATAAAGGACTGGTTATTTCCTAACTTGCTACAGGCAAAGGGTTAAGCCTAAAATAGATCTAACATGTTTTTTGTTTAAGTATGTGTGCAGGGACATGTCTACGAGTAATTCTGGCATCTACATATAAACGGCCTCTCGGCGACCGTTTCAATCCTATCAAGCGGCCACAATGTGACCGTTTCATTCTTCTAGATGGTCTCCAGAAGGCCGCCTTCCATTCCCAAAATCACATCTCACGGGCCCACTGGCTCTTCCTTGCGCCGAGGGTGCTGCGGTCTGAATGTGACCGCTTGTTTTTAAAAGCGATCCTTCACCAACCATTCTATGTTCCTAAACGGTCCCTCGATAGACCGTCTTCCTCCTCGAAGGCCCTTAAATCGAAATTTCTGATATTTATCTGTTGATTGTACCCCGTGTATGGCCTTAGCGGAGGCACCGTTATGTGAAATTGGTCCCTGGCCATGAATGATCACCCTTAATGCACATTGTACTTGGGAAGCCCTTAATTAGATATGAGGATCTCTCGTCACCAGGTCTGAACTAGTTCAAAATCCCAAAAAAAAATCAGACATTTCAAAACCCAAAAAAAATCAAATATTTTCAAAATCCAAAAAAATCAAATATTATCAAAACAAAAAATCAAGTATTTTCAAAACCCAAAAAATCAAATATTTTTAAAATCTAAAAAAAATCAAATACTTTCAAAACTCAAAAAAAATTAAATATTTTCAAAATTAAAAAAAAATCAAATACTTCCAAAACCCAAAAAAATCAAATATTTTCAAAAAGAAAAAAAAGAAAAAAATCATCATTATCCTGGTTTACATTTCATGGCATGCATTGCATCCTTTTTTCTTTATTTTATTTTTGCCTATTTAATAAGACTTACCCCCTTGACCAAATATCAAGTACTGGTTATTTCCTAACTTGTTACAGGCAAAGGGTTAAGCCTAAAACAGATCTAACATATTTTTTGTTTAAGTATGTGTGCAAGGACAGGTCTACGAGTAATTCTGGCATCTACATATAAACGGTCTCTCGGTGACTATTTCAATCCTATCAAGCGGTCACAATGTGACCGTTTTATTCTTCTAGATGGTCTCCAGAAGGCCGCCTTCCTTTCCCAGAATCACATCTCATGGGCCCACTGGCTCTTCCTTGCGCCCAGGGTGCTGCGGTCTGAATGTGACCGCTTGTTTTTAAAAGCGGTCCTTCACCAACCATTCTATGTTCCTAAACGGTCCCTCGATAGACCGTCTTCCTCCTCGAAGGCCCTTAAATCTAAATTTCTGATATTTATCTGTTGTGTAGTCTAGTTAAGGCCGTTTCCCCTCATTTGGCGGTCAAATGCCGACCGTTATGTCCATTCAGCGCTCTTTTCTTAGGCTGCATATTTTCCTAAAATATACCTCAATCCACACAACTGCACAAAGAAGAAGGTCAAGTCCAGATCTTATTTAATCAAAGCATTCTATCCACTTATTCAAATCAAGCACATCAAGTTCAAGCCATAAATCCCTATACATCATAAAAAAAAAATCACTCAATCCTCGATCGGGCATCCCCGCGAGGTCGAATCTCACATAACTCTCTCACATAGGCCCGGTACTCCTCTGGAAGCTCTGTCACCTCTGCTGGTAGGGTACGTACCCTGCTGACCTCCCACATGATCAGCGCACTCCTGACTGCCTGCTCATCCTCCTCTGTCCCGAGTCTCCTCGCCTGTAGTGCAGGAAGATGGGGTAGCGTTGGAACTGTAGTACGGGGGAGTCCAACCTGTAGAAAACACTTGTGGAGGTTGTACATCGCCAAGGTGGTGTCTCCCACAATCCTCAAGTCATGTCCAAGCCTCCTAGGAAGTCTGAGGGTGGTGCTGTGGAGGAAAGATAGGCACATCATGAACCGATCCAGGGGCAAGGTGTTGATGTAGAGGCGCCATTCATTCCTGGTCTTCTTGTCTATAGTCCTGCACTGCACCTGTTGAGAGAATCCGAAGGCTCCGCCAATGAAGAAGAGTGGATGGCTCCCAAAGATCTGGCTGAAAGAAGTGATATCCTCCCTAGGCATAAACTTCAGCCTGACCCCCATCCAACACTCAAGGAGGATCATAGAGCCAAAGAGTGGGCCCCCAAGGGCAGCTGAGCTAAGATCCTCGTAAAGGTAAGAAAGGACGGCTTGAGGAATGGAAAGACCCCGCCATAGTCCACTAATGGTGCTAAGGTTGGGAATGTCCAGAACGTGGTCGACAGAAGGAAAGAGTATGGCACCGCATAAGAAGAGAGAAGCAGCTTTGGCTATGGCCTCATCCCACCCGCACTTATTTTTACAATGGGCTGTGACCCACTGGCTCAGGGTAGCAAATGGATGTGGTGTGGGCCAACTATGGTGCGGATATCCTTAGTACTAGTTAGAAATTCCCCTAGAATGAGGGTAGGATCTATAGGGGCAACAGTATGGCAAACTAAGTCTTCCTCACCAACTTTAGACCTGGGAAGGGATAGATAAGTCTCTACCTCCTCTAATAGAATGGTGGCCTCAAAGGATGGGAAGATGAAGGTATGTGTCTGGGGATGCCATAGTTCTATCAAGGCTGTGATGCTGTTCCAATCCAGTGAAAGCTTGGGGTAGTTTTTGGTTAAGACTAGGAGAGGGTGCAGGTGCCAGGCCCTAAGGATGGATATCACTGATATGGGGAGCTCACGAATCATGGGAGACATCTACTTTAGGGTGGAATAGCGCCTTGGGCCGGGGAGAAGTTGAGGTGATGAAAAAAAAGAAAAAGAAAAAAGAAAAGAGGGGAGGAAATATAAGCATTTTGAGATAAATTGAATGAAATGAAAGAAATTACCTCTCTCAAAGGGCTGGAGCTCAGGTGCCTGGGGATAGTAGTCAATCTTTGCAGCACCCCGTGCTCCTTCTTAGCCGGCTTTGGCCCGTCATAAGCAACCTCACCCATGGAGCTTCCTTCAAGAGCCCTCTTCATGATGATTTGATAGGTTTAACAAGGTTTTCAAGACCTAGAAGAGGGGTTGTGTGTGAGAAATGAGTTTAGGGTGCCCCCTACTTATAGATCCCAAATTCTTGGCCTAATCCCATTAGGATTAAAGTAGGATATCTTCAAAATGGGTTAGGATAGGCTTTAGAACGGATTAGGACTCCTTGCCCACGGTTTGGGACTCTCCAAGAGAGTCCCGCTCAGAGCTACCAAAGTTTCCTAAGCCGCGGTTTATCGGGCGGCCGCAACAGCTTGAAGACGGTCTTCTATGGACAATTTATCTGCCTTCTACACACTTCGCCTCTCTTACAGCCTAAACGGTCTTGTATAGGCCATTCCTCGATTCAAACGGTCAAGGAAGAACCGTCTTTCCAGGTTACGCGGTCCAAGAGGGACCGTTTATGACCTTCTTTGAGTTCATGGCCGGACGACCATCCGCAGTCTATTGTGAGACCATCCAGCCTTTAAAGCGGCCATCTGAGTGACCGCCTCTCTCTCTGCTGCCTTAGTTTTTTGTTAGTTTGAGTCATTCTACTCGAGTCTCTCCGTCCCCCTTTCTCACGCCCTCGTGTCAATTGTAGGATTCATTGTCAGTCAGTCAGTGTCAGCATACACACATATAGCATTTCTAAAATGCAAAAGTCATGTCATTCCACTAAAGCCATGCATTCATACATCTTATTAGTACATCAAGGCTGACCCTTCCTAGGGTCGTCGCTCTCTCCTGAACCCTCATGGAGCTTCGCTGGTGGCGCCATGGAGGTGCTCTCCTCCGCACGTCGGCATCGCCGACGCTCCTCGTCCTCGTTCCTCCGATAGCCGGAGGAACCTGTAATCTAGTCTCAGTGGGTACCGCTGGGCGCAACGTTGTGGGGCCTGCTCCGCCCCGATCTCTGGCTCATCTGCTGGTACGCCCGTACCTCTCCCCGCAGCTCCGTAGCCTCTATGCGGGCACGCTCTGCCTCAGCTTGATATCGGTCTGCCTCCGCCGCCTGGGCACGGAGACACTCCACCTCCGCTATCCCGACACGGGATCGCTCCATCTCTGTAACCTCTGCACGGAGCCTCTCGGTCCCGGCACGGAAGCGCTCGGCCTCCTCCCTATACCGGGTAGCCTCGTCCAAGGCTGCTGTCAACTCCCTTGCCTACATGTGCATTCATCTTACAAATCATTTTGTAGTTCTAATCATAAAATTCAGAAAGGAGAAGAGGTAGTGATTTGCGTACCCTCTCGAAAAGAGTGGCCTTGGCCTCCTTCATCCGCGTCATCGCTCGCGCGAACTCAGCATCCCAGTCAGCCCGATCCGCAGATGGCTGGGAGGAGGAAGACGGTTTGTCCAGCGCCTGGCACTGGGCTCCCTTGGCTCACTGAAAATAGGGGCATGTCAGTTTCATAAAGCATATCATAAACATTTTAAGTCTGAGGCTGAGTAGAACTTACCCGGAGGTCCAAAGAAAGCCGGAGCTCATCCTGCTGCTGGACGGTAGAATGAAGTAACCCCTGGAGCTCAGCGATCCATCCCTGGGGGTCGAGCTGCATGTAGAAAGTTAGGTGTCAATGCATTGTAATAATAAAGCATATTAGAAAGCATGAGTCTAGAAGCATATCGGTCGTTGCGCGCCACGGAAGACCTAGTCTCCGTAGCGTCGAGCGTAGGCCGTCAGGTAGGCCTCGTCGCTCTCGGCTCGGGCTCGCACCACTCGCCCAAGTCTCGTCCAATCCTGGATCTGCTCCGCTGCTCGCGTGGTCCAGTCGATCTCCGTCGCCAGCCCGCGTGCGTGGCGTCCCACGGGCTCCTCCGGCTTCTCGCGAGCCAGGAACTCGACCTCTGCCTGGTGGACGTCGATGGTCCTCATGACCAGCCGGTAGTGGAGTGGCTCCACCACATTCATGCAGTAGAGCCAGATGTCTCGACCCGCGTAAGCCAGGGCCGCCACTACCCACGGCTGGCCCTCGTGCCCCTCTCCCTGGTAAGGCGTGCACCGGACCTCTCAAGAAGATAATTGCATCAACATATAAGCATATAGTTGCATTTACACAAAGCTCAATTTTAGATCTTACCTATGCATAGGGAATAGTGTCGAGGTCGTCCTAGATCGTCCAGACCTGACGACGCAGGGAGCCCACCTCCCGGGGTGCTGTCCACCGTCTCGCGATGGGCAGTCAGTCAGGGTGTGTCTCTTCTCCTCTCCCCAACCCGAGGAGGTACACGTAGTTCCACACCTGCATTGCATTGCATCAAATGCCAGCATATAGAATTCATGAAATCATCTTGGGTGCCTGACAGATACATAAAGATCCTTTTCACTGCACTAAAATGAGACTCCTTAGGACTAACCTGAAATCTAGCACATAAACACACTACAAACTGTATATCAGGCCTAGATGCCGTAAGATATAAAAGGGATCCGATCATACCTCGATACAACTTTTGATCCACTATTTTACCTTTGGAGTCTTCATCAAGACTTGTTGAAGTACCCATTAGAGCTGCAATTTCCTTGAGGTTTTCAAACTTGTATTTCTTCAGAAGGTCCCTTATGTATTTGGACTGGGTGATGAAAGTTCCATCTTTTGTTTGAGTCACCTACAGTCCAAGGAATAATTTTAGCTCACCCATTGAGCTCATCTCAAATTCTTGTGTCATTAAATGAAAACATTCCTTACACAATTTGGGGTTAGTTGACCCAAACACAATGTCATCCACATAAATTTGAACAAGGAGAATGTCTGGATGACTTACCTTGGTGAACAATGTTTGGTCAATCTTAACTCTTGTGAACTTCTTCTCGGTAAGGAATTTGCTGAGCCTGTCATACCAAGCTCTAGGAGCTTGCTTCAAGCCATAAAGAGCTTTATTCAACTTATAAACATGATGCGGGATGGACCACGGACTCGACTCCAATTGGATATGCGATCCTCGGACTCTAGGTGAGCTCGTGATTGTCCCTTAGCGAGGGAAGCGTCGGACGTGCACGGTTGAGAAATCGGCAAGAGCTAGGGTGGTCGGCTCTCTCTCGTGCCCGGATCGGGTCACGGGACGGTCACTCTCTCTCTCTCGCAGCAGCGATGATGCAACAATATATATATCGAGCTAACAGCCCTACAACATGCTCTCTAGCAGCGGCATAAGAGATATATATGAATAGAGCAAATGCCGAGTAAGGGAGCGAATACGATACCTCCACGCTCTCGGCATGGGAAAGACGGACCCGGCCGAAGTCGTACTCCCGGACAGTTACTACACAACAATTACAGAAGTGAATATTTCTGCCCACTCCACGCAGGGAGGTAAAGGGCTACACAAGTGGGTCCGGGAGGACCGATTCCGGGTTGACGGGCGGCTTCTCGCGTAGATTCGGCAGCACACGAACTCGTGACTGTGGGGCCCGCGTGCTCGCTGGAGGGGCTGTGTGGGACCCGGTGGCACAGCTGTAGTGGGGGACGCCCGGAGGAGCGCTCCCTGGGGTGGCGGCACGCTGGAATGCCGGTCGGAGGTCGGGTGGCTCCGATCAACACCCGCCGGAATGACCGGCCACGGATCTGCGCTTGCTGTTTTCAGGCGCGCGACCCGACGAAATCACTCGCTGCGACCAATCCCGATGTCGGATCAATGATCAGGAGGTACCGTTGGAAATATCTCTTGAAATCCTTCAAGATAGGACTGGAGAGAGAAGCTGGATGTTCACGGATCTGGGCCTTAACTATTTTTGAAGTTGCTGTTGTACAGTACCCGAACTCTCAGAACAGCAGGGAATGTTTCTGAGAGTTGCCTTTGATCGCGAGGTAGACGTCCCATTCAGCTCCTGAGATCTTCATAAAAGTTGTAGAGATTTGAACAAGGAAAACTGAAATAATTTTTGTGGAAGGATTGGTGGATCTTACGATTTTCTATGAATTTTACACTGACTGGTGGTCGGATCTGGAAACAGGCTGACAGAACTGTAGATGGATCGGAAAGGGAATTTCTAAATATATGAAATGAGCTTTCAAAACTCCACGAAAAATTGGAGGTGGAGAGGATGGTGGACAGAACTCCCAGTAAATTTGGTAGCTCTTGAAAAAATCAAAATGAGGTCCGAAGACTATAAACTCAGGAAGGAAGGGGATCTGGACAGAAAGCAGCCAGATCTGAAATGAAATTGGGAACGAAAATGGAAAATTGGATTTCGGGATCTGGAGACCAAACCAATTTTTTTGAGTGCTGGAGGGGACCTCTGGAACACGCCCTCAAAATCCTAGCTCAAAAGGATGTCGTGGTTGGTTGCAGAAATTCGTGGAAGACACCTCTATCCAGGATGGATAGAACACTGACGATAGCTTCGCGGCGGCGCGATGGCGGCACGAACGGCGGCGGCGGCGGCACAGATGATTACCGGAGGTGAAGAGGGGATGATAGAAGGGATACCACTCTAGAAATGGGGTTGGGGATGAAGAAAACCAGAGGGAGAGAGAGAGAGGGTCGAAATTCTCACAAGGGGCTCTTAGCAACTCAATTTTTTTCTTCTCGTTCATTAATTGTAACAAATGGAAATTACAAGCTTTTATATACTACACATCAAATCCAATCTCCACCATTGGATCTAGGGATGGGGAAGGAATGGCCTAGATTAAGTGTGGCCAACACATAAAATAAATAAAAAAAATCCTAATTATGTCTAGTGGAAGGGGGCGCCCCCTTGACCATGAAGGTGAGTTGAATGGGTAGGTAGCCTACCCATTGACAATTTTGGTCATTTGTCTCCCATGTGGACAATTGACTTGTCAAAGCTTCTAGATGCCACCTAGGAGGGTTGACTAGCCCCATAAGGATGACATGGACTAATGGGAAAGGGGTGAGGGCCCCCCTAGATGGACCTACTACACAATTACATAAAAATCCACACAATCCAAGGGAATGACGCATTGGCTTACAATGCCTTACAATTGCGCATATAGTTTCCCATGGATATAAAAATAAACTAAAGGACACAAATGTAAAATAAAATATACATGCTCGGCGTCGATTCCCATCAACTCTCCCCGGGTGGGAGGAACTTGACCCCATCGAGTAAGAGGTGCGGCTGCTCGAGTACTCCGGCAGATCCGTCACCGTGCCAAGTAACGCAGGTATGATCCACTCCAAGTGACCATCACCTGCTCATTTCATATATACTCGATATGCGCAAGCTGCTATGGGCTAGTGGTGGACACTCCGGGTGGGGCACTCTTAAAGGGAAGGAGACGGCTCAAAGACTCACTAGGAGTCACCGCTGAGTCCCTATAGGTGATTAGATCCGAGATGAAGTAGAACCGATCCCAATGACCGACAAATCGCACTCGAAAGGGACTAACACGCGAGCGTACAAAACCGACTCAACTCGATGGATGCACAGACACACGACAGACAAACGAAACAAAGACTTACAAGAACCCTAAACAAACCTACTGTTAGTCCGACCTACGCGTAGGCGATGGTGGACTAGGACACCCGAATGCGTGCCATACATGCATTTGAGGTAACCGGTGGTTGGCGGAATGGGGAATTCCTAGACCTCCTAAAGTGGGCCATGCATGCATATTGGACTTAGATGTGGGAGGGCCAGGGGTTCCAAATGCACCGTCTTCCTTTCCCCTAGATGGTGTATCTCGCAAGTGAACGGGCTTGGTGGATGTAGACGACTCGGCCCATGGGGAAGGAGTGTGGTAGTGGATTCCCTTGAAGAAATGAAGTATATAAGGTGGGTCATGGGGTCCACTAAAGAATGGGTTAAAGGGATCAAAGAAGGTATGACCCCTTGTGGTGGGTTCCCACAAGTCACGGTCTCACGTGTAGAAGTTTTGAGGGTGTGGATAGTCACCTTCTTGCATTGTGACGGGTGGGACGGGGATCGTAGGCAAGAAGTATGATTCCTCCCTCGGACAAAAGGGTATGAATTCGGGCTCGGCTGGTAAGGGGAAGAATAAGAGGACCTCCATGGTGACCAACTCACGGTGAACTCGGAGGTAATAGACCCTAAGGCCAGATGAGTGAGGCTAAGACTAGTGGGTTGGTCAAAGCCTTGGGCCAAAAGATGCGTCAACTTCCATTGTGAATCTAATCCCATGACAAGATCGTCCAATGTGTCAACATGGTGACTAGATCGAAATGTGGTATGGAATGAGTTGACCGGCACTAAATGTAAGGTGGGATCCATGGATGGGAAGGGATGTGGGACCAAGTCATCCTTGAGCCAACTAAGAAGTGGCTCGGCGATGAAAAGCGTACCCGTTAGAAACACGGGTGGCTCGGGCTTGGGTGGCTCCAAATGAGAGGGTTCCGAAGCAAGTTCGGAAATAAAGGGTGGTGCCATTGGAGCTCTCTCGAGTGGTGAAGGCCATGGTGTAGGTGGCTCGGAGGTAGATGCTTGTCGAAAGCTACCATATCGAGAAAAGTGAGACTCAAATGGTTCGACCAATAGAGCAACCGTATAGGATTACGCTAGAGAGATTGCCTTGCAGATAAGACATTCCAATTGGAAGTGAAGGCACAAACCTCTCCGGAAGTGAATTGCGGCCGTGTTGCTCTCCTCTCCCAAGCCATGTTCCAACCAATATGTATGATATGCCCGAATGTACTCGGACACGGACCTATCGCCTTGGACGGGTCGACATGGGTTGGCCATAGTTACCAAAATATGGGAATGGATCCCTAGGAATGGATATGCAAGGCCATTTTTTTTAATTTTTAAAAGCAAAATGTGATGCTAACTAATGCACCTAGACATGACGACCAAGACTCGGTACGTGGCGAAGCTAACCGATCCGAAGATCACTCGCGCAAGTGTGCGGCCTTCCTGATAGGCGTAGCCTAACGTTCGGACAACACCTTTTGATATACCGAGCCAAGGGATGTAAATGTGACCCAAAAAGACACTTTTTTTTTGACACCCTAGACTCAAACTCGCTCTGATACCAAATTGATGCGGGACGGACCACGGACTCGACTCCAATTGGATATGCGATCCTCGGACTCTAGGTGAGCTCGTGATTGTCCCTTAGCGAGGGAAGCGTCGGACATGCACGGTTGAGAAACCGGCAAGAGCTAGGGTGGTCGGCTCTCTCTCGTGCCCGGATCGGGTCACGGGACGGTCACCCTCTCTCTCTCGTAGCAGCGATGATACAACAATATATATATCGAGCTAACGGCCCTACAACATGCTCTCTAGCAGCGGCATAAGAGATATATATGAATAGAGCAAATGCCGAGTAAGGGAGCGAATACGATACCTCCACGCTCTCGGCGTGGGGAAGACGGACCCGGTCGAAGTCGTACTCCCGGACAGTTACTACACAACAATTACAGAAGTGAATATTTCTGCCCACTCCACGCAGGGAGGTAAAGGGCTACACAAGTGGGTCCGGGAGGACCGATTCCGGGTTGACGGGCGGCTTCTCGCGTAGATTCGGCAGCACACAAACTCGTGACTGTGGGGCCTGCGTGCTGGCCGGATGGGCCGTGTGGGACCCGGTGGCACCGCTGTAGTGGGGGACGCTCGGAGGAGCGCTCCCTGGGGTGGCGGGGCGCTGGAACGCCGGTCGGAGGCCGGGCGGCTCCCATCAACACCCGCCAGAATGATCGGCCACGGATCTACGCTTGCTGTTTTCAGGCGCGCGACCCGACGAAATCGCTCGCTGCGATCAATCCCGATGTCGGATCAATGATCAAGAGGTACCGTTGGAAAGCTCTCTCGAAATCCTTCAAGGTAGGACTAGAGAGAGAAGCTAGATCTTCACGGATCTGGGCCTTAACTATTTTTAAAGTTGCTATTGTACAGTACCCGAACTCTCAGAACTGCAGGGAATGTTTCTGAGAGTTGCCTTTGACCGCGAGGTAGAAGTCCCATTCAGCTCCTGAGCGATTCATCAAAATTGTATAGATTTGAACAAAGAAAACGGCAATAATTTTTGTGGAAGGATTGGTGGAGATTACGATTTTCTATGAATTTTACACTGACTGGTGGTCGGATCTGGAAACAGGCTGACAGAATTATAGGTGGATCGGAAAGGGAATATCTAAAAATATGAAATGAGCTTTCTAAATTCCAAAAAAAATTGGAGGTGGATAGGATGGCGAACAAAACTCCCAGTAAATTTGGGAGCTCCTGAAAAAATCAAAATGAGGTCCGAAGACTATAAACTCAGGAAGGAAGGGGATCTGGACAGAAAGCAGCCAGATCTGAAATGAAATGGGGAACGAAAATGGAAAATTGGATTTAGGGATCTGGAGACCAAACCAATTTTTTTGAGAGCTGGAGGGACCTCTGGAACACGCCCTCAAAATCCCAGCTCAAAAGGATGTCGTGGTTGGTTGCAGAAATTCATGGAAGACACCTCTATCCACGATGGATAGAACACTGACGATAGCTTCGCGGCGGCGCGATGGCGGCATGAACGGCGGCGGTAGCGGCACAGATGATTATCGGAGGTGAAGAGGGGATGATAGAAGGGATACCACTTTATAAATGGGGTTGGGGATGAAGAAAACCAGAGGGAGAGAGAGAGAGGGTCGAAATTCTCACAAGGGGCTCTTGGCAACTCAATTTTTTTCTTCTCATTCATTAATTGTAACAAATGGAAATTATAAGCTTTTATATGCTACACATCAAATCCAATCTCCACCATTGGATCTAGGGATGGGGAAGGAATGGCCTAGATTAAGTGTGGCCAACACACAAAATAAATAAAAAAAATCCTAATTATGTCTAGTGGAAGGGGGCGCCCCCTTGACCATGAAGGTGAGTTGAATGGGTAGGTAGCCTACCCATTGACAATTTTGGTCACTTGTCTCCCATGTGGACAATTGACTTGTCAAAGCTTCTAGATGCCACCTAGGAGGGTTGACCAGCCCCACAAGGATGACATGGACCAATGGGAAAGGGGTGAGGGCCCCCTTAGATGGACCTACTACACAATTACACAAAAACCCACACAATCCAAGGGAATGACGCATTGACTTACAAAGCCTTACAATTGCGCATATACTTTCCCATGGATATAAAAATAAACTAAATAACACAAATGCAAAATAAAATATACATGCTCGACGTCGATTCCCATCAAAACATAATTAGGGAAGTCTAAGCATTCAAAGCGAGGAGGTTGTCTCACAAAGACATCCTCTTTTATTTCCCCATTGAAGAAAGCAGATTTAACATCCATCTACTGGAGAGTTATTCCTAATGAGCATGCATAAGCTAAAAGTATTCTAATTGCCTCTATCCTGGCTATAGGGGAAAATGACTCTTCAAAGTCAATTCTGAACTCTTGATTGTACCCTTGAGCAACAAGTCTGGCTTTATTTTTAACTACATTACCTAGCTCATCAGTTTTATTTCTAAAAACCCATTTTGTTCCTATGACAGTCCCATGATCAGGAGGTGGGACCAGATGCCACACCTTGTTCCTGTCAAATTGATTAAGCTTCTCGTGCATGGCATTGATCCAATGCACATCTTTGAGGGCACTGTCAATGGATTTGGGTTCTACATGAGAAAGCAATGCATATGCATTTAATTCATGCTGTGCTCTAAAGTAGCCTCTAGTCCTAGGGGGTTCATTTAAGATACCAATGACATTATTTACTGGATGATCTCTTAAAAATCTGATATTGATAACTTTGTTACCTTGACCTTCATTTACCTCCACCTGAACTGTAGGCTCTTCTGCATTATTTTCTTCAGGTTTTTCTTCATTATCTGATTGGTCTGCAGAGTTTTCTTCCTTCAGAATTTCTCCATCATCTTCTTTCCTGCATAGACCAACATCAGACTTATTTAGGGACTCATCAAAGACAATGTGTGGAGATTCCTACACAGTTTTAGAATTCAAGTTGTACACCCTATATGCTCTAGTATTTTTAGAATATCCAAGGAAGATTCCTGAATCACTTTTAGGTTCAAATTTATCAAGATCTCTTTTATCGTTAACATGTATAAAACACTTACAGCCAAAGACCTTGAAATGAGCAATCAAAGGCTTCTTACCCTTTAGAATCTCATAAGGTGTTTTCTGAGTGAACGACCTTACCATGGCTCGGTTAATTACATGGCATGCAGTGTTGACTGCCTCTGCTCAAAACTTTCTTGGTAGGTCTATTTCAACTAGGAGTGTACGGGCCCTATAATCTCACAAGTGTCCGGTTTCTCCTCTCCACCACTCCATTTTGCTCTGGTGTCCTTGGTGAGAAGAACCGATGAGTAATCCCATTGACCCTGTAAAATTCATTAAATTGTGAGTTTTCAAACTCACCTCCATGATCATACAAAATATTTTTAATTGAATTTTTATTTTTCTATTTTATTTTCAAGTAGAACTCCTGAAATTCAGAAAATGCATCATTTTTATGTGTAATGAAAAAGACCCAAGTATATCTTGAGAAGTCATCCACTAATACATACCCATATCTCCTTCCTGATAGGCTGATTGATCTAGTTGGTCCAAAAAGGTCCATGTGTATCAGCTTATAAGGTTTGGAGGACATGTTTTCAGTTCTATACTTGAATGACTTCTTAGTTTGCTTGGACTGTGTACATGCATTACAGACTTTATTATCCTTCTTAAATGAAAATTCAGGGAGTCCTCTAACCATGCTATGTTTATTCAATTTATGCAAGACAGTGTAACTAGCATGTCCTAATCTACGATGCCACAGAAATGTTAAATCATCTTTATTAGCAGTAAGGCATAAATTAGTGTGAGCAACATCATCTAAATCTACCATGTAGATATTATTTACTCTCTTACCAGAAAATTTAACTACATCAGAATCAGGTTCATAAATTCTACAGCATTGAGAATCAAAAATAACTCTATGACCTTTATCACATAGCTGGCTGATATTGAGCAAATTGTAAGCAAGACCATCAACCAGCATAACTTCCTCAATGCAGCAGGTAGTGCACTTACCTACCTTACCTGACCAGATGATTTTACCCTTAGTATTTCTTCCGATGGTGACAAGGCCTCCATTCTTCTCAGTCAACATGCAAAATTTAGCCTTGTCTCCTATCATATGCATGGAGCAGCCACTATCCAGGTACCACATGTTGTGCTTGGCTGCCAGGCATACCTGCAATCACAGTCACGGAGAAAAGTTTTGAACCCAAAAATGTTTGGGCTCCAGAGTAGATGAAGTGCTACTCAAACAAGACAACAAATCCTTAGGAATCCACATTTGTTTGAACATTGTTGGTTTAGTGGATTTCTCAACATTGTTTTTGTCATTTTTCTTCTTCTCAGCATTAACATTCTTACTCCTTCCTTTTTGTTCAGTGTACTTTCACCATTGTTTTTGGCAAATTGATTTTGTTTGTGCCAGTGCCTAGGCTAATGAGCATTCAGAAAATTGTGGCCGATGTTGGTCCTAGACTGACTATAGGTGGTTTATTTTCTGAGAGCCCAGATTCTAGACTGCCTAACCCAGTTGTTAGCCTGAGGTCTATATGTCTGTGTGGAATTTGACTGATATCTAGACCTCTCTTGAACTCTATTCCATCCAGACCTATGGAATTGTTGTGGCTGCACACGATGGTAGGTCTGGACTCTAGGTTGGTGGAATTGGCTGGATTGACCTCTTGCTGGATTCTGCCTCCCTTGCACCCTAGAGCCATCTGACTTTTGCATGGGTGAGGGTTGAAACTTCTTCTGAACAGCTCGTGGAGACTTGGTGACCCTAGCCTGGGGTTTAGGTGTGCGTGAAGGTTGACCCCTAACCTGAACTCTATCCTGAGGAGTAGGGCAGTATGTGCTATCATGGCTAGACTCACCTATCTTCTGCTTGCCCTTGTCTTGAGCACTGGGCATTTTGGAATTAACATTTTTAACATCAGAATTTACATTGCTCATCTTGATGAGGGGTCCCTTTTTCTTTTCAGCTACAAATGAAATTGTTTTCATTGCTAAACTCTTTTTAGCTGTGGGGTTATACCCGAGACCCTCTTTTTTGAAATTCACTTTAGACCCCAACAGAGCATTCAAATTCTCAGTGCCTTGGGTCATATTCTCAATTATTTTCTTCTTGTCAGCATTTTCTTTTTCTGATCTTTCAATTGTTTTCTACAACTTAGCATTGACACACAAGACAACTTCATATTTTTCACTAGCAATTTTCATTTCATTTTCAAATTTTTGTAGTTTCAATTTTAAATCATCAATTACATTTTCAGAGACTCGTTTTCATTTCTAGAATTAATCAAATCAGTATTCAGATCATCAAATTCAGAACATGCACTTTTCAACCTATCATTCTCTGATTGTAAACATGCAATTTTGTCAGACATGGTTTTGTCATTCATCAGAGAATTAACCTTTTTCTTTAAGTGTCTGTTTTCCTTTCTAATGTCATCAACTTTATCTAGCAAATCTCCATAGGCATCTTCCCAATCAGAAATGGTGTAATGCTCAAATGAAGAGGATACCTCATCGGAGTCGTCTTCCTTTTATTCATCATCTTTTGCCATCAGGCATGTGGGCTTTTCTTCGTCCTCGCTCTCAGATGTGCAGCTTAATGTGCCCTCGTCCTCGTCATTCCATGTGCTCACCATCGCCTTTCCTTTGGGAGCTTTCTTCTTTGACTTCTCCTTAAACATTTGGAGCTCCGGACAGTCTGCCTTCATGTGGCCGGCCTTCCTGCAATGATAGCAAACATTAGTATCAATTTTCTTGGTAGGGTTAGATTTATACCTCGTTTGTCTCCTGCCACCATACTGTCTCCGGCCGAAATTTTTTCCTTCTTTCCTCAAAAATCTTCTAAACTCTCTGGTCATCATTGTAAACTGATCTTCTTCAATTTCTGACCCAGAGAGGCTCTGATCGCTCGATGATCCACTATGGTTGGATCTGCTTGATCTACTGGAGTTGGCTTTCATAGCAATGGGTTTTTTCTTCTTCTCCAGCTCCTCGGTCTTGGGAAGATTCATCTCGTAGGTCATTAACGAGCCAATCAACTCATCCACCTTCATGTTCTGAAGATCCATTGACTCCTCTATAATAGTAGCTTTCATGTGCCAGACTGGAGTCAGGGACCGAAGAATCTTCCTCACGATTTCATAATCAGAATAGTTTTTCCCAGACTTTTGAGACCATTTGTGATGAGGGTAAGACGCACGTACATCTCGGTGCTGGTCTCGCTGGGCTTCATCCTGAAGGCTTCATACTCTGAGACCAGCAAGTTCACCTTGGTCTCCCTCACTTGAGAGGTTCCCTCGTAGATAACCTCCAGCTTATCCCACATCTCTTTCACTGTGGCACATGAAGAAACTCTTGAAAATTTCGTTGGATGTAGAGCGCACTGAATAGCATTGATGGCGCTCCAGTTGAGAGTAGATTTACGTATCTCCTCTCTCGTCCATACATCCTCATTAGGATGCAGCTCGAATGGTCCTTTACTGACCACTTTCCAAATCTCAGTCTTTCACCCTCAGAAAGACTTGCATATGATTCTTCCAGTATGTGTAGTTCGAACCGTCAAAGTATGGGGGCTTCGTGGTGGAATGTCCTTCAGCTGTCATCCCTCTTGCATCCATGGCCATTTCTCTTCAGGACGTTGATCCCTGTAGAAGAGTTAAGCTCTGATACCAACTGATGAGTCAAATGAATCTAAGATGGTATGCTTTGATACCAATAGATAAGAATCTATTGATGATCTAGAAGGGGGTGAATAGATCGATCACCCAATAAAAATTGACTACAGCAGAAACAGTTGCAGAATAAAATCAAGCTACTGTAGGACGAAGAAGAACACTTAAACGCAATTGAGCATAGTGGGTCTAGAAGATCATAACACAAGTGATCTTAAGCATTCATCTACTGGACGATGAAACTAAGATAAAGATGAGCACAAACCACAAGGCAATCACAAAGTAGACGGTGAATTTTTAAGGTGGTTCGACCTCAAACCCGAGGTCTACGTCCACCCCATACTCCAACCAGAGTGTGGTTTCCTGCTGATACACAGCTTAACCTGCTGATCCACAGCTTCGGGGTGAAAACCCTACAAACCACTGGTCCTTACAACTTACACCGACCAGAGGAATCCTCCTCTGCAACTGTTGGGGAATTACAGCTTCACCCATCCAGAGGATACCACACCTCTACCCGCTGAGGAATTATAGCTTTACCTCCGCTGACGAACAGCTTGAACAAGAGTTTATAAAAATGAAATGAAACAAGATGAAAAATCAAAACCCACGAAGGGAATGCAGCTCAACAATGAGCAAGATCAGTTCCGGTTCTGAACCTAGATACTGATACACTGAACTCTCACAAATTTCTCACAGACTCTCCTCTCAAAGCTTTCTCTCTTTCTTCTTTCTGGATCATGCTGGCTCTATCTCTCTCTGCTCTTTTTCTCTTAATGTCACAATTGTTAGACAGGAGGACGGTGAGCTAGAAGGGGAGGGGATGAATAGATCACCGTTTAAAAAATATTTGACTGAGTCGAGGCAGGACCCTTAACTAATATAACGTAATTCACGAGCGCAGAACATAAATCACTCAAAAATTCATCAGCACATATGCACAACCACCTAGCGAGCAGTCAGACCAAGATTTCGATCATCAACATTCACATTTACTAAATGAAGCCAGACAAAAGCATAAGGAAGATAAATGCGCACAACCATACCACGAAGAACAGGAGATTTAGATGGTTCAGTCTGCAACCTGCAGACTTACGTCCATCCCTCACTCAAGGCCGAGTGAGGCTTTCTTTCACAAGAACGAACCGCAGACTCAGTCTGCCAACATCACGCTGATCCACAGCTTGGGGATCGAAATCCCTACAGACGCTGAACACACAGCTTGAACCCATGTCTCACACCCCAAGACCTGACCCGGAGATAACTCTCCCTTCCTCTTAGACAAGAGGGAACCTAGCAGTGACTCACCCTCACTGCAATTCAGAGACGCTGTCTCTCTTCCTCCACAGTCGGAGGGAACAACCCAGATAGCCTCCTCACTATTTGAACACAGAAACCCCGGAGACCACCTCCCTTCCTCTGATCTGATTCAGAGGGAATCACAATGCAACCCAGAGGATCCACCTCTCTTCCTCTACACCTAGAGGGAATGATAAAACAGTGTATCGGAATTTAAGAGCAAACAACTGAAAACATAAAGAAATATCGAAGACAATTGAACGGAGAAACAATGTAGCTTCTTAAAGAAGCATAGACAAAAAATGGCAGAAAAACATCCTCTCCTTCATTACTCTCTCTCTTTCAGGTACGCTCAACGAATGGATCAGGATGGCTCCTCCTCTCCTTCTTCTCACTCTGGCCTCACCCTTTTCCTTGTGGCTTCGGCAGCTTTTTAGGAGCAGAAACCTTCATATATATATATCCAACCTCACGAGAGAGTGAGGGTTTGGGAGACACGCGCGAAGACATGCTTTCAGGTGAACCGAGCCACGTGTTAGACGATTGTTCCCTCGGATCACGTGCTCACATGATTGGAACAAAGTTCCAATTTGTCTTTAAGTCCCTGTAAGGTTTCAGAGAACATTCAGTCAATCTCAGAAATATTCAAGTCATTAATTGTTCACACAGAATGCACGGGACTTATCAAAGGACAGAAGAACGCGTCAACGCACTAAGGCCAAGGCGTTAACGCAATGGATATAATGGAGAACAGGTCCCTTGACCAAATACACTAATGCGTCAACGCATCAGTTGACAGCGTCGACGCTTCTGCTTGGTGGTTGATCAAAAAGAACCTTTGGTCATAAACTCAAGGCGTCGACGCTTCCATTGTGTAGCGTCGCCTCAGCTCCTTGGGCGAGACGCACAATCTCTTGGTAACAAGCCAATGCGTCAACGCTTCAGGTGACAGCGTCGACTCAGCTTCATAGGCGAGACGCTCAAGCCCTTGGCACCAAGCTAAAGCGTCAACGCTTCAGGTGACAGCGTCGACTCAGCTTCATAGGCAAGGCGCTCAAGCCCTTGGCACTAAGCCAATGCGTCAACGCTTCCATCGTGTAGCGTCGACGCAGTGGACAAAACAGCAAGCGAAAGACGCACTATTGCGTCTACGCAGCCAGCCAAGTCCGTCAACGCACTAAAAGTACAGAACCCATATAATCAAGACAAGTAAGTATGAGCTCATGGGTGTACATGATAGAGGAGCATCAAAACAGAAAGGCATGATGAAAAAGCATTTGATCCATAGATGTGCATGCAAAACAACAACATTAGATCCTGAGAATATTTAGACAATTCAGGATCTTTATCATTCATTTAGGAGCATCAAGATGATTATCATAAAAATAATTTGATTCATAGTGTTAGTCATCATCAAAACTACAGAGATGCAACAATCTCCCCCTTTTTGATGATGGTAACACCATGAGTCAAATTTAGTGAAAGGAGAAATACCAACTTAAAACATTCTCAATAAAGGCAGCAATGGTGACCTCCCAAGGCCTGAACAGGCCTGAACTCACAGCACTCATTATTGTTTATAAAAAATTCCAAAACCTTCCTACCACTAGCTGGCTACAAAAACACCTCTTTACTCCCCCTTTCAACCTTCCCCCTTTCAGAATTCTCAACCTTCTCCCCCTTTGACATCATCAAAACAAGGAGAAAGAGAGATGTTGACGCTGGACTGATGAAAAGAAATGGAGAAGATTCCAACAGAAGACACTCATTGTCAAACCTTAGATGCTTAAGTGGGGCTGTAAGGTCCAGTGAAGAATCTTGGAGTTCTGGTAAGAGAAAGAGATTCAGAATAAACTTGAAGTTTATCAACTTACTATGATTATGAGAGAAGAGCAAGTGGCAACAAGTAAGACTGAGCTAACTGTTAAGGCTTGTCAAAGAGACAAAAGGAGTTTGAACCACTAAGACAGCCTGCAGGCATTGAGGACAATCAGTCCAGGCAGAGAGAGCATAGTTGTAGAGTGTATTTGGCCAGTTGCACTTTTGACATTAAGTATGCACCTTGGTCAGAGGCCAGCATCCTCAGTTACTCAGTGTAAGAGCCTCATCACTTCTCAATTAGAGAACAGAGATAGTGACCATTGGTTGTTACATGAGGAGACACCTTGATCAGAGGCCAGAATCCCCAGTGACTCACCATATTGTCATCATTGCTCTGCCAATCACAATTTTGAACACACATTTCTTTCTTTTGATTTTGTTTATGAGAACTGATACCTCATGACATAGGAAATTCTCATTTCATTGATGGGATTCCTAGTTTCTCAGTATGCAGTTTTAAGCACCGATTAGTTTAACTAGCTCAACAAGGGGTTGTTTGAAGACACAAGCCAGGGCAAGTATTAGAGGTCTTATCAAGATGTCCAATGAGAAGCTCATAAACAGAAACCATTTCTTACAAGTCTAGCTTGTTCATGAGTCATGCAACAAAGTAAGAGGATATACTTGTGAAGGTGAATCTTAGCCTCTTAAGACTAACGAGAAGAGGATTCTAGCTGGACTTTAATTGCACAAACTTAAGAGTGTAGGAAATGAATGAGGTTCTATTAAGAGGAATATTCAAGATCAATTCTAACATTTAATCCAGCAACAACAACCATCTCTCAAGCGTTTCTAATTAGTCAAGCTCCCCCTCTCTAGTAGCTCTATCTTCCATTTTACCCAGAAAAACAGCAGAGAAGCAGAATTGACTTTACTCAAAGCACACACCCGCTCCCCCTCACATAGGGACCCCCACCAGAAAAAGTATGACAAAACTACCACTAAAATTTATGGAAATACATGAACCAGAAATCATTGCCTCAAATCAGTCAGAGTTTGTAAATACCAAGTTCTCTTCTCAAGGAAGTGAATTTTTCAGTATCTAGAGGTTTTGTAAAGATATCAGCAATTTGATCTGCAGTCCCAACATGAATTAATTCAAAAGTTTTATTTGCAATTTCATTTCTGATAAAGTGGTGCCTGATTTCAATGTGTTTTGTTCGTGAGTGTAAAACAGGATTCTTTGCAATGTTTATGGCACTAGTGTTATCACAAAAGATGGGAGTGCAACCTGTCTCTACTTGGTAATCCTGGAGTTGATGCTTGATCCAGATAACCTGAGTGCCACAGCTGCTTGCAGCCACGTATTCAGCCTCAGCAGTGGAAAGAGCCACTGAATGCTGTTTCTTTGAACTCCAAGAAACTAGGCATCCTCCTAAGAATTGGCAGTGGCCACTGGTGCTCTTCCTATCTAGCTTACATCCAGCAAAGTCTGCATCAGTGTATGCAACTAAATCTAATGTGCGTGAAGCAGGATACCATAAGCCTAGTGTATGCGTGGCAGACAGATATCTAAAGATTCTTTTTACAGCAGACACATGTAGTTCAGTAGGCCTAGACTGATATCTTGCACATAAACCAACACTGAATTGTATGTCTGGCCTAGAGGCAGTTAGGTACAAGAGGGATCCGATCATACCTCTGTAGAGTTTTTCATCCACTTGTTTACCTGACTCATCTGCATTAAGGGTCATGCTTGTGCTCATTGGGGTGGAAATTTGCTTCAGGTTAGTCATCCCAAACCTTTTTAGGATATCCAGCGTGTACTTGGTTTGGTGGAAGAAACAGCCATCTGTCATCTGATTTATCTGCAAGCCAAGGAAATAAGTCAGTTCCCCAACTAAGCTCATCTCAAATTCAGCTGACATAAGCTGTGAAAATTCTTTACACAGTTCAGGATTTGTTGATCCAAAGATGATGTCGTCCACATATACCTGAACTATGATGAGATCTTGTCTTGAATTCTTAGTGAATAAGGTTTGGTCAACTTTACCTCTGCTATATCCTTTATTTAGTAAGAAACTGGTCAGCCTTTCATACCAGGCCCGAGGAGCCTGCTTTAATCCATAAAGAGCTTTGTTTAACCTGAAAACTTGATCATGTTTAGTCGAAAACTGAAAACCAGGAGGTTGTTCAACATAAACTTCTTCTTTTAGAATTCCATTCAAGAAGGCACTCTTAACATCCATTTGTTGAAGTTTTATGTTGTTTGAACAAGCAAATGCTAATAGAATTCTGATAGCCTCCATTCTAGCTACTGGAGCAAAGGATTCATCAAAGTCCACTCCATACTCCTGACTGTAGCCTTTAGCTACAAGTCGAGCTTTATTCCTAGAGATGACACCTTCTTCATTCAGTTTGTTCTTAAAACCCATTTTGTTCCTATTACATTGAAATTTTCAGGTCTAGGTACAAGTTCCCAGACATTGTTTCTATCAAATTGCCCTAGTTCTTCACACATGGCAGTTACCCAATTCTCATCACTTAAGGCTTCTTCAATGGTCTTAGGCTCAATTTGAGAAACTAAAGCAATTAAGTCCTGATTTTGAACATTTCTAAAATGAGATCTTGTCCTAGGGGGATCATTGAGACTACCAATAATATTGGTTACAGGGTGGTCTTTTAAAACTCTGACATTTGTTGAGGACTCACCTTGTTCGGCTGTACTTACTGGGTTCAGATCAGTGGGTTCTTCAGCTGGTTGTACTTCCTCCTCTTGCATTTGATTCAGGAACTCTCCATCATGACTTGTAGACCTGTTATCATCATTTAGACTGCTAGAGATTTTTGTTTCATCAAAGATAACATGAGGGGTTTCCTCTACAGTCCTATCAGTTTTATTAAAGACCCTGAAGGCTCTAGATGTTTCAGAGTATCCTAGGAATATTCCTGGAATACTTCTAGCATCGAATTTATCTAAGTCTCTCTTGTTGTTATTATGAATAAAGTATTTTGAACCAAAAATTTTGAAATATGAGACATTAGGCCTCTTACCTTTCAGGAGTTCATATGGTGTTTTCTTATGTATGGGTCTTACCAAGGCTCTATTAAGTATGTAGCAGGCTGTGTTTGCCGCTTCTGCCCAAAAGCTCTTAGGTAGCTGACTCTTCATTAGTAGTGTTCTTGCCATTTCCACTATTGATCGATTCCTTCTCTCCACAATTCCATTCTGCTCTGGGGTCCTGGGAGAAGAAAATTTGTGAGTCAGTCCCTCTTTGTCACAAAAACTAGAAAATGAGGAGTTCTCAAACTCTCCTCCATGATCTGATTGGATAACAGTGATCTTGTGACCTACATGTTTCTGCTTATTGAAAAAATGTTCAAATTTTTGAAAAGCATCACTCTTATTTGCCAAGAAAAATAGCCATGCAAATCTAGAGTAGTCATCGACAATGACAAAACCAAATCTTTTACCATTTAGACTCTGGGTTCTAGTAGGACCAAAGAGATCCATGTGCAAGTGTTCCATGATCTTAGTTGACAAGCTCTCAGACCTAATTTTAAAAGAAGCTCGAGTTTGCTTGCCTAGAGTACAGGCCTCGCAATTCTTCGAAACTGATTTGAACTTTAAGCTAGGCATGCCTCTAACTAAATTAAATTTAGCTAATTTATGCAAGGTGTTAAAGCTAGCATGGCCTAGTCGCCTATGCCAGTCAAACATGTTATTCTCTGAATCAGCAGTGAGACACAGATTAGACTCAGACTCAGCATCAAGATCCACAATATAGACATTATTGACTCTATTTGCAATGAACTTTATTTTATCGGAGTTTGGTTCTAAAATTTTGCAAGCATGCTCATCAAAAAGAACCTTGTGACCCTTGTCACACAACTGACTAATACTCAATAAATTGTGTTGCAGACCTTCAACCAACAAGACTTTCTCAACAGAGTTGGAGGTTTTCTTACCGATGGTTCCGGTCCCAATGATTTGGCCTTTGTTTTTACCTCCAAACTTAACTGACCCTCCTGCTTTCAATTCAAGCTTGCTGAACTTTCTTTGATCCCCTGTCATGTGCCTCGAGCAGCCACTGTCGAGATACCACTTGTTGTTCTCGGCTGCTAGGCTCACCTGCACAATAACAATTTAAGTTGTGTGCTTTGGAACCCAAGGTAAATTGGGTCCAAAAATACCGTTCAATTCATTAAGCACAGTCTTGGGAATCCAGATCTGTTTTAACCCCTTTTTCTTTCTGTGCTGAGAGTTGACAGTTTTGTTATTAATGTGCATTTCATTTGTTTCTTTTTGTTTCTCAAGGTGTGTCCAGTTTCTGTTGATAAAGGTTTGGGTCCCAGCCAGACCATAATTTTTAACCTGTCTAGATGAAGGCATTTTATTGTCAGTATTCTGTGTGTAGTTAGACGTTCCCATGTTTCTTTTAAAATAGCCCATTCTTTTATTAGAGTCATAGTTGATGAATTGACAAACACCTTGCTTCTGGTGCGTGGGCTTGTTGAATTTCTTGAAGATATTTTTTCCAAAATCAGCCTGTTGTCTATGGATGTTCTTCTGTTGTTCAGTAGTTTTGGAACTGGATGGAATGTCCAGTTTCTCTTTTCCTTTCTCAGTGCAGAAAGTAGTGGTTTTTACCCCAAATGCTTCCTTCTTACTTGGGTTGAAACCCAACCCCTCTCTGTTAAAGTTTACTTTGGTGCCTAACAAAGCATTCAAATTACTCTCTCCCAAAACAAACCTCTCAAGGGTTTTCTTCTTATCTTCCAACTCCTTCCGCAGACATATATTGTTTTCCAGCAATTCATCATTGACCCTTTTAACAGCTTCATACCCTTCCCTGAGTAAATCATTTTGTCTCAGGTTTTCTTCAGTATGTTGATTGGTTTCATCAAGCTATTTTCTTAGTTTTTCAAGCTCCTTTTTAACAAGATTGTTCTCATTTCTTACATTTTCCATTTGAGCTAATTCAGCTATCAGTTTGGAATTTTCTGTCTTGATGAGTTCTTGTTCTTCATTAACCACATTGAGTTTGCGTTTGGTGACTCTATGTTCTTTAGCTAAGGCATTGTACATATCTAGCAGTTCACCATACTTATCTTCCCAGTCATCAATAGAGTAAGTCACAAAGGGATTGATTACCTCATTTTCCTCATCGGCCATCAGACATACTCCTTCAGTCTCCTTTCCTGAGGAGTTAGTCTCTGAGTCTTCTTCTTCATCGCTCCAAGTGCATACCATAGCTTTTGGCTTTTTCTTGTACACTTTGGAGCCTTTCTTATGGTAATCCAGTGTTTTCTTCTGAAGCTCAGGGCAATCTTGCTTCATGTGCCCAAAGTTCCTGCAATGATAACACATCACACCTTTAGCATTCCTATCCTTGTCATTGCCATTGTTTGGATATTTACCTGATGAGTAATTTCTTCTTCTCCCATATGATTTTCCCTTCAGTTTCAGAAATTTCCTGAACTGCCGTGTGAGCAGAGCTTTTTCACTCCTGTCAAGGTCTGGAATTTCATCAGAGTCTCCACTGCTGCTGCTGCTGCTGCTGCTACTATGTCGTTCAACTTTAAGAGCAACATTCTTGCCCTTTCTGTCACTTCCTTCTCCTGTTTTCTTGAGATTCATCTCATAGGTCATAAGAGACCCTATGAGTTCAGTGACAGTCATGGTTGTTAAATCCTTCGATTCCTCTATCACAGTGGCCTTTGTGTGCCACGCTGGAGTCAAAGATCTCAAGATCTTCCTGACTATATCCCCTTCAGATATTTCCTTTCCAAACCCCTTGAGGCTGTTTGTGATCAGTGACAGCCTAGCGTACATATCAGTCGCGCTCTCCTCTGACTTCATCTTAAATAATTCATACTCAGAGGTTAGGTAGTTTACCTTGGTAGCTCTGACCTGAGAGGTACCCTCGTAAATCAGCGCTAGTTCATCCCACATCTTCTTAGCTGTCTTGCACGTCGAAATTCGGGCATATTCTTCACGGTGAACTGCGCATTGGATGATGTTGAGTGCCGACCAGTTCAGTCCGGATAATTTGACTTGTTCTTTAGACCACATCTCCTCATTCGGAGGTAAATCATAAGGTCCAGTTGTAATTACTCTCCACAGCTTGTGGCTCTGAGATCGGATGAAAACTTCCATCCTGTTTTTCCAAAAGAAATAATTAGAACCATCAAAATATGGGGGACGGGAGATTGATTGTCCTTCAGCTATGTAGCTGCGAGGACCACTGGTTCCAGGATTACCCTGGTCGTTGGACCACATCTCGGGTAAACCCGCTCTGATACCAATTGTTAGACAGGAGGATGGTGAGCTAGAAGGGGAGGGGATGAATAGATCACCGTTTAAAAAATATTTGACTGAGTCGAGGCAGGACCCTTAACTAATATAACGTAATTCACGAGCGCAGAACATAAATCACTCAAAAATTCATCAGCACATATGCACAACCACCTAGCGAGCAGTCAGACCAAGATTTCGATCATCAACATTCACATTTACTTAATGAAGCCAGACAAAAGCATAAGGAAGATAAATGCGCACAACCATACCACGGAGAATAGGAGATTTAGATGGTTCAGTCTGCAACCTGCAGACTTACGTCCATCCCTCACTCAAGGCCGAGTGAGGCTTTCTTTCACAAGAACGAACCGCAGACTCAGTCTGCCAACATCACGCTGATCCACAGCTTGGGGATCGAAATCCCTACAGACGCTGAACACACAGCTTGAACCCAGGTCTCACACCCCAAGACCTGACCCGGAGATAACTCTCCCTTCCTCTTAGACAAGAGGGAACCTAGCAGTGACTCACCCTCACTGCAATTCAGAGACGCTGTCTCTCTTCCTCCACAGCAGGAGGGAACAACCCAGATAGCCTCCTCACTATCTGAACACAGCAACCCCGGAGACCACCTCCCTTCCTCTGATCTGATTCAGATGGAATCACAATGCAACCCAGAGGATCCACCTCTCTTCCTCTACACCTAGAGGGAATGATAAAACAGAGTATCGAAATTTAAGAGCAAACAACTGAAAACATAAAGAAATATCGAAGACAATCGAACGGAGAAACAATGTAGCTTCTTAAAGAAGCATAGACAAAAAATGGCAGAAAAACATCCTCTCCTTCATCACTCTCTCTCTTTCAGGTACGCTCAACGAATGGATCAGGATGGCTCCTCCTCTCCTTCTTCTCACTCTGGCCTCACCCTTTTCCTTGTGGCTTCGGCAGCTTTTTAGGAGTAGAAACCTTCATATATATATATCCAACCTCATGAGAGAGTGAGGGTTTGGGAGACACGCGCGAAGACATGCTTTCAGGTGAACCGAGCCACGTGTTAGATGTTTGTTCCCTCAGATCACGTGCTCACATGATTGGAACAAAGTTCCAATTTGTCTTTAAGTCCCTGTAAGGTTTCAGAGAACATTCAGTCAATCTCAGAAATATTCAAGTCATTAATTGTTCACACAGAATGCACGGGACTTATCAAAGGACAGAAGAACGCGTCAACGCACTAAGGCCAAGGCGTTAACACAATGGATATAATGGAGAACAGGTCCCTTGACCAAATACACTAATGCGTCAACGCATCAGTTGACAGCGTCGACGCTTCTGCTTGGTGGTTGATCAAAAAGAACCTTTGGTCATAAACTCAAGGCGTCGACGCTTCCATTGTGTAGCGTCGCCTCAGCTCCTTGGGCGAGACGCACAATCTCTTGGTAACAAGCCAATGCGTCAACGCTTCAGGTGACAGCGTCGACTCAGCTTCATAGGCGAGACGCTCAAGCCCTTGGCACCAAGCTAAAGCGTCAACGCTTCAGGTGACAGCGTCGACTCAGCTTCATAGGCGAGGAGCTCAAGCCCTTGGCACTAAGCCAATGCGTCAACGCTTCCATCGTGCAGCGTCGACGCAGTGGACAAAACAGTAAGCGAAAAATGCACTATTGCGTCTACGCAGCCAGCCAAGTGCGTCAACGCACTAAAAGTACAGAACCCATATAATCAAGATAAGTAAGTATGAGCTCATGGGTGTACATGATAGAGGAGCATCAAAACCGAAAGGCATGATGAAAAAGCATTTGATCCATAGATGTGCATGCAAAACAACAACATTAGATCCGGAGAATATTTAGATAATTCAAAATCTTTATCATTCATTTAGGAGCATCAAGATGATTATCATAAAAATAATTTGATTCATAGTGTTAGTCATCATCAAAACTACAGAGATGCAACAACAATCACAATCAGTCTTCTCTTGAAGAAGAATCTCCTTATTTATAGGAAACAGCAGAAGGTAGGGCATGTGCTCACCACAATTCCTGCCCAGAGCCTGATCCAGATCTGGAGTAGTCAGGCAACGTGGCCTCATCTTGGCACCTCCTCCATTCTTGGATCACGTGCCTTTCTTAAACTCCTCAAGCAGATATCCTATTAAGGTCAGACTTAATGTCAGCTTGAAATGATCTGAAAGATAGTAGAAAGATGCACAGAGTTAATTAGAGCTTTGAGCTAAAAGTGCACAGACTTCACAGACTTGATATAACATATGAACACATATGCACGGAGTCAAGTGTTCACACATAGAACAGATGCACAGACTTGGTGTTACTCTAAAACCAGAAGTGCACAGACTTGATGTGTGCACAATGCAGATGCTGTGCTGACGAGCTTGCGCCATTACCAACCTTGCACAGACATTATGCATGGAAAAGATGAGAGTTGCATAGACTTTGTCACTATGCAATGCAGGATATGCACAGACTTTCATATGCAAGATGTGTAATGTGCACCGACTATGGATGCAATGCACCGATCCTGGATGTGCAGAAGTCTAAGACATATACCAACGTTATCTTCCAAATAACGTGGTATGCATAGACCAAAGTATAAGATGCATGGACTTTGTGTGTGTGTGTGATCAACCTTGCTTAGACTTAATCATGTTACGTGCAAAGGTTGCACAGACTTACCTCTGCAACATACTTGACTTGCACAGACTTAATGTGCAAACACTAAATGCATGAGCTCTTATGCACCGAGTTGCCTAAGACTTATTGCATGGACTTTGTGTGCCTAGACATAAGCATGCACGGACTTAGTTGCGTGCGGAACTAATGCTTGAATGACCCTTGCTGTAATGCCCTGGATTCTTATTGGATTCTTACTGGGTCTTTCGGATCCTTTTTCGGAGAGTTTCAGATCGCTTTTGTGGGTCCTAAGTTGACTTTTACGATCCACGTGGGTTTTTCTCTCGTACTAGTTACGGAACCCTGTGGTGAGTTTAGTTCTAAGTTCATCGACTCGTGGATGCCGCAGTTACAATGTACTCTTTGAGAGGATCGTTTTGACTATTTTTACGTATTTTTTTGAATTAGTGGATTTTTGGCCCAAAAATCAAATTTTCAGAAATTCAGAAAAATCCTAATTTTCTTTTCTATTTATTCCTTCAACCACCTCTCTCCTCCCTAATTTCGCACCTCTCTTTTTCTCTATCATTCTCTATTGTCTCTGGGTCTCTCGGCGTGGGGTGCACACCATTGCGGAGCTGGCCGAGGCGGGGACACGATGGAGTGATCGGGACACGGGATAGAGCGACAGTTTGAGCGTGGCATGGCGTGATCTCTCGGTGGATTCCGAGATCGGCGTGGTTCATGTTTTGGCATTTTTGGCCAGATTAGTCGCTTCGGTGCACGATTTCTTCGGTGGAGGTAGGGAGACGGATCACCTACTCTTCCTGCACATTTCTCCTGTAATTTTACGTTGTTCGGTGCTAGAACAAGCGAGTTTGGGCTCGTTTAGGTAAAACCATGGTTTTAGGAGTTCATAGGGTTCACTGGAAAACAGCGACAATTTTTAGATCAGTTAGTATCAATCAAACCCCTGGAGCATTCCAGATCTGCTGATTTCGTGTCTTTTGGTTATCATTTGGGGCCGGTACGAGCCCGGGAACCCCGATGACTCATTTAGGGTCGATTCGTTGAAATCGCCTGTTTCTTGCCATTTCTTGGTCGATTCGATTCTCGTTGGAGTCTAAATGTTGTATATTGTCGTTCTGCGATGTTATGGATGTTTCCCCTTCGATCGGGATTCAATGGGGCCTGGATTCGGGTTTGAGGGCGTGGTCCAGCTGGTTTCCCGCCATGACCGGTCGACCGCCACGGGCTGGCCAGTCGACCCGCCGGCATTCGTGCCAACAGGCCGGTGGGCCTGTCGGTCCTGTCGACCGACCGCCCCTCGGGGTCAGGTCGACCGAAATGCAGTATTTTTCACCATTTTGAGTCCCGGTCGGTCCCGTTAACACCCAATGACCGACCTATGGCCTCGTGAGTGTCCCGGACACCCTATGGGTTTCGTGTCCATGTTTCTGGGGTGTCGAGAGGTGCCGTGTTACCTCTATTAGCGTGTCCAAAGGCATGCATATTTCAAGCTTTGTGTTACGCTCGATCGAGTAACCGTGAGTCGGTGTGAGTGCGGTGGGGTTCCCCCGCATGTGAGTGGCCTTCCTTGAGTTCCCGTCTTGAGGGAATGGTCTCGGCAGCCTGTGGTCTACCTCGGTATTCATGTTACCGTGGTCTTAGACCTAGTTATGATTTAAGTCGGTTGGCCTTGGCGACCCAACCTTCATGCGTTTCTTCGCTGTAGTGCACCTGCCTTAGGCCGCTACGAGTCGTTTGGCTTAGGTTAGTATCTTAGGGTGGTTAGTGTGGTGGTTGTCTCTTGGACCACCTAGTCCGTATAGCGTGTCTGTCATCGACCGCTTGGTGGTTCTTTGGGTAGGTCAGCTGGAGTTGACTGAGTCTAGTGGTTCGTCCTTGACCGCTACAGTCGCCTCGTGGCCCTACCCCTGACTGCCAGTGTTCTTGTCTCTGTGTGCATAGTAGCTTCCTCCTTGACTACTTGGTTTCCCTAACAGCTGAATGATGGATCGTTTATGCCCAGAGTATCGTTTCCCATCATTTCGATTTCCGTATATCTTGGCTTGACCTTGTGGTTTGCCATTCCCGTGGATATCTTTTGATGTCTTATGAGGGCTAAGACCGTGTTAGGAGGTAGCCAGGAGTTTTCTTGCTTGAGGTTGGATTTTCTTTCCTACTGTAGAATCATCATGGTCGGGGTTCCAGTCGACCTAGGGTGACCCAGTGGTTGACAGGTAACCTTGAGTGTCTCGGCGATTCTGTCCAGTTCGAGACGTGGTTCTGGATGCCTCGTGGTATCATCTTACCTCAGTTTGCGTGTCCAGGTGTGTTGAGGGTCTTGTTGATCCCTCAGGTCTTCGTGTGTTGTTTTACGCGAGCATGTCATTTCCTCTGGCTTAGGAATAGATCGATTGGCAGCTTGTTCCGCTTTGTACGACGATCTTGACTCCGAGTCGTGAGACTCAAGGATTGTTGTGTTTTCAAATCTAGTTGCCTTGTCCTGAGTCCAGTGGCAGTCTAGTATGCTACCTCGTGTCCTGTTCTTCATAGTACGTATGAGAGTGCTTCCTTGCCTATCTGTACTATAGCACTCTTGTTTCAGAGTTCTGTGTCTAGTGAGCCTCCACTAGTCGTAGCCTTACAACACGTTACGGCGTGTCGGACCTTCTAGCGGGGCAGTTCCCGATATACGGTTTGTAAGCTAGTTTCCGTGGGCCCCTGCTGTACAGTGGCATCCTGCTGGGTGGGGAAAACTAGCTAGAGGCCTGGCTCTCCAGCAAGAGTCGGTGTGTGCACACGTGGTCAGGGGCTTTGGACTGACCCCGACAGGCGTTCCCCTGTCTAGTCACTCGTTACTGTAGTCCTGTTCTTGTTCCGAGCGTGTCTTAGTCTCTATCGTGTTTGGGCGGCATAGTAGACGAGACACTTGAGGCACAGCATAAGACGTCAGTGGACGCAGCTGGCCGTTCTTCTAGTGAGGAGGTACTCCCGTCACGTGGCACGTGACTCTCGCGTTTCTCGTACGTCATGACCTTTCCGGGTTAGCCCTCTCGTGGTCTTGCCCGAGGTCAGTGTTGTGTCTTGTGCATGATGTTTTAGTCGTGTGTGTGTGGTCGTTTCTAGAAGAGCGTGCATGGCACTCGAGTCGTGTATGCTTTAGGGCATCTGTGTCTGTCCGAGTTCCTTCTCAGCTTTTTGCCTATCTTTGTAGGCCCGACAGATCGATAACTCGTGACTTTGTCAGATCAAAGTTCGCCTTTATGTCACTGCCAGGAGTAGTTTGGGGAGCCAAGGTTAGTTCGGTAGCTGTGTTTTCGTTCAGGTACGGCTTTTCCCTTTTCTTTTAGTTGTTTCTACTCCTTCCGTTCTGGTCTTCTTTTATAGCTTTCTAGTGTAGTTTTCCTGCTTTACTACACCTACTATTTTTGTCGTTCCGTGTTACTGCGTGTTTTTTAGTGGGGATCCGCGTGACCCCTACTGGGCCAGTGACACGAGGCTCACCTCAGCTTTTCAGGTGGGTGGCGTCTTTCTACTTCTGCGGTTCCTGGTGTGGCGAGTTCGTAGTTGCCAACGGTACCTGCGTCGGGCTTCCCCCGACCTCAGTGTACATATTTCTTTTCTGTTGGACTGTACTGCTTGACTTTCCTTTGGACTAGACTATAGTATAATTGTTAACTTTAACTGTTAATTAAAAAGTAATTTTATTTCTGCTACTTTAGCAAACCGATCTAATGAAATTTAATTGCTTACTATTATATCTCTATGGCTTCAATGTAATACACGATAATCTTTTTTTCTCTTCGGAGCTCTATAGCTCTTGGGAGGCTTCACGGATTCCAATCGGGTGTGCTCGGTAGTTCTATCGGGTATATCCGGTATCCGGGATCTGGGTCGTCACACTTGCACTGACTTGGTCGTGTGCAGTAGCAAGGGTTGCACTGACTTGATAGCGTGCAGCGTGAAGTGTTGCACCGAGTTAGTGTGCCTTGAGCTAAGCCTGCACGGACTTGGTCTCGTGCAATAACTGTCAATGCATCGACTTGCATAATGCATGGATGACCTTTGCAGCGACTTAATCGTGTGCAACAACATGGCTTGCACCGACTTTATATATGCATGCACGGACTTGATGTGCTGGAAAAGCACTCTATGCACGAACTCAATGCAGACTAACTTGGTATTGCACCGACTTCACTCTAATGCAAAGCCTAAGTGTAAACATGCATACAACATTTATATGATTATCTGACATACAAAAGTCATCAAAATACACACATCATAATGTCAATATAAAGTTAGCAAAGTCAACTACGCAATCAACGAAGTCAACCAATACTGTTGCTAATCATCAAAATAACTATTTGTCAATCATCACAATATTTCAGCACAAAGCAGTACACATACTACTTATCAAACCAGAGGAGTCCCAACAGACTAAATGCCTACTTATCTTATTTTTGAATTTTTACCGACACCCTTATAAACGGTCCACCCTTAGACCGTTTGTATTTGTCGGGCAGTCAATCAAGCTACCGTTTATTTGGCCCGAGTCCTAAATGAGTCAATTTTTGGATAAATATCTATTTATCTTGTTTTATTGATTTAGCACCGACACCGTGTAGACGGTCTCGCGATGGACCATTTATCTATTAAGGCGGTCCATCGAAAGACCGTTTTCCTCCTGAGAGTCCTATGCCGGTTGCGTCGATCTGTTCTTTGGATAAAAGGGCTTATTTATCTTATTAATTATTTTCCACCGACACCTTATACGTGGTCTTCCAATCGACCGTTTATATAGGTGGGCGGCCCATCGATCGACTACATATGAGGACGAAATCCTTATTTTGACAGGTTTTTCTCTCTCCAATCCGTGGTCAAGTTAGCTTCTTCATCCTCAAATTTCTCTGTGGATTCTTAACCAAATTGAGTTCCGTTTGATCCTGGTGAAAATTGGTGATATTATCTACGTTTTATTCAGAAGAATCCAGGTCTAATTCTTGCTGGAAAATCTCTAATTCGAGCTAGCTTTCAAGGGTCTATAAATAGCACCCTTAATCCAAGCTCGAGGGGGGGGGGGGGGGGGGGGGGGGGGGGGGGGAAGATTTCAGAATTGGCATCGAGGTGCTGCCGCATTCTTGAGCGAATTCCAGTCAGGGAGAAAGGCTTGCCACATCCATTAAGCCTTCGGTTCAGGGAGTAGTCCACATCTTTTGTGTTTTGAGTCTTAATTCAATCATTGCAATCATTTGTTCATCCTTGAATCACCATTTCCCTCTATTTGTCCTCACATTTTTCACTATCATTCTCACATTTTTCACCTTACTATTGCTTTTCCACGCCCATTAGGGGTTAAAAAACCACCCCAGGTATCCCCTATTCCCTTTATGTGCTTAGCTTTTCATTTCCCTCCATAGATATTGCACTTCCATAAACTCATTTGGGTTGTCTTTTCTTGGTCATTTATGTTATTTTGCAGGTTAACAGGAGTCTTAGCACGAGGCCCATCCCTTCTGGCCAGCCGGAAGGGGTGGAGGATTAAGTTCCTTGGCATGGAATATGGAGGTTCTGTGTGGTTCATCTCCGACCGTCTGCTGGGGTGTGCGGTCTTCCTCAGACCGTCTTGCTCTTGTGTGCGGCCCATTACAGACCATCTCACCTCCACATCAGGCCTTTTCCCGTGTTCCACTTCAGCGCTTGCAGCGGTCTGTCGTCCGGCCATCTTTACCTTTCAGCGGTCTCCAGAGGGCCGTCTTCTTCCTGCGCCAGCGCTGCAAGTTATTGGTGAGTGACCTCATCCGTCTCCCCATTCCAAGGTACATAGTGCCCCTCTGTTTGCACTAGGTATTTTGGTGGCGATCATGACTTGTTGATGCATGTGGGTGGCTGATTTAGTGCATTATTTGTTCCTCAACGCTTTAGTCACACACCCACATCACCTTCCCCTTTAGCCCCACATACTTCTTTAGGAAGGTAAAGAAAATGTGTCTACAATAGGATCATCCATTCATTACGTAGTTGCATTCCTACCTTAGTGCGTGATTCTCTCGCCTCTATATTCCTTGGAGTTGACTAGGTGATCACATCCGAGATCTCTGTAAGTCCCCGTGAGTCGTGGATTCCCACACGGATGCCGGACCGGTTGTACCTTTACCGCCCCGTGTCTAGGTTGCATTTGTGAGAGTGGTCAAATCTAGTGTCAACCACGTTGTCATAATCTCGCCTTATTAGGAACCTATTGTTGGAGTGAACATTGGTCTAATTAAAACACTATGGTTCTTATAAGGGGAAACTAAAGTAAAAACTTTGTGCATCATCATAACTTGGTTGGCCTTGATTGTTTTCTCTCACTTTAGTTGCGTGCATCTTTTTGGTGAGTTTTGTGTTGAGTGCTTATTAGTTCTGTTGTTCTTTCCATTCTTAGGTGCAGCATTGCATGTGGAGTTGCTTCAAATCAATAGGATCTTCTCCTAGGGGCAATTTCTCCACCATCTCTTACTTTAATCCCTTATTCGACTCCACCATGTTGTCTTTTGACTTCTCCCATTCCCATGAGGACTCCCTTCCTCAGGGGCTACTAGAAGACCCGCCCAGGGTCGTGTCTCATCAGTCTGGGGAAGGGTCTGCCCCTTCTCTATCCTTTGCTGCTGTAGAGGGCAGTCAGCCTTCCCTTTCCAATCCTCCTACTCACAATTCCACGAATCACATTCTTCAAATGATGTCCTAGCTGGATCCGGCGCAGCTTCAGGCCCTTTACCAGACCTTACAGGGGTCAGGTGCCCCGTCTCCTACTGTTTCACAGGGTCTATCTACTACCTCCATCTCTCAGTCCAGGGTTAATGAGCCAGGGGCACCACCTGCTCTGATTGATCTCACCCCGATCCAACCTAAGATCCTTCACTTCTCCAATTTGAAGGCGGGCCAATCCTCTAATTCGGCCCATCAAATCCTTGACAAGGGTAAGACCGGGCTCCCTCCATCTCCTCAGGTTGATCCCTACTGTTGAGTTATGGTTTTGATGACTGTTGTGTTTGTTAAGTTATGGTTTTGATGATAACTAAACTTAATGTGTGCTTTAATGATGATAACTAAACCTGTGGTTGATTACACATGTTCTTGATGATTGTGTTCATTCATCTTGATGTTTATGTTGGGTTTGCAAGAGGCAAGAGGTTTCATAACCTCTTTAATATGAATAAGCATGTATTAACCTTAACTATCTTGCTTGCAGGATCAAACACATGGCAGTCACCTGGTGAACTAAACTTGTGGATAAGCACCCTGCTCCTCTACAATCCAAAACAGGTGGTATATGTCATTTACTATCAAGAACCATTGGTGAGACTCTTACCTTGTGTATCTCATGCTTAGCATCGATCTCACCTTGTGTATCTTATGTATTCACCTCATTCATGCACATTCAACATGAAACCCTTCTGGCCATCGTGCGCCCTCGCCCACAGATCGACCTCCGCGGTCAGGTCGGGGGGATCGACCTGCTCGGTCAGGTCGCGGGGGTCAAGGGGGCAGCGCCCCTTGCGGGGATTTCCGGGGGCGGAGCCCCCGGAATAAAATTTAGAAACGCTCTAATGGTTTAGACGTTTCAAATGCATAAACCAAGTGAATCTAATCCCAAAATGCATGGATTTGATATGGACATGAAGCCCTTGAATTATGGACATGTTACTTTGAGCTAACACTTCAATTTTGCAGGTATAGGTCTTTCCGATCGACCTACACCCCTTGGCCGGTCGACCAGAATTGCCAGAGCCTAAAAATTCTAGATTCTACAGGTAGCGGTCGACCGCCCCTAGGCGTCCGGTCGACCGGTTTTCCCAGCAACCATAACTTCGAAACCTGTAAAATTTCGGTTGACCGCCCCATGACCGCGGGTCGACCGCCAGCCCCGAGGCCTACTTTTGTTGACTTTTGGTTCAAGTTCGAAGGGTGATCTTTCCACCCATTTCTTTAATCCTTTTGCCCCCAATTACACCATATTTCGTGGATCTGGTCTGGGACTTGTCCAAGGGCCATTCAAGAGTTATAAAACTCTCATTTGGTGCTACAAACCCTAACTAATCAAGAGAGCTCAAAGGGAGATCAAAGGGGAAGGCTATCAAAGGAAGAAGAAGGCTGCTACAACCCTCCGTGAATAGTACTTCGTCCAGCAACCTCTTCATCCATCTGAAGGTATTCAAGCTCCATCTAAAGCCAGCAATCTCAAAGGAAGATAAGAAGCAAGCAAGGATCAAGGAGATCAAGGAAGCTGTCCAAGGAAGAAGGAACGGTTACTGTAGCTGTGCATAGTGATCCGTGAATCAACTCTTCATCCAGGAGCTGAAGATTCAAGGTCCATCTGAAGCCATCAACTTCCAATGAACTGAAGAAGCAAGCATCATTCAAAGATCAATCAGCATACATTCAGGGGGAGCCAAATCAGGAGTTTTTCTTAACTATGTCTTATTGTGTTTTAAGTTTCAGATTTGTGTTTCTTATAAACTGCAAACTCGTGTGTGTGTGGATCGTTGTTGGATCCGTGGTCGTTTGTGTGTGTGTCGTATTTGATTCATGTGCGTGCGTGGATCTTCCTAGATCTGCGTCTCTGTGTGGGGGGGTCTTTTTAGATCCGTTCTGTCTCGTGTGTGTGGTTTGCTGCACTTGTGGCAGCGGGTGTTTGTGTTGGTGATCCAGTTGTCGGATTGTGTTGGATATTTCATCTCCGTGTGTGTGTGTTGTGTGTTGGGGTGCGTCCCCGTGTGTGTGGGCAGGCGTCGTCCTACGTGTGTGGTTGGAGCGTCATCTCCGTTTGGGGATTTATCCCCAAGTGAAGCCTCACCGGGTTTGGTGAGGGGTGGACGTAGGATTGCCGTCGTTGCATCCGAACCACCTTAAAAATCGTTGTGCATTGTGTGTGTTTGTGTGGTTTGATTGTTTTTGTTGTTTGGTCATGTGGGATCGGTGAGTTTGAGAAATTTGGTTAATCAATTTTCTACTGCTAATTATCGTTTATCACATATTTTGTAAAAAGCTAAAAGTTTTCCTTAAAATTGGTAAACACCGAATTCACCCCCCTCTTGGGTGTCATTGATCGCGGGACTTCACCTACAAATCCATTCCTTCAGCGGCGCAGGTCCTCATGGGCCCAGCTGATATCTTGCACTCTCAGGCTAGGGCCGCCCATCTAGCTTACACGGATATGGGTCCTTCCTCGGCCCAATATCCTTCTTATGGGCCTCCCCCTCCATCTGCTTACCCTTCGGCTCCTCGCTCCAGGCCCACTCCTTTCGGTCCACCTACTCCATCCCGCGACCAGGAATTACTTGATAAATGGGCCGCCATGTAACAACAACTCGACTTCCTTCAGAAGCGGGTTGGCCCACAATCCTTGGCGGATGTTCCGGTCCCCAGTTTTCATAACATTCGATTCCCTCCCCAATCGGAGCTCCCCACGTACCACAAGTATGACGAGAATGGCAATCCATACATTCATGTGCGGGATTTTATGTACGAGTCAGCGCAGTTCCAGTATGATGACCGCCTTATGGCGTATCTGTTCTGCCGCTCGTTGGATGGGGTATCGCTGGAATGGTTCTATACGTTGCCACTGGAGGATGCCGAGAGCTTTAAGATCGTCAAAGAAAAGCTCATCCAGAGATTTCAAGACCAGGTCAGCCCGAAATATTCTTTCACTGATCTGGTCGCCAAGAAGATGAAAGCCGTTGAAGATTTTGCCACCTATGCTGATCGGGAGGTAGATGGCTGCCCGTGTGCCCGTCCATATTTCGGAGGAAGAGAAATTTAAGCTACTCATTTCCAACGCCACTCCCACTTTTCGCAACGTCTTAGCTATCAATGATATTACCAACATGCACCAATTGTACAGCCAGGCCAAGTTTATCCAAACCCAATTCAAGGACTCCCCCATTCACACCCTTTTTGAGGCCCAGAAACCCAAACACACCAAGAATGATGTGACACAACCCCTTAGACTTAGATTGCAAGCAATGCAACGGACACGGCAATGTCATACAAGCGGACTCACTTGCATTAGGCACACTCGAGTCCGTAGGTGGACCGGTGATGGGGTGAGGGTCCGAGGATGGACTCGGAGGTTTCCAAGGGTATGGATGGCATGGGGAGGACCCCTAAGGGCCTGGGGCTGCCCAAATTCACGGGCGGTCAGCACGCCGAGGGCGTGGGAAAATTGGTCTCGCTGATAACTCACCCGCGGTGGACACTCACATAGTAGCAATTTGTGTCCGAGCACTCCTCACCGACCGATGGCACACTAGAAGCAATACTAATCAAGCACAAATAATCCAGCACATGAGTGTGGTCAGGATCTCACCTGATCAGTGTGAAGACACCGATCCCGGCCGGAGACGAGGGCGAGAGAGGAAGCGGGGGCTTACCCGCACGCCGCACCGATGAAGCTTCAACTTGAAATTTTAATTAACATGCACTATGCCCCTTGCAAGGGGGTTGGACTAGGGGTGGGGATTAGTTTTACAACCAAAATGTACCTCCAAGCAGGGAGGGGCAGTCATCCGGTCAGGCGGGGTTGGGAAAACTACGCTAGAAGCCGAAGCGGAAGAAGATTGTCGGTTCTGTCCACTCTTAGGAATAGGGGACAGACTATAACTGTCGGCGCCGCTGCAGACTACCCCGAACTCTGATTGCAACGAAACTAGTGGTAAAACATTCGTAGTTGACCCGGGAGGACGTCCATTTTTTGGGGGAATTTCTGAATGATGGCATTGGTTAGGCCAGGGGCACGAACATGGTCTCTATTTGCTAGTTCGGGTAGCTTATGCACCTCCGCAGCAGGAAGATGAGGCCGCCACGGACGCTCCCAAGCTCTGATTCAGGTGTGGCTAGAGTCGTTGGATTTGTGGTTGAGTCTTCTTTGAAAGGAAAACCATGGGGGCACCGAAGGAGACCGGAGTAGGCGGCAAGGACCCAAACAATGGTCGGGTGTCAGATCAGTTCCAGAGGGAACAAACCAGCGCACCCGAGGGATAAAAATGAGAACTCACAGCTCTGGATGCCTAATGGGGTGCCGTTTCTTGCTGCTGGAAGTAGACTCGTCTTAGAATCTCTCAGCCAAGGCCCGCCTTCATAACTTCAGGAGGCTGTCTGTGGGAGCCTCTGCAACTCGCTTCTAGTTGACTGTCAGGAAGAAGTTGTGCAGTCCGACGATGATGGCTCCTCCGGGCAGCTCCAAACTCAGACGGGGATGAGACCACCACCGTTGCGTAGAGGACTGGGAGACACTTCCAATGGTATATGGTATGCCCTCTTAAGCATCTTGGTGATGACGTGGAAGTCTCAGAAAGTTGCTGGTACTCTATTACCTGCGAGCTAGGAATATGATGAAGGTGTGGGGTTGTGTGTATGAGGGTGGGATGGCCAAGGGAAGCAAGGGGAAATGGGGAGGGCGACCAGGGTAGGAAGGGGGTGTTGGGGAGGGGTGAGGGGCAGCTAGCAAGGGAGGGAGATTCAAATTTGGCCTAGGGTTTGAACCCCTTCAGCCTTGGGGAGATGGAAGGGTGCTTGGGAAAGGGTAGTGGGTGGTTGGGGGTTGGAGGGTGGCTTGGAGATTGGTGGGTTCGCTCTTGGGACTAGGGGTGGAGTAAAGAGTTGTTGTGGGAAGTTGTGGTGACTATTGAATGAGGGGAGGAGAGAGAGAAAGTGGGTGGGAGGGGGAGGAGAGAAAAAGGGGATAGGGGAGGGGAGTTTCTCACTCCTCTCTAATGTCTTCTCACCAAATGAACTCAATTTTCTGGACTCAAAATAGTAATTTTTCATTCATTCATCCATTCATTAACTAAAAATGGAGAGAATGGGGTCCTATTTATAGGGAACCCACATTTTATAATAAGGCCCTGACTTTAGGACTAATGACAAATAACCCAGGGGGAAGGGGGCGCCCCTGGGCCTAGCCCAATGAATTGGGCCCAATAACTAATCTAATCAACCCTATGGCACTTAAATTAGGTAGATGACTCATTAACCTAAGTATTGGACTCAAATAAAAGGAAACTTACAATGATATGACTCAAATAATATAATAAAATTACATGCCAAGACTCAGAAAATGTGACGGACACAATGGAGTACTGCCAGTGAGCAATCGAAACTGTGGCAAAATGTGAAGGGTGAGAGATGCCCCCATCATACCCCCGGGGTGCGAAGAACTTGACTCTGTCGAGTATGGGTCCACCGGGGAAGTGGTCCTCCAAAGCATCTCCGGGCGAGCCACGACCTCCAAACTCAACCCTGCGTCCGTAACCAGGGGACAGTCCTTCATCCTCTCAAGGTGGCTCGGACACACCCTCTTGCTGGTGATGGAACCATGCTTGCCTAGTATTGCCTCCGTGTGCACACATCGGGCTCTCAGGCTGATATGTGGTGGCTCTCCAAGTGTGTCTCTCACAAGGGTAGGGGTAGGCCCAAAACTCTCACTAGGATCCACCGCGGTGCCCATATAGGGTGCCGGACCCGCCACGTGGGAAATGTTGGAGTAGGTGGAAGGTCAAACTAGAGGGGAGGGGTGAATAGGTTGACCCTTTAAAAATTTAATGCACGATCACACTAGCTATAGAAAGCAGAATGCTAATTAGAAGTTCAGTAAACAGACAGTATTAATATCGTGCCTAATCAAACATCTAACGATAAGTGAATTATGTGAGAAAGCAAACCACAAAAAGGAACACAGATTTTTATGGTGGTTCGGTCTCCCTGTGGAGACCTACGTCCACCCCTCACTAAACCAGTGAGGATCCCTGCTGAGCTTTACAGCTTGGCTACACCGAGGAACTACTTCCTCACACACCGCTGAGCATTACAGCTTGGCTTAACCAGAGGAACAGATCCTCTAAACCGCTGACAAACAGCTTGCAGGCAACACGCCCAACTTCCCTTGATCCAAGCACAGTCTGCTGGATCAAACCCCTCCCTCTACTCAAATCAGTACGAGGGAGAAACAATATAACAGAGTTCAAATTGAAAAGACAATCAATAAACGAAATCACTCAGTAATGAAAGAATAATCTTAGATCAATGGGGCAGCCGGATCTCAGGCTTGAATTCAAAAATCTAGGAGAAACAGCTTCAACGATCTGCTATACTTCTTCTTCTGAAATGTAGATGAACTTGCGATGGATCACTGCTCCTAGATCTCCTCAGGTCTTCAGCAGATCGCCATCAGGAAGAAGATGAACTCCCAGTTCCTCTCATGAGCTTCTCTTACTCTGCCTTGTCCGCAACAACTTCAAAATCCCCAAAACCTTCTTCGATAATCAAGTTCCCGCGCTCACTTCTAGATTCATGTATTATATATGTCTAGTGGGCCCCATCCAGATTTTCTGGTTAGCCCAATGATTGCTCTGCATAGAGCCTTCTGGAATTGCGAGAGAAAACCAGATCGCAAGTGCTTTTGGCTGATGTGGCCTTTGACGTCACTTACGATTGGGGTCCACCCAACTAATCTCGTAAGTGGTTCAGATGGCGTCAACCCATTGAGTTCACGGGGTTGACGCAGCCTTGAAATCCCTCACATGGCTTTGAATGTAATGTTGGATGCGTTGACGCGTGGGGTCACTGCGTCGACCCACTGAACTGACCCAGAGCCAAATTCACCTCAGAGTGAACTGCTGCGTCGACGCTATCATGCTGTAACGTTGACGCACTGGGTTATTCCAGTGACCCATAGCTCTGCCTTTTTAACTGCTGCGTCGACGCTACTCTACTGTGGCGTTGACGCAGTGAAGTAGATCTGTGAATACCTCTGCTTCTTAAGCTGATGAGTTGACGCTGCAATAGCGTGGAGTTGACGCACTAATATTATATCAGTGACTTATGTTTTTGCCTCTTCAACTGATGCGTGGACGCCTTGAACTCCCAGCGTCGACCCTGTTCTTTTCTTGCAACAAAAAGAAATCAAGTGGAAGCGATACTGAATCAAGATTTAATTCAACATTTTGAGTTGAATTCAACATTCATATCTCATGGTTGTCATCATCAAAACCAGGGGCACAACAATCTCCCCCTTTTTGATGATGGCAACTATGAGGTGAATGCATCTAAATAAAAATCTATCATTCAGATCAAACAAGAAAGTTTAGATCAAATAAAGAATTCACTTTAGTGACTGAACCAAACACCATTTTTTGTCATTCATTTAAGTCCAAACTTTTACATCATAGAGAAGGACAAAAAGAAAGAAACTTCAGTCAGTCAATACATTTGATGCAGATGCAATGCAGTTCTAGTCTAGACTTCAACTTGAGTTCATGTCTCTCCCCCTTTGACATCATCAGGAAGGGGAGTATATGAGGAAGCCTGAAGTACAGTTGCAGAAACAATATCCAACTGTTGCTGAAGCTGAGTCATGGAAGCTGCCATAGTGTCCATCCTTTCAGAAAGCAGCTGATCTCTGTTCACCACAAACTTGTGGTACTCTTTGACCTTAGTAGAAATATCATCAAACCAGTTGTGTAATATATCAAACAGATAATCCACCTGAGCTTTCTGCTGAGATCCCCATTCAGGTGCAGAGGAGGATGCTTCTGTTGGTGGAGGGCAGTACACATCACGCTTATCTTCAATTGTCGGTGGGAAGTTTTCTTTTAGAATGTGCAACACATCCACAACCTCATCACCGACTAGAGTGGTTCGTTCAAACAGTTTAGCAATGTCCTGACCAAAAGATGTAATCTTTTCAAACAAGGTTTGAAACTTTTCACTGAACTCATTGTTCTTGTCAATCAGGGTGGAATATTTCAAGTTCAACTTGGATTGGTTTTCCCTGACATCATAGTTGTATGTCTGTACACTCTGTATCCTGTGCAAACATTATTGATGCAAGTTTTGTAAGTTACGCATGACTGAACCAGCTTTCTGACAAGCTTGAAGAAGAGATTCCATAAATTCATGAAGCTTCTTGTCTGACTTGAATTTATCACGTGTAAACTTTTTCCATCTGCTGTCTAATTTCTGTTCAAGGTGTGACAGCCTCATATCCGTTGTTGAACTTAGGTGCATTATGGAGGAGTCAATACTCTTGAATTTCATTTCCAAAAATTGAATGAGAGTACGATTGATACCAGAAAAATCATTCTGAGAATTGGTTGGAATCTCCTCAGAAGTAGATGCAGGTCCCCTTGGTGGAGAGGGTTCTGGAAGAGGACCTTGTACTATGACAAGCTCTCTGGAAGCAACAGGAAACACAGGAGTATCATCTTGTACATTGTAATCATCTTGGATATTGCTCAAGTCTTGGTAGTCCATTCTGGCTGAACTACCTTCAGGTCTATCTTCCCTAACCTCTGATCTTTCCTTCGTGTGTAGACTAGCCTCTTGCTGATTTTGTGTGTCAGTTCTTACTTCTTGACCAGTTTCTACTGAGGTAGAGATAGGTTTCTGACTTGGCAGAATCCTGACTGGCTGTCCATTTATGACTTTAAATCCCATGAATTTCTGAATGTAGGAAAGGGAGTATATGTTCCCTTTAGGAATAGTCAGTTTCTTCTCATCACCAAAATCTACTTCAACTTTTCGAAATATGGCAGTCAATGGAGCAGCATATGGGAGTGTCCTAGATTGTGTTAAGCAAGATCCCATAGTCTGAATGACTATATCTGACAAAGAAATGTTTATCTTTTTCAGCATGCAATACAGTAAAAATCTCTACATCTCAGTGACCCGTTCCCTACCACTGCTCTGAGGTGTTATCATTGATGTGAAAATATGGTGGAGCAGTCTATTTAATGGAGGGAACCTATTTGCTTTAAGACTAGATAAGAAAGTCTCCCTAACGTCTGTAGGATCACTGGGTTTGTCAGTCAGAAGAGCATAAGCTGCATGTTCATCAAGCTGAAAACTGTGTAACTGAACCCCATTCATTGGTATTTTCCAAGCTCTGGCAAACAGTTTGTTGGTCAATTTGAAACCAACATTCCTGACAGTTGAAGAAATTTTGGGGATCTGAGGTTTATACTTCAAATTGTTGTAAAATTCCCTAACTAGGGTGGGGTAATAAATCTTATGATTTGTAACGAAAGACCACCAACCCTGATAATCCAAAATAGGGAATAGTTGTGGAAAAACCTTAAGCATCTCAACGTCGGTAGCAACAATATACCGTGGAATAAGGACTTTCAGAGGTTCTTCTACATTGATGATGAGAGAGGGATCAGAAGACCTTGCATATGAACTGGCGACACCTTTCTTCCCCTTTGCAGCACCTGAAGATGTAACCTGCTCCTCTGTCCTTACGGTAGAGAGCTTTCGCTTTTTGGTTGGCGGGCTTGGATGAAGACGGCATTTTCGAAGAGATAACTCTATCTCTTTGCGTTTCCGTTTCCTTGGAACTGAAGGAGACGGTATCTCCTCTGAAGAATCTGCCACGCCCTTGTCTTTGCCCTTCTGCTTTGCTACCCTTGTCTTTGCCGGTGAGCTTTTCTCTTTTCCTTTCCGTTGTGGTGGAGCTGACTGAGACGGCGTCTCCTCTTGATATTTGGTTCGAGGCTCAATCCTGCCCGTAGCAAAGATGGGATCTCTTCTCTTTAGATCTTTTTTGTTCTTCCCCTTCTTCACTTGTTCCGGAGGCGCCATAGCGAGAATCAAAAAAAAATTGAGAGAAGGAGCTGAGAAAAAATCGAGAGGTAGAGACCCACTAGGTCTTGGAATGAGCTGAGTAGACGGCAGCGTTTACGCTGCGGGGTTTTAAAGAAGGTGACGACTGAAGTTCAATTCAAAGGATTGAACCGGTTTACTATTCTGAACCAGACTGGGATGAAATGGGAGTTATTGAATGACAACGTTTACGCAGTGAGGCACTACGTCGACGCCACCAAAGCGAGTCATGAATGTATTGTGAAGTGGACAGGAAATAATGAAGACCCATAGTATTTAGTCATTCTAAAGACATTGAAATTATGAAGAGATGAAATTACTTTCAGGGATTTTTAATCGATAAAATTCAAGTTCCCTTATGAGATATATGATGAGAAATTATGAGAGCCCCTAATTCATTTACTGATGTGGAGAAAAACAATCTTAAGACTTTGAGATAAATCCTTGAACAAGAAGAGCATGATTGTGGAATAAGGATTGAACAATTTTCACACTTGGAACTTTCTCAAAACTTATCCCTAGAATGTTCAATTTCAAGAGACCCTTATAGTAGTGAATTTAACTCGAATTGAGGATGAACTCTAAGGGATTTCATTTTTGAGCATCAGGTCAACCCCATATGGACATTGACATTTTTCATTTTTCATCAATTGCAGTCAAGTATAGCTAGCCTTTTGACACGGGTGCACATGTTTATCAGACACCAGAGTCCCCGGTTACTTAGCATAGCTAACTATTCTGCACAACTGAAACAAAGTTGGCAACTCACATCATGACATGCCTTTTAGCACTTCAGTGGTGCATGAAGGTAGTTTCTCAATGGAAAGTTACCATTGCTCTGCAATGAATTATTTTTCCTTTAAAACAGAGGTAACAGCCCACATCATGACATGCTCATTAGCACTTCTTTGGTGCATAGAGACAGTTTCTCAGTGAAAGCTTGCCATTGCTCTACAATTTATTATATGTATATTTTTATATATAGGGTATGTTTCTTCAGCTCTTATTACCCCTATGCTGAGTTTAAAGTCAATACATATATTAAATTCATTTGCACAAAGGTCTCTTTACTTTTGATCATCATAGTTCAAGAAATGATGAGTTCTCAGTTTTATTAAATAGTTCTAAAACTATTCCATATGCACATCACTTTTGTGTTCATGAATTTTAGCATTCAAAGATCAAAAGATTTAGAGATCTCCAACTATTAATACAGCATAGAGACAGTCAATAAAGATCACCACCTCTTATAAGGGAATTATCATTTTAGCTCCCCCTGAATCTATGACATCAATTCACATTTCAGATCTCAAGAAACTTCCCTCATACTCAAGATTGAGTGGTTCTTCACTACAGGTTGAAAAACTGAATGTAGAAGAAACAAGGTAGATGAGAGGTTGAGAAGACGACACCAAGTCACAGACACACTAAGGTACTAGAAGATTTCAACAAGAAAAGGATATGTGAGATCCAAACTTCAGAGCTTCGGTAACCCTTCTAAAGTAATTCAACTAATTCCAGAACTCATTTGCATCAGGTTTATATCAGTGCATTGACTCAACCAGGTGACTACGTTAACTCACTCAACCAATCAGTTCAGTTTCTAGCCTATTTCCAGAAGGTTTCTGTCAGTGCATTGACTCAATCTCATAAACCACTCTTCAGATACCCAGATAACTGAATCTAACAGGACAGAATTTCCCTCCATTTATTCATGACTAAAAATATGAATGAAGATGCAATTGTTGACATGATGGCTTTTTATTTATCATGAGTTATTAAACATATATGCTCAAAATTAAACTCCCCCTAAGTCTGTGACTTATTTAGAAATCAGGCATTGGTAATTCAAACAAGAAATGTAATCAATTTATTTCTAGGCAAAGTTAATCAGACAAGTTTCAGAGAAGAAAACAAGCAATCAATTTAGGCAGCAAGATGAGGATTGCACAATCCAAGCTCTCTCATAAGACAAGAGAATCTTTCATTATTCAGTGGCTTGGTGAAGATGTCAGTTAGTTGATGTTCTGAGTCTACAAAAATCAATTTAAAGCTTCCTTTATTAACTTCATCTCGCAAGAAGTGATGCCTTATTTCTATATGTTTGGTCCTAGAGTGCTGGATGGGGTTCTTTGCCAGGTTAATGGCACTTGTGTTATCACACAATATTGGGACACATCCAAGATCAGTTTGATAATCTTGGAGTTGATGTTTGATCCACAACACTTGAGTGCCACAACTCCCTGCAGCGACATATTCTGCCTCTGCAGTGGATAGTGCCACTGAGTGTTGTTTCTTGGATGCTCAAGAAACCAAACACCCTCCCAAAAATTGGCAATAGCCACTTGTGCTTTTTCTGTCAAGTTTGCATCCAGCATAGTCTGCATCTGAGTATGATACAAGATCAAAAGTGCAAGATGCAGGATACCAAATCCCTAAGTCTTGAGTTCCAGCAAGGTATCGAAAGATACGCTTGACAGAAATCAAGTGGGATTCTTTAGGATCAGACTGAAACCGAGCACACATACATACACAAAATTGGATGTCTGGCCTAGATGCAGTAAGATAGGGGAGTGATCCGATCATACCTTGATAGGTCTTTGCATCTACTGATTTACCTTTCAGATCTGCATCCAAACTAGTATTGGTGCTCATGGGAGTGCTGATTGCCTTAACATTCTCCATTTGATATTTCTTCAATAATTCAGAGATGTACTTTGCCTGGTTGATGAAGCATTCATCCTTGCTTTGAGTGATTTGTAGACCTAGAAAAAATTGAAGCTCACCCATGAGACTCATCTCAAATTCTGTGGTCATCAAATTTGTAAATTCCTCACACATGCTTGGTTTAGTGGATCCAAAGACTATATCATCAACGTAGATTTGAACCAGAATAATGTCATTATTTCTCACCTTGGTGAATAGAGTTTGGTCTACTTTACCTCTTGAATATCCTTTCTCAGTGAGGTATGAGCTGAGTCTATCATACCATGCTCGAGGTGCCTGTTTGAGCCTATGGAGAGCTTTGTCTAATCTGTAAACATGGTCAGGGTAGTCTATAGATTCAAAACCAGGGGGTTGTTCAACATACACCTCTTCTTTTATTAAACCATTAAGAAATGCATTTTTTACATCCATTTGATGGAGCTTTATTCCATGATAACATGCATATACAAGTAATAATCTAATAGCTTCTAATCTAGCTACTGGTGCAAAGGATTCTTCAAAATCAATGTCAAATTCTTGGTTATATCCTTGTGCAACCAGTCTTGCTTTATTTCTTATCACAATTCCATTTTCATTTTGTTTATTTCTAAAGACCCACTTAGTTCCAATTACTAAAAGTTCATTGGGTCTTGGCACAAGGTGCCACACTTTATTTCTTTTGAATTGATTTAATTCCTCATGCATTGCATTTATCCAGCAATCATCTTTCAGGGCTTCAGTTACATTTTTTTGTTCAATTTGAGATATAAGAGCCAAATTATCCATTTCTTCAATTGTTCTGAAATGAGATCTAGTTCTGGTAGGGTCATGCAGATTACCAATAATGCTTGATAGAGGGTGGTCTTTTAGCATTCTAACATTGGTCAAGGAGTTACCTTCATTAGCATCTGTATTACCTCTAGTACTTGATTCTGCTAGATTTTCATTTGACCTTGGCTCTTCCTCTTGAGTGTATTGTTCTTCCTTTTCTTCAAGAAACTCTCCATCATCTATGTCCCTGCAAGATTGTTCATTTTCAGACCTGATATTCATTTCATCGAAGACAATATGTGGAGATTCTTCAACAGACTGAGTTTTGACATTTAGGACTCTATAGGCCCTAGAGTGATTTGAATAGCCTAGAAATATGGCTGGTTCACTCTTAGGTTCAAATTTATCTAAGTCCCGTTTGTGATTATTTTGAACAAAATATTTAGATCCAAAAACTCTGAAATGCATAACAGAGGGCTTCTTACCTTTCAATAATTCATATGGAGTCTTTTTGGACAAAGGTCTTACCATTGCCCGGTTTATAATGTAGCAAGCTGTATTTACCGCCTCTGCCCAGAACTTCCTTGAGAGTTGTCCTTCGATCAACATAGTTCTAGCCATCTCGACAAGGGTTCTGTTTCTTCTTTCCACCACTCCATTCTGTTCAGGAGTTCTTGGAGATGAGAATTTGTGAGTTATTCCCATTGCCCTGCAAAAACCATCGAATTCTGAATTTTCAAATTCTCCTCCATGATCTGACATGATAGATGAAATATTATACTTACCATCCTGCTGAACTTTCCTGAAGAATGCCTGAAATTCTTCAAATGCATCATTCTTATGAGTTAAAAAGAACACCCAAGTAAACCTAGAAAAGTCACCTACCAAAACAAATCTATATTTATTGCCACTCAAACTTGCTGTTCTAGTGGGTCCAAACAAATCCATGTAAACAAGTTCAAGAGGTCTAGAAGATTGGTTTTCAATTCTGGATTTAAATGACTTCCTAGTATGCTTGCCTTGAGTGCATGCATTACAAATTTTGTCATTTTGCCTAAATGAAACATCAGGCAGACCATTCACCATGTTGAATTTGGCTAACTTATGCATGACACTATAGCTAGCATGTCCTAGTCTACGATGCCATAGCCAAGCCAGCTCACTTTTATTCACAGCTAGACAAAGATTGTTATGAGCAGGATCATCTAAATCTACCATGTACATGTTATTTATTCTTTTTCCAGAGAATTTAACACTTTCAGACTGTTTTTCAATAATGGTGCATGCATTAGAATCAAACACAACTTTGTGCCCCTTATCACACAGTTGGCTTATACTAAGAAGATTGTATTCTGATCCTTCAACAAGTAACACATCATCAATAGAGTTCAGGGGAGTTTTGCCAACTTTACCTTTTCCAATTATTTTACCTTTATTATTCCCCCCAAATGTGACATGTCCTCCTTCTTTCTCAACTAGGAGACAGAATTTTGACTTATCGCCCGTCATGTGCCTTGAGCAGCCGCTGTCAAGGTACCATCTATTGTGTACAGCTGCAAGGCACTCCTACAAATCACATCAAGCAAGAGATTTTGGAACCCAAATACACTTGGGTCCCATCAGACCATATGATTGTGTCAAGTAAGACAGCATACTTTTGGGAATCCAAATCTGTTGTTTTGAGGGTTTTTGAGATGTGGGAGTCATAGATTTGAAATTTTTCTGATTGGGTTGAGGTACCCTTTGGAATGACCTTTTTGAACCATTTCTGTTGTTAGATAAGTATGAAGTTTTATTCTTGTTCTCATTCCAATAGTTATTGTGACTCCAAGAGGTATTGGAGAACCTGGGAGAGGTTCTAGAGGAATGTTGAATTCTTGAAGGAATGAAGGTTCGCTGCGTAGACCCTATCATATGATTGCGTTGACTCATCCACCTAACCTTTCTGTCATATGGGTTCTGGTACATAGGGTGCGTCGACGCACTGTAGTGGCTGCGTCGACTCATTCTCATATTTCTGAAAGAGTACCCACCTGAGAAGGGTATATGAGTTGACGCAGTGTGGACACTACGTTGACGCGCCCAATGGTTTGTTCTAGCATTATTTCTGTAGAACCCCTGGGACATGGGATGAGTGGACGCAGGATACTCAGTGCGTTGACGCGACTGTCGTGTATCAGTCCTATGACTTCCTGAATTTCTATATTCTTGATGCTAGGTTGATGAACTAGGGTCTATAGGCTGACCTGAGGGTTTACTTTTGAACTTAGGCACATTCTTATGATGGTTCGCATTTAATGTATCATACATTTTCTCTTTGCCCTTTTCTTTTCTGATTTCATCTGTCTGTTTTCCTTCTTCCTGATTTTCCTCACAAGACTTCTTTTCAGCCATTTGGCTCTGCTCTGATGTACCTTGTTCAGAAACAAATGTTATAAATCTAGTTCCTAGATCCTTCTTCTTGGTTGGATTATAACCAAGTCCTTCTTTTCCAAAATTGCTTCTTATTCCCATGACAGCTTCAAGATTGTTTTTACCTTGTGTCAATTTCTCAAGAGAGGTTTGTTTGCTTGAATTCTCATCTTCCAGTTTCTTCAAATTTTCTTGGAGTTCCTGATTTACTCCTTGAATTGCTTCATATTTTTCTTCAATAATTTTTACATCACTCTCCAACTTTTGCATTCTGAATTTCAGGTCATCATGAATTTTCAGTAAATATTCGTTTTCTCTATTCATCTCTATTAATTGATCTCTACATTGGTTACTTTCATCAAGAGATTTTCTTAAACTGGTAATTTCAGCTTCTAGGCACTTGATTTTATCATTCAATGAATTTTCTTGACTAGTCAGATTTTTCTTTTTCTTGAGTGATTTATTTTCTTTCTTTACATGATCATACTTATCTAGCAATTCATTAAATGCTTCTTCCCAATCACTGCAAGAAAAGTTTTCAGAAGAGAAAGTTACCTCATCCTTATCATCTCCCTTAGCCATGAAACACAGCTTAACATCACTCTCTTCTTCAGAAGTGCTTTCTTCTTCATCTTCATCTTTCTCCTCGTCACTCAATGTACTTATCATGGCCTTGGGCTTCTTATTCTTCCATTTCGGTTGGACTTTCTTCACATTCTCTGGACATTCAGATTTTATATGACCTTATTTCCTGCATTGGTAACAGACAACCTTGTCAGATTTCCTAGACTTTTCTGATTAGAATTTTGAACTCTTTCTTACCTCTGGTCTTCTGTTGTTTCTAAATTTACCTTCCTTCTTTAGAAACTTCTTGAATTTTCTGGTGAGCATTGCTATCTCACCTGAGTCATTATCTGAGGTAGATGAATGACTGTCATCTGAGCTCTCCTTGCTACTTGGTCCTTCCTTCAATGCAAGAGGCTTTTTCTTTTTCACATCCTCATCTGTCCTTTTAAGGTTCAGCTCATAAGCCATCAAAGATCCGATAAGCTCATCAGGGGTAGTGGTAGGAAGGTTCCTAGATTCCTCAACAACAGTGGCCTTGGGGTGCCAAACTGGAGTTAGGGATCTAAAAATTTTCCTGACCAGTTCGTAATCAGTGTATGCCTTTCTCAGACCTTTAAGACCATTCACTAATAGGGTTAGTCTAGCATACATTTCAGATATATTTTCCTCTGGCTTCATTCTAAAAGCTTCATATTCAGAAATTAACATATTGGCTTTTGTCTCTCTTACCTCTGACGTACCTTCATAGATGACTTGAAGTCTGTCCCACATTTCCTTGGCACTGGCACATGAGGATACTTGTGAAAGCTCCATAGGATGCAATGAGCATTGCATGATGTTCATAGCTTGCCAATTGACATTGGACTTCCGAATCTGCTCCTTCACCCACAGTTCTTCATCTCCTTCTAACTGATATGGTCCCTTTCTCACGACTCTCCAAATCTCATGGTCCTGAGCTCTCAGAAATACCTGCATCCGATTTTTCCAGTAAGCATATTTAGTGCCATCAAAGAAGGGTGACATATTCATTACATACCCCTCAGGCATGAACCCCTTGTTTTCCATTCCACTAAATCTCTCTCGGTTGTGAGACCCTTGACAAGAGAGCCGAGCTCTGATACCACGTGTTGGATTAGGTGGAAGGTCAAACTAGAGGGGAGGGGTGAATAGGTTGACCTTTTAAAAAATTAATGCACGATCACACTAGCTATAGAAAGCAGAATGCTAATTAAAAGTTTAGTAAATAGACAGTATTAATATCGTGCCTAATCAAACATCTAACGATAAGTGAATTATGTGAGAAAGCAAACCACAAAAAGGAACACAGATTTTTATGGTGGTTCGGTCTCCCTGTGGAGACCTACGTCCACCACTCACTAAACCAGTGAGGATCCCTGCTGAGCTTTACAGCTTGGCTACACCGAGGAACTACTTTGATGTGATACCACTACGGGGTATGCAGCAAGCAAATGTAAACTTAGGACCTATTCCGCATTCACAACCACATAGCAATTAAGTTGATAAATCGGGGCCAAATCGCCGTCGCACACACGCAAGCCCGGGGTGACTAAATGATGCTAGGGGGAGGTGATGGATCAAGACCCTTGCTGGTAGAGTGCCAGCTGGGCTAGGGTTGCCGTCCCGAGGGTACGTAGCCCACGCTTATGGGGCTGGCCGGTGCCAATTGGGGCACTAGGTTCCACTTTCTCACTTTAGCCACGGTGACCACACTAAGATGGTGGCTCCGGGATCGGGCACTCGCTCGCATGCACAACGGAGCTATGTCTACGGATATTAACTGAACAGACACTAAATAATAATGGAGCAAAGTTTAGAGCTCACCTGGTTGGTTTGAAGAAACCAACCCCGTTCGGAGACGTGGGCGAGCGGGGAAGTGTGGATCCCGCACACTGCGCCGATGTAGCTTGAGTTGCTTAATACAAACACTACTCCTCACGCAGGAGGGTTGGACTAAGGGTGGGGAAATCAAGCTTACATCCAAACACTACCTCCACGCAGGGAGGGGCGATAAGCCGGCCAGGCGGGAGGGGGAAACTCGCCTAGGTTGTAGGAGAGGAAGCCGACGTAGGATCTGCTTGCTTGCTGTGAGAGGGGACAGGCCGCCGCTGTTGGAGTCACAGCTCTTACTCCGGAATTCTGCCGGTGACGAGACCAGGAGGGAGTTCTTCGTAACAGAATCTGGGACGCCTCTGAATTTTACTGAATTCTTCTGACGCCGTGGCTGGCCGCGGCAGAGGCTCGAACAGGACGAAGGAAACTGGGGTTGACAGCTTCAGATCTGATGCAGTAGGATGCAGAAGTTTTACCGTGGGCTCCCGAGCTCCGAAACTTGAACCGTCAGAATTTATGGTACCGTGGATGAACCCTCTTTGCAGAAAAACTGGTGGGGAGGCCGTCGGAGATCGGGGTGGCCTGGGGGACGCCGATGAGTGAGTGCTGGTCGCAGAAGACTGGAGAAGGCAGTCCCGCGCGACTGGAGGGGAAAAATCAGAACTTTGGCTCCCAGATGCCGAATGTAGCTCTGCTTCTTTCTCCTGGTCGTGGACAGGGGGACGAAGAACTTTGAAGAAGGAACTTTAGTCAGAATCCTCCACTGTAAATCATGGTTCAGCTTCTGGTCGACCTCTGGTTCTCTGCAGGTGGAGCTTGGTGCAGTCGAGGGAGAATGGCTCTCCCGGGCAGCTCCGGATTCGGAATGGTACGATTCTTTCTAGCCTGCGTAGTGGACTGGACGACCTTTCCAGCAATGTATGGTACGCCTCTGGATGTAGCCTTATGACTCCTGGGAAGCTTCTGCAAGTCGCAACTATTTCTGCCACCTGCAGACTATCAAAGTAAAGGGAAAGGATGGTGGAAGAACTAGTGGTAGGGGTGGGGATTGGCAATAGTGGAGATGGTGGGGTGGATGGTTGATGGGAGAAGGATGCTTGGGGATGTGGAGGGAAGAGGAACAGGGGGATTATGGAGCCTTGGAGGGAGGTGGAGTGGAGAGGCCGCAGCTATCAGGTGGGGGGGGTGGTGGGTTCGGCCAAGGCAATGGGGTGGGTGTAGATGGAGAGGGGGGTGCGCAACTAGTGGTGGGGTGGGGGTTTGGAGGGTCAAGGGATATGAATGAGGGTGTGGGGGAGTGGGAAGGTTGCTTGGGGAAGAGGGATGGGTGTCTTGGATGTGGGGAAGGTGTATGGGGAATGGGAAGAGTTGCCTAGGGTGGAGGAGGTAATGAAGGGAGTTATGAGTCTTGGGAATATGAAAGGGTGGAGGGATGAGGTGGCAGCTGAGGTGGCAGGGGGAGGGGGAGGTGAAAGGGCAGGTTCGCCCAAGGGAGAGAGAGAGAGGAGGAGGAAGAGAGAGAGAGGGGGTCGGCCCCCTTAGTGAGAGAGAGAGAAGGAGAGAGTGAAGGCTAGAGAGAGAGAGAGAGGAGTGCACTTATGCTTGCAATATTCAAATCTTCATTAACCTTCAAAGAGGGGGTTTGGGGTCCTATATATAGGAAAACCTAATTTACAAAAAGTCCTCATGGAATGGACAAATGACGAAAGACCAAGGGGTGGGGAGAGGGGCGCCCATGGGCCAGACCAAAGAAATGGCCCAATAAGAACTACTAGCCCCATTAGCCCACTAGCCTACATACAAGCATAAGTAAATAACATGATAACATAGTAACATGACTCAAAACATAGGCAAGTACATCAAAATGACTCAAGAAAGGAGAAAATACATCAATATGTCCTCAATAATAAGCTCCTGTGTCGTCGTGGGCCCATCCAGTCGTGCAGTCACACACTACCTGTCTCCGGAAGGGAGAGAGGTGTCGAGCCAAAGGGAATCCTGGGTGATGTCCCCATCAACTCCCCCGGGCTGCGAAGAGCTCGACTCTGTCGAGAAAGGGTCCACTCGACTGCGGTAATGCTCCAGGAGGTCGGGGTCCAGCTGCTGAAGATCCTCCCTACTCACCCATGAATCATCTGAAGGGGGCCGGCCCTTCCACCTGACCAAGTATCGCTCGTATGCTTTGCTCCGAGTGACAGTGACATGTTCATCCAATATCCGCTCTATTTGCTCCCGTTGGCCCCTCTGGACTGGTGGAACTCTCTCATGGGTGGTGGCTCTCTCAGAAGGTGGAACAGGCTCAATTCCCTCACTAGGTGTCACCGTGGGACCCCTATATGGCACCAAGTCAGCCACATTGAATGTGGGACTTACTGCGTACTCCTCGGGGAGGTCCAACACATAAGCGTTTGTGCCAATCTTCTTCAGAACCTGGAAGGGACCTGATCCACGTGACCTCAGTTTGGAGACATTTCCAGGGAAAAGCCTCTCAGTTCTTACCATCACATAGTCACCCTCGTGAAACTCCTGGTGGCGTCGGTGGGAATCGGCCGTTTTTTTATACACCTCATTGCTTTTGTTAATGTGTTTACGGATTTCTTCATGCAATTCTTTCATGTGTTGGGCAAACGACTCAGCACTAATAGACACTCTAGCATGTGGAGGCAAAGGAATGAGATCTGTAGGCTTTCTAGGCTTGTACCCATGCACAGCTTCAAATGGGCTCATCCCTATCGACCTATTCACTGAATTGTTGTATGCAAACTCTGCCTGGGGTAATATGAGATCCCAAGTCCCGGGGCGATCCTCAACAAGACAATGGAGTAGATTCCCAAGACTCATATTAATGACTTCGGTCTGGCCGTCAGTTTGAGGGTGATAAAAATTTGAGAAGGGTCCCCATTAGGTGCCAGAGAGTTTTCCAGAAATAGCTGGTGAATTTGACATCCCTATCAGAAATGATGGTCTTGGGTAGGCCATGGAGGCGGACGACCTCATCGAAGAATAGACGGGCCACATGAGAGGCATCGGAGGTTTTAGAGCAGTGGATGAAATGGGCCATCTTAGAAAACCTATCCACTACGACAAAGATGGAATCATGCCTTTTTTGAGTCCTAGGTAGGCCTAAGACAAAGTCCATGCTTAAGTCCTGCCAGGGACGATCAGGGACAGGGAGTGGGGTGTATAGGCCTGTGTTCTGTCTTGTCTGTTTGGCTGAGGCACATATCCGGCACTGCCCTACAATTTTGGCTACGTCCCTTTTGAGGCTTGGCCAGTAGAACTGACCCTCAACCAAAGCAATGGTTTTATGCACCCCAAAATGCCCAGCAAGGCCTCCTGCATGTAACTCCCAGACCAGGAAATCCCGTAGAGAGGTCCTAGGTATGCAAAGTCTATGGCCTTGGAAGATGAATCCGTCCTCTAAGATGAATCCTTGGTGTTCCTTAGGTGAGAGGGTGGACAGACTGGTATGGATTGGACCAAAGTCCGGGCAATCAGAGTACTCCTCCTTGAGTCTTTCAAATCCTATGACTTCTACCCGAACGGTAGCTAGCAAGGAAATTCTCCTACTGAGGGCATCGGCAGCACGGTTTTCACTTCCGGCTTTATGTTTGATCACAAATGTGTAGGCCTGGATGTATTCGACCCATCGGGCATGCCGAGCATTCAGTTTCTACTGGGAGTTGAGGTATTTCAGGGCCTCATGGTCGGAGAATATGACAAATTCTTTAGGCAAGAGATAGTGTCTCCAATGCCGGAGGGATTGTACCACGGCATAAAATTCCTTGTCGTAGGTGGAGTACCTCATCCTGGCATCACACAACTTCTCACTAAAGTAGGCCACTGGGTGTCCTTCCTGGCTAAGGATCCCACCAATTCCTACCCCAGAGGCATCACAAGTCACTTCAAAGACTTTGGAGAAATCAGGGAGGCATAAGACAGGGGCTTGGGTCATTCTCTCTTTGAGCTCTTGGAAGGCCCTAGATGCTGACTTGGTCCACACAAAGGTCCCCTTCTTGAGGCAGTCGGTGATAGGGGCCGTGACTGTGCTGAACCCCCGGATGAACCTACGGTAAAAGGTGGCTAATCCATGAAAACTCCGGACTTCATGGAGAGTGCGGGGCTCCGGCCATTCGAGGATGGCTTGGACCTTTTCAGGGTCCATGGATACCCCCTCGGTGGAGACAACATACCCAAGGAAGGTAATGGATTTTGTCATGAAGTGACATTTTCCCAAATTGGCAAAGAGGCTTTCCTTCCTAAGGGTGGTGCAGACTTGCCTAAGATGACTGAGGTGTGCTTCCTTGGACTGGCTATAGATGAGGATGTCATCAAAATAGACTACCAGGAAGACTCCAATGTAGGGCCTAAGGACCTCGGTCATAAGGCGCATAAATGTGCTTGGGGCGTTAGAGAGCCCAAAAGGCATCACCAGCCATTCAAAGAGCCCATCCTTGGTTTTAAAGGCAGTTTTCCACTCATCCCCGAGCCTTATCCTAACCTGATGGTAGCCACTCTTGAGGTCTATCTTGGAGAAAATGGTGGCTCCAGCTAGCATGTCTAGCATATCGTCAAGTCTAGGTATGGGGAACCTATATTTGACGGTAATCTTGTTGATGGCCCTGCTATCAATACACATGCGCCATGTCCCATCTTTCTTTGGTGTGAGGAGGGCTGGGACAGCACAAGGACTTTTGCTTAGACGGAGAAAGCCTTTTCTAATGAGTTCCTCCACTTGCCTCCTCAATTCAGCATGTTCAGTGGGATTGAGGTGATAGTGGGGAAGGTTTGGGAGGGTGGCCCCTGGGATAAGGTCAATAGCATGCTGGACGTCCCTCATGGGTGGCAGTTGATCGGGGAGCTCCTCGGGGAACACATCCTTGAATTCTTCTAGGAGAGGGTGTATCTCCACAGGATGAGGGTTGGAGGGGGTGGGTTCCCCTAGGCATATGACTACAGCGCATATGGGTGTCCCGAGGGCTACCTCTTCCTCGAGTTCTTGTCTAGTGATGAGGTGAAGGCCCTTGATGGTGCTCTTAGGGGTGGATTGTTGACTTGTTGGTTGGGTTGGGACCCCTGGGTTTTGAGGTGGTGTAGAGAGAATTCCCTTGGGGGGTAGTTCCTTTCGGGGTGGGGAAGGGTTGAGGCGAATGGTCTTCCCCTCGTGTTCAAATGTGCATGTGTTTGTTTTCCCCTGGATGGTAGCATTGACATCATATATCCAAGGTCTCCCTAGTAGAATGCTTCCTACAGCCATAGGTATGATGTCACACCATATTTGTCCCTGGTAAGATGAAAAGGTGATGGGAATAAGACAACATGTGTTGACGGGTAGGGAGTGGTTGTTTATCCATGACACACGGTATGGTTTGGGGTGGGGTGTTGGGGTAAGCCCAAGGAGTTTGACGGTGTCCGGGGACACGGCGTTGACACAACTCCCGTTGTCTAGGATGACCTTCCTAACATGGTCCCCGATTTTGATGAAGGTGTGGAAAATGGAAGTCCTCCGCCAGTCGTCCTCTTTAGGTTGGGTAAGGGTGCACCTGATCACCCCTAGATGGGTGGAGTGGGGGTCATCTTCTATACCTTCCTCAAAGACTTGCTCCTCATATTCCTCTTCCCACCCTAAAGCAGCCTCGTACTCCTCAACAGTATCCTCATGGGTTTCCTGGGATGTGGTAGGTCCGCCTTCAATAACAAGGCTTGACATCCCCTTGGAAGGGCATTGGAAGGCTATGTGGCCATAACCATGGCACTGAAAACATTTAATCGTACTACTCCCTGGGGTCTTCCCTTTGGAGGCTTCCTCCCTTCGGGGAGGAGGGTTGAGTGGGGTGGTTTTTGTGGGGGTGGGAGTGGTTGGTTGGGGATAGGGTCGAGTGGGGGCTCCCCCATTTGGTGGAGGTGTTCTTAACAGAGGAGGTAGGTTGGGACGGGGTCCCGGGCCCTTGGGGGGGGCAAACCTAGGATTCCTAGAAAATCTCTCTACATCCCGGGCTATTTGATATGCAATTTCTAAGCTATGTACTTCCCTCATAAAAAGCTCCCGTTTGATGTGGGGGAGGAGACCATTCCTAAACCGGGATAAAGTGATGGCTGGGTCTTCAACCACACCACACCTTAGGAGATATGAGTCAAATTTTTCAATATACTCTTCCACGGTCTTTCCCTCTTGGGTAAGGCTTTGCCATTCATCAAGAAGAACTTGGCTATAGGAGATGGGGAGATATTTGTTTCTAAGTTGATCTTTCATGTCTATCCAAGTGTCAATGGGTTCCTCACACCGGATCCTCCTTTGGCTTTCTACCTTTAGCCAATAGGTCTTGGCTAGTTTAAGAAGGTGCATCTTGGCCAACCTAACCTTTCTCTCCTCGGACATGGGGTACCATTCAAAGTATTGGTCCATGCCATGCTCCCATTCTTTATATGCACTAGGGTTATGAGACCCATCAAAATTAGGAGCTTCCACTTTGATCATTCTTAGTAGGAAGTCATCCGGATCCTCTCGTGGTCGCCTCTCATGATATCGAGGTCGTGGGACTCTCTCTTGCTCACGATACCACTCATCATCTAGGTCTTCCCTCTCATGTTCAACCCGCGGAGGATGAACTCTTTGGGCATGGTTCCTAGGTGGGGCCCTAGCTTCTTCCAATCTCTCTAGTCGGGTGGAAATTCCATTCATTTGCTCCGTGAGGACTTGGATGGCAGCCTCAATTCGATCCATAGGAGTTTGGGGAGCTTCCCTAGGGATGTTTTGGTTGCCATGCACATTGGGATCCATAGGTGGGTTGGAATTAGAAGGATCAGCCCGATATATGGTACCCCTACGGGTGGACATGCACAATGATGACAACACGGGATAGAAATGCAATTGCCCTTGGACCTAGGCTTGTAGAGACAAGTCTAAAACTTGCTCTGATACCAACTGATGTGATACCACTATGGGGTATGCAGCAAGCAAATGTAAACTTAGGACCTATTCCGCATTCACAACCACATAGCAATTAAGTTGATAAATCGGGGCCAAATCGCCGTCGCACACACGCAAGCCCGGGGTGACTAAATGATGCTAGGGGGAGGTGATGGATCAAGACCCTTGCTGGTAGAGTGCCAGCTGGGCTAGGGTTGCCGTCCCGAGGGTACGTAGCCCACGCTTATGGGGCTGGCCGGTGCCAATTGGGGCACTAGGTTCCACTTTCTCACTTTAGCCACGGTGACCACACTAAGATGGTGGCTCCGGGATCGGGCACTCGCTCGCATGCACAACGGAGCTATGTCTACGGATATTAACTGAACAGACACTAAATTATAATGGAGCAAAGTTTAGAGCTCACCTGGTTGGTTTGAAGAAACCAACCCCGTTCGGAGACGTGGGCGAGCGGGGAAGTGTGGATCCCGCACACTGCGCCGATGTAGCTTGAGCTGCTTAATACAAACACTACTCCTCGCGCAGGAGGGTTGGACTAAGGGTGGGAAAATCAAGCTTACATCCAAACACTACCTCCACGCAGGGAGGGGCGATAAACCGGCCAGGCGGGAGGGGGAAACTCGCCTAGGTTGTAGGAGAGGAAGCCGACGTAGGATCTGCTTGCTTGGTGTGAGAGGGGACAGGCCGCCACTGTTGCAGTCACAGCTCTTACTCCGGAATTCTTCTGGTGACGAGACCAGGAGGGAATTCTTCATAACAGAAGCTGGGGCGCCTCTGAATTTTACTGAATTCTTCTGACGTCGTCGCTGGCCGCGGCAGAGGCTCGAACAGGATGAAGGAAACTGGGGTTGACAGCTTCAGATCTGATGCAGTAGGATGCAGAAGTTGTACCATGGGCTCCCGAGCTCCGAATCTCGAACCGTCAGAATTTATGGTACCGTGGATGAACCATCTTTGCAGCAAAACTGGTGGGGAGGCCGTCGGAGATCGGGGTGGCCTGGAGGACGCCGATGGGTGAGTGCTGGTCGCAGACGACTGGAGAAGGCAGTCCCGCGCAACTGGAGGGGAAAAATCAGAACTTTGGCTCCTGGATGCCGAATGTAGCTCTGCTTCTTTCTCCTGGTCGTGGACAGGGGGAGGAAGAACTTTTAAGAAGGAACTTTAGTCAGAATCCTCCACTGTAAATCATGGTTCAGCTTCTGGTCGACCTCTGGTTCTCTGCAGGTGGAGCTTTGTGCAGTCGAGGGAGAATGGCTCTCCCGGGCAGCTCCGGATTCGGAATGGTACGATTCTTTCTCTCCTGCGTAGTGCACTGGACGACCTTTCTAGCAATGTATGGTACGCCTCTGCATGTAGCCTTATGACTCCTGGGAAGCTTCTGCAAGTCGCAACCTTTTCTGCCACCTGCAGACTATCAAAGTAAAGGGAAAGGATGGTGGAAGAACTAGTGGTAGGGGTGGGGATTGGCAATAGTGGAGATGGTGGGGTGGATGGTTGATGGGAGAAGGATGCTTGGGGATGTGGAGGGAAGAGGAACAGGGGGATTACGGAGCCTTGGAGGGAGGTGGAGTGGAGAGGCCGCAGCTATGAGGTGGGGGGGTGGTGGGTTCGGCCAAGGCAATGGGGTGGGTGTAGATGGAGAGGGGGGTGCGCAACTAGTGGTGGGGTGGGGGTTTGGAGGGTCAAGGGATATGAATGAGGGTGTGGGGGAGTGGGAAGGTTGCTTGGGGAAGAGGGATGGGTGTCTTGGATGTGGGGAAGGTGTATGGGGAATGGGAAGAGTTGCCTAGGGTGGAGGAGGTAATGAAGGGAGTTATGAGTCTTGGGAATATGAAAGGGTGGAGGGATGAGGTGGCAGCTGAGGTGGCAGGGGGAGGGGGAGGTGAAAGGGCAGGTTCGCCCAAGGGAGAGAGAGAGAGAGGAGGAGGAAGAGAGAGAGAGGGGGTCGGCCCCCTTAGTGAGAGAGAGAGAAGGAGAGAGTGAGGGCTAGAGAGAGAGAGAGGAGTGCACTTATGCTTGCAATATTCAAATCTTCATTAACCTTCAAAGAGGGGGTTTGGGGTCCTATATATAGGAAAACCCAATTTACAAAAAGTCCTCATGGAATGGACAAATGACGAAAGACCAAGGGGTGGGGAGAGGGGCGCCCATGGGCCAGACCAAAGAAATGGCCCAATAAGAACTACTAGCCCCATTAGCCCACTAGCCTACATACAAGCATAAGTAAATAACATGATAACATATTAACATGACTCAAAACATAGGCAAGTACATCAAAATGACTCAAGAAAGGAGAAAATACATCAATATGTCCTCAATAATAAGCTCCTGTGTCGTCGTGGGCCCATCCAGTCGTGCAGTCACACACTACCTGTCTCCGGAAGGGAGAGAGGTGTCGAGCCAAAGGGAATCCTGGGTGATGTCCCCATCATACTTCCTCACACACCACTGAGCATTACAGCTTGGCTTAACCAGAGGAACAGATCCTCTAAACCGCTGACAAACAACTTGCAGGCAACACGCCCAACTTCCCTTGATCCAAGCACAGTCTGCTGGATTAAACCCCTCCCTCTACTCAAACCAGTACGAGGGAGAAACAATATAACAGAGTTCAAATTGAAAAGACAATCAATAAACGAAATCACTCAGTAATGAAAGAATAATCTTAGATCTATGGGGCAGCTAGATCTCATGCTTGAATTCAGAAATCTAGGAGAAACAGCTTCAACGATCAGCTATTCTTCTTCTTCTGAAATGTAGATGAACTTGAGATGGATCACTGCTCCTAGATCTCCTCAGGTCTTCAGCAGATCGCCATCAGGAAGAAGATGAACTCCCAGTTCCTCTCATGAGCTTCTCTTACTCTGCCTTGTCCGCAGCAACTTCAAAATATCCAAAATTTTCTTCGATAATCAAGTTCCCGCGCTCACTTCCAGATTCATGTATTATATACGTCTAGTGGGCCCCATCTAGATTTTCTGGTTAGCCCAATGATTGCTCTGCATAGAGCCTTCTGGAATCGCAAGAGAAAACCAGATCGCAAGCGCTTTTGGCTAATGTGGCCTTTGACATCACTTACGATTGGGGTCCACCCAACTAATCTCGTAAGTGGTTTAGATGGCGTCAACCCATTGAGTTCACGGGGTTGACGCAGCTTTGAAATCCCTCACATGGCTTTGAATGTAATGCTGGATGCGTTGACGCATGGGGTCACTGCGTCGACCCACTGAACTGACCCAGAGCCAACTTCACCTCAGAGTGAACTGCTGCGTCGACGCTATCATGTTGTAACATTGATGCACTGGGTTATTCCAGTGACCCATAGCTCTGCCTTTTTAACTGCTACATCGACGCTGCTCTACTGTGGCGTTGACGCAGTGAAGTAGATCTGTGAATACCTCTGCTTCTTAAGCTGATGAGTTGACGCTGCAATAGCGTGGAGTTGATGCACTGATATTATATCAGTGACTTATGTTTTTGCCTCTTCAACTGATGCGTGGATGCCTTGAACTCCTAGCGTCGACCTTGTTCCTTTCTTGCAACAAAAAGAAATCAAGTGGAAGAGTTACTAAATCAAGATTTAATTCAACATTTTTAGTTGAATTCAACATTCACATCTCATGGTTGTCATCATCAAAACCAGGGGCACAACAGGAAATAGGGTGAATCCCAAAAATCCATTAGAAAGCCCAACCCATAAGCCGGGTTGCCAAGGCCACTCTGAACTAGGCAAGGTCCAAGTCCTCGTGCCCTCAAGTTGGAGGTGACCCTAGGGTAGAGCCACTCCAAAGTCACCATCGCCAAGTTGCCAACTTGGAATTCAAAGTGGCGTTCGCAAGGTTTTGCCCGCTTCTTGTGATTCTCACCGCTCATTGTTTGTTTCTTGCTTAAATGCTTATACCAAGTACTATGATGCGGTGTGAGTGGGATATGCATGATATGCAAAGGGGGGCCAGGATAATCATATTTAGACCAATCATGTAGTGATGCCATGGAGACTTTGAAGGGTGTGGGAGGGCCGGGGCATCCATAAGTGTCCCTCTCATGCATAGGTGTGATGAGTGCCGGAGGACTCAGACATCCATGAATACTCCTAACATGCTTAAGACTCATGATGAATGAAGGTGGACCATTGCATCCGAATATGAACCACTCATATTTCCTACTTGACATGTGGGTGATTTGAATGAATGTACCTGACTTATGAATCATGCCAAGTAGTTTGAGGTGCCAGGACATATGTTTTCCTATCCCGAAAATGACTTTGATGTGTTGGGGTATGGTTTGGTATCGGAGTTTCCATTCAAAAGGGTCGAAGGGGTCAAGGAAGGTGGACATCATAGGGAGAGGCACCTCCTTGTTCCTTAGGTGTAGATCTTCCTTGGCCATAGCTACCCTTGTGTCGCCCGGGACTTGGGAGAGGTGGGCTTGGCCCAACATGGTGGGTGAGGGTAGGAAGGAGTGGGTGATAAGTGATGTGGGTGGATCACATGGGCTCCCGGGTTCCCATTGGGAGGGGTCAAAAGGATCAACATAAGTGTACCCGGGGGAAAGGTGCTCTAAGTTCATCTCAACATCCTCAAGGTCCTCATAATATGATGGTCGATCATCCTCCTTTAATGAAATGATTGGGCTGAAGTTCTTAGTGGGTGGGTTGGCCATAAGAGGATGGCTTGGCTTTCTACCCGAGATAAGAAGCTCCAAATTGAGGAGAAGGTCGGGCTCATCGGGTGTGGGGAGGAATAATAGAAGGTCACTAGTGTAGCAACCAATGGTACACATTGAGGTGATAGACCCGACACAAAGGTGTAGGAGGTCAAGGCTCCTAGGTTGTTAGGCCATAGGGGTCAATATGCTAGTGAACTCGATTTGCCATGCTATGCCCTTAAGAAGATCTCCTAAAGTTTTCACTTGGTAGGATGATTGGATGATGGTGCGATAGGTGGAGAAGGGTACTATGGGGAGGTTTAACTCCATGGGAGGGTAGACATAGGACGTGATGGGGTGAATTGGTCTCTCCTTTAGCCAACTAACAAGGGATTCTCCTAAGATGAGCTCGGCCCCAACTAGGGAGGGTGGGGTAAGGTGAAGACCACCGTGCGAGGCCTTTCCTTCATCTTGGACATGGGTGGTCTCCATGGGGGAAATAGGGTCCGGAGTGTTCACCACTATGGGGTCGGGTATGGGTTCCTCTACCACGGAGGTGAGAGGGTCTTTTGAGGATGGGGTGATGAGGGTTGGTGTATGGTGCACCCGGGGTGGTGAACAAGGGCGGGACTCCGGCGGATGGGAGAGTACAAGGTTGTTGAATTTAAAGGCTCCCGGAAGGTGTGGCGGATGTACTCGACAAGTCCGACGTGTCGAGTCGATGTCGGCATTCTTTTCATCTAACCATTTCTTACCTAGGATTATGCACGGACCCGCCAATGTTCCTACTTGACACCAAGCCCCATCAAAATACTTAGTCTTCCCGAACCATCTATGGAATTCAACAAAGACTTGGCCTCCATTGTGCATAATTTGTCCGGTCCTAGAAAGAGAGGCAACGATATCGGGGGATACCCAATTATCAGACTCCAAGTCAATGAAATCAATTTCCGTGGGCTCTCCATTAGGTAGGTATGCATGGGATATGATTGGGAGAGGGGCCATTTGACCCTAGACTCAATGATGACAACGGTGGGTGGACAATGTAAGGGCTGGACCGATGATGACTCTAATGCAAGTGTGCCCTAGGACTTGACTTGTAGAGATAAGTCAATGACTTGCTCTGATACCAATTTGATGTGACACAACCCCTTAGACTTAGATTGCAAGCAACACAACGGACACGGCAATGTCACACAAGCGGACTCACTTGCATTAGGCACACTCGAGTCCGTAGGTGGACGTGCGATGGGGTGAGGGTCCGAGGATTGACCCGGAGGTTTCCAAGGGTATGGCTGGCTTGGGGAGGACCCCTTAGGGCCTGGGGTTGCCCAAATTCACGGGCGGTCAGCACGCCGAGGGCGTGGGAAAATTGGTCTCGCTGACAACTCACCTGCGGTGGACACTCACATAGTAGCAATTTGAGTCCGAGCACTCCTCACCGATCGACGGCACACTAGAAGCAATACTAATCAAGCACAAATAATCTAGCATAGGAGTGTGGTCAGGAGCACACCTGATCAGTGTGAAGACACTGATCCCGGCTGGAGACGAGGGCGAGCGAGGAAGCGTGGGCTTACCCGCACCCCACGCCGATGAAGCTTCAACCTGAAATTTTAATTAACATCCACTGCGCCCCTTGCAAGGGGGTTGGACTAGGGGTGGGGATTAGTTTTACAACCAAAATATACCTCCACGCAGGGAGGGGCGGTCAGTCGGTCAGGCGGGGTGGGGAAAACTACGCTAGAAGCCGAAGCGGAAGAAGATCGTCAGTTCTGTCCACTCTCAGGAACAGGGGACATACTGTCACTGTCGACGCCGCTGTGGACTCCCCCGAACTCCGATTGCGATGAAACCAGTGGCAAAACCTTTAAAGTTGACCTAGGAGGAAGTCTGATTTTTGGTGGAATTTATGAATGACAGCGTTGGTCAGGGCAGAGGCGCGAATAGGGTCTCTATTTGCTGGTTCTAGTAGCATCTGCACCTCTGCAGTAGGAAGATGAGGCCGCCACGGACGCTCCCGAGCTCTGATTCAGGCGTGGCCAGAGTCGTTGGATTCGTGGTTGAGTCTTATTCAAAAGGAGACCCACGGGGGCACCGTAGGAGACCAGAGTAGGCGGCGAGGACTCAAATAGTGGTCGGGTGTCAGATCAGTTCCATAGGGAACAGACCAGCGCACTTGGGGGAGAAAAATGAGAACTCACAGCTCCGGATGCCGAACGGGGTGCCATTTTTTGCTGCTAGAAGTAGACTCGTCACAGAAGCTCTCAGATAAGGCCCACCTTCATAACTTCAGGAGGTTGGCCATGGGAGCCTCTGCAACTCACTTTTAGTTGACTGTCAGGATGAAGTTGCGAACATTTAAGTGTACTGAGCATTGTCTGAAAAATCTAAAAATATTTGAATTAAAATAAAGTCAGAGCAATGACTTTGGTCACAGAGAAATTGGGTTCTCTATCAAAGAAATAGAGTAAGCCCATGTCATGAAGTGCCACAGTTACCTCTCGTATAAATTTTTTTTGAAAATCTGGGAGAGCAATGGCATGGTAGTGTCGAGTAACTAGGGATTCTGGCCTCTGATCAAGGTGTCTCCTCATGTAAAAAGGCACTCCAAATTGCTAACTCTGTTCTCATGTCTGAGAAGTAATGCAGTTGTCACACTGAGTAACTGGGTCACTTCACCTAAGACGTGTTGTGTCTCATGTAAAAAGGTGTTGATCAACTAAGACTGTTCAGTAAAAATAGTGTGCTGATCAAAAGAAAAATCTGGAAAATTAGTGGAATCATAGACAAGTTCAGTTACATTCAAAACTATTTTATCTCAATACTATCTTGTGTAACTTCCATTGGAGTCATTGATTTTGAATGAGTAAGATTGAAGGAGGTTAAAACAAGAATGTCATATGTGCATTTGGTTCACTTCTATTAAAAGGTGTTTCAGATATGAGTATTGAATTTTCTTGATAAACTTTGTATACAACATTCTTAAATCATGCTGGTACATTCAGACTCACTCATAACCTAGTATAATAAAAGATTCTAAAATTCGCTTATCAAGATTTATGGTTTTGGTACCAGATTGAAAATCGTTCTATCTTTTCATTAACAATCCAGTCAAAATCTTGTGCTCAGTTTCCACTCACTGCTAAATTCAAAATGAATTGTACTCACTATTCTTGATGTCCTTTGGGGCTTGACCTGACATCATCTATGTTTGTGCCCCTATGTTTTTTTTTTGCTGATTTGATTCATTCATCCAAGGGGAGAGTTCTTGAGAAAACAACTTATTGTGCCATTTGTCTCAGAGGGAGATTTTGATTCAATCATATCATGCATGTTTGTATTTCTCGTATCAAACTATTTTCTTTTTGATGAAGTCAAAGGGGGATAATAGTTTGACATGAATCTACATCTTGCTATCTTGCATTATCCTTATGACTCATAGTATTGCCATCATCAAAAAGGGGGAGATTGTTGTGCCCCTGTGGTTTTGATGATAGCAAACACTATAAGTCATCATGTGTTTGCATGAAAGATTGAATGATGATGCATCTGGTCATTGCACTGTGCATTAATGAGAATTGATTGATGTGTATTGATTTATGTGCATTAATGTTGTCATGATATTCATTTGCATGATATATGCATTTTCTCTTAGGTTGTTAAGTCATATGCACATAAGGTCCATGCTAGTTGTTCATTGTGCATTCTAAGGTCGTGCATACACAAGGTCATTTCATCAAACAGATTACTGTCTGTGCATACATAAGGTCTATGCACATTACTGGTCTATGCACCACTGAGGTCGGTGCTAGTAGCATTTCATGTAGGTAACGTCGGTGCATATGCACACTTAGTTCATATGTGTTAAGTGTGCTTACTACATTCATATGTTTTCATACTGCAGTTAGTGTTATGTGTGTTGATGCTGTATTAAGTGGTTTATGAGGTCCACGCTTATCTCTGTCCATTGCACATGAAGTCCATGCACATTTCAGACCACTGCATATTAGGTTGCATGCATACACATTCCACCAAACAGTTGGTGTGCATGTCATTTGACCGTGCATCTGTTGTCATACGCATGCATATGTCAGTGCACATTTGCCTTGGGTCTACACAAGGTCAGTGTATATCCCTCTATAGTCAGTGCAAGCCATTTCAGTGTGCATAGCATTTCATCGAACAGTTCAAGGTCAATGCTAGTATAGACAGATGCATTCAACGTCCGTGCACTTCATGATAGCCAGCTTAGACAAGGTCTGTGCATACATGTTCAAGTCTACGTCACCTGGATATAGGTCTGTGCATATGGTGAGAATAGGGTCAAGGTCGGTGCTACTCTATCCAAGGATGATGCATTTGTGTCTCAGTGCATGTGATGCGTCTCAGCTTGCATCTTATGCTATGTCTAAGGTCAATGCAATGTTTTGTCTGAGCACGTTGCATTGAGTCTCATTTGCACTTGTGTCTCGGGCTACGTTTCTATCACGTCTTAGCACACCCAGCGTCTCAATGCATGAACTGCGTCTCATTTTACGTCTCACGCACATACCAGGTTGCATGCATTTGTTAGGTCGGTGCAAAGCCTTCTATAGCACAAGCACGGTCGGTGCAAGCCTTGCCTTCTGCGTATTCTCTCAAGGTCAGAGCAGGTTTCAAGCCCGTGCACACTGCCTTGGCAGATGTAAGTCGGTGCAATCCGTGTATCCGGCTGGCATCATGTCGGTGCAATTTGCATTGTATGCATTCACGCGGTCGGTGCAATCCTATCTTGCACTAATCGACTCTGTGCAACTTCCGTTACTGAATGCACATAGAGTCTGTGCAACTCATGTTGCTGCGAGCATTTAAGTTAGTGCACCCTTATCATGTGTTGCTATATAGTCGATGCACATCTTCCTCATGGACCATGTTGGCTTGTGCACGTTTACTCACATGCTACCAAAGTCTGTGCATGTCTTTCATGTTGTTTGTTGTTAGGCCCATGCCTTTCCTGCCTGAGCATATAGCTAGTCGATGCATTCTTCGTGGTACACTACTTAAGGTCTGTGCATACTGTGTTGTTGCACGCACGCATATAGGGTCGGTGCAGCCTTTGCTGCAAGCGAGCACAAGTCCGTGAACATTGTATGATGCAAACATTAGGTCGGTGCAAGCCTTGGCTCGCACGGGTCGGTGCATACCTTGCATTGGGCAACACACGTCGGTGCATGTTTTCCTACTCACATAGTCAGTGCAGGTTTTGTCTTAGCCATATCCAAGTCGGTGCATGTTTTACATGCACGCATTTAGGATCGGTGCATATTTTGTTTAAGGCATAAACATATTTGGTGCATGGCCAAGTCGGTGCATCTTTTCGTTCAGGCAGTTTAATGTCTGTGCATATCCCTGCAGCAACGCTATTGAGGTCGGTGCAACTTTTGATTGCCTAAATGAGCTCGGTGCACGTTTTCCTCTTTAACACATGGTATGTGCACGTGGTAGCCACAAGACTTCATAGTCTGTGCAATTTTCAAGTCAGTGCATACTTTCATCATGCATGACTGAAGTCCATGCAACTTTTTCTATCTTGCTCAACTGAAGTCTATGCATATCACTATACCGTCAGTGCACATTGTTGTTGTGTTATACTTATGACTGCAAGGTATTTGACTAAATGGCTTTTTGCTTCTACTAATAGGTTTAAGGCAGACACGTGAGCTCGAACTGGAAGTTGGCACGTGACCCAAGGATTCTTATGATGAGCACGTAATCCCAGAAGACTGGAAGCTGACACGTGGGTTTCTTGGAAAAGGGGGCACGAGCCCTACACACGCCCAAGGCGTGAGTCCGTGGGACTCCAAGTCTGAAGCCCTATAAGAAGACATCCTCTGCGATCAAAGAACCCTAACGAAGAAGTGAATAGAAGAAGAAGAAGAAAGAGTGCCGCCAGAGAAAAGAGCAAAAGAAAGAAGAGTGAGCCTGATACTGAAAAGAAGAAAAAGAAGAAGAAGAAGGAGTCGTCAGAGAGCGAGAGAGCTAAGAGAAGTGAGTTCGTGAGAATGAAAAAGAAGAAGGAGAAGACGGCAGAATCTTAGAGTGAGCAGCTGAAGAAAAGAAGAGTGAGTTGAAGTCTGAGAAGAAAAAGAGAGAAGAAGAAAGAAAGAGGAAGAGGAAGAAAGAGTGAGGAATTTGTGAGTGTGAAGCTATCGTTAAAGATCTGTTTTCCTGGCATTTGGATCAAATCGAAGCCGGACTTGCTCCTACGAGAGCTACATTCTGTGTTTCATTTTCAGCTTTCCGTTTCTGTGGTTTTGCTTCATATTTTCCTTGTTCTTTTCGTTTATCTTTGAACTTCAAGCTGTGAGTCAGCAGAGCAAGCTGTGATGCTTAGCAGGCAAGGTGGTTACCTTGGACAGCAAGCTGTGATGCTCAGCGGGATAGCAAGTTGTGATGCTCAGCGGATGGCAAGCTGTGAGGCCCAGTTGATGTAGGCAAGCTGTGATGCCCAGCCGTTCAGGCTGTGAGTCGGCAGGAATCCTGATGTGACACAACCCCTCGGACTTAAATTTGCAAGCAACACGACGATTTAGGCAACGTGACACAAGCGGACTCGCTCGCGTTGGCACACTCGGGTCCGTAGGAGGACCGGCGATGGCGGTGAGGGTCCGGGGTTGAACCTCAATGTTCCAAGGGTATGGCCAGCTAAGGTTGGACCCCAATGGGCCAGGGATGCCCCAATTCTGTGGGCGGCCAGCATGCCACGGGCGTGGGATGTAGCGGCTCTCTCACAACTCGCTCCGCGGCGGACACTCGAATTGATGGTTTTGGATCGGGCGCTCGCCTCACCACCGACGGGCAACTAAAAATGATACTAAGCTAAGCAATTGTAATAAACCAGCAAAGAAGAGTGGCCAGAAGCTCACCTGATGGGCGTGAGGACGCCGATCCCGGCCGGAGACGAGGGCGAGAGGGGAAGCGTGGGCTACCCGCATGCCGCGCCGATGATGCTTGAATCATGTTTAGTTAATTACAATCACTACACCTCGCGTAGGAGGGTGACCTCGGGGAAGGGATGATCAAATACAATCAAACACTACCTCCACACAGGGAGGAGCGGTAAGCCGGCCAGGCGGGGACGGGAAAACCGTCGGAGAACGGAAGAAGGAAGCCGAAGTTGTTTCCACTTGCAGGCTGTGATGGCTGACAGCCAGATGGTCCCGGGGCTGTAGATCACGTTCCTGAATTTTTCTGGAGGCGAGACCAGCATGGGGATCTTCGTATCTGGTGCGCGGATGGCTCCGAATTTTCTCGATTTCTTCTACTGCAGCTGCTTGTCCGGGTTGAGCTTCGAACAGGGTGGCAGAATCTTGCCGCAGCAACTACCTGATATGAACAGTGACTTGCAGAAGCTACACCGGCCGCTCCCGACCTCTGAATCACGAGCCGTTGGAGTTTCTGGAATCGTGGTCAAGTCTACTTCGCAGCGAAACTGACGGGGAAGCCGGATGAGGTCAGAGGAGATCGGGGGACCCGAGACGGTGCTAGCAGATCGTAGCAGACTTGGGGAAGCAGCGTGGAGCAGTCAGAGGAGAAACTTGATAACTCTGTCCCACGGAACCTAAATGCAGTTCCGTTTCCTGATCCTGGAAGAGGACAGGACGTGGGAGAACTTTGATGAAGAAACCTCGGCTTGGTTCTGCTAGGGTCCGCCGTGGCACAGCTTTCTTTCAGGTTCAGGTACTTGGTGGCAGTAACTCGGCAGCAGCTACCTGATACGAACAGTGACTTGCAGAAGCTATCCTGGCCGCTCCCGAGCTCTGAATCATGAGCCGCTAGAATTTCTGGAACCGTGGTCGAGCCCTCTTCGCAGCAAAACTGGCGGGGCAGTCGTCTGATGTCGGTGAGGACGGGGAGACTCAGAAGAGTGGAGGTAGGTCGCTGCAGACTGTGGGAGGCAGGCCCGACCAACCGAGGGAGGAAAACAAGAACTCCGGCCTCCGGATGCCGAACGCAGTTCCGCTTCTTGATCCTGGTAGAGGACTGGAGGAAGAAGAACTTTGCAGAAGGGCTCGTAGTCTGAATCTTCCTTCGTTTGTCGTGGTACAGCTTCAAGTCGGGTTCTGGTACTCTGCAGGGGGAGATCTGCGCAGCCGAGGGAGAATGGGCACCACGAACTGTAGCGACGTCGGAATGGGATGATTCCACCTCGCCTGCGAAGTTGACTTCGATATCTTTCCGAAGATGTAGGCCACGCTCCCAGGAGCTCCGGGATGAGGTCGTGGACAGCACTGCAACAGGCAGCTGTTCTGCAGGGCTTCAGCTGCACACAGTTTTGGAGAGAAAGGGTTGAAGGGGGAGGTTCTTTGGTGGAAGGAGAGGGGAAATGGTTGCTTTGGTGGTGGGAAATGGTTGGGAGGTGGTAAGGGGAGGTGAGGGAGGAAGGAGGGGCAGAGCTAGCAGGGGGGGTGATTGCACAAATGGCCAAGGGGTGGAGGTGGTGAGGTGGTGGGGGCGCAAATGGCTTGGAGGAATGGGGAGGGGCTTCCCTTCGATTTGGGTGGAGGGTTAATGGAGGTGCTAATGGGGGCCTAGGGAAGGGGAAGAGTTGCTTTGGGAAGGGGAAAGGGTGTCTAGGAGAATGGATTCTCCCTTGGGAATGTGAAGGGGTTGTATGGGGAAGGGGAAAGGTTGCTTGGGAAGAGGGAGAGGTGCCTAGGAGAAAGGCGTTCCACCTAGGGGTTGGAGGGGGAGTAAATGGAAGGTATGGGGAAGGGGGAGGGGTCTTAAATAGAGGTGAATAGGGAGGAGAGAGAGTGAATTTCGAATTTGGAGTGGGGAGGAGAGAGAATGGGGTTCGCCCCCTTTAGTGAGAGAGAGAAGAAGAGAGAGAGAGAGCTAGAGAGAGAGTGATGCACAAATGCCTTGGCAAATTTTTACTCAAATATTCATTAGCTTACAACTGAGGGATTGGGGTCCTATTTATAGGAAACCCACTTTTACATATAAGACCCTGACTTTTAACATACTAACAGATAACCAAGGAAGGGGGGTGCGCCCATGGGCCTAGCCCAAAGAAATAGGCCCAATAGCAAGCACCATAGCCTAATGAGACTCGAACTTAGGGAAATGACTTAATAACCTAGGTACAAGACTCAAATAAAAGGCAAATTACATGAGTAGAAAATGAAAATTACATCATAGGACTCGAAATAACGTGGTGAACAAGATGTAGCTTAGGCGGCGAGTATCGGGATCCTCGATCATATGAAATTGCTGGTGATGTCCTCATCATACCCTCGGGGTGCGGAAAACTCGACTCTGTCGAGTATGGGCCCACGGGGAAGTGGTCCTCTCCAGAAACTCAGAGTGAGCCTCAACTTCCAAACTCAACCCTGCGTCCGCAACCAGGGGACGGTCCCTCATCCTCTCGAGGTGGCTCAGGCGCACCCTCTTGCTGGTGATGGGACCCTGCTTGCCTAGTATTGCCTTCGTGTGCACACGTCGGACTCTCAGGCCATTTTTTTGGTGGCTCTCCGAGGGTGTCCCTCTCAAAGGAAGATAAAGGCTCGAGGCACTCACTAGGATCCACCGCGGTGCCCATATAGGGTGCCGGATCCGCCATGTGGATAATGGGGTGAATCCCAAAACCCATTAGTAAGTCCAACCCGATGGCCGGGTTGCCAAAATCACTTGGAACTTGGGAAGGTCCAAGTCCACGTGCCCTCGAATTGGAGGTGACCCTAGGGTAGAGCCACTCCAATGCCATCATCACCAGATTGCCTACTTGGAATTCCAAGTGGCGCTCGCAAGCTTCTGCCCGCTCTTTGTGAACCTCACCGCTCGTTGTTAGATGCTTGCATGAATGTGTATGCCATGCACTATGATGCAGTGAGTGGGTGTGGAAGAGGATAGTATGCAAGGGTGGACCGGGGCAACCGTACATAGACCTATCATGCATAGATGTGATGAAGACTTTCATGGACTCTGGGGGGCCGGGGCAACCATAGGTGGACATATCGTGCATGGTGGCGTTAGTTACCGGAGGACCCTGACATTCATGTGTGCTCCATTCATGCGTAATGGTTATGACGAATGTGGGTGGACCAGCACATCCAAATGTGGGCCAGTCATTCATTGGGCCTAGACTGTGTGTGGCGTGTATGGGAGGGCTGGACTTGTGACCCTTGTCGAATGATGTGATATGCCAAGATGGGTGCATTCCTGTCCTATGGGTGACGACCATGTGTGTGGGTATGGGGTGGTCTTTGAGCTTCCACTTATAAGGGTTGAAGGGGTCAAAGAAGGTATGCATCATGGGGTGGGCTTGGTCCGATAAGGTTGGATGGGATAGGGACAGGTTGGTGGTGAGTAAGGTGGGTGGGTATAGGAAGGGATCGAAGGAGTCATGGAATGTGTTTCCAAGGAAGGGGTATTCTATCTCCTCAAGGTTTTCAAATGATGGTGAGTCCTCCTCCTCAAATGTAGTATTTGAACCAAAGTCCTTGGCGGGTTGGTTGGCCATGAATGGAGGGCTTGGCATCCTACCGGAAATAAGCAACTCTAATTTATGAAGAGCATCGGGCTCCTCGGGTGTAGGGAGGAATAACAGAAGCTCACTAGTGTAGCAACCCATAGTGTAAGTGGAGGAGATGGATCCGACACATAAGTGTAGGAGGTCAAGGCTCCTAGGTTGGTCGGCTACAGTGGTCAACAGGTCAGTTAGCTCCATTTGCCAAGCTATACCCTTAAGAAAGTCCCCTAATGTCTCCACCTGATAGGATGATTGGATTGTGGTGTGGTAGGTGGGTAATGGTACTATAGGGAGGTTTTGTTCCATAGGAAGGCAGACATGGGCCATGAGATCTCTAAATGGGTTCTCCTTTAGCCAATGTGAAAGGGGTTCTCCTAAGATGAGCTCGCCCCCTACTAGGGAGGGTGGTGTAAGGTGAAGTCCACCATGTGAAGTTTCTTCTTCTTCCTGGACATGGGTGATCTCCATGGCGGGGGTTGGGTCCGGAGTATTCACCACTATGGGGTCGGGTATGGGGATCATGGTTTCCTCTACCAAGGAGGTGAGTAAGTCCATTGTTTGTGGGGTGATGATGACTGGCATATGGCTCTTTTGGGGTGGTGGGTAATGGGGGACTTGGGATAGGATGGGGAGGGGTAGAAGTGGAGGCCTAGGTTGGGCATCTTGTAACTCATGGGGGAGGGTGCACCCCATTTGGCTCAATGGGTCTTCTTGGGTAGGAATGAGTTCTCTTGACCTATTTGGGCCTCATATTCTTCTTCCCAATCTAGGGGAGCCTCATAGTCTTCGGTCACCTCCGTGAGTTCCTTTTGGAAATGGGTGGGATGAGGATTTGTGGAAGCTTGTGGGGTGTGGGTTTGATGGGGAATGTTGGGTTGGGTGGTGGCCAATTTGGTTTTAATGGTGGTGGTGATCGGGATTGGAATCATTTGGGGTGGTGGAGATTGGACCCTAAGGGAGGTCTTGGGTTGACTGGGAGGGAAAGGGGGAGTGGGAGTGCTCCTCGGGTTATGGTTCTCAAGGTAGGAGTGGGAAGGTCGGGGAGCGTAGTTCTTCCTAAGCTCAAGGTAGAAGTGGGAGGGTCGGGGAGCGTAGATCTTCCTAAGCTCAATCTTCATCTCTTCCCATGATCCTATGGGTTCTTGCCTCCAAATCCTTCTTAAGCTCACTATGCGATCCCACTCCTTCTTGGCTTGTCCCCGAAGCCACCCTGTGGCCTTGCGGACCCTAGCATGTCCATAGACCCTAGTCCTATCAAAGTGTTTATCCATGGTAGCCGCTCACTTTAGGTAGGCATTAGGATTGGATCCGTCAAAACTAAGGTCTCCTTCAAGGATGATGTCCATGAGGAGGGGGTCAATCGGACTCTTGTGGACGGCCGTGTTGAGGAGACTTAACCAATGTGGAGTGTACATGATGATGCACTGGGTGGCCCGAAAATGACTCTAAATGCGAATGCGCCCTAGGACCAACTTCTAGAGAGACAAGTTGTGAACTTGCTCTGATACCATTTGATGTGACACAACCCCTCGGACTTAAATTTGCAAGCAACACGCCGATTTAGGCAACGTGACACAAGCGGACTCGCTCTCGTTGGCACACTCGGGTCCGAAGGAGGACCGGCGATGGCGGTGAGGGTCCGGGGTTGAACCTCAATGTTCCAAGGGTATGGCCAGCTAAGGTTGGACCCCAATGGGCCAGGGATGCCCCAATTCCGTGGGCGGCCAGCACGCCACGGGCGTGGGATGTAGCAGCTCTCTCACAACTCGCTCCGCGGCGGACACTCGAATTGATGGTTTTGGATCGGGCGCTCGCCTCACCACCGACGGGTAACTAAAAATGATACTAAGCTAAGCAATGGTAATAAACCAGCAAAGAAGAGTGGCCAGAAGCTCACCTGATCGGCGTGAGGATGCCGATCCCGGCCGGAGACGAGGGCGAGCGGGGAAGCGTGGGCTACCCGCACGCCGCGCCGATGATGCTTGAATACGGTTTAGTTAATTACAATCATTACACCTCGTGCAGGACGGTGACCTCGGGGAAGGGATGATCAAATACAATCAAACACTACCTCCACACAGGGAGGGGCGGTAAGCCGGCCATGCAGGGACGGGAAAACCGTCGGAGAACGGAAGAAGGAAGCCGAAGTTGTTTCCACTTGCAGGCTGTGATGGCTGACAGCCAGACGGTCCCGGGGCTGTAGATCATGTTCCTGAATTTCGCTGGAGGCGAGACCAGCATGGGGATCTTCGTATCTGGCGCGTGGATGGCTCCGAATTTTCTCGATTTCTTCTACTACAGCTGCTTGTCCGGGTCGAGCTTCGAACAGGGTGGCAGAATCTTGCCGCAGCAACTACCAGATATGAATAGTGACTTGCAGAAGCTACACCGGCCGCTCCCGACCTCTGAATCACGAGCCGTTGGAGTTTCTGGAATCATGGTCAAGTCTACTTCGCAGTGAAACCAACGGGGAATCCGGATGAGGTCAGAGGAGATCGGGGGACCCGCGACGGTGCTGGCAGGTCGTAGCAGACTTGGGGAAGCAGCGTGGAGCAGTCGGAGGAGAAACTTGATAACTCTGTCCCATGGAACCTAAATGCAGTTCCGTTTCCTGATCCTGGAAGAGGACAGGACGTGGGAGAACTTTGATGAAGAAACCTCGGCTTGGTTCTGCTAGGGTCCGCCGTGGCACAGCTTTCTTTCAGGTTCAGGTACTTGGTGGCAGTAACTCGGCAGCAGCTACCTGATACGAACAGTGACTTGCAGAAGCTATCCTGGCCACTCCCGAGCTCTGAATCATGAGCCTCTGGAATTTCTGGAACCGTGGTCGAGCCCTCTTCGTATAAAAACTGGTGGGGCAGTCGTCTGATGTCGGTGAGGACGGGGAGACTCAGAAGAGTGGAGGTAGGTCGCTGCAGACTGTGGGAGGCAGGCCCAACCAACCAAGGGAGGAAAATGAGAACTCCGGCCTCCGGATGCCGAACATAGTTCCGCTTCTTGATCCTGGTAGAGGACTGGAGGAAGAAGAACTTTTCAGAAGGTCTCGTAGTCTGAATCTTCCGTCGTTTGTCATGGTACAGCTTCAAGTCGGGTTCTGGTACTCTGCAGGGGGAGATCTGCGCAGCCGAGGGAGAATGGGCACCACAAACTGTAGCGACGTCGGAATGGGATGATTCCACCTCGCCTGAGAAGTTGACTTGGAGATCTTTCCGACGATGTAGGCCACGCCCCCAGGAGCTCCGGGATGAGGTCGTGGACAGCACTGCAACAGGCGGCTGTTCTGCAGGGCTTCAGCTGCACACAGTTTTGGAGAGAAAGGGTTGAAGGGGGAGGTTTCTTTGGTGGAAGGAGAGGGGAAATGGTTGCTTTGGTGGTGGGGAATGGTTGGGAGGTGGTAAGGGGAGGTGAGGGAGGAAGGAGGGGCGGAGCTAGCAGGGGGGGGTGATTGCGCAAATGGCCAAGGGGTGGAGGTGGTGAGGTGGTGGGGGCGCAAATGGCTTGGAGGAATGGGGAGGGGCTTCCCTTCGATTTGGGTGGAGGGTTAATGGAGGTGCTAATGGGGGCCTAGGGAAGGGGAAGAGTTGCTTTGGGAAGGGGAAAGGGTGTCTAGGAGAATGGATTCTCCCTTGGGAATGTGAAGGGGTTGTATGGGGAAGGGGAAAGGTTGCTTGGGAAGAGGGAGAGGTGCCTAGGAGAAAAGGGTTCCACCTAGGGGTTGGAGGGGGAGTAAATGGAAGGTATGGGGAAGGGGGAGGGGTCTTAAATAGAGGTGAATAGGGAGGAGAGAGAGTGAATTTCGAATTTGGAGTGGGGAGGAGAGAGAATGGGGTTCGCCCCCTTTAGTGAGAGAGAGAAGAAGAGAGAGAGAGAGCTAGAGAGAGAGAGAGATGCACAAATGCCTTGGTAAATTTTTACTCAAATATTCATTAGCTTACAACTGAGGGATTGGGGTCCTATTTATAGGAAACCCACTTTTACATATAAGACCATGACTTTTAACATACTAACAGATAACCAAGGAAGGGGGGTGTGCCCATAGGCCTAGCCCAAAGAAATAGGCCCAATAGCAAGCACCATAGCCTAATGAGACTCGAACTTAGGGAAATGACTTAATAACCTAGGTACAAGACTCAAATAAAAGGCAAATTACATGAGTAGAAAATGAAAATTACATCATAGGACTCGAAATAACGTGGTGAACAAGATGTAGCTTAGGTGGCGAGTATCGGGATCCTCGATCATATGAAATTGCTGGTGATGTCCTCATCAAATCCACACTCGGGTTGAGTGTGGGGTGGACGTAGGTCTGGAGGACCGAACCACCTAGAAACCTTCTTGTCCATCGTGACTCTAGTGTTTATTCTGATCCGCTAGATGTATGCTTAGGCTTGATCTGAATCATTTGTCTAGCGAGGAATTTGTTTTTCATATTGTTCATTTGATATTGGATCTGAGAGAGTCATTTTGAATTCTTGATCATTGTTACTGGAGAGTGTCAAATTCACTCAAGTCATTTGAGCGTCTAAGTTGCTTTTATTTGCTTCATTAGGTTCAGTCAATAGCGTAGGTTTGCTTAGGAGTATGCACTCTTGCAGCTTAACTGTTTGATCGAGAGAACCATTGTCCTCCTTATCTTGTATAGCTTAACTACTTTTAATTCCGCATCCGTGTCTAGTTACAATTTTTATTTTGGTAATTTTTAAGAGGGATTCATTCACCCCCCCTCTGAATCCGGGCCTTGCACCCTATCAGTTTCATCAACAAAGGAGTTCGGGAAAGCCCATGGCAGCACCGATAGTGATTGCCTATTCGGCTATTCCTGAAGCTAGCAGAACTGGGGAGCTCGGCAATTCGGCTTCTAGCTTAGTTTTTCCCCCACCCCGCCTGGCCGGATTACAGCCCCTCCCTGCGGGAGGTAGTGTTTGACTGTAACCACTTAATTCCCCCACCCTTTGTCCAACCCCCTTGCTAGGGGAGTAGTGATTGTAAGTTAATTTTTAGGCGGAAGCCTCATCGGCGCGGCGTGCGGGTAAGCCCACGCTTCCTCGCTCGCCCTCGTCTCCGACCAGGATCGATGTCCTCACGCCGATCAGGTGAGCTTCGGAACACTTCTCATTGCTGGCATTTAATTGCTTAGTTTATTATTGCTTTTGGTTGCTCCGTTGGCGGTGAGAGAGTGCCCGGTCCCAAATTGTCATCAAATTGAGCGACCATCGCAGAGCGAGTTGTGAAAGAGACCCTACAACCCACACCCTTGACGTGCTGGATGCCCATGAAATTGGGCATCCCGGACCCTTACGGGTTCAGCCTCAAGCTAGCCAAATCCCTCGGAGCATCAAGGTCCCGCCTCGGACCCTCTCCATCATCACCGGGTTGCCCACGGGCACATGTTTGTGTTACACGAGTGAGTCCGCTAGAGTGGGTTCGCCGATCCATTGCTTGCTTGCGAGTGTAGGTCCAAGGTGCATTGGCCTTGTGGCTATCACCCCAAGGTGGAGTCACATCACGCATGATCACTTTTCAATTCTTGTTTGCATCTACCTGCTTGCATGATTACATTACTCAAAGTATATTCCTTTTACTCGCCTTAGTTGATAAAAGACTTGGCCCCTTGACCCATTATGAAGGCCAATTTCAGAACAATCACCCACTTATTGAGCAAGGGGCCAAGCCAGAACAGAAAGACTAAGTTGTTTCTCTGGAGCAATGTGTGTAGGAGTTAGAAGAGCAAGAAAGAAGCAGTGAACAACAAACCGAACCGTCCCTTTTATCCTGTCAAAAAATGTGTACATTAGGTTCCACCCTCTCTCCCAACATCGCTTCTCTCACCACTCTGGGCGAGAAGCCCTAGAGGGTGTCGTCAAACCATACAAGGGGTATCTCTACCACCCCGCATTACCCTTTCCGTCTCTGCGCTCCGCCGCCACTCTACGGGGGCAGCGAAGAAACTACTGACACGAAAGTCACGCTCGCGTGCTCTTCGATAATGCTCTTCACTGTCCCTCAGCCACTATTCAGCAAGATCGAGACTGGTTTGCAGCTCAAATACTTGGGCCTCTAATGCCCTCTTCTCTTCTCTCTCGGCCAATGTTTCGACCCTCTCCCTTTCTCTGTCCCTCTCTTTCTCTACTCGTTCCCTCTCTCTGTCTTTCCTTTTCAGCTGGAAGGTGATCCTCAGCTCCATGGCATTCCGAGAAAAGTTGTCATCTGAACGGCGTCGCAATTCCTCCTCTAGTTCCGCTACCCTGGCTTCCCATTGTGTGGCACGAGCGAGCACCTCTTGCATCTCTTCGATCCGACATGACCGTCATCTCAGGAATGTGGCGAGTCATGAACGAAGGGAATTCAATGGAGAAACCCTCACCTACGGAGAAAGCATTCCCTCTACCTTTGTGGCACGCTGTATGGTACGATCAAGTTGCTCGTGGAGCAAATCAAGCTCCGAGGAAGGAATCCATAGATTAGAAGAGGCACCCTCTGCCCCCACTGCTGGTGGGGTTGCGTTGAGCTGAGCGCGCTATGATGGCGAGAAGTGGCAATGAGTGGATAAACACTAGGAACCTGGGGGTATAATTAGGAACATGCATTTGCATACACACTCACCGAGGCATGCAAAGCTATACGGGTGTCACCCACCTATTCCTCCGTGTCCGCCAAGCGAGCTCGCAAGTTCGCTATCATGGTATCACGAGCATCCTGCAGCCATGTCATAAGAGTTAGCATTACCCTCACAAAAAAAGGAGAAATTGGAGAGAATTACATCCACCTCCACAAGCCCCCCAAGATAAAGTCACTCCGCATACATCACCCTATAGAGGCGTAGGTAATCTTCACTGTCCCACGCGTGTGACTCCACGAGTGTGCTGATAGGATCTAGCAAAGGTGCGCGAAGGATTTAGAGGGGGGTGAATGAATCCCTCTATTAAAACTTTGACCTAATAAAAATTTAATTAATCCAAACACAAAGGCCTGATTAAGGCAAATCATAGACTTGAATGACTGATGTGCACCGGTAAACCTTGATGGCAAAACGAATCTAATAGAGCCTAGTCATGCATCTAACGATTCACAAGAGACAAGCAGACCACAAAGAACACAAGGAATTTTTAGATGGTTCGGTCTGCTGCCTGCAGACCTACGTCCATCCCTCACTTAAATTCGAGTGAGGCTTCATGCTGCCTAACAGCTTGAAACCGCTGCGCAATACAGATTGCGTCCGCTGAGCCTCACAGCTTGCTTACAAACGGCTGAGCAACACAGCTTGCTATCCAGAGGATCCCTCCTCTGACCGCTGAGGATTACAGCTTAACCTCCGCTGCCACACAGCTTGAACAAAAGATCAAAATGAAATGAGAACAATGAAAGACAATGATTGAAAGCTGACAATAAAATTCGATGAAAATCGCTCATGCAGGAGTACACTGGTCTGGATTTGATCCAAGTACCAGTGGACAGACTATCAGTGATTCTTCTCATGATCTCACTCTTTCTCTATCTCTTTCTCCTTTTCTTCTTCTCTCTGAATTGGGCTGGCTATTGGTCTTTTTTTTCTTCGATCCTCAACCTCGTATACTCCTAGTTCTCTCTGATTGTTCTTCCCTTCAGACTTCAGAAAAGATTTTTATATTTTTCTTCTGTCTCGGAATCCCGTGCTCACACACTGGGCGTGTGGAGGGAGAACTCCCGCCCAAATGCTTCCACGTGGCAGTCTTTTGGAGGACGATCCGTCTTGGATCACGTGCCCCTCCTTGGAGATTGGGACCACTCGGTCTTGGTTCTCTGGAGAGAAACCATGTCTGAAGAACAATGGTCATTTAGTCAAACACTTAGCACAAGTTGCACCGACACGAATAGAGAGTAAGCATAACCTGCACTGAGTAGGAGTGTGCAAGTCAACCATTGCACTGACTTATTACAAGGTGAACCGAGAATTGCACCGACGTCAGAAATTGTAGCGGCATGAGTTGCACCGAGTTGACGTGAGAAATAAGTGGAAAATGCACTGACTTATGAATGTGCATGACACCAAATGCACGAACCTTAGTGTCCAAGCGTGTAACAAATATGCACCGAGTCAGAAATGTCTACAACATGCACTGACTCTAAAGTATCTAGGACAAACTTTGCACCAAGTTGGATTTACAGTCCAAGCAAGAGCTGCACCGAGATGCCAGATAGAGATGTGCAGAGCAAAACTTGCACCGAGTCAAGATTTCCAGTCCAAGTAAGAACTTGCACAGAGATGTAGATATTCTGTTCAAGTGAACACTTGCAACGAGATGGCAGAGAAGACTGCACATACAAAGAAAGATGCAAGACAGAACTTGCACCGAGATGTAGATATCCTGTCCAAGTGAAGACTTACACCAAGATTGTGGATAGGAATGCACTGACACTTAATGACAAGACCGAACAGTGCGTGCTGGTCAAGAATTACACGGACCTAAAAATTGCACCGACCCCGAGAGGTGAGATGCAAAGGCAAGATATGCACGGACCTTGATGCGCATGATGCATTGAAATGCACTGACCCTTTTATGTATGAGACAAATAATGCACCGAGAGAGAAATGGACGATAGTGTGTGTGCGAAAATAGAAAGTTGCACCGAGGCAAGCACTTATGCGTGAAATGCAAAACTAAGCTAGACTTACACCGAGCTAGATTTTTTTTGGCGAGACAACACATGCACTGACTATGATTTACTCTATGAGATAACATGCACCAAATGGACCATACATAACAGATAGAATTGAAGGATTTAAACACCTTAATCTAAACATGATTCATAGAAAGTCATTATCAAAACTAGGGTACCAGCAATATCCCCCTTTTTGATTATGACAACTATGAGTCATGTATGATTAAGCCCTAAAAAAATTCAATTCTCAGCATTCAAACAAATGTGTCCACAGTCTGTTGGAGCATGCTCAGAATTTAATCACACGCAGACAAGACAGAAAATGCATTGAACACAACAGGTGTGCAAATGAACAAAAAGCAAACATGCAACATGTAAGAATGAGAAGATGCTTCTGTGTGTATTAAGAAAACAAACATTAGTGTTTGAATGTACATCTCTTTTCACACAAAAAAGGTATTGTAAATAGCACATCAGCACTTTTTTTTTCTTGTCAATATCTCAGCAGCATATATGAGGTCTTCTTTACAGCATATACCCAGCAGCATACATGAGGTCTTCTTTACAGCATATACCCAGCAGCATACATGAGGTCTTCTTCTCCCCCTTTGTCATTATCAAAAATGGAGAATTGGGAGAAATTAGTGACCTCGGAAACTCCCCCTGTCTCTTGGAGGATATGCTGAACTGGAGCCAGAGATGGGAAGTCTGTTCATCAACGAGGTATGAAGATCTCTAATGGATTCTGCCAGTTTATCAAGTTTTTGACGCATAGTATTCCCCAGTCTTTCCACTAGGGAGGTGGTTGACTCTTGTTTGGTAATAGATTGTCTAACGGTCTCTGAGAGAGTCTAGAAATTAGACTGGACAACTTGAAACTTTTTGATGATTTCTGGCTGACTGGCCGCTATCCTGTTTAATGTGCCCTTTATCTGTTCAAGCTCAATTTTCAGATTAAAGGTATGGCTAAGAATTTTAGCCATATTGCTGAAGATGGAGATTTGGGTATCTTGAATTTTGCTTACCATGTCACCCACTCGAGTGCTGATACCCATAAGAGATTCTAAAATATCTCGTACTGCTTCATCAGTTTTTCGTTTGGCAGTTAAAAACTCTATCCCTTGAACTTTCACAATCTTTTCCAGATGTTGCAGTCGGCCCTCTACTCTGTCCATTTGAAGAGTATGGAGCAAAAACTATCTGTTCATCAAGTCATTTTGATTGAGTACAATCTCTGTCAAATTGGACAACATCTGTGCAATATTAGGTTCAGCATTTGTTCCATGTGAACTCAAAGTGGAGGCACTAGAGTCTGGTAACTCAGTGTAATACTCATGTTGCTGTTCAGGAGGTGGAGGAGGTGGTATGCCAAGACTAATCAATTCTCCAAAATGTGGACCATATTCAGGAGCCTGAGAGAAAGACATCTTTGGATACATTCTGTGGTGAGGGACAGGTCCCATAACATATTCTTGTGATTCTTCTTCAACTGCCCCTAGAGCTAGAGCTATTGGTTGCTCATGTGGAGCTTCTTCAGCAGGTCTTTGAGCTCCTCGTTGTTCATCTTCCTGTTCATTGACCACAGACTCGGCAATTTCTTCATAAATCACTTCAGCAGCTTCTTTCATAACCTCGTCGACCAATTTAGACATTTCCTCTTCATCTAGGATAATTTCCTTTTCTCTATCACTAAGTTGTTCTTCTATTGGAGCCTCTTCCTGCGCCAACTCTGCTTGATTAGTGACTAGTCTTTCCTGAGACTGCTGTCCAAAAACATCAAATATCTCATGGATATGTTGATCTAGTTCCTGAATAATGTCCTCATCCTGAACATCATGTTCAATTGTTTCATGGATTTGAGGTGCCTCAAGTGCTGTATCTGCAGTTGTGTCCAGTTGCAGTTCTTACTCATCAGAACCTTCAGTTGCTTGTACTTGAGCTGGAGGTTGATCCTCCCCCTGACGAATAGGTTCCAAAGGTGACTGAGCTGACTAACTTTCACTTTGAATCAACTCAAGAATGTGAGTTTCTTTGGATGAGGCTTGAGTGGGCTGTTCAGACACTGACTCAACCTGGGTCTCTGTGTCACTTTCCAATGGAGTATCCTTTGTAGAAGGAGTACTCGTTAGTTTAGTTCCTTTCTTCCTCATGAAGGTATTAATGAAGCCCATGTTGTAGATGTTTATCTTGGGGATCGATAACACAACTTCACCATCTAAGGAGATGTTTTCCTCTTTAAAGATTGTAGTCAAAGGGGCAGCATAGGGAAAATATCTTCTTGACTCCTTACAGGTTCCCATAGCCTGAATGATTACTTGCGGCAGACAGACTTTAATTTTTTTCAGCAAACAATACAGAATAAACCGTTGGGAATCTGTCAGTCTTCCCCTTCCTCCAACTTGTGGAGTGATCATTGAGGTGAGAATGTGATGGAGTAGTCTCTTAGGTGCAGAAAATTTGTTAGTGTTGTAATGACCGAGCTTTGTCAGTGATGAGGGCAACCGCATCATGTAGATTAAATGTAAACCCTCCTTCGACCTCTCCATCTATAGGAACTCTTAGAGTCCTGTGTAGGTGATAGGGTGCTAGGCCCGGATACAGAGGGGGGTGAATGTATCCTTCTATGTATAATGGCCAAATAAAACTTGGAAGCTAAAGATGGACACAGAATAGAACCAATTTGATTCAACTCAAATACAAACACTTGGAGCGTGCCTATCCAAGCATCTAGCGGAAGCAAGTCAAGCAATCTGATGAACCAGTTGAAAATCCTTTTAAACAAAAGAGCAAATATGTAACTGGCCCCCAAATAACCAACTAGCGGAAGCAGCACTAATGAGAATAAGAAAACTCAAGACAATCTGTGAAGGGTGGTAGGAGATATGGAAGAACACACAACAAGCAAACAACTGCTCAAGGATTTTAAGGTGGTTCGGTCCTCCAGACCTACATCCACCCCTCACTCCCAACCGGAGTGAGGCTTCACTAGCAAATGCTAGAACCAAGCAGACTCAGTCTGCAAATAGTTGCTGCCACACAGCTTGACCAGGGGAACAGCCTCCCCTCTTCCTCCAAGCCGGAGGGACACCCCAAGTGACTCCCAGCCACTTGGAAACCAGAGACCGAAGTCTCTCTTCCTCCAGACCAGAAGGGAACCAACCAGTGACTTCCAGTCACCAGCAAACCAGAGGTCGAAGACCTCTCTTCCTCCCAATCGGAGAGACACCCAAGTGACTCCCAGCCACATGGAAATTAGAGGTCGAAGACCTCTCTTCCTCCAGACCAGGAGGGACCACTGGACTTGCAACCACAAGCCCAGAACCAGAGGACTAGCCTCCCTTCCTCTAACCAGAGGGCAACCCACAAGTGACAACCTGTCACTTGCAACTTGGAGATCAGATCTCCCTTCTCCTGAACCAACAGGAGGAACCCGATCCCCAACAGGGCAATCGGAAGAACAAAGATGATCAGAAAAAAAAGAAAAATAATAAAGGAAAATAACACAGCAATCAGAAAGCTATAAAACGAAATGCACAATGTGGCTCTCAACGGAGCTGACTGGCCTAGATCGGATCCACGGTCCAGTGATGACAGATCTTCGAGCAGCTTCTTTCTTCTTCTCCACGAGCTCTCTCGCTCACTCTCTTTCTCTCTTTCTTTCTCTTCTACTCTCCTAATCTCTCACTCACTGCTCTCTCTTCACGGCTTCTCTCTTCTATCTCTTCTTCCTCTCTTTTCCTTCTTTTTCTCTTTTTCTGGATCGAAGGGCTTTCTGCTCTTCAGGCTTCTGCTTCGATCAGTCTTCTTTAGTGGAAGAAGACTAGTATATATAGTAGCAGCAGCAACACACTGGCGCGTGTGGCTTCCACGTTTCCAGCCCTAGAAATTCGAACCACGTGGCAGCTTCCTGGTTCACGAGCCAAGCACCTCGGATCATGTGCCCTACAATTCAAGGACATTCATTCAGTAAAACTCAAGACTGCTGCGTTGACTCTATCAGCCCATGGCGTTGACGCATCGATGATCCAGTGATCAAGTCTTTAGCAGATGGGCGTGCTGCGTCGACGCCGCTCCACTTCTGCGTTGACGCATCGGTGTGTACTAGCAGCTAAAAGGTGTCGTTCCATCAACCTGCTACGTCGACCCAACGAGCTGCAGTGTCGACGCTGCCAAGGTACTCCAGAGGTTGCAAGGAGTTACTTGAACTGCTGCGTCCACACTGCCAGTGGGTGGTGTTGACGCATCTAAGTAACCCAGTAACCCATTGGTTCTCTTTTTGTAACTGCGGCTTCGACGCTACTTGCTCAATGCGTTGACGCACCAGAATAATCCAGGAGCTTCTTTCTTGATTTGCTGTGTCCATGTGTCAGCCTCTCAGCCAGCTTCAGCACACGTGTCATAATCCTGTCTGTCCATCCAGTCTCGAATCACGTGCCCTCCATAAGCTTCACGATCAGAACACCTGTCAGACAGAGTATCGGATAAGTCATCAGTTTAAGTGAAGAACTCTGTGTAGACTTGTAAAGATGATCATGCTGTATAGACTAAGTGTGTACAATGTGAGGGAGTGTATAGACTTAGTTAGAAGGAGCCCGATGTACAGACTTGCCTATGCGAAGCCACTGTACAGACATTGAAAACGTGAAGCCAAAGTGTAGACTTCACGCTGTACAGACTTGAGGCTTTGATGAACGAAGGTTCAGTGTAGAGTTGGAATGTTAGGCCCAATGTATAGACTTTATGATATGAAGCCAATGTCCAGACTTGAAGAGAAAACAAATGTATGGTCTTTGACGGAGTGAGACAATGTTCAGACTTTGTTCCACCGACCAGAGTATTGACTTTGCAAGCGTGAGACGCTGAATGAGACGGTGGCTGAGACGAACGCTGTATAGACTTTGAAATCTGAATCGACAGAGCAGGGTGTACAGACTTTGAGAGTCTTGAAGGATGTACAGACTTTGAGGGCTTTGACGGCCAATGTACAGACTTGTTCGAATGTCTAAACTTTGCATGAACAGTCGATGTGTAGGCTTGAAGAACTGAAGCCCACGTTGTATAGACATGACCTAACAGTCCAGTGTATAGACTTGAATAGCTGAAAGCTACAGTGAGAGAGTGTATACACTTGACCAGATCAAGGACAATTCGAGTGTACAGACCTTATGCCATGAGACGCTGAGAGAGACAGTCCAAAGTACAGACTTATGAAGACTTATGCATGAACAGTAATGCATAGACTTAGGAGCATGAAGGCCAATGTGTAGACATCAACTATCAAGACGCTAAGGAAGACGGACAATGTACAGACTTCCTATAACAATCTGATGTACAGACTTCTTGAAGCTAGACCAGCGGCTGTATAGACTTTGAAGGAGGACAAATGTATGGACTTGGTGACGTGAAAGCGATGTACACACTTATAGCGTTGACGCTAATGTCTTGAGAATGCTCACAGCGTTGACGCTGCATGAGACGTAGGCTGTACAGACTTAGCATGTGAAGACTGATGTGCATACTTGCTGAGTTGACGCTGCAGCCCAATGAGTTGACGCTGCAACGTATATTCTTGATGATCAACTGATGATGTATAGACTTCATCAAATGAAGAAACTGAACTGAAGCGTCGACGCATCAGCTCAAGGAGTTGACGCACTACTGTATGGACAGATACAAAAATGACCAAGGGGTCGACGCATAGGCACACTGAGTTGACGCACTGCAGTGACAACTGTGCAGACAGAGTGTAGCAATGAATGCTTTATGCATCAGTTAACATGACTGAACATCAAAATATATTAAACTAAACTGAGCAGCAAGATGACTGAACATTTGATTAACTCACATCAACAACCAATCATCAAAACCAAATCAATCATCAAAACAGAACATCAATGCATGGTGACTCATAGTGTATGACTCACATCAAAACCAATCATCAAAACCACAGAGGCACAACAATCTCCCCCTTTTTGATGATGGCAACTCTACACAGTGAGTCAATCTGATGGTGAGTCAATCTGATGCTGATGACTCAAACTATTCTCCCCCTTTGACTTCATCAAAAAGAAAATAGCTTGAGAAATTATAGCATGTATAAAAATTCAGACAATTTCTCCCCCTTTAGGAGTTTCAGCAAAAGCATGAGTTAGAGATACTCAAAATGAACCTGCATGCACTTATTGAATGATATACTCCCTCTTTGGCAAACAATCTCCCCCTTTGGTATAATCAAAATAAACCATGGGAAGGGGTGAATGCAGATGCAGATACCAGAATGCAAGAACATAATTCTCCCCCTTTAAGAGTTTCTATGCAGCATGATGCATAAGACATGGAAGCTCCCCCTCAATAAGTGGAATCTTATGAGATGGATGAGAAGGAGACCACAGGGGCAAACAAGGAGAAGTTCAGGTCAATGAACCAAGGACAATAAGCAGAAAAGGTTCAAATAAGCAGATTTACAAATAAGCTCCAAACATAAATAATTCAGTAAGATTTTTAAGGAGATATCAATCTCATAAATCTAAAACATAAATTTTCAAAGTCTTCCATTATAGGGACATATGAATGAGCCTTTTGAACATCATGGTTTAAACATGATGTATGCAGAGTTTATCAATAAAATTCTGTATTGATATCTAAAACCATGTTTTAATAAAAATGAACCAAGCCCTCATATTTATCTTGATTGTCCTCCCTTTGTCTTACACAATCAAATTTATTACCTTCTTTCAGAATTACATGCACTAGTATTGAGATTAAGCAATTATGAAGTCATATTATTTTATCTAGGGTTGTAGCAATTTGATTTTAGCATCAATATTCAGATATTTCAATTTGTTCAACAATTTTCCATGCTATAAATTTTACGAGCGCTCTAGTTCAGTGCACACATTGTAACTAGAGGATATACCTTGATCAAAGGCCAATATCCCTAAGCCCTTAGTGTGACTAACTGTCATGCTTTATGTGAACAGAGTTAGCATTTACACATCATGACACACTACAACTCATTTTTTAATGAGTGAGTTGTATTTCTCAGTGTGCATGCCATTGCTCTGCCTGATTTTCAATAAATTTTATGCAGAGTTAACTAAGGCACCTCATGACACAGTCCTTTGGACATGTGTTTCTCAGTGACCAATGTCATTGCTCTGACAGATATTACCGTTTAGACATTTCAGAAAAATTCATTTGCTTCTGGAGAGGGGGATTTCCGCAGCCCACCACAAAGGCAGCCCAACAAGACCCACGAGGTCCAACCGGGCGAGCCCACCCGAGTGATAGCCCACAGGGCCCACTTAGGGAGAAAAGCCCAATAAATAAGACTCGAGGAACTAACTCTCCCCGGCGGCCTTCTAGGCTCGGAGGGCCCGAGACAATGGTCAGGTCCCAAGGAAGGTCCGGCCTAAAGCCCTCTCCCCGTCCGAGAGAGATAGGCTCCAGCCGACCTATCCGACCCCACCCTCGTCGGGCCATGGCTATCGCTCGGACATGAGCTAGCATCCCCGAGGCTTGGTAAGGCCGGTTGATTATCTGCAGGTGCAGCCGTTCAGAGTCCTCCGCCAGCGGGAGAGTCAGGGGAGCCGCCGGACTCCAAGGGAATAACGTTCCCACGATCAGGCCATGAAAGCCCCCGTTAAAGACGTAACTCCCGCCGGAAACCCCTCAGCTTACAGGACTCCTGAAGGCGGCACACTATTTAAGCAAGGGATCCCCTCCGGAAGATGGTAAGATGAACTAAGCATTCACACACCCTAAGCTCCTGAGCATGATTCGCTTCACCCTTTGGTGGAGAGGATTCTCGCGCATCAGCTCTCTCCTCCCCCCATTATTGCTTCCACCATAGCTCTACTGACTTAGCCATCGGAGGGTTTTGCCCCAGGGCCCTGGGCCCTCTGATACGTTTCCCTATCTTGCAGATTCATCTTCTGGTGATCCATAGCCCGCTCAAGACCCAGCGCGAGATCTCGCCTCTTCATCTGGCACCGTTTGTGGGAAACGCACGAAAAGTCGAGATGGTGAGAAGAAGCTCAGGGAGGAGATCTGCCGGTGGGGTAGGGAGGCTGTGGCGGCGGTGGGAGGCGCCCCCTCTAGGGTCTCGCAGAGCCCCCCCTCCAACGCCAGCATCCCCACCAACAGGCCACCACCCCCCCCGGCGGAGACAGGGGCACCCCTCGACAGCGGCGCCAACGCCTTCCAGGCCCTCAACGAAAAGATGGACGTCCTCATGGAGCTCATGAGGGCCCAGGCGGCCAGGGACGCAAGGTCCCGCGCCCCGTCAAGAAGTCCCCCTCGAAGGAGTGCGACGCAGCACACCGCCGGAGGCCGCTTCACCCTCCGTGGCCGACAGCTCCTCCGCAACGACGTCGGAGGACCCTCGCAAGCTCCGCCTGCGGAGCAAGAGGCTTCCTCCACGCCGAGGAGAGGGAAGCAGGGGGCGAGGCCGCCGCGCCCGGGCACTAGTGCCCCGGGAGATCGCCAAGACGCCCCCCCCAGCCCCACGGTGCGACTGCAGCCAGAGCTGTCCCTCCGGCTGCGAGATTTCGAGAGACGGTTCGCAGAGCAAGAGCGCGCCCTCCGCGCCCTGCAGAAGACCTCTCTCCCGGAGGACGAGGAGAAATCCCCTTTCTCCGAGTACATCTTGAAGGCAGAGGTCTCTCCCAGAGCCTCCATTCCAACCTTCAAACTCTACGACGGCCAGGGCGACCCAGCCGACCACTACGATAGCTTCGACGCCCTGGTGACTCTTCATGGAACGCCGGATCCCATCAAATGCCGAGCCTTCGCGGCCACCCTGGTCCAAGGTGCTCAGGCATGGTTCCGGGCCCTCGCCCCTGGGTCCATTCGAGACTTCAGGCAATTCGGGCGAATTTTCAAGGAGAGTTTCGCCGGTAGCGCCCCCCCAAGGTCAGTAGCGGGGCTCCTGGCCCTCAAACAGGCGCAAGGGGAGAGGCTCCGGACTTACGTCCACCGATTTAAATCGGAAGCCCTCAGGATCCCCCGCCTGGATGTGGCCTCAGCCACAACCGCACTGACCGGGGGCACCCGGGACGAGAATCTCCGCCGCGAGCTTGTCCTCCACCCTCCCTCGACCCTTGCCGAGCTAGTGACTCTGGCACTGCGCCACGCCGAGTGCGAAGAAGTACTCAGCGCCTGCCGAGACGCAACCGGCTCGGGTCGGGAGGGGGACAAAAAGCGGACCTCCGAGCCAAATCCTGGCTCGAGTAAGAAGCGCGATCGAGAAGGAGAGCGCAAAAGAAAGTACGAGCGGTACACCCCCTTGACCGCGCCAGTCTACGAGATCTATGAAGACATCAAAGACTCGGGACTTCTCCGCCAGCCCGAGCCAATGAGGTCGAAGAACCGCAAGCGGGACAGGCATTGCCTGTTCCACGGCGACCACGGGCACCACACCGGAGATTGCCATCAGCTCCAGGACGAGATCGAGCGCCTCATCCGTCTGGGGCACCTAGCCCGGTTCACGACCGGGTACAAAGAAGACCGAGACGCCGCAGAGGAGATCGACAACGCCCCCCGAGGGGTCCACATCAACGTCATCTCCGGAGGAGCGGCATCGGGCGGCGACACCAGCCGAGGGAGGAAACGTCATGCCGAGCGAGCCAGCCGAGCCTTAGAGCCCCCCAGAGGCCCGCCGATGGAGCCCCAGGTCATAGTCTTCTCCGACCAAGACCTGGAAGGGCTGAGCACCCCGCATGACGATGCCCTCGTTATCTCGGCCACGATAAATCACTGTAATGTAGACAGGATTTTGGTTGATAATGGGAGCGCCCCCGATGTATTATCTTATGACTGTTTTCTCAAGATGGGGGAAGACCCATCCAAACTCCGCCCGATCCGAACGCCCCTTTGCGGGTTTAATGGCCTGGCCACCTACCCCGAGGGAGCCCTAAGCCTGCCGGTCACTATCGGCACCCCACCCAAAACCGTTACGGTCATAGTGGACTTCATAGTGATTAAAGGTATGATAGCGTACAACGCCATTTTCGGCCGAAAAATTCTCAGCCGAATAAAGGCCGTACCATCTACCTATCACCAAAAAATGAAGTTTCCCACCAAAAACGGGTTGGGGGAAGTCCGAGGTAACCAGGCCACGGCTAGAAGGTGCTACAATATCTCGGTGGAAGCCTCAAGGCCGGACGGGAAGGATAAGGGCCCAGGGGAGTCGAAGGAAGAGCCGTGACCACCGAGCCCGGTGGCGAGTTATTAACGGTATTCCTGAACGACGACCCGGCCCTAGGAGTAAGGATCGGCGCCGACCTACCACCAGAGGAACAGCAGCAATACAAGGAGTTTCTTTCTGAGTATGTTCGGGTCTTTGCTTGGTCCGATGATCAACTCCCTGGTATACCAGAGGAGACTGTGACGCACAAGCTCAACCTCGACACCACCGTGAGACCCGTACAGCAGCGGAGAAGGAAGCATGCGCCCGAGAAACAGGCGATCATCAAGGCGCAGGTCACCAAGGGACAAGAAACTGGTCTTTTCAGACCGGTCCTGTACCCAACGTGGCTAGCCAACGTCGTCCTGGTGCCGAAGACTACAGGCAAGTGGCGAATGTGCGTAGACTTCACCGATCTGAACAAGGCCACCCCCAAGGACTGCTATCCGCTACCGAGCATCGACCAATTGATTGACTCAACCTCGGGCAACGAGATACTCAGTTTCCTGGATGCCTATTCGGGTTATCATCAGATCCGAATGAGCCCTGAAGATGTCGAGAAGACCACCTTCATCACCGACTACGACGTGTACTGCTACACCCGGATGCCCTTCGGATTGAAGAATGCTGGAGCCACATACCAGCGACTGGTCAACCACATGTTCGAGGGACAGTTAGGTCAGACGTCGAGGCCTACATCGACGACATGCTCATCAAGACCCCGAGGGCCCAAGACCACTTCACCGACCTCGCCGAGACTTTCGGCACCCTCCTGAAGTACTGCATGAAGCTCAACCCCGCCAAGTGCGCCTTTGGAGTAAGATCCGGGAAGTTCCTGGGTTTCCTGGAAACTCAGCGAGGGATCGAAGCCAACCCCGACAAGGTCCAGGCCATCCTGGACATGCGCCCGCCCACATGCATTAAAGACGTCCAGCGTCTGACGGGGCGTGTCGCTGCTCTCAGTCGTTTCCTGTCCCGTGCGGCCGAACGATGCTTGCCCTTCTTCAAGCTGATGAGGGGGCCCAAGATAGCATCTGCTACGTTCGCATGGGATGGGGAATGCCAAATAGCATTCTCCGAGCTCAAAGAGTTCCTGGCTTCGCCCCCGGTGCTTTCCAAGCCCGTCCCGGGTGAGGTCTTGTTGCTCTATCTCTCAGCGACGCCATCAACGGTCAGCTCGGTCCTAGTCAGAAATGACTCGGGAGTCGAGAGGCCGGTCTACTACACCAGCAAGGTGCTCGGCGAGGCCGAGCGGAGGTACCCCGCAACCGAGAAACTCGTGCTAGCGTTGGTTACCTCCGCAAAGTACCTCCGACCCTACTTCCAGGGGCATCCCATCACCGTGCTAACCGGCGAGCCACTGAAGAAGATTCTGGCCCATCCCGAAGCCTCGGGGCGACTCGTCAAATGGGCCATCATGCTCGGGGCCTACGACATCTCGTATCGGCCGCGATCAGCTATCAAAGGACAAGCACTCGCCGACTTCATCGCCGAGAGCACCGTTCCGGTCGAGGACAGGCCTCGACAGCAACCGGGCCAACCTGGGAGCTGTTCGTCGATGGATCGTCCAACTCGGTCGGTAGCGGCGCAGGGATCCTCCTAAGGTCCCCCGAAGGAATAGAGTTGCAATACGCCCTAAAGTTCAACTTTCTGGCATCCAACAATGCTTCCGAGTACGAGGCCCTTATCTCGGGAGCCCGCATGGCCCGACGGTTGGGGGCCGAGCGAGTCAGGATCCACACCGACTCCCAGCTAGTTGCAAGCCAGGTCAATGGCGAGTACGAAGCTCGAGAGGTACCTATGATCAAATACCTCCAGTTGGTCCGGAGCCTGGCCCAGCAGTTCGAGGAGTTCGAGGTAGTCCGAATAGCTCGGGAGCAAAACTCTCGGGCGGACGCCCTCTCCCGACTGGCCTCCTCCCTAGACCCAGAAGGTACACGATCGGTCCTCCTAGAAGAGCTAGAGCGCCCGAGCATAGACTCGGAGCTCCTCGCCATTGACTCGGCCACTCCCGGCGACTGGCGCTCCCCCTACCTGTCCTGGCTACGGGACTCCCAGGAGCCCTCCGACCCTCGGGAAGCCCGCCGAATGAAATACCAAGCTCGGCGCTTCGTCATCCTCGACAACGCTCTCTACCGAAGATCGTTCTCGGGCCCCTTCTGAAGTGTCTCGGTCCCGACGAAGCAAGCCAAGCTGTTGAAGAGATTCATCAAGGCCTGTGCGGAGCACATTCAGGAGGTCGGTCGCTGGCCAGAATCCTGCTAAGACAGGGTACTGGTGGCCGACCCTGCAGCGCGACTGCACGGCCTACGCACAACATTGCGACCGTTGCCAGCGGTTCGACCATTTGGTCCATCAGCCGGCCACGGAACTTGTCACCCTTACCGAGCCCTACCCTTTCGCTCGGTGGGGGATCGACATCCTTGGGCCATTCCAACGGCTCAATCCCAGAAGAAGTTCATCATCGTCGCCATCGACTACTTCACCAAGTGGATCGAGGCTGAAGCAACAGCTAGGATCACCGAGACAGTCGTCTGGGGTTTCGTATGGAAATCGATCATCTGTCGCTTTGGCATCCCCCGAGTGATAGTGAGCGATAACGGGCGGCAATTCGACTCTCGGTACTTCCGAGACAGATGCGCCGACCTAAATATCCGCAACCACTTCACTTCGGTCGCCCACCCTCAGGCCAACGGGCTGGTTGAAAATGCCAACAAGACCATCTTGAAGGGCATAAAAACCAGACTCGGCAAGGCTAAGGGTAGCTGGCTCGAGGAACTGCCTAGCGTACTATGGTCGCACCGAACGACCCCCAGGACGGCAACCGGTGAGACCCCTTTTCAGCTGGTATATGGCACCGAAGCCGTCGTTCCGTTAGAGATCGCCAATCCGTCTCTCCGAGTGATCAGCTTTTCGCCCGAGGCAAACGAGCAGAAGTTGCTCGAGAACCTCGACCTGGCAGACGAACTCCGAGAGATCGCGAACGTCCGAGCTACGGAATACCAGCGCCGCCTCACTCGGTACTACAACACCAAGGTCCGAGGCAGACAATTCCAACCAGGGGACTTCGTCCTCAGGAAGACCGAAGCATCTCGACCACTGGAGGCGGCGGGCAAGCTATCCCCCAACTGGGAAGGCCCCTACCGAGTGATCGAGACGCTCGGGAAAGGTGCGTACAGGTTAGCCACAATGGAAGGGGAACCCATTCCCCGGACATGGAACGCAACCACACTACGCAGATTTTATTTCTGAAAACTGTATCGACAAATCGGGTAAAATAAACCCCCTTTTTTGCATTCATTCAAGATAACTGTTGGTACATCAGAAAGGCAACTGCCAGTACATTACATAGTGAAAAGCAAAAATCCATCTAGCACCGCGGCAAACGGCCATCGCCCGACCGACCCGGTCTTGACCTTCTCGCACCCAGCCACTGACTCTGCCTCGCGTAGAAACTGGCTCAGACAAGAGATGGTCGACCCAGTTGGCTCGGGTGGACCGTGACAAAGGTGACAGAGGGACAGCAAGGAGAAGGCCACCTTTCACGCGAGGAAGGCTACCTTCCAAGTTGGCAACAACCTGGAAAAAGGAGCGCCGTGAAGGTCTCCTCTATGCCAAACTACCAACTCTTTGGAGGCGAACAGAAAGCAAGCAGCCCCCGAAGAGTGAAAGAAATGAAGAACAAAAGAGAGAGAAAGAGGCTGCGGACAGAGGTGAGGAAGGAACTGGAGCCGCCTCCTCCCCTCCCACGGAGGGGAATGGCGGCCGGCATCCCTAACTCCCCCATCCGCCCTCCATCTCGGCGTCCGCCCGGAAGCCTCGCCGGAGCCAAGAGGAGGCAAACGGCGTGCCCCCGCACGTCGAAGCCCTCTCCAGATCCGCGCGGCGACCGTCGGACCCGTCTCATGCACGCGCGGCGACCGTGGGACCCGACCGATATTCCAGGACAGCTGGAACCGGCCGCTCCCCGTCGTCTGCGGCGTCATCTTCTGAAGGGTCCTCCATGCTCCGATCGCGGCGGCGCAACGCAGAGCGAAAACGAGGGAACAAGAGCAAACCGCCGGTGAGAGTCCTAAGTGTTAAGAGGGAAGGAGCACCCTTCGGTCCTTTTTATAGGCCAAGGGAGGCCACGCGCCTTAAATGACTCCCCCCTCGAAAACACGCTATAGGACCTCCCTTGGAAGGTCACCTCCAATTCCTCGGCCCCCGCCCTAGCGGGATTCGCGAAGCGCCTCGACTTTCAAAGCATGGTGGAATGAAAGGACGCCCCGCCAGAAGTCTCCCGAATCGGCATGCGAGAACGGTGCAGAAAATATCGGCACCTTCCAACTGCCCCCGATACGCCAGCCAAATCACGGCAAAGATAACGATCAAACGAAGTAAGTCCTTTATTGCCTCCCATAAAGAAATCCTCTTACAAAAGGAAAAATAGACAAAAAGGGGGAAGGGGCAAAATAAAGCGTAATACATCAGGCCTCGGGCCCACTTTGAAGCTCGGGAACAGCAGTAGGGGACGCGTCACCCCCGGTGCCTTCGGTGACGGCCGGCCCGGACACTGACTTCGCCTGTGCGAGAACTGTCCCGGTCGTGAGCCCTCCTGGAGCCTCTGGAGTTGGTGACCCCGCTGGAGATGACTCCTCCGGTTCTTCCCCGGCCGAGGATGAGGAGCTGGAAACTGACTCATCCGAGTCATAACTCTGGCCGTAAGGAAAATCACCCCCGGCAAGGTGCTCATTGGCATAGCTCATCGCCCGGCGATAGCCCTGCCTGAATCCCTTTCGGGCACCCCGGCGGAGCGCTACCTCGTAGTAGGGTAGGGCAGCTTCAATCAGGTCGGCCGAGTAAGCTTCCGAGCCTTTGTAGCGCTCGATCGCCTCTGCCTCGACCTGCCCGTCCCGAGCCCGCTCTGCCTCGGCCGCATGCTCTTCCGCCCTCGCCAGACGCTCCTCTAGTTCGGTCATCCTCCGCTTGGCTTCGATCGTCCGACCCTCCGCCCGGGCTCGGTCCGCCTCGGCCTCAGTGCGAAGGCGCTCCGCGTCCTCCGCCCGATCCTGCAGCTCGCCGCGCTCAAGCTCCCAGAGGCCGTCCAGCTCGATGTGACGTTGACGCTCATCTTCTAGACGTTTGCTCTTCCTCTCGAGCGATTCTCGGGCCCTTGCTAGCGGCTCGGCCAGCGCCTCAGCTTCCCGTCGGCTCGACCGTGCCAACTCCCTGAATGCGAGGAACTCCCGCCGGAGCCCCTCATGCTCCCCCTCGAGCCGGGCTAGTTTCCCCTCGCATCCACCAAGGGTCCAGGCGAGCCTCGACCGCTCCGCCTCCGTCCGGGCGTGCGCCTCCGCCATCACGGTCGCTGTCCGAGCTATGACCAGGCCGCTCTCCATCAGGACATCAAGGATCCCGGCGGGAGTGTTGCGCCTTTCTCCCCCCCCTCTCGGCGATCGACCGGAAGAGCCGGTACAAGTCGCCCGAGATATCGAGCCTGACCAGAGGTTCCGGCAAAGGGGACTGCTCCACCCTGGGCACCCCGCCAGAAGACCCTGTTCGGGCAGCGAAGCTGACCGCCCCGCTCGCCACGGTCGGTTGGGGTTGCAACGCCTCCCCGGGCGAACCCCCACCCTCGACCGGCAACGTGGGATCAACTGCACCAGCAACTGTCGGCACTTGGGGTTGCAACGCCCTCGCGGGCGAACCCCCATCCGCGCCGACCAATCCCTCGATCCCAGCGCCGGCCACACCGGCATCGGCCCCCTCTGCCCCCACAGAGGGGAGAGCCTACCCATCACCTCCCTCTGCGGGGCCCCTGGTCTCCTCGGCCCCCTCTCGCCCGGCGGATGGGAGAGCCAACCTGGAGGGGTCGGCCCCATCCTGCCCCCGAGGGGGGAGCGCCGCCGAGCTAGAATCACCCCCGACAGTGGTAGGAAGGCCGGCTTTCTTGGCCCTTTTCCTGGCCTTCACGGCCTCCCGTAACTTCCTCGCCAGGGGATCCTTGCGCTTCAGGCCGGTCGATCGAGAAGTCCCCTCGGGGGCCGCCCCCTTGCCCTTATCTCGGGCATGGACGCGACCCGCCGAGACATCGGGCTCATCGGCTGCCGAGTCGTCTCCCAGATCGATGACCTCGGCCGCCTTCTCCAGAGGCTCCCGCCTCACGTCTGCAACAAGAAGAGGCCCCAGTCAAGAGGAGGAAAAGAGCTACCACCCCCGAAAAAGAGCCTCAAGAGCTATACCTGTCGACGTCAACCGCGAGAGAAGACACCGTTCGATGTTCTCCGGCGTCACCAGCTCCTCGGTCGATTGACGGTTCTCCAGCAGACGGGTAGCCTGCTGCCCCACGTGGGGAGGGAACTCCTCCTGGCGAGGGGGCAGATTCGGGTGAAAGTTGGGCGAGGTCCGGCATCTCTAGATCTCGTCCGTCGCCACCACCTTCACCCAGAAGAATTGGGTCTTCCACCCCTTGTGCGAGGAGTCCTTCGCCGCAAGCGAGATGCAGCTCCTATTCCTCCGCGCCTGGATGAAGTAGAAGCCTTTCCCCGCCGACGGGTGCGCCTTCAACTCAAAAAAGAAGTGGAAGAGGTCCAAAGAAGGAAAAATGTCGCGCTGACGACAAAGAATCCCGAAGGCCGAAAGAAGAAGATAGGAGTTTGCCACCAACTGAATAGGCGCCAACCGGAAAAAATTAAGAAGCTGCAGCACGAAAGAGTCGAAAGGGAGCCGAAATCCACTCTTCCAAGCCAGAAGGAAGGTGCAAATGAGCTCATCGTGATCATCCAGACTCGTCTCATACGGAGCGGCGGTGATAAAGCTGTATCTGAGAGGTAGGCGGAAACGATGCTCCAGCCTCCGCACCTCCGCTTCCCCCAACTCACTACAGTTGGGGACGGGTTCCCGCCTCTCCGGCACAAGCTCCGGACTCTGATCCGCCATCGAGTCGGGAAGAGATCCCTCGTACGAGCCTGAAGACTCCGGGGGAGAAGGAAGTTCCTGGACCGCCTCTGCGGTTATCCTCGCCAACTCCTCGAACGCCGCCGCAAGGCTCCGCGTCTCCGCTGTGCTCTCACGGCGCATCAAGAAGCAAGGAAAGCCTAAAACCCTGGAAGCCTAGAACGATGAACAGCGCCCCCTATAAACCCCTGAGGGTGGCGGCGCGTCGTTCCGTGCTCTGAGAAAAAGGGGGGCCCCTTCGTTTTGAATCCGTCAGGATCATCATTACGGGCCTCGGCGACCGCTATAAGCGGCTCCATAACGCCAACGAAATTCCACCCACCTGAGCCACGCCGGTCCAAAGCCTCGAAAAAATACTCATCCGAGCCTCCTTGGCTCGGGAGTAGGAGGGGGACAAGTGGGGAGGGGGATTTCCGCAGCCCACCACAAAGGCAGCCCAACAAGACCCACGAGGTCCAACCGGGCGAGCCCACCCGAGTGATAGCCCACAGGGCCCACTTAGGGAGAAAAGCCCAATAAATAAGACTCGAGGAACTAACTCTCCCTGGCGGCCTTCTAGGCTCGGAGGGCCCGAGACAACGGTCAGGTCCCAAGGAAGGTCCGGCCTAAAGCCCTCTCCCCGTCTGAGAGAGATAGGCTCCAGCCGACCTATCCGACCCCACCCTCGCCAGGCCATGCCTATCGCTCGGACATGAGCTAGCATCCCCGAGGCTCGGTAAGGCCGGTTGATTATCTGCAGGTGCAGCCGTTCAGAGTCCTCCGCTAGCGGGAGAGTCAGGGGAGCCGCCGGACTCCAAGGGGATAACGTTCCCACGATCAGGCCATGAAAGCCCCCGTTAAAGACGTAACTCCCGCCGGGAACCCCTCAGCTTACAGGACTCCTGAAGGCGGCGCACTATTTAAGCAAGGGATCCCCTCCGGAAGATGGTAAGATGAACTACGCATTCACACACCCTAAGCTCCTGAGCACGATTCGCTTCACCCTTTGGTGGAGAGGATTCTCGCGCATCAGCTCTCTCCTCCCCCCATTATTACTTCCACCATAGCTCTACTGACTTAGCCATCGGAGGGTTTTGCTCCAGGGAGATCCCCTGGGCCCTCTGATACGTTTCCCTATCTTGCAGATTCATCTTCTGGTGATCCATAGCCCGCTCAGGACCCAGCGTGAGATCTCGCCTCTTCAGCTTCAAATCAATAATAGTTTCATGTACTTAATCAGTTGAAGTCATGTATTCAAAAGTGCAGATTTCAAAAGTTTTCACAAGACACAACATGAAACAGATGGTTAAGGTTTATTAAACATGCTTCAGATATTTTAAAGAGATTTTAAAGCCAAACTCATTGAGTACATTAAACTTAAACCACATGAGTTATTTTAGTCATTCATAAAAATGTATAATAGAAGATTTCTAGTTCAAGAATTTTTAGATTTATGATCGAGATAGTCCCATTGAAATCTTCATGACAGACTGATAGAATTCTGAAGCCAAATGATACCAATTGATAGGAGAAATACCAATTGTTAAGAGAGATTGTGAAGCTCAAAGTTTTCAGAATATGATTAAGGCTTGTCAACAAAATCAGTAAGAAAGGATATGCAATGAGTTCTGACACATGTATGCATTTGACAACCTATATGCAATGCATTGACTCCCCCTCACAATATGCATTCAAACTCTCTCTTTGGCATTTTCAATATAAGGAAATGCAATGCACTATATGTATGCAGGGACATGCAAAGACTCAACATTGAATGATATGCAAGGATATGCATCTAACTCCCCCTGAAAACATGCAATGTTTGCACTGAAAACTGAACATATGATTCCAAATGATATTGTGACTTGTGCACAATCAGACTGTCCTATCAGCAAAGTGACCCATGGTACTAAGCGGAGCACTTGGTCTAAAAGACCACCTCACACATAGTAAGAACCTCCAGACAGACTTCCCCGCCTTTTGGTACCTTACCATTTATATACCATTGAGGTCATGCATAATTATTCAACATGCAGTCCTATATGCAATTTAGAATTTCAGTGAGCTATTGCAACACACAAGTTTCAAGTCACACTCATATGCAGTTCAGATTTTTCAGAAAATTCAAAATGTAATTTGTTTTCAGAGTCTATGCATAACATAATTATCAAGCAATTGAAATTAGCCTATGTATGCATCAGATACAGACAACCCTTCTTAATCTGATATTTGCACAGAACTCTCAGTAAATGTATGGTCAGAAAATAATGCACATGGCAAATGATGAATGAAAATGCAAAAACAGATTTAACTTGCTATGCATTAAAACTAAACACAAGAAGAGCAGGAAGTTTGCCTGAAAAATTTAGAAGGGGTTTTCATTTTTGAGTGCCTTGGATTAATACCCCTTTTTATTCCATTCCAAGGCACACCTGCAAAACAAGGTTTATTTTGCACAAACAGGTGCCCAAGAAGTCTTGTGTCCTGACAAAACAGTATTACTCCTAGCAGGTTTTCTCAGCACATTTCTAGGAGCAGTTTTCAGATCTGATTTATGCACATTCTTGTTAGCATGAATTTTATGTGCATAAGCATGAGATTTCTTGTTAACAGAATAAAAATTCTGTTTGTCAAAACCAGTTTGGTTTTGATATCCTGCCAGCCAACAGGTTGCAGCCCTGTGACTTGGCTTCCCACAGTTATAACATGAAAGTTTTGCAAATTGTCTTACAGGAAATTTAGCATGTTTGAGATTCACATTTCTACCCTGAATATGCCAACAGTCCTTGACTGTATGGCCATGCTTTCTACAGTGAGAGCAATAAGAGGCATTCTTTTTAAAATTGAGTTCATTATTGCCATAGCCTCCTTGGGCATGCCAACAATCAATGGCCCTGTGGCCATCCTTTCCATATTCAAAGCTTGAAATAGAATTTCTTTCAAAAAAGCCTGACCAGCATTCAGAGGCCCTGCGACCTCTTTTGTTGCAATTAAAACAGATGATATGCTGGTTCATTGAAACAGATTTATTTTTATTAAAAACATGTTGGTTTGCAGGGAATTTAGCATGATATGAATAAAAGGTTTTCTTACCACTAGCAAACCAGCAATGAGCAATTGAGTGTCCTAATTTGCCACAATTAGAACATGTGACACTTCTTTTCTGAGCAGACACAGATTTTCTAGCATGCTTTTTGTCATCCTTTTTCATCACAAAACAGTTACTCATAAGATGTCCATATTTACCACAATAATGACATGAGCCATTTGATTTCTTAAAAACATGGCATTTATCTGATGAGTTTTTAGCATGCAGATTGTTCCTTTGAATTTTTGATGTTTTATGATTTTTATTTTATTTTTCTGTTTTCTTAGCCTTGTACCGAGGTGGAGATGAAGTAGAAGGCTTCTCCTGTTCAGAAGATTTAGCAAAGACAGTTTTCAGGTTGGCTCCATCAGCCTTCCTCATGACTAGACTGTAACCCAGTCCTTCTTTCTTAAAATTAATCTTTGTTCCCAGTATTTTCTGAACAATGGGCTGTTTGTCGTTTGATGTTGTGGCTACGTTTGAAGCATTTACAAAGGATGTCATTACTTTGTTCTGAAGTTCCTTCTTGTTTATCTTATTGTAGCCCAGCCCTTCCTTCCTAGGGTTGATTTTTATACCTAGTAGCTTGTCTATGTTTTTCTGCCCATCAACAAATTTAGACAAGGAAACTTTCAAATCCTGAATTTCATTTTCAAGAGATGCAATGTGTATTTCATAACTAGTGATCTCTTGTTCACTACAATTGACAGCTTCATTCAAAACCTTGTTAGCTGTTTTGTATTCTTCAATTTCCTTTCTCAGCTCATCTACCTCTTCAATCTCGTTAGTACAGATGACTTTCCCTTTCTCCAAGGTGAGAAGTCTTTCAGATATGGCACTGTTTAACAATTTTAATTTTTCAACTTCTTCTTTAAGCTTATCATTCTGAATTAACTCATTTATTAGAGTCTGGTCCTCTGAGTTAACCATGCTTTCTCTCCTAGCTCCAAACTCCTTCAATTCCTTTTGTTGTTTTTCAAAATTTTTCTGTAATTCTATATTTACAGATTTTATTGCATTAAAATTTTCAATCAGCAAATCATTCTCTCATTTAAGTTTCTCTAATTGTTCTTCATTTTCTTTAGAAAACTTTCTGAGAGAGTCATTCTCATTTTTTAGCTTGTTTAAGTCAGATTTAACACATTCAAGTTCTTTCAGCAAATCCTTACTCTGAACAAACTCATGATTAGCTAGACTAAGCTTCTTTTCAAGTTTAGAGATTTCCTTTACATGATCTTGATCTTCAATTTTCAGCAATGAAATTTGTTTCTTCAACATTTGAATATCAGACATAAAAGCATCATGAACGTTTTTCAGTTCAGCACAGTTCTTACATGGAGAATTGAAACTGTCTGACCTACTATTCTTCTTCAATTTTTTGTATTGTTCCCTTAACTGTTCATGAGAGTCTAATAATTCAGCATATGAATTCTCCCAATCATCCAAGGTATAGTTCTCAAAAGGGTTTACCTCCTCATCATTATCGTCTTCACTTTGATTGCTGCCTTCATCGCTTCTGTTGGCCATCATGCAGCTTGTTTGATTTCCTTTCCCGGCTCTCTTCATCATTTCCAACATATCCCTTGCAGATCTGCAATCAAGGAAACATGAGTGAAAGGCTTTGTCAGTGGCTGCTCTCATCAGATTTATAGCTGTCTGATTCTCCTCATACATTGATTCGTGACTGTCAATCCATTTGGACCTTTTCTTTGGTAATTTATGAGGACCATGTGAAATCACTTTCCACAGGTCTGGATCAACAGATTTAACATAAGCACGTAAAGCACTGTGCCACTGGTTGAAATCAGAACCACTAAAGACGGGTGGACAAGCCATTGAAACAGATAGCAGATAGATTCAATGCAACAGGAATATTGATGCACTAAAAATAAATTAGCACCTAAGACCGCAAGATCGAATCTGCAGGTCGTTGGACCTTGTATGCAGACACCCGCTCTGATACCAACTGATAGGGTGCTAGGCCCGGATACAGAGGGGGGTGAATGTATCCTTCTATGTATAATGGCCAAATAAAACTTGGAAGCTAGAGATGGACACAGAATAGAACCAATTTGATTCAACTCAAATACAAACACTTGGAGCGTGCCTATCCAAGCATCTAGCGGAAGCAAGTCAAGCAATCTGATGAACCAGTTGAAAATCCTTTTAAACAAAAGAGCAAATATGTAACTGGCCCCCAAATAACCAACTAGCGAAAGCAGCACTAATGAGAATAAGAAAACTCAAGACAATCTGTGAAGGGTGGTAGGAGATATGGAAGAACACACAACAAGCAAACCACTGCTCAAGGATTTTAAGGTGGTTCGGTCCTCCAGACCTACATCCACCCCTCACTCCCAACCGGAGTGAGGCTTCACTAGCAAATGCTAGAACCAAGCAGACTCAGTCTGCAAACAGTTGCTGCCACACAGCTTGACCAGGGGAACAGCCTCCTCTCTTCCTCCAAGTCGGAGGGACACCCCAAGTGACTCCCAGCCACTTGGAAACCAGACACCGAAGTCTCTCTTCCTCCAGACCAAGAGGGAACCAACCAGTGACTTCCAGTCACCAGCAAACCAGAGGTCGAAGACCTCTCTTCCTCCCAACCGGAGGGACACCCAAGTGACTCCCAGCCACTTGGAAACTAGAGGTCGAAGACCTCTCTTCCTCCAGACCAGGAGGGACCACTGGACTTGCAACCACAAGCCCAGAACCGGAGGACTAGCCTCCCTTCCTCTAACCAGAGGGCAACCCACAAGTGACAACCTGTCACTTGCAACCTGGAGATCAGATCTCCCTTCTCCTGAACCAACAGGAGGAACCCGATCCTCAACAGGGCAATCGGAAGAACAAAGATGATCAGAAAATAAAGAAAAACAATAAAGGAAAATAACACAGCAATCATAAAGCTGTAAAACGAAATGCACAATGTGGCTCTCAATGGAGCTGACTGGCCTGGATCTGATCCACGGTCCAGTAAAGATAGATCTTCAAGCAGCTTCTTCCTTCTTCTCCACGAGCTCTCTCGCTCACTCTCTTTCTCTCTTTCTCTCTTTCTTTCTCTTCTACTCTCCTAATCTCTCACTCACTGCTCTCTCTTCACGGCTTCTCTCTTCTATCTCTTCTTCCTCTCTTTTCCTTCTTTTTCTCTTTTTCTGGATCGAAGGGCTTTCTGCTCTTCAGGCTTTTGCTTCAATCAGTCTTCTTTAGTGGAAGAAGACTAGTATATATAGTAGCAGCAGCAACACACTGGCGCGTGTGGCTTCCACGTTTCCAGCCCTAGAAATTCGGACCACGTGGCAGCTTCCTGGTTCACGAGCCAGGCACCTCGGATCACGTGCCCTACAATTCAAGGACATTCGTTCAGTAAAACTCAAGACTGCTGTGTTGACTGTATCAGCCCATGGCGTTGACGCATCGATGATCCAGTGATCAAGTCTTTAGCAGATGGGCGTGCTGCGTCGACGCCGCTCCACTTCTGCGTTGACGCATCAGTGTGTACTAGCAGCTAAAAGGTGTCGTTCCATCAACCTGCTGCGTCGACCCAACGAGCTGCAGCGTCGACGCTGCCAAGGTACTCCAGAGGTTGCAAGGAGTTACTTGAACTGTTGCGTCCACACTGCCAGTGGGTGGTGTTGACGTATCTGAGTAACCCAGTAACCCATTGGTTCTCTTTTTGTAACTGCTGCGTCGACGCTAGTTGCTCAATGCGTTGACGCACCAGAATAATCCAGGAGCTTCTTTATTGATTTGCTGTGTCCACGTGTCAGCCTCTCAGCCAGCTTCAGCACACGTGTCACAATCTTGTCTGTCCTTCCAGCCTCGAATCACGTGCCCTTCATAAGCTTCACGATCAGAACACCTGTCAGACAGAGTATCGGATAAGTCATCAGTTTAAGTGAAGAACTCTGTGTAGACTTGTAAAGACGATCATGCTGTATAGACTAAGTGTGTACAGTGTGAGGGAGTGTATAGACTTAGTTAGAAGGAGCCCGATGTACAGACTTGCCTATGCGAAGCCACTGTACAGACATTGAAAACGTGAAGCCAAAGTGTAGACTTCACGCTGTACAGACTTGAGGCTTTGATGAACGAAGGTTCAGTGTAGAGTTGGAATGTTAGGCCCAATGTATAGACTTTATGATATGAAGCCAATGTCCAGACTTGAAGAGAAAACAAATGTATGTTCTTTGACGGAGTGAGACAATGTTCAGACTTTGTTCCACCGACCAGAGTATTGACTTTGCAAGCGTGAGACGCTGAATGAGACGGTGGCTGAGACGAACATTGTATAGACTTTGAAATCTGAATCGATAGAGCAGGGTGTACAGACTTTGAGAGTCTTGAAGGATGTACAGACTTTGAGGGCTTTGACGGCCAATGTACAGACTTGTTCGAATGTCTAGACTTTGCATGAACAGTCGATGTGTAGGCTTGAAGAACTGAAGCCCACGTTGTATAGACATGACCTAACAGTCCAGTGTATAGACTTGAATAGCTGAAAGCTACAGTGAGAGAGTGTATACACTTGACCAGATCAAGGGCAATTCGAGTGTACAGACCTTATGCCATGAGACGCTGAGAGAGACAGTCCAAAGTATAGACTTATGAAGACTTATGCATGAACAGTAATGCATAGACTTAGGAGCATGAAGGCCAATGTGTAGACATCGACTATCAAGACGCTAAGGAAGACGGACAATGTACAGACTTCCTGTAACAGTCTGATGTACAGACTTCATGAAGCTAGACCAGCGGCTGTACAGACTTTGAAGGAGGACAAATGTATGGACTTGGTGACGTGAAAGCGATGTACACACTTATAGCGTTGACGCTAATGTCTTGAGAATGCTCACAGCGTTGACGCTGCATGAGACGTAGGCTGTACAGACTTAGCATGTGAAGACTGATGTGCATACTTGCTGAGTTGACGCTGCAGCCCAATGAGTTGACGCTGCAACGTATATTCTTGATGATCAACTGATGATGTATAGACTTCATCAAATGAAGAAACTGAACTGAAGCGTCGACGCATCAGCTCAAGGAGTTGACGCACTACTGTATGGACAGATACAAAAATGACCAAGGGGTCGACGCATCGGCACACTGAGTTGACCCACTGCAGTGACAACTGTGCAGACAGAGTGTAGCAATGAATGCTTTATGCATCAGTTAACATGACTGAACATCAAAATATATTAAACTAAACTGAGCAGCAAGATGATTGAACATTTGATTAACTCACATCAACAACCAATCATCAAAACCAAATCAATCATCAAAACAGAACATCAATGCATGGTGACTCACAGTGTATGACTCACATCAAAACCAATCATCAAAATCACAGAGGCACAACAGTAGGGACTGCCTAGATAGCTCTATCACTTTTTCTTTTGACCAGAGAGAAGACTATGAAATTATCAGCATCGTACCTCAAGTTGCTGTAGAATTCTGCTACCAGATTAGGGCAATACACCCTACCCATGCCTAAGAATTGTTTCCATCATTGGAACTCAAGCACCTCATGGAACTCGGAGACCATTTCTTGATTAGTGAAGTCAACATACCGAGGGGGTATAATCTTCCCGGCTTCCAATACTATCAGGGGTTTCTTTGAGGCCTTAGTAGATGTATTTCCCTTCCTCGTGGTAGAAGTTGCTTTCTTCTATCTTTTTGTCCCTTGAGGTTGTACTGCGGCCACCGTGGACATAGCATCTTCTGACTGCGGCTGCTCCACTGCCTTCCTCTTCCCCTTGCTCACGGCTGACGAAGTAGACATGGCGGCAGCAAAGATGGAGGAAAGACGAAATGTGGAGAAGAAGGGGGTGCACTGAGAGGAGAGAAAGGTTTGAGAAGTGAAGGGTTGCAGGTTGTGCACGCACGAAAGAGACACGGAGCGGGAGGACGCTTCAGCTTCAAAAGAAAGGGTAAGATGGGTAAAGTAGATAGGGTTTCGTATAGAGGAATACATCATACTTTACCAATCTTCAGTAGATAATACCCAAAATACCCTTAACCTAAAATAAAAATGCCTTTCTTCGTAGATAAACTATTTACGGGATATGAGATTATATCTTACAAGGTAATTCTTCGCAAGATATCTCTATGAATTGAAGTCAATGAAAATAAAACAGCTTAATCAAGGAAACAGCTCAGACAGATAGAATCATTGATCTTACTCGACTTTTTCATTAGCCAAAACTGATCAAAAAACCCAATTTTTTTTTATATTTTCCTTAGGCCCGAAGAAGTTAACTAAGAGAACTATTGGGTCAACCATATATATTTCATTACCCCTCTCCTTTTTTTAAAAAAAATAAACTTTTATTGAGTATTCCAGTATAATTGCACCTTTTTACACAAGGAGACATGTCGATCAAACACCAGAATCCCTGGTTACTCAGTGCAATTAACTTTCATACTTCATATGTTGAACAGAGTTAGCATTAATTATCATGACATAACCTCTGAATTTCTTTGAAATAGATGGTCAGTTTCTCAAATGTCATGCCATCGCTCTGCCAAATTTTCTTTCATTATTTTATATAATGGCATATTCCTAGTTCTTTTATCAGAGAAATTTCTTGAACAAGGCGTAAGAATCATATAGACCTTAGGTTTTCAACAAGTTGGCTTATTACTAAAGACTTTCAGATATTAGACCTTCTACAGAGCAATTTCTAATATAGACTGTTTCCCAATCATTGAGAAATCATTCACGGTTATTTGTGAGAATTATTTGGATAAGATTTAATGTTCATACACTGTAAATCACTTCTCAATCTAGATCAGCAAGATGTTTTTAGTTCAGAGTGATCTGGGCATTTAATTATTGAAGAGGGTAAAGGTGACAATATATACATATACTACTCCCCCTGACTAGAACAACCAGGAACATTTATAGAAGGCAGAGAGTTATAGGAGAGAGAGACCAAGGACAAGGTGAGGAGGATGGATGCCATATGTGAGCAAGGAAAGAGCATCTCCAAAGGCCACAACTTAAAAGGCCATCAACCCACCAGCACTTCTCTCTGTAAGTTAATTATCATCCAGCCTTCAGATAACCTTCTCAATCAAACTCAAGCTTACACCAATGACAGAAACCTGCAACAGTATTTTCAAATCCATCAGACACCACAAGATGACTCCCACTAGAGCATAGCACAGCCTCTCAAGATTTTAACCATCCACAAGGTAGCATCTAGCTTACTGTACCAAAACCAGTGGCACTCCACAAGAAGAGTAATCAGCTCATAGCAGACTAGACACTTTAAGCTCAGCAGCAAATGAGATACAAAACTCATGTTCTCTTTTTCAAAAGAATATACCTCTAATGACCAGCTACCTTAGATAATCTAAACTCCCCCTTAGAGTGTGTAGAGATTTCCATCAAGCATTATTGTTTCTTCTTAAAGTTCACAGAAATGCTACTCTAAATGATGACATTGTATTAAACTGCATGCTCATGACAAGTTGATTTTACATGCAAGATTCCTAATCATTCAGCGTGATCAATTTCAGAGTGAGACTCACTATCTAGCATTCATCACAAGATTGCACCAACTAACAGCATGAATTAATGACATGACATTGATCACAGTAGAAGGATAGAAATCATGCAGGCAGTTCTAACTGAAAAGAAGTAGATATAAACTAGGGAAGAAATTAAACTCAACTAACCTTTGTGTGCCTTGGTTTTATTATCCCTTTATTTTCCTTCTTCAAGGCACACCTGCAAAATAAGATCAATTTGCGAATTTGGGGACCCAAAGACTCTTGGGTCTTATTAGTTGAGTGACACCTCTAGCAGGTGCACTCCAAGGTTTCCAAGTTTTTCTATCATCAAACTTCAAATCATGGCAGCTATTCATGATATGACCTATTCTCCCACAATAATGACAGTGAATAGCAAAATTCAGATTTTTCTTGACAGGATAAACATTGAATCTTTGTGGGTGGACTTTCGTTAAGATATTTCTACCATGGAAATTGGTACCCCTTTTTGCATGCCGGCATTCAAAGGCTCGATGGCCAACTTTACCACATTCAAAACATGTAGGAGTTTTTCTATTAAAGATAGTTTTGTTCTCAAGAAAATTCTCAGGTTTTGACTTCCATTTTCCTCCCCGGGCATGCGAGCAGTGAGCTGCAACATGGCCCAGCTTCCCACACTGGAAGCAATGTATTTTCTTCTTCCTACTGAATGCATGGGGTTTTTCATGAATAATCTTAGCACTCAATTCATCTTGAACCATTATTCTACACTCATGCATATGATGACCCGATATGCCACAGTAATGACATAAGGTGTTCTTTGTGTGTGCATGTGACTGGATGGGAAATTGCTTTGTACCATGCACAAGATCATGAGGTCTAACAAGTTCAGGAGAAGCTTTAACAGTAATGGATGAGAATTTGGTTTTCCTTTTACTTCCAGTCTTTTTCTGATTTCTTTCATTTTGCAAATTTTTATTCTTATTTTCAGCTCTCTGAGTAGTGAATTAGAAAACAGATGAAGTAGAAGCTTTATCTTGTTCTGAGCTCTTAACAAAAACATTTTTCATTTGATTCCCATCAACCTCTTTTGCAACTGGACTGTAACCCAGTCCCTCTTTCTGGAAATTCACATTGACTCCAAGCAACTTATTCAGATTATTCTTTCCTTTTACAAATTTTGCCAAAAAGTTCTTTAAGTCTTCAATTTTAGAGTTAAGGGTCACAAAGTTAGCTTCGCATTTGTTTAGCTCAGATTCACACGCAATCAGCTGCTGTTGCAAAGCATCATTCAGGTTCTTCAGATTTTCATTTTCTTGTTGAACCTTCATTTCATTGTAGTTCTCATTTTCCTTCACAATAGATTTTCCTTTTTCAAATGATAGCCATCTTTCAGAGAGAACAGTATTAAGGACCATTAGCTTTTTATTTTGGTCTTTAAGATGCATGTTTTCTTCAATCAGCTTATCTTGAAATTTATCATTTTCTTTCTTCTGAGCCAGCAAAGAATCATTTTCTTCTTTCAAGGAAGTGATTAAGTTTTTCTGCATATTATCATCAGAATCTAAGTCTTCAATCAATTCCTTTAAGAATGCACATTCATTGCACGAACCCTCATTTTCAGTTGAATTGTTTTTTAGGTTCTCATTCTCAGATTTTAATATGTCCAGCTCTCTCTTCAATTTCCTTTTCTCAGATTTAATTCTATCATACTTGATCAACAAATGTTCATTCAAATCTACCAAATCTTCAAATGAAAAATTGATAATGTCAGAGTTTACCTGTGACGAAGTTTCTTCAATTTGAATCAGATCTTCATCTGAAACCATGAGGCATTTCACTTCATCCCGGCTCCTGCTGGCTGCTAACATGTCGAGCACTTCGGAGGCACTGCAGCAATTGACAATGCAAGAAAATTTATCAGTATTTATCGCCCCTTTTATTAGGTCTAGGGCACTCTGATTCTCAGAGAATTTCAGTCTGTCTGTAGCTTTCCATAAGGATCTATCCTTTGGAACTTCATAAGGGCTGTATGCAATGATTATCCACAGATCTGGATTAATCTACATCACATGTTCCCTGAACTGGTTGAGCCAGTTATAAAAACCCAGACCCTCATATTTCGGGAGATCAACAATCGAAGACATCCTCAGATTAAATCACAGAACTAAATGCAGGATAAATCGAAGGCAAAGATAAGGAACACAGATCAAACCAAAACGCACCGAAACAGAATCCAGGAATGGATCTGCAGGTCATGGGACCCTCTGAGCAGACAACTGCTCTGATACCAATTGATAGGATCTAGCAAAGGTGCACGAAGGATTCAGAGGGGGGTGAATGAATCCCTCTATTAAAACCTTGACCTAAGAAAAATTTAATTAATCCAAACACAAAGGCCTGATTAAGTCAAATCATAGACTCGAATGACTAATGTGCACCGGCAAACCTTGATAGCCAAACGAATCTAATAGAGCCTAGTCATGCATCTAACGATTCACAAGAGACAAGCAGACCACAAAGAACACAAGGAATTTTTAGATGGTTCGGTCTGCTACCTGCAGACCTACGTCCATCCCTCACTCAAATCCGAGTGAGGCTTCCTACTGCCTAACAACTTGAAACTGCTGCGCAATACAGCTTGTGTCCGCTAAGCCTCACAGCTTGCTTACAAATGGCTGAGCAACACAGCTTGCTATCCAGAGGATCCCTCCTCTGACCGCTGAGGATTACATCTTAACCTCCGCTGCCACACAGCTTGAACAAAAGATCAAAATGAAATGAGAATGATGAAAGATAGCGACTGAAAGCTGACAATAAAATTCGATGAAAATCACTCACGCAGGAGCAAACTGGACTGGATTTGATCCAAGTACCAGTGGACAGACTATCAGTGATTCTTCCCACGATCTCACTCTTTCTTTATCTCTTTCTCCTTTTCTTCTGCTCTCTGAATTGGGCTGGCTGTTGGTCTTTCTTTTCTTCGATCCTCAACCTCGTATACTCCTAGTTCTCTCTGATTGTTCATCTCTTCAGACTTCAGAAAAGATTTTTATATTTTTCTTCTGTCTCAGAATCCCGTGCTCACACAATGGGGGTGTGGAGGGAGAACTCCCACCCAAATGCTTCCAGGAGGCTATCAACCACGTGTCACCATCTGAGCGTTGTAGCCTTCCATGTGGCAGTCTTTTGGAGGATGATCCGTCTTGGATCACGTGCCCCTCCTTGGAGATTGGGATCACTCGGTTTTGGTTCTCCAGAGAGAAACCCTGTCAAAAGAACAATGGTCATTTAGTCAAACACTTAGCACAAGTTGCATCGACATGAATAGAGAGTAAGCATAACTTGCACTGAGTAGGAGTGTGCAAGTCAACCATTGCACTGACTTATTACAAGGTGAACCGAGAATTGCACCGACGTTAGAAATTGTAGCGGCATGAGTTGCACCGAGTTGATGTGAGCAATAAGTGGAAAATGCACTGACTTATGAATGTGCATGACACCAAATGCACGGACCTTAGTGTCCAAGCGTGCAACAAATATGCACCGAGTCAGAAATGTCTACAACATGCACTGACTCTAAAGTATCTAGGACAAACTTTAGACCAAGTTGGATTTACAGTCCAAGCAAGAGCTGCACCGAGATGCCAGATAGAGATGTGCAGAGCAAAACTTGCACCGAGTCAAGATTTCCAGTCCAAGTAAGAACTTGCACAGAGATGTAGATATTCTGTTCAAGTGAACACTTGCAACGAGATGGCGGAGAAGACTGCACAGACAAAGAAAGATGCAAGATAGAACTTGCACCGAGATGTAGATATCCTGTCCAAGTGAAGACTTACACCAAGATGGTGGAGAGAAATGCACTAACACTTAATGACAAGACTGAACAGTGCGTGCTGGTCAAGAATTACAGGGACCTAAAAATTGCACCGACCTCGAGAGGTGAGATGCAAAGGCAAGATATGCACGGACCTTGATGCGCATGATGCATTGAAATGCACTGACCCTTTTATGTATGAGACAAATAATGCACCGAGAGAGAAATGGACGATAGTGTGTGTGCGAAAATAGAAAGTTGCACCGAGGCAAGCACTTATGCGTGAAATGCAAAACTAAGCTAGACTTGCACCGAGCTAGATTTTTTTTGGCAAGACAACACATGCACTGACTATGATTTATTCTATGAGATAACATGCACCAAATGGACCATGCATAACAGATGGAATTGAAGGATTTAAACACCTTAATCTAAACATGATTCATAGAAAGTCATTATCAAAACTAGGGTTCCAGTATGTGCCACCCCGCTGCCAATCTTCGTATTATTCGGGGAAGCGCACCCGCAAATCAACGCAGGTTACCAGCCCGCGTGTCTTCCTCCCGACGCGGGGTGGTGTAGTCATATCTACCCATTCTTGGGCAAGCCCTGGAGTCCTCATGACCAATCATAGCCGAAGTGGCTCAATTTCATTCAGGCAGTGGACCCAAAGGTCCCGACCAAATCTGGCATGACCTGTGATGACCCACGGCTGGTCGGCATCGACCATGCCCGAGTAAGGCCTCCAGATCACCTACATTGGCATGCTTATATCTCCTTAATCACTCAAAAAAAAGAGGAAAGAAAAGACCAAGATAAAAGAGGGGAGTCCTACCATCGCTGCAGGAAACTCTTGCAGCTTGCGCCTTAATACCATCAGCTAGTAGGATAGAGAGGTTGTGTTCATGATAGGCTGTCATCACCGAGCCAGTGGTGCCACCGCTACATGCCAGTGCCGAGCCCTCCCCATCGGGACATAGTAGTAGCTCCATAGCTACATTATCACATGTCATCAGCATTTCATGAAATAGATCAGTTGCAAAAAAAAAAAACTCTACTTGGAGAAATATTGTAAAGCCACTCATAGTCACCTCTTGATCTGTCCCTTGGGACAGACCTGCAAACAAATGTGCCAATACAACGGCTCCCCAAGCATATTGCCCTACCCTCTCTAGGTCTACTAAGAATTCTAGGAAGCGGCAATGGATGTCGTCTCCCTTGGAACCTAGTAGTAATTTTCCCAATAGGAAGAGGAGGAATCTCCTCAAGTCCATGTTTGACTTCTCCCAATTGCTGGCATCCACGTAATACACAGCACGGGACCCTCTTTCAGTTCTCTCCATGAATTCCTCCAAGGACTCGTTATCACGTTGACGAGTGTCAGTAAGCCCCAATGCCTCCATGATGGACGTCTTGGCTACTGACCTGTTCTTTTAGTCCTTTAGTTCCAAACCCAGAAGCTTCTGAGCCCCTTCGCGATAATCAAGGTAGGTGATCCCGGTCACCGCCTCGCCATCCACTCTAAGGCCAGTGATTCGGGCCACATCTTCCAGGCTGGGCACCATGTGTCTCTAGGGCATCAGGAAGGTATGACTCTCTAGGTCCCATCTCTCACGTAATGCTTGGATGAGGGCGACGTCAAGCTTAATAGGTTAGATCTGAAGGCATGCCCCAAACCCCATTACATCTAACTGGGCTTTCTGAAAGTCTGGCAGGCCTCGATAGGCAGACACCACCAATTCCCATGAGATGTGTGACCTCGTCATACTCTATGGATTACACAAAAAGTGAGAAATGGTGCATAAAAAAGAAAAAAATGGAAAGAAAGGGCTTGTGAAGAATGAGAGAAATGAAAGGGGTTGTTTACAAGATGCAATTGGGTCCTCTCACTGAGGTGCCCTTCAACATCAGAGAGCCTCCTGGAACTACCACTGGATCTACTTCTCTTCGAGGAGCCGGAAGACTCACCCTCTATCCTGAAACTAGACACTCCCTCCATCTTAGAGAATGAGGAGCTCTTACTCCTTCCTGTCAACTTTTCACTCTTCTAACTAGTCTTCACTACTCCGTGCTTTCAAGTGGAGCGAGCCGGGAGAGTATTTATAGGATTGAAGGGGTATGATCCAGGTCCGTCACAGTTCCACTCGCAGTGGCCCTTGCAACGGAGCACCCATCTTTCACTTCCATATGTTCGCTCGGAGTAAACGAGGTCGGGGGTGTAGCTGATTGATTCGCACCCTGCGCGTCTAGGTTCCCTGTGTTCATCATGGTTCAAATAAATTTGAAATGAGGACATCTACATGGGGAAAGACGACTAGAGGTCGGTATCCTTGAATTTAGGGGTTGACTCACCTACATGGGAAAAGGAGAAACGGATCGGCATCTTTGAATCTGGGAGTGGACTCATCCACAGGAAAGAGGACTAGAGGACGACGTCTTTGAATTTTGGAGTGGACCTGTCTACATGAAAAAAGGACAGAAGGGGTCAGCATCTTTGAATTTGGTGGTACATCATTAAAATTTATGAAAGATTCTCCCGAAAGAAACGCACCATAAGTTTGAGACATGATCTGTTATCTCAGGGGAGTTCTGTTAAACACGTCACATGGGGATGGCATGGAAGAGAAGAGGCGTAGAAGAGAAGGAACGCATGTAAGGCAAACAAGTCACATCTATATAAACCGGCATGTCCACCATGAAAAGAGGGCGGGTGTATAAGCAACTCACTAGATCTCACACCACCCTCCTGGTCATCTCTCCTCTCTTCTAAGGCAGAGGTCCTTGGAAGGTCTCCTAGAGCTCTACGATGCAGCAATAGCCTCGTCGCGCCACGCGTTCCCACCCTCTCTGGTAGCGCTCCTCGCGGTCCTCCAGCATCTCTCGCGACCCCGATGGCCGTGAAGCTCTCGAACCCGAGGCCCTTGGCTGAGCTGCCCTCTGCTCTACCGGTGGAGACTGCACCAGCTCCAGGAGGTCCTCCACCATGAGCTCCAACTCTCCTCTAATCTACAGTAACTCTGAGGGAGTGACGTGTCCGATCGCTGCTTCTCCTAGAGCTCCATTCCCTGGGCCTCCAGTGCCCTCCTCTCGTCCCAATCTCGATGCCGCTCCATCCTTGTCTCTCTCTCCACACTATCCTACTTTACCTCTCTCCTCGCTACTTGGAGAGAAACCCTCAGCTCTAGGATGTCTCAGGGCAACTCCTCATGTTGTAGTTGCTCCGATCCTCCAGCTCCTGTCCAGTGACGGTCAGCTATCGCTTGGCGTCCGCCACTTCAGCCGCCTATATCTATATCTATATATATCTATATATATAAAGGAGGGGGGAGATTCAAAGAGCGTGCAATGGCATTAAGGCTTTGTGTTTATTTCAAAACAAGATACATTAGGGTTTGGGCACCATGGGCCTCAATTTCCCCAGCTCAATTACATAAGCTTTTCATAGCTCCCGGTCCTCGCTCACAGACACCATCGCCTTCCGTGGAATGCTTGCCTTCCACGAGCCTTTGATAGCCTTCACGTCCTTTGCGTCACCCTCCATGCCCAACTCCCTTTCCTTAATCAAAGGAAGGTCAGATGGCGTAGGAAGAGAGTGCCGAGGAAGGCCGATTTGCAGGAAACACCGGTGTGAGTTGTAAAGAACAAATTCGGTTGCACCGATAAGCTGGAGTTCCACATCAGGAGAAGATCTCATGAGAAGCTCACGTGGAAGTAAACATGCTGGCATACAAGTGAACATATTCCACGCCAGGGTGCCGATGTGAGCCCGCCAATCTCTGCGTGTCTTCAGCTGAGGCACGTGATTAACCATGTTCCCACTAAAGCCCAACACATCGTCCATATAATGAAGGGGGCTTTGCTCGATTATCCTGGAGGCAGTCTGTACCCCCTCGCGATGATCAAATTTGAAATGGAGATTAATCCAGCAATTGAGGAGAAGCATGCACCCATGAGGAGGCCTGCCTAGGCTGAAAGCCGTGAGACCACTGTAGAGGTACTCAAGGACGGCAAGCCCCGCTCTCTTGCCCTCTCAAAATCTACAAATCGCGCCTAGCTGATCTTCTTCCATAATGTTGTAAGTGTGAGGGAATTGAAGAGCGCCCACCAAACAAATCATGAACCCCTTCATGAGGGCTTCCATTTGATTATCGTCTGTTGACTCTTCCAGGGCACTTATAGTCCATTCCGCTAGCTTCTGTAAGTTGATGCCCTTTTGAGTTTGGATGGGCTTGATGGCTCTAGACGGCATAAAACTTCCAAGGACTTCCTCGGAGGTTATCTTCTTTATCATGGGCAAGATCTTTATCTTACCGTCCCTCCTAAACCTTTTCAAACCAAGTAAAAGTTCTGCTTCCTCGAGAAGGACTGTCGCTTCAAAAGTAGGGAAGATGAAGGTGTGAGCTTGAGGGTGCCAAACCTCTGTTAATGCACCCATGGCTGCCCAGTCCATGCAAATCTGATCATAATGTTTGGCGTGGATAACCAACCCTTGAAGGTGCCACTTTGAAATAACAGCCCTCATGCCGATGGTTATGTTGGAGGTGAGCTTCGACAACCAGGGCAGCTTTGAGAATTTCCTCGCGCCCGGAAAGAGAGGATACGGTTAGAAGGAAAGAAATGAAAATAATGGAGAAGCGAGAGAGAATTCATGCAGGAAAACTAGGACAAAGAGCCAACTCACCACCCGTGAACAAATCCTCTCGCTCAGATGACCTTTAATGTTGGTCAACCTCTTGAATTCATGGCTGAACCTGCCCCTCTTGGCAGGGCGAGAAGGTTCACCTTCCATCTCAAAAGGGCAAGACCTCTCCCCTCCCATCTCAAAAGAGAGTGCAACTTCCCGAAACCACCCTTTGATGACCTTTTGCTAGAAGTAGGGGGATACTTATAGGAAGGGAGGGGTAAAAGGTAAATGTAAAACATTAATGATGAGTTACCGTTGTGGATTTTAACCAGAGGAATCTTGTCTGGTTTGCGATGTGTTCTCTCCGACTTCTGTGTGCAGGATCTCCTTGTACAATGTCATGTTGCTTCTTACGAAATAATTCTATTTTACTGTGCTAACTATTGAGTGCAGGTATCAAAAAATAAAAAAAATCAAAAAGAACAAAAAAATAAAAAAAAAAGAAGAACAAAAAAATGGGATATCACTATCCCACCTCCAGTCGCCTCGGTGACTGACCCTACTGTGCCATGCATCCTACTATATGATATGTACATTATTAGAGCATACCAAGGACCTTATGCCTTGGATGAATCTGGAGTTTGAGTTTCCCTCTAACAAAAATAGTGATAACTTCAGATAAGTTCGAGACGTACGGATAGGCCGTTAGGTTGCGGTAGCTTGGGGACGATGGTTCTGTTCGATGAGTCGATGCGTGGATAAACGGGCTCCGGCATATTACCGACTTATCGAATCAGTATCCTGACCCATCCTTAGTAACTTAACAATATTATCCTTGGCTATCATCTATTTTTATTTTTTTTAATTTTTCCTTTAAACCCAGCATGCATTCATGTAGGACTTTGATTTCACTATGGAAAATCATTCACCTAATTCGATTGTGAGAGGCGCTATGCATAAATTCTTGACTAATATAAAATATTCCATTCTGAGTCGAGTACTCAGTTTCCTCGAGACTATCTTGGGTTGGTTTTTCGGAAGATACCTTTGTTTAGATTTATCAACTACTCTTTTCCTTTTTACTCCATTGGACCCACCTTGGCCGCAGCACATCAACATTGGCTGGTAACCGCTCCCCAAGGTAAAACCTGTAGGTTTACGACCCAGGTACTTCCACACAGAGAAGTTGGTCTCTTTTTCTGTTCGTGCCCGAGTGCACATTATCTCCTTCTTTATTTCCATGCAAACAATCGTTGATTTCAGAAAACCCTCTTCGAGTTGTTTCGTCAAAACTCTGGAAACATTCCAACCACATAATGTTGAAAGCGTGTCCCATCACACCTTAGCATCCACTTTTCAGTCCACTCCATTTCATTTCAATACACTTCATTTCATTCCACTGCATGTCCCTCCCCTGCAAAGCAGATACCAAAGCGGGGCAGCTGTAGACACACCACTTTTGACATTGTTGTGAGTAGATCTCGTATTACACTATGACGCCCCAAAGTGGCTCCCTCAGTTGAGTTATTTGAGTGATTTCTTATTTTTCAGATGTTTTCCCCATTCTTAGAATTTTATTTTAAAAAAATGTTGTTTACACAAAGTTAATTCATTATGTGTTAAAAGTCCTAGCCGTGAACTCGCTTGTTAAATTTTTATGTTTGAGGGGGGGGCTAAGAATAATTTATTTTTACATATATTTTCTAAAAAGAAAAAATAATAATAATAAAAAAACAAAGGGGGGTTAATGGGCTTATATATATATATATATATATATATATATATATATATATATGTATGTATGTATGTATGTATGTATGTATGTATATATGCATATATGTGCGTAAAACATTAAAAAAAGAAGAAAACAAACAAACATTAATGGGTTTGGCCCAACATTTATTTCCTACAAATAAAAAAAACAAAAAATTTAACTCTCTCCCACCTATCTAGGATCTTGCCACCTCCCTCATTTAACACACCACACCACCTCCGCATGGGATCTCATCTCACACTCTCTATCTCTCATTTATTTTTTTTCCCCCACCTTCATACACTACACCGATGGCAGAACCCATTCACTCCCGATCTCTTCTACTCTCTTCACACCGACGGTGGCAACCCCCGATCTCATTTCTCTCTTCCCATCGCAACACCTCTCCCATCCCTATATTCTCTCTCTAACCCTCACCGACGGCGACCTCTCACCCTCCCCACGCCGCCACCGGCAACCACCACACCCTGCACCCTCTCCACTCCCTTTTCCTTCCTCTCATTGCCATTCACCCCCCTCTCTGCTAACCACATCGCAAGACCCCCCTACTTTCCCCCTCTTCCTATGCCTCTCACACGCTCTCTCTCTCTCCCTCTCGCCGTAACCACCGCCGCTGCCGACTTCCACTCACACCACCTCCCTTCTCATGACGTCGCAGCACCCTCATATCTCACCACACCCTCCCAACTCACTCCCTCTCATGCATTTCTCAGCATGCACACCTCCTCGCATACCCATAACACCACCCTCCGCCTGCAACCACCCCACGTCCAAACCACCGCGAGCCACCACAGCCAGCCTCCACACCCCATCTCACTCTATTTTCTTTCACACTCATCTCACTCTTTCCACTCCTGCCACTTCACACACCCAGCAGCCACCACCCAGCGCAACCCATTTTTCTCCCCCTTCTCATGTAACTCTCTCCCCATCTATCTCTTCTCCCCTTCACACACCCGACAGAGAATCACCTCCTCTCTTTTCTCTCTTGCACCACCTCACCACCGGCCACATCACCTCATCGTCGAGCGCCCCGTCACCGTCCCCTTTCCCACCGCCGGTCATCCCTCACCGCCACTGGCCACCACCCTGACCACTGCACCTCCCTACGCCGCCGCCGGCCTGGCAACCTCCCCACGCCACCCTTTCCTTAAGCTCATGCACCATTCCCTCGCCTGCACCCTCCACCTTCACCTCTCTCATGCATGAGCCCTCCCTCCTCACTACGCCACAGCACCACCACCGACCGCACCTCATTACCCCTCTCCCTTCCCACATCCACACCTCCATCTACGTAGTCCCTCACCCCACCTCACCTCCTCCACGTCTGTCTTCATGTCCCTGCCAACCTTATTGAGTGGTGATAGGCAGATCTAGAGGGGAGGGGTGAATAGATCAGCCCCTTTTTGCCCTTCTTTAGGGAAATAAAAAATAGATCTAACACAAATGATAATGAGATAGATATTTGTTAATAGCTAAGAAGCTGGACACTTAAATAATATCCATGAATGGTCCTACCAAGCTTCTACCGCTAGAACATAAATGAAAGCAAACCACAAGACACAATCTTTAAGGTGGTTCGGTCTCAATCTAGAGACCTACGTCCACCCCTCACACAACACGGTGAGGCTTCACTAGTGCAAAAGCACAGCCGCTGATACACAGCTTCTACCAGAGAGATACACTCTTACAACTCCGTTGCCACACAGCTTGAGGAATTACAACCCAAAACACACAGACCGGTCACCACACCGTCTATCTTCCTACTCACAGGTAGGGAACAAATATAAGGAGTATGTTTTGAAGAAAAGTAAATAGAAAATGAAACAGCCAGACAGAGTATCGTAATGAAGCACTATGAGAAAGAGATCTCCTGTCTGGAATGAGCTTGAGGACTTCTTGCCTTTCTTCTTGTTCTTCCTGGTTTTTCACCATAACCCTTGCGAGGGAAGGATGATCTAGCTTTCAGCTTTCAAGGGTTCTGGATGGAGCTTCACGAAGCCTTCCTGCTTGCTTAGAGACATCCCCATGAGGAAGAGGATCATCTTCCCTTTTTGTTGTACTCACGCCAGTAGCATCAGGAAGGAGATAGCTTCATCAGCAGGCTTCTTGCTTTTCGTTTCTCCTCTTACTTTCCCTCTTCGAACTGGAGCTCATGCTCCTGATATATTGGTGTCCTTCAGCGACACCAACGTTGTCCACTTTTCAAGCTAAACCTAAAATGTCACATCCACATAATTTGATTTGCTTCTATTTGCCAAGTTGACTCTTTTTATGTCAAGTCTACAGATATGTGGGTAGGTAGGAGACCATATCAGTCAAGATACAATCTTTTCAGGGGATTTCTCTGCCAGACCATCATCCTCTGATAGAGTAGCCTCTTTGACGACTTTTTCCAGACTAAACGGATCCTCTAGAACAAGTTCTAGATCTTGAAAATGGCTTCTATCGGATTCAGACCCGTTCTGGTCAAACACGAATGTGTCGAAACTTTCCACACAGTGTGTCGAGACATCCCATTAAATAACTTGAGATAGCTTCAGAACCATTCTGGTCGAACACTGATGTGTCGACACTTTACACACAGTGTGTCGAGACATCCATTGAATTCTTGAAGATCCGTGGCTGAAGTGTCGGGACAACATGATATTGTGCCGAGACATATGTGCTTGGTTCCGTGATGACACCATGACTATGCCGAGACATCATCAAACGGTGTCGAGACATGAGCGTCATGTGCAGAGTTGCCACACGAAGGTGTCGAAACTTTTCACCCAGTGTGTCGAGACATCAATTAATCCAAAGGCTGGACAAACAATGGCTTCAGCTTGATTTCTTATGGAGGTGTCGAGACATTGGTTAGATGTGTCGAGACATCACTTAGAGAAATTCTCCTACACTTGTTTAGTCCATTCATTAAACCAAAACATGTTAGATATTCTTCAAATATCTACTAATGATTTATGATTTGTTATCATCAAAACCAGGGGACACAACATTCTCCCCCTTTTTGATGATGACAACCATGAATCATTATAACCAAGCATTCATATATCATTACACATTTTGGTTGAGGAACCAACAAACAAGTGAAATTTATCCATTCAACAAAACAACTGAACGTTAGCATTTTTCAACAAAAAGCTTGTTTCATTGATCAACCAAAGTTTCATACAGATTAAACAAGACATGTATTCAAGCATTTACATTGCACTGACTAAATGCAAAATCTAAAATCTAGATGAAAAGGCTAACTACATGCTTGATGTTAGATGATGCTTGTCTTCTCAGAAGATCTTCAGTACTTCTCCCCCTTTGTCATCAGCAAGGAGGGGGTGAAGGAAGAGGTTGCTATGGTGGAGGCATGGAGCTAGAGCTGGCAAAGTGAAGGATTTATGCCTCTTGGAAGTTGTGTTACAGGTGAGAGATTGCTATTGCTAGAGAGTCAACTCTCTGAGTTAGCTGCTCATCCCTTTGTCTGACAAACTTGTGTAAAGTCTTGACATTTTCATTGATGTCCTTGAGCCAGCCATGAATCATTTCACAGATGTATTCTGTCTCAGCCCTCTATTGGGAGCCTTGTGGTGGTAAACGAGAAGAGGTGGCTTTTGTTTGAGGAGGAGGGCACCATTCATCACTTGCGTCCTGCAGGGCTGGTTGGAGTTGAGCCCTATGCAGATGACTGAGTTCCAAGATTTCAGTACCGACCATTTCCAATTTTCTGTAATCTACATCCATTTTGGCCTCTGCTTTGGTGGTGATGTTGACTGCTCGAGCTATGTCTGTGTGGACAGTTTCTGCAAGCTTGGAGGAGGCATCCAGTAGCTTGTTGCAGTCAGAGTACATCTTCCCTTTCAGCCGTTGGGAGGCATCCAGTAGTCGAGAAGTAGTAGCATGAACTGTTCTTTCCAGATTGGATCTATTTGTCTCTATGGTCACTTGTGCTCGGATGGATGAAGTTGCGGCAGCCACTTGTTCAGCTAGCCGATTGGAGGAGTCTATCCGTTTGGCACACTTAATGTTGAGATTACTTTGATCTTCTCGGATGTCATAGGCATGCATGACCATTTCAGTAGTTTTCTCCTGGGTTTCAATGTGGATCTCTCATAGTCTTTTCATGATTCTCCCTGCTCGTTCACACACATTAATCAAGGAGTTCATAAAGCTTTTCAACCTTTCATCTGACTTATGTTTGTCATGCACAAATTTTTCCCATCTGCTGGTTTGGACTTGCTCAAGGTGAAGTTGTCTGGCTTCGATTCTGTCCACTTGCAGACTGAGTTGACGAAAAGAGGAGTTCATGCTCCCAAACTGTGCAATCAGAAACTTAATGAGAGTGGGGTGAATGTCCATGGGATTGGCAGTGGCACCATGAGCTGTACCTCTTGAGGTGGATGCCTCTGCATAAAATTCTGGAGGAGGATCCCCTTCAGAGAAAATTTGTGGTTCAGGTTCAAGAGAGAGAGAGGTTGGATTCCAAAAGCTGCCAGCATCCCAGGCTGGTCTATGGGATCTTCAGACTACTGCTGCTGATGGGCCTGCTCAAAGTGAATATTTACATGGAACACTTCGTCATGTTGGTCTAACTAGGCATCTGAAGCTTGCTGGTCCTGTGCAGGCTGATCCTATGCAGACTAATCCTGTGCAGGCTGTTCCTGTGGAGCTGGCTGTACTGGAGGGTCAGGAAAATGGCCAGGCAGATTCCTTATAATTTTGTCACCTTCCTTTTTGTAGTGCATATAATTTTCTATGAACCTCATGCTGTAGACATTGCTCCTCGGGATAGGTATGGACTTTTCATTATCAAGAGGGATGCCAACCTTCTGAAAAATAGTAGTAAGATGTGCGGCATAAGGCAGGCTACGCCGGTTGCAAGTGCAACTGTCCATAATCTAGAGCATGATCTCTAGAAGATAAACATGGTAATTGTTGAACAAGCAGTAAAATAGGAACCTTTGGGTCTCAGTAAGTCTACTTTTGTCACCCCCTTGTGGGGTAATCATGGTAGTGAAAATGTGATGCAGTAGACATTGTAAGGGGGGAAACTGATTGGTGTCAAAGGATTTGACAAGAAGTTGGGTTGCATCTTGAGGATTTCGAGGCTTTCCTGTCAGGATGGTGTAAGCTACAGACAAGTCAATCTGGACCTCAGTAGCTATTTCCCCATCCTGGGGTATGTGTAAGGCTCTGTGAAGAAGCTTTGTTGTTAGTTTGATGGAGACCCCCTTGACTTCAGTCCGAAGGACTTTCTTGTTCTCATCAAAAAACAAGTTTTTATAGAACTACTGAACTAAAAATGGGTAGTATACCCTGTAATCAGATAGAAATAGTCGCCATCCCTGGAACTCAAATAACGGCAGTAGTTCAGGAAAATACTCAAGCATGTCGTGGTCACTAAAATCCACATAACTAGGGAAGAGGATCCTGGTGGGATAACTTTCTTCTTCCCTAACTGAGGGAGCAGTACTGGGCTGCGAAGAGCTGACTGAGCCTTGGCCTTCCCTTTTTCCTTGGCGGACAGCTGTGGCCGCTTGGCCTTTGGTTGTGGAGGTGAAACCCTTTCACTGTTCGAGCCTTGGGCCTCGGCAGCTCTTCTCTTAGCTGGTTCAGCAGCTAGGCGGTCTTCAATACTCTTGGAGTGCCCTTCAGTGGAAGCTTTCGAGGCGGCGGACTTCTTGTATGAATTAGCGTCTTTCTTCTTGCCGCGGGTGACCGGAGGAGCCATGGAGAGGGTAGAAGGGAGGGATGAGAGGTGACGGAGGGAAGCTGGAGCTAGCTGGGGAGAGGGTTTCACAGACGAAGGATAGGGAACGAGGGCATCGACCTCCACGGAGAGAGCATGCAGGGTCGCCGGAGAGCAGATGCGAGAGGAATAGGGTTAGAAATGAGGAATGGTAAAGAAAATGATTTTCACCGTGACTTAAATAAGGAAAGTTGATATTTTTACTTTTTAAAATAACAACCCTAAGATAAAAAATGGCGTATATACCCCTTTGTTAAGTTAAGAATGGTTTAAAGCTTATAAGCTCATTTTTGAAAATGAGGGTTTGAGATAAAACCGTTTGTGCAACAAATAATAAGATTAAAACATTTGAGAAAGTTAAGGGAAAAAGGAACCAAGCCCATTTGGCTTACTCATCACATTCATTTGGCATGATTGGAACACGAAGATAAACAAGTATTGAAAGTAAAATTAATCAGCATCTCTTTCGCAATGATGTCAGCAGTCTCCCATGTCTACCGTGAAGCTAACCGTGTCGCGGATGCCTTAGCGTCGTTTGCCTGCCACATCAAGCACAACACAGTCTTTCATTCCCCTACTGATCTACCTAGGGCATGCTTTGGGTCGTTGATTACTGATCAGATGGGCTTAGTTTCACTGCGTCTGTAGGTTGGGGCACTGCTTCCCCTCCTTTTGCTCTTGCAGGGGTATGCCCCGGTGATGTTGTACAACCTTCCATTTTTTAATATATAAATGCCTGGCACATACTTCAGTATGTGACCATTAATTAAAAAAAACCTTTTTGTTTTGAAGCACTGTGTAGAGTCAACCCCAAACCATTTTGTTTAAATTAATTAAACAGTCCGATAAAGCATTCACTTTTTGACTCAAGGAAACATGTTGTTTAGACGCCAGAGTCCCTGGTTACTCAGTGTAGCTTATCTTTCTGAATTCTTCTGAACAGAGTTGACAGCCTTCATTATGACTCGATTAACCTTCATTTCATTGATGGAGGATCTAATTTCTCTGAAGATGAGGTCACTGCTCTGAAATTATTGCAGTATGGTTTATAGGAGCCGTATTCTCTAATTGATTTCAGATTAGGTTACTTGTTTAAGGACAATACATGCCAATCTATACATAAACCAAGAAGCCTAATTGTAGTGAACTTGCAGACGCTTAGGCAATGGTCATTTTCAATGACTTGATGAATGTTTTAATCCTATTATGAGTGCAAGATTGGTAGAACACAACGCAATGATCAAGGAAAATGAGGATTATAAACAAGAAACCATTTCTTTAACCAGGAGTAAAATAGATGAACTTACCCAGGGTTGTATAAATGAATGAAAACATTCTCAACTCCCCCTCACTTAATGCTCGGTGAAAAGTGAAGGTTCTGAGGCAAAAGATTTGAAATGGAAATGGAGGAGGCAGTGAGAAGAAGGAATCAGAAAAACTCTCCATTGGATCTTCAAACCCACGAATGGCTTAGTGACAATGTCGACACATTTTGTGGGGGTGTCTACTTGGTTAGAGGAGGCGTAGCCTTTGCAAGGAATTTGTAGCATTAACACCAGATGTGCACAGACTCATGTAGAGTATAAATTGAAACAAGCACAGACCTTAACTGCTATGCACCGACCTTGTTGGCTAGCAACCCATTATGCACAGACCTTGTTTAAGAACATGCACCAACCTTGAAGCTCATGCGCACACGATCTACACCGACCTTTATTAAGCCATTGCCCTCCTGGTGTCGACACATTACTGGGAAAGTGTCGACCTGTTCAGTAGACTTTTTTCTACATGTCGCGACACATGACTGTCCACTTGAACTATGCTCAGCCAGTTTCTGTGTGATACTTTATTTCTAAAAATACATCTGCTAGCTTCTACAGCCAGTTCCTCTGACTTTCTTCTTTCAGACAATCATTCAACAATGGTTTTATCTCTTTGTTGCCACTGAGATGTGCTTTATGGGATGCTAAAGCTTTAAACATGCTTATGCACTAGAAATCACTTATGCATTTATCAACATGCATTTCTGACTCATGGTACTTGGCGAAGGCTTGTCCTCACGCATGAAGAGAGTTTCCTGACAGGCATGACCTGTCCTTCCACTTCTCAACATTTGATATACCATTTAGTCAGGAGATGATATTCAACTAAAAATAACCAGAAATGCACACAAGCTCCCCCTGAGTGTGACCAACATAGCAAAAACATGGTTTATACAGCCAAAAGACCAGTTCCAGATCAAAGCAGACATGCTTGTTCCAATCATAGCAAAGACAAGTAACCTGAGCACTGAAAAAGGAATAGATAGCTCAAACCGTATTAGATTGAGGTCTGCATAGACCGAGCTCTCTCCTTAATATTGAAAACATGTCATTGTTTAAGGGTTTTGTGAAGATATCTGCAATCTAATTTTCTAAGCCAACAAAATGGAGCTCAAAGTGATTTTTGAGGACTTCATCCCTTATAAAATGATGCCTAATTTCAATGTGTTTAGTCCTAGAGTGCATGAGTAGATTCTTTTCAAGATTTATAACACTTGTGTTATCACACAGAATGGGAACACAACCAAGATCTATTTGATAATGGTGCGGACACCAGAGCGAGCGAGAAGCACGAACCGGCGAGGCGTCGGTACCGTAAGTGGAGCACCACTCGAGCTACATCGGCTTCCATCTGGCTCGGAGATAGTCAAGAGTCTCCCCCTTGAGTCTTAGAATTTATAGTATTTATTGAGATTTTGTTTGTGTGTAATGTGTGTTTATTTGGTTTTATGTGGATTGTAATTCAAATTGTAATGTGGGTTTATTTGTAATTTGGGACCACCTGGGTCCCGCGGGCCCCCCATCTCTTCTCCCATTGATCCACCTCAGCTCTTGAGCCCATGTGGGGTCAGTCAACCCTCCAAGGTGGGCTTCTAGAAGAGTTGGACCAAGGGGGGGACAAAGGGTGAAAATTTTCAAAGTTGGAACCAAGGAAGTCAAACGGGCGCCCCTAGTATATTATAGTTTAATAGGTTTGAAATTTTATTTTATTTGATTCCAAATCACATGGGAGAATAAAATGTGGACTCCCTCTTTTACCCCTCCCCAACCCTAGATCTAGGGATAGAATTAGTCTTTTTTCATTTTCTATAAAACCCTTGTATTTTCATTTTGATTGGAATTAATGCAAAGAAAATCAAAAAATTTGTTCCAAAGGCAAGGGCCGCCCCCTATCTCTCTCTTCTCTCCCCCTTCTACAGCCAGGAAGGTTGTGTTTCTGAGGTGAGACACCTCTTCTATCCGTTCGTGAGATCATCATCGCCATCGCCGGCTCCATCGTGCCGCCGTCGCACCACTGCCATCGTCGTCGGAGTTTTGTCCACCCAGGACAGCCCCCTTTTCTCGGAATTTTTGCTCTCCACCTCGAGCTCTGTTGGGTTCCAAATTTTCAGGGTGAGTTCTAGAGGTCTAACCCACGTCCCAAAAAAATTGGTGGAAATTCTAGCCCTCGTTTTCCAATTTTTCATTTTCGTGCTTCCCAGTCCACCAGATCTGCCTGCAGTCTATCTAATGTCACAACAACCTAGTAGTTTGTCCATGAACCCACCTTCGCCATGTCTTAACGAGCTATAATTTTTATTGGGGATTCTTTCCACCCAATCCCTCTTCCATGAATTTTTTTGGAGATTTATATATCACGTTTACATTTTCTTAAAATCTCTGTCAAATCTCAACTCAGTTCTGTCTGCCACTGTCCAGATCCGACCACCTAGTGTTAGAAATTAGTTTTCCCCAACCAAACCTCCACAAGAAATTTCAAAAAAAATATCCACATCTTCCTCTCTTTCACCTCTCCATCTTTTATGAGGAACTCAACCCCTGGATCCGACGTTTGAGCCACGGTCAACGTCAACTCTCAGAAAATTCCACTTCTGCCCGGTCAGATCTGAAATAGAGATCAGTCAGGTTCTAAATTCTGCCATCAGAAATACCGCCCCGACGAAATTCCCAGAACCACAGAGGGTCGAAGGATTTCAAGTCAGCGTTCTAACGGCGCCAGTTTCGCATCGATCCGGCGTCGGTGCTGGTCGCAGCAAGCCTTTTCGCAGGAGCACGCGGGTCTGAAACAGAGTTTCAGATCCGTGGACAGCAACTCCGACAAGTGAAGATCGGAGCCACCTGGCCTCCGACCGGTGTTCCCGCCCAGTCGCCGTGTAGGGGAGCGCACCACCAAGTGTCACCATCACAGCGGGACCCACCCCGTCAGATCCGGAGGACTGAGCAATACGTGGGCCCCACAAACCCGCAGATCGCGCCGTCTGGACAGCACCAAAACGTGGGTTTCGGCACCGACGGAGCGACATCAAGATGCCGCCCGTCAACCCAATTCCCGACACTCGCGGGCCCCACATGTGACCTGTTACCTCCCTACGTGGAGTGGGTCAAAGCTTTGTACTGCAGTAAAATTTGTTTAACCAGGAGTACGGATTTGGTCGGGGTTGTCTTCCCCACGCTGGGAGCGTGGAGGTACGGTCTTAACTTCTTGGCATTACATTTGCTTAGCTAGTATATGGTCATATGCCACTGTGAATGCGTTAGGAACCTAGCCCATGAGTTCATGTCACCGCTGTGAGCAAGAGAGTGACCCGTCCCATGGCTCGATCCGAGCATGGAAGTGAGTCGAGCACCCTTGACTTTACCGATTTCTCAACTGCGCGGTTCCACATTATCGCTTGCTTGGGATGACGAGTGAGCTTACATTTCTGTTAGGGACGTATAGCCCATAGGAACTCTTAGTGTCGGGCCAAAGTGTCTCTCCTATTCGTATGTTGCTGGTTGCATCTGCACTTAGAGTCTGAGGTTCGCATCACGTAGAGTCGGTCCCTCTGTCCGTCTCGCATCAGTTTGGTATCAGAGCGAGTCGAGTCTAGGGTAGTCGTTGCATAAGTCTTTGCACTCTCTAAGTCGAGTCTATGATCATCATTGTTTTAAAACAAAAAAAAGAGTGTGTTTTTGGGTTACATTTTCATCCCAATAACCTGGTATATCAAAAGGTGTCGCCCGAATATTAGGTTACGCCTATCGGGAAGGCCGCACACTCGCGTCGAGGAGACCCCTGGGTCAAACCTCCGTCACGTACCAGATATTGGTTAAGTCTAGGTACATCATCTTTGCATTAGTCTATGTCTCCTAGTCCATGTGTCTTTGCATGCCCACCCGTCGAGGCACCCAATACTCGCCACCACCACCTATGGCGGATTCCCGAGCCCGTAGTTCCGATGAGCCCTCGACGGTCGAGATGTTTCGAGCCCTCATGGATCATCTCGATACGTGTATGGATGGCCTTAGTACGCGTCTAGATGGTGTAGGAACACATCTAGAAGGGAGGATGAAAGCCCTAGAGGATCGGGCTGAAGCATCGGACTAATCCATTCAGGGTCTTGTGGGGAGAATAGCTGTCCTCGAGAGGGCCCCAGTGGCGGTGCAACCCGCGCCAACAAATGGCCAACAAGAGCCGGTTCAGCAACCTGTTGCTCCAGGGGCTCAAGGGGCAAATGATAGGAGGCAGCAAGTGCACGAGGTGGATGATTATGCCTCTAATAATGAACAAGGGGGTTATGGTCATCGAAACCAACGACGGAATCGTGATGATGACGACGACCACGTTCTTAAGAGCGTGCGTACAAACCCTCCCCTATTTGACGGGTCTCTGGACCCGAAGGTCTATTTATATTGGGAGGCCGGCATGGACCGGTACTTCGAGTGGTTTGAGATGACGGACCACCGAAGAGTTCGGTACGCGAAGATGAAGTTGCATGGGCAGGCCCAAACTTATTGGATAAATGTGTAGAGCATGTTAATGCAGCGATATCAACCCCCGATCGATACTTGGGATGACATGAAAATCAAGTTGAGACAGAAATACCTTCCTTCCACCTACCCCCAGCGTCTCATAGACAAATGGCAAAGTCTCACACAAGGGAGCCGATCCGTGACTAAGTACACCGCCGAGTTTGATGAGTATTACTTGCGGTGTGGAGTTACGGAAGAGAACACCATGACCATATCACGCTTTGAAAGAGGTCTGCGACTGAACTACCAATATGAACTTTTCTACCGCAATGTGACCACTTTGGAACATGTGTATCAGGTTGCTCTCGAATTGGAGCAATTCGAGGCCGAGTTTGAGCCTACCCATCGGTTGGGTCCCTTTTCCCTTCGTAGTGTCGAGCCCCGTGGCTCTTCAGGCATGTATCCGAGGGCCCCCATGGCTCGACATCAGGAGACCACTCGTCCCAAGCCATTCGCTCCCAGGCCTCACCCTCCACCTCCGAGGGATATCCTTCCTCGTCCCCAACCCACGGCACCCACGGCCCGTCCACCGGCACCCGCACCCGTTGCTCGTCCCTTGTTGCCTACTCCTCCTATCCGTCGGGAAGATAAGGGTAAGGGACCTCTGATTGGGGAGCCTAGTGGATCACAGTAGCATTGTTTTTGCTGCAATGGGTTTGGCCATTTTGCCAACCAGTGTCCCATGCGTCAATCTCTTGTCATTGGGGACACATAGGTCGGGGACGCCACCTCTTCAGATCTTGTGTTAGTCAGCTATGAAGCAGATCCGGAGCTAGCTGACGAGTTCTATGAGACTGAAGGTGATGACCAGGATGCCCAATAGTTGGACGATATCCACTTGGGGGTCATCAGGTGTATTCTCACCCAGCCACAGGCCAGTGATGACTGGCGTCGGACCACTATCTTTCATACATACTGTAGGCTGGGCGGGCAAGTGTGTAAGGTGATTATCGATAGTGGAAGTTATATCAATGCAATCTCCACGGGCGCTGTCTCTCATCTTGGTCTTACTCCCGGGGACCATCCTTTCCCCTATCGAGTTCCACCTCCATTCCGATCAGGCTGCGGTGTGTGGTTCCACTGTAGTTCCATGCCTACTGTGACAAGATCTGGTGTGATGTCCTCCCCATGGAGGTGGGCAGTATTATTCTTGGTAGGCCGTGGTTATTTGATCGGGATGTTACACTTCATGACTGGTCGAACACCTGTACCTTCGACCATGGTGGCCAGCGGATTACCCTCCACCCCTCTCAGCCCAAGAAGCCTTCAGTTAGGGGTCCTATTGGTCCTAGTACTCCAGAGCCTTCCATCCCGGGACCCAGTACCCCATCCCCAGGTCGGGCCATGGCCATTACATTGAGCTCAGGCGAACCCTCTTCTAGGAGGTTGATGATGATTAGCTCCCGAGAAATGGAGCGGGAAGCTAGTAGGGGCAGCCATGTGTTTGCTATTACGGTCCAAGAGGTGGAGCCAAAGTCCGAGGGTGAACTCCCACCCGATGTCATTCCTATTCTGCAGGAGTTCGCTGATAGTTTTCCCGAGGGACTCCCACCCATGCGGGATATTCAGCATGCTATCGACCTGATTCTGGGCTCCTCATTGCCCAATCTTCCTCACTATCGCATGAGTCCCACGGAACATGCCAAGCTAAAGCGGCAGGTCGATGAGCTGATGCAGAGAGGGTCGGTTCGGGACAGCATGAGTCCGTGTGCTGTTCCCGCATTACTCGCCCCAAAAAAGGATGACATGTGGAGAATGTGCATTGATAGTCATGCCATCAACAAAATCACGGTGAAGTACAGGTTCCCTATTCCCCGCCTAGATGATATGCTAGACATGATGGCTGGTGCCACTATCTTCTCGAAGGTTGATCTTAAGAGTGTGATGTGACACCACTGTTGTGCCCCTGTGGTTTTGATGATGGTTTTAATGATTGGTTTTTGATGTGAGTTATTCACTGTGAGTCATCTTGCTGTGTGAGTCATCATGCTATTATTCACTTGCTGATCATAATGCAGTTCTTCATAAGTTCTGATATGGCATTGCATATTTGATTATGTTCAGTCATGTTACTGTTGCTCTTTAGACTGCAGTTTGATACTGCAGTGTCGACCCATTGAACTGCAGCGTCGACGCTGCCAAGGCACTTCAGAGGTAGCAGTAAGAAATATTTGATCTGCTGCGTCCACGCTGCTTGGGCAATGCGTTGACGCTTGGTGCCTCTTTAACTTTGCTGCATTTATTCATTGGTCTGGTCTGTGGTGCGTCGACCCCTTGTGCTGATGGGTCGACCCCTCAGTTCATTCGTCGGTTGTTCACAAGTCCATACATTGATCTTCACCTGAAGTCCATACATTGGTCCTCCTTCTAAGTCTGTACAGCCACTAGTCTAGAATCTGAGTCTGTACATCGTCTTGTGCCTTCAACGTTCAAAGCCTCAAGTCTGTACAGCATTACGTTCTCTTTGGAAAGTCTGTACAGCGTGAAGTCTACACTTTGGCACTGTAGCTCGCTTTTGCAAGTCTGTACACTGGACCTTGTTTCACCAAGTCTATACATCGTCTTCAGACTTCAAGTCTATACACTCCATGCCCTTTCAAGTCTATACATCGGTTTGATTCAAAGTCTGTACACTGCTTCACTTCGTCAAAGTCCATACATCCTCAGCTGAACCCCATGTCTGTACAACGGCCTAAATCTTCATCAAGTCTACACAGTGCTTCAACCTTCTTATAGTCTGTACAGCCTGCCTTATCGATTCAGAGTCTATACATCGCTCAAGCGTTCAAAGCATCTGAAGTCTGTACAGCGTCTGTTGTCTAGAGTTCTTGAAGTATATACATTGGATTGTTTCTTTCGAAGTATATACACTACAATGTACATACTTAGATCTTATGACTTCATTCTTGTTGCTGAAGGGAACAGGGTCGATGCTGGGAGCTTAAAGCGTCCACGCATCAGTTGACGAAGCCTTCACGATATCTTCCACTGCGTCAACGCCACAATGGAGCAGCGTCGACGCAGTAGTTAAAGGAGCATTCACTTTCACAAGCTATTCCACTGCGTCAATGCCACAATTAAGCAGCATCGACGCAGCAGCTAAAGAGACGAAGCTAATGGCTTACTGGACTGCCTCACTGCGTTAACGCCATTGATTGAGAGCGTCGACGCAGCACGCCCATCTGCTGAAGACTTGATCACTGGATCACCGATGCGTCAACGCAGCAGGCTGATGGAGTCAACGCAGTAGACTTGAGTTTTGCTGGTCGAATGTCTTTGAAGGCTGCGTCAACCCTTTGGAGCAAGTGTGTTGACGCCACCTCAACTCCAGTTGCTGAGCGTACTGATGAATGGGCACGTGACCCGAAGCTGGCACCTGACACGTGATCCGAGGTGGGTGCTGATCACGTGATCCGAGGAGGAATCTTCTGGACGGAAGGCGTGGGAAGCTCACGCCCTAGCTGCTGCTGCTTATAAAAGGAAGCCTTCATCCAACAGATGAAGACTGATCGAAGCCTTGAGAGCAATAGCAGAAAAGCAGAAGTGCTGTGAGTTCGATCCAGTGAAGAAAAGAAAGAAAAGAAGAGAGCAGAGAAGAAAGTGAGAGTGAGAGCAGAAGAAGGAAAAGAGAGAGATAGTGCTCGTGAGAAGTGAGAAGAAAGAGAGAAGAAAGAGAAGCAGAAAGAAGAGGAAGAAAAGAAGAGGAGGAGAGAGTCTATTGAAGATCAGTTCAGTCTGTTCGTGGATCAAATCCAGAACGACTATGCTCATTGAGAGCTACATCTCTTGTGTTTCATTTCTAGCTTTTGTTGCTGTGCTTTGTATGTTTCTTTATTTTTTCTTTTGTTTCTTTGGTTAGCCTTGTTCTTCCGATTGCCCTGCTGGGGATCGGGTTCCTCCTGTAGATTCAGGAGAAGGGAGACTTGTCTCCAGTTCTGGGCTTGTGGCTAGCAAGTCCATGGGTCCCTCCGGTCTGGAGGAAGAGAGACTTCGGTCTCTAGTTTCCAAGTGGCTGGGAGTCTCTTGGGGTGTCTCTCCGGTTGGGAGGAAGAGGGGAGACTGTTCCCCTGGTCAAGCTGTGTGGCAGCAATTGTTCGCAGACTGAGTCTGCTTGGTTCTAGCATTGGCTAGTGAAGCCTCACTCCGATTGGGAGTGAGGGGTGGATGTAGGTCTGGAGGACCGAACCACCTAAAAAATCTATTGAGCAGTGGTTTGATTGCTTGATTTGCTTCCGCTAGATGCTTGGATAGGCACGCTCCTACTGCTTGTTATTATGTTCAATCGAATTAGCTTAATTCTGGAACTTGCCTAGCATCTGAGTTTTTTATTTGGGCATTATTCGTACCAGGATACATTCACCCCCCCTCTGTATCCGGACCTAGCACCCTAATAGTTGGTATCAGAGCCGGTGTCTGCATACAAGGTCCAGCGACCTGCAGATCCGATCATGCAGTCTTAGGTGCTAATTTGCTTTTGGTGCATCAATATTCCTGTTGCATTATATCTGTTTGTCTCCATGGGTGAACCACCAGTTTCCAGTGGTACGCATTTTTATGTATGGTTTGCTAGTCTAAAAAATTATGTGAAATCTGTTAATCCAGATCTGTGGAAAGTGATTTCACATGGTCCTCATGATCTACCAAAGAAAAAGTCCAAATGGACTGACAGTCAAAAATCACTGCATGAAGAAAATCAGATAGCTATAAATCTGATGAAGGCAGCTACTGATAGAGCTTTTCATTCATGTTTCTTTGATTGCAGTTCTGCTAAAGATATTCTGGACATGCTGAAGCGAACTCAGATAAGAGATGTGGACAGCTGCATGATGGCTGACAGAAATAATCAAGGTAGCAGTCAAGATGAAGATGATGATGATGATGAGGTAAATCTCTTTGAAAACTATGATTTAGATGATTGGGAAAATGCATATTCTGAGCTGCTTGAATCTCATGAACTGTTAAGAAAATAATACAAAAAATTGAAGAAAAGTAGTAGGTCAGACAATTTAAATGTTGATTGTAGAAATTGTGCTGAACTAAAAAATGTTCATGATACTTGTATGTCTGATATTCAAATGCTGAAGAAACAAATTTCATTGCTGAAAATTGAGAATCAAGAGCATGTAAAAGAAAACTCTGAACTTGAGAAGAAGCTTAGCCAAACTTGTCATGAGTCTATTCAGAGTAAGGATTTGCTGAAAGAAGTTGAATGTGTTAAATCTGATCTAAACAAGCTGAAAAGTGAGAATGATTCTCTCAAAAATCTCTCCAAAGAAAATGAAGAAAGTTTAGAGAAACTTAAAAAGGAGAACACATTGCTGATTGAAAAATTGAATGCCATAAAATCTGTAAACTTACAATTACAGAAAGACTTTGAAAAATAACAAAAAGAATTGAAGGAATTTGAGGCTGGAAGAAAACATGAAGCCAATTCAGAAGATCAGCTTCTAATAAATGAATTGGTTCAAAATGATAAGCTTAAAGAAGAAGTTGAAAAATTAAAATTGTTAAACAGTGCCATGTCTGAAAGACTTCTCACATTGGAGAAAGGAAAAGTCATCTGTACAAACGAAACTGATGAAGTAGATGAGCTGAGAAAGGAAATTGAAAAATACAAAACAACTAACAAAGTTTTGAATGAAGTTGTCAACTGCAGTGAACAAGAGATTGCAAGCTATGAAATAAACATTGTATCTCTCGAAAATGAGATTCAAGACTTGAGGAAATCCTTGTCTAAATTTGTTGATGGGCAAGAAAACCTAGACAAGCTGCTAGGTGTAAAAGTCAATGTCAAAAAGGAAGGGTTGGGCTACAATAATCTAAATAAAAAGGCTTTGCAGAACAAAGTAATGACATCCTTTGTAAATGCTTCAAATGTAGCCACAACATCAAAAGACAAACAGCCCATTGTTCAGAAAATATTGGGAACAAAGATTAATTTTAAGAAAGAAGGACTGGGTTACAGTCCAGTCATGAGGAAGGCTGATGGAGCCAACCTGAAAACTATTTTTGTTAAATCCTCTGAACAGGAGAAGCCTTCTACTTCATCTCCACCTCAGTACAAGGCTAAGAAAACAGAAAAACAAAATAAAAATCATAAAACATCAAAAATTCAAAGGAACAATCTGCATGCTAAAAACTCATCAGATAAATGCCATGTTTTAAAGAAATCAAATGGCTCATGTCATTATTGTGGTAAGTATGGACATCTTATGAGTAACTGTTTTGTGATGAAAAAAGATGACAAAAAACATGCTAGAAAATCTGTGTCTGGTCAGAAAAAGAATGTCACATGTTCTAATTGTGATAAAGTAGGACACACTACTGCTCATTGCTGGTTTGCAAGTAGTAAGGAAAAATCATGTTCATATCATACAAAACACTTTGCAAATCAGCATGTCTTTAACAAGAACAAATCTGTTTCAAAGAACCAGCACATCATATGTTTTAATTACAACAAAATTGGTCACAAGGCCTCTGAATGCTGGTCAGGTTCTTTTAGAAGAAATTCTCTCAATTGCTCTCATTGTAGAAAGCATGGCCATACAGTCAAGGACTGTTGGCATATTCAGGGTAGAAATGTGAATCTCAAACATGCTAAATTCCCTGTAAAATAATTTGCAAAACTTTCATGTTATAACTGTGGGAAGCCAGGCCACAGAGCTGGAGATTGTTGGCATGTTCAGAATAACTCTGCTAAACTCCATGTTGTGAAATTTACATGCCATCATTGTGGGGAGCTAGGTCACAGGGCTGCAACCTGTTGGCTGGCAGGATATCAAAACCAAACTGGTTTTGGTAAACAGAATTTTTATTCTGTTAACAGAAAATCTCATGTATATGCACATAGAATTCATGCTAACAAGAATGTGCATAAATCAGATCTGAAAACTGATGCTCCTTGCTATCAAGTTAAAAATGTGCTGAGAGAACCTGCTAGAAGTGATAATGTCATGTCAGGACCCAAGACTTCTTGGGTACCTGTTTGTGCAAAATAAACTTTGTTTTGCAGGTGTGCCTTGGGACTGGAATAAAAGGGGTAATGATCCAAGGCACTCAAGAATGAAAACCCTTCTGAACTTTTCAGGTAATTTCTCTGCATTTCTCATTTTGAAATTAATTGCATTGCATTTCATGAAAAATGCCAAAAAGATTGTCTGAATGCATAGTGTTAGGGGGAGTCACTGCATCGCATATAGGTTGTCAAATACATACTCTTGTGAGAATTCATTGCATACCCTTCATCATTGATCTTAGTTGACAAACCTTGATAATATCAGAAATCATTGAGCCTCGAAATCTCTCCTATCAATTGGTATCATTTGGCTTCAGAATTCCATCAGTCTTTCATGAAGATTTCAATGGGACTATCTCGATCATAAATCTGAAAACTCTTGAACTAGAAATCTTCTATTATACATTTTTATGAATGACTGAAATAACTCATGTGGTTTAAGTTTAATGTATTCAATGAAGTTTGGCTTTAAAATCTCTTAAAAATATCTGAAGCATATTTAATAAACCTTAACCATCTGTTTCATGCTGTGTCTTGTAAAATCCTCTGAAATCTGTATTATTGAATACATGACTTTATTTGGTTAAGTACATGAAATTGTTATTGATTTGAAGCAAATGAATTTTTCTGAAATGTCTAAAGGGTATTTTCTGTCAGAGCAATAACCTTGGTCACTGAGAAACACATGTCCAAAGGACTGTGTCATGAGGTACCATAGTTAACTCTAATTAATAATAATTAAAATTCAGGCAGAGCAATGGCATGCACACTGAGAAATACAACTCACTCATCAAAAAATGATTTACAGTGTGTCATGATGTGTAAATGCTATCTCTGTTCATATAAAGCATGACAGTTAGTCACACTAAATGCTTAGGGATATTGACCTCTGATCAAGGTATATCCTCTAGTTACAAGGTGTGCACTGAACTAGAGTGCTCGTAAAATTTGTAGCATGAAAAATTGGTGAACGAATTGAAATATCTGAATATTGATGATAAAATCAAATTGCTACAACCCTAGACAAAATCATATGACTTCATAATTGCTTGATTTCAATACTGATGCATGTAATTTCGAAAGAAGTCAATAAATTTGATTGTGTAAGAGAAAGGGAGTTTTATCAAGATAAATATGAGGGCTTGGTTCATTTTTATTAAACCATGGTTTTAGATATCAATACAGAATTTTATTGATAAACTCTACATACATCATGTTTAAACCATGCTGTTCAATAAAGCTCATTCATAAGCCCTTATAATGGAAGACTTTGAAAAACTTATGTTTTGGATTTATGAGATTGATATCCCTCTAAAAATCTGACTGAATTTTCTGAGATTGGAGCTTCTTTAAAAATCTGCTAATTGAACCTCTTCTGCTCATTGACCTGAATTTCTCCTTGTTTGCCCCTATGATCTCCGTCCCATTCATCTCATAAGATTCCACTTATTGAGGGAGAGCTTCCATATCATATGCATCATGCTGCATAGAAACTCTTAAAAGGGGAGAATTGTGCTCTTGCATTCATATTTCTAGGGGGAGATCTTGCATTCTGGTATCTATTTATGTTGATTGTTTGCCAAAGGGAAAATTTCATTCAATCTTTGCATGCAAGCTTCTTTTGATCATCTCTAACTAATGACTTTTTTGCTGAAACTCTTAAAGGGGGAGAATTCTGATGACTTTTTATACATGCTTTAATTTCTCAAACTATTTTCTTTTTGATGAAGTCAAAGGGGGAGAATAATTTGAGTCCTCAGAATGCCTCACATCATCAGAATGACTCAATGTGTTGAAAGTGTTGCCATCATCAAAAGGGGGGAGATTGTTGTGCCCCTGTGATTTTGATGATTGGTTTTTGATGTGAGTTATTCACTGTGAGTCATCTTACTGTGTGAGTCATCATGCTATTATTCACTTTCTGATCATAATGCAGTTCTTCATAAGTTCTGATATGGCATTGCATATTTGATTATGTTCAGTCATGTTACTGTTGCTCTTTAGACTGCAGTTTGATACTGCAGCGTCGACCCATCGAACTGCAGCATCGACGCTGCCAAGGCACTTCAGAGGTAGCAGTAAGAAATATTTGATCTGCTGTGTCCACGCTGCTTGGGCAATGCGTTGACGCTTGGTGCCTCTTTAACTTTGCTGCATTTATTCATTGGTCTGGTCTGTGGTGCGTCGACCCCTTGTGCTGATGGGTGGACCCCTCAGTTCATTCATCGGTTGTTCACAAGTCCATACATTGATCTTCACCTGAAGTCCATACATTGGTCCTCCTTCTAAGTCTGTACAGCCACTGGTCTAGAATCTGAGTCTGTACATCGTCTTGTGCCTTCAATGTTCAAAGCCTCAAGTCTGTACAGCGTTACGTTCTCTTTGGAAAGTCTGTACAGCGTGAAGTCTACACTTTGGCACTATAGCTCGCTTTTGCAAGTCTGTACACTGGACCTTGTTTCACCAAGTCTATACATCGTCTTCAGACTTCAAGTCTATACACTCCATGCCCTTTCAAGTCTATACATCGGTTTGATTCAAAGTATGTACACTGCTTCACTTCGTCAAAGTCCATACATCCTCAGCTGAACCCCATGTCTGTACAACGGCCTCAATCTTCATCAAGTCTACACAGTGCTTCAACCATCTTATAGTCTGTACAGCCTGCCTTATCGATGTAGAGTCTATACATCGCTCAAGCGTTCAAAGCATCTGAAGTCTGTACAGCGTCCGTTGTTTAGAGTTCTTGAAGTATATACATTGGACTGTTTCTTTCGAAGTATATACACTACAATGTACATACTTAGATCTTATGACTTCATTCTTGTTGCTGAAGGGAATAGGGTCGACGCTGGGAGCTTAAAGCATCCACGCATCAGTTGACGAAGCCTTCACGATATCTTCCACTGCGTCAACGCCACAATGGAGCAGCGTCGACGCAGCAGTTAAAGGAGCATTCACTTTCACAGGCTATTCCACTGCGTCAACGCCACAATTAAGCAGCGTCGACGCAGCAGCTAAAGAGACAAAGCTAATGGCTTACTGGAATGCCTCACTGCGTTAACGCCATTGATTGAGAGCGTCGACGCAGCACGCCCATCTGCTGAAGACTTGATCACTGGATCACCGATGCGTCAACGCAGCAGGCTGATGGAGTCAACGCAGCAGACTTGAGTTTTACTGGTCGAATGTCTTTGAAGGCTGCGTCAACCCTTTGGAGCAAGTGTGTTGACGCCACCTCAACTCCAGTTGCTGAGCGTACTGATGAATGGGCACGTGACCTGAAGCTTGCACCTGACACGTGATCCGAGGTGGGTGCTGTGCACGTGATCCGAGGAGTAATCTTCTGGACGGAAGGCATGGGAAGCTCACGCCCTAGCTGCTGCTGCTTATAAAAGGAAGCCTTCATCCAACAGATGAAGACTGATCGAAGCCTTGAGAGCAATAGCAGAAAAGCAGAAGTGCTGTGAGTTCGATCCAATGAAGAAAAGAAAGAAAAGAAGAGAGCAGAGAAGAAAGTGAGAGTGAGAGCAGAAGAAGGAAAAGAGAGAGATAGTGCTCGTGAGAAGTGAGAAGAAAGAGAGAAGAAAGAGAAGCAGAAAGAAGAGGAAGAAAAGAAGAGGAGGAGAGAGTCTATTGAAGATCAGTTTAGTCTGTTCGTGGATCAAATCCAGAACGACTATGCTCATTAAGAGCTACATCTCTTGTGTTTCATTTCCAACTTTTGTTGCTGTGCTTTTTATGTTTCTTTATTTTTTCTTTTGTTTCTTTGGTTAGCCTTGTTCTTCCGATTGCCCTGCTGGGGATCGGGTTCCTCCTGTAGATTCAGGAGAAGAAAGACTTGTCTCCGGTTCTGGGCTTGTGGCTAGCAAGTCCAGGGGTCCCTCCGGTCTGGAGGAAGAGAGACTTCGGTCTCTAGTTTCCAAGTGGCTGGGAGTCACTTGGGGTGTCCCTCCGGTTAGGAGGAAGAGGGGAGACTGTTCCCCTGGTCAAGCTGTGTGGCAGCAACTGTTCGCAGACTGAGTCTGCTTGGTTCTAGCATTGGCTAGTGAAGCCTCACTCCGGTTGGGAGTGAGGGGTTGATGTATGTCTGGAGGACCGAACCACCTAAAAAATCTATTGATCAGTGGTTTGATTGCTTGATTTGCTTCTGCTAGATGCTTGGATAGGCACGCTCCTACTGCTTGTTATTATGTTCAATCGAATTAGCTTAATTCTGGAACTTGCCTAGCATCTGAGTTTTTTATTTGGGCATTATTCGTACCAGGATACATTCACCCCCCCCTTTATATCCGGGCCTAGCACCCTAACAACCACTAGGGAAATGCAGCAAAGAGACAAGGGCCCTCGGACCTACTATGCAAACACAATCAATTTTGAGCACGGGGTTGCGTAAATCGCCGAATCGCCGTTGCACACACGAACCCGAGGTCACTCGGTAATGCCGAGTGGAGGTGGTGGATCAAGACCTTGGTTGGTTGAGGGCCAGCAGGGCTAAGGTTGCCCTCCCGAGGGTAAGATGCCCACAACTAAGGGGGCTGGCCGGGTGCCAAGTGGGGCACTGGGTCACTCTCTCTCACAAACCACGGTGACCACTCAGAAGTGGAGCACTCCGGGGCCGAGCGCTCTCTCTCGCTTCCAACGGAGAAATTTCACGGATATTAAAAGAACAAGTACTGATAATGGGAGCAAGGTTTTGAGCTTACCCTGGTTGTTTTGAAGAAACCAACCCTGTTCGGAGACGAGGGCGAGCGGGGGAGTGTGGGTACCCCGCACACTGCGTCGGTGTAGCTTCCCCTGTTCGAACAATACATGCACTACTCCCCATGAAGGGGGGTTGGACTAGGGGAGGGGAAAGTTTTGGTTACAATTAAACACTACCTTCACACAGGGAGGGGCGCTAAGCCGGCCTGGCGGGGAGGGGAGATTAACTAAGCTAGTGCCGAATGATCTGCCCGGTTCTGGAATGACCCGACAGGGAGGCGATGTAGATGCTGCCACGCACTTCACCGAACTCAGAAGTCATCGAAACAGGTGCCAAAACGTCCCTGACAGATCCAGGAATGCCTGTGAATTTCTGTGGGTGGTCCCGACGTCGTCACCGGCTGGGGCGAGCTCTGGAACAGGATCCCTGCGCTCTGACTTGGTCTGGTCCCAGGGTGCAGTAGCAGAAAGATTCGGGTGCCACGACCACTCCCGGAGCCCGAACGTGGCGAGACCAAGACGAGAACGACCGCTGGCGAGTCTTCTTCGAGTGGCATCCAAGGGGGACACCAGACAATGTCAGGGCAGAGAGGGAGAGCCCGTTGACTGAGGAGGGGTCTGGTCAGGTCCTGAGTGGCCTGTTCAGCGCGCCTGGGGGAGAAAATTCGGAACGGGCAGACCCGACTCCAATCGAAGCCCCGCCTGTGGGGTTGCGTGGGGACTGGTGGTACTTCGATCCGGTCAAGCGGTGCGCCTTGGAAGGGAAGGATGAGGCCGTGGAAGCTTCTGCACTGCAGCTCTGCCTTCCAGCCAAGGCCACCTTGAGCAGTCGGGGGAGAATGAGTCCACCGGACAGAAGGGATGTTGGAGGCCGGCGAGACCACCTCGGATGCGGAGCTATCTCGACGATCTTTCCGAAAATGTATGGTACATCTTCAGGTGATTCCGTATGACTCCGGGGAAGGTTCTGCAAGTCAACCTCCCACTGCTACCTGCGAGCTGGGTAGTGCCAAGGGGGGGGGTTGTTGGTGGAGATGGGATGGTAAGGGGTGGAGGGGTAGCAAGGGGAGTGAAAGGGTGCTGGTATTAGTTGCAGGAGGAGTGGTTTGGGATGTGAGAGGGGAGAGGGGGGGGATGGCAGGGGCGGACCTGGTGTGGGGGGGGGGGAAATGGAGTGGGAGGTGGGAGAGGAGGAAGGGCTCTCTTGGAGGAGGTGGGGTGATTGGGGCGCAAATGGGCTTGGGGAATGGGGAAGGTTTCCTTGTGATTTGAGTGGTGGGTTAATGGAGGGGTTAATGGGGGCCTAGGGAATGGGAAGGGTTGCCTTGGGGAGGGGAAGGGGTGCTTGGGAGAGGGGATTCTCCCTTGGGAATGTGAAAGGTTGTATGGGGAAGGGGAAAGGTTGCTTGGGAGAATGGAGAGGTGCCTAGGAGAAGGGGATTCCACCTAGGGGTTGGAGGGGAATTAAATGGGAGGTATGGGGAAGGGGGAGGGGTCTTAATGAGAGGTGAATGGGGAGGAGAGAGAGAGAATTTCGAAATTGGGGTGGGGAGGAGAGAGAATGGGGTTCGCCCCCTTTAGAGAGAGAGAGAGATAGAGATAGCGAGAGAGCTAGAGAGAGAAGGAGGCACAATTCTTGTGGATAATTTTCACTCAATAATTCATTAGTCCTCCATGGAGGGATTGGGGTCCTATTTATAGGAAACCCTCAATTTACAAAAAGTCCTCACCTTTTGGACTATTGACAAATGACCAAGGGGGGAAGGGGGCGCCCATGGGCCAAGCCCATTGAAGTGGGCCCGTTAACCCACTAGGCCACCTAATGATACTTAGACTTAGATAGATGACTCACTAACTTAGGTACTTGACTCAATAAAAGGAAAATTACATGGTTAAGACTCAAAGAAAGATATGAAAATTACATAGCTAGACTCAGAAAATCAAGATGAACACAATGGCGAGCATCGGGACCCTTGGAGAAATGGGAAGTGGTAAGCGATGTCCCCATCATACTCCGGGGTGCAGAGAACTCGACTCTGTCGAGTAAAGATCCATCGTATGCGGAGGGAGTCACGGTGGGGTTGCCCACAAGTCTACCAAAGGTAGCTGGTCCTTTCACCAAGCGAGGTAGCGCCCATACCCTTTGCTCCAGATGACAGTGACCTGTTCATACAATATCCGCTACACTTGCTCACGCTGGCCTCTCTGGTCTGGTGGAGCTCTCTCACGGGTAGGGACTCTCGCAAGGGGTGGAACAGGCTCGATGTCCTCACTAGGTGTCACCGTGGGTCCCCTGTAGGGCACCAGGTCAGCCACATTGAATGTGGGGCTTACTCCGTATTCCTCGGGGAGGTTCAACACATAAGCATTGGTGCCGATCCGCCTCAGAACCTGGAAGGGACCTGATCCACGCGACCTCAGTTTGGAGACATTTCCAGGGAATAGTCTCTCGGTCCTCACCATCACAAAATCACCTGTATGGAATTCTTGGTGGCGACGGTGGGAATCGGCTAATTTTCTGTATCCCTCATTGCTCTTGTTGATGTGCTCGCGACGGGTACTATGCAGTGTCATGAATGATGATCATCTAGAGATGAAGGGAGGGCCTGGACAACCAAATTCAGCCCTATCAAGTGTTACATTGGTTTTGACGGACTTAGGAGGACCGGGGCATCCATAAATGGCTCTATCAGGTATGGGTGCAGTGAATGTCGGAGGACCTGGACTTCCATGTATACTCCTATCATGCATAAGATGGATGATGAATGGGGGAGGACCTGCATATCCAAATGTAAACCTGTCGTGCACTGGACCTAGTGTGTATATGACACAAATGAGACGACTTGACTTACTAGCCCTACCAGATGAAGCAAAATGTTGTGACACATGCATTCCTATCAAGATGGTCCCATCTTTAGGTGGGGGTTGATTTGGGGGTTTCCACTCATGGGGGTCGAAGGGGTCCCAGAAAGTGGACATCTTGGGATGGGTCAATTCCTCATTTCCTAGGTGGATGTCACCCTTGGTCATGGCTCTCATAGTGTGGGCTAAGTTTTGGAATGGGTGGGTTAGGTTCGACATGGTGGGTGAGGGTAGGAAAAGGTGGGTGGTGGGTAAGGCGACTAGGTCCCATGGGTTCATTGGCTTCCATTGGGAGGGATCAAAGGGGTCATGGAATGGGTTGCCAAGGAAGAGGTATTCTATGTCCTTAAGGTCCTCAAATGATGGTGAGTCCTCCTCCTCTAATGAAGTAATTGAACCGAAGTCTTTGGCGGGATGGTTGGCCATGAATGGAGGGCTTGGCATTCTACCCGAAATAAGCAACTCTAATTCATGGATAGCATCGGACTCATCGGGTGTAGGGAGGAATAGAAGAAGGTCGCTAGTGTAGCAACCCACAGTGTAAATCGAGGAGATGGACCCGACACATAGGTGTAGGAGGTCAAGGCTCCTAGGTCGGTCGGCCACTGTGGTCAATATGCCAGTTAACTCCATTTGCCAAGCTAGACCCTTAAGAAGATCCCCTAATGTTTCCACTTGATAGGATGATTGGATTGTGGTGTGATAGGTGGATAAGGGTACTATGGGGAGGTGTAGTTCCACGGAAGGGTAGGCATGGGGCAGGATAGGGTAAGCCCAGTTTTCCACTAGCCATCTAACCAAGGGCCCACTTATGATAAGTTCACTCCCAATTGGCGGGGGTGGCATGAAAGGTGAAATTTCTTCCTCGTTTTGGCCATGATTTTCCTCCAAGGTGGGGAGTGGTTCTGGGGTGTTCCCTACTAGGGGGTCGGGTGTGGGGATCATGGTTTCCTCTACCAAGGAGGTGAGTAGGTCCTTTGTAGGTGGGGTGATGATGACTGGCATATGGCGCTCTTGGGGTGGTGGGTAATGGGGGACTTGGGATAGGATGGGGAGGGGTAGTAGTGGAGGCCTAGGTTGGGCATCTTGTAACTCACGGGGGAGGGTGCACCCATTTAGGCTCAATGGGTTTTCTTTGGGTAGGGATGAGTTCTCTTGACCCAATTCTTGGCATTGGGCTTCATATTCTTCTTCCCAATCTAGGGGAGCCTCATGGACTTCGGTCACCTCCTCAAGTTCCCTTTGGATAGGGGTAACTATTTCTTCAGTTAGTGTGTTGGACATCTCTCGTGAAGGGCATTGATGGATGAAGTGTCCAAAGCCTCTACACTTAGAGCATTGTTGTCTATTTCCCTGAGTGGTCTCACCCACACTTGGCCCATTGGAACTCCCTTCTCGCCGGGGTATGGGTTGACTAGGGATGACCCTTGTTGGATGAGGGGTGGGAGGAGGATTTGTGGGCCGAAATGGGGTACTTCCGTTTGGACATGGCATGGGTGTCTTCAGGAGAGGGTCTAGGTTGGGACGGGGTCCCATGTTATTGGCATCATCCGGTCGTGGAGTGAACCTAGGAGACCTAGAGAATCGCATCATTCTTGAGGATTGGTTGTCCAGGTAATCCCAGGGACGTCTCTCCTCACGCCCGTAGTGTTGGGACCTCTCATAGTAATAATAAGGATCATAGTCTAACCCTTTCCTATCAAACTCATCCCGTGGAGGCAAGACTCTAAGGCCATAGCTCCTAAGTGGGGGTTCATTGGCTTCCCATCCAAATTCATCCCGAGGTGACCAAGCTCTAGGGCCGTGGTTCCTTTTTGCTTCAATCCGATCAAGCCGGGTGGTGAGGGTATCTAGACAGTTATGAAATTTGTTGATGACAGCGTCAAATCGGTCCATGGGTACTTGGGGCGTTTCCCTAGGGTGGTCATGCAAGGGGCGTTGGAAAATGAGATGCAAGGGAGACCCAAATGCCAATGCCCTAGACTAGACTCGTAGAGACAAGTCTAAAGCTTGCTCTGATACCACTTGATGTGACACCACTAGGGAAATGCAGCAAAGAGACAAGGGCCCTCGGACCTACTACGCAAACACAATCAATTTTGAGCACGGGGTTGCGTAAATCGCCGAATCGCCGTTGCACACACGAACCCGAGGTGACTCGGTAATGCCGAGTGGAGGTGGTGGATCAAGACCCTGGCTGGTTGAGGGCCAGCAGGGCTAAGGTTGCCCTCCCGAGGGTAAGATGCCCACAACTAAGGGGGCTGGCCGGGTGCCAAGTGGGGCACTGGGTCACTCTCTCTCACAAACCACGGTGACCACACGGAAGTGGAGCACTCCGGGGCCGGGTGCTCTCTCTCGCTTCCAACGGAGCAATTTCAGGATATTAAAAGAACAAGTACTGATAATGGGAGCAAGGTTTTGAGCTTACCCTGGTTGGTTTGAAGAAACCAACCCCGTTCGGAGACGAGGGCGAGTGGGGGAGTGTGGGTACCCCGCACACTGCGTCGGTGTAGCTTCCCCTGTTCGAACAATACATGCACTACTCCCCACGCAGGGGGGTTGGACTAGGGGAGGGGAAAGTTTTGGTTACAATTAAACACTACCTCCACACAGGGAGGGGCGCTAAGCCGGCCAGGCGGGGAGGGGAGATTAACTAAGCTAGTGCCGAATGATCTGCCCGGTTCTGGAATGACCGGATAGGGAGGCGATGTAGATGCTGCCACGCACTCCACCGAACTCGGAAGTCATCGAAACAGGTGCCGAAACGTCGCTGACGGACCCAGGAATGCCTGTGAATTTCTGTGGGTGGTCCCGACGTCGTCACTGGCTGGGGCGAGCTCTGGAACAGGATCCCTGCGCTCTGACTTGGTCTGGTCCCAGGGTGCAGTAGCAGAAAGATTCGGGTGCCACGACCGCTCCCGGAGCCTGAACGTGGCAAGACCAAGACGAGAACGACCGCTGGCGAGTCTTCTTCGAGTGGAAACCAGGGGGGACACCAGACGATGTCGGGGCAGAGAGGGAGAGCCCGTTGAGTGAGGAGGGGTCTGGTCAGGTCCTGAGTGGCCTGTTCAGCGCGCCTGGGGGAGAAAATTCGGAACGGGCAGCCCCGGACTCCAATCGAAGCCCCGCCTGTGGGGTTGCGTGGGGGACTGGTGGTACTTCGACCCGGTCAAGTCGCGGGCCTTGGAAGGGAAGGATGAGGCCGTGGAAGCTTCTGCACTGCAGCTCTGCCTTCCAGCCAAGGCCACCTTGAGCAGTCGGGGGAGAATGAGTCCACCGGACAGAAGGGATGCCGGATGCCGGCGAGACCACCTCGGCTGCGGAGCTATCTCGACGATCTTTCCGACGATGTATGGTACGTCTTCAGGTGATTCCGTATGACTCCGGGGAAGGTTCTGCAAGTCAACCTCCCACTGCTACCTGCGAGCTGGGTAGTGCCAAGGGGGGGGGGTTGTTGGTGGAGATGGGATGGTAAGGGGTGGAGGGGTAGCAAGGGGAGTGAAAGGGTGCTGGTATTAGTTGCAGGTGGGGTGGTTTGGGATGTGAGAGGGGAGAGGGGGGGATGGCAGGGGCGGACCTGGTGTGGGGGGGGGGGAAATGGAGTGGGAGGTGGGAGAGGAGGAAGGGCTCTCTTGGAGGAGGTGGGGTGATTGGGGCGCAAATGGGCTTGGGGAATGGGGAAGGTTTCCTTGTGATTTGAGTGGTGGGTTAATGGAGGGGTTAATGGGGGCCTAGGGAATGGGAAGGGTTGCCTTGGGGAGGGGAAGGGGTGCTTGGGAGAGGGGATTCTCCCTTGGGAAAGTGAAAGGTTGTATGGGGAAGGGGAAAGGTTGCTTGGGAGAATGGAGAGGTGCCTAGGAGAAGGGGATTCCACCTAGGGGTTGGAGGGGAATTAAATGGGAGGTATGGGGAAGGGGGAGGGGTCTTAATGAGAGGTGAATGGGGAGGAGAGAGAGAGAATTTCGAAATTGGGGTGGGGAGGAGAGAGAATGGGGTTCGCCCCCTTTAGAGAGAGAGAGAGAGAGAGAGCTAGAGAGAGAAGGAGGCACAATTCTTGTGGATAATTTTCACTCAATAATTCATTAGTCCTCCATGGAGGGATTGGGGTCCTATTTATAGGAAACCCTCAATTTACAAAAAGTCCTCACCTTTTGGACTATTGACAAATGACCAAGGGGGGAAGGGGGCGCCCATGGGCCAAGCCCATTGAAGTGGGCCCGTTAACCCACTAGGCCACCTAATGATACTTAGACTTTGATAGATGACTCACTAACTTAGGTACTTGAATCAATAAAAGGAAAATTACATGGTTAAGACTCAAAGAAAGATATGAAAATTACATAGCTAGACTCAGAAAATCAAGATGATCATAATGGCGAGCATCGGGACCCTTGGAGAAATGGGAAGTGGTAAGCGATGTCCCCATCAGAGTGGCTACCACCAGGTGAGGATTAGGCCAGGTGATGAGTGGAAGACCACATTTAAGACCAAGGATGGTCTATATGAGTGGTTGGTTATGCCCTTTGGGTTGACCAATGCCCCTAGCACCTTCATGCGACTCATGACTCAGGTCCTTTGACCATTCATTGGAGTCTTTGTGGTTGTGTATTTTGATGATATCCTTATATATAGTTGCACTAAAGGGGACCACTTGGGCCATCTATGGTAGGTCTGTCTACTTTTGAGGCGAGAGCAGTTGTTTGTGAACCCAGAGAAGTGTGCGTTCTTGACACCTCAGCTTACCTTCTTGGGTTTTATTGTGTCTAGTACGGGGGTCTTCGCTAATCCGGAGAAGGTCCGGGCCATTGTTGATTGGCCGGATCCTCGTACTGTCCATGATGTCCAAAGATTCCATGGCCTCACGACGTTCTATCGTCATTTCATCCACAGATTTAGCTCCGTCACTGTCCCGATCACGGACTATATTCTGAAGGGCATGTTTGTATGGACGAAGGCCGCTGCTGCTGCCTTCAAGGACATCAAGGAGCTCATGACCCAAACACCGATCCTTCAATTGCCAGATTTCTCGAAGGTGTTTGAGGTCTCTTGTGATGCGTCAGGTGTAGGGATTGGAGGAGTGTTGAGTCAGGAGGCCCACCCGGTCGCATACTTCAGTGAGAAGCTGAATGATGCGAAACTACGATATTCCACTTATGATAAAGAATTCTAGGTAGTTGTCCAGGCTCTTAGGTATTTGAGGCACTATCTTTTACATCAGGAGTTTGTCTTGTACTCCGATGATGAGGCTTTGAGGTTCCTCCATTCCCAAAAGAAGCTTAGTGTACGTCACAACAGATGGGTTGACTATCTCTAGCAGTTCACATTTGTGCTTAAACATAAGGCTGGAGTGGAGAACAAGGTGGCTGATGCCTTGAGTCGACGAGCATGTCTGCTGACTACCATGAGTGCCGAGGTCATAGGGTTAGAGAAGATTAGAGAGGCCTATGTTGACTGTCCTGACTTCGGTCAGATTTATACCACTCTCCAGGCCAGACCCTCGAGAGACCATGATGATTATGTGCTTCAGGAGGGTTACCTCTTTCGAGGAGGCAGGCTTTGTGTTCCCCAAACTTTGGTTCGAGACTTCTTAGTCTGGGAACTACATGCGGGAGGTCTAGCCGGCCACTTTGGTCGGAACAAGACTATCGAGACTGTTGAGCACAGATTTTATTGGCCGAGCTTGAAGCGTGATGTTGCTCATATTGTGGCCCAGTGCCGTACATGTGCTACGGCCAAAATAAAGAAGCAAAGCTCGGGCCTTTATACGCCTCTTCCCGTGCCTGATGCTCCATGGCATGATGTTAGCATGGATTTTGTTTTGGGATTGTCACATACCTCTAGGAAGCATGACTCGGTCTATGTGATAGTTGACCGGTTCTCGAAGATGGCCCTTTTCATTCCCTGCTCAAAGACTTCGGATGCTTCGAGGGTAGCCCACCTATTTTTTACTCATGTGGTGTGCAAGTTCAGGTTGCCTTGTACTATAGTGTCTGATCGTGATGTTAGGTTCACCAGTTATTTTTGGAAGACACTGTGGCATATGTTGAGTACTCATCTCAAAATTTTCACTGCATATCATCCCCAGACAGATGGTCAGACCGAGGTGGTCAATAGGAGTCTGGGTGACCTTTTGAGGTGTCTTGTTAGGGACCGTGTCGGTGATTGGGATCTCATATTACCACTGGCAGAATTTGCGTATAATGATTCGGTTAACAGGTCTACCGGTATGAGTCCATTCGAGATTGTCAATTGTCGTAGGCCTAAAAAGCCAATGGATCTTGTCCCCATGCCCATTCATGCACGAGTGTCTGAGTCTGCCGAGTCATTTGCTAGGCATGTTAGGAGTCTACATGACGACATCCATCGTCACATTGAGGCCAACAATGCACGGTATAAGGAGTTATCCGATGCCCATCGACACCACCATGAGTTCCAAGAGGGAGAATATGTCATGATCAGGGGAAGACCTGAACAGTTTCCCTCTGGAACCATAAAGAAATTGCAAGCTCGCGGAGCCGGTCCATTTAGAGTGTTGAAATGCGTTGGGTCCAATGCGTATGCTGTGGACCTACCCGAGGAATATGGTATAAGCTCTACTTTCAGTGTGTCAGATCTAGTTGCATATAGGGACCCAGCGGTGATCCCTAGTGAGCCTTTCGAGCCATCTCCTCCCATTGAGAGTGATCCCACACCTGAGTGTCCATCACTAGCCCCCTTTCCACGGCAGCAAGAGCATATAGATCATATACTGGATGAGCAGGTGACGGTTACCAAGAGTGGATCTTACCCGCGCTACCTAGTGTGATGGAGAGGGCGACCCGCCACCGAGGATACTTGGATCACCCGTGGAGAGTTACAGAGGAAAGATCCGGATCTACTAGAGTGCTACCAGAGCGATGCAGACCCTTACTCGATAGGGTCGAGTTTCTCCCACCCGGGGAGAATTGGTGCGGACACCAGAGCAAGCGAGAAGCACGAACCGGTGAGCCGTCGATACTGTACGCAGAGCACCACTCGAGCTACACAGCTTCCATCTGGCTCTGAGACAGTCTGGAGCCTCCCCCTTGAGTCTTAGTATTTATAGTATTTATTGGGATTTTGTTTGTGTGTAATGTATGTTTAGTTGGTTTTATACAGATTGTAATTCGAATTGTAATATGGATTTATTTATAATTTGGGACCACCTGGGTCCCGCGGGCCCCCCCATCCCTTCTCCCATTGATCCACCTAAGCTCTTGGGCCCATGTGGGGTCAGTCAACCCTCCAAGGTTGGCTTCTAGAAGAGTTGGACCAAGGGGGGGACAAAGGGTGATAATTTTCAAAGTTGGAACCAAGGAAGTCAAGGGGGCGCCCCTAGTATATTATTGTTTATTAGGTTTGAAATTTTATTTTATTTGATTCCAAATCACAGAGGAGAATAAAATGTGGACTCCCTCTTTTACCCCTCCCCAACCCTAGATCTAGGGATAGAATTAGTCTTTTTTCATTTTCTATAAAACCCTTATATTTCCATTTTGAATGGATTTAATGCAAAGAAAATCAGAAAATTTGTTCCAAAGGCAAGGGCCGCCCCCTATCTCTCTCCTCTCTCCCCTTCTGCAGCTGGGAAGGCTGTGTTTCTGAGGTGAGACACCTCTTCTATCAGTTCGTGAGATCGCCATCACCGCCGCCGCCGCCATCGTTCCACCGTCGCACCACTGCCATCGTCGTCGTAGTTCTGTCCACCCAAGATAGCCCCCTCTTCAAGGAATTTCTGCTCTCCACCTCGAGCTCTGTTGGGTTCCAATTTTTAGGGTGAGTTCTAGAGGTCTAACCCACGTCCCAGAAAAATTGGTAGAAATTCTAGCCCTCGTTTTCCAATTTTCCATTTTCGTGCTTCCCAATCCACCAGATCTGCCTGCACTCTGTCCAATGTCACAGCAACCTTGTAGTTTGTCCATGAACCAACCTTCTCCATGTCTGAACGAGCTATAATTTTTATTGGGGATTCTATTTACCCAAGCCCTCTTCCATGAATTTTTTGGAGATTTATAGATCACCTTTACATTTTCTTAAAATCTCTGTCAAATCTCAACTCAGTTCTGTCTGCCACTGTCCAGATCAGACCACCCAGTGTTAGAAAATAGTTTTCCCCAACCAAACCTCCACCAAAAATTTCAAAAAAAATATCCCCGTCTTACTCTCTTTCACCTCTCCAACTTTCTTGAAGAACTCAACCCCTGGATCCGACGTTTGAGCAACGGTCAATGCCAACTCTCAGGAAACTCCACTTCTGCCCAATCAGATCTGAAATAATAATTAGTCAGGTTCTAAATTCTGCCATCAAAAATACAGCCCTGAAGAAATTCCCAGAACCACAAAGGGTCGAAGGATTTCGAGTCAGCATTCCAATAGCACCGGTTTCGCACCGATCTGACATCGGTGCTGGTCGCAATAGGTCTTTTCGCAGGAGCACGCGGGTCTGAAATAGAGTTTTAGATCCATGGACAGCAACTCCGACAAGTGAAGATCGGAGCCACCCGGCCTCCGACTGGTGTTCCCGCCCGGCCGCCGTGCAGGGGAGCGCGCCACCAGGTGTCACCATCACAGCGGGACCCACCCCGTCAGATCTGGAGGATTGAGCAATACGTGGGCCCCACGAAACTGCATATCGCGCCGTCCGGACAGCAACAAAATGCGGGTTTTGGCACTGACGGAGTGACATCAAGATGCCGCCTGTCAACCCAATTACCGACACTCCCGGGCCCCACATGTGACCTGTTACCTCCCTGCGTGGAGTGGGACAAAGCTTTGTACTGTAGTAAAATTTGTTTAACCGGGAGTACAGATTTGGCCGGGGTTATCTTCCCCACGCCGGGAGCGTGGAGGTACAGTCTTAACTTCTTGGCATTACATTTGCTTAGCTAGTATATGGTCATATGCTGCTGTGAGTGCGTTAGGAACCTAGCCCGTGAGTTCATGTCACCGCTATGAGTGAGAGAGTGACCCGTCCCGTGGCTCAATCCGAGCACGGAAGTGAGTCAACCACCCTTGACTCTGCCGGTTTCTCAACCGTGCGGTTCCACGCTATCCCTCGCTTGGGACGACGAGTGAGCTTATGTTTCTATTAGCGACGTATAACCCATAGGAACTCTTAGTGTCGGGCCAAAGTGTCTCTCCTATTCGTATGTTGCTGGTCGCGTCTGCACTTAGAGTCTGAGGTTCGCATCACGTAGAGTCGGTCCCTATGTCCGTCCCGCATCAGATAGTCTTGGAGTTGGTGTTTGATCCACAGTACTTGGGTGCCACAACTCCCTGCAGCAACATATTCTGCCTCTGCAGTTGAGAGGGTAACCGAGTGCTATTTCTTGGAGGCCCAAGAAACCAAACACCCACTAAGAAATTGGCAATAGCCACTTATGCTCTTGCGGTCCAGTTTGCATACAGCATAATCTGCATCTGAATAAGTAATAAGTGAAAGTTCACAGGATGCAGGATACCATAATCCCAATTCTTGAGTGCCAGCAAGGTATCTAAAAATATGCTTGACAGTAGTCAAGTGGGACTCTGTAGGACTAGACTGGAATCTAGCATAAAGGTAAACACTAAACTGAATGTTTGGCATAGATGTAGTTAGATAGAGTAATGAGCCGATCATACCTCTGTACCTCTTTGCATCTACAAGTGTACCTTGTTCATCTGCATCCAGTCAAGTGGCAATCCCCATTGGAGTTCCTAATGGTTTACAGTTTGTCAAATCAATCTTTTTCAGCAACGCCTTCACATATTTGGCTTGATTGATAAAATAGCCTTCATTGCTTTGATTAATCTGCAAGCCAAGAAAGAATTGAAGCTCACACATTAGACTCATTTCAAATTCATTGGTCATGAGTTTAGCAAACTCCTCACACATTTGAGGTTTAGTGGACCCAAACACTATGTCATCCACATAAATCTGAACTATCAAGATATTCTTACCTTGTTTCTTGGTGAATAGTGTCTGATCTACATTACCTCTTGAATACCCTTGTTCGGTGAGGTATGAGCTTAGTCTGTCATATTAAGCTCTAGGTGCCTGCTTCAAGCCATATAAATCCTTGTCCAACTTATAAACATGATCTTTGAAATATGTGTATTCAAAACCAGGGGGTTGCTCTACATACATTTTTTCTTTAATAAGACCATTTAGAAAAGCACTCTTAACATCTATTTGCTGCAGTTTGATTTTATGAGAATATGCAAATGCTAGCAAAATTCTGATGGCCTCTAATCTAGCAACAGGAGCAAAATATTCTTCATAATTTATGCCAAATTCTTGATTATACTCCTGAGCCACCAATCTGGATTTGTTTCTTATTATCTTTCCATCTTCACTTAGTTTATTTCTGAAAACCCATTTAGTTCCTATGATAGATTTCTCTTGAGGCATGGGAACTAGGTGCCAAACTTTATTTCTTTCAAACTGATTTAATTCATCATGCATGGAATTTATCCAGTTATCATCTTTTAAGGCCTCTATAATATTTTTGGGTTCAGTTTGAGATACAAGAGCAAGTTGTTCAATTGCATCCATAATTTTGAAATGAGACCTAGTTTTGGTTCGGTCATGCAGATTACCTAAGATGTTTTCTAATGGATGGTCTTTTAACACTCTTAAATCAGGCTGAGTGTTACCTTCATCTGCTTCGGTGACCGGATTATTGCTTGGCCCTTCTTGGTCTTCATTTGCCTGTGTCTCCTCATGTGGAAGTTCCTATTTTCCTTTTATGTTCAAGAATTCCCCATCATCATCTTCCCTGCTAGTGTGACATGATCAATCTCATCAAAGGTGATGTGAGGAGATTCTTCCACACAGAGGGTCTTAAGATTATAGACTCTATAAGCTCTAGACTTATTGGAGTATCCAAGAAATATCCCTTCTTCGCTCTTGGGCTCAAACTTGTCCAGAACTCTTTTATCATTGTTATGAATAAAGCACTTTGACCCAAAAACTTTCATGTGAAAGAGAGATGGCTTTTTACCTTTTAGTAGCTCATAAGGGGCCATTTTGGTGAGTGGCCTTACCATTGAGCGGTTGATGATATAACATGCAGTGTTTACCGCTTCTGTCCAAAATCTCCTTGGTAGATGCCTTTCAGCAAGTATTGTGCGTGCCATCTCTATGAGAGTTCTATTCTTCCTCTCAACTACTCCATTTTGTTTAGGAGTTCTTGATGATGAAAACTTGTGAATGATTCCCTCAGACCTACATAAATTTTCAAAGTCAGCATTGTCGAATTCACCACCATGATCTAAAATTATGTTGGAAATCTTAAACTTACCGTCTTGCTTCACTTGCATATACAGTGCCTGAAACTCACAAAGGCATTATTTTTTTGTGCAAGATAAAATACCCAAGTGAATCTAGTAAAGTCATCTACTAAGACATAACCATATCTTTTACCACTTAAGCTTGCTGTCTTGGTTGGACCAAACAAGTCCATATGGATTAGTTCAAGTGGTTTAGATGATGAGTTTTCAGTTCTGCTTTTAAATGACTTTCTAGTTTATTTTCCTTGAGCACATGCATCATAAATCTTAGAGTTCAGTTTGAATTTTATTTCAGGCAGACCTTTGATAATAGAATGCTTCACCAACTTATGAAGAGTATTGTAGCTAACATGACCTAGTCTGCGATGCCACAAACATGCTAATTCAGATTTGGGTGCAGTAAGATAAAGATTTATGTGAGCAGGGTCATCTAAGTCAATCATGTACACGTTATTGACTCTTTTACTAGAAAACTTGGTTTCTTTTGAATTAGGGTGCAAGATCTTACATTCATTAGAGTCAAAGACTACAGTATGACCTTTATCACACAGTTGACTTATGCTCAGCAGATTATACTCCAGACCATCAACAAGTAATACATTATCAATTGAGTTGGAGGGGTTCTTACCAACTTTACATGTACCGATGATTTTTCCTTTGTTATTTTCTCCAAACGTGACATGTCTAGCTTCCTTTTCAACCAGGAGATAAAATTTGGTTCTATCTCTAGTCATGTGTCTTGAGCAGCCACTGTCAAGATACCAGTGGTTGTGCACGGCTGCAAGACACTCATGCACAAGGAATTAAGTAACAAAGTTTGGAACCCAAGGACAATTGGGTCTCAATAAATTTTTCATTTATGTAAAGCAAGATAACACAGATTTTGAAATCCATACTTTCTTAGGTTTTTTGCTTTGCTGGGAGTTCTGGTTTTTCTTCTCCATAGTCTTTTGAACTTTATTAGTTTTGGGAATGGTGGAAAAGGATTATTTGTTAGACCATTTGTTCTAGTTGGTTGGTCTAGAGGAATAGGAGGTGTTATAGTGCCTAGGTTGTTGAGGTTGAGTGAACCTATGACCATAGGGAACATAACTGCTCCTATCCCATGGAGGTGTCGACCTATAGAAGGTAAACTCTCGACATGTCTCACATTCTATCCATCTATGGCTGTTTCTGGATGAAGGATATGTCGACCTCCTGTACTGAAAGTGTCGACCTGTTGGTGCAAACATAAGGTAACGTTGGATGTTTGACCATGTGGGTGTCGACCTGTTCCGTGGATTGTCCCGACCTGTTCCAACATTGTAATTGTTTTTTCTATTGAAATGTGTAGGCTGATGCTTGGATGGGTGTCAGCCTGCTTGGGATTGTTGGTTAACCTTTTTGGGTTGTTGAGAAGTTTTGTTGATTGATTCTCCTATTTTTTCTTTTCCTTTGTTTTCAACATTTTCATGGTGTGCTGTTTTGGAGGTTGATGCTTCGGAAGATGAAACAAAGGTGGTAGTTTTTACCCCAAAAGTTTTCATCTTGGTTGGCTCATACCCTAGCCCTTCTCTGTTGAAGTTTATTTTAGTTCCTAGCAGAGCGTTCAAGTTCTCACTACCATCAACAAATTTTTCAAGAGCAGTTTGTTTATCTGCTAGATCCTTTTGAAGTTTTTTTTTAATCAAAGCACTGGCCAATCTGGAGCTGGAACTGGTCGAGTGCAGCCTCCCTCAGAAAAGGAGAGTGTTCCCACTCCCCCAGGCAGCACCAGGGCCCTAGATTTTATTACTATTTTCTGAGAGAATTACAAAGACATTGGGGCATACCCCTGAGAAACAGTAGAGCAAGGCCCTTATGTACCCAATGACAAGAGAAGTAAGGTTAACAGAATGTAATTAAGAGAAGCTAAAAATGGAAAGCTGGCAATCCTGCCTTATCTATCCTGAACGCACCCCTGGCCGGCCATGGAAGATCTCTAACTCGAATAAAAACTAAGTTAGTAGATACATTACATGCAAAAGATGCCAGGGAATCAGCCACTTGATTCCCCTCCCTGTATATATGCTGTAGCGGGCAACCACTTTCCTGAAGTAGCAGCATGGTCCTCTTCCACCATGGGATTGTCATCCAACTGGGAGCAATTTCCTTCCTAGCTGCCTCCACCAGAACAGCACAGTCCGAAAAAATAGCTGCCAATCTTATGCCACACTGCTTTGCATTTTTGAAGTTTTTCATTTTCTTTCAATAGTTGTGAATTGATTTGTTTGAAGGCTTATGATTTTTCATTGCACATATTGCTGTCCTTCACATTGCTTTGCATTTTTAGCTTCAGTTCATCAATTTCATCTCTCAGTCTTTCATTTTCATCCTCCAAATCTTTCATCTCTTTTCTTCCTTCTTCAAGATTTTCATTCATTTTTCTTAGATCCTCAATTTCAGTTTCTAGAGAGATTATCTTTTCATTGAGAGTTTTATCTTGGCTACAGGAATCAACCTTCTTCTTTAAGATTTTCTTTTCTTTTCTGTACACTTCATACTTATTCATCAATTCGAAGTAAGCTTCTTCCCAATCACCAGTAGAGAAGTGCTCAAAGGGAGAGCTCACGTCGCTGTCATTTTCTCCTTTGGCCATTAAGCAGAGATAATCTTTTTCTTCTTCAGAGGAGTTGTCTTCAGTCTCTTCCTCTTCTTCATCACTCCAAGTGCACACCATGGCCTGCTTCTTCTTGCTCTTCCACCTGGGTATAGTTTTCTTAGCTCCTTCTGGACACTCAAACTTGATGTGTCCTGGTTTCCTGCAAGAGTAGCAGACAAGCTTTTTAGATTTTTTAACATTTTCAGGTCTTGGCCTGAAACCTCTTTTTACCTGGGACTTCTTCTTAGTGAAGCATGTACCTTCCTTTCTTAAAAACCTTCTGAACTTCCTTGTTAATAGAGCAACTTCATCCTCTTCATTGTTGCTGCTTAAAGGCTCTTCATCTTCAGATAAGTCCTTAGTGCTTGGTCCAGCTTTAAGAGCCAGAGGCTTCTTTTTACTTACCTCAGCCTCTTTATTCTTCAAATTCATCTCATAGGTCATCAGGGACCCTATGAGTTCCTCTACCTTGATGGTAGTTAAGTCTTTTGATTCTTCAACCACTGTGGCCTTTGTATGCCAAATAGGAGTTAGTGATCTCAGAATCTTCCTCACTATCTCCTGCTCAGAATAGGTCTTACCTAGCTCAGTCAAGTCATTACTGAGTATAGTTAGCCTAGCATACATGTCCGAAATGGACTCATCAGATTTCATTCTAAACTTTTCATATTCAAACACTAACATGTTTGCTTTGGTTGCACGTACCTACTATGTCCCTTCATAAATTACCTCAAGACGGTCCCACATTTCTTTTGCAGTAGTGCAAGTTGACACCCTTGAGTACTCTGTTGGATGAAGGGAGCATTGCATGATGTGCTTAGCACCCCAGTTCAGCATTGACTGCCTGATTTGTTCTTTAGTCCATGTATCCTCGTCCGGAGGCAGCTCAAATGGTCCTTTGCTGATCACTCGCCAGACTTCATGATCCTGGGCTCTATTGAAGACATGTATGTGATTTTTCCAGTCAGGATAGTTTGTCCCAGTGAAAAAGGGAGGTCTATTTACGGAATGCCCTTCGGCCATAGGGCCTTTAGTTGTCATATCACCAGTTCTCTCAAGGTCGTTAGACCACATACAGAGAGACTAGCTCTGATACCACATATTGAGTGGTGATAGGCAGATCTAGAGGGGAGGGGTGAATAGATCAGCCCTGTTGTGTGTTGTGATACCACTTGTTGGGTAGTGGCTGACTGATCTAGAGGGGGGGTGAATAGATCTGCACCTCTTTTCGTAATTCAACCCTCTATAAAGCTAGACAGCAAGAATCGTAGCGGAATAAAAACTAGTTTAACGAAGAACACAATGAGTTTCTTAGCAAGATAAATAAGTAATGTGAATATTAAACCTAAGCATGCATCTAGCACAAGCAATCACACAAACAAATCATGAACACAATGGATTTTAAGGTGGTTCAGATTGAATCCTCAGCCA